>OY982923.1:2487500-4975000 GCA_963891755.1 Pyrrhia umbra | reverse complement strand
GATTGTATGAAAAATTTAAACAAAGTTGTATCCTATTTTGTTCTAATTCTGCCACAGAAATTAACAAAATGGCGTAAGGGCACCATTTTAAGCTTTACGCGTTTATGTCAATTTCATGCTCTGGACATCATCATTCATCATTTAATTGCCATTTTATTTATCTATGTGGGAAATTTAGAACAAAATTGGTTATGATTTTGTTTATATTTTTCGTAAAATCAATTGTTACAGACTATATAGGAGCATAATATAAAAATTGACAAGGTTCTTAATTTCTCATTCATTCTTCAACAGGCATTCGAGCGTTAATAGTTTTGTTGTTGTAACTAATTTATTGTTGAAAGAAGATAATAATGTGTCGTGTCGAATTAGTTGTATTTTAAACGTTTTGTTAGGTAGACTACTTACCTAGGTTTTGCTATGTTAATAGATGAGCGTTCGCGAGGCGATAATTAAATAAAAGCCATAGACAACCTTGGCAGTTAAAACTGCTATCTCTTTGCTGACTGCTGCTAAGTATAAGTACATAAGTATTTCTAGACAAAGGAAATAAAATCAAATTATTTTTTTAGGTTATGATGGCCAATATTCTTGTTGCAGCTGGTGTAAGATTTCACGTCAAATCCTTTAATCATAAAACGTTATGGATTATATAGGTCTGTTTAATAAACATAAGAGTTTCATAGCCGGCTACGTACGATAACAATGGTAGTATACGAGCCGTGTTATACCGTATTTATCAAATATGCTAAGAGGTAAATGTGTACGATAATATTTTTAACGAGTTCTTGGTACGACTGTACCTACTGCTCAGCTTTTAAGACTGGTTTTCTGCCGTGATAAGAAGAATAGCCGTAACTACCATTTTTTTTTCGATATTGAGTTGTGTTAAGGAAAAAAATCTGATTACGAAATACTGATTTTCGATATTATGTATTTAACTCAATATCGAAAAATCGGCCTTTCTCCTTATTAGTTTAGTTTTCTAGGCACAGTGTTCAAACGTGGATCTTGTTATTATCAAACACTAGATGACCCGGTGTATTTCGTATCGCCTACGTGTATATTAACTTTTTTTAAATACCTACTAATATTCGAAGGTTATCCATATGAATGTTTTTAAAGCGCAAAAGCTGCTTCTAAAGTATATTTGTAATTTTTTTTTTCAGTAACGTATTATGCTTTTTATTTATTATGTTGTTATGTAGATAATTATATAATGAGATAAGCTATTGTATTAAAATAAAAAAAATACGTAGCTACGTGCATACTCTCTAAAATATGTATTCAACATTTATAGGTTTTAGGATAATATTAGAATAATATCATATAGGTAGCGATAGTTTACCGCGTAATATATTATGTAGGTACACACTGTTGCTATAGAGCTCGACGAGCCAGCCCGCGAGCTGAGCTAATAGCTTTAAAATTCCCGATTATAATAATCATAATATATTCTGATCCAGCCTGTCCCTTGCTGTCCTCCCCCAGCGACGCCCTAAACCGAGGCCCGTACCCCACTAGGGGGTGCCCTTAGCGTGTAGTCGCTTAGTTTTGTAAGTTAAGCCCTGGCTGGAGGCCCTAAATTTATTTAAGGCACTTCACAGGCAAGCCCGGTTAAGCTGTCGACAGCCTTCTAGGTTGACCTGCGAGATGCCATACCCAAAAAAATTAATAAAAAAAAACTGTTGCTATAAACTATCGCTAGGCATGTACCTATTACAAATTATTTTCGACATGCTTCACAGTTTTATATCATTATCCATAAACGCGATATTTATTTTTACATTTGTTTAGGCAATTTGTTAGTTGTCCCACGACATACCACAGGCAGGTAGTAGTAGGTAGGTACCTGTGTATATTTAAATCCCACTAATTTTGTGTCTCTGAGCATATGTTTACACAAGTGTATGTACGATTCGTTGCGCATGTTTTGCGACACCAAATTGTGATATTGAACTTCATCTATTATTACATAACCAAACCAAACACAACTATTTCACGCAGACAGGCATTTTGCGCGGCTGGTTGTATATTGTATAATTCCAATTTATCGAGCAAGAAAACTTCCAGGTTTTATAAAATAATGAAGGTCAGGGGCCTTACCATGACGTGTCAAAACAAGATTTTTTTCGTGATGAAAAAGAGACAGAGCTATACGACGTTAGTAGCTGTGTCACGCTCTCAAACTTGAATAGTGATTGCAAAAACAAGTGGTGGTACAGCCCCTGATCGTTGCGGGATCCTGGGCTATTACTTATATTAGAAATGCGATAGTAAGTTTGTTTATTTGTTAAAACAGCAGAAAAGAGATGAATTGAAATTTGGCACGTAAATAGATTGGATGCTGGAGATGGTTATGGGTTTTTATAGGACTTTATCAGTGCGCGGGGGACGTGGGTGAAACAGCAGAAAACAGTAATTATATGTACTGGCAATGGACAGAAACATGTCTGTACCTATATGTAATTTTTAGTTGTTATGGTAGTTTTTTCTCTGTACACATACACCAATTACCACGCTATTTATAAGGAAATACAAACAAAATGGACAAAGTTTTTGCTTTAAACAAGGATTGTAAGCAATTTTATAAAGTTGTGAGATTCTTAGAGGTACAAAAACATTGTTTTTCATTAGTAGTTAATTGCACCATGTATTGCAATCGTGATTATGATAATTTTTCAGTTAATTATGGTGCTGATACTTAGTTATTATGTATTCGTGACTGTAGCAGAATTAAGTAGCGATATATACTTTGTATCAACACATGGTGTGCATAATGTGATCATGGAAAACAACAGAGTAGGCACATTATACATACTTTTAAACCGAAGATTCTCCATACGGTAGAGAGACAGTAAGAGACAACCCCTTGCTCGATGAGCCAGCCCGCGCGCTGAGCCAGTAGCATAAAAAGTCCCCTCATAATAATATTCATATGATCCAACTAGTCCCTAGTTGTCCTTCCCAGTGACGCCCTTAGCCGAGGTTCGTTCCCCACTAGGGGAAGCCCTTAGCGCGCTGTCACTTAATTTTAAACTTATTTGTAAGCCTTGGCTGGAGGCCTTAATTTAATTAATTAAATTAGGACCTCGCCACATTGTCCGGTTAAGCAGGTCGAATGTTGTTAGAAGAGTCCTGTAAGAGGTCAAGTAGATTTTTTTTTTAAAACATCCCGCGTAAACATATTAGGTGGCAACATTACAAAGAAGGCGTCTAAGTGATAGTATCTTAATAGATATCTACTTTTTTTTCAGATAGGTAATCATCAAATTACTCCCTCTGCCTTGGGTAGGGTGGGGGAGACTGTCAGACTCCTAATGACTAAAACTCATCCATGTTCCTTCCTTTTACGAGTACGTTCCGGGGGCGTGGTAACTCTTTTGAGCATGCGGAATGCCCTGAAATGAAACCCTGGCAGGACATGGCCCTGGAGGAGGGCCCCGTCACTTTTGCTGACATCTCTTTGCGACCGGCGCCACCGCAAGCCCGCGTTAAATTATTCCGAGGCTGCGGGATCGCCCGAAAAAGTTACCACGACTCCAAAACGCAAAGGGCGAATGAAGGCACATGGGTTTTAGACAGTAAGAGTCTGACACTTGATGATTTCCGAAGGATTCATTTGATGATTTACCATCCCTAAAAAAATTTAGCTATGCAAAGTAACGACGATTCTGAGACAGCAAATCACAAACTACATTTTTTGCGATCTGTCTGCAATTTATTTGAGAATTTTGGACGTCATAGTGGGAAAATAGATAGATCATGTCTTATAAGGTTAGGTATGGTATGTGTTTTTTCTGCAACTAAACTTATAGATTCTTTATTATTTAAGAACTCAACGAGAAGCGGTAATGCGTGCGTAATGTATTATTGGCCCTACTTATTCCAAACGTTTTTATTAGATCTAGATTTATTAACCACGTGTGTTCCTATTCGAATCTATTTTTTGTGTTGATAAAGTCGAAACACCCAAGGTTATATTCCGAATATTTTTGGGATGCTCGTTTGGTTAGCAAATTAAACAAACATTTGGTTTTATTACGCGAGTTTGTCTATTGTACATAGTTGATGTAATGTCTTTTTGACAGCCTTAATTGGTCTAGCTTAACTGCTGAGAATGGAACATATATGCATTGTTTTATATTAATATAATGTACTAGCGGCCCGTCCCGGCTTCGCACGGGTAGCCTATGTTACTCAGGGTGAATGTAGCTTTCCAATGGTGAAAGAATTTTTGAAATCGGCGCAGTAGTTTTTGAGTTTATTCATTACAAACATACACACAAAAATACAAATCTTTCCTCTAGATAGATAGTGTAGATGACTTCGTTTCAACAGTTATATTAATGAAATATTTTAACAGGAAAGTGAACATTGCATCATGAAGCGGAACTAGTGCGAGGGGGTAGTGACGTAGATTTACTTATACGTTCTCTTTTAACTGACAATGATACACTGTATGAGTATTAAACTGCTGAATTATTTTTGTTTACCTTTGTAAAGACAACATATATATAATTCCTTATTTAAAAAGATTACTAAACCTTAGAACGTCTTTGTTGTCTCCCGAACTACGTAACAAAATTATGTCAGGAGTCAGCGCCCTTTTAGTCATCAATCAAATTATTGTTTTAATTCCAATGAATTTTCTGTTTATATTGATAAATTTTATAGGTGGCAGTTGCTTGCTGGTAAAATGTCTAAAACCGAGACCTAAAAGACCTCGAGTCGTTTTAAAACAATAAGAAATCGTGACACCCAAATTAGAACCTAATGGCAGACTTGTTAAGGCTCATTTGGTATTGAGATATCTAACCATAACACATCAACATGATTTTTGCGTCCCCTATAGACTATGTGAAACAAGATTTAGAGAGCAAAAAGTGGTGGAAGCAAGTTCGTGGAATAGCTAAAGTGACTTAACAGATTTAAATATTGATTAATATACTAGGTATCTCAAACGATTATGTTAGGTTACAATAACAAGTACTGATTCAATATCTCTAGGAGGAAAAATGCATTGAATTGAAAAACAAAGCCAACCAAACAAAAACATCTTGATAAATAATAATTATAAAAACACAGTCATTTTATACAGGTATGAAGTAAACATCTTTTTTATAAATAAGCAGGTCTTTAAACATGAAACGAAAAAGATATCTTATAAAAACTCAAACAGAGAAAGTTTGCCTTTTATATCTTCAGAGAGACTCCCAGTACCTTAGACTTATTGTAGAGGGAAAAAAATTAAGGAAAAAGAGCTCAAGGCAGAAGAGGACGTGGTTTGATGATATACAGGATTGGAAAATCCACTTCTATTGCGAGTTCAAAGACGCAGAAAGCAACCGTGAAACATTTACCAAATGAATCACGTTCACGACAGATGGTAATCTATAATGATGATAAATGATGATTGGTGTTCACAAAACTAGGTATTCTGTATTGATTATATTATGTTCTACTATGGTAACTTTTTCTCTCGTTTTATACCTATCAGGAAATAGAACCCTAATTTTATGAAAGTAATACAAAACAATCACAAAATTAAATCATCAATCAATCATCTTTTGAATGGTCAAAAAGTTGTCGGTCTGTTAAAAATATGATGCTGTAATAATCCATCGAACCGTCAAAAAAAGCCAATGTTTTTCTTTTAGTTCACATACATGTTTTCGACGAGACGAAGATTTTACTAATACCTAGGTAATTAAGTGTTTTGATACTAATCAATCTAAAAATAAATACTTCCTTAGCCTCTTTAACGTTATTGTTTCTTTACATAAGCAAAACAATTTTGACATTATTCACATACTTACCCATGTAAAAATCAGGTAGTTATTTAAAGCTACAAAATCTGTATACACCTAAAATGTCTAATCATGAAATATTAAAGTAAATATCGCGTCTTTATAAATTTATATTTCAAAAAAATAAATAAAAATGGTTATAGATAAAGTATTATAATCTAAAACGAGTTAAGGGGCCGAATTTCGTTTGCATGACATACATTGCACTTATCTGGTGCCGCAAATCGATTTAAACTTAAATAGCAACCCAAAGAGATGAAGTAAACAAAACCTTGATACTTAGCACTTAAAGACTGCATTCTGAAGTTTTTTTTATAAAGTAATCCGTGTGTAGATCTCAAATTGGAGAATCGAACAAACGCATTTTGGCAATATATAATTAGTATAATATTCCATCTGTAAACATTGTTTGACCTTCTCTCATCATGTGACTTAAATATTTGTTGTAGGTATAATGTAATGCAACGCCATCTATTGACGCTTTATCTAAACTAGTTTCTTGTGCGGCAACGCTACAGTAAAGGTTTGACGCTAACAATTTCGCCGCTCGTTAGTTCAAAAAATGTTTCCTAGATGACAGTGTAAAACTGCTACTCCGGGTTGGTTCAAATGGTTGGTCATTTTCAACAGTTAACAGTCTAGCATTTCGTCGGATTACAGTCTAACCGGATGCAGCTGAACATTAGTGATATACATAGAGTGAGTGAGAGTGATTATCTGACCCTCCACAACCCAGTTACCTGGTAACACAATACCCCTAGGTAAGACTGGTTGTCAGACTCTCTGGCTTCTGACTTCCTGTAACTACTGTCGAATATCTACAAATGATAGCCAGGACCAATGGCTTAGCGTGCTTTCTGAGGCACTAAGGATGACACAGTCTCAGTATGACACAGCTGGCCATCCTCGTTAGTTAATACTAATAAAATCACATTGTAACTGTAGCCTATATTAAATAAAAAAAAATATTATAAAGAAATTCTAATTTGTTCTCTTTCGATCATCACTATCGCCATCATCAAGAGGACTATTGACAGTTTTTTTCTAAACTACTGATAATACATATTATTGGCTGTTCTCTTCTGTCCGCGTTACAATTGCCCGCTCATTTTTATACGACATCGACCGTAAATTTTAAGGAGTATGGGGAGTACCGTGGTAGATTGATCTTGTAAGTGAATGAAATTATCATCATCACAAAAAATGCACCTATAAAAATTGCTTAGTAAAGGAATAAGGAAATTATGAATTGTTCATGTCGGTTATGATCATGCAAATAAAAGCTTTATTTATTTATTTATTTTATAACGCAGTTTCTACACCTTGAATATAGTAACAAACTTGTAAATAGACTGCATAGTGTTTGCGAAAGTATAAATGCGTATTGGAATAACGCGTGCGGCGTAAACTATGACTGGCTTCTGCGCTTGTTTCAACATTAGGAGCACTTGTCTCCGCTCTTTGACACGCAAATTCTCCCAACCGCAACAGTAAACTGCTATTTCAAACTTTTCAGATGCTGTTGTAAGCCTCTGGCCTTGAAAACAATACAAGAAAAATATGAAAAGGCTGTGGTAAATCAGCGGAGCAAAATGCAGGCAGACGTCTAGTGGCAACATAAAGAATAAGCACAAAGATATGGCATCCAAACCAAAACCTATGCCTATGGTGACACTGTAGATGGCTTCCAGTTTTCTGACAGTGTGCAAAGCTAGTGCATGACGAAAAATAATGTCTTTCAGGCGGGCTTTGATAACGTAATAGTCTTCATCAGATTTTTGGCAAGATTTTGCAATGTCACTAAAACTCGTAATTTCTTCGTATAGCATTTCAAATACTGCGGTGGTGTGACAAAACAGGAACAGTAAAGTTACGTCGTAACTGCATACTACTACAATGGATGTTAGTTCTTGAAGAGCCAATTGTCCCATACAGACCTCGCGGTTTGGGCTAGCGTCTAGTGGTTCTAGGCCTAGAACGAAAATTTGTTATAATGAGAAATACCCATAGAAATTATCATGGCTGTATTTTGTTCAGTTATTTTTTTTTCAATATAATTATATACGTACCAACACAAGATGCAATAGAGAAATCCTCCATTCTCAATGTTCTAAAAGGTATGAAAATGAGGACTTCGTTGATGAAATGGAAAACGTAGCACATAATGACAATGATTTTAATTCTCCTTAACATTTTCATGTAGGCACCTAGAAACCGGCCAGTTTCTATTATCAGATCATCATTCTTTTTTACCAGTTCCACGAGATCATTTAATTCATTTCTGTAAAGCATACATTTATTAGCCTTATTTATATATAACCCGAACCCGGTAAATTACATCCACAAATCATTATATATTTAAAACATTTCGGTTACCGTCTACTGAGTATCCACCAGCTGTTAATTGAGATCAGGATAAACGCCGAAATATTAAAGAAACTGTTTATAGAATCAATAAAACCTTCTGCGGAGTACATCTGGTACACCACAACCCCCAAAATGTAGACATAGAAGAGAAGAATCGTGTGGATGATCCAAAATAAGTCTGTAAACATTATAAAAACAGCACATAAAGGTAAGTCGCGGGGCTGCGTTCTAGGACCCCAGTAACACTCGATACAAAAGCACCGCGAATTGAACTGGGCGAAGGAATAAGCATGGATGGGTTTTAGTCAGTAAGAGACTGACATTTCTTCCCACTGCGCCCTACAGCAGAAGACATTTGAATATATCCCATTCCATAAAAAAAGTTAAAAAGTGAAATAAGCGAATTAGGTATATCGAATGAAATTTAATTTTGTTGCAATAAAGCTCACATTGATGGAAACGTTTTCTGCAATCATAAATGCATTGCCAAAGTCTAAGACAAAGTTAAATTTCTTATCAAAACACTGCTTTTCATCATAAGTACACTACCCTGGACAATTTCCTTCACAAACTACTAAGAAGATGAGCTCATCTTAATTTTTGATAACCAAAGCCAGCGTTCAATAATCCCATTACTCACAGTTAAACTTTACATTCAACAGGGGAAAACCACAAAGTGATGGCAAAAAATTTATGAGCCATATCAAATTTGCACATGAATTTTGCTTCAAACGTTGCCTGCTTTGTTTTAACCAATCAAATAAGGTGCACTTCATTTTGGTCAACCAAAAGCTTTGACTAGTTTTAGCGGAATACTCAAAATTAAATTTTGTTCCCCGCAATTATATCGCAAGCTGTGAAGTGATTATGATTTGAATGATTAATAAGTCTCGTTAGTTGCAACGTAACTAATAAGGGTGGCAGATATGTGATTAAACACTATCGTGAATTCTACTTAGATATTATTTAGAATAATAAATTTGTTAATCACTAACTAGGTGTTGACGACGTTACGGAGGACGGATAGAATAAAAATTATAAAATTTACATCCCAAAATTATCAGAAGTTTTTAGTTCAGAATCTTGGTGGAATCTTCACAAATTCGATAGTGGGGAATCGTGATGGAATGGACAATAGTGTACGCTTTGTCTTGTATACCGGTTCACTCTTTCTTTGTGAACTGATTATATCGGACAGCAAAAAATACTGCTAGAGTATTTCTAATTATCGAATTGTAAATTTAAATCTGCTTGTAAGCTAATGCAAAATAATAAATAGTAGTAATGAACACAAATATGTGTATTTAATATAGTATGTATGAGCCCGCGCCACCTATGGAGAGGGGAGTCATTCGATGATTTCCCATCCGAAAAAAAGCCTGTCGAACTAATATCGAAGGTTGTTGTTTTGACATCAGAATTGATGAAATTTGATGAAGTAGTTCATTTTAAAATTACATCTTCTATCATAGTGTAACTACAAACTATGCTTGCATGAAAATCCTGCTAGGTAGTAGTGGTAGTGGTATTTTCACGAGGCTGATTTTTAAATAAGACTAGCATTCAAAGAACATTTCTGTTGAGTTTTTGAGCCCCTTAGACAAAGCCCTGGAAACCTAAAAGAGCTATCCATAATACCCCACACGATGAAGTAGGTAAATGAGAAATTCATAATCAGTTTACATATACAAATAATATTTGTTTGTTTTTAGTACCTACCAAAAATATTATAAATCAAAAATATGTTTATATTTTAGTTTTATGAAACCAAATTCGGTACTTATTAAATTGTATTATATTTTTATAACATTAACATACGCTAGCCAAACTTGGAAGTTCACATATCAAGCGAAAGCAAAAATCAGGACGTGTCAAAGAGGAATGGAAGGGAGTATTTTAAAAATCAAAAGAATCCAAAAAATATCCCACAATATAATACGAAAGAAGACAAAGGTTATAGACGCTTTGATTTACTGTAAAAAGCTCAAGTGGCGTTGGGCTGGACACGTAGCCAGACTAACAGATAACAGATGGACAGCAAGAATAACATCCTGGAAGGGTCCATCAGGCACCAGAAAGAGAGGTAGGCCAGCTGCCCGGTGGACCGACGACATCATACGAGTGGCTGGCAATCAATGGATGGAGACAGCGAAGAACAGAAATACTTGGAAATCTCTAGAGGAGGCCTTCACCTTCGAAAACGAGGGGTTCTTACATAAATAGTTTAATATATTTATAAAAATAAGAAATAAGTTTAAGTGTAATAGATAAAATTAGTAATAAGTTTATTTTTGTATTCTTTCGTAAGAGATGTAAGGCTTTTTTTTTTTTTAATTTATTATTTTATTATATATTTAGTAGGTATTACTAGTACTCGCCCATTATTCGATCTGCGCTTTTTCTCCATAGAAATTTTAATTATATCACAATCCGCGCGCAAAGTATTTTTCAAAATGGGATAAAAATTCAAATGGATAAAATAAATAAAATATAAAATTTTATTTTTTTGAAAATTATATTAAAAAAAAAAGTATTGTCATTTAAATATTCAGGTACAAATAGATAGTTTCAATACCAGTACTAATACGGCATCTTGGTATTGAACTGCAATCCCGAATCTGAATACCAAGATTACATGATTGTCCTAGATAGGTTGCCAACCTCTCATGACGGGTAGAGATCAGGTTCATAACCAGCTGTACGTGCTCTCCAAACCAGAGGGGGGGTTTCGCTATATTAAGAAAACCGGGTCACCCATACCTAGACCTGTTATTTAGCAACGACCCCTTGAAAAATGACCACATTTCTACGAATAACAATACTTTGTCTGTTTGTTTAAAGAAAATAAAGAAAGAAAGAAAAAGCATTTATTTCTGGACACGCACAGGAAGTAGACAATTGGTAGATAATTAAAAAAAAAATAGAAAAAAAAAAATTAAAGACATGACATTATACCTATAATAATAATATAATAATAAATTTTCTTTATTCGAGTAACCAAGACTCAATAACGTTAGTATTACTTAAAACTATGTTAGTAACAATTTATAATTTAAGTTTATCGCTGCTCCATCCCATGCAAGACGGCACAACAATGCCTTACATATGAGCAATCCAGACGCCCAGCAATCATACTCAGGACACTGTTGGAGCTGGCCCACACCCTGCGCACCAGAGAAGCACACCTCTTTCGCATAGTCGCATAAAAGCAATCTACGTGTGCGTCAGCAAACATCCCCGATGCGCTACAGAAGCGAGGCAGCCCCACCAGTATCCTAAACGCGTTATTGTATTGAACGCGGAGAGCGCTGTACGACTTTTGAGTATATCTGGCCCAAAGGCTGCACGTGTAGAAAGAAGTACAGTAAGCTCGGAAGAGTGTGATCTTTACCTGAAGAGAACAACGTGCAAACCTACGGGCCAGCATGTTCGCTCTAATCGACAACGCTCTCCGCTCCCGTTCAATGTCATCATCGTCGTGGAGGCGGGGGGTCAATAAGTGGCCCAGATATTTAAACTTATACACTCTCTTTAATGGTATCCCATTGAGTGCAACATGTGGTATAGCACTAGTGTTTTTACCCCCAGCCTCGAAAACCATGATTTCCGACTTCTTACAATTATACGTCAGGCCATGTTGTTCTGCGTATACTTCACAATGGGCCACAAGTTTTCTCAACCCACAGACCGACGCACTCAACAGCACCATATCGTCTGCGTAACTAATATTATTGACGCAGACACCATCTACATGGCAGCCGACTCTGATGCTGCTAAGCTCCTCAATCAGCTCATTAACATAAAGGTTGAAGAGCGTAGGTGAGCTTAACCCCCCCTGCCTCACCCCGCACTCCAACCTATATGGTTCAGACAGCTCTCCATTCCATCGTACATTGTTGATCTGGCTTCCATACCAATACTTAAAGATGTTAAGGAGTTCTTTTGGCAGGTTAGTGTTTTCCAATTTTTGCCATAACTTATTGTAGGAAACCAGATCAAATGCCTTAGAAAGGTCCAAAAAGCAGGCGTAAACGGGCGTTCCCCTCTGTGTATAATACGTGACAGTATGCTTAAGACCCAGCACTGCAGTCTCCGTCGACAGCCCAGAACGAAATCCGAACTGGTTGTCGTGAAGCCTGATGACAGAGTCCAACTGTGTGTTAAGCATACTGTCAAACACCTTTGAAACTACCGTGGCGAGTGAAATTGGCCTATAATTGCTGCTGTCTGCGAGGTCCCCAGTTTTGTTTTTGACAATGGGCACAACAACTGTACGCATCATCTCATCTGGCAGGTAACTATGACTCACACAAAAGCTGTACAACATGGCAAGGACCCTCGGTAGATGTGGACCCGCATATTGAAGGTGTTCAATGCTCAACCCATCGTGGCCAGAGGACTTACCACGCGTCATAGATTTTATAATTTTAGCTATTTCGACCGCGTGAAATTTAACCTCTAATTCCACTCCGGGTTGAGCATCCAACACCATATGAGACGGCCCTAGTGGCGATTTTACAGAAAACCGCTCTTTAAAAAGGTTGGCAATTTCTTTTGAATCATTCACGCCGTCCACGCTCACAGGCACACCTGTTTTACTCTGCAACCTGTTTGTCTGCTTCCAAAACCCTTTAAAATCATGTTTAGCATGACATGACGCCAAGACATCCATTTTCAGCTGGTTTTTATGATCCTGACACCATTTGACACGTGACTTAAAGATTTTTCTACTTTCGCGCATTTCATTAAACAATTTCCCAGACGTGGGCTTTCCATTCAGAACCCACCGCAAAAATAGCTCCCGCGCGTGCCTGTGAGCGTCGGCAACATGGGTATTCCATCCTACAATTTTTCTAGAGGATCTGTTGCTGTCAACCCTTCCCACTACTGCTGCTTCGCTTAAGGCGCGTACAATTTGTAAATAAAAGTTATCGATTACATTCCTGTGACTAGGGTTATTACAAACATAATCACAACATTTACTTAATTCTTGAGGGAAGTCAATCAATCAATCAATCAATCAATCAATCAATCATATAAGAAAAGGCTCCTATCTCAGCATAATGCTGCAACATTTACCTGAGTAAATGCCGCAACGCTGATCTTCCGATAGGAGACCCATATTTACGACGTTTAATATTTCACATTTCATACATAAAGAGTTAAGTTTAGAATTTTCATCAGTTCAAATACCAACACTAGGAGCGCTAAATAGTTGTCGTTTTGGAGGCTATCTACCACAGTTTCATATTCTATTCAATTTAGGCACGGGACACAAAAATATTGCAACCCGCAGAAAATACAATACATAAATGTTATAATATTTATGTATTGTATTTTCTATGGGCCCTAGATGGATGATACAAATAAATAAATAAAAATAAATAAAGCAAGTTCATTTCAGTTGTGAACGGAATCGCGTGCAGAACATAGCGTTTAGAATTTTATAGTAGACTATGGTGCGACACATAATTATAAACCTATTATTTTCACTTTTGTGTTTCCCCTTGTAATTTTCGTATGAAATTGTCAGCAATTTGTAGCTGTCTATCACTTAGTTCTATTTCCAAGTTGCACTATTTTTCCAGTAAATAAATTTCATTTACAATGAATTTTTTCAGTGATCTGAAATATAATCTTTTGAAAACCAAAAGTCGGATTCAAGAGAACAGCTTTGAAAGTCTGCTATGGCTGGTCAATTTGGTCCCGAATTTTGCTGGATTTGCAATTATCAAAGATAAAATATCAAAGAATCATAGAAAGAAACAAAATACGTGCGCATCGTTTGCGTGCAACCAGGAGGGTTAGACAAGTGGCAAAACGCTAACGCTATAGAATAGAAAACAAAATGTATGGGAATGACATTCGTTTACGACTAGCTATATGTCATTCCCATACATTTTGTTTTCTATTCTATAGCGTTAGCGTTAGCGTTTTGCCACTTGTCTAGCCCCCCAGTACTAAAAAATACATACATACTAGCTCTTTGTCGCGGTTTCAACCATGTCCTAAAGGAATTTCTCACGTCCAGATAAAAACTCTTCCCGACTGTACAAGTTTCCTTATCATCGAGTTTTTCTATATTGCAGCTTGGTTTTGGTTCCTGCACCTGTTCCTTCTATTCTACGTGTATGGCGTCGGTAACTTCTGGTATCACTGATACCAGAAGTTACCGACGCATGAAGCATGCCCAAGGAGCTGGTGACTTCATCAAGAGTTACGTGAATGTCTCCATCATGATCCTCACTGCTAACAACAGCTGGTGGTTTCTTAAGAAAAGGTTTTCCATGTTTATTTTTTGGATATTTTTTTTATATTGTTTTATGGAAGAAATTAAATTTTGAGAAGAGTTATAGTTGTATTCAAAAAGTTGCGTGTTCTGTACACTTTTACTTTTTTGCATACTTGATATTGCTATTATAATAAAGATTAGTTGGTAGTAAAATAAAAAAATGGAAGAGGATGTAATATATGCAAAATAATCAAATAGTACTAGGCCATTAAAACATCTTTTTTTTCTTTACATTGTGATGTTATATGACAATCTAACGCGTTATTTTAAGCGCAAGTTTAGAATTTAATTCCGATATACTTTAATTCTTGATTTTACAGACATCTGTTAAAAGCAACCCTAAATATGATAGAACAGAACGATAGAACGGCTCGAGGATCCCCATATTTACAGCAGCAACACGAGAAACTAATGAAGATCATTAAACACATTGTTCTAATCTTTTATGGATTCAATTATATCGACGAGTTTATCATATATTTACCGCATCGAGCTGATATACAGAATAGTTATTCGATGACGCCTTGCGTTGGTGAGTAATTTGAATGAATTTGGTCAAGATTCACATTCACATAAGATCATGCCTGATTTTTCAGAATGGTATCTACGTATGATAGGAATGGAACTGCATAAAGCTAAAATTCGGGTGTTTATTTAGATAATAATATGTCTTAAAGAATATATTTTCACTGATACTCACACTGGTCACACAAACACCCGAATGGTCACACAAAGGTCACACAAATACCCAGGAACTCGCTGCATCTGGTTTTGACTGGAACCCTACCCCAACATAGTTGGGAAAAGGCTAGGCAGATGATTAAAGAATATACTTCTAGGTATATGTTATTTTATTATATTAGCGACATGGGAATCGTAACTCAGCTCGTCTCATTCTTAGAAGCAACTAGACTATGATGCTGTGTTTTACCAGACTACCAAAGCAGTGGAATTATTTACTAATTGTTAACATTCATGATTTTTTAAACTTATGCTCCAGACACATACATAACTTAAATATACATACATGTGTATGTTAATTACGACAAAAAAAAATCTTGAAAAGATTCAGCAATTTTTTTGAAGGTTTACGTAAGAGAAGACGTATGAGAGAGTTTGGATTTAAATTATCTAACGCTATAAACATTATTATTAACGTTTTGTTCCCAAATTGATTTATTACTTAAATGTTTCCTAGACACGCTCAAATCTTAGCTAGATTGCAATTTAAAAATCTAATCAGAATGTGTTGAGTTTAGAAAGTCTCTCATGCATTTTGTTTCCTGTTTCAAAAGTGTAGTCAAATAACTTGCATGCAATTTGTTGAAGGTATGGGGCCACTAACCGCGACACCGAATCGAGAGTTTTGTCACATAATCCTCGCATTACAAGAACTTACTATCATGATTGTGGTCCTCAACTATCAAGCCCTTCTGCTATTCCTCATAGCGCACACCGCCGCTATGTACCAAATGATGTCTTACGAGATGAGAGCACTAGATGACAATAAAGAAGAGAACAGGTCACAAGCCAAAGAAACACTACCATCACTGATTGACAGACATTCCTTGACTTTGCAAGTAGTTAGTAAACTGAGATCTCTATACAGTGTTCCTTTGGGAGTTAATTTCGGATCAAACGCCATTTGTATATCTTTATTCTTTTACTTACCTTTGCAAGAATGGTTACAGTTCATGCCCATTTTGATTTATTGTTTTCTCGTATTATTTTTGTATTGCTTTCTTTGTCAGAGGTTGATAAACTCTTCGGAGCTCTTCGAGAGGTCGGTGTACTGTTGCGGGTGGGAGAATTTTGATCCGAAGGAACAGAAATTGGTATTGGTTATTCTCCTGCAGTCGCAAAAACCGGTTGATATTTTAGCTGCTAACATAATACCGGTCAATATTTATACTTTTGCTAATACATTGCGGGCAATGTTTCAGTTTGTTACCGTTGTTAAGTTTTAATTTTATTAGCGACTAGCTTCTGCCCGCGACTTCGTCCGCGTGGAATAGTGGTGCTCCGCTCCTATTGGTCTTAGCATGATGATATATAGCCTATAGCCTTCCTCGATAAATGGACTATCTAACACTGAAATAATTATTTAAATCGGACCAGCGGTTCCTGAGATTAGCGCGTTTAAACAAAATGACAACATTTCCCTTCACTGCTCTGCTCCTATTGATTGTAGCGTGATGAAAAGTATACTTTAACCATCTCAGGAGTATGACAAATAATTGTACCAAGTTTCGTTAAAATCCGTCGAGTAGTTTTTGTTTCTATAGAGTTTATACAGACAGACAGACAGACAGACAGGCAAAAATTGTATTGATTGCATTTTTAGCATCAGTATCGCTCCCTAATCACACCCCGATAGTTATTTTGGAAATATATTTCATGTACAGAATTGACCTCTCTACAGATTTATTATAAGTATAGATAGATAAGATATTTTTTTTTGTAAGTTAATTTCGTTAATTAAGTGTATTTGCAAACTATGCACATGTACATATAAATGAAGGCAGATATAAAATTACTTAGATGCTAATCAGTATTTATCTCTTTAATATTGGCACAATTTTACTGTTACTTAATATTTTATGTAACTTTTAATTTGCGGAATAAATGGTTTACTTTTTATTTATCTTTGTGTTACTTTTATTTTACTATTGATTTTAAATATTATGGCAAACATATTATACTTTTATTGCTTGCATTTTCACACAATTTGATGTTTGCTCAGATTGCCAACACTAATAGTGAGAAAATATTTTCATCATCACTATCTTTACTAATCCTTGTATCTTTGAACAGAAAATACCACTGAAAATATTCAGTTTAGTTAAAAGAAGCAAAATCAGCATCAAAGAGAAAATACTCACGTGCGCTACTTTTAGACTTTCTTTCTATAGTTTGCTGCATGCTATTTAGACAATTAAGCAAAATTAGCCCAAACCTAGTTGATGAAAATAAAATATCTTTAGGACAATTTCAAGTAAGCAACTAATATGCTTGTGTTATGGGTGCTAGATTAACGGATATACTACTTATATATATTTTTTAAATACATACATATTATACATAGTAACACCCAGACCCGTCACAGAAATTAAAATTCATCATTTCAATTTCTGCCCGGCCGGGAACCGAACCCGGGACCTCTTGCGTGGTATTTCGGCATGTTGACCACTGGACCATTCAGGTCGTCAAAGGTACTCTTGTAGCATTAATGTTAGAAAGCAAATTATTATATTTACATTATTCAGAAGTTTTTACTCCGTTGAGTATGGAGTGGTATGGAGTAATTACCAGCACTTTCTAACGCCCGAACCCAATATTCGATCCTAATCCACAGATTGTAATCAATCTTAGATCGATACCAATCCATCGATCGATCTCCGATCTCCGTCTCAATATGAAAAGCTGTAACCCGCAATCTTTTTTGTGCCCGGATAGCCCACGATCCCTTCCCTCCCGGACGTTCGGTTTTGCGCAAATGTGCATGTTTCTCGTTTATATTTTTATGGAAATATGAATCACATTTCTACGCATAATAAAATATATTATTCTTCAATTTAAGTTATAAACTATTTTAGACATATAAAAAGGAACAAATTAGGCAGTTTTGAGCTTGTTTAATTATTCTTTTGTTTTTCATCTATTCAATACATGGACGGAACGGAACGTTACAATGTCAAACAAAGACTTACAAATAGGGATGTGAGATCTAGGTTTGTCGTTTCTCATTACATACCTCGACGAGGATACACGTATGAAAGGCATTATTTCATTTAATAACAATTCTACTGCAGATTTTGATAACCTAAACCTAAAAGTGAAATCTGCTTCATCGAGACTTTGCATGTAGTTCACTCGTCTCATCCTACGTGAACAGCGTCTCGGCACATCTTCATCACTTGAACTCAGCATTAATAAATCCTCCAAATCACTACTATCACTGCTTGATAATACGGACATGTTTAGTTTTCAACAGTAAAACCAAGAAATACGAAAGATTACAGATTTGGATCAAAACGTCAATCGAAAGAAACGCCAAAATTCTGGGATAGGTTATGGATACAGTCAAACTGTCATTTTCATACGGAGGACAATCCGTAATCTGAGATCGGACCTCCTATGGATGGCTTGCATCAACAGATAGCAAATACAATCTGTGGATACATTATGGGCACACTCAAACACAATTTCGGATTGAAATCTCAATCTCGGATAGGTAAAAATGGATTAGGATCGAATATTGGGTTCGGGCGTAATGCTTTATTTAGTACTAAAGTTAGATGAATACATGTGATGTAAACATACAATACTAGAGTTT
The DNA here is from genome assembly GCA_963891755.1 of Pyrrhia umbra. NCBI lineage: Eukaryota > Metazoa > Arthropoda > Insecta > Lepidoptera > Noctuidae > Pyrrhia > Pyrrhia umbra. Next base: position 4,956,195 of record OY982923.1, on the reverse strand, counting down.
TAACGATTGTCGAACCTTTTCTTAGCATGTCTGTTTGCCGTGTGTGTAATAAGTGTGAAATAAGAATACTTTTTCAGGCAGTTGTATTCGTAATATGTACAATGAATTTGTTTGAATGTTTCTGAAAGCATCTAGTAGTAAAAACTGCTATTTATTTTTTACATTACTTTTGTTGCTTGTTATTAAGAACTTACTAGTCCTAATACAAAAGTGAGTTTGTTTGTTTGTTTCGCTTTAACGTTAAGACTGTTGAACCGATTTCGATGATATTTGGTATGGGGATAGAGGAGAACCTGGAGCAGTTACAAGCTAGTTTTTTTGGCTGAGTTAATTGATATGAATCTAAAGAAATTGGTTCAAAGCTGGGTTAGGACAAAGAATAATTTTAACTGGGTGCGTTAAGTAGTTCTTTGGAGATGCGAGTGGAACTGCGGGAAACAGCAAGTAATTTATATATATGTCATAAGTATTTTGGACTTAGTGATATTACGTTCCAAATGACACACGCATTATTGTAATTTACTATAGGTGTGTACAATAACATTGACAAAAGAAACACTGATTGAAAAATACAACAGAATAATAAATTAAGGTCATGGTTATTTACAAATAATTCTCTCGGACATGGGAATTCGAATTAAATCAACTCACATACAAATAATGCATTCAAAATTATAATTAGAAATTTAATTATTTTATCGTATGAGTCATGATACTGGATTGTTTTGTTTTGCTATAATATGCAGATTTGAATATATGCAAGTCGATCTTAGACTGTATTCAGTAAATGGTATGCAGGAGACGTAACTGATAGAAAATCTCTTCAATTAAGGAAAAAATGGTTATTTTTCTATAATTCATACTCGTGAACGGGTGCCGTCAGTCGGGACTGGTCAGTTTTCTAGCTGCTATGGCAATCAATTTAGGCTTCTCCTACTTTGCTTTTCAGTTTTTTTTCTTTTCTCTGCATATATACATTGATCTACATGATCCTCACGTTGAACGACTACTTGTAACAAGAACAATTAATTTTAAAAGAGTATCCATGGAGTTTCTTGCCGGTACTTCTCCATAGGACCCACTTTTTAGAACCGTGCACCTAGTTTCTAGTTTTGACGTTTTATAAGAACCTGTAATTGGTCTACATAAAATAAAAACCTTTTGACTTTGAATTTATTTATCAACTATAACTAGGAAGAAGTCTTTGTATTCCCTTCCGACTTTATGAATCGTTAAATAAAATTGTTCTGACTCCTGCTAACTGTCTAAGGTGACCTTAACATACATTATGTCTACATTGAAGGTTTTGAAATGGTTTCCTTCGAAGTTTGCAAGAGCGGAACGAAATTGCAAAATGCGTTGCATTTTTACGTTTCACTAGCATTTTTGTCTACTACTATTAAAGTAGACATTGAGTTTTGCTATACATCGAAACGTAATTTTATCTGTAAAGCTAAAATAAATAATATTTGTTAAAATAATTAGAACCCATTCCTTTCCATAATTATTTATAGAAAAAATAACAATTCTCTAATTGATGATCAAATATGATCGTAATTTTTTGGAGATTTCAAACAATTTGGAAAATTTGCTTTTCGAATATCAAATTGACTTTTTATACAAAAATCTATTGACTATTGCCACTGAAGAAACTTCTGAACGGGTAGATACCACGAAACAGTTGAGTGACTATTTCCATAGTTTCATATTTCAGCAACAGTAAATGCAACTTATTGGGTCTACGGTGCAAGCAAACGGAACGGCTTACAAACAATTCTCGCCTGCCTACCAATAGCTTTTACTGAAGAACAATAGATCTTGCCACTGTGTATTTAGGTATAGTCGGTACCAATCCATTTTATGAAAAATGTAAACAAATTCGTAACCTATTTTTCTAAAAAAATATCTCTTAAGGATGGCGCATTTATGTCAATTTCATGCTCTAAACATTGAATGCACTTTTATTTACATGTGGGAACATTAGAACAAAATACGTTATGATTTTGTTTATATTTTTCGTAAAATCAATTGCAGACTATACGATAAACTATGCGAATAGTGAGTAGCGAGTAACAATTAAGTATCGTGGTAAGGGGCCGAGAGCACATGTCTGCGAAACCACTGTTTCGTCGTTAGGTTAGTTGTGTACGGAGCGTCTCGCAGCGTCCGCGCGCGAACTGCGACCGGTAGTGTTGTGACACGAACTATTTATTAGAAAAATAAATATTACGGTAGCTAGCAATACAAAATAAGTGACAATGAAAGTGTTTGTTTGCTGCCTTTTTATAATAGCCAATATTAGTAATAATGGAAAAGCATCCCTTGAGAGTTTTGCGCCTACTGGAGCTAATATACTCTTTGAGGATAGTACGAAAAATTTAGGTAAGGTTACTTTGACTTGTTTTTTGCTTGAATAGATAACATATGATTAAGACATTTGTTGAAGTAAACAATTGTTTGTCGTCATTACTTAGCATTCTAGAACACTGTGTCTACATACATAGATGGGAATAGGAAGTTTAACAACTTTATTTTAATTACTTTTATTGTACACCCCATTAATATTGAAATTTATTTACTCATTTGCATTTCAAATGAACAGACTTTTTGACTTGAATACTGTATTCTAATGACACAAAAATAACAATATAATAAAACCAACTTAATACAACAAAATACTATCTATGCAATCGATCAAATGACATGTTTACCTTGCAGACAAAGTATCATGCTACCGACCTTGCAAGTTCAACGTGAAGCCAAAGCGATGTCACTACAGCTTCAAAGTGGAGCCTACTGTCCAAGAAGATGGTAGACCAGCCATTACCATCAATGGCATGACTCCTGGACCACCGATACAAGCTTGTGTGAACGATATCATCGTTGTAGAAGTTCAAAACAGTATCCTAGATCAGGATATCAGTATCCATTGGCATGGAGTGGAGCAGAAGGGGACTCCATACATGGATGGGGTTCCGATGGTGACTCAGTGCCCTATTGGATATGGGCAGACGTTCAAGTATGCCTTTGTTGCAACATCTCCTGGAACTTTCTTCTATCATGCTGATTCAGGTGTTGTTTTTAAATATTTGACTTTTTATTTTAAAGATATCTTGTTTACGCCAAATTTTTCGATAGTCAGATAACTTTTGTCTTATGAGTAAATATGCCAGTTTGACAAATATTGTAAAGAAAATATGTCAAACTACTATATTTATTCATCAGAAAAAAAATGTCTATCTATTGAAAAATCGGCCCTAAGATAATTGGACGTTTGCGATGAGGGGGGTGTATTGAGATTTTACGATGATTGTTTATAATCTAAGAGTAAATTGTGTGCCTAGAAAGACACAAGGCAATTATTTTTAGATATCAGTACAAGAACTATTTATTCCTTAAATTCTGAAGTCTCTTTGATTCTTAATAGCGCCGGGGAGGTATTCCTCGAAGCGCCACCGTTTTGAGGCGCACCTAATGAAGCGCACCTTTTTTATTCCTCGGAGCGCACCTTTTAGTAGCGCTCCCGATAACAATTAAAAATATTAAAATTTTATTCCTTGAAGCGCACCCATGTTTAAAAATAGGGCATTTTAAAAAAAACATCAACAAAATTTATTACGTTTACTTCATTCTCTTCCCTATTTTTAAACATGGGTTGCGGTATGCGCTTCAAGGAATAAAATTTTAATATTTTTAATTGTTATCGGGAGCGCTACTAAAAGGTGCGCTCCGAGGAATAATAAAGGTGCGCTTTATTAGGTGCGCCTCAAAACGGTGGCGCTTCGAGGAATACCTCGCGCCGGGTATTCAACTAAACAGTCTGAATGGAATCAAACAAATTGTTCAGGGCTAGCTTTTATCGTTTTTATGCTTGATCGATCATTTCGCTTTTAAGTTAGTGAATAGATACCAATATCTCGTCAAGACAAAGAGACATAAAGCATCAAAAGTACGTAGGTACATACTCATTGTAAGTTGAGTATAGTCATTAAAATCATGTCTCTGTACATTTGCTTACAAATCCGTGATGGCCAAGCTACCTGCATCTCGTGTACGAGTATACGAGCTCGAAATCTAGCTAGTACCAATGTGACTTGTCTAAAGTCTGTACTTTCTAAGTGTATCTTAGACACCACCTACTGACTAACGAAGGAAACCTGTTCTAAATACTCTGAAATTGCCAATCCTCCTTGAGCAAGCGTGGTGATTAATACCCATGGCTTGTATGAGAAGAGGCCTTTACTGAACAGTTGGATAGTAAATTGGCCGATGATGATTACATTTGCTTACTAAAGATAGGATTTTTACATAGGGTTCACACTAGTAACGTCGGATACATTGCACAATAGTCTGTTATGTTTTTGTTCGGTTTTGTCCGAGACAATTCCCATTTATTTTCGTCAATGTCTATGTTTTGTTTCCAGTGTCTCACCAGAGTGATGGCGTTTATGGTCCACTGATAATAAATCAACCGCAGCCTCTGGAGCCTCATTCATCTCTGTACGATTACGACAGAAGTGGCGAGAACACTTTAACCATAGCTGCTAAGTTCCCTGAACTGTTGACGGCTAAACTTGACGACGTTAGCCGACTAAAACCAGATGCCCTGATGATAAATGGAGATGGTGACATTTCAAAGTAAGTATTTTAATAAATTGTTACTTATGGTCGAAACAATAGCATATATAATAGCGAGTTTCTTGCCCGTTCTTCTTCATAGGAATCTAATAGCTTCAACTATTTTTAACTAACTGACGGACTCATCATGCTTTGACAATTCCAAAGTATAAGTAAATGGTCTAATGAATGAATTTTTGAATTTCATCTTAGATGTTTGATGGCTCGGATTTTGATACCAACTCTTGAAAAGTAACCAAGTCAGCAAAACGTGAAATTCGGACGGACATTTTCGATTTAGAAATAAACTTAGCAGACTAGATGAAACTGTTTTCGATTTTAGAATTTCAAGGAGAACAATAATTCCCATTGCTCTTTAAGTCATTGAATAAAATTTGTCACTTTTTAATTACGAATCCCAACTAATATAATAAATACGAAAATGAGTTTGGTTGTTAAAACGTAACACGTTTTCAACGTAAAATGGTACCGATTTGGATGCAATTTGGTACGGAGATTGAGGGGACCCTGGAAACCGTTTAAGGTTACTTTTTATTCGGGAACGTTAAACAGTTCCCTCGAGAGACAGGCGAAACCGCGGGAAACAGCTAGTATAGAAATGCTTCTGGAAGACCCCGATTTAAATAAATGTGCACATATTTTGTGTTCTAACTCTGCAAGGTTATGCATTAGGTATGAAACTACATTTGGCATTGAATGTTGCGGTTTGTAAATGGACTTTGATTGCACTTAATGCAAGTGCTGCCTTTCTACATCATGCTGCATTATGATTGTACTTTCAAATGTTAATTTAATTTCAGCATTACCATCTACATATAACATTTATATATGTATCTTGGTAACCAACACAGATTTATATGACCGGTTGCACTAAACTTTTTTCGTTTTTTTTCTTTCGTCCGCGATATTTTAGCTAATGGATACAAAAACTTGAAATTATTAACTAAAACCTTCCTCATTAATCACTCTATCTATTAAAAAAAACGGCATCAAAATCCGTTGCGTAGTTTTAAAGATTTAAGCATACATAGGGATATAGGGACAGAGAAAGCGACTTTGTTTTATACTATGTAGTGATACTTTTACGAACCAATATCACCAAACATTATATCAATAACTAGCTTCTGCCCGCGACTTCGTCCGCGTGGAATAGTGGTAGAAAACCCAAATATCTTACGGAACCCTATTTTTTTCCAAAATAAAATTTAGCCTATGTTACTCGTGGATAATGTAGCTTTCGAATGGTGAAAGAATTTTTAAAATCAGTCTAGTAGTTTTTGAGCCTATTCATTACAAACAAACAAACAAAGTTTTCCTCTTTATAATATTAGTGTAGATTAGCATGCTTTTAATATTTTTTGTATTATCAGAAAAATATAATATAATTCCATTTTTGTCCTCCATTTTGACATATTTTGCATGACAGTTTCGCGTGTAAGTAACCTGATATTTTCTTGGTGCAACTGGGCTAGATTTGTTTATTTACAAATGGAAAATACTTAAAATTCTGTGGTTCTGTGAATAATAAGTAATATTTCTAAGTCAATTATAATACACTAATATAATTGACTTAGAAATATTACTTCAATGTCGTCAAAAGCCTTAATTGATTAATAATAAAAAAATATTTATAGTTATAATAATATCTTTATTTCAAAATGTTGTTTTCAGGATAGTCGTCATAGCAGGTTTCGCGTACAGACTAAGGATTATTAATGCAGTAGCTATTGAGTGCCCTGTTATTGTGAATATAGAGAACCATGAAATGGTAGTTATCGCGACCGACGGGAAACCCACCAAACCAGTATTAGCTAGAAACGTTGAACTGTACCCAGGTAAGGCTGAGCCATTATTTATGATTAGCTAAACGTTGTATCGATGTTGCAACATTATGTGGTTTCACGACGTTCTCTTGGAAACCGTACTTAATTTTAAGATGAAAAGTATTATATAATACTAGCTTTTTCCCGCGGGAAAAAAGCCTTCCCGACGTTTCTATCTCCTTTAAAAATTTCATCCAAACCGGTTTCGCAGTTTTAGCGTGAAAGCGTAACTGACAGACAGAGTTATTTTCGGATTTGTAATAAGTATTAGTAAGGATTAATAAGGATGTATATTAAATTCTTCATGGTTCTTCATGGTTTATCTATACTTATAATAAATCTGTAGAGAGGTCAATTCTGTACATTAAATATATTTCCAAAATAACTATCAGGGGGTGATTAGGGATCGATACTGATGCCAAAAATGCAATCAGTAAATTTTTTGTCTGTCTGTCTGTCTGTCCGTCTGTCTGTCTGTCTGTCTGTCTGTCTGTCTGTCTGTCTGTCTGTCTGTCTGTCTGTCTGTCTGTCTGTCTGTCTGTATAAACTCTATAGAAACAAAAACTACACGACGGATTTTAACGAAACTTGGTACAATTATTTGTCATACTCCTGAGATGGTTATAGTATACTTTTCATCACGCTACAATCAATAGGAGCAGAGCAGTGAAGGGAAATGTTGTCATTTTGTTTAAACGCGCTAATCTCAGGAACCGCTGCTCCGATTTAAATAATTCTTTCAGTGTTAGATAGTCCATTTATCGAGGAAGGCTATAGGCTATATATCATCACGCTAAGACCAATAGGAGCGGAGCACCACTATTCCACGCGGACGAAGTCGCTGGCAGAAGCTAGTTTTTTTACTAAATTTCATGAAGTTCCATTCAGTGGTAAATGTGTGATTATTTAGTATACATACAAACATTAAAAAATACATATTTGTACGATAGGAGTTAAAGTATGAGACGTTTTTCGATTGCTTATAAAATTTACAATTTTGTATTGCATTGAGCATTGAGACATTTTAGTGTTCTTGTGCCTGAGATAGCATTAAAATTATTGCATGAATATAACACAGACAGACAGTAAATCTGTCTCATTAATGCACATTACTCGTCTGGTAACTCATATTGCTCAAATATGTTGAAATTTGGCCTCCAGTCGTGATGGACCAAATGCAATTAAGTATTTTATATTAGCTCAGCAAATTACATACTATTCTAACGATAAGCGACTACTGTCAAATAAGTTAGCAAGGAACACAACCCATCAATTTCTCAAAGTTGCCAACGCATAAAAACAGAAACAATAGACAGGAAATGCATCCGACCTTACGTGATAGGAAACTGTCTTTTTATAGCATGTTTTATGGTGCTTTACAACCGTAAAGACCATTAACTATGCGATTTAAAACCTTTAATAGCTTGAGAGTGAACGGAACTAGCGGCGCAGTTATACGATAAAAAGCTTTTACTTCGGAGAAAGTTGCAACAACTATGATTGGTTCAATGGATGGCGTTTCAAATTTTTATATCGATAGCTATCGAGAAAATATCACCTGACTATTCTTGATCGATGTGGGAGTCGAATTGTCGAGTCGATGTGATACTGCGAGCACCTTGAGCAATTTGACATAAGAAAGAGAAATTTTACGATTTTAATCGATAAATGCGTCGACAAAAAACTTTTTACAAAAAAAATAATACCGAGTTTATTTTTCTTTTTTCAGTGTTTTTGGAAGTCGGTTTTTTTGTGTATTTTTCGCTTTTAGTGTCTCGATCTTATTATCTTATCAGTATAAATTTCGAGTTCCTAGATTTAGGTACACACCACTTTTTTAGGTCGCAATAAGCGTAAATCACTAAATCATCTAAGCACGTGGCGTATGCGAAAATAGAGATTAACCGTTATTTTTAATATATTTAGACAAAGACAGAACCGATGTTGATAAATATGGGACCAAAGGGGAAGCACCAGCTTTCATATAAAAAAAGAATCATCAAAATCGGTTACCCCAATCGAAAGTTCTGAGATAAAAAAAAAAACAGTCGAATGAGAACCTCCTCCTTTTTTTGAAGTCGGTTAAAAAGATCGGTGTTCGCACTGCTGAATTGATTTTGAATTTTGCATGTACTATTTTTTTATTGTCAGCAGATACTCTATTAACCATCTGTCTGTAAGATAAATATTACGTCTGATGAGTTGCAAATCCTTAATTAATAAAATTGCATCACCCACAAATGTAATAAAGTAGGAAGGTATGTAGCTATGACATGTAGGTACGTATAAAATACGTCACAGCGTACCATGATTCGATAAAAGTCTTAAACTGGTTTTATTTTTTGCTTGTAGTTTTTAATTTGGCAACTAAAATGATTGAGCAAATAAAACTATATGTACAAGTAGATACAACAAATTTAGCTAATACCAATTATATTTTATATAATCTTTATATCCTAGAAGTTATCAATGTTAGCTTAGTAAACTTGAAAACTCTAGAAAAGACTATCTACCGAGTAATAAATGTAAGTATTTGTCAATACTTAATAAATTAAAATAACTTGGCACTTCACTAAAAAAATACCAAGACTTCTAACTGACCTAGATTCATTACCACCGAGTGTACTAGATACATGACTAGTCTTTTTTCTTTTTTCACAACTGTAAATAAAGATTTTTCTTTTTATTTTGTATATTGGTCAAGTTGTCTACAAATAAATTTCGCTAGTTTTAGTAAGAGAAAGGTGTTCGTCTTACTTTTCGTCTTAAGTTTAAGGTCACCACGCAAACGAGTTTCGTTTGTTGTGATTTCACTTTCTATTGTTATTTTTTACGTGGTAGTAGTTATATGGTTTTATATTTACAGCCAGTTGAATCAAACTTTTTATCATTTATACTTTATACTCTTACGAATATCACAAAACATGTTATCAATAATTAGCATACTTTTAATATTTTTTTTGTTTTCAATACATAGATATAACAAATAAGTAAATGTATATCATACATATTTAGACGAAAAACATAAAATAATAGTAAAATTATTCTATTTTAAACTCCATTTTGACAGATCTTGGATGACAATTCTTCCGTTTCACGTATAAGTAACCGCATATTTTTTGGTGCAACCGGCTTTTAGATACTTGCTTGAATTCGATGTGACTTTTTTATTAAAAAGTAATGTCAAAAACAAAATCTGCAACGTCATCGTCGGCTCAGTGTTAATTGGTTACTGTGTGCATGTTAATTCTATCAGCCGGTTGGACCAAATTTTTTATCATTTATACTTTAACTTTTACGAATATCACAAAACATGATATCAAAAATTAGCGGGCTTTTATATTTTATGTTATCAATAGGTACATAGATATAATAATTAAATAAACATATATATTAAATATTTTGACGAAAACCATCGAATAATTGCATAATCATTTCATTCAATTTTATCCTTCACTTTGACAGATCTTGAATGACAGTTCTTCCGTTTTACGTATAAGTAACCGCATAATTTTTTGGTGCAACCGGCTGTATGACTTTCTCGTAGGTTTTAAATATTAATTTTAACTAATTATTTAACTATTAATATAAATATCTAATTCAAGAAAGGTCATTGGCCCCGTCTGAAGACATTACTATTTTTTTCTAATTTATTCTCATTGCTTTAAGTAGGTATTAACTTAACAAGTTACAAACATTATATACCTTTTGGTATTGCATTTGATTTTGTCAAATATTACAGGGGAGCGCATGGATGTGGTGGTGCGCGCGTCTGAGGAAGGTGGTGGCTACTGGGTGAGAACGCACGGTGTCGGCGCGTGCGCCGGCCTTGCCGCCAACGCGATGCTCATCTATTCCGGCTTCAACTACACCGCCATGTTGCAAGAGAACCAGGTAACTATGAGAATCTTTATTGTTTTGTTTATGCAAGGGTAATAATTAACATTGCATTGCAATATCTTATCAATGCAATACTGTTTAGGTACTATTTTATTTTGATAGGATTTAAAAATATTTATAGATAACATTTAACTCGATTAGCGCTATGCATTGATTATTTAAATTTCAAAATGTAGGAACTCCAATGTTAATTCCCCTTTTCGGTAACTTACAAAAAAGGCTAATTATTTTGTATTTTTTTTTCAGAATGAGTTTAGTCAAGCGAAGTGGGAATCGGACTTAGTAGTTGGAGGTCAAATGCTGGAGTCTCTTCAAGATGTTAGCCATGTGGCAGAGGTGAAATCAGTATATTTGGGCATCGACAGGAATGTCGTCAAAGTCAAAGATGGCGATATCGATTTCAGATACATCAGCGACGCTATCCCTAAAAAGGCATTCTTCCCTGCGGCTTTCGGTGAGGATATTTTTAACGCACTTACAATAATTTTTCAAAACTTATGTAACCAGTTTATGCTAAAATAAATCTTTTGACTATATAATTCAATATCGATAAAAAAACCATATTTTATTATTCAACATTCTATTACAACTAATTTATTGAATGTAATAATAGTATCGCGATTCTTCGTAATATTTTTTTTATGAGTCATTTAATGCCTTTTTCTGCGAATCGACAAAATTGATTATGATGATGTAAAACAAGAATTGTATTTTTATAAGATTGCAATGTTTTTTTTTCTTCTTTGTTACTATCGAGAATTTAAATGGGCATGTATGATGCACAACCTTATTTTAACTAACTGTCTTCACAATTTTTCTAGCTCTTCAAGAAAATGGAGTAGTCCAAATAAACGGGAAAAGCTTTTTGTACCCTAACGTTCCGATATTATTGAGGCCTCGTGACGTCAAACAGGACATGTTCTGCAAAGTGGGAGAGGAGGAGAAGCAGGTGGAGACACAATGTGTGCAGGTGCTGGAGGCGGCCGAAGGAGACGTGCTTGAAATAGCCCTAGTTAATGAAGGTGAGCATCAGTCGTCGGCCACGCGCGTCTGTCGTATAGCAAGCCCGGTTAAGCAGTCGACAACCTTCTAGGTTGACCTGCGAGAGGCCATACAAAAAAAAAACGGGAATGCAATCTCGTTTTCGCGAGATCTCGCTAATTTATTCAAATATTGTGATTATTTGCAAAAATAACATAATCTCGCGAGATCTCGAAATTGGCAAGATCTCGCTGTATTGTTATTCAAAAACTCGCGGGATCTCGCTTGAGCCTCAATCTTGGAGACGGAGCCACACATTTTGATACTCTGATTATTGTCGCATTGGCCGCGCGCGTCACGCGTTCGGAATGTAGGTGAATTAAAATTTGGCCCAAACTTACGTGATTTATGAAATGATTTGAAAGCTGGTGCTATCTTAGTTTAAATGGCAGAGTATGATCTCCTATGTCCAACTAGTTATTTTTATTGAGGTGTGGCTTCAAATATTTTTTTATGTGGGAGTTTCTAAACAGGAGCTTTATCGATGCTAGTTTTCTTTTACTTATTGTTCACGTTATTTTACTGATATATTTTACATTAATTTCTAGGTTTTGGCAGCAATGATTCGTACACATTCCACATGCATGGCTACAGCATGCAAGTTATTTCCACGTGGCAGAATCCCAAAGACAAGCCAATCTCAAAAGAAGATTTCCAGAGGTTGAACAGAGAGGGCAAAATTTTAAGGTAAATATGGACCAAATTTACATTAACTCACTTCACAATTACATTGCTATTATTACACACTTAATAAGCCTACACCATTCGGTGATAATTTAGTATTCTGTTAGGTAGCAATAATTTATCAAATCGCTTAAGCAGTTGTAGACATTACTCCTAGAGACAATTTTTACCTCTTTAGGGAAATTGGAATATATAATTAGTTGTGACAGTCATATCAGAATGCGCTGCCGTAGTCTCTGAAACATCAAAAAATCCTGTTTATAAAATAGAAAGTCTAGATAGTGTTAAAGTAACGGTGACCTGATCGTTTCAGTCTAGCTCTTTAAACCGGTATTAGCATTTGGCGTTAGGTAAGACGCAGACACTGAAGATTGTTTATTTGTTTGATTGAATTTAAAAAAGTTTCCAGGGTGAAAGTTTATTTCTAACTAGTTTTCTGACAGCGGCTTCGCCTGCGTGTGCTATACGAGTTCAAAATAAAAATTGTTAGAACTAGTATATACCAAACAATGTAAATTGACATAGTTGTCTCAATAACTCACTAGTTGGAGCTACTGTCTATGCCGTGATATTGGCAACACTGCGTATAATACTTCTCTTGTGTTGACTGTTGTACTGAGCTAACTTGATTATAAATAAATCTTAGTTTACCAATTCAATCCTCTGTTATTTTCGCTTAATCCCATCAAAAATGACAGAATTTCATACAAACTTTGCCCCTCTTTTTCATCCCCTTAGGGAGAAAAGCAGACGGAAAAAGATAGACGGTAATTTAGTAGTCCGTAGTCTATTTTGATATCCAAAATTATTATTTTTTACAAATTATATGCTCACTTGAACATCTTCATGTTTTGTTATTTATATTCCAATTAACTAGATGGTTTACGTAAAATGGTGAAAGAAACTATTAAAGAGTTCGCATAGCTTACATCTGGTTTCTAACGCTTTCTCTTTCGCCAAAGAAACCGAGCTTGTTGCAATTCGAGAGTTATTATTATTCAAGAGTTTCTGGTAAAACGTGTAATAAAGTTTGTATAGTTTCTATTTAATTGAGGGAAATTATTATGTGGTGTATATGAGCGGTAATTACCATTTATATCGTTTATTTTTATTTAACAAAACTGTAGTTTTGTTAAATAAAAATAATAAGGTGTGTCTAACATGTTGCGGGTAAAAAATCTCAGTAAAATCTTTCTAATTTTAATATTTGATAGAAATGAAAAGAACGCCAGACGTCCCACATAGTTCGTTTCGTTAGAATATGATAAAAAATTAAACAAACTTTTGTGTTGTTGTTATATCATATAGGTATCACTATATAAAGGATGGGGTAATCGTCTGTTATATATAATCAAGCATTGTCAGCGCAAGCGTTTTGCACTATTCTTCTACGTTCCTGACTAGTCTTCATTGAGATTGGCCGCCGTGACCGAAAATTGGACTTGTAATCGAGTAGAAAAATAGGAAACTATCTTCCAATATGACCTTTTTGATTTGTCTAATTGTTGATAGTGAAAGATGAGCTTGAGGTTCAATGCCCAGACCTGACAAAGTATTTTTGTTATTTTTGGTTGCTTGATGGCAAAAGGCATAAACAAAATCACACACGCAAACTGACAAATACAGCCGAGAACATTCAATTTCTATTATTATTTCAGAAATCTTCAAAATCCACCAGTGAAAGATACAATCACAGTGCCAAACAAAGGCTACACGATTGTGAGGATCAAGATAGACCGAGGTGGATCCTGGCTTTTGGAGTGCAGGTCCTGTGCCCTCTCCTCAGTGCCAGCTGCCATCTTAATCCGAGTGCCTGAAGCGATACCCAAGGCTGTGGGAGACTCATTACCTAAGTGTGGGAACTACAGACCTCCTGACGTGTTACTGAACTAAGTTTCCGAATAGACTGATACTCGTGATTTTAGTGTTAGTGTCTTAGTGGTTAAGTAAAGCTTCTAATAGGAAACTCAATCAAAGTAAAATCCTAGAAATATTAAAAATGCGAAAGTTTTAAGGATGGATGTACTCTTTCACACAAAAACTGCTAAATGGATTTAAATGAAATGATAACATTCAAAGATTTAATACTCTGCTGTATAAAATAACTGGTCAACCAGAAAAAAAAATTACAGCCCAAAAAATGGGCGGAAATGAAGTACGCCTTTTTATATCAATACGATATTACTCAGGCAAATTTTGTATGATCTAAGATATAAATATTTAAGGCATAATTTAATTTAATTTAACAAATGGAGAAGAATGAATCAAAAACGTTGGATTCTATTGTACCCATACGTAGCAGAAATTATATGAAAATTTCAAAAGGATAAATGAATTGTTGTATGTAAATAAAACTATTTATTGAGCGAAATTAAAGTATAGAGAAACAAAATTAACACTTTTATTGAACATCTTTAATGTTATAATTAATAAAATCTATGTAAGTGGTCACGTTAGTGTATATAGTAGGTGCTCCTTTCTCACCGCAAGGGGACACGCCCCATGACACAATACCTACGACAATAGGAACAAATTCTTCAGCAGACTGTTTGCCTTGTGCATCTTTTCCGGTCTCAGTGGTTTGTTCATTGTTACAATCATAGTTACTAGCATCGTAACGTTCAGTATTGTCTTCGACAGGATCATTAGGGTCCAGAATGCTATTCGGAACGAGTTGTATGAGGGGACCACCGGAGTCACCACTGCAAGCCGCCACTCCTCCAGTAAGGGGTCCAGTGCATATGTTTGCGTCTCTGTCCAATGGGTTTTCTTCGTAATCTTCTTTCAATTTTTCGATGGCTGTATAGCATGCTGTAAAGTAAAAATTATGGTATTTGAATTTCGTAGTTAATAGATCCTGAATAATATTTTTTATTTATTGCATTTTAAGATGCGTATAGGGATAGACAACATACGTCACATTAAGAATATTTTATTATATTAATATTTTTTAAGTGGTGACGTTGGTCTACTTTGTTACAGATACGTTTTTGACTGCATAGGGTTTCTATGAGGAATTTATTAGAAAGGAACCTAGACTCTGGCACAGATCCGAACTAACATAAATAGAACACAATAGAAAAAAAAGGTGGGCTACACATAGATAAAAACAGGTTTGTGATTTGTTAGGTAGATGATATAAAAATGTAGATGACTCACCATCGTAAGGAATATACGTTACTTTAGCTTCTTGAAGCCTGCTGGGTAGGTCTGGTATGAAGATTGTAGTTTTCAAGGCACCCCAACCGGCCAACTTCATTGGCCCTCCGTTAACTTTGTAGTTAGTAGGGAGATTGACTGGTTGGACATATTTCGTGAATTTGAATGGAGATACTGTACTGAAAACAGCTACGTCATATGGCCCAATACCTCTGAAAATGCAGAAGAAAATATTAGTTTTATTGTCGTAATTCGTAGTAAACAAATAATGTTTTGGAGTTATAGTAAATCTCACCCTTCATATAAAGGATGGGGTATTCGTTCATTGATTCTGATGACTTGAGCCTGTGTGCCAAACTTGTTGATGTCATGTATACCGGCAACAGCATCCAGTGGCAGCCATCTTGTAAACCAAGACTCGACAGCACAGTGGGCAGCTGATAACACCTGGATAAAGTAAAGAAATTTGCCTAATCTAAACATTTTTTACACAAGTATTTTTTTTTATTTTCCCCCACACTTGGAGGTTCTCCTGTATCATGGGTTCGTTTATAACCATACATTTCCCACATGCACAAGTGGCTGGGAGGCTGTCGCGGGTTCGACTCCCGCATGGAAAAACATAAATAGTTCTGGGTCTAAAAGCACGATACAGGAAAAATTTCTAGTGTGGGGCATTTTTTTAAAAGAAGGAATGGGCATTCTATTTCGTACGTTATGAATAATTTGTAAGTGATTCATGCTACGTCCACACGAAGCTTGTTTAGTGCGTCGTAATTTAATAATCACTTACCCATCTCTCATTGAGAATGGCACCTCCACACGTGTGTACTCGCACCCAAAAGAACCTGGTCTGAAGTGACACGAGGTATGGATGGCTATATGGTCTCGCTTCATGGCCACCCACGATCTTACTTTGAAGATCCAAACTTTTTGTGTTTACTACAAAAATAAATGATAAGTATAAATTATTACGTTTCCAAGAATAAGGATACAAGAAGTATGTATGTTTTTTTGAAATAGCGTTATTATAAATTTACTTTTTACTAATCCTGGATTTAAAGAAAATGTGCATCACTAATTATGTTGTTAATTAATAAATCAGCATTTTTTGTAATTTATAACAAAATTTTAACAGCTTAATCCAAAGAGGTAAAATTAATTTATAAAACATTTTTACTTGGGTAAAAGATTTGGAACAATTGAAGTAGGTACAGAATAAAAATAATAATTAGAGAAACTAGCCTACCTGTGACAAGTAGTGCACATTTTATGAAAAGCAGGAGTGTTTTCACAGTAAAATTCATTATGATAGTCGGTGGATAACTTTGTGGACTTTTGGATAGTTTTCAAGTTATATAACTTTGGGCTTAGTTAATTCGTTATCATCGCTCATATTTGCAGAAGCTCAACCTTTTGTGTATTTACTTACCTTTACATTCACTGATTTATGTTTTTTTTAGGGATGTGAAATTATCAAAAGTCAAATAAATGACTCCAATGTGGGCAAAGCAGAACGAAGTGTCAGACTCTAACTGACTAAAACCCATCCATGCTCCTTTCTTCGCTCTTTGTGTTCCGGGGCCGCGGTAACTCTTTCTAAAATCCCACATCGTGTTTTTGATAACTAAGATTAGACAGAGGAATTAGTTGTGTTCTTAAAATCTTTGCACTCATCCATTAAAAGTCAATTAAATTTTAGAACTTACTTGCTATCTAAGATTCAAGGCTTTGTTGGCCTATTGTTACCATTTTGGCTTAATTTATTCAGACTATAAGCCTGAATAAATTAAGCAGTTTTATTTGTTGTGGATGATTCAACTGCGTTAAAAGTAATTAAATCTCGCTCGTTACAATAAGGCGCTAATTGAATTTTTAAGAGTTTATTTCGAAATCTCAAGGATTCCGAAAAATCCGCTCCACGTGTTATGTAAATGTTTAGTCACCTGGTAACGTTTTAACCAAATTCCAGATTGGATCTCTCAGGGTCGATTTTGATGGAATCTGAAATAGTGTTTTAGTCGCTGAATGAAAACTCAACCCAAATTGCGTCGGTAGGTCCAATTTAAATTATGTGAAAAAAGCCAAAATGCATTTAAAATTCTACGCGTTCTTTTACGTGTCAAATCGATGTCTAGTTCACAGCGCCTGAAAAATACCTTGTAAGTAGTATAGGTACCTACCTTGACAATTATATTTCATCATACATACGGGTCATTACAATATTGGAACAGGTCGGGCTATCGTTATAACATAATGAGTTCTTGTACCTTGTCATTGTGAACGGATTTTCGGATTTATGCTCAGATAATAAAATAATTGTTCGTAAATTTTTCGAATGGTTCTAAGTAATTATGAAGAGGAAACAATGATAAAAACTCAAGTACTATGTAAGTATATTTATGTATTTATTAAATCTATCTAATACCAGAGAAAATATCAAATGGCCATTTTAATAATATTCAAGTTAGAAATATCTCGTAGGTAATAAAATATAGACTTTCTGGCGTGTATGTGAAGTAACTTGAGAGATCTCAGACTTCTACATCACAACGTTCTCTTTAATACGTCATATAAAGACTACATAATATTCGCATATTGGCGATTTATCTGTCAAATCACTTCACGGGTCAACCTCAGTAAAACAGTAAAGTACCTAATGTGAGTAGGCGATGGTCCTTCGTCGGTATGATACGCCAAAGGTCGCAAAGCCGCCACCAAAGCCTCTCGGTAATTATACTCCCTAATTAGGACTTTCCTGCCTTATTAAATTTCATGCGTAGACCTGCACTTTTCATGTTTGAGTTGGTTAATAGGCCGGTCTTCTAGAACGATAACTGCTTCAGTACATGTTTATCATGAGCTAAGTTTGGTTAACGACTTCAAAACTCTTCATAATTCGAGATTCATGCTTTAGTATCAGTTCTAGAATACCAGAATCACAGCTTCTTTTTGTTTGGTTGGTATTTCCGAGCAAAGAAAAAAACTAGAAATATTTTACAAAACATTTATTTTCAATATAAAATGACTGTTTCCTAAACATACGAGATTGTGTTCGAAGAGTTTGATGATAATAATTTAAAAGAAACAAGTGATGGAAAAGAGTGGAGTCTTTCCATGTTACGAGCCAAACACAGGTGTATATTTTTAAACAAAATATTACCCTGTGTCTTATTGTTTATAGCTTAGAAATAATCTTTCAATTAAGATAAATATCAACAAATAAAAAAATAAGATAAAAATATTCTGACGTTGATTTTTTTTTGTTATTGATGTTCAATGAATAAGTTTGAATCCAAACTTTCATAGGTATGATTGAACAATTGAAATACGGAAAATTAGTAAGATTCAAGTTCAGAAAGGAATGATATGATAGGAATTAACGATGCTTAGAAATGTACTCAGCGAATTTGGGTACATTTTAACATAATAGTTATTCCCAAAAAAGTGAAATTACATTGTTGTATAAGTCACGAAAGTATTGAAATTTTACAGGAATGTAGGATAGATAATTAAGAGAAGTAAACCCTAGATAGAAAGAAAAAGAAAGGGCAGAAGGAATAAATCTTCGTGATTATCTATGACGAAGATTTATTTACTACAAACCAGATAAGGTTTTTATTAAAGGAATTTATCTTAACCAAAAGATTACGCCGTGAGCTCTTTGCATCCATCTCAAAGAGTGAACATGGATTGTATAAGAACTAAAATACTATGAATGACGATACAAACTTATGATAACATTGCAACTGTGGCAGAGAGATACATCCAACACCGTAACGCGAATTACGGTCTCAAGTTCATTATGATGTTATACAAACTTGAGTTAAAATGATTAATAATATACTTTTATAACTTTAAAAAGGTTCTATCCCCCCGACGGATGATTAACAATAACATTTTTTGGCGAAGTGGATGATAGTAAGTCCATATAAAAGAATGTGCGTTTGTGTCAGGGGGGTCTATTACGATTATCAAACTAAATATTGCGAGTTGGTAATTACGTATTTGCACTTAACCCCTTTACGTTTTAATTTATTTAGCAATAACATTACATTTACCTTTATCTCGATTCTTATAAAAAGCTTAACATATTCTTATCTAACTTTATGTACAAAATTATAAAACAAGTAACAATAACATTTAACTATATCAAAATAAGTAAATTTATTAGCGAGTCAAGTCGCCACTTCGATCACACGGCTAGTCAAATTCTTACACCTATAAATTATTAAAGTGATCTGATTAAATACTTTGGTCTCTAATGCGATACATTTGATGGTTAGTTATTTAGCAGCATCTTAAGTTTAGAACATTATTTACAAGACAACATTAACAAATAAATTTTATCCCATTCGCACGTTGTTCATATTTCAACAACAGAACAAAATATGGCAGTACGCGATGCTTTTCACTCCTGTTTGGTTTTCACAAATCGATTATGGTTATCGATTACGGTTGATTTCTCGATAGTCTCAGTGTATCGGGAAGAATGGCGGAGTGATCGTTGGGAGATGGTCGCCGCATCGAGGGAAGTTCGGTGGCACAGGGGGCAAGTCGCCCTGCGTGCCGATGTGAAGAATCAAGTTCATTCCTATAACTATGTGATAGATGAAATGACAGTGGAACAGCCAGTATCCTGAAATGAAAATACAAAATATTTAGAGGAACAATAAATACAGCGTTCTGATAAACGTAATGTTATATGAAAAAAAAAAACGGGTAAGTTGATGCATGAACTGGTTTTTGTGAAATATCGGTGTTATCAAAATACTTCCATTTTCGCCAATTATATCAACAGAAATTTTATTTACACTACGACCCTTATTTGGATCGAAACAATTTGCTTGAGTCGCAGTCGCCATTTTATTTATTTATTTATGCACAGTAGTGATACATATCGACTTAATGGGACATAACGAATAACTTCACAAGAACGAGAAGATGTAGATTATTTTGATAGTACTAAAACTTCGTATAAGGGCTACAGAGTGTTTATACTACTTCTTTGAATGAATGCTATTTATAAAACTCTTTGTAATGGAATTTGAGTGATTCCATGCACGAGAATAATTACCTGGATTATCAGCCTTTAGCCTCAAAACGACGTAACCATTATTTGGCACGGCAAGGGTATCCTTGAAGGGTGGAAGGTTGTACTGTCTATGTAGCAGACCCTTCCTGTCCAAGTCTAGGGCGTGTTTCAGATTTATCTTCTTGATGTTCTTGTCGGGAGATCTGCCGATACCGATTACGTTGTACGGAGTACCGTGAAGGTGGAACGGGTGAGATAAGTTCGGTGATTGCACTGAAAAACAATGTTTCTACTATTAATACCACTAATCCATGTTATGTATATCACAAATATGAGTCCTTACGTCTATTTGGTTTAAATTTTAAGATTGATCTATTTGGGTACAGTGTTCTGCTCACTGTATCTGACATCTTCCCTGAAGAACCTGATTGAGACTACACATATGTAGTAGAGTGGAACTACCGACCAGAAGGGTCGAACTTAGCGTATTAGTAATATAAAAAAGATCATTGACAAGAGAAGACGAAGAAGCTATTAGAGTTAGTAGGTATTCTATTTTGGATAATATTGACTATTCTGAGACGTATCATATTTCTAATAAGTATAACAGGTTATCCTACCTTCATCGACCAGCACGATTTCAACGATGGAGTTGAGTGGGACATCGATCATGTGTGTGCAGCGGCAGTCGACGGCGCAGTCGGCGGGCCTGTTGTCTCCGTTACAGAATAAATCGGGGGACAACTCGTGCATCTGCGAGAGGGGTGGTGCGGGGGGAGCTCTGTATGAGATCTCGTCCACCAGACTCAGCACGTGGTCACCGCCGGGAGCCACTGGAATTTAGAAATATAGAATTGAATTTTGAGGATTATTATTTCACAGTCATCTTCAGTCAGTTTGTTGTACCTATAGGTTTTATGTATACTTTCAAAACTTGCCTATTAGTAAAGATAAATAAGTATAAATTAACAAGATTAAACTTAGCAATCATCTCGTTTCCTCACCTTATTTTTATACGCCTAGATTTTTTTTATTGTTTGTTTGTGAGTACATTCGGCAAACATATAAATTATAAATATAGAGGTGTTATAAAAAGATCTTACCTAAGTAATTTCTGTAAGTATTTTCCTTGAACAAGTCTTTAGGCTTGTAGAAGTGGAATCTGAATGGCAGGAAAATCTTGACATCAGGTCTTTCTTGCAGTAAGGCTTGGTCTACTGGCCTCGCTGATTTCAAGTTACTGACGCAAACCGCGTCGTTTCGTTTTACATTGCAGATAGCGTCCAAGGGGTTAAGAATCTATAAATTTTAGAAGGTTTAAAATACGATTTTGATATTAAAATGCAATTTATAAGCAATTTGTGCTGAATTTAGAAATTAAAAAATCATGATATTATTGCATTGCATTTCAAAATGTTGAACTTCATTAAGCAATGCGCAAACTTAATTTGTTAGTTCAGCCGTTATTTTTTTAAGCAAATTGAATATCGGGTGCTAAAAAGCGTTACACGAACAATTTATTTAGTAACATATTTATTATGTACACAAAAATTATAATATACAAGTAAATATAAAACATGTACAACCTTTTCTTTGGTGGCAAGTAGTGGTCTACTCGATAACTTTCCAAATTCATGCATAAGTCATCTCATGCGAGTCATCTATCTAAAAGAGTAATTCTATTGTGCTTTATATACAAATATATATACAACAGCTGATGTGTGAATAAAAATCGAAGTACCAACTATTGTAAATATTTCAATCAATTCATCGAACTACTCATGCATACAAGGAAAATAAAATCAACCGTTATTTTTCATAGATTTTATTAAATGGTATAAAATTTTACATTCTTATAGTAATTTTAAAATAATATGATAAATCGTAACATTCGCTTTTCTTGATAGCAAAATATACCTACTTCGCTGCGAGATACGTTCGTTGTAAGTTGTTGTCGTTCAGAGTCGACTAGGATACTCCGACATTTTGGAATTTTCGTTGGCACAATCACATTGACTTCTATTAGCCGTCACAGTGAGCAAAATGTCTTAATTATTAATGGTAACCTCACGTGTGCTTGTCTGTATATCTATAGTCTACATAATAATATACAGTCTTCGTTTGTGTACGGAGAGTGATACAGTGTGATCATACTACTGTGTATTTACATAAGTTGCGCAGTAAGTTATTTACATTTTATCATAAATGGTAATGCATGCAGAATTGGGATGGGAATGTTTCAAATGTCTTAAAATTCTAAGCAAGTAGGTCTAATAAGTTTTTTTTTATATATACAAGTAATAAATATATCATTGGTGAAAATAAAATTATAATGGCAAGTTGTTAGTAACAGGACGAACAAGTCATGTTAAAACTATACTCAATACGCGAAAGTAATATTGTTGGTTCAAGAGCCTCAAAGTACATAATAGGCGATATCAATAATTAAAACGTAATTAAGAAAATATCACCGAATATGGCATAAAATTAAAATTGAAGTCAACTCGTTGAAACAGTGCATCATCGTTAAATAAAATCACAAACCATCATTAACTCCCATTGAATCACTCTTGTAAAAAAAATAAACACAAACGGCAGAATCGAGCACTTCGAATCCGCCGGACACATCACACAAAACAAACATAAATTTACACTTAGTTAACATATTTAAATCAACTGTACATAGCTGTGTGCTGTACTTTTATTTGCACATGCAAAAACTGGGCAATTTTTCTAGGAACCAATTTAGTGGAGCGTGATGGGAGGGAGGTGGTCGCCACATGTGGGGAAGTTGGGAGGGACGGGCGGCAAGTCAGCCTGGGTGCCCACTTGCAGGACGAGGTTCATGCCGATGACGATGTGGAAGAGGAAGTGACAGTGGAAGAGCCAGAAGCCGGGATTGTTGGCTCTAAAACGGACGATGACATAGCCGTTGTTGGGGACAGCGATCGTGTCCTTCGCTGGAGGGAGGTCTCCCTGTTTCAAGTGACGCTCAAGCAGACCTCTTCTGTCGAGGTCGAGAGCGTGCTTCAAGTTGATCTTCTTAACGTTCTGGTCAGGTGATCGACCGATACCGATAACGTTGAAGGCGTATCCGTGCAAGTGGAACGGGTGAGATAAGTTGGCGATTTGAACTGGAAAATGGAAAGTACAATCAAGAATTTGCATCAATAATTACCGTAATCTATACGTGATGCATAACTTCCCGTTATTGTATTCAACCTGGTATAATTACCGAAGAAATAAATCGATTTACGTTATGATAACATCGGCAAATAAGGTTTAAATTGAGCTACAGACTGTTTAAATGAACCCACTTAGTTGTTTTAATTATACCAAGCTCAATAAGCCGATTTTCTCGAGTGTTTATATATGACGTAATATACATACCTTCGTCTACCAATACGACTTCGACAACAGCATTAAGAGGTATATCCACTTTGTGGGTGCACATGCAATTCTGTCCACAGTTAGCGGGACGATTGTCACCGTTGCAGAACTGTTCCGGGTTGATGTCGTCATACTGACTGATCAAAGGTGCGGGCGGGGCCATGTATGAAATTTCGTCTATCAAACTGATCACGTGATCTCCACCAGGAGCAACTGAGAAAGTTGAGATCATATTATTGTTGGTTAATTTGTTTTCATTTCATTGAACAACATTTTGAAGAGTATTCGAAAAGCTTACCTAAATATCTGTTGTAAGTATTCGGCTGGAACAACATCTCTGGCCTATAGACGAAGAAACGGAAAGGCAAGAAGATTTTAACATCAGGCCTTTCTTGTAGGATGGCCGGGTCTATGTGCTTGGCGTTCTTGAGCTGGCTGACGCAAATAGCGTCGTTCCTTGAAATATTACACCTCGCATCCAACGGGTTCATTACCTGGATAGTTAGTGAGGAGAAAGGTACGTGCAATTACTAATATTACGTGCAAAATATACATTATTCACTACACAATTTACTACGTTTACTAAAACTACTAGATGGAAAATTATTTGCACTCTTGCAGAAATTCAATCAAAGTGCAAACACACACCTTATAATAAACAGTTATATATTGGTATGTAGTTAGTTGATTTTAAAATTGCTACAGAGACAAGTTGGAGTTGATATATTTACAGAACCGGTAAATGTACCGTTAGCTATTTCACCTGACTGTACATGGTCTAGTTCGTCAACAGCTATAATTTGATTTTTCGTTTTAATTTATTCACCGCTGCGAAATTTGTTTCATATCGGCTCTATACCAGTATTTATGTTTGAGCAACAACGTGGTATAAAGTCGACACTTCAACCATGTTTAATCGAGGCTTTCGTGTCGGCCCAGGAATTCAGTATGCAATATCCGCTCTTTAATAATTGAGGCGGGTAGTCTCGTGACACGAGCTAGGTACTCCATATACTACGCCACGAACACCAACTAGAACTGAGAGCACGGTTAAGTGTTCTACTACCAACTCAAGAAGAGTATTTACATTATCATAGTATCAAAGTTCTACTGTATCTACTGGTGGTATAAATATATTACAATATCGAGGTATGTTACACCGGTCTCCACAACTCACCACTCCTTGAGGAATGCCAACGTCATATGTTGGTGGCTGCGAGGAAGGCTGGTAAGGTCCTCTAGCGTATCTGAGGATACCTAATTGCTGTGCTCTCTTGATGCCGCACTCGCCGAGACCTCGGACCTGAATCCAGTAGGCTCCAGGAATGTTGTTCGCTTCGATTACAAAGTCGTATCGTTCGCCTGTAACATGCGTTATGATATTTCTGTAAGAATTTCGTTAATATCTAGATAATTTGCAAATGTTGTAAAAGAGGAAGCACTTATGTTATACAATGTTTTTGCTCGACTGGGCGCACTACCTAATTAAACACATTATTACAACACATAGGCGTGTCTTATAAAAATCGCTACCGATTATCATGAATTATATTATGCTGTTATGCACCTATTATTACGTTTCGATAGAGAAAAATTGTAGGCTTATTTTAATTTCCACATTACCTAGAAAACATACAGGAATTGAAGAATTAAACATTACAAATGTTCCTTATATATTTCCTATAGCATTGTATATCATCATATCAAAAAAGTGTGGGCCACATAAGAGACTGCCACGATTCCTCGTTAAGAAATTTCTTCGACAATACCTTACAACTTGCCATTGTTGGAAAGCTAAATCGTAAACAGGTATGTTTATTGCTTCCTTGTGCTTAGCTCACCTGAGAACGAGATGATGGTGTTTACTTGTACCGGATGCACCGGCTCGCCGTCAGTCGCAATAACGGTTAAATTGTGGCCTTCGAAAGTGACCTGCGCGGGGCACACGGATGCGAAAGCGTTGATCATTCTGAATCTGTATCTTCTGCCAGGAGTGATCGTGAATACTTCCAGAGGCGTGTTGGTCATGAAACCAGTGTTGGGATCTCTGAACTGACCCTTTCCATTAATCAAAACGTTTTCGGGATCCTGACCAGTGTTGACGGCCAGGCGACCAGGATATCTTTCAGCGGCATCTTCATGCAACCAGTCGCTGAGTAGCATCACGTGGGTAGTCAGATCGTAGTCATAGAGGTGACTGTTAGGGTCTTTGGAAGGAGGCTGACGTACGACGATGCTGCCATATAAACCGTCAAGCTTTTGAAGTCCAGTGTGAGCATGCCAGAAGTGGGTACCTGCGTTACCTTGCCATTGATATCTGTAATACAAGAAATAGTATTAAACATTGCCTTAAAATACAGATTATAAGATAGGGTTACTGTTATCAATATGGGGCTAAGTTTACCTGAAAGTATTTCCTTGTTGGATTGGGCACTGCGTCACAAACGGGACTCCGTCGTAGTACTGAGAGCCTCTCTGCCAGATTCCGTGCCAATGGATGGTCACCTCCATACCCTCCATGTGGTTCTCCACGTCAATAACTACTTTGTCATTCTCGCATACTTGGATGGAAGGTCCTGGCAACATTCTGTTCGCTGTGAGGATTCCTCGCTCGACACCATCGGCCAACACACATTGGCAGTGCGACCATACCACGTTTGTTGCGTTCGGTGTGCATACTTGACACGCCCTGCAATCATTTGTACGTATTTAAGTATGACATAAGCCATGTTCTATTTCCTTATCAATATATCTTACACCACAATTTCTTTAAGCAACACGTAGGCTATCACGAAATAACTGGTTTGCATAAGGCGGACTACCCTCAGTTACATTTTTTGTCTTTCCTGTCCATCCAAAGGTTGTCTGGAAGATATCGCTTTTAGCGATAAGACCGCCGTTGTACCCATATTTTAATTTTAATTGTATCTTGTTTTTAATTTATTTTTGGTGTACAATAAAGCATACTCTATCTATCTATCTAAGTCCTGTCGTCACCTATCAATTACGTGGCCTACGGAATTTGGATCAGTTGTTGTATTTAAGTGCGGCATTGAATTCGAAGCCGCTAACAGTCCGTGTGAAACAAAGCGTAAAATGTGCGAAATTGAAAAGTCGGTCGCTGGGTCGGTATTTTTTCTCGGCACGACTTTGCGTGAGCATCTCAAAAATATTTTTGTCTATCTCTGGATCTTAGCGCAGATGGCGCAGATTCTTACGAAATTCAGTGAGGTAAGGAGTTACTCAAGCCTTAAGCCTTTTTTAAAACCACTATGATATAAGTCGATAACAGTGATTGTAAAGTAAACGTCTAATCCATGCAATTATAGAGGTACAATTGAATGGACTTCCGACTCCGTTAGCTGCAACTTGTAATTTTAATAAGAAACGAAGAGTCTGTTATTATTGTTATGAAAGAATACTGATTCAATGTCACTGGGTGATCAATCGGATTTTTTTAATACGGTTTCGAATTATGTAGTCCATATCCGTTGAAAAAATACAATGATTCGCTTGTATCCGTTGGTGCGAAGGAAATAAACTTCATTAGCGTTGGACCTACTGGGGAAATCTATTTCGAGTTTTCCTTATACTTTTAGGTGACGTTTCGTTCTAGTTAGTACAGTTTAGTAAATTCGCTATAATAAACAAGTCGCAATGCATCAAAGACAAAAAATAAAAGAAGTACTCACGCTCCTAAAACGGTGTACAATTCTAAAGTGAAGTGGTAGTAGCAGATCCTCGGCGGCTCGTTTTCCCTGCAGGCGCGAGCACACTCATCAGGGGCTGACAGCGCCGGGTTCCTTCTCAACTCAGCAGTCGCACTGCTTGTGAAGTCCAGATGTTTCAGGGAGGGTTTGCCATTGGCATTTCTTGCCAAAGATGGCAGAGGGTTGCTTCGAACTCCACCGCTTAACGGACCGCTGCCGCTAGACGCGAATGGATTTGAAGATGGTCCAGAAGTACTCCCAATACTCCCGAAGGAGGCGAAGGGATCACCACCTGTGGGGTGTGTCTGTACGAGGCCGTGGGTGGACGAGAAGGAGCTTTTGGTGCCCTCTCGGAACGGTGTTGCTGTGCCTGCCTGCCACCATGACGCCGACGTCGACTGGTCGTCCGCTGCGCTTATGGCTTCTGTGGAACAGAGAAATATTTCTGGTAAGTTATGAATCACCTTCGTCAAATAAGTCCTAAATTGTTTACCAATAAAGTCACGTAATTATCGATTAGTTGGGGAAAAGACCTTCATGTCCCTCCTAACTAGCAGATAATAGTCATCTCTATACTTGGCCTGAAAGTTAGGTACAAGGTGACGAGTGGAGGTCGTCTCGGTCTGTTTCGAAGTTCATTTAAAATACCCATTTTTTGTCTCAACCCAGTGGTTAGAATGGACATAAACGTAATAGATACAAATCATAATTTTCTGTTAGTGACCACAATGCAAATTGGTGCAGATCCCAATTTCCATTTTTTATCTTAAATTTTTGGTATCAAGGCTGCAGCACTGGTCAAAGACATTATTTAGACCGAAAAAAAATTACTAATTAGAATTAATATAATTAATTTGAATGAAGCGACAAACATAACATGACAAGAAAAACTAACTATAATTATGATAAGTAAAGTTACAGTACCCGTAGTACTACTAAAGGAAAAGAGGCCAACACGAATATGAGAATTGCATTTAATCCTACACTATTATTTCTCACAGCCTACCCAAGCCTGCCAAAACCTAAATATCCAAGTAAAGCTATCGTAAAATCAAACCTTCGAACAAAAGATAAACGACTGCCATACATTACTCATAAATTGCGATTGCGATTACTCAATAAAGATAAAAGATGTGTAAATTACAAACGTTCCGAAGCTATTTGAAGTGGAACGAATGATCGCGAATCTGTAACGATATTCCCAAGAACTGTCAGTAGTTGAATGTGTACTAACGATTAGTTTATTAGATAAGCTGGCAATAGCTCTCCGCAGGTGCGTTAATGCAAATTCTCGAGTGTAGGCACCCGTATAATAGTTGCAAGACTGTGTTGTCACGACGACGTTTTCGTAACACTGGACAAGGGACCGCGTCCTTAAATTAAAGGACTTTTACTTCCCTATCGGCTGTTACAGTTTTCTCAAAGCATTAATTGAACATTACGCAGTCTGATATGACCGTTCAGTTACCACGTTATTATAATTACTTACTCAATATTTGTTGTAATGTGGAACCAGGTTTTGTTTAAAAACCTTTTAGGATTCTTTGACTTTGGTAGCTTTTGCTAAATCGTTGGTGAGCCGATACGTTTTTGAAGTTTGCATTTTACGACATTATTACAGGCTATTAAATTGTAGATATGCAAAAAAACTGTTCAATTTTATTCTGGTTGCGGAACGTACAATACGTGTTGGATACGAACTTGGCCGTTTTTTGTGAGACCGTTTAGGTATAAGAGCCTTGAGGTGACTATACTTTTATTTCCTTATTGGTAAACACTAACATTGGTTGGCTATTTGTTACGGCGCCGGCGATTACAGTCGGGTCATCAGTAGGGTTATTATTTCAAATTACTGGTCGCGTGTTTCGTTTTTCAAATTGTTGGATCGTGTATGCTGTGCAATGTTCGGGAAGACTGTTTCTTGAATTGCATAGGCAATTATAAGACGTACATGAAATGGCGAAGGAAATCTTGATAAATGAGTTGTTTTAAGTATTTGTTATTTACCTACTGCTATTAGTGTCTCCAGTTAATTCGCACATAGTTTGCACTTGCCACTTACTTGCTCGTAAACTAGCGCCCGTATTGCTGCTCGCGACGTTTCGTTGCAGAA
The DNA here is from genome assembly GCA_963891755.1 of Pyrrhia umbra. Lineage (NCBI taxonomy): Eukaryota > Metazoa > Arthropoda > Insecta > Lepidoptera > Noctuidae > Pyrrhia > Pyrrhia umbra. Next base: position 4,926,702 of record OY982923.1, on the reverse strand, counting down.
AATATAAATTGCTACGAGTCGTGTACGCGGTACAAAGTAAGCAATCAAAATTCGTAACTAAGGACCAGAAACCCCGCTCATTAGTGCATAAATATGCCACCCAATAAGTTTGTTGCCGCTACTTAGATCTAGTTTATTGCTTATTTATAAGCCCTATAAATTGTTGCTATCTTATCATAGATTAATTTAGTAGTGGCGGTTGCGGTCGCCCTGTGGTTTGCAATCAGCCCCCGAGAATTTCTCTTTTCCACCTCGTTTAAACACCAGATGTTATGTGCAGCATAATGTGAGTAAAAATTAACCGCGGAAATGTTTAAAAATGATTACGGTGTGATTACAGAAAAATTGCACATGACCAATCTATAATGTTCTCTTTAAACATCTAATTTTCAAACGTACATGTTCACGTCACACGTTTCGGTTTAATCGAATCTAATTTTCAATAAAATGTGTATGTTTCAAAAATGTTCCGGTTTTAAGCAACATTTTTTGAAATCGGTTTTGTTTTTGTTTCTGATTTTCTAATTTTGAAATTCGTTTCAGTGCTGAATTGATTATAGCACGATTGATTAAGTCACTTACTTGCAAAATTTTGGCAACGCAAAGTAAAAATTATGGAGCAATTTTAATGAAATACACGAAAAATAAATAATAGTTGAAATCTATAATTAACATAATGTAAGATTAAATTTCGTGACGAAAGTTTTTTTCTGCAATATTACGAATATAATTTGCGTATTTTGTATCAAGGCATTGGTGTATTGGCTATGTTGGTGCAACTCACTGGGCGTGCTTTGAGAAACGTGTTTGCATTCAATCATGTTGTTTGCGATTCGCCACGGCGATGACTCGTTCCGTTCATCTAATCGCCTTCGTGAGCACATCTGTTCACCGGATTATTAGTATTATTACTGTTCCGTTACGCGATTACAGTATGTGTTTAGTTAAATGATAACATTACTGTGCGCGTGCAACCACAGCTAAGTTTTTACATACTTACATAGATAGTTTTTACTGATTGTAGCTTTTGAGATGTTATCGTGCACTTAAATTAATGCTTTCAAATGAGGCTTAATGATTTTGTTTCACTCTGATAATAAGCACGATCTTTGTGGGAACGAAATGAAAATATCAGTATAATGTTGAAAATATAATGACAAAATACTACTTCAGAAATCGCTTATTCATATCGTGTACCGATAATTATTATTTATTGAACGAACAATGTGCTAATGGTGGCAGTGACAGTAGCTTGCAGTAATAGATTATGTTGAATGTAACTTTGTTCTTTATCTTTAAATATAGTTATGTAAGTGTAGTAATAAAGATCGTCCGAATCTATAGCCTTAGGCGAAACTGTTCCACTAATTCTGTCCATTCAGCATTGTATTCACACTTTTAAGACCATTTATCAATTACGAGATCATAAGTGCGATAACAGCGTGCAAAAATCCGTAGGCGGAAATTGATTGATATCAGCTATTAATAATTAAAGGTCGTAAGTACATATACTAGATATTCAATTAACAGCCCACTTGGTAACAGTGTATGATGAAAAAATTTACAATGTTGTACGCAACCCACTTGTTGATAGAACAATGTTTTTCGAGTTTGTGTAATAAATCAATCATCGTTACACATGATTGTTTCAATCAGCCCCTTTATATACGTCGTTAAACATGTTGGTTTATGAGGCGAGGTGGCAAAATACATGGAAAATTTAGTTTTTTTTCTTTATCGGTCATTCTTGTATTACAAGCCTGTGTGTAGAGGTTTCTTTTGTAAGAAAAATATGAAAAAATATCGGCAAATGTAGCCAGTGAAACTCATTAACACATATTACATTAAGATTTGATGAACCTGCATTTGTTCCGGCCCCAACACACAGACAGACAGAGGAGTTACTTTTGCATTTGTGTATAATAAGGATCAAGTGAGGTCATTCGTTTGTTGCTTCAAACGACTCTTAACCTTTTGATCTATTCAATAAAATATAATTTACGAAGAAACTTAATTAAGTTTTATTATTTCCTATATTTAACAAAAATAGAAAATTATACATTTACAACCAGTTCCCGATTTGTTATATTTATTGCGATATTAAAGCTTAGAAATTGTGGTGTTCCGTCATTACATATTTCTCGCTATTTTTCTGCCCACGGCTCTGCTTGTTGAAATTGATGATTATCCACCAAACCAGATATTAAAACGAGAGTAGGTACTGAGATAACGTCAAACGTTAATTAGAGGATTGGTTTAACGTTGTATAATACGTTGAAACTTTGTATATCAACAAGATATTTATTACAAAATGGCGGTAGTGCACTACTTGTTTTGAGGCGTTTATTTACTTCTATCAGATTTATTTTTTTATTAGTGTTTCTTGTACCATTGCTTACTTCATAATCATGAATTTAAACATCCAACTTTTTTGGTATATTGTCAAAACTGCTGACGCAGTTTCCAGGAATTAGTTAAAGAAGAAATAAACGATACAAAAGATTTTGTGCATTATTTGCATTATTATTCACGCTTAGAACAAACGAGATTGTAATGACAGTAATGAGTAAGTTTATTTTAGAGCCAAACATTGATATCTTTCCTTTAATAAACGCCAGTCATTTTGGAAAATCTAATAGAAAGTTAATGTTTATGCACTACAAACGCCAAGATTTGTTGATAGTCATTGATTTGGAATTAAATATTATTACTAGGTACGGTATAGGAGATCACCAGAAACCTAACAATCGAGTTCATTGGTGCGGAAACAGTGAAAGTGTTCTTTAACAGTCGCTTTAGAACCAAACGAAGTTACTCTAAAAGTCTGAGCGACGTAATGACATGTCCGTAACTCGATATATTTGTTCGCTGTCCCATGTCAACAGGCTGTCACGCCGATTGGCCACGAGCTCTGTATCGATTACAAATAAACGATTTAAATCACAGCCTCACTAGCGAGAGGTATATTCAGATCGGTTTTATGTAACCGGACAGATCGGCACGTCTCGAGGGTTGTTTGTTTTCTCCTTTATTTTGTCTGTTTATTCAAGTTGCGTTGAGAATTGAATGCACTAGATTGTCGCACTTCCTTATTTAGGTAATAATTTACAGGTATCGATAATATTTTAGTGGCACGTTTCACAAATCTATTCACGAGCGAGACACTAATAGAAAGACTATATTCGTTTATCAAAAACCTGCTTGATTGCGTCTGTCGAAATAAATTAAACATTTATACCAGAAGCCAATTTATTAGTGACTATAGCCGTCAAAATCAGCATTATATACTGACAGACAGCCTTCAAACCCTTATTAGTGGGTGTACGAGGTGTAGGTAATAAATTATGCATGTACGGACACGACTTAATCGCATACATTGTGCTGGATGGAAGTTGCGAATAGTCTAGTTTCATTGGCATATGATAGTTAGCATGAAGGAATGCTCCAATTATGAATAGGTAATCAGTTTCTTAGCGGTATAGGTCTGTTTATGCAAATGAGAAGCAATTACGGAAATCGATATATTTCTTTGATTGCACGCGTTGAAGGCGTTAGAAATTGGTATATTCTAATATTACTTTGGGTAGTGTATGTGAGATGCTGTATGAAGGAATAAATCCGATCCAATGTACATATTGTGTTTGTTAAATTTCTCTTAATTTAAATTCGATTTCTCCTTAATCCAGTCTAAAGCTTTTTGAATTTCAAAACACGCATATCTAATCTATTTAACTTATATAAACAAAAATAATTGTATTTTGTACCAACGTGATTGACAGCTGTTAAGTAATACTTAATAACATGTTCTTGCTACTTGCTTTATCTTTCATCTATGTGTGGAATTCTGAAATCTGATATGTAGACCTTAGTCGAGTAAGTTCATGATCTGCGCATGATCAGCGCTGGGCAAGTTTACACGTCAGAATGTATGGTCCAAGGCCCTATTGATAAGTTGAGGTTCAACACATATTGTTGTAAATAACTTGATTCATGTGTTGTATAGTATGCATTGTGACTATATAATTTAAAGCATCGACATTTTCACCCCATTTTTCATTCAGTTACTTTTACAGTTTACTTTTTTATGTAACCCAAACAAAAATATATGATATGGAAGAGAAGCGACGTAGGGTGACACACTGAGTGGTCTTATTGCCAAAAGCGATCTATTACAACGTTTATTTTGAAGTTTAAACTTTTCTCTTCCAATTATTCTTACTTAGAATGTCAATTTCCTAAATTTAATAGTATAGTTAAAGATAAGAGGACATTTGAACACGTTATGATTATCATTTAATTGAGCTAATTCAGTCGAAATTTCTGAATGCTAAGTCAGATTAAATTCAGTTTTAGTTATTATTCACATTTAGCCTATCTGGTAAAACGGTCATTGTAGACTACGTTACTGATATTATATCGGTGAAATACCCCTAAATCTACTTTAAGTTGACAAAATCCGTTTTAGTATACTAAGAAACAGTTCGCTTAACGCATAACGTAGGCTGAGTTATGTTAAGATGCCAATACGTAAACGGATACGCATAAATGAATCGGCAAAATCATATTAGCATAACTTAACAGAGAGTTAAATAAACAAACAATTGTCAGTTTGTTCAGCAAATATGTAATTATCATCTGGCTAACGAAACGTGAAATCAAACGGGGCTGACACACTTTAGTTACATTAAATCTTATTTCATGCAAGTTAACAATTAAATTGATTCTGATCACAATCGGGAAAGGAGAAAGTTTTGATGGCCACTTTCGCTTTTAAGCAGATTTTCTTTTTTCAGTTCATGTGTTGTTATTATTAGTTAATGTAGACTATTTTCGAGGCCCAAATTTCGCGAAGTAATTTGACCAATCAATCGCAAAAGGCAAGCGAAAGTAGCTTACATAAAAGGCAAGCTGTTTCACGCAGTTTCACTCGCATCCTGAGGGAAATACTTGACATACCCAGATAAAACTTCTTTATGTCCTTCCCCAGGTTGTAACCTAACTCCATACGAAATTTCATCTATATCGGTTCAGCCGTTTTTCTGTAAAAGCGTGACAGATAGACTGAGTTACTTTCGTATTTATAATAATGTATTAGTAAGTAAGTACGATCAACGGTTATGTGCTGAGCCAAGGTAATTTTAGAGAATATTGCATCGTGGAGGACAACCAGTGGCCTAGTGGGAATCCCACCGATTTCTAGTCGATAATTGTGGGCTTAACCCCAGTTGTGTTACTATTAATGAACAATTTAATTAGTCACCATGCCCCGAAAAGCAGACGAAGGACAACACCGCGTATTTAGTCAGTGACTGTTACATATACTGGAGGTTTCTCTATTCTATTACATAATGAGCTAAAATGAACATGCTTAGGACTATAAATTAATCTACAGTAATTTACGACGATCATCAATCCACACTGGGCTCGTGTAATAAATTATTTTGCTTCTAAAAAAGTTTTGCTTTTAAATTCTTATTTTAAAAATATTGGTTCAATAACATTATGCTAGTAGTTTATGAGGTCTGCGTTACGTAGTGACTTAAACCGTTTAGCAGAATCAAAGCAGTAACAGCCGCACCGTTCGACCGATCTAAGGTTAAGCTGCGCTTGGCGCGATCGGTCCGTGGATGGGTGACCATCTATGTCATAACGAGACTCCTCCGTGCCTCGGAAAGCACGTTAAGCTGTTGGTCCCGGTTGTCATTTGTAGATCTTTAACAGTCGTTACGGGTAGTCAGAAGCCAGAAAGTCTGACAACCAGTCTTACCAAGGGGTATCGTGTTACCCGGTAACTGGGTTGTGGAGGTCAGATAGGCAGTCGCTCCATGTAAAACACTGGTACTGAGCTGCATCCGGTTTAGACTGGAAGCCGACCCCAACATAGTTGGGAAAAGGCTAGGCAGATGATGATTTTAGCAGAATCAAAGCAGATGATAAAAGAAGTATGGTTTAAAACGTTGTCATTAGAATGGTTATTACTTGCATTTACAAAAAAGACATTCCAAAGAGTAAATATAGAATGACAATCCCATGTGATGACGTGTTTGTTGATAAAGTTTATATGTGAATAAGACTGAATTTATACGTTTCCTCGCAAAAAAATATTATCTTAACGACAAGAAGAGTTATGGCAATGTAAATATTTTTCCGGATTAAAAAAATGTTTAATCTTTGAGTTGAGCTTCACGTACCTAATAAAAATTTAATTAATCATATTTGACTAAAACCACCAGGTAATCCTCTTTAATAAAGAGATTTAAACCATGATTAAGAAATAGAAAAGCTTATAAAGATTAATTCACAAATAGGTACATCTAAATGATCTCCAAATTAATCGTTCTCGCATATATCATACGCTTAAGAGCTTACGCTTGATGTCGCCATTAATATTCAACGCGAACAGCATGGCGCATAATTACGATCTGTTAGCTGCGCGCACGCACCCGGTGGCTGTTTTACTATCATCACCGTACTTTCACTAGAATAACGTTTCTTGTTAGCGCATTGTTCCTTCAAATTGCGTAAGGTTGCATGAACGTGTTTATAAGCGAATCAATAAAGTACTTGTTACAGTTTTTTTGCACTGAAGTGTATTTTTTAATATGTATATAATGTTAATTTTTATTTGTTATTGATATCGTAGTGCTCGCTACGTTTGCTACGCCGTAGCTGACGTAGGTGTGTACGAGGTTTTTGTTTTTGGTGAATTGAAAATTTTTCGAAGATTTTTAAGTTTTAGGTGTCATAGTTATTAGCTAGGATTTGCTATTAAAAGGACGCTAAAAGCAATCATCAGTATATATTGTATTGAAGACATTTAAAGGCTTTGTCTACACTATGTATTACCCAAAATTTAATAAAGTTAAAACAGAAATTACTTATATTTGTCAACCACTTGTAAATGAACCTGCCTTAGCTTGTAGCTCGTAAATGTGAAGACAAGTACCTATGTATGTATATTATTTTATCAGATGCAGTTTTATTCAATAAACTATTTTACTTTCATCCAATTTAAATGTCTCTGTCGTGTTTAGTGCATATAAACACAAATCACGCGATATAGTTATATTGCAACAAATTAAAATGTAACAAATCTTTTTGATAGAAAGTCCGTGTACTTTAGTGTGGACGTTAAACATCTATTTCAAAGAAAGCCAATGAAAGTCACTTTCAAAATGTAATAAATCGATGCGAAAACGTTACTAATTTGGAGGCACGTGGTCTTTTGTCGACGTTTCGTACGATCTTTATTCGAAAACTGACCGAAACTGAATCGAAGCCTGGGTTTGGATTGTGTGGTACAACCATACGCATTTCCTTGAACAAGCAGCAGACAGATCGATTGATCCTAGTAATCGAGAAACTGCTAAGTAATTGAGAAGGCAGGATGAAGGTATCCATCGATGTTTCCCAACAATCCTAATTCTAAATAATCCGAACTTAAAGAGTATAAATGCGAAAATGCTTTTATGGTAAAACGCCAAAATCAATTGAGGGACCTTGAAGACGATTATACGCTACTTTTTTATCTGAGTGCATGATGTAGTTCCCTCGATAAGCGGGTGAAACCGCGGCAAACGGCTAGTAAATAATATGTTTTATATGTACGATTAGCCGCCGTTTGCGGGAATATAAGAAAGAGTTACTGCGGCCCAGAAACGTAAAAATTTAAGGAAGAAACATTGATGGGTTTTAGTCTGTTTTAGTAAGAGTCTGACAATCTCGCTCCACCTACAGGTTGGAATCATCTGGTCCATCCCTTAAAAGTTACGGTTAGCCACTATACAGCGTGATGTGGATTCAATTCCCCCACGGAACAAATATTCGTATGACATCTAGCTGATTGTTATTCTCGCCAAAAAAGTATTTTTCTGAAATTTATTTTTAATCAGGTCTCAAAGAAATATTACTCAAAAAGTTTCTTAATAATATATTATCTCGTACTGCGTTAGCATGAAATTCTAGACATTTTGTTTTGTAAGCATAACTATTTATTCATATTTACCACGCAACTTATTGTGGTCGGGTTGTTACAGAATTACGTTCTGTTGGAAATTTTAAGTCAATTATTTCATCGCCAGAACACACTTTTTATTCTTTAACGTTTTATAAAATGAATTAAATGTTTCATGGATTAAAAAAAAAAACCTGTTGTTTTCTTTAAAGAATGAAATCAAGTATTCATGTTTTGTATCTCATAGTACGCGATACTTCAATTCAGTTGTGAGTAAATCTAATATTCATTAGGCCAGTCAATTCATAAGTTTATATTATATGCACTATTTACCTTGGTGGCCACTAGACCGACGGATCATGACTGTAATACACGCACAAACACTATTCAAAGAAACTTTATAGAGCGAATTCGTAATGTGTGTAGATTATGCGTCTGAGTGTTTTATTGTGACAAGGTATTATGAGTGTTGTTCGAAAGTTAAATTGCTAAATGCTTTATTCTGAATGACTGACGGATCAACGCACAGCCTCAACCGCTGATCGTAGAGACTAGAAACTTGGAGAGTGTGTTCTTTGTATTAATTAGGCATCCGATAAGTAAGGATTTTCCGAAATTCTACCCCTAAGGGGTGAAAAAGGAGGGCTAAGTTTGTATGAAACTCTGTTATTTTAATTCGTTTAGCTCATGCGGGCGAAGCCGCTGGCGGGAAATTATTTATTTATATTTTTTATGTATAAAAGAAAAAAAATCAAACAGAAATTTTATATGGCGGTAGAAAGTGCGCCGAGTCAGCTAGTACTATATATTATACTGCTTGAAAGTTAAATTTGGTGTAATTTGGATCTACAATAAATGTTTATGTTATTGAGTTCAATATTACAACAGAAGTTCAAATTTAACAAGGATACTATAATGCTTTTATCGACTTGTAATCTACTAATGTTCACAAACAAATATATCTAGATATTAGATGACTAGATACACGATTAAATTTAGACATCTACAAGATATTATCTTCGGTTCACAGGAATTCAATACCACATTAATCGTGTACGAATAACCTTTAGCCAAGGTTCTGGTGAATAGACTCATATAGGTTCAACATTTAAATGTTACAATTCAGTCCTGTTTGCTTCTTCAGCTTCTGCCAACGTCAGAAGTTGACAGAAAATACCTGCATGAGACGCATGACGTATGTTGAGCATTTTGTTTGTGAAACTCTAACTCTTGTTAATTTGACCTTAGGATAGGGGGCTATTCAGAAGTTAGACGGGGATCCACTTTGTCGGCGTGATCAATAAGCATATCCATACAAAATTTCAGCTATGCCGCGGAAAGACAGACGGGTATGGTGCAACTATAAAGGTTCTTTCTCGACTACGGAACCCTAAAAAGGGGCATAGAAATAATAATTATTTCTATTCCGTTTTACGTACCTATCGTCAGTTTTTTTGTGCTTTTCTGGTCAATAAATTCTTGAAAATGAGCCAATGCTGCCAATTCACAGCGAATCACGTCAGACCATTGTTCAAACTTCGTTGCTATGTACTTCTACTGCTGCAGGTAATTCTGTTTCGGTAATTGCTATTATTAATAATTTTAAGGTCGTGAAAATGTTTATTCTCAATAATAGGCAGGTCCGGACGCTTGACGGGCAATTTCACGCCCCAACATAGCTTGAAGCACTAAATTATGTGCAAATTTGTCTAGTTCGATTCCGAGTCGAAAATTGCTGAAGAAACAGCTGTTATTTTTAGATTTATTTAATTCTGTTTAAATTATCCTTTTTTCTAAACTCTGTTTTACACATTTTCACGGTTACGCAGCTCATACAATTTAGTTGAAATTTGGTATCGAGATAGATTGAATTTATTGGTTGAGGAGAAGGAAGGAATGTTTATCTCAGGATACAAGTGGATCCGCATAAAACAGCTAGTAATGTTTTTATATGAATTGAAGATATAAATAATAATTATCAAGGTGTAATTAATTATGTTGTAAATTATGCTATGTTGTATGTTCATGGTCTACTTATTGTTTTGGTATTTCTATTCGTGAAATTAGCACATCTATTACGTTATTTAATTACGTTAAATGATTCACTTCTCTTTTCTACTAAAGGTTCGTTTACCTATGTCCGTTATTAGGTAACATTAATTTTTTTTATGCTAATTCTGAGGCAGCTTACAAAATCTTAAGCAATAACTTTCCATTAACTAACTAACCACTTTACTGATAAACTAAATCCGGAAACTTGGGTGTGTCAACTTAAACAAGTTTAGTATTGGTTGCAATTTTCGATATCGTATTCTATTTAATACTTCCGCCTACAACACAGCAATTTAAACACACAGGATACGTTGACTCAGATACTTTTTGTACAACTTTAGACCACAGATTTGTTTGATCAATTTACCAGAATGCGGGTTTTTATGTTAGTAATTATATTTATTTATAGCAACATAAACGTATCTAATGTGTCTCGACAATTATGTAATAAAAACAAGCAAAAAATGAACACCTTAATTTTTTTCATGACTAAGAGTATTTAGACCATTTAGTTGCGCGAAAATCTTTGACGGAAAACAAGGTTACCTTGCAATGTTTAGTATCAGTATAATAATACCAGCTCAATTATACAGCGTATTATATCTTAGGTCAGCCATATTTAAAAGTTTGCTCTTATTCAAAGATGGAAATCGCACAATTAGCTCTCGATTTGGCCACCGCTGCGTTCTCACGGGTCCAACAATTAGCGGTGATACGTCGAATTAATGTACTCGTATTTGGTCTGACTTGCTACTGTTTTAGTTAATGAAAATGTCGGTATGAGAACATGGTAGGTTCTAGGAAGGCGTAACTCTATTGCGGCTAATGTCAATATTATGCGTTGCTGAGCAATTAGAATGAATGAGACATACTGTTGCGGGCTTGTGAATGAAATTGTGGAGTGAATGATGACTAGGCGGGGTTCGGTCTTAATGTTCGTGCTTTTAATGTTGTATATGCCTACATTATTTGTGTATACACTGTTATTATTAATGTTTTCTTAGGTAAACTTTCGCAGTAACATTTTAGTATAATGAATTCATTTTTCATTAAATTAATAATATAATGTCTTGATCTCACCAATAGTGTTGTGGGTTGTTGGTTGATATAGCGACCATTAACATACCTGAAAAATAATAAAGATTGATTAGAATAATATTTTTTTTTCGTACTGGGATAGAGTTCTTGGGTTTTGCGGTATCATGTAAAAATAGCTATAATTTTTAGAATCTTACAGCATAGTCTTTTTCTAGTTGTAGTTATTTTGTTTACATACTAAACAACAGCTCATAAAATTATCTCCTTGGTTGAATAGTATATACAATTGTTACAATTAATCGTTAAGATTACTATCGCTCAGATAAATAAACCATATCATTAGTATAATGTGGTTGTGAAACTCCTTTTTTATTTAACTTCTCAAACGTTGTTTTGTAAATACAATGAATTCGCAGACCATTACAACCATAATTATGCAGTGCACTTGAAGCCAACTAGCAAAAGGTCATATCACAAAATAATTATATTAAAATATTTCTAATTTTGCGCTAATTATTTCAAGTGTAAAATAATAAGTGAAAGGTTGGTGCATTTACGAAATAGGCCTATTAAATTGATTTCAACAGTCATATATTAAATGCTGCGATAATTTACATGTTTATATATAAGTGTTAATTTTTAAAAGTGGGTATTATGATATTTTGTAACGAGCTACCGGTACGTGTTGAAGGTGCGTATGTGTAACACGCGTGAAATTGTGGTCGCGCACTGTGTCCGCGACAGTAGCGTAAGTCTTAAGCGACAGCGGACGAATTAGCTTGTAGATACAATACAAAGCGTGGTTGGCTAGGAGTTAGTCATGATGAGATGATCACCTTTTACTTTTTTTATAGAACTGTGCGTGTGGAAAATTAATTTCAGGTTGGTCAAGTAAAAATGTGTAATGCTTACAGAGAAAAACATTGTTATATTAAACAATTCATTGTGTAATAAACAATGAAATGAAGCATAAAAATATGTATACCTACCAAGCCATTACAATATCGACGAGATTATTATCAGAATTAGACTTACATATATATTTGTAAAATTTAATCTTTATAAGATGACGTCACTGTCAATAGTATTAAATTAATTTTGTTTAACTACATGACAAATAAACATAACACAAAATCTCATCTGTTATGATAGTTGTACAACAATTGGTTCCAACAGAACATTGCTGCAAATGTGTGATGTGTTCAGCAATTTAAAAGGTCATTAATTTAAACATTACCGCTTGCCACCTTTATCTTGTATCCTATTGTGTATAAACAAAGGAGCTAAACTGTTTGGAAACATAGGTATAAAGGGAAGCGCTTGCATCAAATAATGAGCTTAAAACCCATTATGGCGCTAAGCAATTTTATTGCTCTACTTTGTAATGAGCACGCCTAATAATTGCCATCTTTTAAATGATTGCGACACATTATTGCTTGTAGTAGCTATCTATAGGATTGATGAACTTATGAAGATTAATTTCGTAATCGTGCGGAGGCGTCTGTCAAATCGTGAAAATAATAAAAATGTATTTTTAAATAAATTCTGTAGCGGGATAAGGACGTGTGGGAATTAAAAAATGATTGTAACATTGCCTAGTTAAGCAAATTGTGTGCTTGTTTAGTTTCATCCAAATGTCCCAAGGTGCTCAAAATAATGCTAAATTACAATAATTATATTGTTAAAAATAGCTCGTGAGTTGAGGTCGACCACTTTTTAGTAACAAAAAAATAACTAGCTTATGTTTCGTAAGTGACCACCGTCCTCAACCTTAATTCGGTTTTCATACATGGAGGATACGTTCAATCGCTGGTTCCCAAACAATTGTGGAACGGTAGTCGTCTCGGTAAATGAGTGCGTTATGCAAATAATGCAGATTGCGCGGCCACCGTTTTCATTGTGGCATTCTCTGGGACACCAAGATTTGATTATATGAGATTAGGATGGTGTATGATAGCTCACTACTTCGCATTATGATGTAGGGAAATAGTAGAATTAAAGGAAAACAATGTATGTGGTAAGGAAACGATCAAACATACAAGGACTTAGTAACTTTTGGAAAGAACAAAAATTGCAACCTTGCCAACATGCAATGTTTTGTGTGGTATTTTTTACTTCAGTAAATAGATACCGGATCTAGTCAGTCAATTCCTGGTTTCGGATGACTATGAATTGTGTCAGACAAATTAATTTACAATACAAACGTTTAAGCGATACGCTATCGAAATATCGTTCAATATCAATCGTTTGTCATACTGATTGTACCGCGACCATGACACGGCGGCCATTGCTTTCGCAACTCACGGTCACCCTTATATTTGCGCCAGTTTTATACAGTACATGCAATTAATGAAGTCTCTTATTAATAATTACACGGTTTGGTGGTTCATGGGCATTGTTTTATGGTCACCATCGATTCGCTGCGGCCTCGGGCTCGCATGGGAAATGTTATAGGAATGTGAGTGGCATGCGACACCGCCTTTATCTTATCTACTAAGGAATGGCGGTAGTGTATAATTTATCAGAAAATTTTACGTATTCTGTGAGCACTTTATATGTGTGCTATGGTAGTTTGCACACCATGTGATACCCAGTATCTATTATTTGATGTCAGAGTTTAATCGATGCGGGGAAAACATACCATTTCTTTTGCGTAACAATGACAAACACAATGACTCGGTTACAAGTCATTGTGAACATATCCGACAGCCTTTCTTACCGGTTTTTCTTCATAGGACCTACATACAAGTGTTTGTTTTTACTTTTGAATGAAACTAACAAATTACATCAATTCTATACATGTCATACCATACCATACATATGGATATTATTTACGCAATTATTTGCATATCATGCTTATTAAAAGCGACTTCATTTCGTATTAAGACGTCATCTAAAAATACATATTTAATTGACGATTTTCGACATAATATAAATAAGATTGTTATGACATATCGATTTCTCTGAAAGCGTACATTTCGTGCGTCATTCTGCGTATAATCGAGAGAAATTTGAAACCATGTTCGATTTTAATTGAATCCGCCCACTAAACTAGAGTGAATACAAAATAAGATAGTGGTGTTAGGAAACGGTTAATAGCAATTCGATATAAAGTTCACGTGTAATCAGTACCGGGAATCTATATCGGACAGTGTTCGGACCATTTTAATTTAAAGCACAATTCTGTAAGTAGCGCCACGCCCCGATCGAAATATTTAATTCAGTCGTGATAAGTCGATATCAAATTAACGTCACAGCTTTAGTCCATTCGACTATCGATATAAATTACGGCCCTAGCACGATAATAAAATAATGAGTGCCTTAGTGTTCGTATAACGACATAATAATGTTAGACGTCCTTTTTGTAGGGCTGCCTGCTCAGAGTTTGTGGGGTTTGATCCAGTTTTGAGGTAGAACATTTGAATTTTAGATTGGCAATTTCGTATACGATATCTTATAAAATAATAGGTAATAATTCTGCTTTGTCTTTATGAGGTATTTAGAAATATTCAAATTTGAACAGCTCCTTGAGTATTTTGTCTTTGTGGGTGGTAATGTAAGCAATGCAGGTCTGTGTTCACACAATTACGCCTTGCAGGCTTCCAACATTTACCCGTGGGGGCTGAGGACCAATAATAAACCTTAGGAGTGATTCATGGCTAGGAACACCGTGGTACCGGCCGCCTTTGCCGTCGGCGAACTAAGAACAAATATGCAATTTGTTTTCGCTTCCGCTATTTTGATATAATGAGCTAGGTACACGTTCTAATTTAGAATAATAAAGGCCGCGTTGGTATTATTGAAATTAAATAAGCTTATGATTATTTTACGTCACATTGTTGTTTAATTTTCATTATTCTTCGTAAGTACCTTGGACTTCATTATGTACCTTACTGACGGGTTAATATTTTTATTTTAGTAAAAATAAAGTAGCAGGATAAATGTAATTGAAAATTTTGTTAGACGTTTCACGATAGACCGTTTTTTAAAAGTTTTCATAATCTAAATACTTTCTGTAAATAAATGATATAAAAAACATTATTATATCGTTAGAACAGCTGCTGTTATACAAATAACACGTAGATATAACTACATACACTATTTTTTTGTTCATAGCCGGACACAGCAAAAGCGCGGAGGTATTAATCATTTTCAAAATTCATAAATCATAATGAAAAATATATTACATTTTAAACTAATAATTTGAAATTTATTATAATTTTGAAATATAATTTTGAAATAATTTCAAAAATAAAATAAAATATGGCTCGAAAGAACTAGCACTGATATTCAGTAACCTTGTGAATATATTTTCAAAGTTACTAGGTTAAATTATATGACTAGGAGTGAAGATATAACAGGTAAAAAGTTACATGAGTATACAATAATTTTGACTTAATTGACATTGCAAATTGCGGTGGTCAGTACTTTATTATATTTGTTTTTTTTTCAACCTCTAACTATACCACAATGACAAGGTGACGTCACCTGGGTGATGAAATTCTCACAAAGACTTGAATAGCAACAGTGGCAACTTTTATAAACTGTTCAATTTGAATGTTATTATTAACAAGCTTTCTGCCAGCGGCTTCACCCACGTGAGCTATACGAATTCAAAATAAAAATGACAGAGTTTCATACAAACTTTGCCCCCATTTTTCACCCTCTTAGGGGTATAATTTTGGAAAATCCTTTTTTATGGGATGCCTGCATTATAAAAAGAACACACCCTCCAAGTTTCAGGTCTCTACGATCAGCGGTTTAGGCTGTGCGTTGATCCGTTAGTCATTCAGGACAAAACATTGTATATGTTAGATAGATAGTACGTATCAAGTATGGATGTTTCGGTGGTCTGCAAGTCTGAAGTTAGCTTAATTAGGTTTAGTTTAAATTTAGAAGGGTTTATACATATTTTTAGTACCTGTATACGTTAGGGCACAATGTCCCATAAGCGACTGAACAAGGAGAATTTCAAACATTCATGAATAAGAATGGGGATATCTATTCTACGTAATACGATTTACTATTCAACTGGTCCTTATAGGAACTGCTTTGGCACGTACTTCAATACTAATGGGAATTTATATGACATCTGATACAGAGAAAACGTATAATGATCCAAGATCGAGATTACTATCAGTTGTACGAGTTACGTTGTATATATCATGGACATTTATTTTCAAAGTATAGGGACTATAATCAGAATAATTCCTTACTTGTATAACGCTTTTACGATGAAACGAATTAATCAATTGATATGAAATGTATCATTAATTTGTTTGATATGGAGATAGTTTGAACTCTGAAAAAGCACATAGAATTTTTTATCGGAGTTCCCGAAGTAGTTGCGTCAGAATGCGATAAAATCGAGGTAAAGAGCTAGTGTTTATTATGATCGTTGAAAGAGAAGTATCGCTAATGATACCTAGTAGCCGAGAAGCGATTTAAAGGAGGACTTCTTTTTAATGGAAAAAAGCAAATAGCGAATTGTTGACCTAATGATATAAATTGATGCAATCATTTGAATATTAGATCCATTGTAACAGCTAACTATTACATTCATCCGTGCCCACTCTTTGTGAAATTAGTAAGAACATTACAATGTCCACATCAGAACAAATGATAATTTATTATTTATTTGTGTAAGAAATGTAGCCACAAGAATCCATTAAGTTAGTTATTTTTTGTACAAATCGGTCTGAAATTCTAATTTGTGATGCATAATGCAAATGTCATCGTTGATGTAAGTACAATCATATGCAACAGTGAATTAGGTGCAAAATACGTTTTTTGTACTCAGTTGCGACAGGAGTTGATTGTCTTAAATTACTTAATAGACGATGTGTTGCTGACAGTACTTTCGAGATATAAAGCTGGTTAGCTATGGTTTCATTGCAGAGTCAGGAAAAGTATATCGAGGATTATTTTATGATTATGAATTACATCAGTTAAATGATACGATACCATTTGATTCGTGTTGAAAGACGAGAAAATGATGGTCATCGGATGACGGAAAAATCTTGAACCTTGCATCTTAAGTAAATAACGAGTTTTCCTCTTGTTCCAGTAAGTGATTTGAAACAATGGGTATAATAAAAAATGCCAAGATAATTCTTTAAGAAAAAATGTTTCGCCTACTTGGTAAATCACACTAGTCACTAGCAGCAAAAGTTTATCCTAAAAGAATATGTTACAAAATAGTACAAAGTACAAAACCTCATGTTTGGTCTTAAACCAAAATTGTATCACTGGTCATGGTAGAGTGACATACATTGCAAACTGCGTAGGAGGTTTTCGAAAGCTTAAATTGATTATAACCACTTTATTGGCACATAAAATGATCAATCGTGGACATATTTGAACTTCAGAGAGATCCGTGACGTAATTCTTAGGTAACAATACCTAAGACATGCCATAAAAACCTGTGGACTTTGTGCGTACTAGGATACACGCAGACGTAAACAAAACCATGTGTAATATTAATACATACATGCCTAAGTTTATCCGGCATATCAGATTGCCATTTTTTCTCGCCACTGACTCACTGACCGGATATGAATAAAGAAGTTGTCATTAATCCAAATCGATTTGTCATGAATCACGCAAAAAATATACGTAAAGACTTTAGGATCAAAGTGATTGTCAGAATAAACGTTGTTCTGTTTATAGAGCAAGACAATGCAGCATCCAAAGGACACATACATGAAGAAACACATAATGATAATGACGAACTTACAGATCAAATATGAATTAAGAGGCGGCGCGCGTTGCGTACAGAACACGCATCGCTGGACGATATAGCAACAGCGGAAGATGTCATAACGTTGTCAAGCCGGGCTTGCGTCGGCATGACCGGCCGTGGGCTCCTTGACTTGCCAGCGAAACACCTGTGAAGACATTAGTTAATCTGCTCGATACGACCATCAAAGTAATGGGGGTTAACTACGCGTGAAGCTAGCTGGATACCAGCGTATCATATTTTTAGAAACGCGGATTACTTTGAAGAGTGAGCACTGATGTTAATCGCGATAAAAAGCTTGTTTCATGTGAGATGTGAATGTTGATGGAAGTATAGGAAATTACAATGTTGCAAGAGGAAATGAAATTGAAATGTGAAACCATAATTTACTTTTTAGTTATATTTAGAGGCGGTAGGGAGTAATGCTGATTGCCTATATTTGAAGTCAGTCGGAAGAGACACTTATTGGTTGTGATTTTATGACTTATTATTTATTTATTTTACTACAATAGTTTTTTTTTTTAAATATTTCTTACAAAACAAAAAAATTAATAAAAATAAATAGTATTCCACCGTGACAGGGCCAGGGTCTAGGTTAGTTAGAAAGGAATCTCCCGACCATAGACGCAGTGTCTAGGAGTACTGCTTTCGGTATCAAGCAAGTCCTTGATCCAGCTGCCTAACGAGGGTCTCATTAGGTGTTGGTCCAGGCTCAAAACGACTATCGGCACAATTATTACAAACTTTTTTAGAGTTTTTATAAGTGTCGAATTAACTAGTTGTAGTAACTATATAGGCAGACTAATGAGGTTTAACAATGCTGATAATTATAGAAGATGAGCCTAATTTAACATCCAGATTTTCTAGCCCTTAATCTGCAGCAGACATGTTACCACCTTGAAGAGCGCACAATAACACAGTTGCAAAACCATTCACACGTTATGCATTATATGAAAACAAAGCGACCATAAGTCGGCTTCGAAGGCCACGGACTGAGGCCGGACTTAGCCGACCAATTTTATTAAAGGTGATGAAATGATTACCTACACATGGTAATTGGCCATTTTCTGTATTGTAATTCACGTGGTTTTTGTTGTTTCCTTTTCCTTTGGAGCGTGGGAAAGTGTTGCAACGTAATTATTAGGCTGATAACTTTATTAGATTCAAAGTCGTTCGACGGGCTCCTGTTTGATTAGAACAAGATAATGTCTTGATTTTGATGAAGTTGGTGTATGTTAATTAATGCGGGTTTATTAAGTAATTAATGATTGTGATATACTGTATTAGTTTCTTGGAGCTAGCGGTGAGACTTGCAAGCTTTGTTTTATCTTAATAACCGTTTATGTGGAAGATAAGCGAGTTTATGTTAGCGAATTAACTATTCAATGGTGCGACTTTGTTTCTCTTGAAAGTATACAGTTTGGTACGCAAAGCGGTGTTTAGAATAATTTATAAACATTTTAGTCCACATTCGTCCATTCATCGCGTGGAAATCGAAAGTTAACTCACATATTCAAAGCAATTCTCATTGAAAATCATGTCATGAATGTATCTACTATACTACTTGAGATAGTCGCCGACATTCGGCCGACACCAGCGCGTATAAGTTACGGCAATGCGTGTAACCGCGGATACTACTAACGGAAACTAGTTTTGCAATACATGTATTTAATTCACTATTCCTTCAAGATACGCAACTTAATTAACTCGTCTCACCATATATAGACGTGACACTTGCATTGACATCAATTCCAAGCACCACACCGCGAGTCATTCAGGACGAGTTACGACTAAAACTTACAAAAAAAAACTATTGCAATCCAATGTTAATGGTTCCACCTCTTTGAAAGCGGAACAAACATAATCAACTGAAACAAAATTGCGGTAAAAATAGTAACACATAACCAGTTATTTGATATGTAGGTAAAAAAAGTAATATTGCATAACGTATTGCGAAATAAGCGACGCTTTTGTATAAAAAGGCAAATAATAAGTGTAGCTAGAAATCACCTAATGAAGCATGTACTTGAATCAATCGTTATATGGACGGTTCAATAATCAACATAAAAACAAACGTTACGTACAATTAGTTCGCTAAATGCGCTGAAATCGGTTCTAATCTTTCAAAAGTGGATAAGACATGAGTTAATTTCAAGTATTGAGGATGTGGATCTATTTGATAGCAAAATTGGCTTGCTATGTGGGTTGTAAAAACGGGTTGAAATGAGGAAAATCTAATGAAACTATTGAAAATACAATGCAATGTCATTTCAATGCCGAGGAGTTAAGTATATACCGCTGAATTGAAGGTACGCGACGATATTATTGATATAATTAGATCTCTAAGATATCTAGGAACATCTATACAAATGCTTTGTCCTGAATGACTGATAGATCAACGCACAGCCGAAACCGCTGATCCTAGAGACCTGAAACTTGGAGGGTGTGTTCTTTGTATGACGTAGGCATCCGATAAGAAAGGATTTTATAAAATTCTACCCCCAAGGGGGTGTAAAAGGGATACAAACTTTGTATGAAACTGTGTCATTGCTAACTGGGTAACTGCTATATTTTTCTAATGTTGCCAATTAAGAATTTCGCAAGGGTTTTGTTGCATCAACTGTTCGCTTAACGGGCGTCAGACTAATCGGTTGCAAACTGGCAACACAATCTTTTCTTTATAAAGTCGGATAGCAATTAATATTACTTAAGTCAAAATAATGATCGTTTCACGCCTGAGTTGCCACATGATCACTTACAGCTTGGATAGACAGTCCTTCCATGTTACAAGTATAAAAGTATCGCTCATCATCTTTATGATAGTTTAGAGAGGTAGGTTCTAGTACACAATCGACACTATTGTTTCCGTATGACTCCCATTTACGTTAACAGTAACCATTTAAGCTAACTAACTAACTAAACGACGTTACTTGCATACAATAGATTTCTTATTCCGCATTCAATATTCAAGCTTTCAATATAAATTGTGAGGCTGATAATACAAAGCTTGGACCGCTATTACAAATATGCTATACATAATGGACACGCGAGTTTTATTACTTCTCTGTAATTCTAATAGAGATTGTTGTGTATTGGAGTGATGTCAATATGTCTCAACCATAAGCCGTTGACCTTGGCGAAACCGCGCTTGTACACCAACTCCCTGACACTCTTCAGGCTCCCGGCAGCAACACCCTTTTCTGTCTTCTTATATTGTTTTGTCGCTTCATCCAAATCAAGCTTCTGTGAGGGTTTTCTATCTTCTGTAGTTTGAAAATATTCTTTCTTCTTATTTCTCGTCTTCACAACTCCTATTCTTCATAATTGTATTTCTTCATAATTTATTCAGCTACTTTCGTATTTTACGTATGTTGCAAAATTTTAACTGCTGGCTAAGGGTTGCCATGTATTGGAGTGATGTAGGCAAAATAAAAGAGAACTGTTCAAGTCGACAATTCGTGTAATAATGTCATAATTTAGTGTGTGCAGTTACAAATATAAGGTGAGGCGAGCTGCACACTACAGTTGCAGTAAAGTTTACTGAACGATTAAAGTAATGTTTGAATGGCTCGGTTTAGTAAATTAGCCACGTATTCCTTGTTCATGTGTTCAAGAGCAGCCGCGGAACGTGACTGGCACGTTCACTGTATAGTTTAATTTTCTGAACGCGTTCTTAAACCAACTGGTTTCACTGTTCGTAGACACATTATTTTTGTATCTGGAGCGGGTATTAACTTTCGCTGTAGTGGAGTTAAGGTTTTTTTTCAAGCCTTTCGTGTGGTGTCCGAACGCCACATGAAGGCCCTTTTTGGTCATTTTGCCATAACTCCAAGAAGATTGCATCTTATATTGCGTATTGTTTTTTTATTACTTTCACTCGACCTGGCTTGGTTTACATAAAAAAACTATGAGGTTGGTGTAAGGTTGTCTGTAAAAGATCGCTTTTAACGATACGCCCATTGTGTCGTCACCCTTTGTAACTGTTTTTCCAATGTGAGATGTACTCCTGATAACCGAGACAATATATTTTTTTCATATTTTACACCTGGCACCTATTTTACCATTACCAAATGAGGTAGTATTTAAATTCTTGGCAGATAATTTTTTACTAAATCTTGATCGATTTTTGTATGGGTAGGAGCCGCTTAGGCTGCTTTGGAATAGGCTTTTTGTTTTTTCAAAGAATCTATAATAAGAATAATTTGAAATGTTAGAAAATAGGAAGGAAAACTCGATGCTAGTGTTCTGGGAAATAAAATTATGTAAATTACGAGTATGACAGCGTGAGGGATGTTGCACGGACATCGACGCCACGATTTCTGTTACGTCGAATACATTTGTAACACGTTTTACATTTTCTTTATAGCACTAGTTTCCAATAAACTTGAGCATAAACTTTCAATTATTCATATTTTATTTCAGACATTTAAAATTTTATCTCCTATGTGTACTAAATTGTAATCAAATTTTATTGTTCATATTGTACGTGATTGCTTTGTCTGTAAATGTTTTGTGTTATATTATTTACTTTCACAACGGTTCCTTTATACTTGTCTTCCTGGTAGATACTTGGTATGTTACGAGTTGATATAAAAACAGATTTCTTTACGTTACGTCTGGATACTTTTAATATAAAAACGGCAATGTTTCACACAATTTGTCTCAGTCAATTGTGTTACAATTTAAGTGTCGTAACTCTCTGTTGATTGAGCGTTTTCGCACATATTAGAAGTTAGTAACGTTGCGTCGATTCAAAAGTTTTTCGCAGAATTTTCTGCAATAAATATTTGTATGCTATTTTCGCATGATAAACGTAGGTTACTTTGAATGGCTGAATATATCTTTGTCACATATTTAAGAGAGTATTGCTTACGACTTAAAACCAAATTTACTACACTCAAGTTTGAGTCAGTTACACAATATTAAATTATTGAAGTTATTTTATTGACGTTAAAAACTATTTTAGTATTTTTTCCTAATGTTTTTTTTTGTTACATAGAATTAAAAAAAAAATCTTTATTTCACAAAAATCTTTTCTTTGTTTTAAAATATTATATTTGAGAATAGAATAATCACTCATTTAACCAGAAATTAATATATGAATATTAATGTGACTGGACCGAATTCATATTCAATATGAATTACACGGCTTTTAAATAATGAAGTTTATTTTAATAGTATTGTAATTCAGTTAAAAATTCCCGCTTCAATAAACAGCTGTTCGTTTAAAATTGACAGTTCAATAAATCTCGAACACAATAGATACATGATCGATCAGCGAGTACCATAGACGTTGAATATTCAATAGATTATGTTATTTACGATAAAACATGAATAAAATTATTCTATAACGGTAGGTATAATAATATTTAATCTACATTGATCCAGTCTTGTTCTGCTTATCAGGATACGTTGATTATAAACTATAGATAAATCTTTGTTAATACATATGTAATGATCGGTCGAGTAGCCCTTTTTAGATCGTGTGTGGTCCGTTTTCCATGCTAATATAGCATATATGTTATATTAGCTAATTTAATAGTACAGCAGTAAAATAGGTTTAATTATTATTACTCTGACGGTAATATTATAAGAAAAAATTACCAGTAATTTGTTACTTTTTAATGTAGTGTGTGTCTAGAAAACACAGCTCAGATTAACGGCCTCAACTTCAAGCTAAAAGAATTACCTCGGATCGACATATCCAAACTTGTAAAAAAAAAACCGGAAAAAGGTGTCAGCTACATCAGCGAGCGTTCAAACATGTCTCCATATTTCATCATGCCGTATTCTAGCGCCGTTTTATAAGAATACTAATTAGATCTAAGTCAACTTACAAGCTCAAATCGACCAGTACCTCCCATTTTGGGTGGCCGCGGTAAAAGTTGTTCGTATGTCACCTATCGGCTTCGAAACAGGTCGCCTGACATGTTGCTAATGCAATGCCTGTATTAATTACTGTTGTTATGGTGAAATTGCGATCAGACGAAAAACTAGCGTATGAAACAAGGAAGGAATTGGTCGCATTTAGTTCACGCTTGATATGATAATACGATTTCTGAACAATGAGGCTGTCAAATGTAATTTTAGTTGTAGTAATTGGTTGATCGAAATTAAACAACCAATCAAATAAGTTGACATGTGATTTGACGATCGATTGAATTGATCGGGACTTCGAGAAATTGCTGGCTAGTTCTGCAACTAAAAAAAAATGCTGATCTACTTTTTGGGAACGAATGCCTAACGAGGTAAGCGATTTGACCCCTGATACCTAAGTCTGTTCTTTTTCTAAGTTCATTTTGAATGCGACTCATAGCTGCACTTTAAAACCTCTGCCAGAAATGTATCGTTTTTTTTTTACCTTGTAGTATACGTCATACCATTGGTCCATCAATTTGGTCCTTTGCCTCACCATACCAAATAGAAGTACGATAATCTTTTATCAAACTCAGCATTTTATATTTTACTTTTTATACTTAGCTTAACTGTTTAGATAGGTTGGTGCCTTGTGCACTAGAGATGTCCTAAGATCTGCGACTTATTGCGACATATTATATTGAGCGTGTCATGCAGCCCTTTGCTTGTCTTCTGACTTCGACTTCGTATTATCTCAACCATATGTCAAGGTCTACATTAGCAAGGAATTTGTCTGTACGGATTATAGTTGTCGCAATGTTATTTATAATACCTTATTTGTGTATTCAAAAGGATTTATTACATGCCTGCACCTATTTTTATGGCTCAGTGACAGCCGTGTGGATTGATGGATTAAATAAAGTATTATTCAGCTGCTTTGGGCTAGACTGAAAGCCAATCCCAACATGGTTGGCAAAATTACAGGTGGTTGATGATGATCTTTTACAAATACATATTTACAGAGATTTTTGAAAAGTTGTTCGGTTCCATCTGGTTTTTGTTTACGTCCAGATAAGTATTTGGAGTCAGATGCCTGATTTTAAAATATTGATAATAATTACCAAAAATCTTGTTTTCAAGATTATTCCATTTGTGAACATGGACATGCATTATGCAGTACAATATTAAAGGCTTGCTTGACTAGTATGTGTATGATTTATGTTTATCCGTTGTCTTAGTTTTTCATGGTACAGAGCGCATCAGATACGCCAGCAATCGTTTCTAGCATTGCAACTCAACAACGTATATTAAACGAATCATAGCATACGAGTAACTTATAATTTATAGTTACCATCGCAAGATTGAATAACTTAACATTACGGAATATTGACATAATCGGTTATGCATGGCTGGGAAACGTTTCTTGCTTATACATTCTTCCTGTTATAATAACTATGTTGGTAGCTTCTTTAAGCTCGCTGTACACTGGACAAATTGTCGCTGCGATACCGCTGAAGTTGTTGATTATTATTTACTTAATCAGTTTTGATATCTCCATTTAATGAAATTTAAAACCAGTTAAGTGCGTGTCAGGCCATGCGTATTAGCGTTCCGTAACGCGTTTTAGTTTGTTGATTATAACTCTGCAACAAGTGCCTAAAACCCGCATATCCGTGATATTTTTCCTTTAAATTTCGGTACATAAGCTACACCTATGAATTTTTTGACATAATATACAGCGATTCAATAATTAGAGGAGGGGTACTCTCGAACCTAACAATCAAAAATATGAACTTTTATTTTGTGAAACCCTAAAAATTACGTAATGTTTTAGCATTTCTATGAGAAATATAGAATTTTCTTGCACTTTGTCACAGTCAATACGTAACCCTAATTACGCGTCTTCCACATGGTGTTATTATTTTCGAAATTACATAGAAAGTTTGTCACATTGTCTGTTCGTCGGGTTCACGTCAGCTTGCGAACGCATTTCGGATAATTTGCGATTCACATGTCTTCATAATGTTATGTGAATGTCAGTGTGCAATGGCAGCGCCACTTACGTGTGGCGCAATTGTATATGACTTATAACCCATGTTGACATTTGATTACAATGTAGCTTTAGATATAATGTGTCACAGATAACTATTGTGATTGAGGTGAAGATGAATTTAGAGGAGATTCCACTTTGAAATAGAGATTTTGTTAATCTAATTTCAGTTTATTTATTTAAACGGCTTTGTTTATCATGGTATGAATATATTGGATATTGGAAATGTTATGAGAAGGGAAACCATGTGAATAAAAGATAGATAGATGTTAGAACGGTGTATGTGTATAGACAACTCAATTTCTGTTGAATTGAGACCCTCTTCCTTTTTAGAAGTAGGTTAGCAAGAGATGGAAGGATTGTGTGATTGTTGAATAAGATGAACGTAAATGTTAAGATGGAGTTTAAATAGGAAGAGAGAAAAAGAACATCACTTTTTTTTTAAATAAAGAGAAGAACGGAATGCATTCAGGTGTAGAAATCGTGGTGAAAACTAAAAGATCATTACAAATATTATTTATTTGTGTTAGTATTTCAGTAATTTCAAGACTGATGTTCCTGTGGCTAAAGTTTCGTGTAGTTATTTATCTATTGTTCACTAAAATACCTTTCAAAGACAGCTAGCCGTGTTGTCGCAGATAATATTAAATTTATGCAAATAAATGCCAGAGCAACGTAAACAAAAACGATTGACTGCATTCCCAATAGCGTATTTTATACTAAACAATGGTCCATATCTTAATCAGAATGTCAGAATCAGATTAAATATGGGCCCTTTTGCTAATAGAATATTAGCCATTTGATTAGTTTTAATGGTGTTGAAGCCTTTGAATGTATTATTTTATGTGAACTTTGAATCTTAATTATGTATAGCTTAACTAGGAGAATGTTAAGACTTGAATAAAGGATATAAATACTTATACTAATTGGTTATATAAACACTTTGTCTTTTACTTAAGGCTTAGTACCAATTCATTTAAAAACTTAGGAGCGTTTATATATAGGTACTTATCACATGTGACACTGAGATCCCGAACAATTATCTATGCAAATGCAAAGGCTCCAAATCTCCATGCAAATGGATTCAGCCGTTTTAACGTGAAAGTGTAACAAACGAACAAAACCAATAATGTGATATAAGTGTCATTTTCAGAGGGAGAGTGCAAGAGAGATTGTGATATCTCTCTCAATTTGCCATATCGTATTAAAGAACTCAGAGGTGTAAATGAGAACTAACTAGCCGCCGACTATATTACAGTCAGTGGGCCGCGATCACGTTCCACTGAACTCGACATGAATGTTCCGTTTCCATAATGAATCATTACAATTATCAGCTAGCCTCCGGTTTTCCACTTAATTGATTTTAATTCTCGTACAATAAATCCTTTAACAGTGGTTTGTATAATGCTTCAAATGTTTGCAAATAGTAACAATAGTGGAGTACAATTAAATGAAAAGGTTTTTCGCTGTCAACGGTTCGGCATTACGGCAAAATTGGAGCCTAAGGAGATAGAATACGCCTTTGACAAATTTTGAAGTTTTTAATTACGCAGAGACTGAATCGAGTTTCTTACTCAAAATATATTATATCATTGGTCCTTCTGCAATCATGAATACAATGTATTTAGGTATTTATAGTTACCAAACGGCCATTAAAGCATACCTAAGTTTTTGCGCCAACCAGGTGGCGCCAGATATTTCCTATTAATATTATTCAGAAAGTCTGATACATATCATGGTGATTTAGTTGCAAAACCAGCGTATCAGTAATCTAAATTACTGTCAGTAACAACGTCGGCTGATCTGAATATCGATCAGAACTCAAGCCTGATCGATATAATTCTGACAAGGGCGTTGTCGACATCCGTATCTTTCGTTTGTTTGCGATCTTAAATCGATTAGATTCGCTTTTAAAATTGTCATACAACGAAAGGTTTCAATACCGTGACGTGTTGTAATAAAATTAACTTTAACACCTGAGGCCGAGTTGCTAAATTCGTTCGTGGAGAAGTAATGTGGAATGCAATTGTCGTGAACTGCGCCAGCACATTCACGGTACGTGGCCTTGTCTACCATGAGATAGACCGTTAATGGTCCGGAAATTATAAAGCTTTTGTCGTGGACTGTACATTTGGTATAATATAATTTTAGTTTCTGCGGTTGTAGTGTTGCGCCCCCGCTGCCCGCCGGAATTGGATAGGTGAACGATTTTGTAACCGAACAAATTATTGTATTAGTGTGGTGACAGTTCTAGTCATTAGAATACTTTTTGTACGTGTCAGTATCCATTGCAAAACATCATGTTTCCATAAGGCGATCGTTATTTACCGGAGAGAAATTCTCAGAACGAAAACCTAGTTAATGTCTAAAAACTGAAGTTAATTAGTAAGAATCTAATTAGAAGTGTACCAGCAAGTATGTCAACACTGTAAACGTTTCAGATAATAACTTATTTCTATAAATTCTGACAGGTTTTTAACGAACAAGAAAAAGTTGTACATTACTTGAGTTCTTATTTTTTCTTGGTTGTGGTAGAGGAATTAGTAAATGTACTTACAACGTAGGTAACGTAATGTGCGTAAGACCAGTTTCATGTTATTTCTCAACCTTGTCACCACTGGTCCAGTGCTCGCAAACCCGTTGCAACACCAGTCATTGCACTCCAATGCACCAGTTTGGCGAAAGTAAAAGTCACAGCGAACGCACTCGTTCTTGAACCAGTACTATAACTGTCCACTCCACTAAGCTTAACGTGATAATGATTTTTATTTCAAAAGTCGCTTTCAAAATTACATACTTACAAACTTAATTTTCGTTTTGCAAGTTTAAAATGGGTATGTTTCGGTTGACTGGTAAACCTGCGCTTGCGCTTACGCTATTATGGTATATGAAACCAATACGTTCTCACCGCTGCGTTTGTAACTGGATATGCCATCCACATAATACAACGACTTTGCGAGGGTTATTGTACTTAAAATGTCAGTGGCATAAGTTAGTCGTAATTTATTTGAAACAGGGAAATAGAACGATCAGCAGCTGAATAAAATTAAAAAAAAATGTAGTGGAAAGTGGTTATGGAAATCTTTTCCGACGTTTACTCGGAAAAGTGTTTCGTAGTCGGGATAAACGGCTACTCCGAACATCTTTTTTTTCTCACCAACCAGTACTAAACGGGAACCAACCACGAAAGTTGAAAACTGATTGATTTATGTCCCGTTGAAATATGTACAGCGACTTTCGTACATAAGGTGCAACAAGTCAGACTGGTACTCTTTATATAGAAAATAAAAAGTGGTCTAGCCAGTCAATTAGACACTTTCGTAGTATAATTATAGGAAATTAGAGAGGGTATTTTTCAATGACATCTACAGATTAATTAGCAGATGATTGGTAGGCTATGACTTAGTCGTTATAGAAACACTAGCCTCTGCCTGCGTCGTCTCGCGTCGGATGCATATATAACATAGCCTTTGTCATTTTGGGCCAATATAGCTTTCTGATAGTGACTGAATTATCTTTCATTTTTTTTTAATTCCTTCGAATCTTGAAAAATATTTCATCAATATTTATTAATTTTGTCAAATGTATAAGTTATATGTTATAAAATGGACCAGTTAAATTTTTAAATACTTAATATGGATTGAATAATATATTTAAATCAACATGTTTGCGTATTTTGTTAATTTAAAATGATGTGTAAATTGTATAAATTAAATTAAGTGACAAAAATATTATAATAATTTCCTGTTACATCATTTTATTAGATAGAAAGTGAATTATTACGTTGATAATAAAAATAGATAAATGTCTGAATTTACTTTCTAAACAACATTATATGGAATACCGAGTACATTGTAATATTTAAAAAAAAAAACAAGATTCTGTAATATTTTAAAATGCCTAAGAAAGTAACAGAAAAGTGTAAAAAAAATGGTGCAATTCTTATGAAAAAATATATAACTAGGTATATAAAAATCGTATAAAATATTTAACTTTCTCGACTAAGCTAACTTTCAATTACAACGGCAAATAGAACTTATTTTCATACCGACCGGCATTATATGAATATGTAGAAAAATGCAAATCTACACAAGTAAAAGTTATACACAGTTAATAATATTTTTTGTATTGTTTACTGCTTAGTATACCTACTTATAGTTTACGCTATTTATTTAACTTTTTCATGAAATGCAATAAACATTTACTGAACAAAATCCAAGTAATTTTTATCTTTAATTTTAAAAATGTTTGTCATAAATTCGT
Source organism: Pyrrhia umbra (assembly GCA_963891755.1). NCBI lineage: Eukaryota > Metazoa > Arthropoda > Insecta > Lepidoptera > Noctuidae > Pyrrhia > Pyrrhia umbra. The sequence goes on along the minus strand of OY982923.1, from coordinate 4,896,750 downwards.
ACATTCCTGAGATTGTTAAACACTTTCGTTTAACGGATCGTATGACGTCACATGCCATGGAAACAGGTAAATTGGTAAATTTTAAAGTCTCGTTTTATTCTCGAAAGGACATTGATATTTCTTTCCTTCTCTTCTGGGAATTAAATTAAACGTAGGAACCTGAAATACTCTATCTATAATTATAAAGAGGTAATATGTGAGCTTGTGAGGTTGTAGGGGTATTCTCTGGATCTACTGAACCGATTTAGATAAAATTTGGTACGGAGATAGAGGGGACCCTGGAGACGGTTATACTATACTTTCGGGTGCGTGAAGCAGTTCCGGGACGCGGGTGAATCCGCGGAAAACACCTAGTTTGATAATACATCGAAGAATTTATTTACTGATATCTTATCAGTAGCGTAGTGTTTACATGTTCCGCTTACTTTATTGTTAAGTGTTGGATAAACACTTACTACATATTTTGTTTTCATTTCCTTTAAACAAATACTTGACCGTTTTATTAAGTTCGTAATTAAACACTCAACAAAATCTAATTTCCACTGTTTACTTTCGATAACACTACTTCATGCAATTCCAATTCTTAATAATAGTATCGAAAGTGTTACTAATAATAATTATTTCAAGTAGTACTTAACACAAGTTGAATTGCCTACAAATGCTGTAGGTTGTTGCTACACAACACCAAGACCTAGATTTGAAGCTAATCTACAAGATACCACAGTTATTTAAGATATGTTTCCCATCCATTAACGCTTGTTGTTGACATGTCTATATCTTTCGATGAACACGGCTGGTAATGTACGATTCCGCAGGAGATTGTGTAGAATGTATGCAAGTTAGTCATGGGAACAACGTTCTAGCGCACCAGCTGTTCTCAATATTGTAAAGCAAGTAGATCGCTCCAATAAATACCGAATCACATTACTGAATTGAATTTAATGCCTTTTATGTGACTAGATGCCAATTACGAAATAAACACATGTAAGTATCGAGTTGTTACGTGCGAATCGTTTTGGGAATACCGGATTTTATCGATTAAAATCGGTAAACATCACGATTGTGAATTTAAATTGGACCTTTTAAATCGTTTTGATTTAAAACTCAGTTTATTTAGTTCACATTGTGGTATAATATATTTAAATGACGACCAGTACCTAAGTCGTATAGATATATACATATTAGGGACATTAGAGACATATTGACAACCTCAATTAGAGGAATTTTTAGACCAAGCGGCGAGCTATGTTTAATTAAATGTTCACGGTTTTTACGAAATAACCTAATTTAATAACTATCTTAAACATAATCTAGTCTACGTGCATATAATTATGTTTCCGGCACAAAATTACGGACGAATCGCGAACTATTTATGTACGCAATCGCAATTAAGCTGTCAATTCGAGTTCGATGACAGCTGAGACGAGATACGACGAGAAGTATAGCGTTCGATGCCACGGCCGAGCCGACGAACTTGACCTACACCACGCCAGCACCGATGCGTAGGCACAGAAAGAATCGTCAATCGTAAACAATCGATTTAAACCGCAAAATAATTATAATCGATTCATGAATATTTCTCGATATGGTGGTTGCTGAACTTGGGTTTACTTTCTATTACTGTTAATTAATGCTTGCTAATCGGTTTTCTGAGCGGGTAAAGCTGCGTGAATATGAAGGAGTTTCCAATTTCAATGTGTTAGTCGCATTAGTTTTTCAACAGTCCTTAAATTCTGAATAAGTATTTTTTTTTATTTCAGCACATTTAATTTGCTCTCTCTTAAAAAAACAGTGACAAGCGACATTAAAATATTTCGCAATCGAGTTTGCGGAAAGCATTAGCCTATTTGTTACATATTTTTATAGTCTTGCCTGACAACAAATGTTATGTATGTTTCACCTAGATTAACAATTTTAATAAAAAAATAAAGTGATCGCTTGGAACACGGAATACGTCCGCTCATATCCGCATGTATGCGCACATTGTATGCGCATGTATACAAATAAATTAAATACAAAACATTTTAACTAACTTTTATACAACTTTATTTTATTATCATACTTCGAGTTTTTATATAAATTACGTAGGTACTTCCACCAATAAAGTGTATTAATTAATATTAAACTTCCGCACTATGTATTGTTAACATGTTTTCATGATTTTAAGAAACTGAAATGTTATTAATATGACTTGCAATTAATTGATTTCTTATTTAATTTTATAAATTAATTGACTGAAAAAGTGTACATATTAGAAAATGCATAAAAACAGCCGAGCACGCGACCAGTCATCTATAGGCACAGGGTTTTCTGATTTCATGTTTCCCCTACTATTCACGAACCGGTTGCAATTTGCCAAGATACGAACTTGGGAACATCGTATTATCTCTTAACTAATATTATAATAATAACAAGCCGATGAAGCTCGTCGTACGAAAGGGAAATCTGACCGAGGCAATGGCAGCTACTTACCTAGCTGGGGCGGTCTCTTTAGAAAGTTTTAAATTATACGTAAGTAAACTGGTAACATTGACGGCGACAAGACCACGTTCAGGCGACGGATGCTAACACCGCAAAGAACTGATATGCGAATCGCATAACTATTCGAGTCACTTGCTTGATAATATCGAGTAAAAACCTCAAGAAAATCAGACTAGAATTAATAATGACAATAACATATGAATTTATGATTAATGCCAGCCAAGTCTTGCCACTTCATAAAGTATTCAAAAAAGTGCAAGCAGTCAGTTTCGAGAGATCAGATATCGTAATGTGAATTGTGCAACTGTTCATCAGTCGTATTCCAGTATATTCCGATTCTAAAAAAAAAACAAAATTTTGAGAGTAACTGGTGGATAAACAGATTTGAAAAAAATAATCTGTTTTGAATGTGTAAATAAAATTCAATACCAAAGCTTTCACGGTGGTCGGTTTTAATTAGATTGATTCTATCAAAATGTTCAATCTAAGTTTCATGCAAATATTTATTCATCAGTTTCTAACAAACCAGGAAATATTCGAAACTGGAATAACTGCATATCTTTGTTCAACTACTCATCGAACGGAACGGAATGCAAATAGTTTGAGTATCATCGATGCTTGCTTTACCGATGCGTAATCGAATAATCTTACTATAACACTCTTAATTTGAAATAAAAATAGCCTCTATTGCACACGTGCTTCAGTTAAACATATCCCTGACACTGTCATACTACTGTCACAATGGATATGCAAGATAGAGATGGAAAAATATCTCACTCACAGCACGTGCTGAGCAAATTTTATTTCTCAAAGAAGCTTTATACGATTTTCGTAAACGCATAGAAAGTAGAGATTTCAAAGTTACGCAACTTACTCTTCAATTTGACACGAGCTGATGATAAGTCCTGTATCGATTGGTTACATTAATTAAGTATTCGAATGAAAACGATTATAGCGGTATTGACTTTGTTGTATAACAAAATGATATATTGCATTTCGTGCGTCTATGTAGGCCAGGCGTACGTCACGAGTTTATTGCAGCGTATTAAACTTGACAAAAAATGTTTGTGTGTTTGTTTGTTACGTGATCCGAAGTGACAGGAAGATTGATTGATATGTGGTTTGTCATGTTACAAAGTAGATAACAATCGATTTAGAATTGGTTTTTCAAAATGTCTGTGAGGAAAACAATGTCTGATTTCTGATGTCTTGTTTGTTGAGTAAATACTTAACTAGGCTTATAATTACTCTTAGATGTTGTCTACGTAATTTAATAAGGAAGCGGCAGTTTTACGATAATTTCATTGTTGTCGCCACCTCTAGTTATATAAACATGTTGAACATCGCAACTATTGCCCACATCACTGTTGGTTACGTTAATTTAGACAAAAACACTTTATTCCAGAACGCTCGTAAATTTTATTTGCATATGTTTTTAATTAGACACATGATTTACATTCGTTATATCATCAAATTTTCTCTTGTAATGAACAGCCAATAAAACTAGGTTCAATAAAACTTGGTTTAATTAATCAGGCGCGTGTCTTCCATCAATCTGCATAAGCCGACACGTGGTTATGATTGCGCGAGTTACGCAAGAGTCGCGGTCCGGCCGCGCCCGCCGCCCTGCACTGACCGCAGCGCCATTGTATGTTCATTCAGAAGCTAGTATTACGTATACAATCCTTGCTAATCCATGCTATGTAATTTTATAATAAATGATCTATGTCTGTCTTTTTGTTACCTTTTCATAGTTAAACTTCTAAACCAATTTAGATGAAAGTTTGTATGGCGATAGATTGAAACTTCTAGTGCATATAGTTTATCCTTCAAGATGTAAATGAAATAGCGAGAAATAGTGATATCATAAATATTAATTTCCATCATTTTTGGACATGTAAAGGGTTAATAAATACCCTAGTTTGCTTTGCGCTACTATTGCAGTAAGGCCTAGTATCTTCAGGCAAATATCTATTGCTTAGTGTTCAAGTACTTTTTAAAGTAATTAATTTCTAACTTAGGAAGGATATTATGCTATGATAATCTTTCACAGATATTATACACGCCAATTAGTTTTTATCTACAAGGTATGCCTGTTTATTAGTAAGCCGTGAAAAACATATTGTTATCCTAATTAAAATCTATAAGCATTCTTTACGTTAATCGGAAGGAACGATAAAGTAATGCAACTTCGTTTAAGAAACTCGACATATTTTGTAAGATTTATTAAAAATATTTTATTTTTAAAATACTGGGGAAATATGTAGCAACGAATGTTTGCGGTATATGAAATTAGTTGCGAAGCTTATTATTTAATTTTAGAAGCAACTTCAATCTTAATTTGGAAATTGTTTTTATTAAAGAATACTAAAAATTATATTTTAAATCTTCTTTCTTATGAACGAGAGTTGAAAATGGTTTATGAAGGTTTATTAATGAATTTAAATATTTACATGCATTCCTATTGGCATATTTTTCCGTACTCGTATGCAGTATGTATAAAAGGTTGAATTGAAATGGTTGAAAACTATATATATAAAAATGAACCCCGTTTTCCGTTGTCACGACATAGCATGAAAACGGCTTGACGGATTTGGTTGAAATTTGGTACGGAGATAGAGAACCCTGGAGAAGGTTTTAGACTACAAGAAGGTTTTAGGAAGGGTTTACCGTCTAATATGTGATACCAATTGGCGTTACCCCTAAACACTCTCGTCCCAATTGCGTGGCAACGAGCAATGAATACCCATTAACTAGAAAGGCGTGTTTTATCAGTTTTTTCGGTGAAAACACGACATGTGATTAGAATATCGACATCTATCAAAAGAAAGTGTCTAATTCGTCGGGAAACGATTACGTGACAAATTATAGATTCAAGTCTGAGCGACATTAGTCCGGTGTTTCGTGCAGACGGACGTACAGATTAATTGCTTATTTACATGTACGTGTGGGGTAACACTTTGATGACCACCTGTGAACAATAATTAACGTGATATGTGTTGCAAGGAGTCTTGCAGTACCTAATGTTTAGCGTGAATATCACAATACTGACTGATTGCCTTGTTGGTCAGTGGTCGTTATTGTGAATGCTAATTATTAGAGCTTGGGTTTAATTCTTGAGTCGGGAAAAATGCTATTGAGTTGTTCATATGTTTAATTGATTATGTTCTATTGTTTCATGTAGGTACCTAAGGTTGGTAAAGTTCGTCTATGCAGGAATTAAAAAAATGTGGTATGAAATATATCACTCAATTATGATTTTGCAAAGGTAGGTATACTTATATTCCACAATTTGATTTATAAGTATTTTCTGCCATTACAGATGATTGATGTTTTTAGTCTTCATAAAAAAGGATGCATGAATTATATAATAACTCCTTCTATGAACTTCGTTAATTATTGCGTAATAGATTGTTTATTATTATTTTTAAATAGGTTTCTCTCGCCAAGGTGTTAACGAATGATTGATTATTGTACAAACAGTTATGATTATTGATACAATAATATTGATTGGAACATGAATTTTAATATAGATTGATTTATGACACATTGGAACAAGCAGTAGCAATTTTAAAAGACTAGATATTTTAACGCATTATAAATTTAAAATAATGCAAAAAAGTAGTCTACTTTTAAGATTAAATGCACTTTCTTTTCTGTTGTGATTCATAAAAGAATTTGTTAATTGATTAAATAATTACGTAAAATTAAAAAAAAGAAGACTGAAATATATTATGTATTTTTAAAATGTAGTTAAATAATTAGACTACGAATTACATAACATTCATGTTTTCTCTGAGTGAGTTGGGCAGACGTGTGGCTATACTACTTTTGCTAGCAGGGAGTACCCCTGCGAGTAGAGAGATAATATACCTATAGATTTTTTGTTTATTGTACTGAGTACTAATAGGAGCCAAAATTGCACTTATCTTAAGGCCTTTGTAGCACCTCCTGAAGATTGTGTATATACATTTTAATCAATAAATATATCATTATATTAAGGCAGTAGGTATATTTAAATATTGTAAATATAATAGAGATAATTATGAGAATACACTACAAATATGTTTTCATATTGTTTTTAAATCATAGATAATTTATAATTACATGTTCCTATTGTCAGGAAAAAAAATATTGAACATACACAATTTGATAGCTATCAGTGTTGTACATGTAATTAACGAATAGATCAATTACGACGCGGTTGGCTGGACAATATAAATTGCAAACGATACTTGACGTAACAACATTTTTTTTTTGAAATCTTATTAACAAAAATTAAAAAATAATTAATTTTAAAATTATTTTTAACAAAATAATTAGGTAGCTTTATAGGATTTTACTAAAATTATGAATACGAATGTGAGTTTGTTTGTAACGCTTTCGCAGTAAAACAGCTGAAGGATCTTTAGACCAAATCGTTTCAGCCGTTTGGTATCTACTCTGGAGATGGTTAGGTATAGGGTTTTAGTTTTTTAGCCTATTTTTTTGTTATTTATTTTAATACATGTTTTTGTGATTGTTTTTTCTTGATTCTTTCGGTATCGTTTTCTTATTTAAAAAAAAAATATGATGACTTTGACGGGGTACCTAATTAAGTTAGATGATTTACAACTTTTTGCTTAAGTATTTGATAATTTATATGCGTCAAACATATAATATAATGTATTAAAATCATATAAATCATCGAACATAATGAAATATACCTTTCAATTTTTTTTTCTAGGGAGTGTTTCTAGAACGTCATACATTATCGCCGATATTAATAAATAAATTATGTGTAAATTAATTTAAAAAAATCGTTGGCTATTTTAAGAAACAGCTTAACATATGCTTAAGCTGATGGTAGTCATCTATTACTTTGTTATGCAATGTAGATTAATATGATCGAAGCAACAACTCTGTTAGACAGGACTGATTTGCAATCTTTGTTAATTCACTACAATCTCTTAGATATGGTCAATTTTTTGTTTATTTTGTATATTGCATAGTTTGAGTAAAATCACAAATCAGTGTTAGACTCAATTATAATACAATTCAAGTAATGTTCCTAGGCATGTAAGGCTACCGACTAACAAAGTTTTTTAATTAATTTTTATATTATACATGGTTTTAATTTTAAGATAGATATTTTTACAGCTCGCATTTTTACATCGCTGTTATACATCAGAAGAGAAATAAATAAATGTTACGCACAAAATTGTTTATTAATCAAGAACTTACTTTTGCGTGCGCGCACCAGCCTGACTCGTTGTGTTATTTATAGCCTATCACGACCCATCAAAACATAAGTTCAGGTTTTGAATCGTCCATTCAGACAGCAAGCCTAATTACTCGATGCTTATCTAATATTATATGATCGATAAGCCAAAACGTAATCGTTTTAAACTCGATTTAAAGCTTAGTTTACGATCAATAAATTTACTTTCCTAGACTGGTAATAAAAGGAATACTGAATCAAATTCTAGAACATAGGTCGTAAAAGTCAGAATGAGTAATAAAATTATGGATAGATTATTGGTTTCTGATGTCATCCTACTAATATCATAAACGCGTAAGATTGTGAGGATGGGTGTTTGTATGTTCATAACTCTTTCATGCAAAAACTACTGATTAGATTTAGATAAAATTTTGTACACACATAGCTCATAACCTGGATTAACACATACAATTTTTTATTCACATATTTTTAAGTATATCTGGAGTCAATTCTAAGTCCATCCTAGTAATTCATGATTCTATGTTTTAACATAAATCGTTGTTTTAACTTAACCTATGAATGTGTTATTTTAAAACAAACACCAGTTTTATTCTAAAACCAGCTTTTGGTTGCAGTGTCACGTTTATAACTCAGGGATAATGTAGCTTTCTATTATTGAAAGTTTTTTTAGGTCCGGTTTAGTAGTACCAAAGATTACCGATGACATACATGTTAGTATATAAATACATATAAGTAGATTGGCTGTACAAGTAGGTAAGTAAGGCTAATCCAGTCGCTATGCCACGCGGCCGGTTCTCAACGGATGCAAAGGACGTTGCTCAAATATCAAGCAAAAACTATTCCATTAACTATCGGCACACATTAATAATGACGTAAGTCCACTATGTACAGTTATTATAGTGTTTTTGCCCGAGTATGTTCAACAAAATGTTGTTCAACTGTAATTTTAGGCATGTTTTGCTTATAAGGCTAATTGGAAAATAATTTTAAGATTTTTAACTATTGCTAATATTTTTTTTAACTATTCTAATAAATATTATTTTATCTTTTCATGTTTCATTCTATTTGCATTGCTGATAAAATAATTAGTGAGAAACAAATGAGACAGTGAAATTTAATTGAATCATTCCAAGTTTTATTTTATCTATAGCTAAATTCAAATTTGTGTTTTATTTTTGTATTCCAAGTAAACTAGGTCAAGACTCTAAAAAAAACTGGTAACTGTTAAACTTGAATTCAAATTAAATAATCTGGAGCACCCAATTAATGATAAGGCAAATGATAATGTTATTTATTTTTCTTAATTTATTTTTCAACTGTTATTTTAATTTATTTTTCATTCAAGCCACTCTTTCGTTTTTTGTGCCTTACGGGTAATATTTTTATCATCGCATAAATTCTGGATTATGCAAATTTGTGCAGATACAATCCAAGATCAAAATTTGCTACGAGATGTAAATAAAGTTGGTAGTTACAAACATTGATTATGTACTGTAAAGAAAAACAGATAAAGACACAAATGAGTATTAATACACTTTAAATTCAGCCATTCCATTAAATTACATAAACAATTTAAACAAGTTAGTAGTCAGCGCCGTTGTGACAAACTACAAGTAGTTAAAAGTAATACTACAATGTACAGAAACAGTGTTTTCGTAATGGCTCCAAAGATATATAATAAATTACCAAAATGTATAAGAAGTGAAGTAAATATTTATAAATTCAAAAGACAATTAATGTTATTTCTCATAGAAAAGACATATTATTGTATTGAAGATTTTTTAAATGATAAAACTTGACCCTGACATGCATGTGTAACATAATTAGTTAAAAATTAATAATGATAAAAAAAAAATTATAATAATTATAAAATTTATAAATTCCGTAACTGAACTTTTAAAATTATTATCTATAATTATTTGTACACCATTTATAATGGTAGAACATAGAGCTCAACTAAAATGTATTTTTAAGACCCTTCATGTATAATTACCTATGTTCACAAATAAAAATGATTGATTGATTGATTGAATGAACGACATAACACTGGCATCGTCAAGTGAATCAGATTTGACCACTCTCTCTAAAGCAAATGTGGTCCAGATAAAGCATTAACCACATCAGCCACCTGTGTGTTACGACAATGCATCGGATAGAACAAAAAATGATGCGATTCAACAAATGACTAGTGTTGTTGACTCGATTGTTATATTGTTGACGTTTCAAGTAGGGTAGTGTTAAACCCGTTTGTGCTACAAGACAAATGGCTTTGAGCGCGCTATTGTTTCATATAAATACTAAACTTTGGATTGTATTAGGAAAGAGGCCTAGTGGAAGATGCTGTCTGCATCTTTGCACAAGGCTGCTAGAAATTAATAAATATTATTCCATAAGTCATTTGACGATTTACTCCCTTACTAACCGCCATCCATGGCAGTATAATGTCTCTTTCATCTCTTTTTCACATTAAACTTATGATAAATATTGTGTACATTAAAATAATGTTACTTTTGTCATATTTTTTGGGTGAAATTTTCAATTTATTACACCTATATATAAACTCAAAATGGCCAGCACGCTCCGAGATGTCATACAATGTAAATTCATGTTTACTACGCGTTTTATGCATGGAAAACGTAACTAAGTAGCTTAGAGGCGCGTTTTCATTCAATTTCTCTTTCAGATTACACAATGAGGCATTGGTCACTTCATTAAAATAATTGTGGGCCCATCGCGTAATGCGGAAAGATGGTTCAATCTAAATTTATACTTTATTATGTAGAACGTATTTTGCATTAGTTAAATTATGGTGTTGGCTTATGTTTATAAAGGTTACGAATATAAACAACAGTGTTTTGGTCGAATAAAGCAGTTTTTCCGATACCAAAAAAACTTTTCCATACCATAACAATCTATGTCGAAAACCTCTAACTTCAGGGTAACAGGTAAAGATAACAACAGTTAACAGTTCGTTAATAATTGTTTCTAAACATATTAATTAAGCTTAAATTAACAAGCGTCAGCATAGATAGCATACTAATGGCTATTTTATGCGGGCAGCATTTTTTTATTGCTTGCCCGTCTTCCGGCTAAGGAACTGGTGATTGCTTCGGATTTGAATAATCAGCGATTTCATAATATCGTCGAGGTGCGTTCACGCCCTCACAATTAACATTAATACAAAGAAGTACAAAATGTTGGTTGGTAACTAGTAGTTGATTTTTACCTTAGTTAAAATTCATGGGAAGTAAGTCTATGTTTCAACAATTAGTAGGCTTGCAATTCTTGATAAGAATTTTAGCCAAGAATTTGAATTGAATAGTACACACACACATTACTGGTTTAAGTAAACGTTGAATACTCATTTATTTGAACAAGAAGCCTATCGTTCAATGAGAAATATATGTGACCCTTTACTTTCTTGATACCTACGTGTGCAATCGTGGCTAAGATTAATATCCTTCACGATGTGTAATAAATTGTCATTAATCACTTAAGGGGAGAGTAAGAACACATCAGATGGCGGCGTTTTCAAAGCTAGTTTCATACTAATTTTCCAGTAGTTGCATTACGAAGATGCAATTGAGTCTAATTATTTGGAAAACGTGGAAAATCGGACGAAGCACGCGAGAGACGGCCGAAGTCGCCCGGGACACAGTTATCTTACTTTGTAAGTTCATGACGTTAAAACGTTTTCTCTTTCGCACTTTTACTAAGAAAAGTGTGAGATGTCACGCGTCGACAGCAAATGAATAGACGCCGGATACAACGTTCCGGACGCGGGATACAAATACCGGACGCCGGACGCATAGCTGCCACAGTCTATACTAGAAACTAGATTAAAAACTAGCGTTTAAGGCCCGTCACAGTTGTCAGTGAAGGACGTTTTCATACATTGTTGCGGTCTTATAAAAACTCACTGAACAGAATTGGAAGGAAATCATGTTCGGCATGCAGTATGCAAGTATAATAGTACAGCCATATGGGAAATACTGTGCTCACAAAAACACATAAAGGCTTTAGTTGGTAAAGCGAACTAATTGGTCCATTTATGTCGGGAGATTTTAAGTGAACTGGTTGGGTTGCAAAACATGGAACAGTTGACGTAAAGTCAACGTTAAAAAAAAAAATTGCGTAATCATTTTTAGGGTTCCGTAGTCCGACAAGGAACCCTTATAGTTTCGCTCTGTCCGTCTGTCTGTCTGTCTGTCTGTCTGTCTGTCTGTCTGTCTGTCTGTCTGTCCGCGGCATAGCTCCGTGGTTTTTGTTATTAGAAAGCTGAAATTTGATATGAATATGTATATTGATTACGCCGAGAAAGTGGTAAAATAAAATTTTGAAAAATATTTTTTTTTAGGGTAGCTCCCAAACATGTAAAGTAGGGATGAATATTTTTTTTCTCGCGTACCCCTTCGTGTGGGGTATCGTTAGATAGGTCTTTCAAAAATATTATGGGTGTGTGAAGATCATTTTTTGGTTAAGCGAGCCATTTGCGAAATATCTAGATTTTAAGTGACATTTTTTGTTCGATACGAGTTACCCCCCCCTCTAACTTTTGAATGGCTGTACCTAGAAATGTGAAAAAAATCACAGACGTAGCACATGTAATGAACTTACAAGGAAAACTATCACGGCTAAGTAGGCTTAACCGGTTACAGAGTTATAGTCGACTAACTGAGACCTACTACGGAACCCTACTGCGCGTGGCCCGACACGCACTTGGCCGGTTTTTTATAACTGTTTGATTACTAAAATTATTATTTTTGTTTGAAATAATTCGTGTCATTTTTATCTAGGTTAAATAAATAAATAACGTGCAAAAGGCAGTTCAGACCGAGCAGTAAAACTGAGAGTGATCGATAATGAACACATAGTGCCAGTAATTTCGCACAGAATTTGCTTAACTACATTAATTAGCAAGTACTCTCCACTCAGGTATTATACCGAGAAACTGATAATTAAATCGGAAATTACGAATCTCACGAGCATGTAGCAACATTCAATCGATACCTACAGGATGTGTGAGAACTGCCGTGGAACTTAAGAAATCCGAGTTGCAACACTATGCGAGCAACCTTGTTGTGTTCGTTAGTGAAGTGAGAAAATGGGAGTAACGTCAAAAATTCACCATTAATTATGGTGAGACTTTAGAGTATGAATGAGACAAATAATTGTAAGCTATTATGTAGGTAAATCTTACGAAAGTTAGTACAAATATGGCAAATAATTTGCTGGTTATTTGGACTAATTATTTTGGAGGTCTACATAAAAAGCGAACATGTTTATTTTGTATAAACTCATCAGAACTGACATGATGAATTTGGATTTTTAATTGGATTGTTAATAAAAGCAAGTAGTTTACTTTACTTACAAATATTGCTTCGAGATATTCTAAGATGCACTGGCGCAGGGTGGTCACAATTAATTGATACTATAGTATTTATTTTAGCTACCTTCTAATACTCGTAATTTTTTGTTATTGTGTAGCTGAGCATATCTCATGGTTTTTGAGTCGATATAGATTAAAGTGGTCTTTTTTAATCTGCTGCTGGTCTTCACGTACTAGAACGACTTAATATCTATGTCTTAAGTAGACACGAGTTTCCTCTATTCATGCTATCCAGAATGTTTCTTTTTTAGAATACTTAAGCAAATACCAAACACGGTTTGAGGCTCTCAACGTTCCAGCGAAAACGCGTGCATTCTTTAAATTATGTATATAGAATAAATCTCGCTAAAGTAAAAACTAAAATGTGAGTAGTTTTTGCATATTTCTTGCTAACTTACCGTAAGTAAATAATTAGTACTCTAATTTAAGGTAGAATTAATGTTGACGCTAGTTTTTAGAGCACTGCGGTTAGAAAATGTAAAATTTACCTAAGCAGGTGGAATTGTAACATGGTTTTTGTTTAGAAGTGTAATTAATTTAATTTGCTGGTATTTTAATGTAAATTATTTGCATGCTAGTTTGGCTAGTAAAACACCTGTGATAACATTAAATCTGCGTGATCAACGCAGAATTCAATGTACCATTCGTGATATTATTTAAAAAATACTTATATCATTATTTTTTTTCCGTTTTCCAAATAAGTAGAACGGTAACGGTCTCTTCTCTAACTATTCTTTAAAAGAATAATTTCAATCGAGTAGACTGATTGTGATTTAAAAATGTATCGGTATATCGTATTCACGGTAGCATTTACAAAACTGATGACAAAAAATGCGGAATAGAAGATGAAATTGCGACAATCACGCATTTCGTGTGAATCGTGTGAAAGATTGTAAAAAAAGAATGTGGTTCATTCTATAAATTACAAATAAAAAACCGCGACTTTATTTAGTGACCTAATTTTTTACTTCTATCTCAATTTTGTTAAAAAACATTAAAAATAAAAGTAAAAACCAACAACTGTTCATAGAACGGTAAAGTGCCATTTAGTATGGGCATTGTTACAGAGCATTTTTATATGAAAATAAAAACAATGTTAGCTGTCAAGGTGAGTACACACTCATATAATTCGGGCAAGTAACGGTGCATACGTGTACGTTTAGCTTTAATAAAAATATATGTAACACAATTGAGTTTGAAATGTCAGATTAAATTGTTTCGATAGTTTAAAAGTCTTAAGCGCTACTGTTGAGTAATAGGTCCTGGGTTCGATCCCTGGATTGGGCAAAAAGTTATTGGGTTTAGTTTATGAGCTGACGAAATACATTTTCTTATATGTTTTGTATTGCTATACAATGCTGTGATTTCTCTTTTTTCCGTATAAAATTATTTCCTATTAATGATTTTAAATCAACTAAAAATCAAATTTTACACTTGAATTACGAAATTTGGTTTTCAGGTACAAATTTACTTTTTTTAGCGAAGTTATGTTTTAGAATTATTCTCTAATAGTGTCAACTGCATAACACACGCACACCTTTGCCTAAACCTTCGAAGAAAAAAAGGCGTGATTAATTTTATGAGTTTAAAGTGCCTTGTTGTGACATATATGTATGTAAGTTTCGTAAAGTCATTATGGGTAAAATCTTTTCTTAAAAGTAGACAAATGTCTACACAAAAAATACGTACGTGTGGCCCGGTTTTATTTTCACGTCAATGATTTGTCGATTTCTATCTACGTGTGTCCATAGCCTTATTATTGATAAAAGTCAAATGATTTCGTGATATTTTTTTTTTATTGTATCGTGACTTTTATTTATTAATTTATGAGAATTATTGTTTTTTCGTTGATGAGCAATAAAAAATAACAATATTATCCGCTATAAAGTTGTTTACGCTACATGAAAAAGATTTTAGGATATTAATTATTTTCTTGAGTTTTTTTTGTTGAAATTTGTCTTTTTGGAGTAATTTTGTTTGTCTTCATTGTAATGTAACAAATTATTTTTGATTTCTGGGAATCAATGGAACTATTAATCCTGCGCACCCTGGGCTACTTTTTATCCTAGAAATATGCATGGAATTTTACCAACATGCGGGTAAAAATGCGCGAGAAAAGCTAGTATTTTAATATAAATAATATATATATATATATATATATCTACCTAGTCATTTAAAAAATATAAAAAGTTCATATAGGTATGAAGAGTTAAATAACGAACCAAAATATTGTGTAAGAGTGGCCGCATTTGGTCCATACAGCTCCACTATGAAATCTGCACATTTATCTACAGCTTGAGTACATGTGGTAAGGCTTTAATATACGTTTTAGTGCATAACGAAGAATTTATAGCTTCTCATAATAAAAGATTACATGCGGCAATATTATTAAACTTTACACAATGTGAAGATAATTTACACACAAATGTAGGAAGTATTATAAATAATAGATTAATAATTTTTAATTTACCTTTCTTTCTCTTGGGCACCACTCTCACACCGATCGCCAGTTCAGTCACAACGCACAAAACCAGAGTCAGAAAATAATATCTTCCACTGCACCCCATGTTATCACACAAAGTCTGATGCGTCTATAAAACAAATGACTACAAAGGCCTCCAGTGACGGTGCATTGGCCCGATGGCTCGTGTGTTCAGGACGCGTATAATCCCAAGTCGCGTATCACGCGCACGAAAGCACTAACTCGTAGATAGAAGACGGCGGTACGGACTCATGCGCGTTGAGTGCTCCACGAACGAGTCAACCGCCCGACTACCCTATATTTTGACTTATAGCAATTTGGCAGTGCGAATTCCACTTGTATATAAAACCTTTCGCCGGGCCGGGGCGGGCGGTCATTGGTCGCGCGCGGCGTGCGGCTCGAAGGTGAAGGGAGCTGGAGTGGCGCCCCCTCCACCTGTAGAGGGGGTACGCCAGGGTCGGCAGACACTTTTGCTATCGACGGCGTGCGATAGCTATCATGCTCTAGAGGCTGTACCGTTGTGCTCCGATTATTACGTCACACGAACGCGCGATTGACTCGCTTATACAAATCGATTGAGGCATCTGGTGAGGAACAAAAAATAAAGAACCGCTTGATGATGAAACGTTACAAAAAATTAAATGAATAACTAAGTAGATATCTATTTTTATGTTGCTACCAAATAGGTTACGAAATGATTTAAATCCTTACTAATGTTATCAATTCGAAGTTAATTCTATCTGTCTGTCTGTTAGGTTTAAGCGATGAACCAGTTTGGAAGAAGTTTAGTATGGTGACAGATTGAAACCTAAGGAAGGACATAATTATCTATCGTACATTAAGGGACAGATACTATTAATCCGGTTGAGTGAAGTAGTTCTTTCAGAAAGCGGGCAAAAACGCGGGAAACAGCAATCTTAACTAATATTAGATGCAAAAGTGAGTTTGTTTGTTTGTTACACTTTCTAAAACGGCTGAACCTATTGAGATGAAATTCGGTATGGAGATAGAGGGGACCTTGGAGATTATAAGCTAACAGAACAAGAAAACAAGAAAAAAACGCATTTATGCTTACTTGGGCGCGTCTATTTCATTGCATTATAAGTTTTATAAAAGAAAAAAGACTATTTATCGACGATATATACCGATTACATTTCTTTTATAACTTCCGTTAACGACGCCCGCATTGAAGTCAAAATTACGGAACCTACATAGGGATCCTTTTACATTAATTAGTCCTCGCAAAAAGATGTACACAAACTCGTTAAAACACAAAAACCAGGAAGTGTTTTTTTTTTTACGTAATTTTGAGCATAAAATGCATATGCGCAATGAGAGGCGATGTCTCGTTTCAAAGTCGTTTATTTTTTCTTATATGTATACAAAATATAAATAATAATAAATTTTAACGAGTTTTTTCCAGATTTCACCCGCGTCCCAAGGGAGCTACTAAAAGCACCCGGATAAAAAGTAGCCTGTAACCGTCTTCAGGGTTCCCTCTATCTTCATAACGAATTTCATCGGAATCGGTTCAGCCATTTTAATATGAAAGTGTAACAAACAAACTCACTTTCACATTCAGTACCTAATAAGAAGTACATTAATTAGGAAAATCAAAATTCTTTCGGGTGAAAATCGATATTTATGTATTTTGATTACCTTCATCAAAATGTTAATATAAATAAGAGATATATCGAGCATTCCTTCAGTTTAGTTAACTCACTACAAACTTTGGTTGGTGGTGTCATTATGTTAGTTTTCCTAAATACGCAGAATTATAACTAGCAGTCCTTAATCTGTGAGTAAAACCACTAATGATATGTCATAAATTTAGGTTTACGGCCACAGGTGTTACAGATGAATCATTTGAATATTTGCCTTATTGCGTACCTAATACTTAATAGTATTATATATCCGTAAGTAACTCTGTCTAGGGTAGTTTTTTTATCCGGGAGTATCTAGCTCTCTTTGTGGACGGATAAACCGGTGGAAATAAGAAAAAAAACAACAATAAACAACGGACTTAAAAACGTTACAAAGTGAAATATTTTATTTAACAACAATATTATAATTAGTAGCAAAATTTTGGTTACGTAGTCGGTGTTGGCATGAAGTTACTGATATGTGTATTTTTAAGATCAAAAACAGAAGAGCCTCATCTAATCTATACTTGTAATAAATCTGTAGAGAGGTCAATTCTGTACATGAATGTCTGTATAATCGTTATAGAAACTACTCGACGGATTTTAACGAAACTTGGTACTATTATTTTTCATACTCCTGAGCTGGTTATAGTATACTTTTCATCACACTACAATCAATAGGAGGAGAGCAGTGAAGGGAAATGTTGGGAGAAGTTACTCCATTTTGTTATTTATTAAACGCGCTTATCTCAGGAAATTCTTTCAGTGTTAGATAGTCCATTTATCGAGGAAGGCTATAGGTTATATATTATCACGCTAAGACCAATAGGAGCGGAGCACCACTATTCCACGCGGACGAAGTCGCTGGCAGAGGCTATGTTAAATAATAATATTAAATTAAAAAACATGATACAGAAGTAGTTTTTAAAAGCAATTTCTATTTTTAATTCTGCGTTTCATTCAATTTCCATTGTTTATCTTTGTTCTTCATTTCCGCGATGCTTTTAATTGATAATAACCAGTTTTAATTTAATATGAAACTCGCTCCATCATGCTGTTGTTTAAAACAATAATATTATAATAGATGGGTTCAGACGATATCTTTGCAGCGAAATAATAATATCAGACCGTTTACTGTTCGCTGAATGGCTGGTGTCTTTATGATTAATCTTGAGGTCAAACTATAGTTACATGGATGACGATTTGTTTAATATCGAGAAACTTCTGAGTCTTTCAAATAAGAGAATAATTACAAAGAGCTAAAAGTCATTGGTCTGACATCTGACTAACTTGTTTAGTACCTAATGGGGTTTTTGAGGCAGAATGACGGTTAGTCCATGTAAAAAAAAAGAAAGCAACTAGACCCTAGTAACTGTGATATTGAGGCAGATATCAGATAAAGTAAAGTAGAAAAGCTCAAACGATATACTTATCTACAATTATCTGCTCAGAAATTATATTCAGTACACCGTAGCAGGCGCCGAGATAAGACGAATAACTTCAAAAACCTATTCGTAATTATAAAATTAAATATCACCAAAACTATAAATAGTACAGAATTATTATCTATGTAAAATAAAAAATAATTTAAAAGATTTTAGTTAATTGCTACAAAATTTTTTTTTGACTTACCTGGATTTTTGACTCCCGCAGTTTACAGATCATAGCGGGCCATTAAAACGCGCTGCACAACACCATTGCCGATGTAGTGTTATAATCTAATCAGCTTCGTAATGACAGTACAATTAGCCTTGATAGCTCTATGTATTATGCACCTAGCATAGAAATAATGTGCTCGAATTGTACACTCATTAATGTCTTATAGTTCGACGTAGCATAAACCTTTCTTGCGCTTTGATTCGCTTCGAAGTAGTGAATAATGCTGGTACTTACATTGTTTTAAATTGCTTACATAACTTGTCAGTGTTAATTTTGTATCATGACAGCGCTAACACTAATTAGTAATTATACTTATCACTTGTATGTTTTAGGACGTAGGAAAGCCTATTTTTCACTTTAATTTCAGCTACTACAGGTTCTTAAATACCATTAAATTTCTGACGACGTATTAAAGTTGAGATAATGGGTATATCATAGTAACACGGGATATGTTCCCCAAGTCTCCGTAGAAAAATCCCGAAGTCATTTTATTTTATGTTTATTAAGTTCAGACGTCAAGCTGAAGGACAAAATGGTACACGTTTGGGGAAGGCCTATGTCCAAAAGTGTCCTATTGTTAAATAGGCTGACAATAATGATGATGAAGTTCTATTATAATATACGTCGATGATACCAATATGGGCATGAACTTTTATTTTGTAATATTCTTTCGAAGAGCTCTGTATTTTTTGTTGGTGTATCAGTAAATAATTAATAATTTGCTAAAAAACAATGAAAATGTTTGAATTTATTTATTTGTAATACTCAAAATACGTGCCATAATTTGAAAAAAAAATTAAGTGCTACATAGAAGTTTCCTCACAAGATTAAGCTGTAATCAAAGTGAAGAACGAATAAGAAGTTTGGAGAATAGACTTGAACATCTCCATGTTGAAGACCACCAGGCCCATGCCGGTGACTATCATTTCCTTCTGGGCTCTCGTGATCATGAACATAAGGAGCTTGGTTATTGAGGGGTCGGCCCAAGCTTCCCACGGTGCTAGATACAGATCATCGGGAATCTCTTCACTGATCTGAAATAAGGAGTAAAGTTTTTTAATCGACTGCTGAGAACTGTAAAGCTTGGCTTAACAATAGTTTAGTGGATTAGTTAAAGCTGTTCGTATATCTCGATTTTACAACGAATTTCAAAATTTTGAGAATAAATTCAAAAGTCAAAGTCAAAAAGTCCTTTTTTTATTTCAAATAGGCCTTTGCAGGCTCTTATGAAAAGTCACACTAGTTGCACGGTTCCAAAGAGTAGGTCCTATGGAGAAGAACCGGCAATAAACTCCATGGATACTCTTTTCAAAAAAGTAATGGTGGTCACAATAAATAACTCGGTAACATTAGTATTAGGTAATTAAGTTTGTACTGCATAATCAAATTAAAGAAAGAAAACATAACAGAATAATTAATTTATATGATATCGCATTGACTTTTCTATATAAATGTTCTCATAAAATATGAATCGCAACGACTAGTTTTTAATATACGGGCCGTTGACGTCTCACAAGCTTTTCTAGAAGACTCTTAAGAAAAACTGTGCACCTATTACTCTCGCAATAAGTAAAAAATATATTTATTCACTAGCTTCTGCCAGCGACTTCGTCCGCGTGGAATAGTGGTGCTCCGCTCCTATTGGTCTTAGCGTAATGATATATATAGCCTATAGCCTTCCTCGATAAATGGACTATCTAACACTGAAAGAATTATTTAAATCGGACCAGCGGTTCCTGAGATTAGCGCGTTTAAACAAAATTACAACATTTCCCTTCACTGCTCTACTCCTATTGATTGTAGCGTGATGAAAAGTATACTATAACTATCTCAGGAGTATGACAAATAATTGTACCAATTTCGTTAAAATCCGTCGAGTAGTTTTTGTTTCTATAGAGTTTATACAGACAGACAGACAGACGGACAGACAGACAAAAATTTTACTGATTGCATTTTTGGCATCAGTATCGATCCCTAATCACCCCCTGATAGTTATTTTGGAAATATATTTCATGTACAGAATTGACCTCTCTACAGATTTATTATAAGTATAGATGAGAGCCTAAGCGTTATAAAAGGAACAAATTTAAATAAATCCAGCTCTAACTTTACTCGTGGTCATATCTTGATAAATGTTATGAACACAAAGCTTTCGGTCTTGCTAATGTTCTCATTACTAGCAGGTATCATTAGCTACTGGATAAACACTATCTATTTGATCTATCAGCCACTGCGCTGGGTTATATTGTCGACTTGTATCCTTGTATACGTGTCAGTGTTTACAGTGAGAGAACATGGTGGATAGCGTGTGTACAGTCGCTGTTAGAATATAATATCAAACCTAGTTTTTTAATAACTGAATCCTTCAGGGTGTTTTAAAAGCATTTGACCTGCTTAACCTTATTTTTTTAAGTATTCAGTTTTATACGTCCGATTGCAGCGCCTAATTGTGAACCTAAACCATCCAAGAATCACTCTAAAATACCTGAAAAATTTCGTCAGTCTGTTCAGCCGAGTACAGTGACATACACGTGTACAGAAAAAAAATATAAAAGAAGAAAAGATAGTAAACGTTACTAAATTGTATGTATTATACACGACCGTATTCGTGACATGATATAGCGCGTGCGCATTGTAGGTACCTAAACACTTCAATGACGTCATAAACAAAGTATTGGTAAAATAAGGAAATTTCTACTAAATCAACTTAAAGGTCATGTTTAAGTAATTTTATCGATATTTCTGGTACAGATAGTACTTCCGCCGATTAACTGCTGCCTACGGGTAATTATACCTAAAGGCAGCACACGAATTTGATTAAGAAAATAAATCAGTCACCTTACCCTCGTCAAATCGCTCGCGTAGCGGCACGGTAGGTAAATGTGTAGGACTCCGACCACCCCGAATGACGTATACTTTGGGTCTATCCGCTGCAATAGATATATCTGGTACAAATTAAACGATATCATGAAACTCGTAAGAAGAAACACAGCGAACAACCACGGCCCATAAACATTTTGGAGCTGAACATAAAAATCCAGAGCGTCTTGATGATCTTTGATTGATTCATACATTTTCAGTCGCAACTCTTGACTACTTTTCGAATACTTGAAGGCTTTGTTTACTTTGAGGGTCATCAACTTCAATTTAAGTCGAAGGTGCGTTGTGGCTATGCAGAAGGAGCCATCGAATCCGCAGTAATTTGGAACGAGAACAACGCATTGGACGCAGTTGTACGCAAACATGCATTGGAAGAAAGGCGTTTCACTCTGTATGTCCTCCACAAAGAGTAGCTCCATATCATGCACCATACGCCGTTCGTAATCATCAGTCTGAATGCTCTCTATAGTCATCAGAGCTCCAGCATATATAGGAAACAGAGCACTCATTATAGTTGGGATCAGCAGCCAAGAGATCTCACCAACTTTTGCAATTTTTATATGATCATCGTACAGTGTCTGATATTCTTCCTCTAGATTGTTGGCCTCTAAAAGGTCTTCAGATATCTTATCCAGCAAAGGTGCGAATTTGCTCGTGGCATAGATGACGTAATAGGTTTTGATGAAGAACAGAACAAGGACCACAGCTAATGTCATGTTTCTGGCGAAATTGTAAATGTCTAAAGTGTATAGACATTTGAAGGTGTATGTGATGAACCAGAAGAGTTGGCCACCGCAGAAGGTGACGATCAGAGTGATGGTAATGCATCGTTTAAGAGCTGTGGTCCTGTTCGGGTACAAGAAAGCGAAAGCAAGCGAGAAAGCACACAATTTGAAGGTTTCATTGAACCCTTTGTATTTTTTTTCAGGAACGATGTCCACTTTGATTTCCATTGTACCCACAATAACACTCCACGTTGTGATGATATGGTAATGAGAATGTGTGAAGCTTATAGGGAATTCTAAGGTATGTATGAAATAAGTAGCCACGTGCCGCCACATTAAGGGTAATCACGCTATAAATTACGGAGCAATTTATTAGACTTAAATCACCACTTACGGAGTAACACCTCATAATTTAGACACACTTGTTTTCAGTACTTATGTTCGCAATAATAATTTGTAGCTTTTTTCTATACTAGCTTTAAAGTGCTTATTCGCTTACGCTTTTTTTTAGCGTCTTAAGGTTAACTTGTGAAATATTAGGTACTTAGTTTATCTTAATGCACACCCCACGTCCAATGCAATAGTAACGAAACATAGGTTTACATAAATGGATCTAAAATCATTATCTTGCAGTTTTTGTTGTAAATTATAGAAAACTGCGCATAGGTATAACAAAATAATTTCAAGAAAATACGTACTTGTAATACTAAAATGCATCAGAATTCCTATTAGGCTGCTTTATGGCTTAAAGGAACATAAAATATTTTAGTCATAACTGAGATGCCCTGAAGGTCAACTGGCTAGAGTCAGACCAGCGTTTTAAGTGGCCTTTTTAATGAGCTGTATGTCTCCTGATTTTTGAACTCTTGCAGGGTGCTTCTTGCAGCATTCGACCTGCTTAACCGGACAATAATATATGTTTCCAGGACAATTATTATGTCTTTGATAGTTTCGTGCTATGAATTTTATAATCGTAGATATTTTTTTATAAACTTTAGAATTTGTTATTCTAATATTATGCGGCAAAACACCGATGTCAATGTGATGAAATAAGTCACACATTTTACGAAAACAAACTGTTTTTCGTAAAAATCAGATCAATAACAATTGCGTATCCATGCGTACGTAACACTTACATATAAGTATAAGTAGGTATAATTATCTTTATTAAACAAAAGTCAGTGAATGTAGCAGTGTCCAGTTTTTCGGCGGCGCAACGCGAAACTTTCAACTGTGCTCGAGATATTTGCTCGAATTATTATTTAAAAACAGGAATGTCCGTTACGAAACAACAAAACGAGGTGACATGAAAGTGCAAGGGCTTTTTCGAATGTTTTGTTTCATAATAATGATCTGAAATAAATCTTCGTATTGAGGTTGCGTTAATTAATGGGCAGTTTTTTGTAACCTGAAATGTAAATTTTAACCTAGACTGAAATAATTTTATTTTCTCTCTTTCAGTCCATGTAAAGGTTATTATCTATAAAAGGTTGGATTGCGCTGTGCGACCCTGAAAAATCCTAGTAAGACTGCCTGAGTCAGGGATCAAACGAAGGACTTCGCTGCGAAGTCGCGATTGTGACCAATACACCTACAATGCTTTGTGAGTTACAGGCATCGTTTACTAACTCCAACTTTTTAGTACTATATTATCACATCACACATATATTTTGTCTGTCCCGAGTCCCGAACACAGACATATCTAAATGACGCTAAATAGAGGGGTGCAGTGCATTTTCTGACCTGTGACGCAGTTTAAATTAATCCGCGCTCATCCTCTTAGAAAAATGCATAATTGTGTCATACAAACTAATAAAAATGTTTTCCGCGATAAAGGTAATCATAAAAGCTCTCTTGTGACGTCACAAATTTATACGCTTGGTTTTTTTTAATTGACGCAATATATGTATACTTAGATACAGTCTTTGAGATAGATCCTATTGTCATTCAAGCGAGCTTCCCTAGTGACACTTTGTTTGACATGGGAGTTGAACTGAGGAATTCACTGTACCTTAGGCCACTTTTTTTTTTGACGGTTTGAAATCCTCATGAACGAACCTGGCCTGGAGAGGCCGGGAACAGTGCTGGACTGTCACCGGTTAAAACCACCCCGGTGTCACTTCTCGCACTTGCGCGTGGGGTCGCGGGAATCCAGATTCTTCCGCAGAACTTAGACCACTTACTTAACTTAGACTTTACAAAGTAATCAATGCATCACACCAACTGCCTCGTTTATCTTACAAAGTATTTAATAATGCATGATGCTAATTAAGAAGCATTTTCCGGCGAAACTCAGACACAAAACAAATATGAAAATTGGTTTGTATGAATACTAATAGCGCTATTAACGATTATTTCGTAAAACACTATTACACAATTTTAATTTTCTATAATTAGGAGGTTTTAATATTTACTGATAGAATTTAAATACTGAATTGCGTAAATGTTTCAGTGAATAACATGATTGGACCATCATCTTCGGTCTATACTATCCCTCTGTTGGGTAGAAGCCTCTTCTCATACAAAGAAGGCATGAACTTTGATCAACACGATTGCTCAAGATGAATTGGCGATTTCAGACTGTGTGTCCAGGTTTTCTCACAATGTTTACTTACATTGTAATCAATGGTGTCTAAGATACGCGTAGAAAGTACATATGACTTTAGAAAATCACAGTGGTACTTGCCAGGAATCGAACCCGCATACTCGTGCACGAGATGCAGGTGCCTTAGCCACTGGGCCACTACGACTACCGTCTACGTCATTGTATGCTGAAGTATTATTAGTTTAACAAGGATTTTCCGTGGGCATGATTCAGTTTTTATGTATACCTATATAAAAGAAGCTAACCGTTTTCCGCAGTGTCACTCATATCTTGAGGAAATTACTTCGAACACCCAGTTAAAATTATACTTTGTCCTTTCCCAAAAGGCCTAGCACGGGGGGTGGACGAACGATTTTTTTTCCACCTTTTATCCCATTGTTCTGTTCATACAATATCCATAGACAAAGGGTAAATAAATCAATCAATTTTGTCCTTGTTTCTACCTATCTCCTTAACAATTTTCATCTAGATCATTTCACAAATATACGAGATGAAACAATGAAGTATGAAAAATATCGGTTGTCGGTTGTCCCATAGTGACGGCGCTCAAGCACAATCGAAAAACCTCGCCAATTGTTGTTCATTGTGCTTATCTATAATAACAATATTTGTGTTAGAACGTAAAGTCGCGTATTACCTTTCATTTACGATATTGTAATTACGGCCGTGAAATGCTTAGCATATTTGGCCGCTGATTAAACTTTAAGTATCTCAATGTGGACCTAACGTCAAAGATAATTTTATTGAAAATAATGGCACATATTGATAAATAATGCCTTTGGATTGATTAATGTTTAGAGAAAATAAAAAAAGCAATCAAAATGTAGATTTATTTTTATTTTACTTTGGAACTGTTAGCCTAATTTTTTTATTATCTGGCTGAAGCTACATTATTAGGTATCATGTATACCTCATGAAAAATTATGTATAGTAAACAAGGATACTTCTGTTTCATATGGGTTTGAAAAATTCGAATCAATATTATGTAGTTCCAAACAAAAGACGTGTCAGTGACGTCATGCGCAAAATGAAAGAGATAGAATAATAAATAAGAATAAAAAATATATATATATTATATTCCACCAACTATGAGACTTTGATTCCAAACAAATGACATATCAATGACGTCATGCTCAAAATGAAAGAGATAGACAGATAAATAAAAAAAGAGAAAACTATGTATTCCCACTACTATTATACTTCGATTCTAAAACAAAAGACATGTCAATGACGTAATGCTCAAAATGAAAGAGATAGAATAATAAGCAGGAAAGAGAAAAAAATGTATTCAAAAACTATTACAACTCTGATTCTAAAACAAAACACATGTCAATGACGTCATGCTCAAAATGAAAGAGATAGATTACTAATAAGAAAGAGTTAAAAACTATCCAGCAATGTAAGAATCTGATTTCAAAACAAAACACATGTCAATGACGTCATGCTCAAAATGAAAGAGATAGATAAACAAATAAGAAAGAGAAAAATACAACAGCTGATTTTTTTTTGTTGATTCTAAACAAAAGACGTCAGTGGTTAATATTATGAAAGAAAAACTTTTTACAAAAAAATAAAACCGACTTCCAAAAAAAAACTGAAAAGTAAAAAATAATTGTTATTTAAACGCTTTACGACCAAAACATCGCTTTCGAAGTCGGTGTCTTGTAAGTTACTATTGTTAGTATTTCGCCACCGACTTCGAAAGCGATGTTTTGGTCGTAAAGCGTTTAAATAAAAATTATTTTTTACTTTTCAGTTTTTTTTGGAAGTCGGTTTTATTTTTTTGTAAAAAGTTTTTTATTTTTTCGCTTTTCAGTGTCTCGGTCTTGCTATCTTAACAAAATAAACACACCACTTTTTTAGGTTGTAATAAGCGTAAATAACCAAATCAAAGTATTTGGCATATCAGCAAGTAGAGATAAATCGTTATTTTTGATATATTTATAAAACGGCTGAACCGGTAGTGATAAAATTTATATAGGACCACACGGGAAGCACCAGCTTTCAAATAAAAAAAGAATCATGAAAATCGGTTCACCCAGTCGCAAGTTATAAGGTAACAAACATAAAAAAAAAAAAAAAAAAAAAAAAAAAAAAAATACAGTCGAATTGATAACCTCCTCCTTTTTTGAAGTCGGTTAAAAATATAAATATAGGTAAATATGACTTAGCAATCAGAAATTAAATAAATATAATTGAGCGATTAACTTGTATAATTTTGATAGCTTGTGTAAAATTGAAATTATTGCCGTTATTATAATTTCAAATATTTTGTGTAAATAGTCCCAAACGAAATATAGTGTAATAAGTCAAACCAACTGATTTCAATAAAACCTGCGCTTTGATTTCATTGAAATAAATTTTTATAATATTTTTTCCTTTAGATAGATAACGGAGAGATGCATACTGGAGATACAGACTGGTTGGTTGGTTGGTTGTTAATACGAAGGCTCTTAAGGTGCCTCTTTACTTTGAAGATGCGTTTTTCTTCTTCTTCTTACCGAGTCGATGACAAACCGGCTCATCCAGTTCCGATCCAGAAATATGCCACGATGATCGCGTTTGCAGCGGCGTTCATCAACTCATCCCGCGTACATTTGGTAGGGGATATTGGGCATGACATTAGATGCATTCTTGCACTGACCTGACTCCTAGATCTAGAACTATAACGGCAACTATGTAGGCTCAATGTATCATAGTTTTAACGATATAACCACAAACAAATCGGCAGTTCCAATACAAGGGATGTCTAACAGCCGGTCGCATCAAACTTTTTATCATTTATACGTTACTAGCTTCTGCCCACGACTTCGTCCGCGTGGAATAGTGTAGCTGATATATAGCCCTATAGCCTTCCTCAATAAATGGGTTATCTAACACTGAAAACATTTTTCAAATCGTACCAGTAGTTCCTGAGATTAGCGCGTTCAAACAAACAAACTCTTCAGCTTTATTATATTAAGTATAGATACGTTATACTTTTACGAATATCACAATACATGATATCCACAATTAACATAATTTGGTATTTTTTATGTTATCAATACAAGGATATAATATAAGTAAGCATAGTAGGTACATGGTAGATAACGTAGTAACATAGTACGTAATATATCATAAATATTTAGACGAAAAATATATAACATAATAGCAAAATTATGAGGTATTCCTCGAAGCGCCACCGTTTTGAGGCGCACCCAATGAAGCGCACCTTTATTATTCCTCGAAGCGCACCTTTTAGTAGCGCTCCCGATAATAATTAAAAATATTAAAATTTTATTCCTTGAAGCGCACCCATGTTTAAAAATATTTAATACGTTTACTTCTTTCTCTTCCCTATTTTTAAACATGGGTGCGCTTCAAGGAATAAAATTTTAATATTTTTAATTGTTATCGGGAGCGCTACTAAAAGGTGCGCTTCGAGGAATAATAAAGGTGCGCTTCATTAGGTGCGCCTCAAAACGGTGGCGCTTCGAGGAATACCTCAAATTCTTTAATTTTATCCTCCATTTTGACCTCCATCTTGAATAAAAAAAATATTTTGACAGTTCTTCCGTTTCACGTATAAGTAACCTGATATTATTTTGGTGCAACTGAGTGTAAATGTTGTAAATTCAAAAGTTTTTTTTCTTTGTTACGGTAAAACGGCTGGACCAAATTGTGGATGGAATTCGCACGGTGATTGATTGAACCCTGGAGACGGTTACAGGCTATTTTTGATCCGGCTGCATTAAGCAGGCATTTCCTTCAGGACGTGGTTGAAACCGCGGGAAATAGCTAGTCAGTTCATGTCAAACAATTACGTCACAGTCCTCGATGAAGCCTGTGAACCATTAAGCCATAGTGTATCGATGGTTGCACGCGAACTAGCGTGCGCTGCGTTCTGTTGAGCAAGTGAGGAAGCAAGGAGTTTGTGTGACCTCTGCGTACATTGTCATAAATCGCACTTTACAATCGTTATAGGAAATTATGATCATTACAGCACTATCTATGATTGTAAAATAACATAATACCTTTTTATTACTGGTCCTGATTCATTCATAGCGCTTAAACGGCTGTGGCTACTAATATGAAATTTTGGCAGTAGATACCTTTTATGTTGCAAATATCAACTAAGGAAAATTTTACTTCTAATAGAGTTAAATAGGGAAGGGAAGTTCGATATTAACGCTGATGAAGGCGCCCGAAAGGTGCTAGTAAAATATGTAAATAAGTTGTAGCGTAATGTAGCGAGAAATTACGTATGAAAAATCCAACACACCTTTGTCCGACCCTCGAAACTTAACTAGGACATACTCAACAGTCGCTCTTGCGACCACTTAACCATAAGGCAGTCGTAAGACAGTTGTGTACCTGTCTGATGTTACTATTATGACGATATTCTGAAATCTTTCCTTGACTGACTACAAAAACATACTATTATTTTAACAATAATTACATAAGCGTTTAAACGTCTACTGCTTACAAAGATATTAAATTTATGTAAGTACTTTTTGCCTTTTTGTCAGAAGGCAGGTAGGTACCATGACGGGCCATACAGCATTTCTTGCACTAAATGTAACGTTTGTTATAGTAATTAAAGTACTTTTTGTGAATGGAGCTCCCAAGTCATTGCACACACTAACTAGCTTTTAATTTCCCCTATAAGTGACGAAACTTTCATTACTTTATAAATTGTTGCGAGTAGACGTGTATTATGTTGCAAAAGATGTATGAAACAGTTTTGAAAAGTCGAACTCTGACCTATTGTATACGATGTTTGGGCGGTCTAGAAAATGAGAATTCTAAATTAATGTTATGGACATAAATATCATTTAATCGAATACATTATTGATTTATAATTATCATGTCACTTTTGAAAAATAAAATAAAAGTCGATTATATTCGTATTAGTCTTAAACAGTATTTTTTTAAAGATATCAGAAATAGACCAGGGCGATATTTTTTGAAACAAAAAAAATAATAGTAGGATGAAACCCATTAGAAAAGAAGGAAGAATATAAATATATGTATATTCAGATCGCCCGTAATTTATTTTTCTTTGAATTTCTATTATATTCTCCTCCTTTTCCAATGGGTTTCATCCTACTATATTTTTTTTATTTTTTTACCGTTTTTAAAGGCTTTATCACTGGTCTAAAAGGGCCTATTGACACTCTTAGCAACAATTAAATATAATTTTCAAATGTGATTGCTAGTTCAGACTTTAAAATGCAGTATTTTACTAATAAATCACCAACCGCTATTCAAATAAATCATCTATAAATTAAATTTGAAGACGTGAAAAGGCGTATTAAGTAATCAACTCGCTTATCGTACAATATCCAGTTGTTTTAATTATGTAAATGCGTTACGTTACGCCCTCGGTGTACGGACGAGCCTAGTTTATGAGGAAAATGTTATTCAAACAGGATTTAACACGTCAAGGCTTATTAGCGTAAAAATATTGCATATTATTTCATTTGTTTCAAGTACCTTGGTAATTGAAAGGGTTATAATTGATGAGTGGAATAATTAGCAGTAGTAATTAGTATTATTTCAGTAGTATTATGCGTGCGTTAACTTTTCGAATTAAGTTTAGATCAGCTGTAAAGCTACGACAGTATGTCTGCCGGGGCTGCGGGATGTTCCGCGACCCCGGAGTACAAGCGGTTAAAGAAGGTACATGGAGGGGTTTTAGTCAGGAACAGTCTGAAAATCCACGACGGGAGGAGTCATTTGATAATTTCCCATCCAGTAAATCTTTCTGACTGGTAAGTTATCACGTAAAACGGCTGGACTGATTTTAATGAAATCTGGTAAGAAAGGAAGGTGAAGTAGCTTGCACCCTGGGAAGGAACAATATCCAGGTGCACGAAGTAGTTTTCGCAGAGGTTCGGAGAGCTCGGAGGAGTCTCTGTTAGTAATGCATGCAATTGACCGCCACAATTGCTAATTGTTTAGCTGCTAGGCTAGCTATTATGAACAAAATTTCGTGCCTAAATAAAAACTACACAGTTCAAATGCCTACATGACTCACGCGGATTTACCAAAGCACAAGTACATAAGTGGGCGTACAACCGGCATTGTAGCCGATTAATTATTAATTGATAATGTTCGTAGGTCGAATCAAAGGAACCATTTCGATTTATTGTTGTTCGAAGGCTGTTCAGGTATAAGTGTTGGCGTTATTACAGGTGCCTTTGAGGTATGCGTTTTGAATTGTTAAAAACAGTAATTAGTGTCGTATTGATAGTCTTGTCGATATGTTCATTGATACTGTTCGGTGAATTATATGTAGCTTGTGTTACAAGGTTGTGTTGCGTTTCATAATGAGTGATATATGAGCTTACGAATCTGTTGTTATTGTTTGATGTAAGTAGCTTAAAGTAATGAGCGCTGATCACGTGTTCTCAGGGCTTAGAGGAGTTGGAAACAGGGAGTTGATACCTCAAAATTACTAAAAAGTTTTGGCATTTTTTTTATTACAAATAAAAGTAGGTACCTATAATACACCTGCATCTTGAATAATCTACTTCTCGCACCCGGGTAAATAACTCCTCCTATGTGTTTTCCCAGATTTCAACCCATCTCCATACCAAATTTCATCTAAATCGGGTCAGCCGTTTTTCCGTGAAAATGTCACAATAGACAGAGTTACTACCTATGCATTTCAATAATAAGGATTTTGAAATAACATTATTATGATGAACAATCTTTTTCAAAGAAGCATTTGTCTCTAGACTCTAGTCCCTAGACATTAAATTAGACCCGCACTGACTTCTTCTAGCTAAAAACCACAGACATACATCGCAGCAGTCAATCGTCTACCTACAGAGCCAATTAAGCGTGAACCATTTTTTTTGTTAATTTTAATTTATCTGTCAATACTTTGAAGACAATAACTCAACAGTAGCATAAATACTTAATAATTTGCAATTCGGTATTCAAAATTGAATTCGTAATTTTGTCTACGTGACCCTAGTGACGTAGGTTAGACATGTAATCGTTGTAATAGTCGACATGTCGATTGTCGATAACCGGTCGGCATGTCCACCGTGCGGGTCGCTTACAGCTTCAAGGTAATGCGCCGTAAGGCCCGGGTTTGATCTCTGGGTGTAGATAGTTGACCGCGGATCTAAGCGTGTTTTCATTGTGCGGGGTATTTTAGTTCCGTGTCGATAATCCGGGGTAAATATCAAGAAATTATATAATAAGGTATCTTTTAATTAACAGTGACGTGAAAATAATTATGTGTAGGTTTATATGAGGGAGGCATTTATATATGAGTTTGACTGAATTATGACCAAACTCATTATAGCGTCATCAAATAAAAATGTCATTGAAAAAACAAGTAATATTGTGATTGGCAATTTTATATAATTTACCTATCCTGAAAGAGAAGCCCTGGGGCCGTACCACCACGTGTTTTTGCAATCACTATTCAAGCTTGAGAGCGTGACACAGCTACTAACGTCGTATAGCTCCGTCTCTATTTCATAACGAAAATAATCTTGTTTGGCACGTCATGGTAAGGCCCCTGAAGTTAGGATAAAATCAATAAGCATAGAACGGAAGGTTTTTTTCTATGTTCTTATCGATTTTTTAATGACACCGATGACTCTAGGAGATTCCGTTGCGTGAAATATTATGTATCGCTCGACTGAATGTGGTACATCCTTATCGTCTACTCACCTACATATTAAACAGTATCTGCTGTTATTTACTCTAGACAAAACGTAGTTTTTTTTTTTTTTTTAAAACGTTGCCCCACACTAGGAATTACTCCTGTGTCGTGGGTGCGTTTACAAACATACATTACACATGCACAAACACCCAGACCCGGAACAATTTTAGTTGTCCCGTGCGGGAATCGAACCCGCGACACGCCGCGCAGCAGCCACTGCGCCAAACGTGCCGTCAAAGCTTATAAAGAGTATTAGTAGAATAAAAGATTATTATTTTGGAAGAGATATTCATTGATTTATCCTAGGGTACATAAAATTATATCTTTCAAGGTGTAAAAAAAGTGATGCTTAAAGTTCTTTAGATTGCTATGTGGAATGAAATCACAGTTTACTGCTAGTTAATTAGTGAGAATATTGTAACCATTTCTTTTTGAAAACAGTGTCTATAGAATTCCTCATCGATTCTTCTCCATATGACCCACACCTTGGAATAGTAACAATGGGAGTTGGAATAGTTTCATAGGAGCCTGCAAATATCTATTTCAAATGTGTTTTGAGTTCACAACAAAAGCCAAGTAAAACAATTGTCCATTAAAACAGCCTTATGGCAGTCACCTATCTGTTGGACACGTTTCCTCGACACAGACCCAAATGTCGTGCACTTACTGGTAAGGTCACCAACTCAATATTGTATCGGCTCGCGTGATTCGGCACAATAGTGGTACATAGTGTGATTGACACTCGAGCTGTTTGGTTTGATTGTTTCCCATCATACCATGGTCTCTATTGGAATGTATGGCCGAATTTAGGAGATAGGTATACAAATTTAATTATTTCTTTTGCTCCATATCTTTTATAATATAAAAAATAATCGTTGAATGTGTTGCTTAGCGCAAATCTCTAGAGCAGCTGAACCGATTTGAATGAAATTTGGTACGGAGATAGAAGAGACCCTGGAGAAGATTTTAGGCTACTTTTTATCCGGGTGCCTTAAGAAGTTTACCCGGGACGCGAGTGAAACCGCGGGCTACAGCTAGTTTATTATCTATAGAGATGAGTCAATGAGGCTTGTAGAATGATCAGTTATCTAAGTGTTGGCTTCAGACTGATCTTCAACCGTATACAAATACTGGATCTACCATCTTGGCCCACTTCTAGACGGAAATTATGACTACAGTCAGATAGAAAGTACTATGTTAGGCGAATAATACGAAACTAATTTTAAAATAATTTGAAAATTACCCAAGTTGCTAAGTTACAGAAACTTTCCTTAATCAAAAATAAATTGTTTTCACAATTATTATTATTGATACATTTTTCTACAGTTAAAATTAAGCATTACAATCTTAGGAAGGGTTGCAGTTTTTCAACTTGCAAATGCTAATCATAGCTTATTAATTAAGCGTACTAATTGAACACGTCTGTTCTAATTATGTGTGACTACTTTGGAAGACCTAGCAAACTTCATGCACACATTATATTTTTGATAAGGTCACATAGTTGAGATAGTTGCGTGATGTAAGGCAATGGACTGTAATAAAGACCGTGACTTTAAGGCCGGTGTCACTGCTAGCGGTTAACTCGATACAGTTTTTTTTTACAGCTGATGAGAAGAGGCCTGTGCCCAGCAGTGGGACAATATATAGGCTGATGATGATGATGATAAAAATGGGTCCTAAAATTATAGGTTTTAGAAAGCAAACTTGCTCGGGAGTATTTTGTGCCACTTCGTCTTCCCAGCAATAACACATAGGTTAGGGGAGCTGTCTTTTGTAAATTTGACGTGCAAAACGTGCTGATTTTCAGCCTTGTTTTAATAAAAAATTAACAAACACAAATTAATTAACATATTTACTGTAAACATTAGGTAATAACAAAATAGCGTATTTTTTTTATTTATATCTATATCTATCTATACTTATAATAAATCTGTAGAGAGATCAATTCTGTACATGAAATATATTTCCAAAATAATAACTATCAGGGGGTGATTAGGGATCGATACTGATGCCAAAAATGCAATCAGTAAATTTTTTGTCTGTCTGTCTGTCTGTCTGTCTGTCTGTCTGTCTGTCTGTCTGTCTGTATAAACTCTATAGAAACAAAAACTACTCGACGGATTTTAACGAAACTTGGTACAATTATTTGCCATACTCCTGAGAGGGTTATAGTATACTTTTCATCACGCTACAATCAATAGGAGCAGAGCAGTGAAGGGAAATGTTGTCATTTTGTTTAAACGTGCTAATCTCAGGAACCGCTGGTCCGATTTAAATAATTCTTTCAGTGTTAGATAGTCAATTTATTGAGAAAGGCTATAGGCTATATATCATCACGCTAAGACCAATAGGAGCGGAGCACCACTATTCCACGCGGACGAAGTCGCTGGCAGAAGCTAGTTAATAATATGTTCCTCCTTGAATTGTTTGCTCATTGCTTCAACATTTTTTTCCCTGACGATATTTCTTCATTTTAGTCGATCGGCGGCACAGTGAATGAGAGAGTGTTGCTCATTTCAGTGTTCAGCTGTTTGGTCAGTTAGTCTGATCATCTATTGTAACTTCGAAGCTCTTGTTATTTTTTATTCCACCTCTCATCTAGATTGTTAGTGAGGTTATATTATAAAAAATAAGATAGAATAATATCCCTATAAGTGAAGAATTCCTTGCTCAGCTTTATCTCAATTGGAATTTGATTGTATGACAGGCTTACAGCTAATACAGCAAGTTATTCACCTAAACTGCCTCTGTCATAGTTTCTAGTAAGATATCAGTCTTTATAACATAATTCTAAAGATTTTTATCAGTGATGCATTACTCATATTTTCTGACCATAGCCAAGAAAATTGCCGTTCCAAACCCACGCAATAATTGATCGCTTAAACTTGGCAACTGCGCCTGCCCCGATTTCATGATCTATGTGATCAATTTGGAGCCAACAATTGATTATCACGAGCACGGTGATTGAATTATGACGTCATGCGGTAAAATTACTGCTTGTCAAGTTTACATTTGCTTTGTCTGGACTCTGAGAATTAACCACGTTATTATAATAAATTGTTGTATTTTTTTCAGTAATTTGAAACAGGAACTAAATATTTGCATGCCAATTATAGGTGCGGTCTGTAGAGAATAATTTCCAAAGTTTAAGGAAACAAAACGGTTTCGTAACTCGTTTGAAATTATGTTTGTGTGGCTTCGAAAATTATGCTTAGTTTATCTTAAAAAAAAAACTATTTTAGTCAGAATAAAAGAAAGTTAATACCATTAAAGATAATTATGGTTATCGCTAGTTAGTTGTTGCCTATTAAAATTAACGATATTTTGATAGTTTGAGGTGCATGAAATCTAGTTCGTGAAGGGTTTCTTGATCTATAAATATTTTTATGTCAAATCGTGAACCCGTGGGCATCGGCCCAGTTATTAAAGCTTGATTTTTAGTGAAGGTTATATTGAATTCTGGTCACGATTTAGTTTATAATTCTATAAAATAGATACGAACATAAATTGTATTCACAAATAAAATAGTAGGCAAAAAATAGTAGGTATGGGTCCCGTCACTACCATTAAATAAAATTTTCAAACCGAGAGAAAGTTGGCAGCACGCCTTTTGTTATTAAATTATCGTCGAAGTTACATTTTGTATTTTTTTCAGTACAGAGTCAGCCTACCTAGAACGAATTCACAATTATCTATGCTCTGTTTCTTACAGCCTAAACTGTAACTCCGAAACATTTCGATAGTGTAAATACCATAGATACCGGGACAATAACGAAATTGGCCCGAATAAAGTCGGTTAGCATTAGCAAATTAGTTCCACATTAGCATATCCTGGCCTAAAGGGGGTATAATCTGTGGTGGGTCAATAAAGGGGTCAGGTATTGACATTTGTAAATAGCGTGTACACTTGCTCCTTATCGGGTGAAACAGTTGGTATTGTGAGCTGGGTGGGGACAGGGTACCTATACGAGTGAGCGGTTTAGGTTGTTGGACGTTTGGTTTCTAGGTAAAGGTTTGGTAAATATTGTCATTTAAACTCACTAATGTTTAAATTAAGCACATTTATCGGTAACAGGTTTTGGCTTTCGAATTTGAGACATCATCATTATCATCAGCCTATATATTGGCCCATTGCTGGGCACAGGTCTCTTCACATACAGAGAAGGCATGAGCATTGATCATCACATTTGCTGTCGGATTGGCGATTTCAGACTTTTAAGTCCAGATTTCCTCACTATGTTTTCCTTCACCGTTAGTCAGTGACGTCTACCTGCTTGCTAGTTTCCGCGCACTCGTGCACGAGAGTTTTAAAAAGAGGTTTTAAACTATATATTTGTTGTTTTCATGTAGACACAGAACAGCTCGTTTAAAGTTTGAGTTTCTAGCATTGTCATTATCTAGCATTTTGTTTGTGTACAGCCAAAACTATGTAACATTGATCCCCAAGGAAATAACAATAAAAAAATCTTGAAGCTATTATTAAAAAACCAAATAAATGTAACCTTTCGGCCAATGATTGGGGCTCGCGTGACCATACCACTTACATCGACGTTCAACAAAGGTAACTGTAACATTCACATACTAGAGGTTTAACTTTAGTTAACTCTAGCAAATGGACGGTTTAATTATACGTTGGTTTGCTAAGCAAAGTTTTAGTTATATTGCTTCCTTACGACTAATTCGTGAGATAAATTTATTTTTTTGGGAGACAGACAGTTTTTCGTTTTAATAAAATCTGTAGCTGATTATTTGTAGTGTACAGAGCAGATTAATGGGCTAATTAAGATAAAGGTTTCTTTAAGTTTTCTGTTAAATTAACGAAAACGAATGAATACTAGGTATCCCATTTTTTGTTTTAAAACCTTTGTGTAATATAAATGTGATGAACTATAGACAATGTTAGAATAACAGCAATTCGAATGTACAGAAATTTATCCATTTATATAGGACAGTAAGATTATTGTATGTGCAATAAAAACACACTTCATATTTCACTAAAGTAAAAGACAGTTCACAGAATTTAAAAGCGTTACGGTGCATTTGACTGATAAACAAAACTACATAACAGATATCAGAAATCACACGTTTTCGCGGAAAAATCTAAACCTCATACCACACTAACAGATCTAGACACAATAAATCGTGTCACCAATAAAGTGTTGTCTAAACTATCCATCTACTATTTATCAAATAAATAAGATTTGCGCAAAGCGGTAGGTGTGAGACCACCTGTAAGGTTCCCAGTCCATGAGATTGTATCAGCTCGCTGGAAGCCGCGGGGGTTGTTACATGGTCCACGACCATTCAGATAACACCAACACTTTCACGGAATGCGGTTGTATTGTAGATAAATTGGATTTAGTATGGCATGTTGTATTGTGATACATGGTGTTCGCCCTCGATGTTAAGTATATAATAAAAAATGCGCATTGGCACGTGTATAGTTAGTAAAAAATATACATCAGTGAATCAACTTAGGAGTGGAAATGCTAATGTCACTAAACAGTCATCCATATTCCGCTTAAATGCGTAGTTGAATTACAAAGTACTTACAAGTTAAAACTAAGGCAAACGCTTACTTTTCTGCTTTCTACCGACACGGCTCCATGATCCAAATCCATAAGAAAAAAAATACATGTATCGGTCACCTATTCGTACTGGACTTACGTGTTCTCATTCAGAATGTAGATGTTTACTTGTAAATTTAAAAGACAAGCTTCTTTTCCAGCTGACAGAAGTGCCATCTGATACATATGTCTTTCGCTATCAAAGCTTGTCAGAATTTTATCACGATTTCATTTCAGAAAATATTTGTCGTTGGAGAAGGGTTTCGTAATCGCAGTAAAGTGAACTCAAAATGAGACAAACTTTTAGGTATTACGTAGTGTAACATGTTTAATTAATTATTGTGCAAAAGTAAAGGGCTGTTAATTAAATCATCGTTTATTTTTTTTTCAAAATACAACGTTGGGATATGATCAGAAGGAAAAATGTAGATTTCAAAAGAAATACATTGCCTAAAAATATAATGTATGTCAACAACTTTTTAATTTTTATACCAATATCACTTGCATTCGACATTGAAGTTTATCCATAAATTGCATCAAGTTAGTAAATATCTTGTTTATTTTCATGAACAGCAAGTGTAAAAGCTGTTGGGAGCAATCAAATTGATTTGCAAAGTCATATAATACTGAAAACATGCGTAACGATTTTTCGTCAATCTATAATGGACGATGGACCCAGGTATATCCGGTGTGCGATACCAATAATACAACTCTATAGAAAATGACCGAGTTTCAGCAATGGAAGAGAACATTATTCTGATTCTTACATAAGTTACCTCGTAGAAGTTTTTTCTTTAACTTTAAATGTTCACTGTTTTATTTCATAAAGTCCAAAGCTATTCGTAACCGATGCAGTTCGATTCTTAGCAATGATCATCATTGATTGATCTTGACACCAGCGGGGTAATTACGTAACTCGGCATTCATAATATCATTCCTTTGAACGGATGGGTAGGACCTTGTGGTAGGCTTCATGGATTGGAATTACGTAAAATAAAGTCTCAATATTGCTTTGATTCTCATGCCATTGGACAAGCCATTTGCGTTTTGTAACTCCAAGTTAGGTTGCTGATTGAATAATTTTCTTTGAAATTTATGGAAAAGAATTTATCTCCTTTTTGTAACAATTATTAGCCTTCTAATGCCTTTATGATATGATGTTTAATAAATGGCAAAATCATTAAAATGATTTTTTTAAGCAAATTCTACCAAAACCTACCAAAATCCTACCACGTAACGAAACGCATATTCATACATGAAGTTTCAATGTCTTGTCTTATCTGTGGCATTCTATGTGCGGCAGTGTTGCCAGTAGGTTACATTTCTCACATTTTTCGTAACTTTTGGCCCCTTCGTGTAACATGTAAGTAATTTTTATATTTAAGACAATTTTCGTAACTTTTGAGAACGGTGAGATTTGTAATACCAGATTTTTATTGCTAAGTGAGCCATTTGCGAAATATGTAACTTGTAAGTGCAAATTTTTGTTCCATATGAGATTCCCCCTCTCTAACTTTTAAATTGCTGTCTCTAGAAATGTGAAAAAAAATCACAGACGTATCACATAATTATCAAGGAAAACTATCACGACTAAGAAAGCTTAACTGGTTACATAGTTATAGTACTTATAGTCGATTAACTAAGACCTACTACGGAACTCTACTGCGCGTGGCTCGACACGCACTTGGCCGGTTTTTTTTAAGTCGGTCAAGATTTTTCGGCATTTTGCTAAATCACTTCGCTTCTGCCCGAATAACACGTAAATAAAAAAAAACAATAATGAAATTTTTGCATGGAAACGAAACTTATACTCACTAGACGTAACTTATATTCAAGGGCCCTGGCAACACTGATCTGTGGAAAAAAGTAGGGATGTGGGATCAATGGAAAAGAATCGATTAAATCAAAATCGATTTTTCTTTATACAAAATTAATTGATTTGTCAAAAATCGATTTAAATAAAGATAAATAATCGATTCCTGCGAAAAAGTCGTCCGTCGTATAGATACGAACTATTTCTTAAAAAACCGATTTAAACACGTAATTTATATAATCGATTTACTAAAAATATATTAATATGACAGT
This sequence comes from Pyrrhia umbra, assembly GCA_963891755.1. Classification (NCBI taxonomy): domain Eukaryota; kingdom Metazoa; phylum Arthropoda; class Insecta; order Lepidoptera; family Noctuidae; genus Pyrrhia; species Pyrrhia umbra. The sequence goes on along the minus strand of OY982923.1, from coordinate 4,856,347 downwards.
AAAAACGATAGCAAAAAATCGATTATAAGAAAATTAAAATCGATTTAAATAAAAATCGATTATTTTTTAACATCCCTAAAAAAAAGCAATAAACATCCCAATGTTTTAGATTTTACGTAGATTTATTCTTGTTATAATTACAAAATAATATAAAAATCTCCGCGTCTAAGAGTCAAAGTCTATTTCCTATATTCCGTTACGTCTCTGAGATTGAAAAAGAGTTAGAAAAAGTAAAGAACTTGAAATATGTACTGTGTTCGAAATGCTTGGAATATCGTGAACTCAACTTTTAAATAAATGTTGTCTTGTCCTCTACAAGAACTATTTACACCTTACAGCATCTACTACAAACTACCACTGTAATGGCAAGGATTATTACTTTCTTCGAACTCGTATCATGGCGTAGTGGCAGCTATGCGAACGTCGAGTGTGTTTAGTGAGAAACAGCAGTACCAGAGGAATGACGAAGTATTGTGTAGCAAGCCAGTAACCCCAAAGTGACGACCACAACTAGTTTGGAAAAAGCGTAACGACAGTGAAGATTTTAATAATATATCACTGAATCACATAAAAAACAATAAAGAACTAACTGTTGCTGCAGAGAGCAAATGATTCTCCTGAATATAGTTTAGTTTGTGTCCACTTGTTGTTGTTGATTGAGCATAATAATATTAAAATCGTATGGTGTAATATTCATTTTAACCATTTGGAAGTAGTGTGTGTTGTGTTGATGTTTATGCAAATAATATATACATATTCCCAGTATCAATTGGTTTAATTTAAAACCTTTGCTAAGATCAATAAATATTGTAAGTATACTTACAGATTATTGTAAGTAAGGTTAGTCCATGAAACCATATAACAATTTGCCTTAAGAAATCTATACTATCTTTGAGTGCTATTACAGGCTATGTTTGATGTGCATATAATGTATGCAACATTATGCTCACAAGCTAGTCCTTCCATGTATTATAAATATGAAAGTAATTGTCTGTCTTTAATGCTATCACGCGAAAACAGCTGAACTGAAATAGATGAAATTTGGCATAGCGATAGCTTGAACCCTAAATTATGTACTGGGTGAATGATATCTACATAGATATGATGACATATATGGCAATTAAGACTATTTAAATTTCTTTAGAGGGAGAATGGTTATATATTAATTATTTTTTTGTATGGCATCTCGCAGGTCAACCTAGAAGGTGGTCGACTGCTTAACTGGGCTTGCCTGTGAAGTGCCTTAAATAAATTTTGGGCCTCCAGACAGGGCTTAACTTACAAAACTAAGCAACTACACGCTAAGGGCACCCCCTAGTAGGGTATGGGCCTCGACTTAGGGTGTTTTAAAAATGGTAATATAGTGACACGTAACATATTACATAGGTTTGTTTGGTAAGGACAAATTGGTATAATGAACCAGCAGAATAATTCAACCAACACTGTTATAGGATTCAATATTATAATAAGTATTTATTTAATTCAAAAACAAAATGCATAGGTAGTTTCAAGTACCAGTAACCAGCAAGAATCCATATAGATACACTTTGGATTGCTTGAGTTTCATTCTTACAATATTGAAAGCAATGGTCAATATTTTATTTATTCCAAATAACTTGGTAATTACATCATGATCTTTTTCATCCTTGGACTGCTTCTGCTGAAAGAAAGAAGAGTAGTGATTCATTTTAAGTTAAATATAGTGGCTACCATCAGCTTTCCATCCTAGAATAGAATAGAATACTTCTTTATTTGCACAGAAAGTAGGTACAAAAAATTTAGATGTTTTATAATTTTAAAGGATCCTTACAACCTACCTTTAACAAGGCATGCAAACAATATATACTAGTTATTAGTCTAAAGCAGTACAAAGAATGTCAAGATAAACAGTACAATATTATGGTTGATAATTAATTAATTAAATTTATATTTTTAAATGTTTTTTTTTATACGAAATATTGAAAAATGCTATTTTATGTATTAGTAAATTAATAAGAAAAAAAATGAAATAGAATTAATTGTTATAATAAAAAGGATATAAAGAGTTATAATAATTAATAAGACAGACAATTATTATTTCTTTTTGACTAGTGTGATGGTCCTGTTTTTTATTCCATCGGGTATTTTGTTATAGATGATTGGGCACATACATAAAACAATTAATCACATAATGTCAAATTTTTGGTTTATGAAACAATGGATTCCATAGAACTATGGAAATTTAAATATGATTGCATACTTTACTTATTTAATTTTATTTTACATAAAAAAATGCAAAGGTGCCTTATTGTAAGTACTTTACTTTTCCTATTGTTTCTTCTTATGATAATTTGCATGCTTACATATTATGAGGTATCATTTGTTTAATATAAATAGTGAACACTCTAGGCATATCTTTTACACATGTAATTTTTACATTAAATAAAATAAGACCAAGCTATTTCAAAAACAAAATGATTGAGTAATGATATTTGTATCTTATATTTTATTCAATAACTCAGTTTATTCAATAGAACTAATTTATGTGAGAAGATGCTGGTGTATTACCTTTAGGTCTGCACGCACAGTATAGCTACGCTGTGTGAGGGAAGAGGAAAGATTTCTTCACAAAGTTTCACAAAGAGCTTCGCGTCATAGTAAGCAAACTATTGGGTCGGTGGGTCATCTTAGGGGCGGTTTATTGCGTAGCAATTCAAGGAGGTTGCTGATTTATGTCACTGAATAGCCGCCGGTGAATTCTCAGACCATCATTGAGTCGATGTTCTTTCCCAAAGAAGCACTAAGTGAACTTGTGATATATTTAATGCCCCTGAAATAACATCAAATTATATTAGGCTCACTTACGTAGTGTAGTATAACAGAAAAAAACAAGAAAAATAGGTGAAAAATAGTTTTACTTACGCTGTTTACGTATTGCTGAATCGAAATAAAAAAATCCACAATATTGGTTGAGGGGGAAGATATCCTCAATAAAACATTCACAATATATCCAAAACAATTTCACCATCATTAATTGCACTATTAATGTACAGAAACCTCGTTAAATCAAAAATATCTGAAACGAAAAGTAAAAGCAATCCTAATTTTGCGCCTTCTTTCGTTTGACATTACTAGTACCCGTCAAATGTCACGACGAGCTGTCATTTTGCTTACGTAATTCCAATATTTGTCATTTTTAAGGCGAAAACGTTCGGTCGGTGAGTTCAATGAATACCCACCTGCCATGTGCCGTTTGGATGCCGTTTTGGCTTAGGTAATTCGAATGGTGGTTAAAAATAGCATTTCGCACTTAAATGGATATGACAAGCGCTATCGTAATTACCCCGCAGGATGATTGCATCAAAACTTCGAGTTTGGGTTTATGGAAATATTTGAAAGAAAATATCGAATTTTACCTAGCAATGTGTTTTTTTTAAATAATATGAGTCTCATTTTACCATCTCACTGAAATCTTAAAAAAAATATTAATTAATTGTATCTATTTCACAAACACTAACACCAGACATTACATTCTGCCGACATTTTCAAATTACACAATTTCTTTCTTCGCGAAAAAATCTCACATTAAAATGATTACAAATGTTTTTAACTGTGATGTATTAAAACATTTCACTTGTAAAAGTTTCGTTGAGATGTAATCAGGCAATCTCTATGTTTAAATAATGAACTAATTGTGAACTTTTTATTAAACAAAGGTACATTGTTGTGTGTGAGATCTCTCTCACAGAAGTCTAAAGGGAAATGTACTAGCTATACTATAGGTGTTTATACAATACGTATTGTAGTTTATTAGACTTGTTAAGCTGTCGTGGGTAGTGTGCAATGTATACCAAATTCGTGTTGTTAGCCGAACAGCATTCAGATTTATATTATTTACGAGTTTTGTTTGAATTTGTGGAATGTGCACTGACATTTCAATGAATTGCTGTTTGAATTTCATTTTCACACTATTTGGGATTGTTTAGATACCTACTAAAAAATACAAGAGTTTGAGAATGTTCAGAATATTGTTCATTATATAAATTTTGAGAAGGCATTTCTTTAGGTGTGATAAGTTAATAAATGTCAAATTAAGGAACAGCCATTATTAATAGGCACTGACTGAGTTTGACATAATTCTTTACGATATTCTTCTTCTATGTGACTTTTTTTTTACAATTACAATTGATATTGTAAGCTGAAAATTCTTAGGAATTTAAATTCCTATAAACAATCTATAAAAATACCACCGTACGCACATATATATCACGTGCATAGTTTCATACGGAGTTATGAAAACATGTATGAGGAAGTGTGTAAGAAAACGGTTGTTATTGTTATTATGTGTTGTAGTTAACACAACACAACGAACAGTTTAGGAAAAACGAAAACAAAGACTTTGTAATTGGTGGTGTTGGACCCCGAAGACCGCGGTATCGAAATAAAACCGTCACTATCGCAGACCTTAGATAATCCATCTGTCATTGATGGGTTTAACGGTAGTAACTAATTTTTATTGAAAAAAAAATGTTGTTGCTTTGTATTTTAAAATTCAACATAAATCAAAATGTGTTGAAGTTTATGAATTATAGAAGCAAAAAACAAAACAAATGTAAAAAATAAGGTCATGGATAAAACAAAAAACATGCCAATAATAATTAAATTATTAAAGAAAAAGGGGGTTATTACAGCTCATCTAAAAACTGTTCTTTTGTGTTGCCAACAGTAATTGATTAACCTTAAAATCATAATCGCTTTATCAACGCCAAGAACGCATTTCAAATAAAAATGTTTTTGGTCTGCACGATTATATTTATAAAAAAAAAAAAGGATTCGAGAATCCTTTATTTATTTATAACAGATTCAAAAAAGAAATTTCATTGGAAGATAGTAGTCCTAAATGACTACTATTTATTCCTTTTACGTTCGCTTAATTCCACCGTTTATAAATAGTTATTCTCAACATGCAAGTCACACTTTACTCATAAAATACTCATAGTACTAATAAATGTGAAACTACGCATGATAGCATATTTTATCGCTACTTTCGGAGGCGTACAGCATAGACGCTTTTACTTCTAAGAAATCACATCACACTCTTTTGAGTCGAAAGTTTAAATTTTTAATTCGTGGGACAAGTCGCAGTAATCTGTACAAAATATAAGAGGCGACTTATTAAAGTCTTTCTAATGTTAATGAATGATTAGATGGTAATTATACGAATTTTACTTGGTAATGACGCATTTTTTGACAATGCTATTTAATTGTAGGCTTGGCATGAAACGCTTATGACGTGTCATGGTTTAAGAGCTCATATTCCTTTGTTAATTCACACAGTAAATTGTTGGAAAGCAAATAACAATGTCATGTTGACCCGGGAAGGTCGGTAGAATGAAACTGCGGGCGGTCCCTACGAGTGGTTTGAAAGTATAATAATTCATACTTATGCCTACTCATAATAGGTTATCACGAATTAGTTGTGTAAACTTTAATCACAAACGTGGTGGTTGCCACAATTATCCTTCGTGGGCTAATGTTTGTGTTCTCTTCCAACATCAGCTCAATGACATAGGCTCCAACCATGTATCTAATTTATTGGTGAGATGTTTGAGGGAAAAATATGATAATTATGAAGATATTATGTATGATATATAACCTAACATATTAAATATGATATATAATATGTTAGGGTAAGGGAAGGAGAAGCTAAGAGTCTGAGCTAAGACAAACAGACAGTTAACAGATTCATTGTTGACTACCGAACCATAAAATAAGCACTCAAAATTAGAAACAAGTTTTATTAATCTTCATGAATATTTATCTTTCGGTTTCTATGCATAGCTCATTAGTCTTCCTTGATGTTGATCAAGATAATGACAGTATCCTAATAAATGCTAACTATTCTCAAGCAGCGTGTGTCATCATGCAAAAATCTCTATTACATTATACAAGTTAATTTATACTGTGTACTTACAATGTTTTTGCGAGCTTAGCTTTGATGAAATGATGTTTTTTGTGTACATTAATAAAGTCATGTTATAGGCCAAGGCAATAGAACGGTATTTCTTTGTTTCAAAATCGAATCTTTCTGGTCTGGTCATACCGTTTTTTAAGTAAACCTTATACCTAGTTTGTTTGGGAACAGTTTTAACTAGATGATAACTGTAGGTATATTTCTTATTACAGATTAATACATACACTGAAAATAACAGAGGATTGAGTTGGTAAACTAAGATTTATTTATAATCAAGTTAGCTCAGTACAACAGTCAACACAAGAGAAGTATTATACGCAGTGTTGCCAATATTACGGCATAGACAGTAGCTCCAACTAGTGAGCTATTGAGACAACTATGTCAATTTACATTGTTTGGTTTATACTAGTTCTAACATACACACTCACAAAACCACACAACGAATTCTTACACACATATTTTCACACCTACCTATCATATTTTCTTAAATTTAAATTTTCTAGTGCAGACTAATTTAATTTGTACTAAATTTAAGTTGAAAATATCTTTACCTCAAATGAAAGTGTTGGGATCCAATATCACATTCTAACTTTACCATAAGAAGAAAAGAGTTTGGAAATAAAATTAAAATTACGACAAGAGCTATGAGTTCCTTGTAAGCTGGTCATTATATATTTTCTTTTTATTAAAAGGTTACATAAAAATGTAACAACAATATTTTTGCACCGTTTTATTAAATATCTGGGGCACAAAAAACTACGCAGCTGTAACTTAAAAGGAGGAAAATTAAAATATATGATATAAATAAATCTCTGTTAATAATAAAAACACGGTGTTCGCTAAAATAGGTACTGCGGTTACATAACATAACTGTAAATACGAACGTAGTACCTACACAGTAAGGTCGGTCGGGTTTATGGTAATGCTAGCTACAATCACCGGTGCCCAGATAAATCTTTAGTCGCACGAAACAGAACAGAATAATTGTGTCACACCGCATTCGTATCCTATTTAATAATTATTACAATATTTATGAATGTTAAAAATATTTGTGTTGCTATGTCGTTAGTGTGGGTTTTCGTTATTCCATTGTGGTTGTATGGAAGAAATCTATCTATACTTATAATAAATCTGTAGAGAGGTCAATTCTGTACATGAAATATATTTCCAAAATAACTATCAGGGGGTGATTAGGGATCGATACTGATGCCAAAAATGTAATCTATATCTTCTATCTATACTTATAATAAATCTGTAGAGAGGTCAATTCTGTACATGAAATATATTTCCAAAATAACTATCAGGGGGTGATTAGGGATCGACACTGATGCCAAAAATGCAATCAGTAAAATTTTTGTCTGTCTGTCTGTATAAACTCTATAGAAACAAAAACCACTCGACGGATTTTAACGAAACTTGGTACAATTATTTGTCATACTCCTGAGATGGTTATAGTATACTTTTCATCATGCTACAATCAATAGGAGCAGAGCAGTGAAGGGAAATGTTGTCATTTTGTTTAAACGCGCTAATCTCAGGAACCGCTGGTCCGATTTAAATAATTCTTTCAGTGTTAGATAGTCCATTTATCGAGGAAGGCTTTAGGCTATATATCATCACGCTAAGACCAATAGGAGCGGAGCACCACTATTCCACGCGGACGAAGTCGCTGGCAGAAGCTAGTAATGAATATGAGTAGTTATAATATGAAGAATATTGTATAATATACTGCCTCGCTGGTCAAGTGGTAGCCGGTACACATCCCGAGCTTGTGGGGGGGGGGGGGATTAATACTTCTATTTTTTTACACATATTTAAAATAGAAAACCTGTTAATTTCCATTTTTTTCCATTTATTCTCAATTCCATTTTTTGGTTTATTTTATGATTAAGTTAGGTACAATATTTCAGGATGCTTCTGCTTTTATATTTGATTCATTCTTTGTATTCAATTACTTAGAACAAGCAAAACAATTTGTTCAGATTTGATTCAACACACATTTTGTTATTTATAATTTAAAAACAGTCAGATAATAATTACATGTTGTAACTTCTTATGTTAAAAAAATGTAATGGTAATAATTTGAGAGTGTCTATTTTTGTGAATATTCTTAAAATTATGTCTTGGCATTGATTGTATGTTCATTAACATTAAATAAGTTTCTTCAGGTGAATTCTTAAATCATTTGGAGGAAAAGATTTTTTTACTGAATGACTGACTATAATCCTTTAATAAAATAATGTTAAATTTACGTTCTCCATGGAATATTGCAATCCTTGCCTATTGTAAGTGTCTATATACATTTTCATATTTAGGAAATTTAAACCATGGCATTACATTAATGTTTACAATAATTGTCTGTCACATTTCGCAAATTGAATGGAAAAACAACAACAATCGACCTATGAACTACGAAACTTCATGAAAAATTATGTCTAGACCGTAAAAGTTACGAAGCAATGGTAGATTAAAATTAAAGGTTAAGGTTAACCAAGTTTTTTGCTAACCTGTTTGTGGTCAGCTAATCTAAATCGCAGCAATCTTGTAAGACATATTATAAATAACATGATAAAGCAAATACATATTATAATGCTTTTATTAAGATCATACATTTCTATAAATGCTACATGACTATGATTGTTTAAGAACAGTTTATCAAGCTGCAATATTCTTTTTGTTAGTAATCCCTAAATGATCATTTGTGTTCACAAGTAATAGAGGACTGATGCAACTTGTTTATTATATTGGGTTAACTTCAAATACAGAAATATGTAATTCATGAAATATTTTAGCATTTTTATCTTCACAAATTTGACATGGTTCTGTTATTACGGAAACGTAATATCTTATTATTATATTCGTACATTTATGTAACCAGCTGTTATTATTTTTGACATAAATGAAAGTTTAATATCTTTTATCTTTTTTTTTGTATTCACATAATGACGCGTAGGATGCACTAACCGGTGACCAACGATAAGCATTTATATGCATTATCAAAATCATCTTATCCAAACACGGGTAGAGCTTTAACTAATAGGTGTGTCCCTGCCCTAAGGCTTTTGGCGGCAGCGTTTGAAGATAAGTACCTACCTATGCAACAAAAACATACAAGTCTCAAATAATGCTTCATGTATACGTTTTCTTCTATTCTTTTTGCTAAAGTGAGTTGTACACCAGAACGGAAAATAAGAATTTTAGTTGTTGCATTAATGATAGTAAACATATTTCCTGTAATTGCACGGCACGGATTAAGGCACGGATTAAGACTCTCAGGTGTTACTAACGTAATGATGAAAAAGACCAACGAACACTACACGATCCATCTCGGCTGTTGCGGTTGCTACCACTAAAACAAATGGGCTATCTTCTGCAGAGTTGGTACCTATTGTCGTGCGATAGGTCGTTAAACTTCCTGAGTGGTTGAGCTACATGACCTGTCCCGACAAATAAAACAATGACTGATGCATGCATTCTGTCTGTCGGGACAGTTCAATCCAAAGCTTCTATGGCTCTTTACTCAAAAGGCTATTCCAGATATTGTCTTACATGAATAAACTCACATTAAAATCAAAAATATTGTGCGGAGACCATGACCTCTGAGTATAATTCGATATTTCTTCTCAGGGGTGGTCAGTTAGGAAATGCCGGTGCCAGCGAGCAAAAAGTAATAATTTCATGTACCTATTAAATGTGAAAATTAAAAAGGAGCTCGTGGCTAAGTAACAGCCGCACGGTTCGACCGATCAAAGGTTAAGCTGCGCTTGGCGCGGTCGGTCCGTGGATGGGTGACCATCTATGTCATAGCGAGACTCCTCCGTGTCTCGGAAAGCACCTTAAGCTGTTGGTCCCGGTTGTTATTTGTACATCTTTGACAGTCGTTACGATAGTCAGAAGCCAGAAAGTCTGACAACCAGTCTTACCAAGGGGTACCGTGTTACCCGGTATCTGGGTTGTGGAGGTCAGATAGGCAGTCGCTCCATGTAAAACACTGGTACTCAGCTGCATCCGGTTTAGACTGGAAGCCGACCCCAACCAAGTGGGCAAAAGGCTAGGCAGATGATATTAAATGTGAAAATATTAACGATAATCTAGAAAGATCAGTCTAATTCAGCGAACGGTCTATAAACTTATACAATGTGTAAGTAAATTAACACATAAAGCTACATATATGTATTTGTGTAATACAAATGTCAAAATTGAAAGGGGATCTAATCAAACATTCGAGTAATAAAGTATATTTTTATGACTCCGCAATACATAATCTGTTTCTAGACCAGACTGAATTGGTTGCAAAACTTTACTTTTATGACTGCCCTAGATTACGTGAACGTATAAATTTCCTTTTTATGATTTTCTTAGTGCTGCTTTTTGGGTAAGTTAAGATATTTTCGAAATCGATTTTTCATAAATGGAACTGTGTAATTGTAAAAATAAGTTATCAAAAATATTAATTTATGGAGATCGAACGGGAAAGTGCATTTATGCAGATCATTAATCACGTCATACCCTTCATGTACCTTATGAATTGTGCAAAAATATTTAAGGACATGCATTAAAAATTGATTTTGAAAACAACAGTGTCAATCAAATTAAAAAATATTTTTTTCACATTTATATTTAAATAACTATACATTTTTGAAAAGTGAATTAAACATGAGACAGTCATTAAAAAACCTAGCTCAGAATGACAAACAGCAACTTGCTAAGTGACTAATATTATCACCACGAAAAATACAAATGCTTATTATTTATCATGCATCTCATAAGTAAGTTAGCTTACTTGCTTGGTTATAATTATAATTATTATGAACATTTTACGCCATTTGCACACTACGGTAACATAGCAGTAACAGGTAAAAAAAGGTGTACAAGAATATAGCATGGCGTATTTGCGGCACATGGCGATATCACTCTGAATTATTCGCAGGTATGTACATAGTTTTTATTCAAAAAATCAAAGTACCTTAGGGTTCGTTTATACCGTTAAAGATGCAGTCGGTTATAAACAGATGTGATTAATTATTATCAAATACAAAAATTGCAAAATAATTTATCACCAATAATAATTCATTTTCTAAAAAAAACTACGTTTAAAAAAACCGACTTCAAAAAAAAACTAAAAAGTATTAAAAAAGTATAAAATAACTTAATAAAGATTTAACACAAACCTAATACCTTTAATATTAATAAAACACCATTATTTGTATGTGTTACCTATTGACAGGTTTAAAGTCGGTGCCAAGCCAAATGTAATAGTGTTACTCATTCAGGTATTAAAAAGTTTTCATCTGTTTCACATTAATTCACATTGTTCTTTAAGTTTATTTACGTAGGTTAATCTTTAGGAATTTCATTTTGTTTAGGACTTGGCACCGACTTCAAACCTGTCAATAGGTAACACATACAAATAATGGTGTTTTATTAATATTAAAGGTATTAGGTTTGTGTTAAATCTTTATTAAGTTATTTTATACTTTTTTAATACTTTTTAGTTTTTTTTTGAAGTCGGTTTTTTTAAACGTAGTTTTTTTAAATTTATTTTTTACTTTTTAGTGTCTGTAATAAGTTGCTCTGTAAACTACAGTATTTTTTACAGGATTTTTATAGATTACATAAGGAAGGCTATAACATTTCGTTGTTTTTATTGTCATAATTATATGTTAAATAGTTTTTTTTTAAGTAGCTATGGGTAGGCCTACGAAAGGTGCAGCTTTAAACAATATAGATCAAGAAACGGGAACGGAAAATATAAATCGACTCCGAAACAATTACGTCATCGATGTAAACAAAAATGTAAAAAATGTTCACAAAATGAAAACTACTGGGCCAAACCATGTAAAATTTTTATGGGACCAAATGGCATCTATTCCGCATCAAACTAAAAAAGAATCACGTAAATCGGATCATAAATCTCAGCGTAATCGGTGTACATACATAGAAAAAAAAAAAAAAAAAAAAAAAAAAAAATACCGATCGAATTGAGAACCTCCTCCTTTTTTTGAAGTCGGTTAAAAATAATCTGAAATATCTACTCCACTCCAGCCATCGGATAGACTGACGTAATCGAATTCTGTAAACACTCTCGACGTGAATCAAATTCAACACTAACTGGTACGCTCATTAAAATATTAGTTCCGCACACAGTTGTGAACATTATGTATTTATAATGACCGGTCGTCCGGTGTATTGTTTCACGCGGCCATTCCACTCGGACGGCTAATGGGGCGGCCGAGTGTGTGGATTATACACTTCCCAAACTCACACCCAACTTTCTCGGCCGTTTACGTAACGATTGGTACAGTTTTTTTTTTTGGCCGATTCCGTCTTTTATTATATCGGCCTTGGTACGCCTTGCGTTGGCGACACGAAAATGTGCGACAGCGCGAAATCATAATTGACGAAACTCGAGATATAGAGCGCAAGCGCGGTAATGTTTTATAATACTAACAATGAAACAGTGTCTCCCTTTTAGTCACGCCGTTGAAATCTGATTTCTATGAATATAGGTGAAGGATAGGCTCGGGTTCCGTAGCTAATTAGTTGCTTAAGGTGCTTGCAATCCCGGGTGGCGGATTGAATGCGTAGCCATTGTGTTTTTTTATTGTTTCTTCATCATTTTAGTAACCAATTTTGTTTCTATTGTGTAGTGAATTTAAAAAAAATGTATTGTTGATGTAGATTAACAGACTATATATACGTAATTGCTTTGTAATCCTACTAATATTAAAAACGCGAAAGTTTGTAAGAATGTATGGATGTATGTTTGTTACTCTTCCATGCAAGAACTACTGAATGGATTTAGATGAAATTTGGTACACACATAGTTTATAACCTGAATTAACGCATAGGATATATTTTATCCGAATACGCGAAGTAGTTCTTTCGGGACGGGGTAGAAACCGCGGGAAAAAGCTATGCATGTCATATTTTTAAAGAAAATTTGAAATAAGGTTATTAAAGTAAGTTTATAAGTCAAGTCCTTAAAAAGAATTAACATATTAAATATTAACAGGCTTTTGATTCTGAACCCCAAAATTCTAAAAGACCTTATAACGGACCATCAGTGATATATAACGGAGCCGAATCTTGGCTCTCCCTGCCAGAATCAGCTGTTTTCTTTAACCCGGCGTCATGGGGGTTGGGTCTGTGCGACCCGTCACATTTTATTTCGCTTTATAGTTATGCAGTGCTAAGTGAGTTGTTTAATAATAAAAACAAATCTATCATGATACAATAGGTACGTAACACCACCGACACAATATCCCACACTCACAAAGTAGATAGCAACTCAAGTGTTACAGGCTCTGCGGTCAAATCAAAAGTTCAAGTGTCAATTATTCGATCGTGCATTCGTATTCGAGTATTCGATTACCTACTCGATATAGATACTGTTTTGGTCCTTATTTATAATGTAATAATTTAAATTAAAGCGAGAATCGTTTTATTAATAGAATAAGTTTTTTGGTATTAAAATGTAAATTGTTCAGATATGCTCAAAATTTTACGTCTTTAACCTGATTGAATGTTGATAATAAGATGGATGATACCGAATTTCGGCCATATTTTATAGTTTGCTTGTCCTTTGAGATCACTCTCATGAGAATGTGAAACACTCAAGTTTCTTCTTCAAGCGCGACTTCCAGTTTATCAATAATAATTCTTGTATTCCTGAAGCATTTTTTTTTTAATATTACTTACCAACTATTTTCTCAGCATAACGATGTATATAATATCTACGATTACTCACTCGATGCATCGCAGTAAGCTAACGTAATCGATTATTAAATCGTTCATCCACTCGGTACGAAGAGATGTTATGTGATGACCGACGTAAAACGTCTTCGCTCTGTTGTTTTTTAGCGAGCACCGTTAATTGTCTAATTATGAGGTAATGGGGTAAATTGTTAATATACTAGCTTAGGGGAGGAGTGATTTTCAGGCCTAGTGTTTTACTTCATTACATTATACATACGGATTACACATATGAAGTCAATAGACTTGCCTTCTGTTGTATGAGATTTAAACTACACCGTACGCTCAGTGTGTAGAGCGAGTATCTGTGTGTAAACAGGTACGATATTTTTTTTCTGACACGAGAAAATAGTCTTGATAGCGGCATTACAAGGAAACAGTTGAAGTGTGAACAAAATAAAGAAATATTCTGACATTTGTGTCGCAATTTTTGTCGTTGTATTAAACTTAGCTTTGAATACATGCCGGCGAAAACTTTGGGGAAAATACGATAATATATCTTGTTACGTCATTTGATACGAAACAATAATGTTACCTACAGAGAATTAGGACTAATATTAGCATAACGGTGCACAATTAGCGCAGTGGCTGAGCAAACGGCTACTGCATTGCATGCAGTAGGTTCGATAATGAACTGAATAATAAATTTGTTTAAGTGCGAGTGTTTATGGATTGTATACAATACCAGGAACATTATTAGTGTGTGAGTTTAGTATTATAAAATATTTAAAAAAAAACTGCAATAATAATGTGTGGTTCACACAGGAAACTTGTAAGTAATCAAATATTCACAAAATCACAGAATGATTAGCAAAAACTAAAACTATTTCAAATTTATAATAATCAATATTATTATAATGTATTCAACTTAATCAAATAATAGTTAACGCTGTATACTTTATTGTTAATTGTATAATCAATCATTGATTTATGTGTTGCAGATTTAATTCGATACCGTCAAGTATTATTTCAATGCTTTTTATTTATAATCTCATTGATTAAATAATTGCTAAAGTAATCGTTCGTTAAGTAAAGCAATTTATATTCTACTGAGTAGTTTTAAGGCTTGTCTTTAAGGTAAACCGGGATGATAGTAGTCTAGTGGCATGATTTCTACAAATAATAATCTATAAATTAAAATATCCTTTGCCTACCCATACTAAAAATGCGAACTTATATTAAAATGCGAGAGTCTGTCTGTTACATCTTCACACTTAAACTTCTAAACCGATATAAATGAAATTTGGTATGGGAAAGCTTGAACCCTGGAGAATGAGCATTATGGTAGTTTTTATCTGAGTACATTAATCATATCTATCGGAATGCGGGCGAAACCGCCGCAAATTCTCTGGTTTCTTTATTGTCCGATAGGCATCTGTTTTAAAATAAATTATTTTATTATGAACTAAAAAGCAGAGACCTACGTATGCATTTAGCTATGTGGGCCGCCTTCCAACAAAGAAAATGTAACACACAACGGTGGTTACCCAATGCGGTGTGGCTAGGAAGGTAATAGTATGTGATTTAAATAACCATAGCCGTAGTGATAAATTTCTTCTGGTCCGTAATAGTGACTGAATTCGCCAAATTGCCAGCGACATGGAGCTACTAATCATGGCTATGCAATGTTTGTGCGTGTTAAACAATGTGTTGTAAATTGAGTTTTGGAGAAGAATTGATAATACTAGCCCATTGAAAAGCAGGCAGACTATTGACTGCATCTTTGGTCTAGTAGTCAAATAATGCGACTGCTGTAAACCGGGTCTCGATTCCCGGATCGGGCCAAAATAGCTTTGTCGATTTTTTAAAATATCACAAAAAGCAGTCCGGAGCCATAAAGTTGGTGGTGTAATACCCCCGTGCCTGGGAGGGCATTTGCGGAGGGCATCTTGATAGCAGTTGTTGTTATTTAATTCCATGCCAGAGGCCGTCAGGACGACTTAAGAACACACTAACATTAGGGCTTGTTATATTAGGTTAGTAAAACATTCAGTACAGCCCACAAGATAAGAAGAAGATGGAAAGGCAGCTTTTGGACAGTTTATGGCCATCTGTGAAGGCATTTCGGCTGCTGGCTATAATGTTAAGAAGAGGTTTTTTTTTTATTATATATATATATTACATTATGATAAGAACAAACAATAATATTTTAGTGTGACTGATAATGCCGAAATTATTTTACTTAAATGCGGAAGAGTTTTTAACACTTTTAAAGGACCCAATATTGCTGCAAGATGGAACATTTTCGGTGATGTTCTTCAAAACAACTACAAAAATAAAAACAAGTGACAACAGATCAATAAATCCACCAGCTCGGTAGTAATTAAACAAGACACGAGCTTCTGGAATCAAATTGGTCTGAATTAGTATTTAATAATAAAACTGTCATTAACTTAAGTGTTGGAATTGATGACAAAAAACGAGTAATTTGCTTCATGTAACTATCAATATTGTTGTCCAGCGGGTGTTTAACATACATGCTCACACGCACACGCTTGCATTCATGACACATTACAAGGAACATTATTGAGGAAATTGAAACACATGGTCTTGTTCGACATCAACACATTCATATAATGCCCCCCCCCCCTCGGCGTGGTAGGTGGACGGTCGCTTGGAATAATTATTCATTGATAATTGTTAGAAGGAAGTTCGATCTTTTCGTATAGAAAAATATAGAAGAAAGGCGTAAGCTGTAAACTATTTGTATATCTGCCTAGCCTTTTACCAACTATGTTGGGGTCAGCTTACAGATTAACCAGATAGTAGCTGTTACACGGAGCGACTGCCTGTCTGTCCATCACAACCCAGTTACCGGGTAGCACGATAACACCTACTGGATGTCAGACTTTCTGGCTTTTATCTACCCGTTACCACTGTCAAAGATCTACAAATAACAGCCAAGACCAACTGCTTAGTGTGCTTTCTGAGGCTCGGAGGAGTTTAAGAATGACTTAGATGGTTATATCCACAGACCATAGTCTTTGCCACAGACACACCGCGCCAAGCGCAGCTTAACCTGTGATGAAAGGCGGGCGCTTTGGCGCTGTCTTTTGTCAGCTTGTCAGTTGTGTGTTTGATTTTCAGCCTAGTTTGAATTAAAATGACTTGATTTTGATGCTATGAACTAGACAAACATGGAAAAACAAAAATAGTCAAGTGAAGAGAGTCAAAATCCAAACGAAATACGTGACTACGACACAAAATTATGCATGTTTGCGCGATAGTAGGTACATACTGATGCCGTGGTAATATATTAAATTTTAAATTAAAAACATTTGAGGTTGATAAGTATTTTTAATTTTAAAATTATAGTAAAACAACCTGCTTAATTCTGGGGTAAGGTATTACCAAATAATACCGGTTTTAAAAAGTGGAACATTTCGTACAAAAACTGTTTATGAAGAAACTACTTTTTACTTTTAGACCTTGTACTTAGTGGACAAGGTTAGAGGGCTGGGCCCTTTATGGAAAAATACGCCTTGAGATTTCTATTAACCAAACCAATGATACATGACAAAGATTGCCGGAGAGTATTCTATTGAGTACTGTAGTTTGTAGTTGTACCTACTCTATTTAATTTTAGATTTTTTAAGTCTGCAACTTTTTTAAAGACGAATAGCGTACTTAATTTTGAATCTTGGTGGTTATTGTATATGAGTATTTTATGATTGCATACTAAAGTTTAACAAAATCCCATTTTATAAATCAGCATAGTAATTTGCATTAGGTACTAATTCACAAACTTTTTCATTTAGGTTTAATTATATCAGGAAAAATAAATAAGTAAACATATATATTTTTGCACTTTCTTTATGAGCGCTCATGACAACTATTTATAAGAAACTAAGAAAAAAAAATAATTAAATTATCAATTACAGAAAAAATAATATCAAATTAGAAATACACTTTTTTATAGAATTTCAGGCGGTCCGGTGGTTGTAAGGTTTGTATAAAAATGAGCAATAAATTAATACGATAATAAACGTGAAAATTCCTTTACAATTTACGTAATGAATATTTTGAGAAATATTCGAATTTTAAAATGGTTTCATAGCTCAGTGACACAAATAAAGTGTAAATCTCGAGTTCATTTTATAACAAGCGCGCTGATCGCCGGCGCAGCGTGATATATTACAGCGCCTGTTTCAAACTAGTTAGTATCGTTTAAAGCCACGTTGTTATCGCATTGCGTATCTAGATATTTATTGTAAGCTAAACCAAGTTTGACTACATTATTACAGTGCTGCTAACGTGCTGATATTTTCAGTTTTATTTGAGGAAATACTCTTTTAAGACTAGTTTTCAGATAAATTATTTATGTTCTAGAAAATTCTTTAGTGTACAGCGGAACGATAATATTCTGGGAAGTTGTAAAAATATGCAATGTTAATGCCTCATTAAAGCTTTTATGATTAACTAGCTGTTTTCCGCATGTTAACCCGCGTCTCGACAGAACTACGTAATACACCCAAATAAAAAAAGACTGTTCGTCTCCAGGACTCCTCTACCTCCGAGCCCAATTTGATCCAAAACGTTCATCCGTTTTCCCGTGAAAACGTAACAAACAAACTCACTTTAGCATTTATAATATTAGTTACAAATGAGGATTAGGAAAGTATCAATAATAGAAAAATACACAGTTTTTTATTATTTATGGCATATAAGTAACACTAATAAGTAGTACCTCTACCTGTACATTATAATGTCGTAACAATTTTCGCTTTCCAAAATAATGGTATCCGGATATAATTATTATAGAAGGCAAGCGGCATAATATTTAGGTCAATTAAAATATCGCTGCTCTAAAATGTTGTCATTACCATCAAATTAAAGTTATTAAATAACATATAATCGAAGAAAACGTAACGAATACGAGTACTTGCAAGAAATTTAAATGACATTGCATAACTAATGTAAAGTGTAACAATGTGCCTTATGTGACAGGTATAAGGCACGAAATATCTCAGCAGGTACTTTTGTTGGCATACGTGCTTCGTCTTAAAAAACCTGGCCTGATAGTTTTAATATAAGTAATTCGATAATAGTATTGTAAAAAAATTGTAAGGATATATGTATGTATCTGAATGGGTTTGTATGAAATTTGATTCTACACACATAGTTTTGAACCTATATTAATACATATCAG
Organism: Pyrrhia umbra; assembly: GCA_963891755.1. Lineage (NCBI taxonomy): Eukaryota > Metazoa > Arthropoda > Insecta > Lepidoptera > Noctuidae > Pyrrhia > Pyrrhia umbra. The sequence continues at coordinate 4,837,490 of OY982923.1, read as the reverse complement.
ATATCTTTTATCGGGGTGCTCAAAGTAGTTCCCTCAGGACTCAGGACCCGCATCCTGAAAAAAAAACGCGGGAAACAGCTGGTAATCTGTGTTCAGATCAATTTGGTATAGCCCTGTAGGTTTGAGTAATGCTAAACCGTTAGTTCATATTTACTTTGTGTATTGATGGTTAGAAAAACTAAATAAATAAACTTTTAGGGCCAAATTCACCGATAAATATTTATGGTTCTGTAATCGGCCTGTTAAACAAAAACGTTTTTTAACCACGAATCAAGAACGTTCATGTTACCCACTACTTGTTTAAACTCGGGTTGGTAATAAAATACCTAAAAAGCTTACATTTTAGTGTTATCCTTTGAAACTTGTAAGTTTGAATTTATAATAAACAGCTGTTATAGTTGAACGGACTTTTATCTTATCGGTGAATTTGAGCCTTAGCAGTATTTTAAGCTGAGCTTTAGTTAGTGTTTAATAATCATTTCTTAATCCAGGAAATTTCTAGGTATTCAATCATATGAATTATAAATAAATGTCATATTAAATTTAGTTCCTCATTTCGCTGTCTGTGAAGTTATAGTGGTTACGGTCATTTAATGCTTTAACTTTAACTTCAATGAGTGTTTGTGAGTATGGCAATAAACGTGTTGTCTTAAATTAAATTTACTACTAATACCTGGAACCATATTATGACAAAGTTAGAGTCACCTAGACTCTTGTTCGAGAGCGCGATGGAGCTATACGGGACGTCCCCCGTCTCTCTTTCGTACAGGCCTCTGGAACAATATAAAGTGTTCAGCATGGCCGTTGCGTATAGATCTTTATTTAGCTTTATTTAAGTTCCAAATGTAATTTATATTTTTCATAAATTTTTGGGAGTAAAAATCGCCACACCGATTACGACCACGGCGGCCAATCTCAATAAAGACTAGCCAAGTACGCAGGAGATATTAGAGTAGTGCTTACACAGACAGGTGCAATCTCTATTCCCTCACTCCCACAGTACGGGTCAGCAATCCGACATAACCGGGGAGAGATTAGGCGCAGGACCGACAGCTTTACGTGCTCTCTGAGGCACGAATGGGTCTTACTACGTTAAAAAAACAGTCACCCATCAATGGATTGATCCGCACGGCGAGCTAAACAAGACGAAGAACACTGTCTCTTTTTCGTACAGGAATCGGGATTGATGGATTGGATGGATGGTCGGTCGTAGCACTGCGTATAGATTCTTAATTAGCTATATTTAAGTTGAAAACAAAAAAAAAAAATTAAAAATTTCTGGGAGCTAAAAGCTGAAAAAAGGGAGACCAAAATATCGAAATTCAGTGTCATAATATTTCTAATTGCTTTGCACTGGTCGGTCGTCGAAAGTATGTTCACAAGGCCACCTAGAGGCCAGCCGGATGTCGTTGCATATTGAGAAGTCAACAGTTTATTATAAAACATGATTTAATTGTTACAAGGAGTTATATCACAGCTGATCAGCCAATGACGGGCTGCGGATTTGTTAGGGCCCTTTAGAATTTGCAGTTCTGATTGTTGATTGGTTGACGAATCAATAAGGGCACGATTGTTGTAAAATATAATTATAGATTTGGTGTTCAAGTTGAACTCATGATTCTACACTTTGTAGATAGTGACGTCATAGAAATGAGGGTTGGTAATTTGGGGATAAGAAAGAGGTATGGGATAGAGGAGATAGCTATAAAAGAGTAGTACCATAATAAAATGACTGATGACTGAATTAGAAAGAAAGAAGACTTGTTTTTCCGAATCCAAAACGAATTGGCTGGACACAAGATGATATTTAAAAAATCTGCAAATCAAATTGTGTTATGAAAATAAGTGGGCATTTTTTGCTCGATAATAAAACTATGAATCAAATTAAATAATAAAAGCGTATCTGAAACAACTGCATATTACTAAGAACTATTATAGTATTAGGTTTTGAAATAGTAACGCAAATATGCCGCCCATAATTGTTTTAGATTAATAATAGCTATTAGTCAAGAACAATTACTGATAGGAGATAATTTAAATAATGTAGGTGTCTTAGAGAAACTATAATTGTATGTTTGTATGTATATAGGCTAGTGATACTTTGGCGTTTTGGACGGTGCATTTGAAACATTGCAATACTTATTATATAATCAATTTTATGTTTATTTAGATATTAAGTTTGTTACATTTTCACGAAAAAACGGCTAAACGGATTTGCAAAAAAATTGGTAAGAGGATAGAAAGAATCCTGAAGACGGTTATAGGCTACTTATATTATATCAAATTGCGTTAAGTAATTCTAAGAAACGCGAGTAATACCGCGGGGACCAGCTAGTTAGTCATAATTCTGTCATGGGAACAAATGTCGTACTCGATAATAATGCACATGCATAATTAGAATATTAGCGTGTCAGTGTGTGTATCTAATTAGAATAGAAGCATGTCGGTCTGTGTATGTATGTGACATAGTAACGTTTTTCTTCTTATTTCTGGAAATTGCGTTGTGAGTGCGACTTGATTTGTAGAGATTGTTTGTTTCAATAATAATATTTCATATCTGTATGGGGACAATTGTTCTGATGATTATTACTTTGCGAAGAAGGTATTTCCTTCAGTAGGTACCTATAGTTCCATCCATTATAATGCACTAGTACTAGCAGGAAAATTAATTAATTTGAATTATATAGCTTTAAATAGAGGATGTCCTATTTTCTTTATATTATTATCTACTTAGGAATCTAAACATAATCAGAGGCCTAATGGCTATTATTTATCACATCTTGTCATCAAGAGATATAATTATTTTGCAAGCTACGCCTCCGGCAAATCCGTGTATTTTTTTGTGATACCGTGACCACAATTCAACGTCAGTTATGAATACATCCTGTTCCGTTAAGCAAAAATAAAATTTGTGTATGGAAAATTTGGTGCTTACATTCAGTTTCATTTTAATCTAGATATTGATGATCGACGCACGAGTATTATTCTATTCAGCAACGTGGGGGGCTCGTATCTAACTTACAGCGTCGCGGATCGATAGATAAGCAAAGTTAAGCTTTTTTTTCGTGTCGGTAATCATCAAATGACCCCTCCCGCCGTAGGTGGGGCGGGTGTCAGACTCTTACTGACTAAAACCCATCCATGTTCCTTCCTCAGTCCCTTGTATTCCGGGGGCGCGGTATCTGTTTCGGCAAAATTAAGCTACGTTAGCCGCGGTCAGCCCATGGATGAGTGACCATTTTATGAACTCAGCGACATCCCTCCGTACCTCGGAGAGCACGTAAAGCTGTCGGTTTTGCGCCTGATCCCTGCCGATCGTGTCGGATTGCCGACTCATCTAACTATGAGAGTGATTGAATGGAGAGTGCATCTGTGTCTGCGCAAGGGCTTGTGCACTATAATGTCTCATGCATACCTGACCAGTCTTCATTGATATTAGCAGCCGTGACCGAATTAAGTCTGCAGAAATTACGGCAGTTTTAAGAATGACTATTTTATTCGCATTTCGCTCGTGTTCAACTAGCGAGCAAAACTGTTGATGTGGACGAACGTAGTAAAATTTATAGCTATTGGTACGAGTCATGAGTCGGACTTGTCGGTTTTGAAAACTATGGATTGCACGTGTTGCAGTGATACACGAGTGAACTTCACTGACGACTGATGAGCCATAAGACTATTTTTATTTTTTTATTTTATTTTATTAGGATCACCAACAACTGTTTACACTTGATAATAATATAAATTACATGCTTAATATAGATTTACAGTGCAACAATTACTTATAGGCGAACACCTCTTTCACAATTACACTATCATAAAGATAAGCTAACTTGCATGGTAATAAGCGCTGACATCGCACAATTAATAATTATAAAACAAAAATATAAGTTTAATTTTATTGACAAAAAGTATCAGCATTACAATAAATACTCGATGAGCGTTTGAGGACGGACTTCAATCTAGCAAAAGAGTCAGAGTGAAGATCGGCAACAACTAACAGCCGGTTACACCACACTTTTTATCAGTTATACTTTTACGAATACTTTTTATGTTTTTTTTTTTATGATATCAAAACATAGATGTAATAATTAAATAAACCTATAAATATTAAGACGAAAAACATGAAACTATAGCAAAATTATTAAATTTTAAATTCCATTTTGACACCCCTGGAATGACAGTTCTTCCATTTCACGTATAAGTAACCGCATATTTTTTTGGTGCAATCGGCATTTAGTGTTAACTTTTAATGATTGTCTGATAATGGTTTGAATAATTAGAAAGTACTCAAATATGGTTGTCCAAGTAGGAACCGAACAACTATCTTTACCGCCATAATTTTCCCCTTGGCATTTGGAATTGTTCAAATGGTTCTGTATTAACCAGGTGTAGTGTTAAGTGCGTAGGAAGGGAACATGCCAATAGTAATTATAATGCTTTGACACGATAGAACACAGAGCCTGAGACTATAATTTAGAAAATACACTTGAAATTAAATTAAACTTTACGTATTATTAAATTAGACAAAATAAGACCAATTTTACAACTAGAAACAAGAAAGTATTCAATATAATGTAAATTATTATTGTATTGCTATACTTATTTGTTTGTTTTTAGCTGAAAATTATTGTGAAATGTCTATATAAATAACTTAATGACTGAAATAAAAAAACAATACGAGAAAGCATAATATTTTTTTTAACGATTAAATATAGCTTTATTATACCACCACATTTCTGTATACAACACTAAATTTTGTACTTTATAATCTTAGTCGTAACCACGAGTGATTAAACCCGACAGATTGTGACCCTGTCAGTGTTCGTTCACAATTTGACGGTCTGACTCGGGTAGATTATAAACTACCGAAAATTAATACGGGCAAACAGTTGGTACACTTCACATTTTTTTATAATTTTTCTCGTAATATTATAAGTTGAGCTCGTATTCACAGTTTTTGAAGTGACATTATAAGGATGCCAGGATTAGCGATCAATCTAACTTGATGATTCTGAGACGTCAACTAAAACTTACTTTAAAAATAAAGGTTACTTTATCATTCCTCGTTTTCTTATCATTAACTATAGCATAACTTTTTTAATATACTAAATTGGACGGAATTTCAGAAAATATATAAACCTACCTATATAATACGATCTTAACTCAAACAAAGGCTAATTGACATAATAACTTTATTAAAACAATAAATCTACAAGCTCACTAATTGACTGCAGCTTGAACTACCCAATTTACTAAATTAGTATTTACAGTTTGCTAGTTACTCTTTAGCCGTTTGCTGTTTTACAAACATTTTCTACTAGCTTTGGCCCACGGCGTCACGCAAAATGTGTAATATAATATAATAATACACGTAGCTTTTTCTACTGCAGTTAAATAATTATAGATTTCCATTAATGAAAAAAACGCTAAAGTTTGGACCAGAAACTCTGGAGATTAACTCCTACAAGCTCTGTAAAACTTATTCCCTTTGGTTTCACCAGAGGGGAATAATAACTTGGATAAAATCTATATTCTTAACACTGCTCAGTTTTGCAAGATTATTTAGTTATGTCCGTATGTATGTGCGTATTCCTCAGGAACTATAAGTCGGATTGTGACCATTCATTCATTTTTATTTGCTTACATTTACTTCAACTTAGTGTAATACTGTTATTGCAAGTTTCATCAAAATTGGTTTAGTTGTTTACAAGATATGGACTGATGTTAAGTGTATTCAGATAGCTGAAAAAACACGTCGTTCACTTTGTTGTTGCAAAAGTAGTATGAGATAAAGATACGAATTCATGTAGGTATTCTACCAAGATACCAAAAAGGGAAAAAATAACAAGCAAAAACACAATCAGATAGTACTATAGGTTTTTGTATAAGAAAGAACATAAGGAATCTGACATCTCCATACATACAAATTTCAAAACTTTACCAGTTTCTAATGTTAGAGTAGATTTAAACTTACGCACTTTGTCAATGCCATACCTTGTGTAATTCAATTAAAAGTACTTGAAAATTAAATGTTTAGAGCAGGCAAATGTACTTGTGTGCAATTAGTGACGATAAAAAATAATAGTACAGTATCATTAATTTGTATGTTCAGTGAAATAGTGACTGGTTGTCGTTGAGCGAGATATTGGGACATAGACAAAATTACAACCTTATTTATTGAATACTAATTGTATGGTTTACAAGTGTATTGGAAGATAAATCATTTATTTGAGATTTTATTCATATATTTTGTTATAATCCTTTCTATCTTATATAAAAAAAAAACAAGGTATTTTTTTTAAGTTGCCGTTAGATATTGTGGATGGTGAATGAGTTTACAAACATAAATTACACGTGCAAAAACCACAAGACCCTGAACAATTTTAGTTGCCCCGTGCGGGAATCAAACCCGCATCACGCAGCGCAGCAGCCAATCGCTTAGCCTCTACGCTAAACATGCCGTTATTTATTAAATTTGTCAATCAAATAATAATAAAGTCAACTAAATAAGTTAGCCTTTTAAGAAAATGTCAAAGAACTTATGTTTAAAGAATATTGATTTACTAAATTAAGAAGTCGTAATTTCAAGTTTGACTACAATATTTTACCAAATTACAACACAAAAATACATTTCATACGAACCTTTCCATTACTTAAACAAAAGTGACCGTATTTCTGTGACAAAAAATTATCAATTACAAACGATTTACCGATAGGGCCAAATCGAAACGACCGAAAAAAATAAGAACGACCTTGTCAAGTGAAATTCATATCATAACCCTTATCTTTGCCATTAATCTTTTACAATAACTGTGCCGAAACAAAAATTAATATCAAAGATAAAAAATATTTCAACAGTGCTTCGTGCTCATGACATTAACTCACCGTGCCACCGTCATAGTTCACACAGTTCGTTCACTTAATTCCCACGAAATGACAAAACACATTACTCTCTTTATTTGCACATTATCTGTATTGTGTGTAAATAGAAATGAAGCTGATGTTATCTGTGCGAAACGAGCGGACTTCGTTGTTCTGCCGGTCATACATTTATTGTATTCAAATTTAGAAAACGCCTTTGATGCCGCTATATTACACGAAATATTTTGATGGCTGCTCGTATTGTTTCATTTTGTTCAGATTTTTTATGAAGATAAAATATGTGGTTTATTATTTCGGCGGCTCACATGTAACTTTTTCCACACAGTGAGTGATGCATGGAGAAGTCTTATTTCTAAGAAAATTATTAATGTATACACATGACGTTTTCTTAAATAAATAATTAATTCTTTTAATTCTTCATACTATCTAGAATTTCTAATTAATTCTTGACTCGCTGTAATCTCGCTCGCCTTTGTCAATATTTTACTTTTGGAATTTATAAAATAGATATAATAATATATTCTTAAAAACTTATATTATGGTTGCAAAAAATATTAGCTTCATGTTATGTAGTATGACCAGGAAAATAATTAACCATTATGCACGTAATTATCATTCCGTAACGAGTAAAAGTTTAAACGCAGAAAAAAAAAATCTCAAAATAAAATTTAAATAATTTCAAATTGTGAAATAATATTTATGCAAGTATGCACGGTTTTCCTTTAACGAATCAAAACTGGTGCACATGCCTGAGGGTAAAATGCTTACGTCAATGAAATTGAGTGATTGGTGTTACGCAACCAAGGTGAAGTGCGTGTGGGGAATTTGATTCGTACTTGATCGCTTTATGAATTCTTTGTTATACGTAGTAACATTTCTTTGAAGTTTGAAGGAGAAGGCGAGTAAATTGCTGGAATTAATTCTTTGTTTTTTTTTGTTGTTTATAATTTTACCATTAAACCAGTCTGTATTGATTTATTTCGTATTGAATAACCATTTTAAAAATTTTTCCTTATCTTTCCGGATTTTATTTGCTCTACAATTAAAAATTGTGATATAAATAAGGTTAAATCATTTACTACACTTTGTTATTTGAAGATTTTATTTTTCCTGTATCAATTATTTTTAAAGTTGAAGTCAATTCGTATGAATGACCCTGAACCCAACAATCTGGCTAGAAATATTTATAATAACCTTTTCCTTGATCAAATACAATGTGTATTATTTATTACTAGCAACACATGCCTTTATGACGTAGTTGGTGATATATCACCAATTACAGAAGGACAAACACTGTATACACCTGTTCTAATCACGTTTATATGATTAATGGCTGACCATTATCAGCTTAGCAACTGATAATTAAAATTAAATAATTAACACATTGCTATAGGCATATCGTGGTACGCAGGCATCCTTGGCAAGCCGGTAACGGAAACCTGCGCAACACTATTGTCGGATATCCATTATTTTTATAACCAACTTCAAAAAAGAAGGTGTTATTGTCAGTTTTTGAAGTACAATATTTTACTTACTCTTTGAGTGGACTGTACGGGGAACTACTGCCATCAGATGTACTACCAATCGCAATCTATCCGGTGCCATTATAGGCACCTGGTTACCTGAATCGAATCGGGTGGGAGGAGAACCGACATGTCTTCAAAGCAACGATCCACGGCGGTGACTTCTGGCGTCAGGCCCTGGTTCAAGTCATGGTTTGGTGTAAGAGGGGATCGGAAGCAGTCACCTTCTTCTGCGGAGTAGTTATGCTGGAGAAGAGAGGCAACCTCATTCCCAAGCCGCTACGGGAGACGCCACAGGTGTCGGGAGCTACGAGACGACCTCCCGGTCACCGTAGGCGCGGGTCTGCGGACTGTGAGCAATGGGTAGCTCGCCGTTCGCCGTGCGATAAAGGACTGGCCTTATAGAAGGTGCTTTTGTGTTCCACGCGTACTTCAAAAATATGTCAGTATAGTTGATAGACCTTTAGGACCAGAGCCTGCCAGGGCTGCGAGATTATTCACAAATTACGGTAAATATTAAACAAGATATTCCTTAATGTGGTGGTTACGTAAATAAGTATTTAATTGAACATAAAATAATACGTCATGCTTAGCCATCTCGTTAAGTTTATGTAGGTAGGTAGTAATTATTTAATTCATTAAGGTACTTTAAGTTTAGCAACATAATGCACTTAAACCAACTAATAGTTTTTCTGTTTTAACAATGTTGTCATTTTTCGCTTGGTAGGTCATAATAATCATTAAACAAAAACCAAGTTTTACTTACACTAACAAAAGAATACCTAGTTTATTATGTAGGAGTTACATGTATTTGGAATAAATCTGAAACTACTAATTCAATTCAATCTTGAACTTTTTAGAAGATAAACTAAACCGTAAGAACTTGGCATAGGCTTTGTTAAATAACCCGAGCCGGCGGCGCGCGTCTGTGTCCACGCGCGCCCCCGAGGCGATGCACGGGGTAGGACACCTCACTACCCCGTGCAGGAGACGAGGCCCGGCAGGACGGGCCAGCACCAGTGCGGGGCTGCGGACGAATCTGGATCCCCGCGGCCCCGCGCCCACGTGCGAGAAGCGACACCGGGGTGGTTTTAGCCGGTAAGAGTCCGGCACTGTTCCCGGCCTCCCCAGGCCGGGTTCGTCCATGAGGATTTCCCCCCGAAAAAAAAAAAAAAAGGCTTTGTTAAATAGCTGTCAAATAAAACTGTTGGGTGTGCCCTACAAAAAGTGTTTTCGAACTTACCAAGCTTACTAGACAGAATCGAATATTATATATATATATCATTATAATGATTCCCGTACGGTTCACCGAATCACGGTTGACCGATACAACTGTACATAGAAAGCACGGTTCGCCGATGAACGATTGTACGAAAAAATCATTGACCGATACCATTATTCACAGAAAGCACGATTCGCCGAAACAACGCTTCAACGATAGAACGTTTGACCGATATCACGACACGCCGACACATTGGTTCACCGAATCACGCTTGATAGAAATAGCGATTGACCGAAAGAATTTTTCACCGAAAGCACCTTTGATCTCTAATCAGAAATACGGAAATATAATCGGATAACTATTTATTATTATTTTTGGAGGAGCCGTGGATGGGTGACCATCTATGTCATAGCGGGACTCCTCCGTGCCTCAGAAAGCACGTGAAGCTGTTGGTCCTGGCAGTCATTTGTAGATCTTTGACAGTCGTTACGGGTAGTCAGAAGCTAGTAAGTCTGACTAGTCTTACCAAGGGGTACCGGGTTACCCGGTAACTGGGTTTGTGGAGGTCCGATAGGCAGTCGCTCCATGTAAAACACTGGTACTCAGCTGCATCTGGTTTAGACTGGAAGCCGACCCCAACATAGTTGGGAAAAGGTTAGGCAGATGATGATGAATCGGATAACTATTTAATTTATCATGATTATCTATTGTACACGAAAACGTGAAGGGAGCATCAGATTCTTACTGACTAAACCCATCCATGTTCCTTCCTCAGCCCTTTGCGTTCCGAGGGCGCGGTAACTCGCGAACATCCCGCAGCCCCAGCGGCTTATGGCCCTGGAGGATCACTTGGGGGCGCGCCCAATCTTCTTTACAGATAATCGTGATAAATCAAATAGTTATCCGATTGTATTTCCGTATTTCTGATTAGAGATCAAAGGTGCTTTCGGTGAAAAATTCTTTCGGTCAATCGCTATTTCTATCAAGCGTGATTCGGTGAACCAATGTGTCGGCGTGTCGTGATATCGGTCAAACGTTCTATCGTTGAAGCGTTGTTTCGGCGAATCGTGCTTTCTGTGAATAATGGTATCGGTCAATGATTTTTTCGTACAATCGTTCATCGGCGAACCGTGCTTTCTATGTACAGTTGTATCGGTCAACCGTGATTCGGTGAACCGTACGGGAATCCATTATAATATAATCTAAGTAAATTAATATAATCATTATTTTAAATGATATTATGTTGTATCATTGTTAAATTCTATAATTACAGCTTAAAACACAACAACGGGGTTACAATAATAAAACCATCATCACCCGAGGTATCAAGATAGATCTCTAGTTAGTAAAGAGCAATTAGGGAAGCGAAATCATAGCGCTCGGTATAAATTAAATATCGTTACGTGTATAGTTGAATTTGGAATTCATGAAGTAATTTTAGAGCGCGTCGGGGGTAAGGCGAAGTGGCACTGTAAAGTGAGCGAGTTTGTAAAACGTGTAGTGCAAATATGACTAATGTTTTTAAATGAACTAGCATTTGTGTTCTAAACATTTCCCGTTTTTGTCAAAAAATAATATTTTTTCTTTCCTTCTTTTTGTTTAACTAACTTAACATTTTATGGAAACTGCAGGTACTATACTCTAATTTATCGCTTGTTACGAAGTTACTAGCCAAAGTACGCACTCGGTCAAGTGAACTAAAATTAATAGGACGAGACTCCCCGATCAACGTTTAGTGCGAAGTCTAATGCAAGCCTGGTTAAGCAGTCGACAACCTTGTAAGTTGACCTGCGAGATGCCATACAAAAAAAAAGTCTAATCTGGTTTTAATAGTACCTAGATATAGACTTCGCATGAAATCGAAGACTTAGAGTAAGATTCAGTTAGTTAGTCCAAACCGATATTTATTTCCAAAAGTATTTCAAAAACTCTCACGAACAATTCATGGTAGTTGAAAGTTGTTTTTAAGATATCACACAAACGCTTAGCAAGCAATAAAGCCTTACCTCTATACTTCAAATAAAGATATTAAGAGTACTTAAATTCATAATTACAGAGCAGAATATTAACTACCATAAAATTTATTCTTATTGTAATGTTGCCAGCATGCAGTTTTGATTCGTCAAACCGTGAGTTTGAAGTTACTAATTGAATAAAATTAATTACTTAATTAAAGGGGTTTATTGCCAGCAGAGGATGTTGAATATTTTCTTGGTTTATATATTTTTATTATTTGAGCAACTTTTACACATTACGCATAAGGCAATTATTTTTTTTTGGCTTTTTGCACTTTATGAATCCAGATTTCAAAATACTGAAACTATTTTTTTGTTCACTTTATCTTTATTATTCTGTTATACTTTCTTCTTTGAGAGTTAGATTTCTTTAATTTAATTAAGATAAAATGTATAAAGCGTAAAATTGTAACTACAAAAGAATAAAATAGACAAAATAAAAAAAAATATAGTTTATTTATAACTTACATAAACTATTTGTGATGTTTTGAAAGCATTTATTTATTTTTAATTAAAATGAAATCATAATCATGTCAAACATCATTGAAATTTAGAGGAGTAATTTACGATTTTATGCATAAAACCACGCAACTTCGATTTCAAACGTTTTTTTAGTGTTATCAGATTTAGAATTTATTTCAACATATTAAATTTAGACTGATGTAAAAGTTAGTGACGCAGGTATTTCGCCTTATGTTTAAACTAATCAAATTGAACTTTTGCAAATCGGTATATTATACACCGGTGACGTAAAAGATCGCCCTTGACGACACTTTATATTTGGTTGGATAACTGCGTTCACATAATCTAACATTTACGGAATATTTTTTTCAAAATCTCAGTTTTTGGTAGGTATAGGTTTTGAAAATGAATAATTCTGAATAATATTATAAATCCGTTATATTCCGCCCACCTGTCTACCATGTGGAAATAACAATATTTTTTAAATAAGAGATGGACTTAGATTTGGTATTTATTTTTAACAACAAGATATATTATATATAGATCTATAAAAAATAAATTAATCTCGCTAAAACTCTAGAACGCCTGGCCAGATTTAGCTGGTTTTGGTTTTGAAATGTTTGTCGTAGTCCAGGGAAGGTTTAAACGGTAGTAAAAAGTTTAGATACATTTAGGTGATACGAAGTTCACCAGATCATCTAGTGATACAAAAAAAATTGACTCATCATCAGATATATTTATGTAATGATTGGTTGTCCGAAACATAGGCAAGTGTATTGTTTATATGAGGAGTCGATTAAACGTTTTGCTATGACTTATCTTTTAAATTAGATATTGCATCACAGGCGTCACAGGTTTCCATGGTTCAAACTATCCTAGTCCACTATCATCCCATCACAATAACCCGAGTCGTATCTTTCCATGTACATTCCATGCACACTTGTATTGTCTGGCAGTGTATAGTAGTACACTGTGCATGGGAGAGACAAAGGTTCAAAATAATTCTTCTAAATCTGCCTACAGCCGATTTTTTTATATAGTTCTATATTATAGATTCTGTATCAGTTTGCAAAGTGCCAATAAGTACGGTCTAAACGGTCTAAGCTGTCGGCCAATAAATATGTCTTGTCGTACAGCTCACGGATATACCACAAAAGCTATAGACCTTGACTCAGTCTTTCCTACTTGTACTAAATTGATACCGATCTTTATAATAGGAAGCTTGTCAAACATGATTATTGTAATACTGAAACAAATAACTGCAAAAAATACGCCGATAAACTTAAAATTGTTCCGTTTTTTCCCACGAGGAAAAAAAGCCTTATTTGTCGTATTGTCGGTTAAAAAGAAAAAGGGCATACTTCCAAAAAAACACGTGAAAAAGATTATTCTGTTGATTGAATGAAAAAACTATATACTTGTCTTTACTTTTTAACTTTCTACAAAAATTAAAAGAGCAAGTGTATTAAGCAATCCTCATTTGAACTTTTAATAACGATCATTTTAGTAGTAAAAGTTAATCAATTCAAAATAAATTAAAATTATAATTTTGAATTTGCAATTATGAATAAATTCTAGTTTAAAAGTTAATAAAACTCGTTCACACAGTTCCGGCGTATCGTATCGCCGACATGCATAAAAGACACAATACTATATCTAAGTTGCTATTGGCTGGAGGCTTTAATTTAATTAATTAAATTAGGACCTCGTCACACTGTCCGGTTAAGCAGGTCGAATGATGTTAGAAGCACCCCAAGAAGTTATGTAAAAAAATACTAAGTTGCTAGAATACAACAAAATTTCGTGTCGCCAAAAACTCTCGACTTTAGTGTGAGCTCCCCCTTCAATGTCTCTGCTTGGATATTTAATAAGCAAGTGCATCTATTTCGTCTAGTTATTTTATACCAAAAAGTTAGCCTTCACTTAGAGCTTAGGATTATGTAAATCTGAGATAGAAACTACTAACAATTTTACACGCGAACCTAATTATTATGCAAAGTACCTACGTATAAGACGCGTATGATTGACTTGTTTTTACGCAAGTCTCAAAGGAAAGCAAGTATAGGAAACCGATTGCGTTTAAGGTCACCATTGGGTTAACCTGTTCTATGTAGATCAATGAATTGTGCCAGCTGGCCATGCATAAAATTCGTAGTTAAAAAACTCTTTGTTACAACACAAAAAAATATGTTGTCATAACATGTTCATGATAAGGGAATTCTATATTTAGAATAAAACCTCATTGTTTGTCCCTTATTTGAAAAATAAAACTAGAGAGAATTAAAAAAAGATGAAAAAAAAGAAAAACAAATGACGCTCCGCATTGGAACGCATTTGAACGTATATCATTGAAAACTAATTACATTATCATTAGAAATCACTTAAAATTGAGATTTAACGTTGTGAAACTTCACTACATTTCAGAAGCTGTTTCTATGGAACTATGTAAACGTGTAAGTAGGTTGCCTACTAAATTTTCTTTGCCTTTTAAGCCTAGATTATTACGCACTAGTGGAATTTCACCATACTTCGTTTACGGCAGCACGGTATTTGTGAATGCACCAATTCTCTCGCGAACCGTCTCAAAAAGGTAAACTCAGTGAGACTGTATCACTTTCAATTGGTATTTGAGCTATTTCTGTTAGCCAGAATGAATTCTTTACATTTTTATTAATTGGTTTAATAATAGTCTGCTTATCTGCTAATAGGTAATTACGCGGTGATTCGGATAACTTGGATTACAAGAAATTATCGATATATAACAATTATTACGATATCGATACCTATACATGGTAGTTGTTGCCTTACTTAAAATATCAAGTGACCTAACAAGCCATAAAAGTTGTAATACAAGATGTCATGTCAACACATAACATTGTACTACAAAAATAAAATATCATCTAATACCTATTTATTAATGCAAAAGTTTGTGAATAAGAATGTATGTATGATTATAAGTCTTTCACGCAAAAGCTGCTTAATGGATTTTAATGGAACTTGGCACATACAGCTTATCGCCTAAATTCACAAAATCATCCTGTATATTCCGGGGCGCGAATTAGTTTCCGAGTAGTTTTAAGAAGTTGCGGGAAAAGCTTGTTAAAAATAAAATACGCAATTTATATAAAATGTAACAAAAAAATATATAAGTTCAGTATTACGCAAACCTGCGTCAGCATCTGATTAAATAATAAGAGGTGTGTACTAAACACGAGCGCATGCGCAACAGTGACACAACAAATACTCGAAGATGTATCTTATCTTAAGACGACGACTACCGCCAATGACCTTGAGCAAATGGGCGGAGCTTGAGCTTCCCCCCCGCGACCCCGCAATGCACACCGCACGGTTGTCATTTTATATTTTGAAGAACTTTGACGGGTGACCATTATATTATGTAGAGATTCTAAGGACAGTCGCATATTGTATTTTGATATGCATGTCTAAGAGATAAAAATATAAATACAAATAACATCTGTCTGAGTAATACTTCGAAACACTAATTTTAAATTTCCAACCCTCACTGCATACTTCGTTTGCCAGAAAAGCAAAAATATTTTCAATTTCTTTAATCTGCAAAACATATTTATCGATCTGAATTGTTACAAGTTTCAAGAAAAAAATCTGACAACTAGCATTCTTGAATTAATCCGCTGTGAAAGATGGACAGACAGACAGACAAAATCGCACCATAGGAGTTAATTTTTAGGCCATATTGGTGTCCATTTTGAGCCCTTCTAACAGAAATGCACGCAAGTTTTTTTCATATTTGCATTTTACGACATCTGCTGCTTCTCAAATAACTTCAGCTCATCTTCACTTGTATAGGAAAATCATATTAGCTTTGTAAGGAGAGCCTGGAAGCCAGTTAATTAGTCCGACGTTTCTGATCCATCTGTAAAGTGTCCGACCAAACCTTTGGCATCAGCTTTGGCCAAACCATTAGCTTAAAATTGGCCTAAGTTTTGACACCAACAGAACCGAAATTGAATAATCTATTACGTTTAAAGACCTAAAAGTGAGTGAGACTGTATTACAAATGATGTTAATATTTTAAATAAGCTGCAGGTAGTTTTATTTATATTATTAAGTTGATACACCGAACATATTAGTAAAAAGTCATTGTGGCTTCTTTGCTAAGGCACCTGCATCTCATTTATGAGTATGCAGATTCGAACTTCGAAACCTAGAAATTACAAATCTGACTATTCCAAAGATTTACATGCACTTTTTTTAGTATAACTTAGACACCATTGACTAACGGTGAAGGAAAACATCGTGAGGAAACCTGGAATACACGGTCTGAAATCACCAATCCACCTTGAAAAAGCGTGATAGTTAATGCTAATGCATGTCTATGTCATACCCAAAATTGGGATAGTAAACTTTGAAATCATTTATAATTACCGATTTAAATATTTTTGATCTTTATCTTTTTACCTTATATTACTAATATAAGGTTTTTATAATTATTTTATCAGAAAAACTCACCGCAAAAATTGACAGATTTTTTTATAAAAAGATTATTAAATTGACATGCAGTAGCTCAATTTTCATTTAGTTTTCTTATTACAATTCATCGGAATTCAAACATAACCTTGGAATTGGAAATTGGTCGAAATACCATATTAAGAAAAGTATTTAAGAGAAAAATGTACGGAAGTCTAATTATTTCAGAACGTTTGTTTTACAAACTACGGAGAGTTTTTTTTAAATTTAATTCGTATACCAAAAGATGTCGAAGAAAACAAAAAATATTAGAATATGCATCAAGCCTTTATATCAAGCCCTTTCATAATTATGATGACGTAGAAACTACACTTTGTAATTTTAAATTCCATTTTTCCTCGAAAGTAGTATTTTTCATCTTTATCCATTTGCGATATATTTCAACAATTATTCCAAATCGATAAGGTTAGTTATTCCTGCCTGAAGTAATTATCAGCTCTGACAGACAGACAGATAAAGTCGCATCCCATAAGGGTTACTTTTTAGGGTTCCGTAGTCCGACAAGGAACCCTTATAGTTTCGCTCTGTCCGTCTGTCTGTCTGTCTGTCTGTCTGTCAGTCTGTCTGTCTGTCTGTCTGTCTGTCTGTCTGTCTGTCTGTCTGTCCGCGGCATAGCTCCGTGGTTTTTGTTATTAGAAAGCTGAAATTTGGTATGAATATGTATATTGATCACGCCGAGAAAGTGGTAAAATAAAATTTTGAAAAATATTTTTTTTTAGGGTAGCTCCCAAACATGTAAAGTAGGGATGAATATTTTTTTTCTTGCGTACCCCTTCGTGTGGGGTATCGTTAGATAGGTCTTTTAAAAATATTATGGATGTGTGAAGATCATTTTTCGGTTAAGCGAGCCATTTGCGAAATATCTAGATTTTAAGTGAAATTTTTTGTTCGATACGAGTTACCCCCCCCCTCTAACTTTTGAATGGCTGTACCTAGAAATGTGAAAAAAATCACAGACGTAGCACATGTAATGAACTTACAAGGAAAACTATCACGGCTAAGTAGGCTTAACTGGTTACAGAGTTATAGTCGACTAACTGAGACCTACTACGGAACCCTACTGCGCGTGGCCCGACACGCACTTGGCCGGTTTTTTTACTATTTTGGTTCGGAACCTTAAATATACTATTTGAATATATCTTTTTTTTTTCATTTTCAGTTCTTCTGTCTTTGACTTCTGGACCAAAAATTAAAGAAGATCAAGTCCTTTTTATTTATCAGGGCTTTAGCCAAAGAATTAAGCGATTGCCTATTAATCGGTTTAGGCCTAGCCAAAAATCGACGTTCTGTCGGATACTATTTGGTGTTGAAAATAAAACATAAGAGTGGCATAGTGAATTAGGACCTTCATTTCTAAAACACTATGCTTCGTCTTATCTTTTAGATTGTGTGTATATAATATTATCCCACATTAGATACCTTGACTAATAGATTAATATGTATATCATATGTGACTGCTTACTTGGCGTTTTTCTAAACTTCGAAAATGGTTGCTATGTAAAGCATCACTACCCAATGTTACCAGTAAAAAACCGGCCAAGTGCGTGTCGGGCCACACGCAGTAGGATTCCGTAGTAGGTCTTAGTTAGTCAACTATAACTATGTAACCGGTGAAGCCTACTTTGCCGTGATAGTTTCCGAAAGTTAGTTTTTTTACTTTTTGAAAGACCTATCTAACGATACCCTACATGAAGGGTTACGCAACAAAAAAAATATTCATCCTCATTTCACGTGTTCGGGAGCTTCACTAAATTATTTAATTTTTTTTATTCATTTTTACCACTTTTTCGGCGTGATCAATACACATATCTATACTAAATCTCAGCTTTCTAGTACCAAGAGCCTCTGAGCTATGCCGCGAACAGAGAGACAGACGGACATTGCGAAACTATAAGGGTTCCTTGTCGGACTACGGAACCCTAAAAATAAAACTAATGTAACCAATCCAAAATAGAAAAATGGTCTAGCTAAAATAGTCAGACAATACAATACATTTTACAATTTTACATTTTACAATACTCTTTGAATAGCGTAAGCTTATTTTTTTATCATATTCTGCATTTTTTTTCAAATTCGTCTCGTAGCAAAGAAACTCGAACCCAAATTCACGTGTTTAGAAAAATATTTTCATTGGTAATAATTTAGAATAGCGCCACCTTGTTACCCATGGATAAACCGTTTTTTTACAAACCATTAAGTTTTGTTCTAAGATATCATCCCATGCCTACTATTTCTATAAATTCCAAACTATTAGGAAATATTGTAACATAACATGAAAGAATTTTAATTTTGACGATTATCTCCGACCTACATGTAAAATTTAAATGAGGTATGCAATATTCTCGCTTTGAATACGCAATGTATTAAAAGAAATACATATTTAAATCCTAAAGTACATTTAATTATTTAGTAAGTCAATAACAAAATATATTTGTCCTGCCAAATTTAGATACACACTTTTTAGATTATGACAGATTATGGATGATTTGGTTTGAAAACACGTTATTCACATCAAAAAAATATTTTATCCGCATGTAGTGCCTTTTCAATGTAATAATTATAATTCACCAGTCATCTTATCACAAATATAATAATTTATTTACATCGTAATGTGCTCGCTCTGAGTGACAGCGTCTACCCGTGACAGTGGTCACAGACGTACTGCCCCCGTCGCCCGGTGGAGCCCCTCCGTAATTTCAACTCAACGTTTTGACAAAAGCACAAAAATTGACGTAAATGTACGATTTAAAAAAAATATACGTATACAAAAAGACAGATAATTAACTTTTCTATAAAATGGTACAGGTTTCATTAAAATCCGCTTGATAAATTCTATGTAAAACTCAGTTTTTCTTCTGCGTTAGACCTAACTTCATGTTTTTTTTATACAATGTTATAAATACATAATTAAAAAAAACGTTATACAAAATTATCAAGCATATGCTCTAGTTTAGTATATATACTTTTCAAATCATGAAAGCAAGTCGTTAAAGCATATTCATTAGCTTTAAAAGGGGCAAAGTCGTATATCGCCGCCTTAAACCGGTTACTTGCCCTCCAGCCGAACGTGGACTGGGTTTCCAATACTAGCCGACATTATAGTTCAATTTAATTGAATTAAATTAATTTATTTGAAAACATAGGTCGGTTACAATAGGGTTACATGATATCATATTCACTATACATAACACCATATATAACAATATGTTGCAGTAACCATATCAAAGACATAAAGTAGGTCTTTGAAATTGGTTATCCCATATTTCTGCCTCATATATATCATTTCGAAGTACAAAGTCTTCTATTAGTGAAAATAAATTGAAATTAATTCAGTATTTACAGATCTATACTAATATAATAAAGCTGAAGAGTTAGTTTGTTTGAACGCGCTAATCTCAGGAACTACTGGTACGATTTGAAAAAATCTTTCAATGTTAGATTTGTTAATTGGTTACAAATGAATCAAATAAAAAAAGAAAAAAAAAGTGATGTTGAATATTCGGACATCAGTTATTTTGTAAAACAAAAGTTGTTTTAACCTAAAACAATTTTATTATTACTATTCCATTACGCATACTTCATTTTTTTATTATTTTCAGCTTCTTGCTTTTTGTGGTATTATAAAAAACAGGGATACAATAAGATTTAAATGGCTTAGCAAATCGTGTTTTTTTTTTTTTCTACATGAACTCTTGCAGAGTGCTTCTAACTGCATTCGACCTGCTTAACCGGACAATTTAGCAAATCGTGGCAAATAACAGGAAACTTATACATTTTTTTTTAACAAAACTTGAAGTTCCAATAAAGAAAGGTAGCAGGTGACGGGCAGGCATGTATTACGCACTACTTTAAACCACAAATAGCTTGAAATAATGGCGATTACAAAATCACGACCAACTGACAGACGTACACTTATATAGTAGCTATCTACTTCACATGTGTAATACTGGGGAATTGCAGGCCCCGTGTCACGACATCGCATCGCCTGCCCATACTTTTTTTCTTTTTGCTCAGCTCCTAACGGTTATAGCGTAATGATTAATATCCTATAACGTTCCTCAAGAACGAGGCTATTAAATGCAAATAGATAATTTGCAATCCAACTGTTAACTGCTGTTGTTTTTTTTATCTTATTTTATTTAGGGGCTTTTATAAGGTTATGTCAGCACCATCGCGCCTATTTGACCACCGACGCAAACAGAGATGTGTTATCTGTCTGCGTGTGTCTGTTTGTGTGTGTATCTGTCTGTGGCATCGTAGCTTTCAAACGGATGGACCGATTTTGATGCGGTTTTTTGTGCAGTTTCCTTGCGGTGGTTCTTAGCTATGTTTGGTTAATATCGGTCTAGCAGTGTAAGAGTATCAGATCTTTTTCAAAATGATGTAAGACATTTTTATGTAGGGTATTTTTTTATTTATCTTTACATCGATGGACTCGTTTTCCGACTGTTACTTCTAAAGATTATTACGGCCAAACAAACCAAGAACTTTCCAGCTTTATATATTAAAATTTAAAGACAATTAAAGCATATCCTGCACCTGGTAACCAATGCTGCAGACTGAATATTAGAACCATTTGCAAAAAAAACACAGTTTAGTGGCCACAGGCAATAAAATTATAAAAAGTGTCTAGTTCTGTGTCTAGTTTTATGTCTATTTAATGCGCTGTATTTTGATTTGACATTAAAAGTCGGCCAAGCTTTCGCTGACGTCATCATTAAAATATTTATGTGCAATAGCATAATTAGCATGCTGAATGCTAAAACAGGCCGAAATTATCTTCCTGCTGACCACTGCCCATATTAGCATATAAACGGTATTAGTGAAAGATTTTTTGGTAGGTATTTTCTTGCCCCTATCACATAAGGAGACTGTAAAATATGTCCTTTCCTTTCATAAATGTTTACCAGCTATCATTTCCTTATTCACAACCACTTTTTCTCCAAAAAATTTTTCGCACAATCCATTCATAGCGATACCGAGACTTCTACTAGGTAATTAAAATCGATTTCATTTTACATGGCAATTTGTGGATATTAGAAAACCTTTCTTGGTAACATTAACAATGTGTAATTATTTTTTATCCCAAATAAATAAAGTAAAATTTAATTAGGTAGGTACTTCGCATGAATCCTAATCGTTCTGTCATCGTTCTTCGATGAACGGATGGATGGTCAAACTACACTACACAATCATCCCTACTAATAATATAAAATCGAAAGTAACTCTGTCAGTCTGTGATGCTTTAACGGTAAAACAGCTAAACCGATTGAGATGAAATTTGGTATGGAAATAGACTGAAGCCTGGGGAAGGATATAGAGTACTCTTTATCCGTTTGTAGAAAGTGATTCCCTCAGAATACGGGCAAAACCGCGGGAAATACCTAGCTTGTTTATATATATCTATCGTCAGAGTGCATTCTTACGTGTTTATGCAACTCGAGCATTTCTTTTCTATGTAGTAACCGGAGCAACATAATCGCATTGCATGCGAGTGACATCAGCCGGCCGGAGTGGCAATTTCTAATCAATAGCACAGATCGTGCGCAACATTCAGATTTGCAAACGAAAGTTCTAACGGATCTAGATAATAATACGTGTGCTTTATACAAATTAATTTTGTGGGCTTGTGCTTGCGTCTACTGGTATGAAGCGTAGAGTTGCGTAAATTGTATCGTAGAAGGACGATCTATTATTTTTAATGGCCTCTTCATCTCTGGATTTAGTCTTGTTGAGCAAAAGGTTTTATTTGGCACTTCGACCAAAAATGCTCTCTAATTTGCTTGTTGGTCTAATCATAGATGTGTCTAGAGATCAAAATCGCGAGTGCAGATTAAAAGGTTGTGTGTTTGATGAATATGTCATGAAAAGTGGAGGAACTCAGCAGCAGCATGGAGTCTGGATTTCTGTGCAGTTTATGATATTATGCCTTTCTAGTTGGCCAACATAAGGTTTACAATACACGTGGCGAAATGTGGCTAAAATATTTTTCATTAGGTACTGTTTTCTATTAAAAGTAGAAGAACACAGATATTATGATGATATGTTTTGTAAGATCCTATCCTATCCCAGATGATTTAATATAATATAATTATTTACGAAAGCATCCATCACGACGCGATATTCCGGCAACGATTTATTCGCTCAGAAGCTGCATATAAATCAATATTACTGCCGATAACATCGTGTTTACACGTTACGTTACCGACGAGCTCGCTATCTGATCTCAGCTTTCCGCGTCAGTGTAAATCTCTAGGGTATAATCAATAAAGCAATTTCTCTAATAGCCAGTTTTACATGAGGTACAATCGCTTTTACAACATCGTGACATGGAAAAGTATCGTCTAGGTACACCACTTTTGTGCTAATATGATCGACAATGTCACGCTGTCTTAGTTAAGAAAGAGAAAATTACTATGATCTGAAGAAATATATTTCTCTGAGAAAATATGATTTTGTTTGATTGCCGTTATTATCTTTGTTCTGAGAGTTATAGAAAGGCACATTAATCATCTATGGCAAATAAACTTCAGAGCATCGTGGTTGTCCGTTGGACCTGACAGTCGTGTCGGCTGCCTTTGAGGTAAATAAAAGGAGTTTCACTTATCAAGTAAGTAATAATTAGCGAATAAGTTGGTAATTCTAAAGTCAATAGCAATTAAAGTTAGCATTATTGCTTTTCAATACCCTTTTACTAAGATTACTTATCTCTACGCATTATGTTAACGCCTTATTCATTCGCCCATTCACTACTCGCGTCCTGTTCATTACCTATACATAAAACAAAGGCGTATCTACAATACCCAGCATGACATTAATACAATTCTGCTAGTTAAAATAAATTCTTAGGCGTAATCTGTAATTAAAATCATTGTTTACCCACACGTTTCGCGCACAACCGATACAAGTCTATAGTCCTTGGTCCAATTGTAAAGGAAACGAAAGCTTTTAATCATTAACCGTTTACTATTATTACAGAATGATAATAAATTATAACTTATCATAGTCCAGGAGTCATTAACTTTTGTGATTACAAGTGTGACGGTGTT
Source organism: Pyrrhia umbra (assembly GCA_963891755.1). Taxonomy (NCBI): domain Eukaryota; kingdom Metazoa; phylum Arthropoda; class Insecta; order Lepidoptera; family Noctuidae; genus Pyrrhia; species Pyrrhia umbra. The sequence goes on along the minus strand of OY982923.1, from coordinate 4,813,828 downwards.
AACGATAAGTTTCAGTTATTTATTTTTGGCAATCAGATTTGCATATAGATATTATCATGTAATTATTTGTTATAATTGCTAGCTTTAATAGATATAATAATTGATAGTGTTGTACCTATTTAGTTTTGTTTGTATTGCCTGATATCAAAGCGTCGATTTATATTTTTTTCTTCTTAATGTTTAAGCTTTGGTGGTCCTTTCAGGACCGAATCCTGAAGAAAACTAGACTAACGATGACTTTTTTTTCTATCTTAGTGCTTATAATATTATGATTTTTAATAAACTTTGTTAAAATGCGTCATATGTGGCAATTGAGTACGCTAACAATTGACGGCAATGAGGAGGAATTTTTAATGCCCTATTTATTTGTAATTTTATATTAAACTAGCTTCTGCCAGCGGTGTGGCAAAAGTGGTACTCCGCTCCTATTGGTCTTAGCGTGATGATATATAACCTATAGCCTTCCTCGATAAATGGACTATCTAACACTGAAAGAATTATTTAAATCGGACCAGCGGTTCCTGAGATTGGCGCGTTTAAACAAAATGACAACATTTCCCTTCACCGCTCTGCTCCTATTGATTGTAGCGTGATGAAAAGTATACTATAACCATCTCAGGAGTATGACAAATAATTGTACCAAGTTTCGTTAAAATCCGTCGAGTAGTTTTTGTTTCTATAGAGTTTATACAGACAGACAGACAGACAGACAGACAGACAGACAGACAGACAGACAAAAAATTTACTGATTGCATTTTTGGCATCAGTATCGACCCCTAATCACCCCCTGATAGTTATTTTGGAAGTATATTTCATGTACAGAATTGACCTCTCTACAGATTTATTATAAGTATAGAAGATAGAAGATAGAAGAAGATAGATTAGAATAATTTTCACTTTTTTTCTTTGATTTGAAATCCATTTATCTAATTGAACCTAATAATATTGCTACGCCCGAAATTGAATACAAATTTAAATTCTAAATAAAGTTTGAATGAAGTAAACTAAAACGTTACTGTTTCTGCGCCTACACCGCGATATCAGTCAGTATTGTTCTACCAGTCGGCCATTTGCAATGGTATCGTATCGTTTGGCATTTGTTCCGCGCCCTTACGAAATTGCGTTGACATATTGGCGATAATGTAACTCATTTGTTTTACCTAACAACGCCCCGTATGTCGGGACACGTAATAATATGTTGTCATCGGACCCTTTGTTGAGTTATGTGGTGGTATTTATAAATGTATTGTTAAGTATAAGGATATTAACTTTTTGGTGGAGCTCGTGGCTAAGTAACAGAGTACCGAGAACATACCAAGATTCCTTTGTGCCGGAAAACACGTTAAACCATTAGTTCCGGCTATAATTTGTAGATCTTTGACATTTGTTACGGGTAGTCAGAAGCCTGAAAGTCTGACAACCAGTCTTACCAATGGGTATCGAATACCCGGTAACTGGGTTGTGGAGGTCAGATCGGCAGTCGCACCCTGTAAAATACTACCTGATTAGACTGGAAGCCGATCCCACATAATTAAGAAAAGATTATGGCAAAGGAATATTAGCTATTTACTTAAGTTAACTTGATGCTGATTAAAAATTCTTAGCATAAATGAAGGTGTGTATGTTTTACCATGTTCTAAAAAAATATCAATTATTATGTTCCGTTTCAGTATCTTGAACTATTTTAAAGTCGTTTTCTATTACTACTTTAGTAAAATAGCTAAGTATGCTTACATAAATAAGGAATTTTAAACTACACTAACAACTCAACACCCAGATAAAAGTATCGTAACTACTTTTTCGAGTCATCTTGAAGCTCTGTGTCAATCTCATTTATATGAATGTGTGGAATGTTACAATCACAATTTATATTAAGAATTGTGTAAACGTGTTATTGAAAATGTTTCTCGAAAAGTAAGAAGCCTCATTGAATGACCTCAGTGATTTGCAAAAGTATTTCAATAATTGTAACTTCTTTTTAATATTAGTAGGATAATGTAGAGAACTTTTAAGAAATCTTTAAAAATTAGATTAGTAGATTAGCTTAAATTATACACTATACTTTACTACTCCTTTTTTTTTCGTGGCTAAGTAACAGTCGCACGGTTCGACCGATCGAAGGTTAAGCTGCGCTTGGCGCGGTCGGTCCGTGGATGGGTGACCATCTTTGTCATAGTGAGACTCCTCCGTGCCTCGGAAAGCACGTTACGCTGTTGGTCCCAGCTGTCATTTGTAGATTTTTGACAGTCGTTACGGGTAGTCAGAAGCCAGAAAGTCTGACAACCAGTTTTATCAAGGGGTATCGTGATACCCGGTAAACTGGGTTGTGGAGGTCTGATAAGCAGTCGCTCCATTTAAAACACTGGTACTCAGCTGCATCCGGTTAGACTGGAAGCCGACCCCAACATAGTTGGGAAAAGGCTAGGCAGATGATGATGACTGTACTACTACTTTCTTATTGTTATCCGACTGTATTTTCTTTATAAATGCTGTGTTTGCCAACTGAAATTACTATTATGCATGTAACTTTACTATGAAGATGTGTAATAATTGTACGCGAATCATGAAATAAATAAATAAGCTTACAATTACGATACCTAACATAGATAAAGATAGGAAGAGAGATTCTGGAATACTTTTGTGTTTTGAAAGGGGTTTTAAGTCCGATACATACTCTATACTTAAATGATAACACATTTGTTTGAAACTGACAAGTTTTTAAACAAATAATTTTACATAATAAAATGTCATAAGAGTTCAATGTATTCATGATAGCAAAAAAAGTAATAACAATAATTCCGTCATTTGCCTGACATCACTACAGTTTGCATATAAATTATAATTTGTAAATGCAAATCACTTAAATCACAATCTACCGTAACCCAGACCTAGTTGATAGGTTATTATAGTAAGTCACTCAATTGAGAAGCTTTCGTGGTTTTAATTTCGATGAAAAGTGCGAGTGAGTTTTTTTAATTTGAGCTTAATTTTTATGTAAGTTATGTTTTTTTATACAGAAAAAGCTTTTTTCAGTGCTGAGGAAAGAAGCCTTTTTTTGCGATGGAAAATCATCAAATGACCCCTCCCGTGGGTGGGGTGGAACGGAGTGTCAGACTCTTACTGACTAAAACTCACCCATGTTCCTACCTCAGCCCTTTATGTTCCGGGGGCGCGGTAACTCTTTCGAACATCCCGCAGCTCCGTCGAGGAAAGTCGCCTGTCTACTTGTTTATAAATCTGAGGATCCCAAGAGGTCAACTGGAGTAAAAGAAGGACTCTAATAAAAAAAAGTAACACATATTATGTTTTTTTCCCGTCGTGGTGATCTAAGTGGTTAACGCATCTGCGTCTCGTGTGCGAGTGTGCGGTTTCAAAACCTGGCAAGTATCATATTGTGACTTTTCTAAAGTCATAATATGTTTTTTTCTAAGTCTTTCACACCACTGACTAAAGGTGAAGGAAAAATCTTAAGGAAACCCGAACTAAAAAGTCTAAAATCGCCCATCCACCTTGAGCAAGCATAGTGATGAATTCTCATGCCTTTTCTGTGTGAAAAGAGGCCTTACCCAACAGTGGGATAGAACATGAGCCGATGATGTTTTTTCCTAACAAATGATATTGATGCAAGTGAGCGTAAAAGAAAAAAAAAAGGATTTTATGTTATTTCCTATTTAGTGTAATGTAGGCTGGCGCTTCTAGCCTGACAAATGTCCAATCGACATTCCTACAGACAGACCAATTGAATGTAATCTTTACGCAGTAATATATTTCGCAAAATTTATGTATCTACCTCAGTAGATCTATGCAATCATGATTATATGATTAATCAATCGTGTCTGTATCTCTTTAGTAAACAATTTATCTTTAATTAAGAGTTTGCGATATATAATTATAAAATATTTTTGAAAGCTCCTTATTGATATTTTTTTTATCCTAGATCTGAGGTGACAGATAAAGACGACGATAGAGCGAGCTTACCCAGTAGAATCCTGTTCACTCTGATTTTGAAGAAATTAGGGTTGACTGTGCTCGTGAACACAGACGCATTTTTTTGTAACGGATGTATGTAATATATCAATCCACATATTATTCCGTTCTTAATAAAATTTACTACAACGATTCCAACATTAAAAACATCAAGATACTTGTTACCGTGTCAACACGTAAAACAAACCCAGAAACGAGATATTTCAGTGTCCGAGCACGTTTAAATTGACAATTGCACAACTGCAGTTGACCGTTCAACAACAAATCTGTGGTAGGCATAGTAGAAACAAATAAGTACGATATCTTTATATGCACACACTCACAAAGTTTATCGCTGCTAAAAGTGCGCCAGTTGTGGCTTTTTTTCGGATGGGAAATCATCAAATAACTCTTCCCACCGTGGGTGACGTGGAAGAGAGTGTCAGACTCTTACTGACTAAAACTTATCCATGGGCTTTCTTCAGCGTCTTTATAAAAAAAAATGTATATATATCCTCTAATACCACCAACACCCATGCACGCTTCACCGCTACGCTGCCGCTCGTAATAATTTGTACGTGTACCTACCTATCTCCTTTAACTACAAATTTTAAGCGACAACCCTAGCCATATGTGTATATTATCGCTCGCTCGGGGCTCCAGTTGGCTTACTTATTTGTTTCTACTATGTGGTAGGCCACGACAGATAGGAAGCTTTGACCACATTGTTTTAACGAGTAGCGAGCAGTGAACGTATTGTAACAATGGTAGGGCCTAAGTAACATTGTTGGGTAACAAATCTTATGATACAACTGTGCTAATGGGTGTTTACTTTCAATTTAAGATTTTTATTTTTATAAACCACCTTTTTTTCGCGGAGAGAAATACTTCGCGCAAACGAATAAAAACTCTAGGGTCCCATCTATCTCCACGCCATCAATTGCATTAAAAGGTTCAGCCGTTTTACATTTAAAACGTAGTCAACAAATAAGCAATTAAACAAACAAACTCACATTCGCATTTATAATATTAGATAGGATTGCTTAGTTTTTTAGTGGTCGTAAAAGTACAACTGCTGAGCTTAAGGTCTTGGTTTTGATTTCCAAATCACCCAACGATTTATTGATTTATACGAACTTACGACTGCACACAAAAAACAGTGTGTAATACATAGAGTTTATGCATGTGTGTGAGTTTCTATAACCACCATAGCTTCTAATTGCCTGTACCGATTTTGATGTATGAGGAAAAACAACATAAAGGATAAAAATCTCTAAAAAGTATCAAATCAAAAAGTCAGTTAAGTTGCTAGAAGTTTCGCTGAATCTTATAACTATTTTATACACTTTGTAGTCGATTGTCAATTATTAATATGACAAATGGGCTACACATTTGTCATATAAATTAATAAAATATTAATGAATCATTTGGTATACCCATTAAAACAGCTTGGTTGTATATTTAGTTTTTCTAGTTCAAGTTCGGGTACGTGTGAATTTCTTAGTTGCAAATGTGTTTTGCTGTATCACACCTTTTTTCCGGATGATGTGTCAGACTCTTACTGACTAAAACCCACCCATGTTCCTTCCTCAGCCCTTTGGATTCCGGGGTCGCGGTATTTCTTTCGAACGTCCCGCAGCCCCGGGCTGTATTACTCCTGATGTCAAAAGATGGCAAGGATTGACTATGAAGCAACATTCAACACAGAGAAGACATAAGCATTGATCACCTATTCATCAGATAACTAGTTAAGTCAAATTACTCCACAACCTAAGCATAGCTTGTATCTTAGGGCTTGAAGTATTACATATTATGTCTTAAATAATTACCGTTGCTGAACAAAAACAAAGATATAATAGAACAACTAACATTTTAGTATGGACCACAAAACAGATTTTATTACTTACAGATCTATTTTACGACGATAAAGGCGCGCGAAACTTAATCTATTATAAATTATCGCGAACGGGCCGTAAATATTTTTGCCTCGTTCCTAAGTAAATGCGAGCAATGCCGCAGGCTGGACTTAGTCTCAATTAACTGGTGAAGTACTTGGATATATTCATTGACTTGTGATTACTGTTATTATATATACTGGTCTTAAGGTAAATAATGTTCTAATTTGAGTTAGACGCCCAACATTGTATTTTATAGCTCGCACGGGATTACATTTTTGTTTGTTTAGTCGTAATTATTAATGAATTGCAAAGAATGAAACATGGGGTCTATTAACTAGTGCGTCTAGCGCATATTCTCTATGCCAAACGACTCACTATGGCAACCGTTATTGACATACAGATGGTCCTAGGCTAATGAAAATTACTTCTGAATTCAAAGTCGACTTGCCTAAAAGGACAAAAATTATAGTGATTATATTCCCTATTCAATTATTATTCCATTTGCTTCACCCACTATTATTTATTATATGCTTTATTGTATACAAACAAAAAAAACAAGTTAATTTAGGTAAAGATACAATGGGCGGCCTTATCGCTAACTGCAATTTCTTCTAGACAACCATAGGATGGACAAAAAAGAAGATAGATTGGACAAGAAATGTTATGAATTATGTATTATGTTTATGTTTAGTTATGTATTATGTTTTTCATGTCTTTGTCTCTTTATTTAGTTTTCCATAAGAATCTTACCTATAATACTGACTTGACAGAATGCCGCTAAACCATGGCAACCCATAAAACTTGTCGTAATATTTTGTCGTCGTTAAGATGTTATCATTGTATTCATAAATGGAGAATCTGTCGAATTGATGAAATTTAAACTGAATAATTATTTATGAAAAAGTTTCAGCAATGTCGGAGGACCATAAGATACATTAGACAATTTTACTTTAAATATAACAGTTTTGTTCCGCCACCATCAAAATATGACATTCATTAATTGAGATAAAATATAGCCTTAAAATATAACCATTATTTGTAAAGAATACCAATTAAGAACTAATAAGGGGCTTTGTATCATTAATCTCCTATTAATTACGTTGTTTTTTTCCGTTCATTGAAGGCAGTAGCCGCTCCCGATTGCGCAAGTAGCGTCTTGACACACATACTTCAATCAAAGTGAAATTGTAGGCACGTCATAGATAAGCTGTTGTGACGTAACAGCTCCCGAATATGAGGTGGGTGGGTACTTACTACTCCGGTCATCAGGTGGCGCGTGGGAATTCTAATATACGAGTATAGTAGCGTTTCTTAACGTATGCGGGTTTGGTCTTACTATAGGCGTAACGCTGTCGTCACCCTAACTTATCAATGCAAAATTGAGTTTGTTACGCTTTTACGGTAAAACTACAGAACCGATTTGGATGAAATTTGGTACTGAGATAGAAGGAACTTTGGAGACAGTTATAGACTACTACTACTAGATACTTTCTATCCGGGTGCGTTAAGTAGTTCCCTCGGGATGCAGCTGAAACCGTGGTAAAAAGCTAGTGAAATTTAAATTAAGCACGAGATTTTTGCTAATAATTGCGTGTTCTTCTAAGTAAATGAGCAGTACAATTTAATTAAACTTTTTTTTTCATTTTCAGAAGCAGGATTACTCAATTTGTTATTAATAAATAATTTATATCGCAAAGAAAATTTCGTTGCAAGCGCACGCGGGTTTTCGAAATCACAAGCGCATAGAAACTACCAACGCTAACAGTTGAGCCTGACCCTGTCCTGCACAACGCGGTTAAACTGGTCATTATTACCACATGCCTACCTAAATGCTCCATTGACACTGCCACAGTTAACCAAGGTCTTTGACAACGCCCGATTGGAACCTACTCCGATCACTTTCAGGTAATGAGCAAGAAATATGTTTATTTTATTACTTATACGGTATAGATAAGCATTTAAACAGTGTTGCTTGAGGTCTTGATGTATTTTTTTACTAGTGACACCTGCTTCATTGTCTTTTAAGGTTACTTATTAGACGTATGTCAATCAGTCAAAATGCTTGTAATCGTAACGTTAATGCAAGCGATTTTCGATCACAAATACAACCATACCGAAGCAAAATATATGTTTAATATGCATAAATAATAATAATGTAGCATCAAGTCATTAATTTAAATTAATAGTACGTAAGGATCAAGAAAATTCCATTCAAAAATCGAATTCGATATGAATACTTTTTCGAAAGTGATTCGTGCTAGGCCCACTGAACTATAGGTAGTGCATTGATATTGTACGGTGCTTTATGCCAGCCAGTAATTAATTTAGACCTCACTCCTGACAATATTTCAATTAATTAATTTTTCCAAATTGCTCTTAGTAAAAACTAAATTGAATTTAGATTGATTTTTAAACGGATACTTGAATTATAATTTGTTGCTATTTTATGAAGTGCCTGTGTTATTTGTAGTTAATAATATTTTCTATGTATTGCGATAAAAAGTGTAACATTGAATCATAACGCCTGCTTATTGTATTATTATTTTTTTGTCAATCAATCATAATAATTATGATTGATGAATAATAAAGGAAATTAATTTCCCTGTACATTTTATTAAGATTAATTATTATCCGAGTATAATAATTAATCTGAATGGTTTTTATACTAGACGAGTTCGAGAGTATGACAAAATACATTTTGATAGCATTTACACGAGATCAAATTCACAAGAAGCCACAAACAAGCTTATATTAATTTGTAATTTGTGTTAATTCAATGCGCAATAGTCGATACGGTTTAGTGTCCTTTCATACGAATACCTTTCTATTTAAATAAATCATTTCCATTCACGACAAGCCAGATTGAGTTTTTGGTCGAAACTGTGCCCTGCTATTGCTAGTTGGAAACTAAATTATAAATCGAATGTTCACAAATGAATTAATTAAATGTTATTCGGAACAATATCGTATATCCTGAATTCACGTTTGCGTTTACTATTGAATAATTATTCTGTTTTGTTTGTGCTTTTATAAATAGAAAAACGATACAGGTTTTGTTTACGGAGTATGTTGGGTGTAAGTATTCTTAAATCGTTTTAAAAGTTTGTAACATAGAAACCTATAATTTTTTTTTGTATTTACCTTTTTGTATTGTTTCAAAAATCAAAATCATGGAAAAATAAATAATAATCATGAAAACTGACCACTGTGTTCATAAAAAATCGATTCTTTCAATATTTTTTGTGGAATTGTAATAATAGTGTTACAGAGTTTTAACACATACAACTTATTAGCAAAATATAGCCAAACGTGTCTAATGACAATTGACATTTGACAACCAAAACCTATTATTAGTAAGAGTAGGTATTTGGACAATTAGCACTTTTATTGAAATACACTCAAATCATTTCTCTGTCGTATCTTGATTATAAAATTGATATAGGTATTTAAGATATATATAATTTCAAGTTAACTATGATCTACTTATGTGCATAACTTAGAAGTCCATGAATCAAGAGCAACATATGGTTAAATGTGATGCAAAAAGTATTTACTAGGAACGAGTCAAGTTAAGGTTTGATCGATATAGTGGGTTCTGATACAGAAACTTAAAGATATGACTGTACTCAAAACATTTATACATTAGTTACATCAATTAAAGTTATCAATATGCATAGTTATCAATAGGAACTACATCAGGCACCCGAATAAAAAGTCTCCGTACCAAGTTCCATCCATATTGGTTCAGCCGTTTCATCTTGTAAGCGTTACAAATAAACAACTAACTTTCGCATTTATAATACTAGTGAGGGTTTGTCGTGTTATATTTAGTCAACCATGGTGTTTCAGGCCTATTACCTATAGCCAAGAGACGAAGAGCAGACCCGCGTCGACGGCGCGTTCGTGTTCCACGCGCGCCTCATAGAGCTGTCAGCAATTCAGCATTGATGACGGGGCCTCCCCCAGGGCCATAGCTTGCCGGGGCTGCGAGACGTTCGAAAGAGATATCCCGCCCCTGGAATACAAGGGGAAGGAACATGGATGGGTTTTAGTCAGTAAGACTCTGACACTCCCTTCCGCCCCACCCACTGCGGGAGGGGTCATTTGATGATTTCCCAGCCGAAAAAAAGGCCCATTACCTATATTATCATACCTAACAGGTACGTTACATCTGATAGAAGTTCAGAAGATCACCTTAAGCAGACTTCTGTACGGAACTCTAAAAACGGATTAAAGTATACAATTTAAGATTTACCAGGTCGTTCTTGAAATACTTTTGGTCTAAATTAGTAAATTTAAAGGATTGGTTATTTTATAATATTGTGCTAAACAGAGTGTAAAAGGCTGTGGTATTGAATATTTATATTGAAAGACGCACTTTTTGAGTGATTTTTTTTGTTGAACGCATAATTTTTAATTGAAGGTGAAACTCGGTCATTGCATGATAATTATGATGAATCAGTTTTTATAGCACATGTTATGTAACATTTGTGAGGACTAAATCTACTATTTAGCACTTGATCCGTTTATTTATAAACTAGCTGTTTCCCGCGGTTTCACCCCCATCCCGGGGGAACTTAGCGCACCCGGGTAAAAAGTAGCCTATGTTGTTCCTCAGGGTCTATTCTATCTCTGTACCAAATTTCATTTATATCGGTCCAGTAGTTTTGGCGTGAAAGCGTAACAGACAGACAGACAGACAGACAGACAGAAGTAAATAAGTATATAAGTAAGGATATATTTATAATATTAATATATAAATATAGTAAGGATAGATCTAAAAGTTATAAAAGACGTACATCATTAAGAGCATTGTACGTTCATTGAAAAGTATTTTTTAGCTGAATTATATAGGTATTATTTACCTTTCCATTTCATTTTTTAATATGTTTTCCATTTATTTATTTTTTCATTTTGGATAGGTATATCAGAATTATTCTGTGATAAAAAAAAAACATATTATAACGAGGATAATTGGTATAAAAAATGCTACTACGAAAATTGAAAATTTTTGAGCGGTAAGTGCAGAGTATAACAAATTCTCAAGGACTCTCTTCGCGCACTCTGATAAAAAGTAGGTACCCTATGTGTTAATGTAAGCTATGTGTGTACCAAATTTCATCCGAATCCATTCAATAATTTTTGCGTGAAAGTGTAACAAACATCCATACTCACAAACTTTTGCATTTATTATATTATCAGTAGGATTCCAAAGGCGATAGTGTCAATGTATTCAATACGCTGCCATTATATATCATAACTTAATAATAAATGTTTGTCTTAACAAAATGATTTGTAAATTCGATATCATCTGAGTAATTGCGACTAATGAAATAAGACAAATAACATGAATTTGAAATAAGTAAACAACACATTTGCCTCAAGCGGCGTAAATGATAAATTGATAATGCCGTCAGCGAACTCTTAAGGCAAGTATTATTAAGCTAATATTAGGTGCTAGCTAGATAGTTCAGTCGAGATAAGCGAGTGCTTTTAATCATAGACAGAATTACTTGATACCTACAATATGACCAGTGTTTAAAATAATCCATACTGCAAGATACTATCTACATTGAAGGCAATTAATCGTTCCTTGTGGACGGCGCGATTGTGTTCCACGCGCGCCTTAAAGAGATGTCAGCATGGTTGACGGGTACATCCCCAGGGTCAGTGCCTGCCGGGCTGTGGGCTTTTTTGACAAAGTTACCGCGGCCCTATAAGGTAAAGAGCAAGGGAAGGAACATGGATGGGTTTTAGTTAGTAAGAGTCTGACACTACCACCCGCTTCGCCCACACGGAGAGGAGTTATTCGATGATTTCCAATCCCTAAAAAAAGTTATTGATCGTCCTATTTTAAACGTCAGTGAAACTTTCGTTTTCTATACTAATATTATAAAGAGGAAGATTTGTTTGTTTGTAGGGTTTTAACTAAAAAACTACTGGACCGATTTTAAAAATTCTTTCACCGTTTGAAAGCTACATCTTTACGAAGTGGCTATATTTATTTCCAGAAATAATTAGAAATCACTACTAAAACTTGAATAAAAAAAAATCCACGCGGGCGATGCCGCGGGCAGTAAGCTAGTACTTACTAAGAGTGGCTTTTCCATGCAAAATACTAAAACTATCATAAAATCACAAATTTTTCCTTAATGTCATTAAAAATGCGATTCATATTACTCACAGTCAAAAATGAAAAAAAAAACGTTCGAATGATATTTTATTTAATTATTAACTGCATCAAAGTATTTGTATAAAAAAATTGAATCCAGTATTATACAAACATACATTAAGGGAAAATGATACTACGCTGTTATGAAGTTACCGAACTAAACTATAGGTTTCAATTTAAATTTGAATAAAAAGTTAGAATACTTGATTAAAATGTTTTTTCAAAGGTAGGTGCGTGTTGAACATGATCTATTTAACTCTTCACTACTTACACTAAAAAAAATCACCCTTGCAATTTGACGAGTATCTCTGGCCTTTATAGGTATTTCTTTAATCCTTATCCTTACTAATATTATAAATGCGAAAGTAACTCTGTCTGTCTGTCTGTCTGTTACGCTTTCACGCCAAAACTACTGGACCGACATAAATGAAATTTAGTACAGAGATAGAATAGACCCTGAGAAACAACATAGGCTACTTTTTACCCGGGTGCGCTAAGTAGTTCCCTCGGGATGCGGGTGAAACCGCGGGAAACAGCTAGTCTAATATAAATTAAATGTAAATTTAATGTAATGCCTATTAAATTAAATTAATCCATTGCTTAATATAAATTGTAACTCTATTTTATTTTTTAATTTAAATAAATTAATTGTGTTATTAGTATTTTTAAATATTAGTGTTATCAAATTATGAATTACTAATTTTATAATTATTTGCGCATAATGTAGTGCATGCTGTACTTTTCTGTAAGTGATGAGGCACTTAGACTTAAGGTTATAATGTAAAAATTATACTGTAACAGTGTACTCAGTGTTGAAAAGCCTAAATAAATAAATAAACATTGACGCAATTTATTAGTCCGTCAGTGTATTAATATAATGCCCGAAACCGTTATATAGGTATTAAATACCAATCGCATTAATATTTCCTTGACGTGAGCACGTCATTACCCCACTATGTTTTAAAAATGAATAAAATAATTATTAAAAAATGGTTTATATATCGGACTTCTTAAAAAAGGCTAACGGAAAATAATTTTATTGGAATTAAGAACCTCCATATTTTATTTAAATAGTTATTGAAAAATACATAATATATTTTAAGTATGCAATTAAGTCTCTCTGATCGGCTGTCTTTCTGATACCAACATTTATACATTTAAATACCATTTAAACAGCTGCCAATACATTTTCTTTCACAACCGTTCGTCACAGTTACCTACGAACAGTTTGTAAAAACTGCATCTAAACTATGTCGAGTTACTAACGTAGGTGATTGTTAGTCAAACCACGGCCTTAGCCTCTTAGACTCAATCTAAATAATATCACACTTAATTGTATTAGTATTTCAATAACTTTTGTGGTCACTTTTATTTATGATGTTGCAATTATAGCTTGCAAAAGACTACAAACTTAAAAAGAGCCGAACTAAACTGTTGGTTGGTACTATTAAGTTTAACAGAAGTATGTGCTGTCTCAAAAGTCGATGTATAAGCCCGGTATTTTTTTGATTAAAGTAGACTAAAAAAACCGGCCAAGTGCGTGTCGGGCCACGCTCTGTAGGGTTCCGTAATACGTTTTAGTTGGTCGACTAAAACTCGGTAACCGGTTAAGCCTACTTAGACGTGATAGTTTTCCTTTTAAGTTCATTACATGTGCTACATTGGTGAAGTGTGAAGAAAGGAACATGAATGGATTTTAGTAAGCAAGAATCCGACACTCCCTCGCGCACCACCCACAGCGGGAGGAGTTGAAAAAGAAGGAGTAGAATAAAAAATAAGTACAGTTCAATATTATACTTTTAAATAGAAAGAAAGAAAGAAATATATTTTATTGGCACAAAACGTGTTGATAGAAAAAACAATCAAAATAGAAGAAGGATAATTACAAAAAGATTATTACAAAAATGTCTCGTTCAGCAACAAGGCCACAGCTCAGCATAATGACCAGATAGATGCTGGCCACCTGACGCTGGTTTTCAGCTGCAGTCCAGAACTCGATACTATAATATTAATGTTGATAATACAATAATTCCAGATAAATCCAGTTGTTTTAGACGTACGCTGTTTATTTTTTACCGACGAAAGAACGGAGGAGGTTGACAAGTCGACGCATATATATTTTTTTATGTATGACCGCGCATAAATTTTGATATAATTATTTTTTTGTTTGGTAAGTCATACTTCAGAGGTGGTCCCATAATATAAGTTTTACCAACATAGGTTCATATTTGTTGCTCTCAACATAACAATCTGATTGCGTAATCTACGCACATTCATTGCTCCTTCGTTTCGTTTCTTCAATGTATTCAATCAATCATCATAATTGTATTTGATCTCAATGTAATTGATTGTTGCAACTCTTACTCGTGACCTTAAAAGTAATCGTATCTCTTTAATTAATTAAATCATCTCTGATATTCTGGTATTTAATGTCATGAAAATCATTTACGAAACTTGATGAATAATATTAAGAATAATTAAAAAAATAAAAGTCAAATATACAAATTAATGTGCAATAAACATATTTCATAGTGGCATAAATTATTATTATTTTAATTAGATCAATTATGGGGATATGTGGAGCTAAAAACTAAATCATTTACAGTTGTTTTTTTTATGAAATAAAGGTTTTTTATTTGTTTTCGAATGCGAAATCATTAAATGACTCCAGCGTTGGTGGGGTAGGATGGAGTAGAGAGTAGACGCTTACGGACTAAAACCGATCCATGCTCCTTCCTCAGCCCTTTTTATCCCGAGGGCGCGGATAAAAATATTTTATTTGTATGTTTAGTTTTTTTTTAATTTTTCGAAGATCCGGCAGCATACAATACAGCTATTCGAATTACAAAAAAACTCCAAATTAAATAATTTTGTGGGTAACAAATTCTATTAAATCGAAACTGGTGTAATAATATTCAATATCAATGTAATCAACACAATATCGTGATATACGGAACCGATATTGTATAACACTTGCGTAACTCGTAATGAGTTCACAAAATGCATACACGATTTCAATTTAGATTTCAGTCAATATTGCAAATGTCAAATAATACGCTTTTAAGCGTGAATCGAATCCATTCTTTGCGAAATGAGAGCTGCCCGCGTATCAGGCAGTTTGAGCCTACTACAGAGAGTACTTATACATAGTATTCAATTATAATCCAAGCTAATATCGTAACTAAGTAAGATTGTGTGTTGGTTTGTGGTACAGAGATATGGGGGGACCCTTTTGATCCTTGACTTTTTATCCGGGTAAGTAATGAAGTTCTCTTGGGACGCGGTCGTAGCTAATATATAAAATAGCTAGTTAAAATATATTATCAGCAACTATTTAAGCACAATATTTATTTTCTTAGGCCAATTATTGTCTTATCTTCCAAAATATGAATCGGCGTCAATTATTTCTAATACTTACCTATTACTTAATATAAATTATTTCTAGGATTAGGATGATATCATAATTATATCAGAGGCCGTACCACCACGTGTTTTTGCAATCACTATTCCAGCGTGAGAGCGAGATACAGCTATAAATGTCGTATAGCACCGTTTTTTTACCCAACGAAAATATTCCTGCTTTGGCACGTCATGGTAAGGCCCCAGTTCTGTATAAAATCGTTATATTTCCAGGTCACGTGATGCGAATACACTGTTGTATTATTACTCTGTTATCGGCAACTCTTCCGCCTGGCACGCGGTTGCAGTAAGCTTGCGATTTTACATTACTATCAGAACTGTTCTCAATGATCTAATCTTTAATTTATGAGTTCTCATGCTAGGAATAAAGGTGTTATTGTGAAATTTATCCCCTTCTAGAAATAAAGGCATACCTAGTGTAGGGATCCCTGTAGAAGTGAGGCAACGATATTTGTAAAGCAGCACCCTAGTTACGTAAAGAATGGATATCTAATTGACATGCCCATCAAAACGAGTTTTACATACATTGCTGCATATTTTTGGACGTTTATCTCATTGATACTTTCAACGAAGCAATGTATGTCATTGTACTGTCAAAATGAAAGGTATTGCAACTGAAACTGAAAGATATTGGCTCACGTAATTAGGGGGCAGGGCAGGAATTGGAGGAAGAGCTGATCAAGCTCAGTGGTGTGGCGAGAGAGGCCTTTTTCCAACAGTAGTCTGAAAGGGACTGATGATGAGAACCGTTAGCGCAGTGGCTGAGCGATCTACTGCTGCGCTGCGTGTCGCGGGTTCAATTCCCGCACGGAACAAATATTTGTATTGCCTCCAGGTATCTATGTATATGTGAGTTTTAAATAAAAAAAATATATTAAATGCTTCTTGAAGGTCATAGTGGCCTGGGGGTTTAGAAGCCGCCTTGTCAAGTACTTATGAGAATGCAGGTTTAAAACCTTCCAAGTAACAGTGTGATTTTATACAGACGTAATGTACTTTCTCAGTTGATGTTGAATGCCATTGACTAATGGAGAAGGATATAGGTATTGTATGAGAAAAGGCCTTTACCCAATTGTGGGAACATTAAAAGGCTGATGTTGATCAAATGGTTCTGAAAATTCACACATTCTAGCACAACACAGAATTACTTACGATACATACGATAATTTCCGAACTATAAATTTCATTTTAATTAAATCTCTGTATTCTAATTAACAAGTTATCAGCGGAACACTAAATTAACACAAGGAAACGATTTTGCAACTCAAATCGCAGTAAGTAAATGGATATTAAAACTAATCAAATTGTAGGTACCTACATGAAATGTTGAAAATCATGATTTTTACTCAACTAATTGAAACTGTTTAATATTCGTCCGGCGTTGGTACGAGGTGTCAAATAAGATTTTGTAGAATTTCCACATTTCCTTAGTTGATAGAGTCACAAATCTTTATATGGTGGACAGATATTGCAACGCGTATATCTGGTTATGGTACCGGCGGCGGCCCTGCCGTTTGATAACACACGAAATGAGAAGACATTTGCATAAGTATTAACTCCAATTTGTACTTTTGCTTCATAAATGACAAGACAGAAAATATTGGTTACATCTCTATAATATTTAATTCCAATTAGTTATATTGTTAAATAGACGAATGCTGCTACTTTTATTCTGTTGTAACGCGCTGTTTATTATTCAACATAAATTATTATATTCCTAAATTATCAAATACCTGAAAATTAACATCCTAAATCCAATAAAATTCTAAGTTAACGAGCAACAAATTAATTTTATGACTACTAATTTATAATGTTTAAACATCTTGTAGAAGTAAGTTTGCGTGAAAAAGTACCTAAATGTTAAACATCACATACGCGTGGTGAAATATTTCGCAAAAAAATAATAATTAACTTCAATAATTATGTGCATACGGCTGCAGTACCCAGATATTATCAGCGTTTACACCTTATTGCAATGTTTTTGTTGTAAAATTGCACCGCTAGACGTTTATAGACCAGTTTCAACAAGTCTATTGAAATAAAAAAAAAATCTTCATTATAGATTGAATGCTACAAAGTTAAATGTTTATGTATGATTTTAATTACACTTCATTGATTACTGATAGCAGTTTAGTACGTTATTCATTACATAGAACACAGTTTAGCGTCAATCACAAATATTCGCATGTATCACCATAATACATATATTTTGGTCAAAGTTGAGCCGGCAGTCGAACTACTATCTATTAAAGCCATATTCTCTGAAAGATACACGTGCTTCGAACCTAGTTTTTTTCAACTAGGCCATATTTATATTTAACTAGCTGTTTCCCGCGGTTTCACCCGCATCCCGAGGGAACTACTTAGCGCACCCGGGTAAAAAGTAGCCTATGTTGTTCCTCAGGGTCTATTCTATCTCTGTACCAAATTTCTTTATATCGGTCCAGTAGTTTTGGCGTGAAAGCGTAACAGACAGACAGACAGACAGACAGAGTTACTTTCGCATTTATAATATTAGTAAGGATAATAAACAGCTGCTATCTTTCGGTTTCAGATTTCATCACACTTCTTGGCAGCAGATGAACATAGTGAATGTAATTGACACGTCCATCATTTAATATTCTAAATATGAATGCAGATGGAAGACTTCTATACCAAGAATACAAAGGGTTGAATAAATTGACCACACATGATAAAATCGAAGAAAAGTAGGTACCTTCACACGGCAACTACATTAAATATATTCTTAACTAGCTTCTGCCAGCGACTTCGTCCGCGTGGAATAGTGGTGCTCCGCTCCTATTGGTCTTAGCGTGATGATATATAGCCTATAGCCTTCCTCGATAAATGGACTATCTAACAGTGAAAGAATTATTTAAATCGGACCAGCGGTTCCTGAGATTAGCGCGTTTAAACAAAATGACAACATTTCCCTTCACTGCTCTGCTCCTATTGATTGTAGCGTGATGAAAAGTATACTATAACCATCTCAGGAGTATGACAAATAATTGTACCAAGTTTCGTTAAAATCCGTCGAGTAGTTTTTGTTTCTATAGAGTTTATACAGACAGACAGACAGACAGACAGACAAAATTTTTACTGATTGCATTTTTGGCATCAGTATCGATCCCTAATCACCCCCTGATAGTTATTTTGGAAATATATTTCATGTACAGAATTGACCTCTCTACAGATTTATTATAAGTATAGATAGAAGAAGATATAGAAGATTATCTCTGCATTATGTTTGTCAAAATTGAGTCCGAAGCCAACACTAATAAAATGGTGAAATAACTGACGATTATCCCTGTATGCATTAAATAAATGGATTCTAATACAAACCCCGGTTTCTGCAAAACTATTGCAAAGCATGGAAAAAACTACTTGGACTATTGTGATGGGATAAGTCCACTATTATCCATATGACGAACTATTAATCTATACTTATAATAAATCTGTAGAGAAGTCAATTCTGTACATGAAATGTACTATTTCCAAAATAACTATCAGGGGGTGATTAGGGATTGATACTGATGCCAAAAATGCAATCAGTAAAATTTTTGTCTGTCTGTCTGTCTGTATAATCGTTATAGAAACAAAAAGTACTCGACGGATTTTAACGAAACTTGGTACAATTATTTTTCATACTTCTGAGCTGGTTATAGTATACTTTTCATCACGCTACAATCAATAGGAGCAGAGCAGTGAAGGGAAATGTTGGGAAAACGGGAGAAGTTACTCCATTTTGTTTAAACGCGCTAATCTCAGGAACCGCTGGTCCCATTTGAAAAAATATTTCAATGTTAGATAGTCCATTTATCGAGGAAGGCTATAGGCTATATATCATCACGCTATGGCCAATAGGAGCGGAGCACCACTATTCCACGCGGATGAAGTCGCTGGCAGAAGCTAGTACATCATAATCTAAATATATATAAAACTCAAAGGTGACTGACTGACTGACTGACATAGTGATCTATCAACGCACAGCCCAAACCACTAGAGGGATCGGGCTGAAATTTGGCATGAAGTTAAGAAAGGATTTTGATAAATTCCACCCCTAAGGGGATAAAATAGGGGATGAAAGTTTGTATAAATTTTCTTACGTAGCTGAAGAGTTTGTTTGTTTAAACGCGCTAATCTCAGGAACTTCTGGACCGATTTAAAAAAATATTTCAGTGTTAGATAGCCCATTTATCGAGGAAGGCTATAGGCTATATATCATTACACTAAAATCATAAGGAGCGGAGCATCAATGAAGAATGTTTCAAAATCGCGGGTTAAAGTTAGCGATAGCCCAAAGTTACTATTCCACGCGGACGAAGTCGCGGGCAGAAGCTAGTATTAATATAAAATTGCAATACTTTTTTATCTAGACAATAAATATTTTATGTGCACCACTACACCCATTTTGCTTGTAAATATTATTACATAGTATTGAAGCTAAGTGCATGTGATCAGAATACAATAATTGTCGGCATTACACAATTTAACTTAATAGCTCATTGTATAATCGTGACAGAAGTATGAAAGTCTCTATTAAATATAACTATGCTATGTTAATAACAGTATCATACTTAATAATGCAACTGTAATACCGATGTATTAGTCCATGTTATCTATACATATAAAATGCTTTGTCCTGAATGACTGACGGATCAACGCACAGCCTAAACCACTGATCGTAGAGACCTGAAACTTGGAGGGTGTGTTCTTTATATAACGTTAGCATCCGATAAGAAAGGATTTTCCGAAATTCTACCCCTATGGGGTGGAAAGGGGGGCAAAGTTTGTATGAAACTCTGTCATTTTTAATTCGTATAGCCCACGCGGGCAAAGCCGCTGGCGGATAGCTTGTTTAATATATTACTGCATAATGTACTAATAACTCACTAATTGAATTAAGGACTCGGGTACGATGTTAATTTTTTACTGACATTCCTGGTTTATGGGCAGAAACATTAGTTTGTTATTTACGTAGACTTTTCTAAATTCCTATAATTTATGTACTCGAAGCTTTACATAATGTACTAACTAACAGTCACCAATAACATTTTTGCAAACCAGATTAATATTTTCCCATTTTAAAATTCCTTCACATAGGCTATTCTGGACTCGATTGGCGGTTTTTTTTCATTATGATCATCAAGATATGTTACTCCTTTAAATCTGTTCCATCATTTACGATAAAAGATCATAATCTTTGAGTCATCTTTAAGATAACATCACAATTGAAAGTAGGACCACACAGCATTCAGAATCGAGCATCTTTTGCAATAGCATCCAAACATTACTAAGCAACAACCTAATATTTCACCAGGCACACTAATAGGATGTAACAGCAATTAACCACAAGAAGTAACTAACCCATAATTAATCGTAGATTAACCTGTGACCTTTTGCTAACAGCAACCTATAGAGACATTTTGAATAAGCTGAGGTATCAGCCTACCGCTTATCGTAAAGCAAAGAGGTAGTAATTTATTTAAACTGGCATAGTTAGGCTGTTAGCACTCCATAGTCTGCGATAACTTTGCGGTATAGTAGCTGAACAAAATTTGCAAAAGGGTGATTAACATTCCAAAAAAATCAATACTTAGCATATATTTTTAGGGATGGTTAATTTAATATCGATGATATAATTGGCGAAATTTCAAGTATGAGTAGGAATTCCTACTATTGGAGCCCTTCAGAAAATGCCTTCGAGAAAAACAGGGTTTTTTTTTAGGAAAGGTAAATTATCAAATCATTCCTTCCGACGGAGTGGGATGGTACCTATGTCAGAATCTTACTAACTAAAATCCATCTATGCTCCTCCCTTCGCCCTTTGTGTTCCAGCCGCGATAACTCTTACAAATAATCCTAGTGATATGACCTAATTTAAATATATTTTGTTTGTACCATTTTAGTAGAATCAATACCCGATATCTGCCGATCATTTTCGATACTTACTTGATGTCAGTACTTGACTATTAATGTCACTGGTGTTGTTTATAAGTGATTCTATTATACATTGTTACAGTCTAGTAGTTGCATGACCCGAGTGCTGGGGGGTTCACCCCATTCGTTCTCGGGTTTGATTCCCAGGATGGGCCGAAATCGCTTTATGGGTTTTAAAATTTCATAAAGCAGCCCAGAGCCTGGAAGTTGGCGGCGTTACATCCCCATCCCCATGTCTGGGAGGCATATTAAGTCGTCGTCCCCGGTTGATACCTTGATGGCAGTCGTCGTTACAATTCCATATTAAAGGCCGCCATGTGGATTTGGGCAAATTCTGATAATAGGCTTTTTAGGTTGCTAAAACTTGCAGCCCACATGATAGGCAAGAAGAAAAGTGCTATAATTTTCATATTTGTATACATTAATATACCTATTAATATTTCTAATAATTGACACTGGCCAGTTATGGTTTGATGTAACCCTATGCTTAACAGTTGGTAAATAAGGCTTTACGCGCATACCGGTAGCTAGTCGTGCGTAGCGGTGCGCGTGCGCCGCCCACTAACGGTCCATTGATCGTATGTTGTTAATTGATTTGTAATCTGTCGTTCGCGGCGCGGTAGATGTTATGGGTCAAAGGTGGAAGAAATAGTTTGTTGGTTTTCTGTAATAGCCGCTTTAACTAGAAGCTTTTTGGCTGGTTTAACTTTGAACGAATAAAAGGAACAGAATGTTGTTAAAAATATATATTTAGCCTTAATTCATTTAGCCACTAGTGATGTAATCTTGATTAAACCTTTCTTTATTTTGCAAAAAATCTCCTATTTTTTAAAGTGCCTACTCAGTTTGCTCCGGGGCTGTGAGATGTTCGAAAGAGTTACCGCGCCCTCGGAATATAAAAGGCTGAGGAAGCAAAATGGATGGGTTTTAGTGAGTAAGAGTCTGACACTCCTACACGCCCCACCCACGTCGGGAGTGGTCATTTGATGTATACCCATTCGAAAAAAGAAAAAAAATATGTACTCAGTTTGTTGGTTATGTAACAAGAAAAAATTATAATGTGTAAAAATTATATTTAATTTTAAAAAACAAATATTGCGTAACAAAATGACTGATGATTCCCGTGAATTAAAATTTATTATCCCATGCTAAAACACTAATCTATCTAAATAATTAATCACTTTAAAATATCGTGATATTTTAAAAATACTATCGATCGCCTCCGGAATTGTGACTCAAGAACGTGTTGATTAATTAGGCATTCATAAAATATGTACTGCCAAACGTTACAGTAAATGCGTCATCATAGAAAACAAGATTAACATTTAAATATTTCAACAGATCATCCTAATCTACTTTTACAGCTATTAATTATTTATTCATTAGGCACATTGTTTCTTAAATAACATGCATTAGCGGCCTGGCCATCGAATGTAAATGTGGTGTGTTATCAAAACCCAGATCTCTCGATTCAAATAATGTATCTATTGTAACTACCAAGAAATCCCGGTTTAAATCTATCGATCTCTAGTTAGAAAGCAGAGTTTGCCATCATTAAGTCCAGATGTATGTTACAAAATAGAATAAGAATACTACTTGAGGAAAAAATTTAGTGAAAGGCGTCGCAAGTCGTTCTATTTAAGAGTTTTAGGCAAGTGTATTGTTAACTTTCCTACCATGAATAGGGCGTTCTGATAGCAATTATAGAAAATATATTCTTATAAAAGATTTCTCATAATGAATGTTTAAAATATATGCAGCAAAGAGCATTTAATTTAGTTTGTGATTACCACATTTATTGATGCATTTGGAAACTGTTATATTGATGTTTTTTTACTTTTGCGTCACATCGGCGCTCCAAGCTGTGATATATTTAAAAATACGATCGCTCGCTGAACAGTTAGCATTTTTACTATATTATGAATTTGCTTCTTATGCTAAATTCCTTGAGCTAGAGTTCAATGACGGTGCCTTTGCTGTTAGAAGAGGCCTTTGTCCAGAGACAAAAATAGGATAATGTTAGTTTGGCTATTTTTAACGCGCATGCTGATACGAGAGATAAAGGTTGATTTGTTGTTGATGCTTTGAAAGATAAAATTGTAAGCTGTGCATGACAATCATAACACATGTACGTAGAAAAAAAAAAGCTTTTTACAAAAAAATTAAAGCCGACTTCCAAAAAAAAAACTGAAAAGTAAAAAATAATTTTTATTTAAACGCTTTACGACCAAAACATCGCTTTCGAAGTCGGTGTCTTGTAAGTTACTATTGTTAGTATTTCGCCACCGACTTCGAAAGCGATGTTTTGGTCGTAAAGCGTTTAAATAAAAATTATTTTTTACTTTTCAGTTTTTTTTTTGGAAGTCGGCTTTAATTTTTTTGTAAAAAGCTTTTTTTATTTTTTCGCTTTTCAGTGTCTCGGTCTTGCTATCTTAACAAAATAAACACACCACTTTTTTAGGTTGTTATAAACGTAAATAACCAAATCATCTAAGTATTTGGCATATCAGCAAGTAGAGATAAATCGTTATTATTGATATATTTATAAAACGGCTGAACCGGTAGTGATAAAATTTAAATGGGACCACACGGGAAGCACCAGCTTTCAAATAAAAAAAGAATCATGAAAATCGGTTCACCCAGTCGCAAGTTACGAGGTAACAAACATAAAAAAAAAAAAAAAAAAAAAAAACAAAAAAAAAAAACAGTCGAATTGATAACCTCCTCCTTTTTTTGAAGTCGGTTAAAAAGACTTTAGAGTTTATAGTGAAACGAAGCAGTATGATATTTGTGCGATTTATCCCCCCTTTTTTGGATTGGGAATCATCAAATAACTTCTCGCCATTTGTGTCAGACTCTTACTGACTTAAACCCATCCATGTTTCTTCCTCAGCTCTTTTTATTCCGGTGGTGCGGTAACTCTTTTCCCTGGGATTGACACATTATACTGCTCAATCCATTCAATGAAGATTCTGAGTCATGAGGCGTTGCTTGTAACACTTACGTTCGCATCAAAAAATTCAAGTTTCACACGGCAGGGATCCGATTATTTCATCATCTACTCTTTTTCTTGTTGTTGTTTTAATCTTTTTGCTTGAAGTATCTCGGTAGTAATTACAAACAACTTTCTTCAAAAGAATGCCTATGCAGATTATGGTATGGTGATAGAAACTGTTTGGGAAATGGTTGAGGTTTTTTAATTATGTTCTATGTGATGAACGTTCGAATTACCTCTGCGGGAAGTATCCGGCCTGCAAGCTACTGGCGACGGTGGTATTCAGAGCAAATTGCTCGAAAAAAAGAGTGAGAGAGTTGGGTAAACTTTCTGTTCTAGATTGTTGATGCAAGGACTTGATTGGACCTTTTTTTTGAGTAATGCCTCATAATATACATAATTGCTTACATGTGCTTGATGCTTAGCATTTTTTACTTTATCTCTTTGAAGACTGTGTGTAGGGCATAAGTGTAAAAGGTAGGTACGTAAGTTTTAAGCATATCTAAATGTTTCTAGATACTAGACTGTTTTGAGTCTTGATTGACGAATTTTAACACAGTATTCCGATTTCTCGAATAAAATAATGTGTCCAGTTTAAGACTGCCGCTCATTCTAAGTGATCATCGCAAGATACAAATTTGTTTCCTCATAAGTTTCAATAACTTAATTTAAATTCGCCATTACAAGAAACGGTCAGTTTTCTAATATCATAAAATTATACGATTTGCAACTATTACACGAGTAATTATTACAGTCTTTGACTATTAACAAGAATACTCAATTATTTGCAGTTCTAACTATTTAAAACTACTATAAACTAGTCTCAGTTAATTCATACGACAACTATTAACTGAGTCTGTCGCAAATGTGAAGTTATGTAAATAAACTATGTACAATAAGTTGGGTAAATATATGCTGCAATATTATATCTAAGACTTTTTTATAAAGGTGTGGTTATAACTGATTATTTGTATAAACTGTTAAGGCGAAGCTTGTTCTGTTAAACAAAAATAGTATGTCTTAAATTTACTGCATATACCTATAAAACATCATTTAATAATAACGCGTCATGATCTCTAACTTTTTTTTTCTAATTTTTTTCTACATGACCTCTTGCAGGGTGCTTCTAACAGCATTCGACCTGCTTAACCGGACAATAATCTCTAACTTTTAATAAATACAAACTTTTATACCAAAATATTTTCATACAGAAATTTAAATCTCATAAACTCAGCGTGGTCTCTAACTCCTAGTGCAGTAGGGTATTGTGGCTTAAAACTCCACAATAAATGAACAAAAAAAAGCAACAGTGAAAAAACAAAGGTATCTTAAAAATGTAAAGAATTTTAAACATAGTTGCTAGCACTTCTTAACTGACGTCACAATTTCTAAACCCTTAAAAACTTCAGTTCCATGTACGATACCCATTTCACGCGACAATTATGGTTATTTGTTCTTCTAAAACTTAAGCTTGTAGCTACTTTTTCTTTCATGATTTTTTTAAATCTGTTTATTTTTATACATTCTTTATTCATTCTTTACTAGATGACCCGATTAACTTTTCTCAATGTTAAACCTTCCCCGGACCACGACAAACGTTTCAAAACCAAAATCAGCTAAATCAGTTTAGTCGTTCTCGAGTTTTAGCAAGACTAACGAACAGAAATTAATTGTTATATAGGTATAAGATTATATTTGGTTATTCTTTATTATAAAGGTTTTTTTTTATTTTCAAAAATAGTTAAATAAACACCCTCTGCAACTTCTCTTTAACATTTAATACGTAAATTACGTGTAAGTTACGATAGGTACGTGTTGGGTGGCACGCGGCGTCCACATCTCAGCCTATTTAGTAATCGCCTCACGAGCCTCAGTCGGCTCATGTGGATTGCGATATGATTGAAGATAATTGATCCGCCAAATGATAGTTCTAGAGCAAACATCGCTTCCTCTTATGGTATAACTGTTTTATGGTATATTAATGGCTTTGCCCGCGGCTGCGCTCGATTAAAAGAAATTCGATTTTTGATTTCTTTGTTTTGGGCCATTGTTATATTTCTTATGCTCTTCTGTCCGATCATTGGTTTTTGGTAAGTGGTCACTATCACCTGTCAACAAAAACAGATGAGTTTCCATTTCAAGGCAAAACCTGTGTCTCATATAACTATTTACATGCCTCCATACCATGCTGCAAAAAAAATACCTAGTGCTAGATGCGTTCCTTTACAAATAACTCTATGAGGTGGGTACCTACTTTTTAAGTAACTTTTATCACAAGCAGCATGGTAAAGAGGGCAGTTAGTAATTGCAAAATCACATACCACCATGTTTTTGCAATCACTATTCAGGTGTGAGAGCGAGACACAGCTACTAACGGTATAAAGCACCGTCTCTTTTTCACAACTAAAGTATTTCCAGGCACGTCATGGTAAGGCCCTAGTCCCTTTTACATGATATACCTAAGTATGTGTTGTGTAGACAATTTTTTTTAACAAGCCTATCATTTAGTTTTACCAAGTTGCTCATTACGATATAAAGGGTGGGAAGGAAAACGGCGTCTTTATCTCTGGATGATATTTTTGTTCCTTTAAATGTTTGTCCTATGCATTAAGACATCTAATTAATAAATAAAGTTATTTATAATTTAAATAGAACTATAATAAATATAATATGTCTTGAGTCGGTTTATTTTAGTAAACCAAAATGCTTTGTTAGATCCGGCCCGTCTCATGTCAGTCAAAGTGTGGTTTACTTATCTTTAAATATCATCTTGATTAGAGGAAGCATGTGTTTATAACTTGACGTAACTTGTGCTCGCTTACCGCATTACTAAGTAGCTTCCGACCTATCTGTTGCCTTATTTCATTTGCATAACTACTTATGCCCAAAGGCAATAAAAAATATTACATTCAACGTGGCAATGCCACCAGTCTGTTGGGAACTCCACCAGTTGACGGCGATAAGAATGATTTTTTCGGCAATATACACGTATTTTCATATAAAAGTTTTTTTTAATAGTCAACAACGTATCTAAATAATGTAAATAATATATTACTACATATGTATAAAATATTTGTTTATATTTTTTCTTCACTGTTGAATTAATTGTCATGAATCTGGGTAGCACAAAAACCTGAATTGCTCTAATAATATGAATTTCAGTAGACAAAACTGGATGAAATCTATACTAATATTATAAAGAGGAAAGATTTGTTTGTTTGTTTGTAGGGTTTTAACTTAAAAACTACTGGACCGATTTTCAAAATTCTGTCCCCGTTAGAAAGCTACATCTTTACGAAGTGTCATAGGCTATATTTATTTC
Source organism: Pyrrhia umbra (assembly GCA_963891755.1). NCBI lineage: Eukaryota > Metazoa > Arthropoda > Insecta > Lepidoptera > Noctuidae > Pyrrhia > Pyrrhia umbra. Next base: position 4,786,115 of record OY982923.1, on the reverse strand, counting down.
CAGAAAAAAATAGGGATCCTTACTAAAACTTGAATAATGTAACCCAAGGTGTAAAAACAGTAGTCCACACGGGCGAAGCCGCGGGCGGAAAGCTAGTATAATATATTTGGCATTTTTGCTTAACTCTTTCATGTATACACAATGTATTTAAAACAAACGTTAAAGCAAATACGATCATACCTACTATGTAGTTGTTAAATGAATACAAATTCTTATCTTATCATGTAATGAACAGGTATATTTAAAACATAAGCAGCTAATATAGATTGATTGACTTATTAGACATTCAAATGACTGGTTTGAATGGAGCTTCATTGTATATGCAAAACTAACAAAAGTAAATATTAATTGTATGAAAGCACTTCTAATCAAACTTTTTAATTATTGGTATGGTTTATCCGTCGTAAGAGGAAGTCTATTTTCTAAAGATCAAACAAACTTTAACACTATATTTTTGAGCCGTTTGGGGTTGAAACTCTAGGGTCGTGGGGTCCGACCACCACCCACCTTCCCTTCCCTTTTTGCCCACCTTCTTTTTAAAGAATTAGCGAAGCGGCTTGTTGACACTTCCCGTGACCCAAAGGCTGGCTTTTACTTTGGCCAAAGGCTAAGCATTGCCATCCAACGTGGCAATGCCGCCAGCCTCTTGGGTACACTTCCAGTTGACGGCGATGAGGAAGAATTTTTTGACGCAATATTTTAGTTAGATTTATATTAGAATATATTTATACTTACTTTTTATTATTTTTCTTAGTGTAAATAATGTAAATACTTCCTTTAACATTATTGGTAATAATTGATATTGTATATTTGAGCTGTTTGGGGTTGATACATTAAGGCCCCGGGGTCTTCTATTCAGTCAAGGTTTTCTATTTCGTGACCTAGGTAAACGTTTAGTCGACTCCACGCGTGATCAAAAGGCTGGCCTATATTTCGGTCAAAAAATCAGCATTGCCAACCAACGTGGCAATGCAGCCAGCTTTTTGGCCATGATTCCCGTTGACAGGGATGCGGATGTATATTTTGATGCCTTATTTCTCTAGTAGGTATATAATTAATTAATCTTGTTTTGATTATTATAAATATTCTAAAGATCTTATTGAAATCTTAAATATCCTAACTTCCTAACTAATATCTTTGGTACGCTTTCCCGATAAAACTGCTAAACCGATTCAGATGAAATTTGGTACGGATAGAGGGGACCTTTGAAACCTGGCAAGTACCAGTGTGACTTTTCTAATATAATATGTACTTTCTAAGTATATCTTAGACGTCACTGACTACCGGTGAAGGAAAAACATCGTGAGGAAAGCTGGACTTCTTCTTCTCTACTTCTTCATGAAGTCTGAAATAGCCAATCCGCCTTGAGCAAGCGTGATGATTAATGCTCAAGTCTTCTCAGTATGAGAAGAGGCCTGTGCCCAGCAGTGGGATAATATATAGGCTGATGATGATGAGGGAGACCTTGGAGATGATTAAAGGCTACCCGAGTGCGTTAAGTAGTTCCTTCGAGACGCGGATGAAAATTTGTGAAAGGCGCGGGAAACAGCTAGTAATACAAGATCTAATAGAATCTATGCAATCAGTAATTCATTATTTGTGTCTCATTATCACAAAACAAAACAGCGACGGTCTAAAATAAAAGATACAAAGTGAGCTTTAATTGTTTTTTATAACGAATACAGGTACTATCTACTGTTTGATCATTCCGCTAGGCATAGAACCTGCTATTGATTTCATATTGCTTCCTAGATTGATTTATTAAAAAAACAAACATAAAAAACAAGAAAGTTTTTTATTAGTTAGAATGCAAGACCAAAATTGATTGGTTGTAAATTATAGTTATCTAGTAGTGCTCCTAAAAATAAAGTCTAGATTTGTCGCCCATTATTAAATAAGTATGTACATACATAGCTATAGATTGTATACACAATTAGTTTATTATTTCTTTATCACGGCCGCCTGCTTGTGTAAAATAAAAGATATCATTAAAAACTTTATTGCTACATAACAGTAGCTACGTACATACATGGCTTACTTTGTAAACGACCTTGTTTAAATTTTAACGTAAAAGTGTCACATTCTTGAAATAATGAGAGTTTAATAGTGTGTTGCAGGGATATTGCAAGGACGGCGATTTGATTTAAACACACTTTACAGGCAGTTGTGACCCAAATTCGTGCTCTCAATGTGAAGGAAGTCGTATTTCTTGCGTATATTTAAGACTAGCTTTTCGTCGGTAGCTTCGATTTTGTGCTATACTAATTCAAAATAAAAATAACAGAGTTTCATACAATCTTTGCCGCCCTTTTTTCACCCTCTTGGGGTGGAATTTCGGAAAATCCTTTCTTCAGATGCCTACGTTATACAAAGAACACACTCTCCAAATTTCAGATCTCGAGTGCGTTGATCCGTCAGTTATTCAGGACAAAGAATTTTTATGTGTAGACAAAGAATTTGTATGAGTTTATCTAATTAGGTACTTGACTATAACGTGAGTAATTAATATATGTTATTTAACCATTTCATACCTTTCAGTAACGGTGTATTTGAATTTCGAAGATGGACGATTGGTCAATAGGAAATGAGCGGGGACGTTTGATAGATGCGGTAGGCAAGTAGAATTTGGGACAAAGTTTGGAAATAATGTCCTATGCCTATCGAGGGATAGGCATTGGGTAAGCTACATTGTTATACTATTGTAGGTATTGGCTGTGGGGTCTAGCTGCTACAAAAAACCCCATACAAAAAAAAAAACGGATAATGCTATGCTCAGTTCGGAAATTTAATCCAAAACCTCATGTTAACCGCTATATCAATAGGCAGTCATACTGTACTCGAATGAAACACACATCAGATAAAATCTGTTTGTGGGACATAATTTGGTATAATATTGCGTTTACGCCACCCAATAATCTCAACTAAGTAATTACAATTATTATGGTTCACATTCACCAAACCCCTTCCGTTGCCATTGTCATAACCCTGACATGTTAAATCAACTCTACTTAAAAATACAGACAGCTATTTTGTAACTAGCTAATAGTTAAGTATCCGGTTAATCTCAATTATCTATCTAAATGGTTGTTGCCGAAAATTGATGAATAATGGTCGATATAGTAATCAGTTCAAGGGTACCGTGAGCGTGCGCCCACCCACGTGATAACCACTCCATAATAAGTACCATTGCCAATTGATTTTACGAAAAAGATAAACAAAAACATAACCTATTTTCTTCTCATTTTCCCCTATAGATAAATAAAATTGCATTAAATGATGAATGGTGATGTTTAGAGCATGAAATTAACATACTTTCTGTGGCAGAATAAGAACAAAATAGGTTACTACTTTGTTTAAACTTTTCGTATAATAAGTGGTACAGACTATAGAAGAATCAATAATGCGTTTTGTGTTGAAGTTATTGCAGGCTTGAATAAGATCATAATCTTTTATTCAATGAGATTTAATCAGTTTGATGGTAAAATGAATCGAATAAATAGTTTTACAAATGATAGCTGTGCTGTTAGCTGTCATTGCTATCATGTTATAATGTTCTGTTAACAATATCTCTCTTATAATAATCTGGCTTTTTTTTCTAAGTTACTAACGTGAAATTTTGCGAAGGGGACATTTTGCGAAAGCGCCATTCTGCGAAAGTATTATTATGAGAAAGAGACATTTTACGACCAGTAAACATTTTGCGACTAAGCCGGAGAAACATCGACGAAAATATTTTTTTTACTCCAAAAATAAGTTAAGTATTACAAAGCTTTATTTACTTTAGGAAACAAGAAAGTAAATAAATTTTAGCCAATTTATTGGTAAATTAAGGATCGTCATAACGAGACCGTAACTCATTATAGGTAATAGAAATAATCTCTTTAAATCGCTCTCTTGTAGAAATATGATATTTTTAGCATCGCGCCCTAGCTTATATTGACACCAACTACTTACCTAGGCAGAACTCACCAAGACATGAATTGTTCCTCATCATTCTCATGTATGAAAGCTGCAGGAAAGTCGCTTTCGGTGGTATGGCCACGTCTTACGACGCCCGGCAGGATACGTGGGAAATAAATGCCTCAAAATGACGTTGCCTGGCGCCAGAAGTAGGGGACGGCCCAAGAGACGCTGGCTTGATGTCGTGCAGGATAACATGCGTGCCAACGTACTAACTAAACACGATGCCGAAGACCGTGCAAAGTGGAAAAGACTAAGTAGGAAAGTGGACCCTGGGTTCTCCCGCGCTAGGCGGGACGAGCAACCGGGAGACACGCTAGGTAGATGATGATGATGATTCTCATGTGTGATCGTTCTATGATCGTAAGGATCTTGATATACTTATAATGAGAAAAATAGGTCAGTAAGTGACCTTGAGTGCTCACTGTTCACGTTTTAAAAGTTACATCGTCTTTACATCAACTAAATGCACAATGTAAATAGTCTGCTTAGTATAGAAAAGCTTAGTGACAGGGCAACGTGATTATATCAGACTACGTTATAATTTCGTAAGTATCGCTATTTATTGGTTTAATTTAGATGCACTTGACAGCAGCAGTCCATAGTCCAAACTGTGAGCTTAATTCAACATAAGTAAGTACATTAACAATATTGAATCTTTTTGAGGGGAGTAATTTGAATTACTTAATAATACTAATAGCAGACAATGAATCTGTGGTTTCGATGCAGATGTGCTGCAGTTCGAAGGAGGAAAAATGGATGGTTTTTATTCAGTAAGAGCCTGACACTCCCTCCTGCTCCCACAGCGAGAAGAGTTGTTTAATGATTTCCCATCCTTAAAAAAGTCTAAATACACAAATTAGTAATAAAGTTTGTACTCTCGAAACTTTAAAATGATCCATTGAAACTCCATTGGGAGAACGAGACCGACTCTTTTTATACCGGAATCTGAATTATTTTAACGTGTCATAATAAGGTCTCTGCTTATTATAAGCGTTCATGGTTAGTCTACTGTGGATACAATAACTTGATATAATAAAATGATTTTTAATATTACTTTTCTTTTAAAAGAACCGTTTTGGTCTTTTAAGGTTAGGCCAACCTTGCATACTTTGACTGTGGTTGGCTTGGTTATCACGAAAATGACTAAATGACTTTAGTTGGGCATTGACTAATTGACTTGAGTTGATCCATGAATCCTTTTTCCAATGTACACTCGATTACAAAAGATACTTTGACTTTACATTTTCAAATTGGAAGTTAATGTGAAATCATAATTGTTTAATTTAATTACATATTAACAAAAAAACTTACTATAGCTAAAAATATATTAATATATATATACAACACTACTAACTAATACAGAGCGTCAAAAACTTCCTCCTCATCGCGGTCAACTGGGAGCGTACCCAAGAGGCTGGCTGCATTGCCACGTTGGATAGCTATGCTTATCCGTTGGCCAAAATAACAGCCAGCCTTTGGGTCTCGAGAAGCGTCAAATAGCCACCTGGATATTTCCTTAAATAGAGGGTGAGCATTCGGACCCCACGACCCAAGAGTTTCAACCCCAAACGGCTCGAAAATAAAGTTGCCTATAAGGCTACTATTATGTGAAATTATTTATCAACCTTCATTTAAATTGAAATAAATTGGTAATCAATGCCACCACGATACAATAAAAAAAAAGATTTCAGATATTCCCTATAGGTTTTCTTTAATCTGTTGAAGAGAACTGTTATATTAATTTAGTAATTATTAGTATTCATTACATGAGCCATTGAAACTTCTTTATTTTCCTGAGAGACTCACTTTTTTGTCTACAAAACTCTGCATTTTGCAAAGCGATCCCATTTATTCCGAGCACTTTTGCAACTCATTGTACCTACTAGCAAGCAACACAAAAATTGATCAATGGTATCGCAGCTTGCGCAAGCGATGATTGTAACAAGGTGGGCGGCCCATACACCTAACGTTCAACAGAATATGTCGTCTAACAGGTGCAATGTGAACATAATTCTACGTGCATCGTGCTCATATCTCGTACTTAATAGGGCTTACACTGAATAAATACTTTATTAACATGAACACTGAGGTTTTATGCGACTAATTGAATTATCAAGTAGCACGCCCGCGGAGCATGTGAGCATTAATTTGGGTCGTGACTTTTATTCGCTTAATTGCTCTTTTGTATGGATTTTTATTATCCTACATTTTTAGAACTTCCTACAGCTAAAAATAAACTAATGAACAAAATATTCGTGACGAATATTCATGACGTTATACCTACAATTAATTCACAAGGGTTTTTAAATTATAAAATTAATTCTTTAAGGTTTTTAAATTCATATCTTGTGATGTTTTCACAAGTCGTGTCATGTATTTTGAACTATCAATGAATAGTATGTAAGAAACAAGAATATTTTCATTCAAAATTACGCTTACATTAACGTTTATATTAGTGTAATCGTTCTAAGCCCACAGAACATTTTTAAAACGCAATTCTGCGGCTCCAATCAAATATTTATTTATTGATAAGTAATATAAACTTATAACTCTTTTGGCGGGAAGTTATAAATTGCATGCGATAAATAGCAGCTTTGAAAAGTGCATGTCGTCTGTCAAGTTATATTTGAAGACTCCTATAACGTAATTCAAATGTTAGTTTTAATTTAGTTTATAATCATTGAAACTAACTTGATTTTTATACTTTATTTTGTCACTGATAATCTATAAATTAAGTTAGGGTTTATCCATTCACATTCCTGTATTTTATTCTTAACTTTACTGAAATATGTATATTAATTGTTAAATGAGGAAATTTTGTTAACTTAGTTTCGGAATTGGGAAATTAAAACACTAAAACATTCAATCGATTTAGATGTTTTTTTTTATGGATATAAATTCAACATGGAGAAGAATCAGAATGAGACTGACTCTGCAGAAAACTGCTAGTCTTCTAACAATTATAAATAAAATAAAAATAACATAATTAAATCTTTGGACAATTTCACACAGTGCCAACTAGCCCCAAAGTAAGAAACTAATATAGATTAACGGATCATCATCATCTGCCTAGCCTTTTCCCAACTATGTTGGGGTCGGCTTCCAGTCTAAACCGGATGCAGCCGAGTACCAGTGTTTTACATGGAGCGACTGCCTGTCTGACCTCCACAACCCAGTTACCGGGTAACACGGTACCCCTTGGTAAGACTGGTTGTCAGACTTTCTGGCTTCTGACTACCCGTAACGACTGTCAAAGATCTACAAATGACAACCGGGACCAACGGCTTAACGTGCTTTCCGAGGCACGGAGGAGTCTCGCTATGACATAGATGGTCACCCATCCACGGACCGACCGCGCCAAGCGCAGCTTAACCTTTGATCGGTCGAACCGTGCGGCTGTTACTTCGCCACGAGCTCCTCTATATATAGATTAACGGATATACTACTTATATACATTTTTAAATAACATATTAAACATAGTAACACTCAGACCCGTCACAGAAATTAAAATTCATCATTTCAATTTCTGCCCGGCCGGGAATCGAACCCGGGACCTCTTGCGTGGTATTCGGCATATTGACCACTAAACCACTCAGGTCGTCTACAATTGTAATTGCAATTACAATTGTAATTATTTATTTAAAATAACCCAGTGAACTGACATTAACAAAATACAAAGCCCTTTATTCGAATCTGGTTCACATAACACACTTTTGGGCCAAAATTTAAGATAAAGCAATTTAATAATATATATCATACTAATAATCATGAGTATTGTTACGTAGGCCTAATGTGATGTCAAAATGATTCCTATTCTCAAGTTGATTGATCATTTGAGTATCACAATGGGTTATATATTATATCTAACAGTGTCAATGTCACTGACCTGGCGGATTATGGGTAGTTATATATTGTTATACCTCAGTCGCAGGCCACGCTAGAGCGACTGCGGTGAGCGGCGGCGACCTGCGGGGGCGGGACGCGTCAAGACGCTGCGTCTTGCCGCTGTAGTGTGCCACGTTGAAGCGGCCGCGTGACGCGTGGTTTTTAACTGAATATTTTGCGCGAGAGACACTTCCAAAGGGGTAAAATGTGTGCCCCCCCCCCCCCTGTAACTTCTAATATAAAAAAAATGATAAAACTAAAAAAAATATATTATTATGTGTACATTTCCATGCAAACTTCCCCCGAAAATTGGTTTGAACGAGATCTAGCGGGTAGTTTTTAAGTAATCAGCAATTTTCCTCTACAAACAAACTTAATTATGCGGTCGGTAAAAAACAAGATAATTGCGACTTTATTGCGTCTAATGTTCTTTCCAATGGTCGGAACCCTCGGTGCGGAGTCCGACTCGCACTTGGCCGGTTTTTTTTTACATACCTATTTATTCTTATATTGATCATCCTTACTGCACCAGATTGCTGGTCGAGACATTATTTCACTAATAAACTCCTCCGTATTTATGTTTTGCATCGCGGATAATTCAAAACAATTTAATAAATACGCAGGACGCGCGAACTCGTACTATTCTCTCCGCTGGTCGCGGTCGCCGGACGCGCACGCTAGTCGCGCTAACATGGCACCCCCCGTTCAACCCGTATTATTGTTTTTCCCGCTCATCGCAGACGCAAGACGCGTCGCGCCAGCGTGGCCTGCGACTCAGAGAGATAGAATAATAGGTACCTGTGGTGAGGTCAAGGTTCTTGAAGTTTTGAGTACTCACACGCTCATCATTGTGTATGTTCGTAGTAGGTTGTACTAAGAAGGTTTTGGTGTACTGAAATATGTATAAGAGTATTTTTCTAAATTGACTGTCGCGTTAGTCCAGTACTGTAAATGTAATATTATGCTAATGTAAGCTATTTTAAAATTAATAAATAAATCTAACCGAAAACAAAATTACTTAATGTTTAAAATAAAAATAAAACAATTTGTAACATACAAGGATATTAATAAACTCTTTAATTTTAATAAATAATATTTATGTCAGAAATTAAAGATGCATTCCACCACAGTAAAGCTTGAAAAGAATGAAAATAACAAACAAACATATTTTTAAATTATTTACAGAAAGAAACAGAAAAACAGATTTTAAACTGTGTGTGGTCTACTTGATCGGTGGGGGCCTGCTCCTTCTGTTACCTAAAATAAATTTCTTATCTAGCCCAAGATCAATTAATCTGCTATTGAAAACCTATATTAGAGGCTATGATTGGCTCGTCCGAATGCTAAACAACCAATCAAAATGAAGACCATAAAGTTAATATGCAGTTTCTGAACAGAGATTAGATAAAGTTTTAGAAACAGGTGTCTCATCCAATTAGGTGTCAATCTCTTAAATCATCGATTTAAGCTTATCGACTTATCAATTCAATAGATGTCTATATATTTTTTATTTACTCACAAAATGTATATAACTCATTAGGTACACGAATTAATGTTTTGTAAATCATTTCGTATCTGAATGTTACATAACGCGTGTTTTACCCAAAATACATAATTCTGCCATCATTAGAAAAAAGGCCGTTACTGGCATTTTTTTACCAAATCGGATTACGGATAGGTATGTTTAACTCAATGTCTATACTAATATAATAAAGCTGAAGAGTTTGTTTGTTTGTACGCGCAAATCTCAGGAACTACTGGACCGATTAAAAAAAAATCTTTCAGTGTTAGATAGCTCATTTATTGAGGAAGGCTATAGACTGTATATCATCACGCTAAAATTAATAGGAGCGGAGCATCAATTAAGAATGTTTAAAGCTACTATTCCACGCGGACGAAGTCGCGGGCAGAAGCTCGTCGAAAATAAAATGTTACTTACGGTATTTCTTCTTATGACGGCAGTACACACCCACACCTACATTTAGTCAGTAATGTTTAAGCCTTAAGCCCCGAAGCCTATTGCCCGGATACAAAGCCATTTTCCAACCAAAACCCATAGCGTGGTTTACCCATATGGAACTAAACATCTCAAATTCGGCCACTAGACCTAAAGGCAGTCTAAAAGTATTATATCTTGTAATCACTGTCGTATCTAATAAAATATGTCTATTATCAAAGTTATCGGTTTATTAATCTGCGCTTAAGTTTAAACTCAGTTCACCGCCATTACCGCTCCGGGCTACGAAGTTAGTACAAAGTATTGCCGTTAATGTCAATATTTATAAATCAAAGCGCCTTAACTGACACAATCTGTTCTAATGGACGTTATTTAAAACAATTATTTTCGACTGACGCTTTATTTTATTAAGAAACTGTTTAATTCTGCCCTTAAGCGTCGCGTCAGTGTTGGAGTTATGGATTGTATTGCCTAAAGACGCCTCAGGCGACGCCATATGTGTGTGGACTGATTGAAAAACCTTCTACTTGAAGCTTGTTAAGTTTGGTAATAGATAAAACAACTTGGAAAAATTCTACAAATATTATAAACGCAAAAGTTTGTGTGGATGTATGTATGTAGTGTATGTTTGCTACTCTTTCACGCAAAAACTACTGAATAAATTTGGATGAAATTTGGTACAAACATAAGTTACTTTTTATCTAAATATCTGAATACTAGACAGACGAAGTCGCGGGGAGAAGTTAGTCCTTAACATACTGTCTGTATACGTATTTTATCTAGACTAGTTTTCTTGTTAGTTTCGTTTAATGTTCAAATAATCACAAAATCACTTCTTCCAGGTCTTAGGAAAATAGTGCACCCACACCCATATGTAGCATTTTTTTCATTTTTAAACCCGAATCCAGACATCGGTATTAAAATGAAAAATCAATAACACTTTTCTAACCAGTTGTATGATCACATGCTCAACAGTCGCACTTGCAACCACTACACCATTGAAGCAATTTATTAAGCGTCTATGACATAATGGCTTGCATATCAAGTAACATGATCGGCTTTTTAGGGTTCTGCATCGTAAATAGAAAAATAGAACGTTTATTGGATCACTTCTTTGTCCGTCTGTCGAGACCCGTCAGTCCGTAATTTTCGTTGACATAGAATCATAAAATTTGGCAAAAAACACGGTAAATAAGTAATCTAAAAATTGCTTAATTATAAACACAGAACACAATTTAGCAGTCGGATGAAAAAACAAAAGACAATTTATAACTACTTTGGACTTCATTTTTTGTTTTCTTTTTTTTAATTTGCCCGACGCTGTATGACGCTGCTTCCAAGGTTCGGCACCCTTGGTGCTCGAGTGCAACTTACACTTGGCCGGTTTTTAAAGGCCTGCGACCTACAGGCCAAGTCATTGCTTATCATACATTTCATCACATTCCAATTGGTCAAATAATGACAGGTTGCTTTTAATTGCCCTGGGGCACAAGCAGATTAGCTATCCATTTTACTCAATCTCTTTTTATTTGCGTGGGAAGATAAGTGTAGTACTACTATCCGTAATTGGATATCAGTTACGTCTGGTAGAAATGAATTCATTATTTTTATAGTATGGTTAAGGACAGTTGGGTAACTAAGTTGTTTTAATTCAGAAATCTTCAGAGCGTACTCACTCTGAATGTAACTCCGGTGTTACATATTTTATATTTATTAAAAATGTGTTTAAAAAAATGTTCGCGTCTCCCATTATTCCGATTCATCATCATCATCTGCCTAGCCTTTTCCCAACCATGTTGGGGTCGGCTTCCAGTCTAAACCGGATGCAGCTGAGTACCAGTGTTTTACATGGAGCGACTGCCTATCTGACCTCCACAACCTAGTTACTGGGTAACACGGTACCCCTTGGTAAGACTGGTTGTCAGACTTTCTGGCTTCTGACTATGAAATTTATTTTTTATTTAAAAATAATAAATGTTAAATCCGTTGAATTTGGAGGATTTAACAAAAGCGTTATCAGTGTAAATTCGATGAAATCATTACAAATTTAATTTAAATTAATAATATAATAAAATATTGTTAAAATAAACAACGAAGGCAGAAAAACAAATCACAGTTTATATTATACATTCTAATAATAATTGTAGGTACATATCACTTTATTAAATTAACTTAATCGAATCTCTGTTGTATGACTAAAATATCGGCCATATTAATGTCTAGTTGTTGATTTCTATGTATAAATTTTAATTAATTTCCTTCTAAGTGCAGGTTTGGACCTCAAATATTAGTTTGATCCTATAAATCAGCGCTGATTAGTATTGGCAGAATAACAACGTAACTAATTCTATTATCGTAAGTACTTGTTTGTTGAATACATAATATGTATGAGAAATCAATGAGATTTCAAGTTTAGATTATGTAAGCGTAACGTTTGGTCTTAGTTTGAGATAGATGAGAGAGTTTGACTAACAAGCTAAATCATGTAGGTAGCTATTTTTTGAACAGTAACGGGCCATCCCCATCGTAAATATGTATAAACGAACAGCCCTGGCTGGATGTATCTACTTACTTATATGTAGTATGCATTATCTATGACAAAAAAAACAAATCAAAATTTGATTTAAGAACTTCTGTTATATATTATTTATAGCTGGTTGATAAGCTCTACAGTTTCTAGAAGATTATGAATTAAATCACAACTTTCTTTACATAATCAACACTTAGCACTTACTCAGGATGTCCACCGGACATGTCACTTAATTGGTTATGTAGTCAATTAGAGGCATGAATAATAAGCGTAACTACTTATACAACGTGACGTAAACCAACATCTTTTTAAACCGCGTCATTTAGTAGCAGCGGTTAATCTCCCGCCAGACGTAAAATAAAAAGGTTTCACTTAAACGAATTGATTTTCACTTCATTCATTCAAATAAGCAGTAATTGTAAGATTAAGTTTAGAGTAGCTCGTGACTGAGTAAAAGTTGCACGGATACGATCGATCAAAGGTCTATTCTTGGCGCGGTTGGTCTGTGATTTTTTTTTTCTACATGACCTCTTGCAGGGTGCTTCTAACAGCATTCGACCTGCTTAACCGGACAATGTGGCGAGGTCCTAATTTAATTAATTAAATTAAGGCCTCCAGCCAAGGCTAAAACTAAGTTTAAAACTAAGTGACAGCGCGCTAAGGGCTCCCCCTAGTGGGGAACGAACCTCGGCTTAGGGTGTCACTGGGGAGGACAACTAGGGACTAGCTGGATGATAACAATATTATTATTAGGGGATTTGGTCTGTGAATGGGTGACATCTATGTTATATCGAGACTCATCCGTACCTAAGCCGTTGGTCCCGGCGGTCATTTGTGTAGATCTTTGACGGACGTTACGGGTAATCAGAAGCCAGAAAGTCTGACGATCAGTCTTACCAAAGAGTATCGTGTTACCGGTATCTGGGTTGTGGAGGTCAGATAGGCAGCTGCTCCATGTAAAACACTGGTTCAGTTGCATTCGGTTAGACTGCCGACCCCAAATATGTTGGGATAAGAGTAGGAATTTTGTAAAATTTATTGTGAAATTTGTATCGCTATTTCTGTCGGAGTCTAAACTTATTTTTTTTTTAGGAAAATCATCGAATGACTTCTCCCGTAGAGAGTCAGACTCATACTGACTAAAACCCATCCATGTTCTATAGCCTTTTGTTCCAGTGGCGCGGTAACTCTTTTGGACATCCCGCAGCCCCGGCAGGCTAGAAACATCATTATACGATTTCGTAACCAGTTGTTTAAAAAAAGGAAGAACTGAGTAGACAATTTAAATATTGCTCCAGATTACCTGAAAGTGAAAGCTGTACCTTATTACATAACGGTTTAGCATAGACTAAAGACGGTGTTTATTGGCGTAATTAATAGATCAATCTAAATAGCCCGCATTCCTATTGCAATATCGCGGAAGAACTAAATCGTAAGGTATTAGCAATTATGTATCACGTGAAACAACGTTATAAAATATGATACTGATCATTCTTGAGTTAACATTCTAGGAATTGTTTTTTTACTGAGTTTGCACGATTAACGCCAAATTTCCCGATTATTCAATGTCTACACACTTATTAATACTCTACCCATAGATTAATTAAAGTCTCCCAGCACGGACACTTTTATTATTCTACTAGCTTCCTCCAGCGACTTCGCCCGCGTGGGCTATACAAATTCAAATTAAAAATCTTTCATAAAAAACTTGCCTCCCTTAAGGGGGTAGAATTTCGGAAAATCTTTTCTTATCGGATGCCTACATCTTACAAAGAACACACCCACCAAGTTTCAGATCTCTACGATCAGCGGTTTAGACTGTGCGTTGTTCCGTCAGTTATTCAGGACAGAGCATTTAATATGTATAGACAAGACATAATAATTATTCGTCTAGAACGGTCGTCAATGTCATTGCACTTTTTAGTTCCACGTTTGAAAAGTTTTTTTCTTAATTATCTGTATAACAATTACTAAAGTCTGTCATTGAAACGCTGGCTGGCAGGAAAGGAAAAAACAGAGACATATGATTCTGTGAAACAGTCATTTAACTACTGAAGATATAATTACTTCCCTGTTCTGGCAATACTTTTGTTACCCAATAACTTACTTGATTATGTAGACATTCATTTAAATGCAGTAAAGACAGCAAATTATTCAGCTGTATAACTAAACGAATGTTAGCTAAACAACCTTTACTGCTAAGTGAAAAGGTAAACGGATATACACTACACTTGGAACCAATTCAATAGGGTCAGTCACAATATTTTTTATTTGTTCGAACTGCTTAAAGGCTATTTTCTGTAAAGTATCTTACATAATAATTTCATATTTCTAGATCCGTAAGATATTCCAGCTTTGTCACAGAGACGGCAACGCATCTGCGATGGGCTGGTTATTGCAGCTGTTCATTGGTGATGGTGACCACCTAGCATCAGATGGCCGGTCTATTTGATTCCTGTTTTATATTGTTCATCTCATCTGCCTAGCCTTTTCCCAACTGTGTTGGGGTCGGCTTCCAGTCTAAACCGGATGCAGCTGAGTACCAGTGTTTTACATGGAGCGACTGCCTATCTGACCTCCACAACCCAGTTACCGGGTTACACGGTACCCCTTGGTAAGACTGGTTGTCAGACTTTTCTGGCTTCTGACTACCCGTAACGATTGTCAAAGATGTACAAATGACAACCGGGACCAACAGCTTAACGTGCTTTCCGAGGCACGGAGGAGTCTCGCTATGACATAGATGGTCACCCATCCACGGACCGACCGCGCCAAGCGCAGCTTAACCTTTGATCGGTCGAACCGTGCGGCTGTTACTTAGCCACGAGCTCCTCCTGTTTTATATTGTTATTATATTGAATAGAAAGATAATATTCGTAGTTTCTGATTTTAATTATATTTTCCACTCCTCCTCTATTAGGTATTTTAAGATAATCTTGATTGCAAGTTTTAAAATGGTTTAAATAATTTATATAGGACTCATAGATACCTTCATATTTTTAACGCTATTTTAGTAGTCACTGTTGATTCTGGTTTTCAGGAATCGGAGTGGTTTTGAATAGCGTGGTAGGGTTTGAGCCGGATTTATTGCTTCCAAGTGTAGTTGCCAAACTGGCTGGTATCTATGACACGATCACAAATTCACAACTATGCATTTCATGGAGCTATTTACCAGTCCAAGCTAATTGCTCGAGTTACTTGAGTTATGGTACTAGAAGGTGAATAAAACTGAATTAAACAGTTTAAATTACATAATATTTCTAGTGAATTTTATGAACAATTTGTAATGTCAACCAAAGTCGTTTTGATGTATTCGTCTAAATAATTAATCATTTTAAATCAATATATTTGGTGTATAACTTTAATTTGTAGTGGGGACTATTTCGTTGGTTTAGTGGTCAAGCAGGACTGCTGATCTTGAGGTCCTTGGTTTAAATGCTAGCTAACATGTGATACAATTATTTATAATGTATATATAATGAATAAAATAAAATATCTACAATAATTTAATATTGACATTGTATAACGCTTGTTCTTCAAACGTAACAGACAGACATGTGTTGCTGGGGAATCTATTCCGCCACTTCTTCTTCTCAGCAATAACACAATATAGGAAATGGTGAAGGGCGGGCGTTTTGTAAATGTAAATTTGTCGTTCAAAAGCTGCTGATTTTCAGCCTAGTTTGAATAAATATTTATTGGTATTTTTTTTCAGCCAAATTGTTATTGTGTTTTCCAAGTGGAATTACTTAGTAGCAGGCCAGAGTCTGTGTTCTGCTCAGTTGATAGCAATATCTTTATTACATGGATTTAAATAAAAAACGTAATATGCACATACCTCTGTTTTACCTTTTAAGTAAATCAAGCCTAATAGTATGTTCAATATTTGTATAAATTAATAGTCGAACGCATTTCAATAGTAATTAAAAAACCATTACTTGATCGGAATGTGTTGTAAAAAGTCTTAAATCAACACTTCTCATTTAGGAACTGCAATTAGTAGCTAAGGCATTCGTTTTAGCATTTCTGCCAGGAAGTAGTTCGAATAGCTCACATTTTACAGGACTAAACTGCTAAAATACCTTATACGGGAACAGATCTACATAGGAATTCAGCAGTGTAAGAGAACTACACGGATAGTCGCGCTGTCGAAACAAAATTGAACCAATAAATATCACAATCGCAACTAGACCTGTCTTCATTGAAACTTCAATTTATAGTGAGTCATTTTGCTTAAGTAGAATCTGCGATTGCAAATAATTTTGCTAATTTAAATATTTTTTTACAAATTAGTAAGACTGGATTTAAAGTTTGATAAATATGAAAAATATTTTTTGAGGAATTTAGAGGATATTACGCATAATTATGCAACCAATGGCGAAATATACATTTAGTGATAATTGTAGAATTAGAAAGATATAAATCTATTTAATAATAATTGAAGCAAAAAATATCGATCCCTTGAAGAGTTTGAATTTTGCCATAGTTAGATTTTATTTGGTAGTAAAATAAAAAAAACTTTAATTTCGACTAGTGGATTATCTAACACAGAAATACAGTAGACAGGAAGACGTAATCAGATGAATTTATTGACTACAATTGAGACTAAAGTACCTTTTACTTCGGATTATTTCTAGTTTCAATTTACATAAACAAGCACTAAAGATAAACGAAACAATTTCGTATATACTCTTAAGCAAATGCATCAGTCAATCCCATTGGTGGACGCGGTAACATTATGCAAAACATTTGGTTCCAAGTTTACGCATACTTAGGGCCAACTTCACCGAGAGATGGTTACCTAATCGGCCCGTTAAATAAAAACATGTTTTAATCACGAAGCGGGAATTTCAGTGTTATCGTTATCGACTTCTTGTTCAACCCCGGATTGGTAATCGACCGTTTTAGGAATAAAAAACACAAATGATAAGGTATCCATCGTAAAACAGAAGTTTTAATTCATGGTAAACAGCTGTTTTAAGTTGATCGGACTGTTATGTTGTCGGTGAACTTGGACCTTAGGATGTTACGACTGCACGAGCGGATGCTACTGCTCAATAAAATCCTACAACAAGCTATTACAACATCTGTTGGTGCAACAGCATCTAAAACCACTGACGTTTATCTCACAAGGAATTGCACTATTTACATAACATTCCCATCGAACTGGTTAACGATTTAAGCCTAAGGGCATACAAAATAACTGTCTCAGTACTTGTAATAATTCTGCATCAAATTCTCATTGAAACGTCTCGTCACAGACAGCGATAACATCATGGAACCTGTTTGCAAATGGACGAGGCTTGCGGCGCTCAAACACTGCCAATTAGCAGTATTAAGTCTACAGATTTCAAAGTCAAGATTACAAGTGTTAGGGAATCTGGTTAACGTTTTGTTCGTAGACAAACTATAGCTTCCATAATATCTGTTTATACATCCTACTTATATTAATAAAAAAAATAATGGATGTATGCATATTATTCTTTCACGCAAAAACTACGAAACGTATTTGGATGAAATTTGGTAGACACATAGTTTATAACCTGGATTAACATATAGAATATAGTTATTACCCGGGTACGCGAAGAGGGGCTCGTGGCTAAGTAACAGCCGCACGGTTCGACCGATCAAAGGTTAAGCTGTGCTTGGCGCGGTCGGTCCGTGGATGTGTGACCATCTATGTCATAGCGAGACTCCTCCGTGTCTCGGAAAGTACGTTAAGCTGTTGGTCCCGGTTGTCATTTGTACATCTTTGACAGTCGTTACGGGTAGTCAGAAACTAGAAAGTCTGACAACCAGTCTTACCAAGGGGTACCGTGTTACCTGGTGATTGGGTTGTGGAGGTCAGATAGGCAGTCGCTCCATGTAAAACACTGGTACTCAGCTGCATCCGGTTTAGACTGGAAGCCGACCCCAACATACTTGGGAAAAGGCTAGGCAGATGATGACCCGGGTACGCGAAGTAGTTCCCTCGGAATTCGGGTGAAACCGCGGGGAATAGCTAGTAGCTTATGTAAAGATGCTCTCTCAAAGCAGCATTCGCCTTTAATTGAACATATCAGATTCAATTCTGAGCAAAACGTTACAAGACTGCCTCCCTGAGTTACTTTTTAGGTTTCCGTAGTCCGACAAGGAACCCTTATAGTTTCGCCATGTCCGTCTGTCTGTCTGTCCGCGGCATAGCTCAGAGGTTCTTGATACTGGAAAGCTGAAATTTGGTGTGGATATGTATAATGATCACGCCAAAAAGTAGTAAAATAAAATTTTGAAACAAAATTTTTTAGTGTAGCTCCCAAACACGTAAGTGGGGATTTTTTCTTGCGTACCCTTTCGTGTGGGGTATCGTTAGATAGGTTTTTCAAAAATATTATTATACCATTTTTCGATTAAGCAAGCCATTTGCGAAATATTTAGCTTTTAAGTGCTAATTTTTGTTCGATACGCGCATCCCTCCCTCTAACTTTTGAATGGCTGTACCTAGAAATGTGAAAAAAATTGCAGACGTAGCACATGTAATGAACGTACTAGGAAAACTATCATGGCTAAGTAGACTTAACTGGTTACAGAGTTATAGTCGACTAACTAACTCCTACTACGGAACCCTACTGCGCGTGTCCCGACACGCACTTGGCCGGTTTTTTAATTTTAAATAGTCATTGGCAGTGGAAATTACTATTCTGAAAATACTATACAATATAGAAAGAAATTAGTCATTAGCAATATTTTAAAGAAACAAAAAATATACTAAAATTAAACTATTCATCCACATCGCTGTCAACATGCTTTCGCTATGACTGTATTTTAAATTGACAGCACCATTAAGAGACTTGTCGTCTGACTCATCTTTTTATCACGGCACTGCTCTTACTTATAAAAAAGAAGCAGTTAATTTGTGTGCGTGCGTCATGTACTTTATATACTAGAAATTTATTGTTAATTACAACGAGTACAAAAACTTTTCTACATTTTTTATATATATATTTTAAGCAATATAAAAGTTCTTAACAAATTTCAAAAGTCAAAAGATTTTATTCCATGTATAGAATTTCAGTGCTTATAAAACGTCAAAACAAAAAGCCAGTTGCACGGTTCTGAAAACTAAGTCCTATGGAGAAGAAACTCCATGGATACTCTTTTATACTAAAAGTATAAGATAGGTATATTTTATTAACAAACATAAAGTAAACAGATTATTTTTTCACATAAATAGACATAATATTTCAGCTGTTCATGTAAGATAATTCTGTTTAGGTACAATGATATTAATTATAATTATCTATCTGCGTATGGATAGGTAGCAATTTAAACACTAACTTTATATTATTTGCTTAATAATATGTTCTAGTTAATATATTCGTGCGTTCACTCTCTAGACTAGTTCAAAACAACTTTTTAATTCACGATAATGTTTGCGCTATTTCTTCACTAGAACCTTAAAGCGAGAGTTTATTAACCCATCAATGTTAAATGTTGACGTATTAAATATCTTCAGTTTTCTTTATTAGTAATGTTGACCTAGTCAGAAGGTTAAGAAATTCTCACCACGTAATTATTTTAATGAATGATAACATCTTGGGCAGGTTTGATTGCGTCACATTACATTCCAAGCTCTTTTGTGGAATCAGTGACAGACAGACAAACATATACTTTTGTTTGTAGCGAAAATTGTTGCATGTTTCGTCATTCATCATAAGGTTATTTTATTGTAACACTGATCTGTAAAGATCTCTTTTAATTTAGAGAAGGCGTGGTAACTTCAATTTGCGTCAATTTCTACAAAACAGTTGGCATGTCCGCGGTCAGTATTATCTATATTTATTAATATTTTAAAGAGGAAAGATTTGTTTGTTTGTTTGTAGGGTTTTAACTCAAAAACTACTGGACCTATTAAAAAAAACTTTCATCGTTAGAAAGCTACATCTTTACGAAGTGTTTAAGTTGTTAGGCTATATTTATTTCCAGAAATAATTAGGGACCCCTACTAAAACTTGAATAATGTAATCCAAGGTGTAAAAAAATGTCCGCGGTCAGTATTATCATAAATAAAAGCCTAATTGCATTTTAGAAACTACACCAACATATCCACGGTTACCAAATACGTCATTAGTTTTGTACTTACGATTTCCGTTTCCGGACGTGACCACTAGGCCATGGAAACTGTCACTGTGAAGGCAATCAATGTGGGAAATTATTACTTATGTGTTAGAATTTATGTTAACATAATTCTGTTTTAATTAGTCAACTAATTAGTTACTGATTGCTACACACTTTCAAGCACGTTGTGAGGAATTGATTGACGTAGGTTTAATATTTTCCAAGAAGAGCTTTTTCAATTGAATAAACTGTGAAAATGCTTTATTTTTTTGGAGGAGCTCGTAGCTAAGTAGCATCCGCACAGTTCAACCGATCAAAGGTTAAGCTGCGCTTGGCGCAGTCGATCCGTGGATGTGTGACCCTCTTTGTTATAGCGAGACTCCTCCGTGCCTCGGAAAATACGTTAAGCTGTTGGTTCGTGGCTGTCATTTGTAGATCTTTGACAGTCGTTACGGGTAGTCAGAAGCTATAAAGTCTGATAACTAGTCTTACCAAGGGTTATAGTGTTACCCGGTAACTGGGGTGTGGAGGTCAGATAGGCAGTCACTCCATGTAAAACACTGGTACTCAGTTGCATCCGGTTTAGACTGGAAGCCGACCCCAACATAGTTGGGAAAAGGCTAGGCAGATGGTGAACTGTGAAATTGCTTTAGCAGGGCATCGTACGTAAGTTGGGTGGGTACTTTAATACTTGATAAGTATAAGTAAACCTTAGTAAAGTACCTGTTAAGTAACGGTAGTTTAGGCATTTAACTTAAAACTATAATTAAACCTTATCAGCACAGTCTTGAACAACAATCTATTTGCCTAATTCGGAACACTTACACAAAACAAGTATATTTACCAGATATTATTTACGATAAGCTGCAATTTACGAGAATGTTTTTGTATATTAAGTAACTAAGTACATACAGACCTAGTGATATAACAAGTTTCTGGCTAATTACAAGAAACTTTATCAGTAAGGTACTTATAAGGCATTGATACTGTTTAAGGGCCAGTTTCATCGTATGGATACATGTTACTTTAAAGTTATAATAGAAAAAATATATCTTTCCTACTATACATATATCTTATCTACAATATTATTCATAATTGGAACATAATTTCTATGAAAATATCTGGTAAATAAGTTAAACCGATACTTATAAGGAGGTGATAAAACTGGTCACTAAATTAATCACTTATATCCTGTTTAGTTTTTCAAGAACTGTAACTGGGTTGTGGAGGTCAGATAGGCAGTCGCTCTTTGTAAAACACTGGTACTCAGCTGTATCTGGTTTAGACTGGAAGCCGACTCCAACATAGTTGGGAAAAGGCTAGGCAGATGATGAGTTTTTCAAGAAAAAGCGGGACCCTTCAGAAGTTGGTTTTAAAGTAAATTTTAATCACAAACCATGGGGCGCCCTATCTTTCGTTTTTGCATTGCACCGTCAATCCTATCACAACAATTGGACAGTGCCTTGTGAAACAAAGAACAAATGAATTGTGTAAATAAAGTAATCCATGGCATTACGATTTACAGTTTTTGTTTAACCATTCGATATCTGTGCCGTAAAATTTTGAATTAAAATTTGCGCATGTAGGTCAAACATTTTGGTGTTGGGCCGGGTGTTTGTGGGTTTACCTAATCTTGACGACAGACTTGAATAAAATGGACTATGAATTATTAGTGCTGCATAGTTTCAATGTACAAAATATTTACTAATAATACTAATACGTAAATTACTATGTCTGTATGTGCGTTTGCTACGCTATATCCGTCAAACTGGTATTTAGATGAATCTGTTTACCGCGGATTCACCCGAGTCCCGACGGAACTACTTAGACTTTAGGGCAATCGAATAAAAAGTAGCCTATAACCGTCTCCCGGATACTATCTGTCTCTATACCGAATTTCATCCAAATTGGTTCAGCCGTTTTACCGTGAAAGCGTAACAAACAAACAAACTCACTTTCACATTTATAATATTAGTTAGGATTTGTTATGTAGATAAATTGAAATCTAGGGAAAGACATAGAACAATCTAGTTGCATGAAATAAATATACTATGGTTGTATGGACTAATATTATAAACGCGAAACTTTGTAAGAATGTATGGATGTATGTTTGTCACTTTTCCACGCAAAAAATACTGAATGGATTTAGATGAAATTTGGTACACAGATAGTTTATAACCTATATTAACACATAGGTTGATTTTAATCCGGGTGCACGAAGTAGTTCCTTCGGGTCGCGGATGAAACCGACGGAAATATTTTTAATAAAGTTAAGTCCGTCTCTAAACATAATAATTAATGATATTTCATTTCACAACCAGTAGCGATGAAATCGAATTTTATTTTTAGCAAATTGGATGACTAGTTGCTGAATACATTATTAATGTATTTTTAATGATGTCAAATACGTAGTTATTTATTTCATTAATAATATTATGTATGAAAAGTAAGATTTTTATTATTTTTATTATTGTACGGCGGATGGATATTTTGTATGGTGTAACCCAGGTGTTTGTGAATAATCTGTTGCATTGGCATTATTACATTTTTGATTATCATAATACATTGTAAGTTTGTGCCTGCTATCACAATGTATCCTTAACAAACAGTTCACGATTTGATCACCATAATTTAACCACAATAAATTGTCAGTCGATTTAAATAGCTACGTGTTCATAATTTGAAATTGTTATTTTTATATAAGTATTATTTGTTTAGATTTACTTAGTTAAGCTGAAAATAATTTGTGTTACCACCAATCAATGGACGGGTGTTTACGTCATACAAAAAATTACCCTCCAAGTTTGGTCTCTGCGTTCGTTCTTACACCGTGCTCTTCTTCCAATATATACATAGATCTAAAAGTAAAAGCCAAATTATCACACTCCTACTACTCCTATATACAAACTGTACTATGTAGTGCATATGTGTACACTCACTTAGCTTCCCAGAAAACTGATGGTGGTACATAAATCAGCTCTCAAGTGTCGCGTGGCATGCCAATTTGTTGCGCGTGCGCTCACGTGTCCGAACACGTTCCGCCTACACTTCGGTATTCATCGGCATTCATCGGGTACCGTGGGAAAAAAAACGGCGCTCCGTATGTAAATTTATTAGATATTTGGAAAGTGATATCGCAAAGTAGAGTACTTATTTTTTTGGAAAAAAATCATAGAATATTGTTAAAAATGTTAAGTCAATTAACTCAATTAAGTTTAAACTTTATTAAGTAACTAATCTCATTATATACGTTGACTACAAATGATTCAGTATTTAATACCATTTCATTATTTTATTATAAAACGTAAGTAGGTACCTCCTACCTAATTATAACATTTCGTAATAACTCATTTCACACTTGTTAGTCCATAGAGCTACGTTTAACTATTTACAAAAATAAGAGATCTCATTTTATAAAGACCGTAGTTACGTAACTTTTTATTCAAATTAAGTTCACAATAAAATTACTTCGTGAATACCTGACAAAAATGTTTTCAAATTTGGAGCTCTGTCAATATAGTACTATTTTCTTCAGTAGTAATAAATAGGATCTGATAAGAGCTCACCCTGCAGCCGAGAGACGCCTCGGGCTCGGGCTCTCCCAGGCACCGTAAGCTTGCGGACGGTGAGCTATGGGTGGCCTGGCTTGCCGTTAGGTAACGACTAAGCCCGTTTGAGTTCTACACGCGCCTCAATGTGATGCCATCATAAGTGACAGGGTACTCCTCCAGGGCCATAGCCTCCCGGGGCTGTGGGATGTTCGAAAGAGTTACCGCGGCTTCGGAATACAAAGGGCTAAGGAAAGAACATAGACAGGTTTTAGTCAAAAAGAGTCTGACACTCTGTCCCACAGCGGGAGGAATCATTTGATGAATTGCCATCTGGAAATAACAAGGTCACCCTATTCCATGGGATTTTCAACAAACATGGCAAAATGTCCTACTTACATTGTCATCGACGTTTACTTGAACTAGAGCAAAAAAACAATAGAATTGTCTGAGCATAACCTTTGTGATAAAATTTAAAGTTCACGAAAATTTGAACAATATCAAAAATGAAGCCTATTATTTTTTGTTGCTATCATAATTAACGTAACACCATTGTAAGCGATACCGTGTAATTATGTCAAGACCGACTCTGCTTCACAAAATCATGGTAAAAACTATTCGTTGCTCAATATTGATGACAATAGTTCATGAAGCGTCGTCGGTTGAGATCGCGGCTCACGACCGCTTCGCTTCGTAAGATCTTTTGTATAGTTTGATATTTTACGTTCTGAAACTGGGAGACATCATTGTATTGATGTCTCCCAGTTTCAGAACGTGAATTTGATTACCATGCCATCAATAGATAAATATAGGCGGTCTATTGGTTGCAAGCGCAGCAGTTACCGCTGAGCATGACAAAGACAGGATGAGTTAGATGAGTTAGACAGGCATCTTGGCTTTCTGCAGTAAACCTTACATGAATATTAAATGAACAGTTTGAGAAAAAAATAAAATTGCATTATGAGCATTTATTGCAAAATCGTTGATTTTATTGATCGCAAATTTATTATTTGTGTATAACGTGATCGTGGCCACGAAAAATGAGTTGTAAGTGGGCCATTGACTTCCGGGCATTCGTGTTTGGTCACGAAACAGGCGGTTGCAACATTGCACTTTACCAGGGCTGCTTCTGGCCTGAAAATTCATTCTATATTCAGCGCACCAACCAGATCCAATTTTTCAAATAGAACATTTTACAAATTTTATTAGTAATATGCATTTCAGTAGCACTTTAATTAGAAAATCACCAATTAACTAAACAATTGTTCAACTAGTAGTTTCTGAGACTTAGGTTGTATATCTATTCATTTATCACGAGAAAATTTAGGGATATCGCCATTATTTAATAGATAATCACCGACAAAAGTATCACAGAAACCGGGCGGTAATTTAAAATTTAGAGCTGGGTTTATGTTCCGACCAAATTTATTGAACAAAAATCGGATAGGTTCTTTGTAATCTAAATAAATTATGTAAAAAACAACACAAACTACCGAGACTGTCTTTAATTTATCAACTTGTAATCATAACATCTACTAAAACGCAAATCTGACGATCAATTAGTTTTTTTAGAAGCGAGGGATATTTCAGTCAATTGATTTTTTTTTTCATCAAACTAATCTTTTTGTTGTACTAAATAATTCTATGTTCAAAGATAAAGGGTCGGAGAATTGAAATAGGCCAGCCCTAGATGCAATTGTCGGACTAAAGCTATCGAAGTCCTGACTGCACCTTATGTCATCGATTTCATAAAACTGGGCCAATTTGTACCGCGGGCCAGCTATCAACTTGTTGTTTTTCCTTTCGATACAATAATCGAAAAGGCGTTTCAAAACAGGCTGCTAATAAATAAGGCTAGTGTAAATGTTACTAGATTATCATCTGAGAGGTATTCATAAATAAGAAATAATAACACACCTTGGTCTTTATGCTGCAGACTTAGCACGAAGGGTGGACAAATGCCTTTTTCTATCGTTTTTCTCCGGAATTTGTATTAAATAATCCCTCCTCCCGTTTCTATAATAAAACCATTGTACTTATGTGTCACACTGTTCATTGTATAAACATGAAAAACTAAGAAATTAATAGAAAAAGTTAACTTACTTATGAAGTTTGTTTTTGGATGTGCACCAACCAATTTCTCGGCTAAGTTTCTATCGATCTATGATTTTTTTTCATTTATTCAGGAATTGCATGAAACTGTAGTCTGTATTTGTATCATTGGTTATTTTTTAACAGAAATATTTTTTTGTAAAAAGACATTCAGCTACAATTTTGTTTTTCTTTTAAATCTGCAAAGTTAAATAATAATAGTTCTGAGACACTTAAGATATCGATTGTTAAAAAAACATCGACATTTGTCTAAAACTAATCTATCGATACGAAACTCTGTGATAATTAAAACCATAAAGGATAATACAAATTGAATTCTGCAACAGACCCGGCAGTATTCACGGTTGTCTTATACTTAAACAATAATCCATCAACGTACGCGCGGTGTGCGGTGATCTCTAACGCTCATAGACTTTCTCCCATCATCGCATTATACACGCGTGTAATGAAAACTAATCTGTTTGATCGAAGAAAGTAAATACTCCTTATTATGTTGGGTAGCGAGTCGCTATTAGTGGCAGAATGCAAATGATTACATGAATTAAATAATCGATAAGAACCTTTTTAGTCGATTAGAAACAACATTGGGTCTGTGGCTAAGTTGTGAAAATTTTGTGTTGCTCACCTCGTACCTCGATATAATCGTCTCTATAGCATAATAGTAAAAAAAAGTTTATTCACAGTTCATGAAACAGCTGATTAATTAAATTTAAATTTTCAATTCGAAATTGTAACGTCATTCGTAAAGAATTATCTATTAGATTAATTTAATCGGCACTTATCTGGAGGTGAAAGTGTAACTGGACGTTAGTCAACTTTATATTGGGTATTTAAATAGAAAACAAAAGAAGTACGTAAGAAACTTATTTGATAGATTTTAAGAGACTTTAATTAAAGTTTTTTCAGGCTCAGGAAATATTATTTAAGAAATTAAAGATAGTTGTGTATAATATGATTGCAGAAAACAAGTATTAATTGATCAGAAAATCTTCAAGAAAAATATTTTAATATCCAAGAATAAAATATACAAAAAATATAATTCACTGAAGCGGTAACTAGTTGCATTCAGTTTTGGAAGTACCGGTTAGGTTAGTTTAGCTTTTTAGTGTCCACTTTTTATTAAAATAAATTCAACTTTTTCTTGTTGAATTATTATTATAGAACGTTAAAAACTGTAACGGTAAAATACGTAGTGGATCAATTTGCGACTACAACAAATCCACAACGGATTTAATTCCCGGGTCGAGCATAAAGTGATATTGAGATTGAGAGAACTTTCTAAGTAGCAAATTCGTTTATTCAAATTAAATTGATAATCACCACTTTCTGAAATTCAATATTACAAAAGGCAGCTCCAAAACACTCGCCCTTTACCACTTTCCTAACAATGTGTTGTTTCTAGGTTCTTCCTAGGAATAATAGCACAAACACCACAGCTGGATATAATTAGGATTAAACTCACATGACCGTTATAAGTTCGCCCTTGTACATCGACTGGTGAACTATAACCATAGAATATATATTAATGAAATAATACATCTATGGGTATAACTATAGATACATCTCTGCCTAGGCTTTTTTAAGTATATGTAATCATAAAAATATGATCCTTCCTGCTCTGCCAGGGTTGCGAATTTGTTCGGGAAAGTTACTGCGTCCCCATAAAGCAAAAGAAAAAAAAGGGTCTGACACTTCCTCCCGCCCCGCCCCCAGCCTAAGGGTTTTTTTAGAATGTGAAATCATTAAATGACATGTCTATCCAATTGTGCATAGCATTCCAGGGCTGCAGTAACTCCATAGAATTGTCCCGCAGCTCTGGAAGGCATGGCCCTAGCGTGCCCCGTCAATTTTGCAGATATCTCTTTGAGGCCTCTGCCTAGCCTTAGGATAAACAGGCGCAATGTTATGTTTCGTTGTAATGCTAATTTTATTACGATTGGCATTTCCTAAGTCATTCCCTATCCTTGGACCAAAACTAATACCTTCGATGTGATATCTAAACGGCTAACTGGCCATTGTATTGTCGGCCATTTCTGTAAACACTCTAGTTTGACCTATATATCCATAACAATAAGGTCGTTAGTCTTTCACAATATCACGATATCCTGTGAACAAATACTTTGAATGCTCAGAAACCTACAGGTGGACTTGGCTTAATAAACGATGCTGGAAAATGAAAATCAGCTTTGTTTCGATGTGGTAAGGTTGTCTTTTGAATTTGCAGCAGTTGAATACAATGAGTTCATAAATATTTTAGCATTTTGAAGTGTGAAGGTGTATAAACGTGAGCAGCGTTGTCAATCGAGTGATCTAACGATCGTTATGTTGATTTATGTCAATTTTATTGAATTAATTTCTTATTTCTTGCTGATCAATGGCTGGGCTTGCGTGGATGTTGATTTCCCGGATGCTGACAATTTGAACTCCTATTTAAGAATAAGATGTATGTTATGCATTGATTTTGTCATATAATAGCTTCGACATTTTGCATTACCTCTCTGATTTCTATTAAGGAAGGCAGTCATAAACTATTTCATTGGACAAAACTTTTTAAATCAAGTTTTATGTGTGAACAATTTTTCACTGAACCAAGTGACTTTATTCATGGGTATTATCACATCCGATAGGAGATTAACTGTCCCCGGCATTACGCCATCGGAATTCATAAACCTGTTTTAATAACTAGTTTCTGAAATGATGAGTTACATAATGAAATGGCCACAATATAGCCACAATACATATTCAGGAATAATGTACCTAGCTTTCTAAACTAATATAGGTAAATGCAGTTCAATCAGTCAAAACAATAGTTCGTTAAAATAAGTAAAACGTCAGAAAGTTTTTATTTTATTCTTACTATTATATAAGTGAAGCCGGATTCACTGAAATAGAAAATACTTTATTTTATCTTTATCCAGACAATTGAATATGAAGCTAAAAAAAATATTTTTTATGTAGCCTTCAATACTGTTTTATTTATTAGTAGTTATTTATCGTGGTGGTCTAGTGGTTAAGGCATCTGCCTCTCGAGTGCAAGTGTGTGGGTTCAAAACCTGCCAAGTACCAATGTGACTTTTCTAAAGTCATGTGTAGTTTCTAAGTATATCTTAGACGTCCCTGACTATCGGTGAAGGAAAACATCGTGAGGAAACCTGGACTAAAAAAGTCTGAAATCGCCAATCCGCCTTGAGCAAGCGTGGTGATTAATGCTCATGCCTTCTCTGTTTGAGAAGAGGCCTGTGCCCAGCAGTGGGACAATATATAGGCTGATGATGATGTAACGTTTTAATGACGTATGGTTTACAAGACAAAGTTTTTATTAACGAAAATGCTGTAGAAATAAGAGGAGCTAAATTACTAGTATCATATAAATATTTAGTGTGAACATAATATGAACATTCAAAGAGTAAATAATCCTTGATAACAAGCACAACAAAGACCCATTATAATCGGTCAGTCATTATACCATTCAGGTTATGTTGTCCAATTTAGGGTTACCACCCGCTAAAATGATTCTTATTCACAAAATATATCAATATTTGATTGATGGCCATTCAATTCAGTTCAGCTCACAAACTTTTCCAAGACATAATCTAGCATTATGTAACGAAACAAAAAGACAATATACCTACCATTTTTTGTCCGTAGCTTTGAAATTTTTAACTTATTAAACTACACTTACAGAGCGTTTAAAGAAACACAATAAAATCGTAAAATTAAGAAACGTTTTTCATCACTATCCAATTATTTCAGAGGCAATCTTTAGTAACCCTATTTTAGTTTCGTAAGATCACCTTGTCTCGTACAATGGACTCTTGACTTACAGCTTAACGCTCTGTATACATTTCATTGTTAATACACTCAAGAGCAATTAAATTGGGTTGGTTTTAAAAAACTCCAAACTTATTTATTATTGACGACCTGAGTGGTTAAGTGGTCAACATGCCACGCAAGAGGTCCCGGGTTCGATTCCCGGCCGGGCAGAAATTGAAATGATGAATTTTAATTTCTGTAACGGGTCTGGGTGTTAATATGTATAATATGTATGTATTTATAAAAAGTATAAGTAGTATATCCGTTAAGCTAGCACCCATTACACAAGCATGCTTACTTGCATTGCTTACTTTGGGGCTAGATGGCGCTGTGTGAAATTGTCCAAATATATTTATTTATTTATTATAATAAAGGCATCGTTTTTAAAACAAATTTAACGTTTCAAAGAGTTACCGTGCCCCTGGAACACAAAGGGCTAAGAAAGGAATATGGATAGGTATTGGTCAGTAAAAGTCTAACACTACCCGTTGCCGCCCCTCCCACAGCGGAAGGTGTCATTTGATGATTTCTTATCGGAACAAAAAGTATTTTATGTGTGACCCATATTCACTGCTTGTAAGTGTAGCTTTGTAACTCATTTTTACATCTCGCCAGGTTAAATCGGTAAGGTTGGGATGGACATAGGCATTTTGTGCTTACAAAAAACACTTAAATTGTTTTAATGGATAAAGGCTTTTATTGTAATTGCAAATAAGTTGAATATAAAGGTGTATTTATATTTTACGCTTCGTTTATTATTTATTGTTGGTTTTAATGGATTTTATGCTTCAGAAGCGAAATTAAATTATAAGTTTTGTATACTTTATTGTTGATACTTTCTACAGCTTTAGCAACCCTATTTTTATTTGAGATTGCTTGTTGCTTGCTCGAATTTGTACAATTATGAGAAACTTGATCTTACGTCAACTTTTGCATACTTTTTCTAGGAAAATGGCAATGGTGGCACTGCCAAGTTGAGCAAAAGATATAGCCGTATCCTGTCTTTTTCAAAGTCAGTCAAGTCTTTTCAGCCCTGATGTAAACTCGTTTTGAATAAAGCCAGAAGCCTAAATTTTAAGTGATAATAAACAAAATTAGTCATGGTGCCAAATAACATTCAATTGTTGCAGGTAGTTTAAAAACTATTGTATATATTTTTAAAGTCATCAATTACTGAATACACTAAGTAAAATTACATGTACTTACATTTAAACATTACATCCTAATGCAAAAGTTTATGAGAATGTAAGTGTGTAACCTATATGTTTGTTACTTTGTCACGCACAAAGTACTGAATGAAATTTGATTCACACATCGCTTTTATCATAATTATGTTTTTTTAACCGGGTTCGCGAATTAGTTCTCTCAGGATGCTGGTGAAACTACGAAAAACAGCTAATCTATACATATATAATGCTTTATCCTGAATGACTGACGGATCAACGCTCAGCCTAAACAGCTGATCGTAGAGACCTGAAACTTGGAGGGTGTATTCTTTGTATGATGTAGGCATCTGATAAGAAAGATTTTTTCCGAAATTCTACCCCTAAGGAGGTGAAAAGAGGGGGCAAAGTTTGTACGAAACTCTGTCATTTTTTATAAGAATTCGTACAGACCACGCGGGCGAAGCCGCTGGCGGAGACTTAGTTAAAAATAAATCCATTCACAAATTAACACTCTCTCACGTGATTTAAGCGTATTGTGTCACGAGACAAAGATAAGTCCAACTCGGTCCTGTCTACAAGACAGATAATATCTGCCTGGTCGTGGCTACTACTCGAGTCTGTATTGCCATTATAAACTAGCTTCGCTCACGACTCCGCTCGTTCCCAGTTCCTTATACGTCTAATATCAATTGCTCTGTCAGTGTGTACGCGATAACATCGGTTGTGCTAACCCTGCAGTTTTGTTACATAAGCCGAACATTGGTTTGGTAATTAAGTTAATGGTTTTAATTGAGAAGTATAGTTATCAAGTTTACTGGTGCTTTATCATTTCTTACTTAAGTATTTAAGACGTTGCTAGAAAGTTTTTCTTAAACTAACAAAATAATTAACAACAGACAGTAGAGACCTGAAACATAGGGTGTGTTCTATGTATGGCGTAAGCATTCGATAAGAAATTTCCGAAATTCTAGCCCTAAGTGGTTGAAAAAGGGGGGGCAAAGTTCGTATAAAACTCTGACAATTTTAATTTGATTTCTAATAGCCCACGTAGGCGAAGCCACTGGCGGTAAGCTTGTCTACTTAATAAAAGATTCCTATTGCTCAAAATCAGCATGCCCATTAAAATGTATTAAAAAAATATTAACAGACTAATTTAGTGGTGCATAATAAAATAGACACAAAAACTGTCATGTCACGCTTTTTCATACTGCAAAGAGAATTGGTCTTGGCCGCAAACAGCCTTCGGGTTACCATCAAGGTTAAAAGGTCAACGCTTGAGGTGTTTGATCTAGAAAAATAAATACTCGTTGATAAATATCGCCGGACACATCGTAAGACTGTTGAGGCAAATATCGTCGGACATAATCTTACCATAAGATCGATGTTGGAGACAAATATCGTCAGATACATCGTAAGATTGTATCACAATAAGAATTAAGTACCTACCTAGTTGTCAAAACCTTGTTTCGCCGGATTCTGTCTTTGTGCTAAATTTCATCAAAATTGGTGTTTTGCCGGATTCTGTAAAAACTTTGTGCCAAATTTCATCAAAATTGGTTCTGTATTTTAACTGAGGAACCAAATCAAACACACCGACACACTTTCGTACTATTAGATATATTAACTATTATTAAACTAGCTGTTTTCCCCAGATTCTAAGTCTAAGTCTAGAGACTATAAATGTCTCCTTGATTTCCTGTTTTTTTTTTCTATATGACCTCTTGCAGGGTGCTTCTAACAGCATTCGACCTGCTTAACCGGACAATATGGCGAGGTCCAATTTAATTAATTAAATTAAGGCCTCCAGCCAAGGCTTAAAACTAAGTTTAAAACTAAGTGACAGCGCGCTAAGGGCTCCCCCTAGTGGGGAACGAACCTCGGCTTAGGGCGTCAATGCTTGATTCCCTGTATCTCAGTGCCAAATTCAATCTTAACCGGTTCAACTCAACAATCAAATAAATATAGGTACTCACTTTCTCATGTATAATTTTAATTACGATAATAACAGATATTAATTATGATATCGTCATTAAAGCTATTATGCTAATGATTACATAAAAGTAATTCTACTCCACTACAAAATATACAAACTTGTTGTGGATAGATCCCATTAAATAAATGCTACTCTACATTACTCTAGGTACACTCTACGTAGCGCCGTTTATCTGGGTCAAAGGTGACCGTGCAGCATTGACTCTACCACACTTGACACCACTCTACAGTGAACTCTACGTGATCTTGTTTAGAATACAGAATATTAGCATTTTCGTTTTGATAACCATACCTAACTTAATTTTGTTGGTATACCATCATAGTAATTGTATAATATAGACACTATTTGCAGCTCTGTGACAGACAAATGGACAGACTGCGAAGCTTTAGTAATTTTAGACAAAGAGCCTCGTTGGCACTTTTTGGGAATGTTTAACTAACGAATATTCTCCAAAATCAACATTCTGAGTGAAACTGTAACACCCATATCTATATACAATTCTTCATACTAGCTGTAGCGGCTAGCCTTTTAATTCACAAACAATTCTCAAGCTACCCCTTGCAATGTGGACGATAGCATCACAAACGGTTTGTGATTCTTTTATTTTGCGATGCTATGGTGATCTATTCAATTCTTTATATATATTCGAAAAAGTTACGCGAAGGACTGAGGAAGGAACATGGATGGGTTTAAGTCAGTAAGAGCCTGACACTCCCTTCCACCACCCATGGCGGGAGGAGTCATTAGATGATGTCCCATTCGAAAAAAAAACATAGTATTTTTCGTAATATTTTTCTATTTAAGTTCCTGACCACCAATTTACTACAAAAAGCACTTACTCCATAACTCAAGTTATCCGTCAATTAACTCTGAACATTACCCACGTCATACTAAAAGCGCGGAAGGTGTAACAACATATTATTTCCAACAATTTCCTGCATCCGCCGAAACCCTTTCCATTACAAAATGAGTGATTAGCACCATGAACCACATACAACATACCTCGCAACCATACATTATGTCTAATCGGATCTCATACAAATCATTCATAGCCACTGGTCTAATAAACTTGTCAGCTTAAATTAAGTCAGAAAGTCAAGCAAATTTCGACCTTATTGATAAAACAATAAGACGTGTGCGCTATGACCTTAGAGGGTATGGTCATGTCATGCTGACAGCTTATCGGTGTATCGGTTGACCTTCGGCTTGGCCTCTGGTAAGTGACTCAAATTGTTGCCTTTGTTCTTTTCGGGGTTCAGCTTCTATTAATTATAATTGTATGTGTAAATTTAATGACGTAGGTTAGTAGTTCTAATTTATAAATTCAAAACAAATATAAATTCACGCTTTTTTTCTTATGGAGATAGGCAGAAAATATGGATCACCACCGGCTACGATCTTTTCATAATTTTTGGCTTCGTCCACATTCAAAAAGCTAGCCATGTACTGATTTAATGGAAGATAAGCATGTGCTTAGGATAATATGTTGCTTAATGCAACATAATAATGACTATGATACAATATTTATTACTAGCGACTCCTGCATACTGAGGGATTTGTTTTAACTAGGTACTACGCTTTTAGATAAAAAGTATGCTATGTGTAAACTAAATTTCATGCAATTCTATTCAGTAGTTTTTGCATGAGATATGCCTAACCTAACAAACTTCCGCATTTAGAATATAGGTACGTCCAAGTGAATTTGGATATTCCCAGGTAACCCCAATCATATTCACGTATGTCTTATAAAAATCATAAAAGAGAACAAGAATGAAGTCGGTTTAAAACATTCACATACAGAGTCAATAAAACCACATACAAATTCTTCGACTTTTTCCCACAATAATACCTGCATGAATCACAATAATAAAAAACCTTACTTCTATAAGTCCGCCACGTGCTGCCACTCTCAAGCAATTATCCGTTATTATTATTATAATGACGCCATATCCTTGCAATCAGGTTTCCTTGAAAAGAAAACAGTTCACTGTACGACCTTTTTATATCAGATCCGTAAGCACAATATGCTTCTCGTTATCAATACTTTTAGAATTAATTAATTACGGTGCACAATAAGGCGTGACGGTGGGTTTTTGAACCGGAACATGAAGTATTTTAAAAAAGCTTAATTTTGTATTGACAATGTCAGATTTATTACAATAAGGAATTTAATATCTTAAGATCGCCAGTCATAGTCTTGTAAAAGTCGCTATTCTGGAAAAAATCACGATTGGAATATTGTTTTTGGAATGCTAATGAAGAGCATCAGGTTGTTAATGTAATAACATTTTTTTAGA
Source organism: Pyrrhia umbra (assembly GCA_963891755.1). NCBI lineage: Eukaryota > Metazoa > Arthropoda > Insecta > Lepidoptera > Noctuidae > Pyrrhia > Pyrrhia umbra. Next base: position 4,750,757 of record OY982923.1, on the reverse strand, counting down.
CTTATTTATTTATTTATTTATGGTTTACCAACAGATGTTACAGCTAATCGTGACTTATGTTTGGTAAGCTTAGGATAAACAATACTGCACACCTAATTAAAGGTAAACACCGCATGCTTTGTGTTTTACAGCTCAGGAAGAAAATTAAAAGTTAGGTTATTATGAGTGTTAGTAGCTTAAACTAAATGTTAATTCTTATTACTATGTTAGTAGTAGTAGAGTTTGTTGTTGACTTCATTATTTGTCACCGGAAAGTAAACTTAAGGCCTATGCGCCTATGTCGATTAAAAAGAGTCATTGTAGGTAAAGATTGGGTAAATGTGGGTATTTTTTGTAAACCATAACCAAAAAATCTAAACTTCAAAATATTTATTGATCTTCCAGTTAAATATTAGATCACTGTTTTGACGAAAAACCCAGGACGTTTTCCCAACTATAATTTATTATGGCCTGCCTTAGGGACAGAAACAGTTTTTTCACTCAACGAGTAATTACTTATTGTCCTTCAATATTTCCCAGAATGTTCTAGACTAAGTAACCCTTTCTCATAAAAAATAACATAATTTGACAACATTTTAAGCGGTTGAATCATGAAACAAAATGGTAATACCTAAAATTTCGTTTCCTGGTTTGTGATGCCTTAACACTGTCCACCCAATTTATAAAAAAAATACTTGTTAACCAACGACTAAACTCATCTATCTTGAACCCAAAAAATCTTCTGTTATTATCTACATGAGGCGCGAATGCTCCGCTGCGGGTTGTTCGAAAGAGTCACCGCACCCCCAGAACATAAAGGCCTGAGAAAGGAACTTGGATGGGTTTTATTCAGTAAAAGTCTGTCTCCCTTCCACCCCATCCATGGCGGGAGGGGTCATGATGATTTCCCATCCAAAAAAAAGGCGCGAATGCACCCAATGTTTGCCGCCTTTAGCGCGGTTAAAAAGACCTACTGGCGGGGTTTAATTTCGACAGATCTTTTATTTTGTAAAGGTTTTGGGTATTTACCAAATGACGATGCAATATCATAGGTATCTTAGATGTTTTGTAAACCCAGAGACTGACCCAAAATATCTCATCAATAATTACCAGCGGCCATAATCATTAAACTCTCCTCTACCAATTTTAGTAATTATATATTTACAAAATCATTTTATATATTAAAATCTAATCTCACTGCTTCATTGTGCTATCAACTATTTACATACATGTAATTATTTACATAAATGAGTTCCAAAACTGTTTGAAGTTTAAGATTGTTACTCCAAAACTTTGACTTATATTCCAGTATCTTTACTCCTATAGCTATTATGAAAAGTCACAGAAGAACCGGCAATAAAACACACTCTCACTATTTTCGGACAGTCGTATAAAAACTCCAAAATTCAAACGGTTGAAGCCATTTGTGACATTAACCAATAAGAAATTCAGACTAATTTAGTAGCCAATTTCGATCATGTCAAAATTTGGCCTTTTGGGTACTACTTTTTTGGCAAAATCAGTTTTACGTCAAGAGTACCCCCCCTAACAGGTTCCATTTCAAGGACTACTACAGTTACTAGGTATAACATTTTAGAATGAGCTTAATTAATTTGATACTTGTGAATTCATTAGCTTACCTCATATTTCAATGCAACAAACTTGCATGTTAATTGCAACAGATGACAGTTAGTTATCTGTCTTATCTGGCGATTGATAAATCATTGCTAACTACAAGTATTAAGTCAACAGACCATTTCCAAAGATTCCGGAGCACGGTTCATGTTCAGACAAATTGCGTCAATAATCAATTAAGAATGAACTAAAATCACTGTTTGTTCTTAATCACTTATTTGGTTGAGCAATATAATTCGGGCTAGTGTTAATTTGAATCGGGAGTTTAAGGCTGTATTAGTTGCGTAGTTGAATTAAATGCACTACTTATTTAGTGCTTAATTAAAATAGAACTGGGGCCGAAGTACCTATCATCAATATATATAAAATCAATACCACTTTTCGTTGTAATTCTATAACTCAGGAACGGGCTCACCTATCAAAATTAAATGTTTAGGGTTTGTATGGACTATTTAGTAGATGGTTTATGTGAAGTTTGCACAAAATCGGTCGAGCGGTTCATCTTTAATTTGAATTCACCGCCACTGGCGGAAAGCTAGTTTATTATAAAGTTTCTATGGATGCAGAATTGCTGTTCTAATTTGGTATATTTACGAGTTAGCTGTTTCCTTCGGCTTTACTCGCATCCTGACAAATCTGCTTGATGCATCCGTAGTGGCGGATTTGCAATCTTGGCCGCTCTAAGCTAAATCTTAATCTCTAAGCTAAAGCTAGCTCTAAATAATAATAGAGAATGAGTTTGACACAATTATTATGACAGTTTTACGACTCAAACTAGTAAGTTACCTTGAAGTCTATCATTTAAAATGGTTCAGAGTTTTTATTGCAAATGATTATAATATGTTTATTTCTGAAATAGTCACGAATATACATAGACACGAGATTATTTATGACAACAATAATAATACCTTTATTAGGTATATTTACTAGCCACTCATTGCTAGTTCCTACACGTGATCGTCTTTTTGACTTCAATTTAAGTAGGTATCTATTATAAAAAAAAATCACCCAACCCCAAAATACCTGCCCTTCATCACACTTATGTGCTTTGCTTCCCAGCAACTCAATTCTATTAAATTATGGTACATTCGATAATACTTCTTCTTCTACTTATTGTATCATCATTATACTATACAATAATGAGTGTAGTCGTAATAAAATGTCTGTTACATGCGTTACTCAGCAGGCAGATCTAGCTGGTGACGAGGATATCTTTATTCTATGCTCTAAAATAAAACCAAGAAAAAAAAACTCAAAAGATCTGATCCACCTGAATAAAAAGGTGCCTTTTTAAGAGATTTTCTAAGAATTTCTTAAAAAAAAAATTACCTATCTATTTAAATTATTTAAAAGAAAGTATTTACATTACGAAAAAAAAAAAAGTAAGTATAAATATATTCTAATATAAATCTAACTAAAATATTGCGTCAAAAAATTCTATTCTATTTAAATAAATACACCAATTCAGTTACATTCTATTTTCATTACACTTCTACTTAATTTTTAATGGCTGTTCAACGTACTCAGCGTACTGCTTGACCTTAATTAATTTTCGACCTCAAGCCCATGCACAAAGTAGGTGTTATACAACTTAATTTGTCAAATTACACGAACAATTTGTTCTCGTAGTAATTTCCGCCTTGGAATATCAATCACCCGCGCTCACTCAGTAGCAGGAAGAAATCTAGACATAGGGATTGGACCGCAAAAGGCCCTTATATGTGCAACAGTTGAAGTTAATGAACCATTAATCTCGTTGGACTTTCAATCGTATGCGTTTTGCAATTTGTGCATGGACAAGTAATTTTTCATTATTGTAACATAGTGTTGAATAAAACATAGGTAATTTTAGTATAATTGACAGTTAGGGTACAGTTATTCTGAGAGCTTGTGAAATGTGGAAGGTTTTTCCTTCTAGATACCTACGCCATTAGTGAAACCCATTTTTAACCGACTTCCAAAAAAGGAGGAGGTTCTCAATTCCACTGCTTTTTTTTGTATGTTACTCATATCTTTGCCGAGAAGGTAACTTTTGAAATTATATTGAAATAACTTTAGGTTAGGTACCTACGTAAAATCATCTGCGGACGAATTCCCGCGGCCCCGCGCCCACGTGCGAGAAGCGACACCGGGGTGGTTTTAGCCGGTAAGAGTCCGGCACTGTTCTCGGCCTCCCCAGGCCGGGTTCGTCCATGAGGATTTCCCCCCGAAAAAAAAAGGTACGTAAAATCATGCTGCTGATAGATAGAGACTCTCGCAAGCAAAAAATTGTAACTTTTTTACCAATCGGACTATTACATTGCTCTAGAAATTTGCTGGCATTAAACACACAACGTTAACTTAGAGCTTACCTAATCTAACTTAGAACTACTTCTAGAGCGATTTATTGGTTCCTTTTTTCAGTGTTCTGGAGTATATATATTTTTTTAACGTGTCAATTGATCATTATCTACTGACCCTGCACTGTTATCTATGTATCGAATAAATGAAAAACAGGCGAAAAATTAAAGAGAAATGTTTCAGATATGAAGCTCTTGGACAAATGGAATGTACATTTTGCACAAATCAATTATGAAAATTAATAAAAATCTAAATAGAAATTATAGATAGCAGCGACTTTGTAACAGTTACGCTATAATTTACTGTAACAATACGTAACATAACATAAACGACCAAGTGAAAACACTAAACTCCAATACCACTACCACTAAAAACAAAATACCCCATCTACGTGAACGGGGACAACCACAGACTATTCTGTTCCTAAACTTTTTTGTACATTTCAGATATAATTTTAGCCTAGCTTGGCACGTACGTAGCAATTCAGAGCAATTGATCATTTGTAATTATGATGCAAACGTTATGATCAGAATTAGGCTGTGCTCTAGTTACCCTATAGTTTTATTTTTCTAACGAAAAATGCACGATCCGATATTTTTTTTTAACCCAAAACGTCATTTTTTTTTTCCTTGTCTTACATAGGTCACCGCGCCACGCGGACGATACGAGAACTATACATAGGTACTGTCGCTTACAATAGTATTTGGAACTAGTTCCGTATTAATTCTTTTAAAATTTCTTTGCGTTACGTGCCACACGTATCAAAGTATTAATAAATATTTATGAAATGAAACGGAAGTGTTGTATGAATTATGCTTATGACAAAATTGACGTAGTGACACAAATGCAGGGCTTTTCCTTTATGCTTAATTAATGAGTTGTTAAATTTCCCTTCATTATTCTAGAAATGGAGGTCAACTTCTTGAAAATGACTTAAATTACAATATATTTGATAATATTCTGTATAATAACGCAATTATTTTAGTTTTGCTATAATTAAACTGGCGTCACTATGCTATCGACCTCTAAATATAGTTACATAAATATTTTCGACATTATAAATAGTTAAATAATACGATTGAAAGATACCCGTCAACTATTCCGAGTAGGTGATAGCCCAAATCTGCCTGTAGCAGCCAGTAACTACTACGAAATGCGATCCTGATTCCAATTAAAAAGAGATGCTATTAGACATGTATTGCTCCATCACTATCTAGCACTGAAATATAGATCACTTTAATATGGGACCTGGTGACAGAAATGTGGTAAGCGTATTCACTTATTACAATCGCCTACAAACTCATACAAAGTAAGGCAAAACCCTTACAACTGATGCTGTTGACCACATAAATGCGATAATCATCAAAAACGACCATAAGGTACCAATTATGTTTACTAAGCATTTGATTGATGTTTTCACGGACCTTTCGAATTAGATCCGTTTACACCTGGCTATGCTATGGAGTGACCTTTTGTTTGCCCTACGGCTGACACGACCTCTAACGTCACACGACAGCGGAACTCGTTTTCGGGCCAAAGTGGGAGTCAACTGTCAATATGTCATCTAGATTGCCAAGAACTCAATCGGATTGTGTGGCTTGTATTGTACGGACTAAGAATACAATGTGTTTGGTATAACGATCTGTTTTGATACATAGTTTATTTTTTATTTACATCCGTCGTTGGCTACACGCCAAATATTTGTCGGTCGTATCTAAAAATTTTACTGGCTATTTCTCGCGGTTAATCTGGCATCCAGAGAGAACTAATTCATATGTCCAGATAAAAAGAGTTTTATGTTTTTCCCCAGGGTTTAAACTATCACCTAACCAAATTTTACCCTAATCGGTTGACCGGCTCGACCACGACTTAGTTTCGTATTAATAGGTATAAGGATGCTAGATGTGCTCCTGACTAAGTAACAGCCGTAGGGTCGATCGATCAAAGGTTAAGCTGCGCTTGGCGCGGTCAATCCGTGTATGAGTGATCATCTATGTCATAACAAAACTTCTGCGTGCCTCGGATAGCACGTTTTGCTGTTGGTCTCGGCTGTCATTTGTAGGTCTCTGACAGTCGTTAAGGGTAGTCAAAAGCCAGAAAGTCTAACAACCAGTCTTACCCGGTAACTAGTTGTGGAGGTCAGATAGGCAGTCGCACCCTGTAAAACACTGGTACTCAGCTGCATCGGGTTTAGACTGGAAGCCGATTCCAACATAGTTGGGAAAAGGCTAGGCAGATGAGGCTATAAGAATGTCTATTTAAGTAAATGTTGATCACGCGATTTCCAATCAATACGCGTTTATAATAGCCAATCGAACTAACAGTAAAAGTGTAAATTATTAGAATGTGAAAACGTCAAAATGAGGGTATAATAACGACACTTGTAAGCATTACAGTTATTGCCTCAGTGTCGTAAAGTTGAACAAGAAAAGTAAAAGCATTACTTAACAACGTTATACAATTAGTGAGGAAACAGAAAGAAACAACCAGGTTACGTTGACACTTGTTCCGATCTAACACTTTCGTCAATACCTAACTTAATTTTGTTTAAGGCACATAATTCGTCATGGATTTAAACTCTCCGCCTCTTTGAACACTGATACAATTTTAGTCACCACCGATTAAGCGAAACGGTGTAAAAAAAATATTGGGGCCAGTTACCTACATTGTGGGAATCACCAAAAAGTTTGATGTCACGAATTTGCCTTTGTTAGAATCATCTCGACTTCTATTGATATCAAATGATTTGGGTTAGTTTTTCTGGGAAACTGCTTACCTACTTTCAGACAAGTAAACGCAAACTTGACTAATTTGACTTAAAATTATCGTTGAACTAACTGTATTTCCCTGGTACCAATTTTAAAAAAATAACAAGAAACCTTTTCTGTTTGGAATTGAATGTCCTACCTGAAAAGAGTAGACCGTGTTTAGTTAACTACGTGGGGCAAATGACCTATATGTTTAATTTCTAATACAACAGTTTATTGATATACTCTCTACGACAGTTTCTTCAATCTTCAGTGCTACAATAATTAAATCACTCTAAAAATTGCTCGAGGTGTACCAATTCCACCAATTCTACCAATATAAGTTATCTTTATAAGTATTTGATTATATTAAATGTTTTTCATCATCTTCATCAGCCTATTTAAAGTCTTTTGCTATTGTGGTTTGCCTAACGAGTGCCTTATCGCCCTTTTGCCTGAATTTAGTTTTTAATCAACATTAAAATTTGTTAAATTTTATTGGTTCCCTAATCTTTTCGAATGCTAGTACTTGCACAGTTTTAAAACTTGCTGCGATAGAAAAAAAACTGTTTGCATATTCCAGTTTTATATTGGTAGGTAACTGGCATAACAATATTAAATTGAAATTGAGTACCTACCTAGTTTCTAAAAGCTTAATTAACCTATAAACCTATAATTTGCTGTATACTGTGATACCAATTGAACTTTTAACCCGATAGTGCCACCTAGGCGGCACTTGTATACTCATTTACAACCGTTGGTTTTCTATAGTTCTTGGGTTTATCAACAGATGGCGGTATTTTAAGGTTGGGTGAAATGTATTTAAAAAAAAATTATGTTTAAAAAGATTGCTTTAATAAAAATACTGCGCGCAGTTATTAAAAATATTTACCTTAATTAATTAAAAATGTTTTTGGTATTCGAAACACACAAATATCTCGCAGGGTTTTATGGGATGGTACATAGTTTATCAGCAAAAAACCCCTGAAACTGTGTTCCGTTGTAATTTAATTTTTCCTTATATTATAATTTTCTATTATTTACAATTAGTTTAATAATATCCTATAGTTTCGGACCAGTTGATATTATTCTCCAGTCATTACTTCAAGGAATTCTGAAACAAAAAAAAATGAACTATAGTCCAGTCGTCAGTATGGAATTTTAAGTAATGGTTTGACTATGAATTGGGACCTTTAGTATCATCCAAATCTATTTCATCTTTTTGTAATCCATTTTTGTAACTGATTGCCAGTTTGATCCTTTAGTCAATTACCTACTGAGTAATATTAGGTACCTAATGTTTCGTTTAAATTTTGTTTTAAAACCGTTAACTTAATCGCAATAAAGTTCAAAATACAAAAACAATCTATGAGATCGAAAGAGTAGGTTTAGGTACCTACCTGCCCCGCTTCTATCTTTTTACCCCTTCTATATTACCTTCACCCCTGCTATAATCCTTGGCACTATTGTAATCTATTCTAATTTTAGGATTTATAGTAGGTATTTTACTTGTATTTAAATCAGGGCTGTCTCTACCCGGGGGTGCAAGGGGTGCGAGGCACCCGGGCGCATGGTCTTAGGGGGCGCAAGTCGATCGTCTGAATCGTACCATGTGTAAAATCAGTTTTAAAAATTACTTAACAAAAATTTATAAACATAATTCAGATTGTTTACAATGTAACTAACTTTCGGCATATTTGCCTTGTGACTTATGATGTGAAAGGCAATTTAGATCTTATTGTTAAATGAATTAAATATATTATATGCCAACAAGCACAGGCAAATTTTAAGAGCTTACGGCTATAAATCGGGCACGCGCCCTTTGATACCTACGTGACGCTTGCTTTTTAACCAACCTTAAAAGAAAATGTTCTGTGGCGACCCTTATTTATGCTTGTTTGTATGTCCGCGATTTTCTCAAATGTGACTGATCCGCTTTGAATGGGGTTTTCGTTATTCAAATGCATATTTTCAGGGAATGTTTTAGTGTATAGCATATAAGGGTCTTATTAAGATCTCCGGAGATAGATTATGGAACTTTTTAACTAACAGCAAAGGACCCGTGATTGCTGCAATTACATGCCTATATATCGCTTTCCCCTTTCTATACATACCGCCTCTAAGTTCTGAAGGAGAAAGCATCCTTATTAAAGGTGATGACCAGTAAGTATTAGGTTATTCCAATTTAGATAAATTATAAACCGATCCACTGAATAGCGAGAAATAAAAAACTTTTTTGCAAAAAAATAAAAATAACTAATACATCGCTCTAGAAATTGAAGGCGAAAATATACAAAATATAATTTAAAACAAATTAATTTCTAGTACTCATCATATGTAATAAGGGAGAAGAAGAAAGAAATATCTGCTTTAAAGTTTAGAGGCGTTATGTTATGGAATATACGTTCGCAGCAATCGCGGGTTCCTTGCTGTTTGTAGATTGAAGAGTTCTATTGTCTATCTCTGAAAATCTTCATCAGATCTTATTATGTTATATACAAAACCCGTCCCTGAAAAATCGTTATTAACTATCAACGATGTTATGTGTCCAGCCTTTTCTCAACAAAAATACTTAAGAAATAAGAAAAGGGGCTCATAGGCGATGATGGAGTTATAAGCGAATGTGCGACAAACACACGGATGAAGTACCGGGCAAAAGTTATTTATTTATGTTATGGTACACACAAAATAAGGTTTGGTTGGCAAGGGGCGCAGGCTCATTTTCGCACCCCGGCGCCCAATAGGGTTAAGACGGCCCTGATTTAAATCATGATTTAATTTTTCCAGTCCATTACATTTTCAGAAGTTCTAAAGTCTAAAGTCTTCTTCTACTACCATGGTAGTAGTTAATGGCACCAATACAAAAAGGTGTATTCGAAATGTTTCGAAACTTATCCTTACCATCAAAGTCCACGGTCCCTGAGCCGTCAGAGTCAATTTCCTCAATCATCGTGTCTAAGTCCTCAGCGCTGATGGTGTTGTCCAGTTCCCTGAAGATTTCTTTTAACACATCTGTCGTTATGTACCCGTTTCCTGCAGAGAAAAAACTCAAATAAGTTTATTAAAAAATATTTTTATTGATGTCTGGGATGCAAAGATAGGTAAGACATGGGTATCTGAGTTTTAGATGACGGTATAGTTAGGAGAACGTACATACCTAATAGTTCACAAACGAACAGGAAAAAAGTGGTTTTGCTCTCTATAATTTAGTTCTTTCATTCTTGCATAAGTCATGTAAACTAAAACCCCAAAACTATCCCTATTTTTTTGTGGTTTACGATTACATTTAAAAACTGTATTTTCCAACTTCGTTACAAAATCATTAGCTAGTAAATTACTAGCGGAATTTCATAATATAATACGGACAAAAATAATAATTTTGGATATTATTAAAGGCTGGTACGAAACTATACTCTATTTACAATAAGATTACACATTTAAACGCACCCCATTTACCGTTCGTTCAAACGATTTTAAGTTCTATTCCGTATAGATAAGGATGGTGTCGAAATCAAAATAATGTTTACAATACCAAATGTATTCCGCATCTTTTTTTTGTTTTATAACCTCAGCAATAGAGCTCAAAATCGTTTGAACGAACAGTAAATGGGGTGCGTTTAAATGTCTAATCTTATTGTAAACTCTACCACCATTACGTGAAATGGTTTCAGTACCCGGCAATTTACAAATACACATAGTGCACATATTACATAATAATATAGTATTATTTACTGTTTTACCTACCTTCCTTGTCATATAACCTGAAGGCTTCTCTAAGTTCTTTAAGCATTGCCTCGTCATCTTCCTCTTCTGTTAAGAATTTAGATGCTAACGCGCAGAAATCTGAGAACTGTAGTGTGCCAGTTCCTGTAAACAATAATGACGTCACAATGACTAACAAAAAAAAAGTATCGTTGAACCAGATTCGTAATTTCAACCTTTATCTACATGCCTCAACAGCCGTGATCGTCTAGTGGTTAGGACCCTACGTTGTGGCCGTAGTAACCCAGGTTCGAATCCTGGTCACGGCAATGTGCAAACATTGTCACGGTGGGGCTTATCTTTTTGGCATTTTTTATTATTTTATTTATATAGTTTTTTATTAATTAAGTGAATATTTATATGAGTTTTAATACGAGTCACTCAGATTTACGATAAAATGCTGAAATATTTTCTTTTGTAATTAAATGTTTAACGAACAATACCTATTATTATATTTGTAAACACAAATAGAAATAAATAATGATTGGTAACAATTATTGGTAATAATAATCAGAAATTTATATTTCGTGTTTATTGGCGTTTCTTTGCAAAGCGCCACCTAGCGACCATAGCAGGAAGTTTTGAAGTCGATAGTTCATGCGCTAGCTGGCGTGCTGCTGGCGCCATCTGCCGTATTGATTTTTATGTAAAACCTATGGTTTTTAAAGTGTTTTATGAAATAATCAGGAAGGAGGTATTCATAACATCTATCGACGAGGTCTACTGAGAACTTGAACAAATAAAAAAACAGTATTTGGTAAAGCATCAGTTAGGTACGGTTTTATTCAAATCTTTCGTCTCACCTCGGACTCTTTAAACCTTCTACAGAATTAATAGTTTTCTTTCTGTTCCTAAACTACCTGATAGTGAGGAATAATCTTTAGCCAGTTGTTCCGCTTGTGTCTAAGAAGGTTTCTGGCCAAAAAAGTGGCATTACAACGCTAACTAATAAATTTGTAAAAAAATTACCATTAACATCAACTTCTTGGATGATTTCCTTCAAGGTGTCTTCATCAACCTCATGACCCAACATCTCCAGGATTGTGCCGATCATGTCTGTACTGATGACGCCTTGCTTCTCGTGATCGAACGCATCAAAAGCGTTCTGCAGAACTGCGTACGTAAAAAAGACAACATTATAAAAGAAACATGCAATGCTAGAATGTTGCAGTTTGCGGAGACACATTACTACACTAGTGCAGTGCAGATTCATCTTATTCTTCTTATGATGAAGAAAAGGTACTGCCATTTAAGGCAACTGAGATCGCGATTCCCGGTGTCAAGTTTGTGCCTTGCGGTACACCGGCAAATAGCAATGTTTTAGATGTAAAACCTACTAATCCTTAATATTTAGAAGCGAAAGTTTGTATGCACATACATTTGTTACTCTTTAATGCAAAAACTTGGTCCACACATATCTTATAACCTGGGTTAATACAATAAAATACTTTTTATCCGGGTGCGAGAAGTAGTTTCTTCACCTAGTACTTTAAATTTTCTTGATAGATTTTTATCGTTTTCCTGAATTGCTATTTATTCAAGTTACTTTTATGAACACTTTCGATTTTTCATTCAGTTTTTGTATGTTATTGATGTTTGGCATTTGTTTTTATTACAATGTATTTACATATTGTTACTTACGTAGAATTTGACTTTTGTCAAGCTCCTCCTGTGCACCGCGCATGAAAGAAAACAAAACAATCGTTAAATAATAGCTTAAAAGAAACATTTTGCAAACAAAACAAATTCGAATCCCAGGTGAGCACCACACACACCATGTTATTTCCTTGTCATAGACGCACTGAACTTCAACAGGTAATGTTACAGGAATTGATTCAGTCTATCTGGACGTTGTCCGTTTATATAACTCCGGTTCGACTTAGTTCCGCCTAGGTGGAATAGTTCGGGGATCGTCAACCTTATACGCCAGGTACATTATGATTAATTACTTATCATAATATTTAGTATAACTAAAAGATTTTAATTAGAATTTTGTTATAATTATCCTAGCCAATATTATAAATGCAAATGTGACTTTGTTTACTACGCTTTCACAGTAAAATGGGTGAACCGGATTGTATGGAATTTGGAAACCTTTGCTACTTTTTATCCGGGATGCGGGTCAAATGCGGGAAACAGCTAGTCCAACCATGAAATAAATTTATGTGAAATAAAAACATTTTCTACGCAACTCCAAAAAAGAATCTTCAAAACGAGCTTTTTATGTAATTTATGTGAAATAAATTCAATTTTAAAAGTCATTTTCTATTATTTGCGTTTTCTTATTACTGAATTTATTTATCTAAACATATAAAATTGCTTTTGTCCTGAATGACTGATGGATCAACGCAAAGCTTAAACCGCTGATCGTAGAGACCTGAAACTTGGGTGTGTTCTTTGTATGATGTAGGCATCTGATAAGAAAGGATTTTCCGAAATTCTACCCCTAAAGGGGTAAAAAAGTGGGACAACGTTTGTATGAAACTCTGTAATTTTTTATTTGAATTCGTATTGACCGAAAAGCTAGTTTATTATAAATTCAAAGAGAGAGTTTGAAGTAGGTAAATAAACGTGAAGATACAAATGTTTCAGTGAGAAATCTTATAGCTTAGAGCAATATTTCGTACTATTCAGACACCAAGTGCCTTCTTTATTATTCCCTTGAGGGTTGTAACAGAGGTGTTATGTGTAATGCTATGCTTTTACTGAAAATTAGGGTGTTTTATTTCAGTCTAAAAGGATCCTGGTTGAAAGATTGTAATGCCTATAACTGTATTTTGAAAATTCATTAATAATTTCAAAATGATACTAAAAACTGGTTACAGATTAAAAATATTATTGTTGGTTTTTATCTAATTAGTTAGGATAAAAGACGAAAAATAATTATTTTCATCTCTAAACAGTTTTTTAAGTAGCTACGAGCAAACTAGTACTACTGTACTGGTTACGATAAAAAAGAAATTAACATTGCCTTTGTATTTTACGCTTTCCCTGTAAACTGGTTGAACCGAATTTAATGAAATTTAGTGTACAGATATAGTCAAACGTCGGGAAGGATATAATTTATTTATTATCCAAATTCGTGAAGCAGTTACTTCAAGACGCGGAAAACAGCTAGTATTTTTTAAATTCATTATTATTAACAATAGAATAGAATAGAATAGAATAGAATAGAATAGAATAGAATATTCTGTACATCACTTTTAAACTAAATAAGATAGGTGACACAATGGGCGGTCTTATCGCTAAAAGCGATCTCTTACAGACAACCTTTGGATGAACTGAAGAACATATACGTCATGTCCAGATAAAAATAATGTTGATAAAATAAAAATCATTTTACTGTGCCCGACAGGGTCCACAATTGCCATTAAACTATTACCACCACCTAAGCAAGATTGTGGAATGCAATACACAATTGAGTATTGAGTATTGAATGTATTTCTTAAAGTTAAGGAATCTTTAAAAGATAATATTCCTCCATTAAAGAAACAATATTTATGGAACCAATTCGCCGACTGTCTGTCCGGACGTCAGAGCCCTCTTTTCTTGAAGACAGCTTGACATGACAGATGATTTCCATGTTAGTGCGTGCCCTGCATACAGTTCCTCCATCTAAGGCCGCGTTCAGATCTCCGGGATAGTTCGAAAGAATTACCGCGGCCTCAGAACAAGAGGGCGAAGGAAAAAACATGGATGGGTTTTAGTCAATAACAGTATGACACTTCTTCGCTCCGCCTACAGCGGGTGTCAATTGATGATTTCCCATCCTTTAAAAAAAGGGTATATTCAGATACTGCGAAATTGTAAGAAAGAGTTTCCGCTGCCTTGGAATGCGAAGGATGAAGGAACGAACAAGGATGCCTCCTTAAAGGCTACGTTCAAACAACGTCATTTTTACTGCTCTATTCGATAAAATCTCGTGTGAAACACGGCGACTTAAGACAGCAATTAAAAAACTCCATTTAAAAAAAATGTCTATTAAAGAAACTTGCCGATAAGAGTTGCCGGATTGTGTTGGCGGGTTTGGTGTAAAGGGCGCTTTACTGTAAATTTGTACGAAAAATTTAATTAGTTGAATATTTACTTTTGTCAGTCCCTTGTTATTTACTTACCCACTTCAAGTGTGCTAGTGGCATTTCTGCGGTAAACAAACTTAACTTAATTATGCTCACTACCTCTTAGAAAGGAATACACGAGAAGAGGTTAAGAGATATTTGTATATGTCAAATTAATTAACAAAAACCAAGGGATCGTATTTACGGAGATTGAAGGTACCAAGAGAATACTGCCATTGAATAAAAAATATGCAAAAGCTTTCAAGTTTTTTAACAGGTTTTTTTGCTAAAAATACAGACTTATGCTTATCTTAATATATTAAATCCAAACGTGAATTGGTTTGTTTGATGATCTTTCGCGGTAAAACGACTGAAACAATTTAGATAACATTTAAAGGTTACGAATGGAGATAGATTGAGATTGATTGATTTTACTTTTTACCCTTGTAACATATATTTTATATAGTCTCTTCAGGGTAAGGGTAAGGGAAACCACGGGAAATAGCAAGTATTCTATATAGATCCTTCTGTAAGTGTTGTAGGTTCAGCGTCATAACCGTTCATGGCTTGTCACTTAAGTATTTTTGAATGTGTTTCTTTTCTAACAATATATTTTCATAAACCTTTTCAGAACATCGTGTTACGTGCAACAACGAGACTCTAACTTGACCGAACGAATTATTCTAGATGATTTAAAAAACATCAAGCCCCACGAACAGCTTGACCCAGGAAACGAATCCAGGATCCCTTTTTCATCAACTGCTAGACCAACAAGCTACATAAATTAATTTAGTTTAATTATGGTTATTATTAAATTACACTTGGAAATGCTATACAAGAAATTATGGAATTTATTTTCAATATAAAAAGTATAGGAGTAAAAGTACAGTACACGGAGGAATGAGGAACATGTTGTGTGAAAAATTTGGAGATGAACACGAATAGTGTGAAAGACGATATGGCTAGAAGTGAGATGACATTAGATTAAAAATTATAGAAGAAAAGAAGAAAAAAGACGTGCTGCGTCCTCAAACAAATTGATGATAAGAGCTGAGGATCATGTTGATGTTGAGATTTTAAATAGAGATTTACAAAATTAATTGAATCACGTCGACAAGCGAAAACGTTTGGCATTTCCATAACCTTATCATTCACGTCGAGCAGGGTATTTTTGCGACGACCTTTTAATTAACTTTATACCATTTGATGTTACTACCGGTTTTATTAAATTTTCTTTGAAACATACTGAAAATTTGCCTTTATAATTGGTTGTCAGTTTTGCTTGAATCAAAGCGACTGTAGTATTTATGTTTTAATGAAATATTATCACGGCCTTTCTTCCCCGAAGGATAAGGTTTAGGTAAAAGGTTTAGGTAACATTTATTTACTTACTAGCTAATTCCTGCAGTTTCTGCGTCCCGAGGGAACTACCAGATGCTCCCGGATAAAAAGCAGCCCATAACCGTCTCCAGGGTCTTATATATCAAAAATTTCATCCCAGTCGGTACAACCGTTTTACAGTAAAAATACTTAATGAAAAAATTAACAAACGCACTAGTTGCCCCTAGGATTTTCGAAAATTGCCCTGGACTTCTCTGGGATGCCATCATCAGATCTTGGTTTCCTTATCATGGGACCATTTGGAAAGTATACCCTTTCCAATAAAAAAATAATTTTTCAAATCGGTTGGCAAGCGACAGAATAATGCGCGAACAAACATAAAAAAAAATACAAACATCCGATTGATAACCTTCTTTTTTAGAAGTCAGTTAAAAAGCGTAACAAACAAACAAGCGAACTCACTTTCGCATTTATATCTAATATTAGTTGGGATTTATTAGGATTTATTTGACATCATCTATTTGCACTGTAATTATTTGGCTTTTACTTTTAGATATTGGAGTTATAATAGCCTGCCGGGGTTGCGGGATGTTCGAAAGAGACGTTCGAACATGGATGGGTTTTAGTCAGTAAGAGTCTGACACTTCCTTCTGCCCCACCCATGGTGGGACATGGGCTCATTTGATGACTTCCCATCCGAAAAAAAAGATACATGTCTGAGAAACTACAACTGATTTTTGTCATGGAAAACCCCACGCGCATCCGACCACCAGACTAAGGGTCATTTTTCATACTCTCACTTCTAAGTTGTTGTAAGCTGTGGTTGCCTTTAATAGAAGGCGCATTTCTGTTAATTATTTTAACGTATTTAAGTCCGTTATGTGTCATTCTGAATGTATCTTTGTTGGTAATCCTTAATTAAATAAATAAGTTTATTGTTCTTGGAACTACGTCATTCAGGTCCGTGGCGCAAAGATTCATGTCATGAGCTCAAATAAAAATAATGCATATCCTTCTATGGTTCATCTCAAATATCAATAAAATCGGTTATGTATCAGTATTGTAAAATTACTCACACTAGTTGGTGGCCCCTGCCTGTCATGATGGCATGATACTGACATGCCTGGATCGTGACGCCCAATGTTAACGACAGGGCCGCCCTCAGCGGATCTGCTATAAATAAATCATCCGTATAAATACTACTCTGTCACTTACACTACATCACATTGTAAACATTCTTTTTTTATTGATCTTCTTTCTAGTGGTTTCCCAGCCTATTAATAAGGTTTCATATCGAATGCAATAAAGCCAATACTGGAAATGGAGTAAATCTCGCTACTGTTAAAACGTTCAATCTGAATTAGTTAATTTACTTGAATGTTATATGTTTTTTTAGTTCTCTTGATGGGATTGGCTTATTTTTAAGCGTTTTCTTAAACTTAATTTATATTCAGGTAGTTTTTAAATTGTGAATCTTTATATTCAATTTGACGACCACTTTTCATTTGACTGCATCAAAAGTTGCCTAAAAATAATACAGGTACCTACTTTTTAATTTGAAAAGAGAATTATAATTGTTTAGATACTGTCAGACTTTTTTTTCCCAATTTACAACTCATTTTCTGTGCATTGGTGGGCCTAGCAGGAACGAATTCATAAACATACCGAAGCAAAATTTACATATATTCAAAATGCACAAATGGCAATTTGCAGCATCCAAAGATATGACTAAAGTCGTCATTTAAAATAAATAGTGCGTTAGAAGTACAAATACTTTTTCGTAAGTGATCTTGCTAGGCCCGTAGGTCATAGGTCTTTCCACATCCATGACCTAACGCCTCATATTCTTTATTGCTCGTCCAAGTCGTTGCCGAATATACAAACGTTTTCTAAATGAACGTTGCCAAATTAAAAACTATCGCCAATTAATCTGTAAGCGACTATAATCGTTTGTGTACTGTTTGTGAACTTTGAATGACATTGAAGAGATAGTTGGCGCTCTCTGCTGAAAGATATCCCTCGAGGCATGGCGTCTGCGCACCTAAGACATTGTATTTCAACTTTAAATTATAGTCTCTACTGATTGATTTTACGAAAAAAAATATATAAACAAAATCATAACCTATTTTGTTCTAATTTTCCCACATACATAAATAAAATGGTGAATGATGATTTATAGAGCATGAAATTAACATAAAAGCGCCATTCTTACGCTATTTTGTTAATTTCTGTGGCAGAATTAGAACAAAATAGGTTACGAATTTATTTACATTTTTCGTTAAATCAATTGGTACAGAATATAGTAGAATTCCATTGAAATTAATATAAAAACAATGTTATTTATTGGATGTTATTTAATTAAGAACAATCGTTGTTCCTTCATCGTGCGTCACGAAACATAAGGAATGTTTCAGACCTAAATAATAATATGTACAAAGTTCCTTACTTTCGTGTTGGCAAGTTATAGTCATTACATTTGTTCAGAAAGCAACTACATCAACGTTTCAATAACGTAGGAAAACGAAATTTTAAATAATTCAGAAAATATAAATAATAATCGGAGACAATGAAAAAGTTCATCACTTATTATTTTCAATCGATTACCGACTCGATATCTGATTTTTATTGGGACAGCTCTTAGCAAGCTGTATTTCTTTGTATTCATTGGTCAAACTCGGCAAATGAATCAGTCCTCGTTATGATACACAAAGAACATCATTAGTGAGCCCGGAAAACTAGAAATATACTTGCACATCATGTCTGTTGCATGTCTCACTTCTAAAACTCACTTCATTTTTGCCAGATGGAATAGATCTAGTTAACTAAACGAACCAGGGGGCCTACTCTAACTCATCGAACGAAACTTCGGAACGACCGAGAATAGACGATATCTTTTTTTGTGATGCAGTAAGGTACAATCTGATGCTCTGTACAAAGAGGGATGTACTTATACTACCCATATTATAACAATTGTTTGAACTTTACCGTCCTACCGACCTTAGCGCCCCCGAGGCGATGCACGGGGTAGGACACCTCACTACCCCTTGCAGGAGACGAGGCCCGGCAGGACGGGCCCAGTGCGAGGCTGCGGACGAATCTGGATTCCCGCGGCCCCGCGAGCACGTGCGAGAAGCGATACCGGGGTGGTTTTAGCCGGTAAAAGTCCGGCACTGTTCCCGGCCTCCCCAGGCCGGGTTTGTCCATGAGGATTTCCCCGCGGAAAAAAAAGGCCCCCAGTGGATGACACATATTATGTCATGGTATCATTATAGGCACTCAAAATATGACATTTGTCTCTGAGACAGCAACACATCTGTGATGTATTATTGCAGTTGTTCATAGGCGACAATGATGTCTAGCATCAGGTGGGCCGTCTGCTTGTCTGTCATCTATTTAGAGAAAATAGAATAGAAATATATTAATACACGTTTCCTCGTATGAAACTGATAACATTCGTCAGAGTTGTAACTAATTTAAAAAACATACTCTGTAAAAGAAAACAGAATTTGTGTGTCCGAATTTCTGAATCTATAATGTAAAAATTAATCGCTGAATGTGTTGCTAAGCTAATCTCGAGACTTGCTGAACCGAATTGAATAACATTTAGTACAGAGATAGAGGGGACCATGGAGAAGGGTTAAGGCTACTTTTTATCCGGTTGCGTTAAGTAGTTCCCGGGAATAATCTAGTTTAAAATATTTATGAATTCAACTTATAGATTCAGAAAGACATTTCGACTATGTAAGGCCGGCCTTAATTATTAACATATAGAAAGATATACCTACTTTCTACTATGACAGTACCTAATAGGCATTACGAAATAATTCAGTCGCTCGTGACGTCACTTCTCTCATCTATCAATCAACAAGTAAATAGAATTGTAAGTCCCAATTTTGGTTTAAACGTTCACAAGTGGAAACGACAGCATTACTGATGTATTACATTATCTGGGTCAATATTAGTCACAGATAGATTTATAACTCAGCCGTTTAATTAGTAATAAATCCATCTGTCGAGTATGCAAATAATCCAATAGCGATAAATCGTCACAGCCCATACGTATAATATTTTCAGCAATTGATATAATGACTGATTAATGGTGAATAAAAAGGAACGACGTGGTTGCCTGCAGTTATCAAGCAGTCGGTGGCAACAGTAACTTGGTCGAAGAAATATACGTATTTATAGTATAGTCAATTCATTTTTCTCTTTTCAGTATTTTTAGAAGTCGGTTGTATTTTTTTGTAAACCTTTACTTGGTGTTAGTACCCAATGATAAAGAAAAACGTCATTAGGAAAATGTCGCGAGGAAACCTTTGGAAGTAAAAAAATAGTTTTAGTCAGTAAGTCTGACGCTTCCTCCCGCTCTGCCCACAGCAGGAATTATTTGATTATTTCCCATTCCTATAAAAGGTACAAATATTTTATCTATATTTAATTATTAACCCTATTTGAATCATAATGACATTTTTGTTTAAAAATTTAATCAGTATTCAGTAATTGTATTATTACCAGCCGAACTCCCACGTAAACATTTCACAATGCTTAATAATTTAATTATTCTAAATTTGAAACTCCGACGTTAAGTAATTTGCACACCAAAACTGATAAAGGTCAATATTATAGCCGGCTCTGGGGCTACGTAGCGATGACGTAATTTCCGAGTCTCTGAACACCATGGAGGCTAGGCCAAAAAATAGCCAAACTCAATAATCGATGGTAATAGGTATAAGGTTACGATCTACTCGTTTGTAGAGATTATTTTTTTTAGATACCTACGTATATTCTAAAAGCGTACGACCTACATACGATTTAAGGATACACTTGTGTGGGAAAGGTGATTAAGCTGATCAAAATACTCCAAATTTGGTTTTTCTTTGGTATAATATGCAAACCTAACCAATATTAATAATTCCAATCTAATTTTGTTTGTTACACTTTCACGGTAAAACGACTGAACCGGTTGAAATGAAACTTGGTTCAAAGATAACTTAAACCACAAGGAAGATAGGATCCGAGCGCGAGAAGCAATTTTCACGCCACAGTAAACAGGTACTATTAAAATAATTTATAAAATTTTATGTGGGTACTTAGGGCCCTCGCCCACGGCGACTTTTTGTAGCGATGCTGTAGCGATGCTGTCGCGCGGCCGCATCGATACAGTCGCGAAGCATTCAAGTATTACGTAACGCATTTTTTGAAGATTTTAGAAATGTAACGCACGGTAACCTTTTTCTGTACTCCCCTCCCCCTCCCTAAACGTTACGTAACATTTAAGTGACCATTGAAGTCACAATTATGTTGAACAAAGTATACCTTTGTTATTGTATTAATTGCGTTTGCAGTAGTAATAAACAAAATAAGAGATTTTTAAGTCATATGTTTTTATTTAGTCATAAATCAAATAAGTGTAGGTACGTAAAAACACAATTCAATTGTAATTACTGCTACTCTGTCCACGAGTTTACCAGCCACTCAGACTCTTTCATTGGTATTTGAAGAGCAGACGAAGAAGGTTCCGGTATTGTTAAAACACTTGCATCAACTTCGTCTTTGAGCCAATCGGCATCCTCAGACAATGCCTCACTATGGCGCACAATGCAGAGCAGCTAATTTGCCCTTCTTCTTCGAGGGATTCCCCGTAAAACATAAACGAAAAGGGTTGCCGATTTAAAAGATTCTAATTCCCTAGTTTTTTTACGCGTTGTTTAAATACCTTTTCTTCCGCTCTTGTAACGTTTTACAAGACCCTCCCCTCAAATTGCGTAACGTAATACTTGAATGCTCCCTAACAGCACAAAAATACCTACGATCGCTACAGTTGCAAGATGGACTCCGTTGAGGTAACATTAGTCACGTTGTCTTTGGTGCTGCTTTTACGTAAGCAGCCGAAGCGTAGGTAATGAACCGTTCTTCACCCAATGTCGTCCAACACGGTCGCGCGTTTGCATCGATACAGTCGCGGTGCAGTAGCGCGTTGCAAACGCGACTAACACGCGTTAGTAGCGATACTGACGCGCGTTTACCAAACGCGCGACAGCATCGCTACAAAAAGTCGTCGTGGGCGAGGGGCCTTAATTAAGTATGGGCTTAAAATACACGATTTACTAAAATTATATGGCACCAAAACTAATTCTTTAATTCGAAGTGTTCAAGTATATAAACATTTATTACTAATGAGGATTTGTTTATCTCTTTCAAATGCGTTTTTCAAACTAAAATAATAGTTGCCATAAGAAAAGTAATCATATAAATTGCCTCCTTTCTCATAACCACCTACAACCTTAGCCGAACGAGAATCTTGATTATCTCCCAAGTAGATTTTGCGTAAGCCCTACACCAAATTCGCCCAAATTAGATCCCAGATAGTTAGCCGAAGTCTCTTCCAATCAGATTACATGGAAGCTTCAATAATTTATAAGGCGGAATTCCTACTAGATAGCGATGTCGTATTATTACATTTTAGCGAACATAAACTCGGCTCATAATATCGTTTAATACCGTATTAGCTTGATTCTGTAACATTTTTGCATAATTAATTTAATGTTTTGTTTTATACTTATCTATACTAATATAATAAAGCTGAAGAGTTTGTTTGTTTGAACACTCTAATCTCAGGAACTAATGGTACAATTTGAAAAATTCTTTCAGTGTTAGATAGCCCATTTATTGAGGAAGGCTATAGGATATTATATCATCACGCTAAGAACAATAGGAGCGGATCATCATTATTTCACGCATCATTATTTTAGGAAATAAAATTTGAAATAAATATATTTTTGCCGTTAGACGTTATATCGATCGGCACGTAGAGATGGTGAGGTTAAGTTGCGCTTGCCTCGGTAAGCCCATAGATGATTTGACACAGCAGTCGAATCTTTTTTTAAGAGGGAAAATCCTCATAGACATCCTCCATATGGGGGCGT
The DNA here is from genome assembly GCA_963891755.1 of Pyrrhia umbra. NCBI lineage: Eukaryota > Metazoa > Arthropoda > Insecta > Lepidoptera > Noctuidae > Pyrrhia > Pyrrhia umbra. The sequence continues at coordinate 4,727,969 of OY982923.1, read as the reverse complement.
GCTGGACTCTTACTGGCTAAACCACCCTGGTGTCGCTTCTCGTACGAACAGGCGAGGCCGCGGGGTTACGGATTCTTCCACAGCCCCACACTGGTGCCATTTGCACATTTATGTATTAGCCACATCTAGTTATACTAATAGTCTGAATAAAAACCACATCAAAAATATATAATAAACATTATTGAAGAACATTCTTTAGTATTTTGTCTGGCCTTTACGTATTTTAATATCAAACCAAAGACAAAAACCCGATTTTTTAAACGATCCAGCTTCCATTTCTCTCTATGTAATGTCGTAAAGCCCATTTACACGGGGCAATTTATTTGCCTGTTGCATGCAATAAATTGAAGCAACAGTAAATTGTTATTGGACCATAAAGGCAGTTCCGATTTTCAAGATTAATTTACTTCACTGTCACGTGCACGGGTCACGAGGGTAGGGTAGGTATTTATTGGGAAAATACATAAATATTATTCTTGTCGATGTTTATATTTTGTTTTGAAGAGGGCTCGATGGTAAAATAATAATCGAGGGCTAGATCATCACTACATAGTATAAAACAAAGTCGCTTCCCGCTGTCTGTCCCTATGTATGCTTAAATCTTTAAAACTACGCAACGTATTTTGATGCGATTTTTTTTAATAGATAGAGTGATTAATGAGGGAGGTTTTAATATATAATTTGTCAAGTTTTTGTGTCCATTAGCTAAAATACGCGGGTGAAGCTGCTGGCGAGAAGCGGGAATGGGGTACCTGCCAGGTTTTGAATCCGCATCCTCGAGCGACGATACTTTATGGTCACGGTCACCCTATTTGGAAAGGTTAGACAGTGATTACCGTGGCCTTTATAAGGATAGGTGACAATACCTTATACAGTTAGGCCTTCAAGGCCTCTGAGCCTCAAAGATCATGGTAGTTCTTATTTTCACACAAACCTCAATATCTTTGACAGTTATCAGAAGCTGAAATTAGATCAAGTCTTTGAAAATGAACCTAGAATTTGTGGTGGTGAGATGGCAATTTTTTCATGTATAATATTAATATTAATTCTCATTAAATTAAACTGGAATCTCAATGTAGTTGTTAAAATGCAAAACAATTATTGTTATCATAGTCTACACAGATACTCTAATAATCACAGACATATTATCTAAAAAGATGATGTTATTTTCATCATTTGTATGTAAACCAAGCATTATTTCTACGATGTCTTTCTGTGAGTGCTACTTTATCCCAGCCAACATTTTAAGTAGCTTTTGCAGCTCAATACGGCAGAAAATGTCTATTGTACTCGATATAAAATATAAGTCCTCCTTGTGTCGTACTATTCCTGAATACTGGAGGCCGTGACCTCCACGAATTATTTCTCGGACGATCGCTTCCAGAAACTGCACCAAATAAAGGTATATACATAAGTATAAATAAATATATTTTCTAAATATTTCTCAGTATCTCATTAGAATCAAAGGTTCAAAAATATAATGTTATTTCTTTCTTTCTTTCAAAAGATTGACAGAGTTGCTGCGTAGGATGAATGACCCTCATGTCACCGCCTTTGTTCAAAGCGATTCTAAAAAAAAAATAACCTATCTATCAACAGTAAATATTGTGAGAAACACGTTCATAATGAAAAGTGCTTATAGGAAATAATGAGCAAGATTAAAAATAAGCCAATCTCATTGCTTTGCTAGAAATATTGCAGAATAATCCTATAGCTTGCTAGTTTTTCTTAGCGTTGCGCCGCGCTCTTGTATTATATAAGATTAAACTTGTTTATTGCATTATTAATATAAATGATGTTATTGACAATCCAACCTCTAAAAAATAAGTAAAAAGAAGCATTTATTTATTGGAATATAAGTATACAAAGTTGTTGGTGTTTACATTTTCGGAACTAGCCATATTCTACCATTATCAGGCGTACAAAATATTAAATTAATTTATTTTTTTTAAACTGACATTATTTGAGTTGATAGAATAAAATGTTATATTTATTCTATCAATTCAAATAATGTCAGTTTCAGCTTTCAATTTACATGCACTTGAAAACAAAAGATTCCGATTTTCAAAAAAAAAAAATTTGCAATTATAATTTATATTTCTTTCCGTTAATATCCGTTCATAGTATTATTTTTTTAATTTATTGTAAATATATATTACCATGTAATATACATTCTGACTAAATTTATTTACTCTTTGCTTCATAATGCCTAGAAATTATATTACATAAACTTGTTCAACATTAGTGTTGTTATCCTTACTAATATTATAAATGCGAAAGTAACTCTGTCTGTCTGTCTGTTACGCTTTCACGCCAAAATTACTGGACTGATATAAATGAAATTTGGTACAGAGATAGAATAGACCCTGAGGAACAACATAGGCTACTTTTTACCCGGGTGCGCTAAGTAGTTCCCTCGGGATGCGAGTGAAACCGCGGGAAACAGCTAGTATTTTATATTAAGATTTAGAGGTTTACTATTGTAGGTCTGGAATTTAAGTAATTGCAATTAAATAAATTCATAATATTATCCAAAGCTTTGTTTCTTGTATATTTTGCGTTTTTTTTTATCACTGTCTTCTATGATTAGAGTAGTGTCATCAGCATATAGTACGCAATTATGTTCGTTTACATTTGGCAAGTAATTTATACATATGAAAAACAACAAAGGCCCAAGGATACACCTTTAAGGAACCCCAGAACTATTCATTAATTTATTTTATGTATTACGTACTACATACATATACCTATCGAACTAATTGTGTTGGTGTAAATTTTATTAACAAAATAAAATTTTGATTTCGTGTTTTTTTTATTGGAAATTGAAAAACCAATCATTTGTAAGCTTCAGTTAGCTGATGCCATCAAAATTGGATTTTAATTCGGCGTCCCGTAACATAGATTGGTTATTTTTACACTTTTAAATAGTTAAATGTTGACTAACTGGTAGATAGTAAACGCTATTCTTTAAGTTAGATCTAAAAGATGGATTGGGCTATCCACTAGGTCAGTTTAAGATAGTGCATGTTATATTATGTGTTACAATTGTATTGTTATTACAGGACTTACCTACCTACCTACATGTGTAGTTCGTTTCGTATTCGTGTCGTCAAGGCTGTCCTTGAGAACACGAATACAAAACGTATGACGTAAAGGGCCTACGTCATACAAAGAACACACTTTCCAAGTTTGTACATCTGTCAGTCAGACAGTCATTCAGTACAAAGCATTTTATATATGTATAGATAGTAACAGCCGGTTGCAACAAAAAATATGTGGTTACATGTATGCGAAACGGAAAAAATGAATAATTTTGCTATTATTTTATGTTTTTCGTCTAAATATTTATGACATAAATGTTTACTTAATTATTAAAGCTTTCTATTGATATCTTAAATATTAAAAAGATGCAAATTATTGATACCATGATATGTGATATTTCTAAAAGTATAATAAGTAAAGTTTAGTGCGGCCATTAGATTAAAAAGTTCTAAAATTCTTAAAAAGTTGGGTACAAATGATGTTTGGTCCTTATAATCCCGTTTTAATACACAATACTCTGTTACTACACTATCTGCACAACAGTGGCTCGTGGTTTCTAGTGTCTAGCAGTATTCGTATTGCGGTTGACTGCATTTCGCTGGCGCTCGACACCGACGGCGTTAACTGCTCTCGTAACGAAGTGAATATGCTCTGTGCGAAATTTCTACCTAACTATAGACAAGAACAACCACCATTGTTACTATTTACCGTTTGGTAAACTAGATGATTTGTAAAATAAATTACCTACTGCTGGGAGTTGGAAAACCGGCCAAGTGCGTGTCAGGCTACGCGCGGTAGGGGTTCCGTAGTAGGTCTTAGTTAGTCGAATAGAATTCAATAACCGGTTAAGCCTACTTAGCCGTGGTACTTTTTCTTGTAAGTTCATTAATTGTGCTACGTCTGTGATTTTTTTCAAATTTTTAGGGCCATTCAAAAGTTAGAGGGGGTGATGCTCGTATCGAACAAAAATTTGCACTTAAAAGCTAGATATTTCCCAAATGGCTCCCTTAACCGAAAAGTGGTCTTCACACACCTACCTATAATATTTATACTAATACCCCACACGAAGGTATACGTGAGAAAAAAATATTCATCCCCACTTTACGTGTTTGGGAGCTACCCTAAAAAAAATATTTTTCATAATTTTATTTTACCACTTTGTCGGCGTAATCAATATAAATATCTATACTACATTTCATCTTTCTAGTACCAAGAACCTCTGAGTTTTGCCGCGTACAGACAGACAGACAAATGGACATGGCGAAACTATAAGGGTTTCTTATGGACGGAACCATAAAAAGGAGTCTAGCGTCTTCTAGCAATAGTAACGAGAGACCTCAAATTAAAAGCTGATGGATTCGAATCCAATCACGCATTTACTAAGTGCATCAATTGCATCAATTCTCTTGAAAACAAAACGACACAATAAAACGGGCATGTTCTATGTTCATGTTCTATACTTGGTATAATACAATTTTAATATGCCGACTTCTCTACATTTGCTAGTGTTTTTGAGTATCTTCTGTCTAGAATTGGAAAAATAGGATATAGTACCAACACTTTCTTTTCAGTAACCGTGCTGAACATTCTATGATAGACATGATGTATTAGAAAGCTGCAGTCTATCATTTATTCACGGCAACATTAGGCACTTTTACAACATCAACAGGTTTCCTTTGCCAAATAAAAACGCAAGTAACAGCTTTAAGTAGGATGAAGGGCCAACTGAATATTAATGCGGGACCTATGAAAGGCCAATTCCGTCTCATTAAAAGTTTTAATTAAATTATTTATAAATAAACTTATCTAATTAAAAAATGTGTGTTTTATTTAGGCGAATATTTTACTTCACAGTAGACAAAATATTTGACCATTGGTGGTCAACGAAAACGTAATCACATTTTTTATTAATAATATTATTTTTTCAATCAACCAATCGAAAAATCAATTAATATTAGGTACTTTTATTGAAAGCATAAAAAAAATATTGATACATCGATGTCACCTTTCACAATATTGAAACATGTCTAACAAACATTTTTCGCTTCGTACTTTTTGTCATATTTTTACACTGTTCTCGTTTACAATTTTTTATTTTTCAGTTTGAAGGCGACAGTTTGGATATCGCTGACAGTTGGCAGGCAGTACGGAATAACCATTCTATTTTATCATGCAAACAGTCATATTCAAATATATAAATAATTGGCTTTACTCTTTGAAAAATGTTGTGCGTTTTTCCGAGGAGGTTTCAAACTCATGAAATACTTCAAAAAATTACAAATCATAGTTGAAATCGATCAAGCTATCGATAAGCTACTATCGAGCTAAGTACTAATACAGAAAATTAAACTTATTACATATTCTACTGCTAGCCACAGACCTCTCATGTATGACGGCATTGATCTCCACGCTTGGTCAAGGTGGATTGGCAATTTTAGATAACATTTTTTTATGTTGATGTATACCCATTTGCTGTAAGTCAAATTCATGTAAAGGAGTCGTGGTGGCCTAGAGGTTAAGGCACTTGCATCTCGTGTACGAGTGTGCTGGTTCAAAACCTGTCAAGTAGCAATGTAAATTTCCTTAAAGTCATTAGTTTTTTCAAATAGGTTCTTTCATCACGGTCAAATCGTTTCTTAAGCGTGGTGATCAATGCCTGCTAACCAAATGTGGGAAAGAAAATGGGCCGTTAATAATGATACTTTAATTTTTAACTGACTCCCAAAAAAAGGAGTTTCTTAAGTTAACTCGCTTTTTCTCAAGTAAATACAGTTTACTTTTCAAACAAGAACGTAATTCTTCACAATCCACATCTCATTTAGCATTCACCTACATTCTTCCTACACGCAAAATTCCTACTAAAAGCTCTCTCAAGCTGAAAGATGCAGCATTTCAGTATCATTAATATCGTTCTAAATGTCTGAACATCTGTAATATTTACAGCCCATTGCGCCCATTTGCAGTCTTGTCATAATTGCTTCAATGCTTTCCGCGGAGACGACGCATCTGCGCGCCGTCTCTTAGGAAACCAACCGGTACTGAGAAATCATCAAAAGTTCTACCCAAAAATCTATATACATTTCCATTGCTGCGTTTCTTCGAGGAATTCTTAATGATAGTCAGTAAATTGCGTAATGGGGACAACGTTATGTAGATATTTCGTTCTACTTTAGGTGGAAAATGTTTCGGGTATCCGTTTACGTTATTCCACTGTAATATTGTTATACCATTCTATTCTACTTCTCCATACAACAATACAAAAATGAAATATGAAATTCTAGTATTGAACATATTTTTATTGTTTGAAAAGAAAAAAGAAAAAATTGGCATGACTTTTAAAAACAAAATAACGATCCAGTAAATGGGAAAATAGTGTATTCTGAGTAAATTAATTAGTATTCAGTAATATTTCTTTACACAATGAGAGCAGAAAAGGCAGATGCAATCGTAGTTACTTATTGTGGAAGATATCGTAATTTTCTCATGATTAATTAGTATCTAGATTTTACCCTGAGAATCTCATAAAATTACAGGTCTCCTTTACGTTTCACTGTAGTGTAACAAATCGAAAAAACTAGACGCACATCGCTACTTATAATTAAACCGCAAAATATAATTTATATCTACGCTCCTATGTCGTGAGTCAAATATATCAAAATGTTTTTATAACGAGATTGTTTGTGTATTGTTTAAACTAATGTTCTAGCCAGCAAAAATATTATAAGACGGATTAATAAGAAAATAAAAGATAAGTTCTCAAGAAACATTTCTTTAAATATTTTTCTTTTCTATTGTTTAGATTTTCTTTGTTAATTAATTTGACGTAGTAAGATTAATGGCTCTATTAGTCTTAATCCACGTGGTACTAAAATAAATTAACCTGTGAAACTGTCAAAACAAACTTAATACTTTATGGCCAACACAAAATAAATAAAATGTTAATATGTATAAAATACCTACAGTGTTTCAAAGATAAATCGTAATTGAACATTTATGGGTTTGGTATTCTAAATCCGAATCGTATATTAAAAGTAATGTTAACTATTTAATCTATACATATAAAATGCTTTGTCCTGAATGACTGATGGATCTACGCTGATCGTCGAGACCTGAAACTTGAAGGGTGTGTTGTAAAGGATTTTCCGAAATTCTACCCCTAAGAGGGTGAAAAAGGGGAGCAACATTTGTAGCTCTGACATTTTTAAGTTGATTTTGTATAGACCACGCGGGCGAAGCCGCTGGCAGAAGGCTAGTTCGAAATATATTTGTACCTCTATGAAAATAGACCTGTTTATTCATACAAAATAATTCTAGATAATAATAAATAATAATAACTACATTAACAGAATTATGAATAATTTATTAGCAAAATCATTTATTATAATATAAATAACTTATTATAAATAAATGGAGGTGTTTTAGGTTCACGTTGTAAAGGTAACTTTCGAAGACATTTGTCAAATGATAATTTTGTATCATTTCAGTATCCGTGAAGATATTTCTTCATATTCCGGGGTGAGTAGAACCCTAAGTTGGTAATTTCAGTCGCTTAGTCGTCGCCGCCTGTCATAACTTCCATGAATTCTGTAAATATATAGAATTAAAGTAATTATATTATTATAATCTTTACTAAACTAGGTATCTAATAACATTACATGTACTTATTTATTATTATAAATACAAAAATATATCTTTTTGTCTGTGTTTACGCCATCATAGCATAATTATACCGCTAAACCAATTTAAATAAAATTTGGTGCTAAGATAGGTTGGAACCGGTGAAAATCATAATTTATAATAAATATAATGATGCTAGTGAATTCATAAATAATGGCTCTATGCTGTACTAAACACAGTTTATCGCAAAACATCTAGCTAATTTAAGAATTTTCAACCGGCAAAGTTTGTTAGACCGAGTTTTATTCTAAATAAAAACTTCCAGTAAATTCTTTGATAAATTAGCACAGGCCATGTTAGAAAAAGCATTTTTAAAAGGGCTTTTGATAGTCTAGGCCACTCATTTAAGTCATTAGACAACAGTCTTAGCGAATATATTGCTCATATTTAGTACCTTTATTTATCATATTTAAGAAATTTAAAATGGGCTTGCTTATAAACCTGTGTACTTTAGGCCAGCATTTAACTAATCTAATCCTCACTATTTTTATAAATGCGAAAGTGAGTTTTTTTGTTTGTTTGTTACGCTTTCATATTAAACAGCTGAACCAATAAGGATTTAATTTGCTATGGAGTTAGATGGGACCTTGGAGACAGTTCGATGCTAATTCTTATCCGTAGTATAGTAGGTTTTGTAGTTCTCAGGACGCGGGTGAAACCGTGGCAATCAGCTAGTATTTTTTTTAACTTTGTATAAAACTAACAAATTGATAATTTAATTAGGATATCTTTCATGGCTGGGCATTTTTTGAAAATTTCCAATTTATTGATGATAGCTTCTGCCAGCGACTTCGTCCGCGTGGAATAGTGTGCTCCGCTCCTATTGGTCTTAGCGTGATGATATATAGCCTATAGCCTTCCTCGATAAATGGACTATCTAACACTGAAAGAATTTTTCAAATCGGACCAGCAGTTCCTGAGATTAGCGCGTTTAAACAAAATGACAACATTTCCCTTCACTGCTCTGCTCCTATGGATTGTAGCGTGATGAAAAGTATACTATAACCAGCTCAGGAGTATGACAAATAATTGTACCAAGTTTCGTTAAAATCCGTCGAGTAGTTTTTGTTTCTATAGAGTTTATACAGACATACAGACAGACAGACAAAAATTTTACTGATTGCATTTTTGGCATCAGTATCGATCCCTAATCACCCCCTGATAGTTATTTTGGAAATATATTTAATGTACAGAATTGACCTCTCTACAGATTTATTATAAGTATAGATAACTGACCAATTTTTAAATAAAATTATAATCGTAACATGGGTAACGCTGCGCTATGAAGCTTGTATAAAATAAATCAATAAACTAAATTACTCTTTAATTGCTTTAGTTCTGAGATAAATTATTTCTGTTACATCGTAAACATGAACAGAACATGCAATTTCTAGTTCGCAAATTAGTTCGTTGTAATAAATTTATCCACGAACTAGTTGAACCCAACTTTGTAACGAGCATGAAACGCTAATAGCAAACTATCTTTAGAATTGGCTAAGAATCTGCCTCTAACCTTACCAGCGAGGCTAAATTTAAACCGTACATAGTACTAATAAGTAAATGTCAACGTTTGAAATATCGCGTACTATACCGTTTCTACAATGTGATATTTGCAGCAATACAAACTTTTTATCACTTTTTATTCTATATACTTTTACGAATATCACAAAACATGATATCAATAATAAGCATACTCTTAATATTTTTATGATATCAATACATAGATATAATAAACATATTATATATAACATAAATATATATTAAGATGAGAAACATAAAATAATAGAAAAAATATTAAATTTTATCCTCTATTTTGGCAGATCTTGAACGACTGTTCCTCAGTTAAACGTAAAAGTAAATTGTTTTTATTTGGTGCAACTGGGTGTAAGTCTTGATGAGGCGTCGATTCAATCGCAAATCGTCTACTTTTCTATTAGATTACACCCACTATTCTATTAATTAAATATAAACTGGCTATAAATATATGCAGATACGCTTCATTTACATTTCTGCCTAAACCTCCGAAGAATGTAGGCGTTATGTTAAATAGTACTGGTCCTGCCTAAATCGATCCACAGTTTTGACATTTATTAGTAAAAATATCTATCTACTTAGCTAATGAACTGTTCCTTACAACATTACAGTTGGATAACAAAACATACATTAATACTAGCTCTTTCCCGTGGTTTCAAACGCGTTCTGAGAGAGATACTTCAAGCACTCAGTTACTATGTCCTGTTCTAGGGTTCAAGCTATCAAACAATTGCCTCTGCCGTTATCTCGTGAAAGCGTAACAGACAAATAGACAGCCAGACAGACAGAGTTATTTTCACATTTTAAATATTAATGAGGATTAAATAAAATATGCGCTATATTTTGTAACGAAAACTGACTGAATAATTTCTGCATGTATGGCTGACGGGAACGACCGTTAAAATGAATATGGGATGAAAATAAAATTTTATAAATTCAAAGTATAAAAAAATAATGATTTTAAGAATCAAAATCAATCAGAAGAAATGGGAGTGATGATATTAAATATCTACTTAGGCTTACTCAAAAACACTTCACAAAAGGAAAATGTGGGTGTTTTAAATAACTATCTATTTTGCGTAGTTTTGCTTATATACTATACGCAACCGAATAATAATTATAGGCGGCCTTCCGTACTATGTTCTTCCCCAGGGTTCAAGATGTCTCCATGCTAAATTTCATCTATATCGGATCAGCAGTTAAAGCGTGAAGAGGTAACAGACAAACAGATAGACACACTTTCGCATTTATAATAGGTACTAGTGAAGATAATATGGATTTATTCTATTTTTACTTTAAGTCACGTACCATCAAAGTCCACGGTCCCTGAGCCGTCAGAGTCAATTTCCTCAATCATCATGTCCAGTTCCTCAGCGCTGATCTTGTCGTCTAACTCTCTGAGGATCTCTCTTAGGACGCCTGTCGTGATGTAACCGTTGCCTGGAATAGAAATATATAATCCATACAATAAGTGTATTAAAGCACTTACCAAGGGGTACCGTGTTATCCAGAAACTGGGTTGTGGAGGTCAGATAGGCAATCTCTCCATCTAAAGCATCAGTACTCAGCTGCATCTGGTTTAGACTGGAAGCCGACCCCAACATAGTTGGGAAAAGGAAAAAGATAAAAGTGAATTAAAGCAATTTTGTACTTTTATTAAAAGTAGTGTCTAGTTTTTATATGTATAGTCTACATTTTTGACTGACAACTATAAAAAATATATCATCAAAGGAAAAAATATAGCTACATAAATAAAATAGTAAAAATTGGTTTAGGTAATATTATTTAAGGAATTCTTAGTAGGTAATTTCCTTTGTTATATTGGAGTTTCCAATATAAAAATACAGAAGCACTCATCCAGATTAAAATATTATGTTTATTTATACTATAATAACCATAAGAGATATTAAATCAGAATCACATTTATAACCATAGAATATATTCAAAAAGTTCATTGAGAATTTTTGGGACATTTCTATGTATTTAGTTTAGAGATCCTCTTAAAACTCAATTTGATTCCATGATGACCAAAACGGTTAAACTATAATAAATTGGTCAAATAACTCCATAACTTAAGTAGAATAATTTTGATCCCTTTGTACTTGCAATAAGGTCCAATTGGTTTAACAAATTGATTTATATGGCTATGAAATAAAATTACATTTCTGGGAAATTAATTTCATATTTATAACGTATCGCCGAGCCTTGGCCCTGGGTCGGTCGGCTTCGACCTTACCTGAATTTTATATGATAGGTAAGGATATCCACCTGTATACAGAATTTTGAAACTAATTCATAATTGATAGAGGACCGTTATTGTAATAAATTTATCTCTATGGAAAATAAATGTTCAAATCTCTACGTAATTCCGTCAAGTAGATAGGCGAAACACGCAGGGTGTATTAATATCTAAGATTATAACATTACATATTAATGTAATACTAGCTAAAGATTATCCCATACTAATCCACAAAGTTGAACAGATCCTTTATATTATAAAGAAGAATTTTGGTAAAGGTTTAACGCCTTCTTACGAAACAGAAAGGAATAGCAAAGGTATTTATGATTGCCGCCATCTTAGATAAAATGGAATGGCTCTACAAGTGTAAACGGTAAAATAGATATGCTTGTGAGCATAAATGTCAGAAACGATAATGTTAGGGATATTATTTGAAGCATACTTGCAGCTTTGGACTGGTGATGTTGGTGATACAAAAGTAAAAATTAAAAACCGAATATCTATTAAAAAATAAATATACCCGCGTCTTGGTGAGCGGTGCATCTTTACATTAACATTTTTTTGCGTTGTTGGTGAAACGCATCGAGTCTGGCTCAGACTAGGTACTGTTTGGTAGACCAACTCTGCAAATCCAAAGGATACTCTCAAGTAAGAGGGTTTGGGTTTAATTGTCGGCTCAAGCTTCTTCATTTTAATAATTCATGAATTTCTCAATAGCAGCTCAGTTAGATATTTTGTTTAGTTTACTTAAATTAACTCCAGCAGGGTAAAATATAAATACAGAGGTTTTAATAATTGAATGGCGTACTAGACACAGTTATTTTTGCGGTTGAAACAGACGTAACAACGATATTCATTACTTGGGTTTTATTAAACGTGGCTTTGAAGAAACATGATTCTTCCGCTATTTGTGGAATATCAACAAACATTGATTTAGCCCTAGATTAAGACAGTAACACAGCTATCATTCATAAGCTATTTTTAGACGAAGTCTGTCTGCCCGGTCACCGATAAGGGTGCTAACGAAATAATTAATTACGTATTGTCTGAAAATTTAATAGACATTGCCAAATTGTGTAATGGTATTTATAATAACAATGGTACATATCATCTGTTTGTCTCGCTTGTCAAACACGTGTGATCTATTGTTCAATTGATCGTGACATAACAAATACTTGGCTTGGAAACTAAATCGAAATGTTTTCGGACGCGGTAGTTTTCAATCATTAACGCCTTTTTTTGAGACACGTGTAACATTGATATGTTTATAAAGGTAACAAGATCACCCAGCCTAGCTATTGCCTGACTATATTTGGATCGTATTTCAATCCAATACAATGCAACTTGTCAAACTCTAAAGCCCAGTTACTAGGTTAAACTATAGGTATCCCAGACTGGTTGGCCGTTTTTTGGCTTCTAACCACTCCTAACGACTCTCAGACATCCACTAAAAACGGCATGGTTTTCTAGCCATGGAGGGATCTCGTCGCCTACGTATAAAGAATTTTGTATAAAAGAGGACTTATTATTAAACGTAGATGTATGATCCATATCAGTATTTAATTCATGAAATAATTATGAGAGATGTAACTGCATTTGGAGTGAGTGAGATTTCGAATTGAGTTTCATTCAGAAATAATTGCTCTAGTTGGCACACCTTTTGCAACCAAATTTAGTATTCTCTAGCTTTTGATATCAGAAAAACGATATCAGATTTTTTCATTTACAAAATAAACAAAACATGCAGTAATACATGACAAAAGATATTACGTATAACTGTTAATTTCGTTTTTTTTTAATTAGCTGTTTTTCCGCTGTTTCACCCGCATCAAGGATCTATTCCACATGCGTCCTTCCTCAGGTTTTAATCTATCTATCTATACCAAATTTAGCTTTAGGTACAGCCGTTTTATCGTAAAAGAGTAACAGATTGACTTACATAATGCATAATTTCTTATTACAGTAAAGATAAGTACCTTATATTAACGTGGATTTAGTTTCCATCCCTGTAGGTCTAATTTGACACTGTCTTTGCTTTATACATTATTTCCTCTGTCAATATGTGTACATTTAAAAACGATTAGAGCTTTATCTACGGAAACAAATCGGCACTATTGATACCTATAATTACACGGAGTTTATTCTCATTAAACATTGACTACAGACAGACGTTATTGTCTTAGGACAAACAAGATCACTTCAAATAATGCTGAAGGTCTTTCTAATCTCCATATAGATCTTAATCTTAAAAGAAATTGCTCACTAAATTCGCCTTCAGTTCATTGAATCTTATCATTGAAAAGCTAGGCCTGTTTGATCCCCTTAAAAACGAGTATTTTTACTTGAAAAACGTCTTTCAAATTTTGCTTCTCAGGTATAAACATGGACTATATTAAAATTTCGTCCATCATTAAATTGAAATGATTGTATAGAGTTTTTTTTATGTCCATTGCCGAATAGACTAGTCATAAAGAATATTTTTACCAAAAGAAAATCGATATAATATCTACGTTCAAAATGTTCAATCTATGCCTGTTTAGTTACTTTTACTGTAGTAATTACGTTTTATAATACCACAATGCGTAAAACCTATCAATTAAAAAAATATATTTAGTATGCAATAATATGCATTATTCAAAGAAAATACATAATCAGCATGACTTAATATTATACGAGTAAATGCGAAAGTTAGTTTCTTTGTTTGCTACACTTTTACGATAAAACGGCTAAACCGATTTGGATGAAATTTGGTATGAAGAAAGAAGAGACCCAGGAGACGGTTATAGGCTATGCGTTGTTATCTAGGTGCATTAGGTAGTTCCCTCGGAACGCGGGTGAAACAGTTAGGTCTTCATAAGTTCACTGTTACGACGTAATAATAACCCATTATGGATGGGCATGTCCTAAAACCAATAGTTTGAGGACATAAACATCAACTATATTCTACATCTTTAAACATATATAAAAATGAATTGCTATTCGTTAGTCTCGCTAAAACTCGAGAACGGCTGGGCCGATTTAGTTGATTTTGGTTATGAAATGTTTTTCGTAGTCCAGTGTTAAACGGCGAGAAAAAGTTAAGATAGATTGTAGGTGATACGAAGTTCACCGGATCACCCAGTTAGGAATAAAGCTAGAAGATACTTGTATTTTTGTCATGGGTTTCGAAAAGCATACCTTCTTTGTCGTATAACCGGAATGCCTCTTTAAGCTCCTGCTGCATCGCCTCAGCGTCCTCCTCAACCATGAACCTGGAGGCCAGGGTCACGAACTCTTCGAACTCTAGTTCACCAGAGCCTGGAATTTTTAAGTGTTTGATTTTATAGTTGGTTACCAGTTTTTCTTCCATTATCACCCCCACGTACCCATAAAAGCCGTAGAAATATCTATGGTAAAATTATCTAACAACTAGCTTTCCGCCAGCGGCTTCGCCCGCGTGGTCTATACCAAATCAAATAAAAAATGACAGAGTTTCATACAAACTCCCCCTCCCCCCTTTGTGACCTCCTTAGAGGTAGAATTTCGGAAAATCCTTTCATATCGGATACCTACGTCATACAAAGAACAGACCTTCCAAGTTTCAGGTCTCGATCGCGATTTTATATGATAGCGGTTTAAGTTGTGCGTTGATCCGTCAGTTATTCAGAACAAAGCATTTTATATGTATAAGATAATTAGAATTCATAGATTCCAATCATTCGTTACGGAGAATTTCCTCTGCATGCTAACACACAAATGCTGTTTTTGCTCTTTATAATTTGTGTAGTTAGTTTTGCGGTTGTCTTTGTTATTTTATATATATATATATTTTGTCCCATATAATTACTGTTTAAACAAATTAAAGCTACTAAACACCTATTTTTTTCCTGCTAAGAAATATTATACCACTTTATACTAAGCGATTTCAAGGCGGTATTTTCCAGAATTTTTCAAACAAACTCGTAAAACAAAGTAACGATTCTCAAACAAAGCGTAACAGATGTAAGCCGACTGAAATAAAGGCAATTCGCATAAATTCCTACAAATCATCCCGCCACACGTAACGAGTTTTCTTCAACTTGCCCCTTTTGTTTTGAAAGGCCCAACTGTAGCCTAAACACAAACGATTCATAAAAGTATTACAAGTAAAATTAAAAGTTGTACTTTTATTAAAGACTGGCAAAGTTATTTACGTTCTCTTGTTATATTATTAGATATAAACTTTTGAATTTAAATTGTAATTTAATTGTTTCATTATTATTTTTTATCTTTTTTGTATGGCATCATTTGAATTGTATAACTTTCTCAGAGATAACCTGTATAAAAAGACTATTGTAAACATTTCCATTTGAAAAGAGTGTCTATGGAGTTTCTTGTCGGTTCTTCTCCATAAGACCCACTCCTTGGAACCGTGCAACTAGGTTGAGGTTTCATAAGTGCCTGCAAAGACCTATTTGAAATAAAAACATTTGAGTTTTAAACAATTTGAGTAAGAACTCACAATGTAATTGATTCGGAATGACTTTTGTAAATAATAATAACACTTACGTTTTAACATTTTTAATTAAAAGAAACAAAAGTGTGTTCATGCTAGACTCACTTAGGAAATCGACTCACTTCGAAAGCTTTAAAGTTTAAACCATAGAAAAAATAAAGCAATCATTGATTAGATTGACATTCCTTCCAATATTAGTTAAATAAATTACTTACATAATGTGGATATTATTAGTTTCCATCTTGAAATAGAAATGTAAATAGGTAATGTATACAGTGTCAGCTGCAGTATTTCTCACGCAAATTAGGTTGACGAAGGGAAAAGGTGGGCGTATTCTTAGATACAAATAAAGGACCTACCCAAGCATTAGTAGATATACATAAATATTTAAAAATATTTTATAAGTATTGAATATTTTTTTCGAAATTTGAACCTGCATAAAGGCATTTTAGCAAATCAAGGACTAATTAATTAGTTGGAGTACTTTTTAATATTCAAATAAAATGGCATTTTTCCATTACCATAAAATTAATATTTTTTATTCATTTAAAATTTTCAAAATTAATTGAACAGCAAAATTTCTTGTTTTTTTTTTTTGTCTATGTTAAATTGTTTCCATGGAATTATAAAGTACTATCACTTCCCAATCTGAAGGCCAAAGTATTGTGTGTAAATGACCCTGAAATGAATAAATTATCGATAATTGTAGGAGTCAGGTATACAAGTACTCCAGAGTTAAACTAACAATCAATAACTTTGAAAGCTCTAATAGGCCTTTTATAGAAATGTTCCAATTAGTTTCCCTGGCGTGATGCGAGCAAAAACATACTTTTCGTATCTTGACTAAAAATATTTGATTTACGTAGTACCTAAAGGTAAGGTACTATAAGTGAGTTAAAACCTATTTTCAACTACACAAAGAAGGCTAGGTTATGTCTTTGCTTCAAATGATATATTCATATTCAATGTTTTATTTGTGATAGCCTTACTCTTTCGACAACAATCCCTACTGTTCCACAGAACCGCCGCTACTCATTGAATTACAATAAAATTTATGTAAGAGTTGTCGATCAAATTGAAAGTAAAGTAAATCATTATTGATACAATTTGTTTTCGTTTATATGTAGCCACGGCATGATGGCGACACTTCAATAAATAATTTTATAAAAAAAAAAAAAAATAGTCTATTTTTCCAATTTAGAATGTCAAATTGAATTGTGTCAAAAGCAATAAGCGTGGGCTTGATGCGATTAATCGCCCACTACGGCTACGTACTAAAACATTCGTAACCGTATAAATTATTATTTTGTAATAAATACACAACAAGGTTTACCATTATTTTTACTATTTATGGGTTCTTAACGAGGCTGAAGGATTGTTCGAAAGAGCTTTCCGGGGACACGATGTCCCCGGAAAGGGCGATGAAAGGAACTTGGATGGGTTATGGTAAGAGTCTGACACTGCCTCCCGCTTCGCCCACAACGGGAGGAGTTATTTAATGATTTTCCATCCGTAAAATAAAAGAAGGAAACATGGAAGGTCTTTTCTAAACTCATGAAGACTTAGACCAGATTAGAAAAGGTTATCTATACATATAAAAAGCTTTGTCCAGAATTACTGACGGATCAACGCACAGTCTAAACCTAAAACTTGGAGGGTGTGTTCTTTGTATGACGTAGGCATCCGATAAGAAAGGATTTTCCGAAATAGGCGATGAAAGTTTGTATGAAACTCTGACATTTTTAATTTGAATTCGTATGGCCCAGACGGGCGATGCCACTGGCTGAAAGCTATTGAAATATAAAAGTATAAAAGCTACTGACCGTCAACGTCGACCTCATCAATGATCTCTTTGAGTGCGTCGTCACTGACTTGGTGTCCCAGCATGCCTAGGATTGTGCCCACCATGACGGTACCGATACATCCCTTCTTCTCCTGGTCGAAAGCCTCAAAGGCCTTTTTGAGGACTGGAAGTTGATTTATTATGTTATAGTTTATGAACTGCCTTTAAAGTAATTTAAAAACAATAATCGCCAGAGGTAAGTTTAAGTTTAAATTAAATCATGGAAGGCTAGTTTTGATTTTAATTTCCGAACGGAACAATTATTAATTCTACATTTCACGAAAACAAAGTAGGTAGGCTTTTAAACAGTAATAAAAAAACATTATATTCACCAACGTATATGTATAAAAATTAAATGAATTCCAAAAAAAAGTAATTAAATAAATAAACAAACGAAAAAAAGAAATAAAAATATAGGTACTCACTGCTGATCTGTTCCTTGTCAAGTTCCTCCTGAAAACACCAGAAAATTTCAAAATTAATAAATAAAATTAAAAATATAAACTTTTTCATTTTAAAATTGGAACAATAAAACACTATTAACACTTCACTTAATCACATTCACACAAAAATAATCCGCTCACCATTGTTTACAGTGCACGCGACGGGTTCTAAGAGCTACAGGAATTGTACGATGGTGTACGCTATAGTGAACCACACTAAGAGGAATACGAGCCCTTTTATCTGAATGGAATGAGCGACTGTACGGAGGCGCGCGAAAATATCACCCAGGTTGATTCGATCGGTGCCTTTGTAGATACTTCATACTCCGAGCATCGAGTCACTCAGATTTGGCTCCGCAAAATGCTTTTAACCGTTGTCTTTAAGGTCATCATACATTAAAACAGTTGCCGGATGTCCACTGCACCGATGTGCATCATGCACGATATGCCAAATGCGTATTTCACTATCAACGAATCGATTCCGTTTTGTTATTAATTACAGATTAATTAAAATATCACCCTGGTTGGACGGTTGCCACGCCATTTGTAGAATACTTTTCTCATTATAAACAATAGTAATAAAAGTTGGTATTAATAACGGGAATAGAATTGAGCTTTTAATAAGCTATATTATCTTCATTTGTAGGTATTTTTGCACACTTAATTATGTTTTCGAATATTATGGGATTAAAATCGTGTTTTTTCCATATGTTTAAAATTATCATACTTAGATTTGTAATAATCATGGATGCCTTGCCATACCCCAGGAAAGGGATTTAAACAACTGAAGTATAAATTCTAGTGTTTTTTTTCCAATGATTCATTTGAAAATTTGATTTGATGACCAAATTAACAAAACAAATAAATCATAATACCTATTAGAGTCGATCATAATGATCTTTATAATCAAAACTAATCTAGCAAAAAATATATTTACTACAAAGAGTTATCTATATACTAGTATCTAAAATCTATCTGTTAAAAATGACCAACTAACACAACTACATGCGATAGATAATTAAGCCTAACGCGCAAATGAGCGCATTGTGTACCTACACTGATTTTGTTGCATTGATTAATTTGAATTCGCGCTTGTAATTTCATTCTAGTGTAGCATATAAATTGCCCATAGTCCATCATTTAAAACTAAACCCAATACTGTTCACATGTTGCTGTTTAAGTAATTTTATGAACTTTGTATATATAACTAACAAATAACGTTTCGTTTAATTATTTTAATTATATATTTTTAATATTTTGATTATACATAAATAAGGATGAGGACTTCGTGGCTAAGTCACAGCCGCACGGTTCGACCGATCAAAAGGTTAAGCTGCGCTTGGCGCGGTTGGTACGTGGATGGGTGACCATCTATGTCATAGCGAGACTCCTCCGTGCCTCGGAAACCACGTTAAGCTGTTGGTCCCGGTTGTCATTTGTACATCTTTGACAGTCGTTACGGGTAGTCAGAAGCCAGAAAGTCTGACAACCAGTCTTACCAAGGGGTACCGTGTTACCCGGTATCTGGGTTGTGGAGGTCAGATAGGCAGTCGCTCCATGTAAAATACTGGTAGTTAGCTGCATCCGGCTTAGACTGGAAGCCGACCCCAAAAAAGTTGGGAAAAGGTTAGGCAGAAATACATAAATAAATAAGAAATAGTGGTATTGCAATCATATCGCACACGCAACAGTGTAAATAAAATCAGTGATCTAAACGCGGATGGCGCGGGAGGGGGGAGGCAGGTGCGCCTGCTTCTAGACAGTGACATATTTTGTTGCTCCCAATGGTGCCAAATGTAGAGAGAAAACCTAATGATATGAGGCAAAATTTAAACAATTTTTTACAAATATCTTTATTGTAAATCTTTTCTTTTACAAAACAACCTATTTTTCGCAATAAATTTAACAACTTGTTCCATTAGTGAAACAGACCTCAAAATTTACTCAGTAGTACCAAAGACAAACAATTTTACTTATTTATTTAATCAAACCAAGTTTCTTGTCGCAAAACTCTTAAGTCCAGAAAGTCAAAACTTCTTAATACTCTGTCTTCTGTCAAACGTAACAAATAACTGTTTCAATAAATGAATAAAAACTTTTATTCAAGTAATATTTATTCAATGGCTTTTACTGTTTAGAATTCGGTTATTATTCAATTAAAACTGATTCACAATTTTGTATCGAATAAACATCAGGACCTGATTGAAAATAACTATTATAATAATGTAGCAGTAATTTTATGAGCTCGTAAACAGTTTACACAAGCCGAGAACTGATTACAGAAGCATTAAATATTTATTGAAGGCACACACAATTCAACTGAATTTCGTATCTGACCTGTGAAAAGGGGTATATAGGAACGTAATTTCCATTTTTGTAATGTTATTTTTATTGTCATTGTGACAGAAAGATGGCACACGTACTCATCATCTGCCTAGTCTTTTCCCAACAATTTTAGAGTCGGCTTCCAGTCTTACCAACATAGTACAAGTATTTCACAGCAGATTAAAGGCATGATAACGGCGGACACCTTCGAAGCTTCGGGTGCTAAAAAACACGAAGAGGTTGCCATCAGCGAAAGGTTTTTTTTCATCAGTAGGTATCATCAACAGCCTACCAGCCAGTAGTCCACTGCTAGCCACACTTTATAACTCTGTTTTGCTAGTAACATCACCAATTAAATGAGACAACAGTAATACAACTAATTGCTTCTGTAAATAAGTCAGTTAATTTCGTCTTACTGATTAATTACAAACGAAAGAATGACAAGACTTCTTTATAGCTATGTAGAGTAAATAGCAACAAAAATAAATACAGTTGCTTTGCAAACGATAGTAAAAAGTATCGAGCTGCCAGAAAAGTTTCGAGTTTCTAAAGTTTCTCAGTGTAATTTGACTACCTCATTTATGAAATGGGCCGAAATATTACGATATTTACTCATAAAAATTGATATGCTATATAGCTTTCTGCTATGACACTGTTTCCAATTCCGGTGTAGAAGTACATAAATAACCTCGCGCTTGTATTTCCCAAAGGGATAAGCATAGGTATCAATAGCACACTATTTTTTTGCATGGGAAATCAACAAATTCTCCCCACTGTGGGCAGAGTGGGAGTGAATTTCAGACTCTAACTTACTAAAACCCATACGTGTTCCTGCAGTTACTTTTTGTGTTCTAGGACAAAAGTAATTCTTTCAAACAATTCCGTAGCCCTGGCACTGGCCTTAGCTGGCCCCAACAATTATACTTGTGGAATATAACGCTGTCGATTCGGGCCTGGCCCTTACTAGAGGGCAAGCTACAGTTGTGCCTGCGGTAGCCGGGAATCACCTCGCGACTCTCGACGCCAAGAGCGTCTCTTGCGGCGGCTGGGGAGTTGCCTCTCCCTCACACTTTCCGCTTCTTACTTCATAGAAAGAAGAAAACTTTCATTGCAAATGTTACCAGTTTTCAGTGCTATGTCATAGCGAATTTATCACATACCATAAACTGAGACAAATCCATCTCCAAATGCTACTGAAGAATTCTATAGGGATAACAATCCTGTTCATAGTGCTAAGGTATACGTTGTACAATCCTGAACGAAAAGTATTTTCTGAATGTTCCTCAGGCTCACCTTGCCTGTCATCACCGCTGTAACCATGCTCAAAGGCTAACATTTCTTTACGGCATGACTACTACACACAACCACCGTCTCAAACGAAAAAAACAATAATCCTCCAAGCAAGTTTTTCAAGTCAGTCGAAACAGATAATTTTCTATGATAACTTAGTCTAATGTTAGCAGTGGAATTATTATTTTTTGTTATTTATTTGGAGTAAGATGTCAACTTGTGTATGCGCTTATTTTTAACTTAGGAATAATGAGTAAGAATAGGATTTTAATATTTTTAATTGATATTTCTAAAATGTTTAAATTCACAATCCATTCATGCTGGCAGGCATTCTCTCACTTTCAAATAAATTTGGAAAACTGCTCTAAGCTCTTAACGAAAAAGATTAAAAAGATATATTAGAACAAACAATTTGTAAGGTATGTAAATGTGTTAAACTAAGTATTTCCTTGTGCTGTAATGTGTAGTAAGGTGACGTCACATGCGTCTGGGCGACTTGGCATTGCGCGCGCGCAGCGGGCCGGCCACATCCAATTAATGTTTCATCTAGTCATACCCTAATCACTGGTACAGGTGTTCCGCAATTAATAGCGTGAATATATTCGTAGGATTATTTATAGCTGGTCCAGTCGCGGTTGTTGTAACATAGTTTGTGCTATCAAATAAATAGAATATAAATATTTACATAACATGTTTATCGTTTAGAACGATTAAATTATTTGGTATGCGATTAGATGGCTTATTCAGAATTAAAATATTCTGTTGGTGGATATTTATTATATCTGAATTTCAAGATGAAATGCGATACGCTCTGGTTATTTCATTTGTGTTTAAAAATTATTCGTCCTTTGAGAGAATTTTAGTATGTAATAAATAAAATAATCGTGCTAGGACATTTAAATATTGTTTATCATTGTTTATGTGGAGAGTGATAAAATATAGAAGTATGTAAAGTAGAATAGAATAGTATTTATTGCAAACCAAATAAAGAACAAAAATACAAGTACCTTAGAGTAACAGTGATAAAATAGATTAGTGATTCCAGACAACATTTAGATGGAAAATAATTGTACGTATGGGAAACGTGGCTAGTCTGAGGTGATTCAACATTTTAATAGCAAAAATATATTTGCAATTTATGTATTTTTAAATATATTTGTAAGTATGTCGCTGATTGCCTCTGCGATATTACCAAATGGAAAATTATCAAATGACTCCTCCCGCTGTGTGTCGGACTCTAACTGGCTAAAACCCATTCATGTTCCTTCTTTCATCCATGTTCCGTGCATTCCAGGGGCGCGGTAACTCTTTCGAACGTCCCAACGCAATTAGATTTACTTAGCCTTATAATTTATAAGTTTTAATTTCTCGTCAAAGCAGGTGTTATGTAGTAACTTTTTGTATCAGATAATATTGAAGCTTCAATTTTAAAGATATTGCCTGTAAAGTTTTCCTTTTAGAATTCTCATAAATGTAACAAAATTTCCGATATTAGAGCCCCCAGGGTGTACTAGATATCTGTATCTCCGTCGATACTTAAATAGGGCTCCTGTAGCACTTGAAGTTTTATTACTTAAATCCCCTAAGGGTGCTGTTAAACTCTACTTTTAAGCTGAAGCCAGAATTTCATGAGATAAGTTTTTGATATAATACTAGGTTTACCTCGTTGCTTCGTCTGAACGCCATTTTGTATTAAAAATAAACATTTATCTACTAGGATTTTTTCTATTATCGTAGGTGCTTTTACAAACATATAGTGAATATGCGCAAACACCTATATTTAAAAATTAATTGTTCTCCCGTGTGGAAATTGAACCCGCTACACGCAGTGCGGTAGCCAATTGCTCAGCCACTTCGCCAATTAAACAGATTTTCTTTTAATAGTCATTAAAAATACCTACCTTTTATTATTCGGAGATAATTAAGCTAAGAATTCAAGTCTGCAAGGCGAGAGTTAATAGGCATTATTTGAGCATTAAAAATATGTAAAGAAAAAAAATTGTTGAAATGTGTTTTCTTTTTAACCGACTTCATCATTTACCGTAAAAGCAGGTCCAATTAATATTATTACCTCTTAAAGAAAAATAAAATTGCCTCGTTGGAGCATAAGATTTTGCGTTCAATAAATCAAAATAACCAAAACATATACAACAAAACAATTTCAAGAGAATAATAATAAAACTTCAGTGCAACCACTGATTCACGGCAGCGGGGACCACAATTAATTATACTGCAGCCTCTAATTAATAAACCGACAATGGCGTACCGCTATACCTTGACAATTGTAAAGAATTTGTTCCTTCAAATGGCAAGACTTATGCTATAAAGACGACAAACTTCACAAAGAGACTTCATTTCAACAACTTTTGACACGGTTTTTTATGTTGTCACTGGCTGGAAAAGGAATCACTTTAAAATAGGACTAATATTTTCTGCATTGAAGTTTTATAATAATTTCATCCGCCTAGCCTTTTCCCAACTATTTGAGGTTGGAGTATCAGTGTTTTACATGGAGCTGTCAAAGATCTACAACTGTGTGTCAGAGTCAACTCAAGTAGCGCTCACTTGCAAGCAGGTGAGCGCTATGTCATTTTCAATTTCATTAATTGCCAGTGAAAATATATATTGTCCTATTACTAAAGATTAGAAGATCTCGGTACTGTAGAGAACGCGTAGTCAGAGGTGGAGGTAACGTAGATATAAATCAAAGATAACTTTAAATATTTCAGCTTTAATCCGTGATCTTGGATTCGACTTGACCTACGGCCATTATCAAAAACTTATCTATCTATAGATTTGCTTGCAAGGAAATCTTCGGATAGATAGGATATTGAAAATGGCCATTACTCAACTCTACTCACATTGTATTATATAAAAATCTGCTATCTACCTTTTCTTTATTCTTATTTCAAAATTATTGTGTGGCCAGTTTAAACAATAAGGTTTATATATTTCATAGAACCTCTACAGTACTTATAGCCCAACTCTAGGGAAAAAACCCCAACCAATTTTAGGTCTATTAATCATATCTATACAAAAGTACCGTCTTCTTTTAAAATTTTGCATCCTATTTTGTTAGATATGTAATTCATTCATAATAATAGTTCATGGTTGAAAGGCGTGTTTTTTCGTGGCGAGTTTAATTATGTTTTTAAGCACAATATGAGTACAATTGTTACTCCAGTTCTGGCTCTTCATTGTATGATAATGAATACTTCATAGAACTGTTTAATTAAGTAGTCAAGTTTCTTATGCAACTACCATATATTATTTTTTATACCGTTATATGAAACAATAATTATACTATTACGTATTATTTTATAAAATATCAATAAATTAATTGCCATATTTCTATTAATTCCAATAACTTTTTTATGGATTCTGTGATCTAAATTAATGTCAGACCTGAGTCCAATATGTAGTATCTTTAATAATATCATTGATCTACTTTCAGCCACTGAAAACTTCACAAGTTATTGTTAAAAGTGGCTATTTTGAATAACACAACCTGTTAAAAAATCCTTTTTTTTTAACTGGCTTAAGCTCACAGTGTTGCTTGTTGACTAATTTTAATAATATTCACTGCTAATCATACCTAGTAGTACATAGTTTTAATAAGTGGAAGTTTTCACGTAAACATTCTTTTTTGACTTAATGTCTTTTTAGACATTTGAGTGTCACGGAAATTAAGATACCCTTATAATTTGTTTGAAAATTGACAGTTAGTTAATATTTCCAACTCAATCAAAATCGATACGAACCCTAATAAAAATAATTAGCCAATGTTAATCGTCACTCGCAATGGACCATCTCTCACAGATGATAGATGACTACTAGGTGACGAAGTCATTACCAGCTGCCAAAGCAGACAATGTCACTGCCAAGTGCATTGTTCTTGCACTAGGAAAACAAGGGCTGCCAGCACTGTAACCCGTTTCGAGCTATTGTTAGCGAGCTGTGATATCATTTATAAAAGTGATATGAGTGTTTCAACTTATATTTGTAAGCGGTAGTACTGAGTTATATCTGTGCTTCCTGAACTTGAGGTCAGTGGACCTTGCAATTAATGACGGTTTGGCAGTATTGTAATGTCATCAACTGCTTAGCCTTTTCCCAACTAAGTTGGTGTCGCTTTCCAGTCTAACTAGATACAGCTGAATACTAGTGTTTTAAATGGAGTGACTGTTTATTTGACCTCCACAACCATCCTACAACCTCCAGTCAGCGGGTACCACCTTACCCCTTGGTAGGACTGGCTGTCAGATTTTCTGGTTAGTAACGACAGTCAAAGATTTACAAAAGACAGCCGGGACCACCGGCCCGTTGCCCGTAGCTTCCAGAGTCAGTTAGGGGTTTCGGCAAGACATAAATGGTCACCCATCGTCTGACCGGCCGCGGCAGATGCACACTTTACTTTGACCCATCGACCCCTGCAGCTGTGGCTTAGCCCCGAGTTCCTCCAGGCCAATGAAATTAAACAGGCACTTATCATTATTTACCAGGAAATAATAGGATGGTTAGGACCGTAATAGGACAAAGGGTTATGTGTGCAAACAGAAGAATTCCAAATGATATTAAACCGCTGGCTGGAAACGTAATAAAGTCAGAATTATAAAGAGTTTTTTCCCCAACAATTCACAAACTCTTCAACTATAATTGGCATCACTATAAAAAGAGATATGTATTACCTAACTATATTCAAATAGATTAAGATGACACGAGTATGAGTTGTCCGTCAAAAGCAATTTTCTACTTCCATTCTCGCACTCAGATTCCCCAAGCAAATATAGTTCAAACATTTCATTATCTAGCCAAGAACTAAGTAATTCGAAATACATGCAATGGAAAGTTTAGAGAAGATACACGTGCTGGTTATTAACTTTAGATTGGTAACAATGCAAAACACAGTGACAATGCAGAATAGCTCGCAGCTACGAAGAGATTAAAGTTCGCAGACAAAAATAAAAGTCAAACGGATTCTTTGGATTTTAATCGAAACTATACAATAGTGGCTTTATTTTACTGTAAAATATAACTTTTCGTGTTCTGCAAAATTACTTTGCTAGTTTTTTTTTTAAACTGGTTTAAGCTCACGGTTTTGCTTATGGTTTATGTAATACTCTTTTATCATTCCTCTTTTCAAGTTGGGTGTGGTGGACGTCCCTTCACGCAAAGATTTGTTTAGGTTCCACCTTCTCCATCGTTAGAATATCTGCAACGATGGGGACCATCGAAAATGTTCTCTAGAAATAGAATTGTATCCCGAATAGATAGAAGTGTGGAAATATAACAACTGTTACATTATAATACAGTATATTATGGTTTAAAGAGCACTGTAGATAGCAAAATTACAAGGAAAATTAAAAACTTATGAGAAGTCATCTCAGAATGTCAAGTGCTACGCAACTTTGGAATTGAAAGTTCTGGGTTGTACTGGATCTGTTATCCGTAGGTATGAATCGTCTTGATAGTCTCATCTTTTATTCATCGTGAAGTAACACTTTATTAATTCTACAGATCATGCTTACAAAAAAACAAAACTTTCTTGTTTTATTATCGTGATCTTACTATGTGCTTTCAAAAATTTAATATGAATTTTTGATAGCTTTACGTATAGGAACCCTAGCATGATTTTATATCTACTGGGGCCATACCACCACGTATTTTTGCAACCACTATTCCAGTGTGAGAATGAGACACAGTTACTAACATTGTATAGCACCGTCTTGTTTTCACAACGAAAATATTCCTGCTTTGTTACGTCATGGTAAGGCCCCTGGTTTGTGCTCATGACGTCGCTAGCACTGAAGGAAGAATGACACTTCCTATTGAAACATTTATCAACCTATATAATTATAAACAATGAAAGTAAATACGAGTATAAGATTGATAGATTACCAAAAACAATGCACGTTTTAGGAATTGCACCTCACATCATAGTCAATGAAATGATTGCACTAGGAATTTGTAATTTTGTAATGTTTCCTACGAATCGAACATTGGCAATAAACGACCCAAACGCTAAGACACAGTCATTATAATCGCAATATAATTTATTTAATTAATAGGGTGTACAATGAATTTCACGGGTGGTATAATTAAATTAATTATCTTGATAGGTATTCAAAATAGTAATCGTGGTAGTCGTGAAACTATAATTATGTTCTAAAATTAATATCACAAAATAGTATAATATATTTTAAGATTATAGTTTACTGACAAAATTACAAAAATGACTTACAAGGGTCTTAAAACTAATTAAATTTTACAATAAATGACTCTTGATTCGCCATAATACATTAAAAAAATATTTTAATCTAAACAAATAAATCTCTTCACAGATAAATTTAATTGTGACGTCATAACATTCGACTCATCACTTTCCAACAATACGGAA
The DNA here is from genome assembly GCA_963891755.1 of Pyrrhia umbra. Classification (NCBI taxonomy): domain Eukaryota; kingdom Metazoa; phylum Arthropoda; class Insecta; order Lepidoptera; family Noctuidae; genus Pyrrhia; species Pyrrhia umbra. Next base: position 4,699,706 of record OY982923.1, on the reverse strand, counting down.
ACTCAGAGAAACAAGGTCGCTCGACATGTGATTCGTGATTGTTAATTGATTTGCTCTAGGCCTACAGTCGATTTTAAATGTGGCTAGGAATAGAACGATCGTCCAATGGGCAAGACAATGCACGTAGCGATTGTGCGCCGGCGCGGCCGCGCGAGTGACGTCTGAAACAGCTGTAACAGATTGATTCACGGCGAGGACGCTCACATTGACGGCTATCCGATACACGGTGACTACATTTTAGTTGTTCGCCGAACTCGAAAGGTGAGCCAGAGACATTGTCTTGTTCCGGGGAATACTATTCCATATTACACAACAAGAAGATCATTTTAGAATTGCGTACAATCAACAATCCCTCACATGTGTTTACATATTTTGATTATAACAGTATTACCAGAAAATGAACGTTTTAATCAAATCATCATTCGTGATTGAAAAAAGTAAACCACTATTATCTACTTAAAAAAGAAAAATAGATTTTATCATAAGTATCAGCTCTTTTAAAATTATGATTGAGACCTCCATGATCCGGAGGAAATAACTAAACATTTCTTGGGCAAAAAGCAATATAATTTTATTAAAGATCTCGCTAAAACATCCGTTGCATAGTTCATGGTTAGAAATTAGCTCAAAGGAAATGAACGCTAATGGACATAAAAATGGAATAACTAAACGACTCATATGATAAATGATACCTGGCATGTGATGTGATAAATGGAAAATATTTCCTGTAGCAACTATTGAAATAAATCAACTACGTTAAGCTCTCGTAAAGTCTATAGTTATCAAGTTCGATGGAATGATACAGACCATCACTGCTAGAAACCCATGAAAGAGTTGACAATTCTGATGGAGACGATGAAAGAGACAATTCCTTGTTATTAAAGTGATGCCTGATACGCCATTCTGCCAGCTGATCCTCCGTTGGCTGTAAAGCAGAAATGTAGCTGGGTGTACTGCTACTCCTACTAGATATATTCCTGTTAAATCTTGATGGGTTTGGGGGAACAGAATCTGAAGGCACTATGAAAATTTTCTTGCTTTCAAAATTTGGCATCGATTCATTGATCAAATCATTTCTTAAAGGCACTTTAGGGGGCAAAACTAAGGCATCAACTGTCTTATGTTTCACAAATAAAATTCGTTTGCTACCTTTTAGAAGATTAGGGTTTGTGAGAATAAGAGCATAAACGCAAAGGGCTCCGAAGACAACACTTACTACTCCAGTTACGATATAAAGAATTACGTGAAGTTTATTATAAGCATCTTCATAGTCAAACGTCATATTACTATAGATAACGCAGTTGTGACGTTCAATTAGACCCGTGCTTAGCTTTATTGGACAAAAAACATATTGAGGCTTCGAATCTACGTTGTAAATCCTGAAAATAGAAGGTACGTCACTAACGCAGTATACCTCATTTGGACACGTTGACTGGTACCACACAAGACCATAATCATCTGCATCTAAGGCACTTATTTCTACTATGGAATAGCAATCCGTGCTCAGAAAATATGTTAACTGTATCCAACTATGTTTAAGTTTTATCTGGTTAACCGTACTTGATGCATATGTGGTCACGTCATTGATGTTATGGAATCCATCAAAAGGACAGCTGTGACCTATTACTGGGGAAAACATCCTCAAAGTTGTGTTTGTGTTATTATGTTCATTCCCGTTAAAGCAGGTGTTACTTACATACACAAAGCCATGTATATCTTCCGCTAGATCCCAATTCGATCTGGTCTTCTCACTTTCATCTATTTCATCAGCATTTTTGTTTTTATGATTATCAACAGAACAATGTTCATCGAGTTCACTGAAAGTTTTATATTGAAAGTATTCTGGGCTTTTACATACTGGATCAGTAAGCAATAAATTCGTATTTGCTAATTGTCTGATATCCTGCATGGAACAATCGCAATGCCACATATTATCCTGTAGATTAATTCTTGGCTTTGGAGATGTGATAGTTATGATATTACTAAATAATCCCGCTGGTATTATCGTTAGTCTGTTGTCTTGCAAATACAACATTTCAATACTGAGCAAATTATCGAATGCTCCCGTACCAATTGAAGTTATTCCACAAGAATTTAGATACAAAACTTTACACTTCTTAAGTCCAGTAAAACTGGACCATCCTAATACATTTTGAAAAGAATTGTAGGAAAAATCAACGGATTCTAATCTCATAAACGTGGTCGAGCCTGTTATATTTGTGGGATCCCAATGATCACTTCTAGTAATTGTGAGTCTTTGTAATGTATCGTCTACTGCTCTCAAAGCATCTCGTGGGACATTTAGAATGATACAATCGTTGACATAAAGTCGTCGTAAACTGGAAAGACCTACGAGGCTACTTGACGACCAAGATCTAAATATTAAATTCTGGAAGACTAAAACTCGTATAGTCGAAGCGTATTGGCTCATGAAGGCGTCAGATGGAACATGCATCAGGTTCCCGCTCATTATTGTTAGTTCGTGGATATTTGTCCTTAATTTTGACAGCCATTTTTGTGGCATAGTGTTGTTCGGAAACATAGCGTTGTCTAGAGTTAAAACAATGGATTTACATTTTTCTTCAGCATTCTGTAACAAAATAAAAAGGTATTGTAAATACAATGATGATTTAAGTCATCTAAATGAATGATAATTATGGTGTAGATAAAATTGCGTAGGTATCTACCAACCAGAATGTGTATTTTTTAATTTCCGTACAAGACTTCATTGTATAATCAATCAAATATAATTTTTCAATTGCAGTTTAGTCCTGGGGCTTAAGGTCCATTGTATAGTTAGTAGAAAGACAGACGACTACTTCTATTAACTTATAAGCAGGTTTGAAATCTGGCAAGTTACAATAGGACTTTTTCAAAGTCATTTGTACTTTTTAAGCTGTGTATTTTCGACACTGATTAACGACGAAGAAAACACAGCGTGAGAAAACTTGGACGAAAATCGCCAATCTGGCTTGAGCAAGCATGGTTACCAATGCTCATGCCTTTTTGTGTGCCTTTGCTTAACTGTGGGATAATAAATACGTCGATGATGATGATAATTACTTTGTTATTCGTTGCACATGCAAATTTTATGAATATCGCATATCTGAGTTATCATAATATTGCATGCAGGAGGAAGAAAAAAATTCATATCTTAGCCATTTAACTTTAATTTTATCGACTGAAGTTTATAGCAATTCCTTTGTGACAACTTTATTATACTATTATAAACTCTGCTACGTTCAAATAAAGATTATCCAGGAGGAGTTTGCCAGGGCTGCGGGATATTCGAAAGAGTTACCGCGACCCCAGAATAAAAAAGGAAGGAATATGGATGGGTTTCAGTCAGTAAGAGTCTGACACTAACTCTCGCCCCACCCACGGCAGGAAGAGTCATTTAATGATTTCCCATCCGAAAAAAGAAGGTTAAAAATTAGTTTGCACGATGCATACATTTCGCGCAGTTTTCTTTTACGCGGTATTTACATAATGCTCATTCGAGGTTTTGCACGCGCGATGTTGTGTATTTAATTTGACACATTGATGATCTTACCGACACAGCATGGATGATGTCATCTTCATATTCTCCGAAGAATGGAGTATCTCGGCATAAGATTCTGCAGTCATAGGTGCTGCAACGTGTTGGTCGATTGTTTGGCTTCAGTGGTGGGTGCACTTGTATAGCCATTAATAATATTAGGATGAAGCTCGCTACTGTGATCGTTGCGAATATGGTTTGGACGACAAGACGCAACCAGCCACGGCTACATGATGCATTTCTGTTAGAATAATAAAGGGGTCTTTAAGAATTAAAGCAGAAAAATAGTGAACACAATATATAAATTGCACTGAATATCTCAATAGCTAGATAAAATATAAATGACATGATAGAAAACAAGAACGCATCAAAAAATGAATTCAAAAAAGTCTAGAAACGTGGTTTGAAAATAAACAAAAAAACACCTAAATAATTAGCTAAAACAACTTACTTTGCAAATGATAGTACGTTAGACTTAGCCAAAGAACCAGGACGAATCAATTGCATTCCTCTCATTAGGACAGATCTCAGTAGCACATCCCGTATAACACAGTCACTGACTAAACCACACAACTTCAATGACCCATGGGTAAATTACATCGATAGCTAATCCGTATCTCGATAAATATTACAATGATATTCTATCGGCCCATTAGCGATTCCACTGATAAACTTTGTAAACACAAAAGTGATCGAACGGGGCAATTTCACGGGCAAGGGCGTTTATTGCCTATTAGCTGGATGAGATTGATTGATGAGTTTAGGCGGAATTCGTGCAGTTCGGAGCTACGGGAATTTTGCATATCCAGGAGGTGAGCACCGAAAATTCGACTAGGAATTAATGATCCTCCTGAAACATTATGTATTTTACGGTAGGTACTCTATATTTTAAAGACTAAAAAGAATTCAAGGAAACTTCATTTCTTGAAATAAGTAGGTGTTGTAGCACATATAGGTACTGCTAATGTCTGAATGAAGAACGTTTCCTCGAATAGGAGATATTCCGTACGACATTTTTCAGTATTTACTATGTTGTATAAAACTAAATACATTCTGCGGAATGCTCGAAAGAGTTACCACGGCCACAGAGTACAACGCGAAGGAAGGAACATGGATGGGTTTTAGTAAGAGTCTGACACTCCCTTCCCCTCCACTCATAGCGGAATGAGACATTTAATGGTTTCCTATCCCAAAAAAGAGTTGGAAGCACAGTTTTACTAAGCTCTATTTACAATTCAATGCATTGTTTTATTTAAATAAGTAGGTACTAACACATTTCTTCAATATTAATTACAATTGACTATTAAAATTGTAATATAAAACAAATTATAATAAATAAACGTACCTATCCTATTAAAACTTTGTAATTATTTTATGCTGTGCCCAGATTATGAATACAAAGTATAAAAAATGTTGGGACAACACGCTATGTTAAGAACCTACAGGCATTGCATTAAAAGTCGACTCGGTAAGCCGATTAACTTCTCACGCGATCTTAGCAATATATTTACTGTTAAATCTAAGTACGAGAACATGAAGTAGAAAACAATGCATAACTATCTACAATAAACAATATTATTACGTATGTTTTATAACCACTCTAACGTCCGGGCCGCGCGACCGTTTATCTCTCTAACGTCCAGCTGCGCGCGGCGCGCGCGACTTCGTTCGCGCGCAAGTTCGTCGTAACAAAAAACCTATATAGCTACTGAACCGTAATGGCTAGAATAAAGAAAAAAATACCAAAAAAAAGATTGAAGAATACTGATCAATCTTAACGATTTTTTTAAATCGTAAGTTATAATCTTTGATACAAAAAACCGGGTTAAACATGTAATTCAGAAAAAAAATACACAATTATTTCTACCTTTTTAGAATATAAGGCACAACTATTGCATATTTTATCAATAAAATATTTTTACAACAAACTAGACTTATTACCCTTTCTTCTGATGTATATACGATTACATTCGGTTAACTCTAAGTATTTTAATTAAATCAAAACAAAACACTACTCCTCGTAATTTTACCGCGATGTCCCGAGCGCCCTTGACTCGTCCGAGAAGGCGAAATAATAGCAATATGGCCGCCCGTCTAAGGTTTCCCACACACGATGTAATTTTAATAAAATATTTTAAATAATTTTATTAGTTTTATGCAATAATTGTATTTTTGAAGTTGTTTATTTGTTCTAGTTGGTTATTTAAATAAAAAGCAAATAAAAAAATCAATATATAATATAATAATTTATTCCTTCCACACATTTATATATGGTAAGCCATAAAACAATTTTCAATGCAGAGATTGACGTCGCATTGTAAACACTTCCATATGGTCTGCATGAATAATTTAAAACATTAGTATTGTTAAAAGAATAAAATAAAATTTGGCGAAGCATTAAAATATATGCGACCATGCAACACGTGCAAGGGCAACAGTAAAAAAGAAAGGTAGTCAAATCCACAAGTGCATTTTTTTACATTTAGCGGAAATTAATCAACACGAACAAACATGTAATTAATGTTTCAAAACAAAAAAAAACCATTAGAACATTATACATATCCAACGGAAACCAAGCGAAAAATAAATGATGAATATTAGTACAAAACCCAAAAGTGCATTTTATATTAAATATTAGTATCATCTCAAGCAAAATATTATACCACCACTAGCAAAACAAAAATAATGCAAACATATTTTGCCGTGTATAGCGAACCTTATTTATCACGTTTCATGTAACGTCCGTGGATACCAAACAGTCCACATCAAAAAACCTGAGGAACACATTGACATTATTATGGAATCTTCAGTGAATTTAGTATATTTCTCTTTGAAAAATGTATTATTTTGCTTATTACGAAATGTATTTCGATATTTTATATACTATTGTAATGCAAAGTATGTAAAATATGTATAAACAAAACTAAAAGTGGCCGACACCATACGACCGGCCATTTTTTTCGAAACAACAATCGTTTGAAGTTAAAAGTAGACTAGATTTATCAGCTAAAACTGTGATATTTATACATCATCGTAAAGCACAAATCTTCTAGTTTATTTTGATGTATAACACTTGCAAGATAAATAAAACAAAACTGTAGTACTTACGACATAATTGTTGGCACTCACAAAAACACTTCACAACACGCGCGTCAAACGAGTCAACTGAACTTAAAAAATTATATTTTGTTTGTCAAAGCTTATTACACTGCCATCTCTATTTTTTTCGTCGAACTATTTATTCAACTGTATAGATAATCTGTCAAAACTCACCAAGCAAGACCGTATTTTAAACTAGAGGGTGTTAAACACAACTCGTCGCTTTGGATACTATAGTATCCATGGGCGTATGACGCTACTTTTTTCTTGGATACCGTACTATCCACGGACGTCAGAGTGGATAATATTCTTGAATAGTTTCAACATATTTGACTGCAAATTTGGCGTAGTGGCTGAGCGATTGGAAAGATTTTTTTTCTATGGGTACTATCGCGGCATTTGTCAACTGATCACTTAATTTTTTTTCAAGGTCAACGGGGCAGGGCTAGAGAGCGCTTCTATTTTTGAGTGAAAGCAAAATAAATAACTTAGTGGTAGTCAAGAGGGAGTGTTTGCGATAGTACCTTTATGTAACCATCTTAGACACTTCACGTTTACAAGGAAATACATCTTAGCAAGTGTTTCTATCTCAAACCACTCGGAAATATGAGATAGAAAATATTTACAGTAATGGCTATCTTGAACGCTATTTCTTAGCAAGAAAAAATCACTCTATATTCGTACACATTTCTTTAAAAAGCGCAAAATGTACTAGCAACTCTTTGGCCTTTTCTAAATTTCCATTCAATTATAAAAGCGACAGTAACTCTGTGTATTTATTACTGAACACAAACTGTTACCAAATTTTTATCTATTTTTTTTTATACTAGAAATACTCACACATAATACACGAATTTAGAGTATTACGCAAGTAACAAAAAAAACTTTAGTTCCAGAACAAATCAAAACAAAGCACACGTTTTATCAACAAAGGAAATAACAGACTATCACAAATTGGGTGAATCACTATACATACATATTAGCCGTGAGTCGTATAGTCGTATATTTGCGAATTATTCGTAAATGGACTGACACTATGTAAAGCAACGAAATTGCAAAATATGAACTTTTATTTTGATTTCGAGTCTAGTTCTAGCTTGAAGGTTGTGGGATGTAGGAAAGGGACTCGTGACTTAGTGGCGGCCATTCCTAGAAGGTTGTGGGATGTAGGCTCGTGACTTAGTGGCAATCATTAGGGTATATGGTGAAGCTTCACTTGCCACGGTTGGTTCCTGGATGGGTAAAGGAAAGGTTCGTGACATGAAAGTGGATACTTTCATGTCACGAACCTTTTGTTCCACTGTCCAGCTGTCATTTGTAAATACGTTTAAAGAATTTACGGATGGTTAGAAGACAAAAAGTCTAACGCCTTTACTGTCTTGTAGTCAGTTAGGCTCCATGTTAAATACTCTCCCATAGATAGTTTGATTGCACCACTCCACTCCATACTAGTCTACGGCTATGACATCGTCTGTAAAGACTTAAAATATGGTTTAAATTTACATACTGGAATAAAAGTTATTCCAAGCTATAAATTAATTGAGTACCAGAAATCCAAAACTCATTCCGCGGTACATATAAGTTTAAAAAAATAAATATCCAGAATCATATAGTGAACATTTTCCACTTTCGATGTTTTTCATTGGAGATAATATAGAGACAATAAACGAGGCATCCCTATGGTACGCCCGTGCTATTGCTCCGAGCATTATGCATACGTCATAATTATCGATGATATTTCCGACCGGTCGCGTTCAATTCCGTTGTGGCTTTTAATGCAAGCCCTACTGATATAGATAACATTAGATAAGGCTTTGTATAATTGTGTGTAATAATTGGAGAGAATTCAATAATGAAAGTGTGGTGGGTCGTGGGATCTATCTGAAATAAAGTTCGTTGCATACTCACTCCATGTTAGTATACAATAGAAAAAGAAGGAGTGGGGTGAGAGACGGGGTATGACGCCTATTACTTACGTGACGATTCCTACCAATCCACTCCTACTGCAAGCCGCGTGAAAGGAGTTCGTTTCAAAAAACTTTAACCACACAAAAAATGAGTTCTTTGAATATTGCACTTATATTTAATTTTATTAATATACCGACGCTAACAAAGCCTTCAAATTATGGTAATTGTCGCAAAACGACTAATTATAGACATCAAGTCCGGATAGAAACTATGCTGTGTCCTTCCCAGGTTTCAACCTATTTCCATACTAAATTTGATCAAATTCGATTCATTTTCCCGTAAAAGCTTTATAGACAGATAGACTGACAGTTACTCTCGCATTTAAACCCATAGTAAAGAAGTACGGATTAATAAATACAATCAAAACACCACCGTCTCTCTATTATCTGTGGCAGTAACACACTGAAAACTGATACGTATGTTATATGTATGTATGTACTAGAGACACATTTTCCGTGTAAACCACTCACCCTGGTGCAAAGCGATTGGTACTCGACGGAGCATACAAATGGCGGCGTTACAAGAGTGCGCACAACATTTATTTTTCTATATTCTGAGTTTTATTTCACTCGTTAATCTAGAATTTCCCACTGGGTTCCTGAAGTTATGCTTTTGGTTTTTCAATACTTTTTACTGTAGCTTATTTTTCTATTGTGTTCTTTTATGTCTATATCTTTAGTTTAGAAATATAAGTGTGTTAATTTCCGCAATAGCAGGCAAGCTGGAAAGTTATAAAACGCTTAGTTTTATTTGGGTTGTAAATAAAATTTTCAATTGCTTTTTTAAACGATCCCAATTATTGGAGATATTTTTGGCGAGCAAGAATTCGTAAAACAGTCCATAATACGCAAGATTTTTATTTTAGAATACACAAATATACATTAAAATATATTGCTGATGTATAAACCTCAAACTATATTAATTTTCTTCAGTATAAAACCTTGTTTCACAAACAGAACTTTTCACATTTCCGAATGACCTGCTCACGGCCGTTTTAATAAACAGTTACTCGGTCATTGTTGAAATAGGCACTATCTTCACTATCTTAGAACAGGTTTCCAAGATGCCAAAGTTTAATTACGTAGCTGTCAGTTCCATTGGCATTAATTGGCCAGACAGGGAGCTCCCGAGTCGGCAACTTGGTATCGCAGATCAAAACTTACGATGTCCAAAGTTACCCCTTTGTCTCAGTTGGGTAAACAAGGATGCTGGACGAACGCTGGTTAGGTATTATGTACCGTGTATAGGAGCTAAGTTGGGGGTAAGTATCGCTTTACTTAATGGTAGATAGGTATGAAATGGAAACTTTATGGAAGTATTAGTACCTGAGCGTTAGCAAGATCAAATATTATGTTAGAGTGACTTGCATTTTGGCTTGATTATGGCCTTTTCAGTGAGCTTAATTAAAATGATTAAACAAGCCCGAAATTCAATAAAGAGGAAGGGTTATGAATCTAATATAATAATACCTATGTGAGTAAACGTTTTGGAGATCGGACAAAAGACTGGAAGAAAGAAAATATAAAAAAACTTTGTTTTTGATTTAACATATTTTTGATAAAAAATCACGAATGTAAAAAAAGTTTGTAATTAAAAATAGACACTTCAATATAATTTATTTGTAAAGATTTCTATAGATTAATTTCAACCCATCTGTAGCTGGAGTTCTTTTGCGCAAAAGTAACTTTTAGTATAGGAATAAAACAAAAAATAATCTCCCCAAAAATTTGTAAAAAAGGTCGACCTGAGATAAATATTACGGTCGATTACCAACACGCTGATTACAGCGATAGCTCATTAATTTATTGTTTCCTGAGGCGCGAGCAAGCCCTCATTTATTTCTCTCATTTTATTTCCGATTTATATTTTGAATTACGTATTTAATGTGATAAAATTACAGTGCAGTAATATGCACTGTAAAGTTTATTGAATTGCTACCAATTAATTTTACGAAAAACATAAACAAGATCAACTTTTCCCACATAGATAAATAAAATGGCTTAAAATGATGAATAATAATGTTTAGAGCATTAAATTGACATCAAAGTGCCACCCGTACGCCATTTTTTTAATTTCTGTGGCAGAATTAGAACGAAATAGGTTACGACTTTGTTTAAATTTTTTATGAAATCTTATTCCTAGATGTGACTATGGTCTGTAGCAATAGATATGGCTTTCTCAAAATCAATTTTTCATCATATTCTAAGAATGATGTATCAGACCTATAAATACATCACTAACTTCCCTATCTAATCAATTTCTAATCTCTCAAATCTTACTAATATCATATATGCAAAGTCTGTGACTCCTCACACACTTTGCATATGCATATGCATGTATGTTTGTTACTCTTTCAGGCAAAAAAGTACTTATTGGATTTGGATGAAATTTGGTACATACTACATAGTTTTTAACCTGGCTCAAAACATAGGATACTTTCTATCCGTATGGCGAATTAATTCCCTCAGTATGCGGGTGAAACCGCAGAAAAAGTTAGTATTTAAATTCAATGTGAAAATATATGTTTACGCTCACCACTGCCTAGCTGGACGAAAGAGGAGTCAAGGGCGCGGGAGGAGGACACATTCAATTCACTAACAACCGACCGCACGACACCGATCAAGCGCTGCCTTGTATTTTTCTTTTTTGCTAATTTTGAAGATATAATTATATGTACAACATTGTAATAGCGAAATATACGTTATATATCTACCGAAAAGAAGTCTAATTTATTGAAGAGCACCGGAATACCACACAATATATAAAAAATACCTATAAATACATACAACGTACAAGTCCTCAAACAGAAACACAAAAGTTAGGTATGTAATTAAATGCGACACGACGTTGAGACAAAAATTTGAATTATTAACAATCTTATCAGTCCCGCGCGACGTTAAATCAGTGTCGGGACTGCGACAAAAACGTTGAATAAAAGAGAAAAAATATTCATATCACAGCCAGTGAATAAATGTAAAAGCCATTACTTAGAACGCGGGGAGACTTTTTCGTTCTTTCTAGGGAAAGTTATCATCATTTTCGTTGGAGAAGTTGTTTAGTGATCACGTAGTCTCCATAGATATGACATATCGTAGATCGTAGTGTTGAGCCCTAATAGGTCCAAATATACACACATTATTCAATAGATGATATTTCACGACCAATAATCAAAAATCATCCTAATACCTATTATAATTGAGAAAGTTGAAATGTAGGTATGTTTGACACTCTTTAGTGCAAAAACAACTGAATGGATTTGAATGAAATTTGGTACATATCATAGTTTGTAACCTGGATGCATATGGTAGGTATATTCTATCCGAATGCGCGGGAAATATCTGTTTCCCGGGGTTAGGTACATCCTAAACGAACTACTTCGCGTAGTAGGATAACTATAACTATAAAGCTATGCGCTTTGTTAATCCAGGTTACAAACTATGTACCAGATTTCAACCAAATCTATTTAGTACTCTTGCGTGAAACAGTAACAAACGTGCATAAATACAAATATAGATAGATACACACAAAGTATCGCATTTCGAAAAGTATTCGAAAAACAGAGTACATAACTATTTGCAATAAAGAAAACAAATAATAATTTTATTTTTTCAACTTGGTTGGATGGGACAAAAGCAGTCTATAAGAATCACATTTTCTTTGAACCCCTAAAAATCTTAAAACGACTGGAACAAATTGTTTTCAAAGAAACTATTTATATGCAAATAAGCTTTTATATAAACTAGCTTCTACGAAAGAGGAACTATTAAAAAATACCAAGGTGCAATGTTAGCACGGAATTAAATTATTGAAGTCAATTTCTATTGGGCGAGAACTTCCATCACAAAACTAGTTAGGTACCTAGTTATTCGTGAAAACGTTGGAAATACCAACGGGGCGTCCTAAAGCCGTGATTGCAATATATTCCGTCCGTCCGCAGTCACGCGCGCGCGCGTTTCTGATGAAAAATATGTTCCTGGTTATGTTTTTTTTTTCACTTTTTTTTCAATTGCCCCGACTGGCTCGAAGCGATGAGGTCATATTTTATGTTGCTAAGTTTAGTCGCCTTGTCGCTTTTTCCTTGTACTATAGCTAGCTATGTTATTATCGACGCTGTAATATATAGGCGGAAGGCGCGGAATATCGGCGTAAATTCAATTTGACATCGGCTGTACGATATACTGCTGACGTAAATCTATGTACATATTAAATTTCGCATGTCCCAATTTAATTGGGGGTTAACTACAAATAGGACTAATAAATATTGACGGTCACAATATTAATATTCTCAGGTTTTACTTAAAGTTACCCTTTACCTATTCATAACACAGGAACGCAATGATCTCTTTACTTTTTCAACAATAGAATAGAAGAATAGAAGCCACCCACCTCACCTTAACACACATGTTTGCCCTGCATTAACACACACAAAAAAAAACAATTAAAAACTAGCTTTCAATAAAAAAAAACGTATTCAAATCAGTACCATGACACACACGTTAAACATATAAAACTCCTTCTTTTTTATCGGGGTTAAAAATAGTACCAGGTTCGCAATCAAAACCTAGTGAGTGTGTCTTAAGTATAGATTATGCTCGCCGCCGCCGCCAAGGGGTTGGGTCCCCTAAGCTAGTGTCAAGCCGGCTAAGGAAATGCGATAAATCAACTGTCACCGAGAGATATTGCTCGCTTGCTTTACATTAGTTTATGGCTCTGTTCGCAAATTCAGCAATGTATTGCGAACGGCTTGTGTCAACATTTTGCATTGCTAATAGTGATTGGCTTAGTAACTGAAAGATGAAATTATGTGGAACATTTCTAAAAGTGTCTGGGTTTAGTTAGAAATATCCTTGTGATTTGTAAATGATTAATTTTCTCTGCGAAACACATTGACCAGTGACTATTTAAACAGTTTGATAAATAATATTTTTGTTTTCTATCTTGATAGATACAGTTTAAAATAAACATTTACGGGGACGTTATGGGCAGTCAATAATCATAAATATACATTATAAAGCTAATTAAAATAAAAACACCTTTTATTAATTTTCCTATTACTAGAACTCATGAAAGTAAAGCTCGATTTTAATTAGGTGCTTCAAAGGTATTCAATGTCGCAAAGTAAAGGTCTAAAAATATAATAAGGCAATTAGCTTGACAAAATTAACGTGATAACTATCTGAATTTTTGATTATTAATGGTTTCTTAGAGCAGAATGTCTTAATTAACACGAAATGAGGCTATTGTCTTGAGGCTTTTGTAATTTTATTAGTGAAACAAATTATACTGAAATAACGCTCTAAAGAGACTCAAAAGATTATTCCTTCTTTTGATTGACTAAAAATAGAAAAAACTACACAAAAAAATATTCCTGACTAAACAAAACAAGTCAAAGTATACCTAATCCTACAATCCTGTTAATAATAGACAAGCTGTTTCCTGCGGTTCACCTGAAAAAATATTACCTGCATTCTGATATATTTTTTATCCCAGATAAAAAGTATCCTATATGTTAATCCAGATTATTAACTATGTTTGTACCAAATTTCATCTAAATCCATTCCGTAGTTTTTGCGTGAAAGTATTACAAACATTCATACATACAAACTTTCGTAATTATAATATTAGAGGGTTGTTAAGACCCTATAATACTAAGCCTTTCTTACCTAATAACCTGAGACTGAGTACGTTATATGGTATGATATTGGTTACAGTGTTAATTGTGTGATAGACAATATGTAAGCTTATACTAAAGCCAACAATTTCATCACCTTGCCCTAACAAAGACGTTTTACACGGAAATATAAGCATATAGGTACTCTAGGTTTCTGTACATAAGGTATGTTACATAGACACTGTCTCGCTTGTATTGATTTGAATGTTAATTTATTCTACTTAATATAATAAATGCGAAAGTGAGTTTGTTTGTCTGTTACGTTTTCAGGGTAAAACGGCCTGCCGCGGGAGACGCCACGGGCGTCGGGAGCCGTGAGACGACTCCCGGCCACCGTAGGCGCGGGGCTGCGGACGGTAAGCTATGGGTGGTTCGCCGTCCGGCAAGGACCAGACCCGCGTCGACGGCGCGTTCGTGTTCCACGCGCGCCTCAAAGAGCTGTCAGCAATAGTGACGGGGCCCTCCCACTGGGCCATAGCCTGCCGGGGCTGCGAGACGTTCGAAAGAGATACCGCGCCCCCGGAATACAAAGAGCTGAGGAAGGAACATGGATGGGTTTTAGTCAGTAAGAGTCTGACACTCCCTTCCGCCCCACCTACGGCGGGAGGGGTCATTTGATGATTTCCCATCCGACTAAAAAAAAGGGTAAAACGGCCGAAACGATTTGAATAAAATTTGGTACAGAAATAGTTAGGACCCTGGAGACGGTTACAGGATACTTTTTATCCGGATGCACTCAGTAGTTCGCTCGGCATACAGGTGAAACCGTGGAAAGCAGGTAATAATTTTATAAAAACATTTTAAAAAACTAACTGTTTTTAGCTTTGTTACAAAAAGGCCTTATCTTTGTTTATACTAAAATAATATCATCCAAATTCATTCAGCTATTATACAATGAAAACGTATAACCAAACAAACTCCTTTTCGCTTTTAAAATATTAATTAGGATTGACTTTTAATATTAGTTTTACTTTTGTTTGCACCCTACCATTATTTATTACTTAAAATTTTCCACTAACATCATCAATTAATTATTATTTCCGTTCACTCAATTAATTATTTATAGGTAGGTACTACTATGGTTGACAACTAACTCGTCCTTCAAAATTTCGAATAATCAATAACGGTAATTGACTATTCAAACTATACTCTAGCCATAGGTGACGCTTAGAATATCTAGCCATACACACTAAAAGCATATCAAAGCTGAAAGAAATTCCCTCCAACGACCAGCTCTCATAATATTTTTTCAATCATTCAACACCGCATTTTCATAATACCTACTATTTCTAGATAAGTTAATTTTCGAAGTATATGTTAAGATAAATCTGCTACCCAGAATTTAAAAAAACAAATCACATTGTACAGCTTAAAAATCTAAAAACACGCTCACTTACCTATTAAACTCGTCTAACCAAATCTGACCAGCCCAAGCTCGATAGGTTGACTAGCCACTATAAGAGTTCCACTAACCACCTCCTGGGTCTATTATCAGATCACTCCAAGACACCATTTAAGGTACCTACAGAATACTATTTTACCGATTTTTTTAAATTAAACTTTACATATAGTTCAGATGACAATCTGAACACAAATATTTCATTCCTATAGCATATTAAGAAGTAAGTTAAAATTGATTTGAAATATTATACTTATTGTAATGTTGGTTAGTTGCAAGAACTAAAAAGTCTGGTAAAAAGCGCAGCTCCCAACGAAATTGATTTTATTTTTTGCATCCACGAACAATAAAAACAAACTCTCTCAGCTTACATGGGATCTGTTATGTTGCACCAATCAATTTCCGATACGAGTATTTTTTGTAACAATACTGGGAAAAGCAAATAAAGCTTACATAGTTTTTTTATTAGTAACAGAATCGTCATGTTTTCATTTTCAGTACGCGCCACTAAAAAGTAAAAGAATAAACGGAAACTTGATAACATGATTCTATCATTTTATAAATTGCAGTGTGCTCGGGCCACCCGTGACGAATTTAATAACGGCTCAAACAATAGCGACATGGCACGCCGGAGTTGCCATAAATTATGAACAGTTTTGCTACTTTAATTACTATTTCTAATGCGGCAACATCGGTGTTGTGACGACGATGTATTATTTCTAACGCCTGTATTGTGATGCTCAAAATTTGTCTGACAAGTGAAACCAAATGCTCTCAATAAATATTAATCATAGCTATTATTGCAGCAATTTTCGTTTAAAAGGTCTAATAATTTACGTTTTTATTGCTATATTTCATTTCAAGTTACCCTATAAATATAATTTTTAATTATAATGACTTGCAAGGTATATAAGAATTGTATTTAGTAAAAGTAATCAATAAATAAAAATAGCAATGTAACAACAAAAAAATCCGGCCAAGCGCGAGTCGAACTCTCGCACCGAGGCGAGGGTGATTTTTAGAATGAATATTATACGCAATAAAGTCGCAATGATCTTGTTTTTCTTTCCTTAAATAATCAGATGTGACAGACAGACAGACGGACGAAGTGAAGTCATAAGGGTTCTTTTTTACTATTTTTGTTGCGGAACCCTAATGAAGACAACTATTTAACAGGCTAATTTTAAAATTCCTAAAGTCTTAAATCTTAATTGATATAAAGTATTCGTTAATACGAGTAAGCTCGCATTAAAAATTTAATGATAATAAAATAAATTAGAGAAGTTTAAAATGTTTAAGGATGGCCAATAATTTATTGCAAGATCCCTAACAAAAAAAAACTTCAAGCAAAAATAACAAAGAAAAGAAATAAGTTTGAGAACTAGCGTCGTAGATGCCACACTATTAATCACTGTCGGAAACAGTGTGAGCCGATCCTCATAAACCACGCTGATCATGCAGTAAAACGTTCATTTTATTATCGTCATATTTCCGTGGAGCCACTCTAATGGACTATCGATCCGGCTAATGCTCGTGGTTACGTTGATTAATATTTAAACTTAATAATATATCGGACATTAGTCCCCACTTGAACTGATGAGAGGCCAACTGGCTGGAAAACTAGTTAAAAAAAAAGTAAAGTAAAGTTTTTGTAAATTTTCGGTAAAATCTACTGTGGTTTTAGTCGGAGTATTTTGATGGGTTCTAGTAGCATTAGTGTTTGGGAATCTATAAGAAAATTTGGTTTTTATGTATAAATATCTCCTTAAAAATTTTTTTTAGTTGGCAGACAAACAAGATATCTTTTGTATACTTAAAATGAAAGTACCTTTAAATATGAACTCATTATAACAAATATTCTGAAGTAATAATAAACGATATGACTTCTGAATTTAAACCACCTTAGGGATACCGAAATAAATTATTCTACAAACAGACTGTTATTAAAATAGAACTTCACTCGCTTGATAACTTAATCCTCTTCATTAGACTTGTGGCATTTAAGGAATTTTCTTTAAAAGAAAATATATTTTCTGCACTGATATATACCAATAAAAAGCATACCTATTAGAATGCCTATTTATTTATTTTAAACTTCGAAGCAATTATTAAAACATATTTTTGTGTTAAACTTCATCCATGCCTCTTTCTTCAATTCGAAATTCAATTATCTGTATTAAAACGATAACAAAATTTAATTTACCTGAAGCAAGTTGAATTATCGGATAACGGTTTTTATATTTATTCGACCAAACATTGAAAGAAACTCCTCCATTAATTCATTAGGATGGACTCGCGTCCCTTTACACGGAAAAATGTGGAAAAAGTCTGTGTAACGTGAAATTAAATGTTGGTACTTACTGTTCTTTATTTAAACTGTTTGGTTTCGATCGTGAAAAAGGGTCTTTGATTACATATCGCTTCAATGCAAGGATACTGGGTTCCTTATATCAATTTCATTTTGTCATTTTCATTAAATAGAGAGAGTAAATATTTATCGAGTTTATGAAAAAGGAGAATTTTAAATTTTGTATCTAATGTAAAAAAAATCGTTTTCATCACAAATATTATCACGTGATTCTTCTAGTCACAAATCATAAGTAGTTCTTATATTCTTATCTACATGAACCTTTTCAAGATCTTTTCCTCACATATAATGACTACCAAATAAAATTATCATGACTCTGGTAAAAGTGAAAGTGTAGTTAAATCCAGAAGTCATGGACAGTTAGAAGAACACCTTGTGCTATAAACTTTGGACTTACGTATATATTCGTACGTTTCATGATTTCTAGATCCGTATTTCAATTTTTCATCGAGGTTCTAAATTCAGTCATCTTTTTAAATATTCAGAAGGAACAATTTCGTAACAGACTCTGTTGATGTAGCTATCAAGCCTTTTATTAGAGCGCGTCCCTAATTCCTGAGTTCCATTACTGTCACAGTTTATGTAAAAGCAGTATAAAAATGTAGCTAGAGTTTCACTTCATATTTTATACCTATACAATAAATATAAAAAATACTTTGTTTAGTTATTTGCTCTTTGAACTTTGTATTTTTTTTTTGCCCATCTCAATTTGTGATGAATAAGTATTTTTTGGGTTCTCGCTCTCTTTAATTCTTGCATCCCCCTTTATATGGAAGTTAAGGCTCACTTGCACCATTGCTCTTTTAATGCCTTAGTATAATTAACTTACTAATAATCAACTTCAAATGACGTAAAATGTTTGAAATATATTTAAATGTTATTTTAAATGTATTTAGTGCGCAGAGTTGTGCAAGGCAGCGTTAAACATTCTTGCACCACTGATGTTGTTTAAGATAAAAATGAAAACGAAAAATCATAGTTAAATTTTTATTTAAACCGAAATTAAATAAATACACCTTTACAGCAAAATTTCAATATTAGATTTAAATTACCTACATTTATATTAATTTTAAATAATAAATGTGACTGCAAACGATTGCATTACAACTGGATTAACATGGATTCCAACAATATATCTTAACACTGATTACAGATTGATTAAATAACTTTATATCGGTTATTGCTGAACATAACCAACCATTTAATATCATATGTAAAATCCATCTTACATGCTAATGTACACAGAATAATTTACAAGCTGATATCCATCCATACAACAGTGAAAGATTAACAATGAATATACGTTTATATAAACAACACACATATAGAATATAACAGTGGATATATATTATAATTACGTTGACTTATTCCTATACTGATATGCAAGGTCAGTGGTGCCCATTTTGAGTATATTATTATGTATTATATATAGCTCCCACTTCCACGATATGTTTTATGCTGGTTCTTTTTTTATGCTAAATTCCAACTGATATTAACGTAGTTTATGAGTTTATATTTTCAAATATAGAACAATTTTAAATTTAGAATGAATAGCCACAGTCTGACAAAAAGCGTCTCATCAAATGAGTTTGAAACGTGATCGAATGATGAAGTTTTGATTAGATAAATTTTAATTTTATATTTTTTATAATAAATGTTCACGTACAAGATTAAACTTATAAATACGAGTAAGAGAGTATAATTATGATTATGATACGAATGAAATATCCTAACCTTTGAGACACTCTTGCGGACAAAAATATATTTATTTTTATTGCTCGTCCGATGTAAACTCGAGCTCTAACTCATATTATTTAGGTATCCGGCTAGTTGATCCATTCACAGTAGCTATCTACCAAGATGTCGTAAAACATTTTTAATATACAACAGTATCTCAAAGTTCAGTATTAGTGATTCTTAATCTAAACTTGCGTCGGACCTCAGAGAAAGCGCTAAAAGACAATAGAGAACATCTGAATAAAGTGCAACACGACACATAACATCGATAAATGTATACAATGACATAAATATATCGAATAAACATGAGACGGTTCATGAAATTCCTTATTACATATTCTAATCAGGTTGCTTCGACTCTGATCTCCAATAAGACGTAGTATATAAGTGCAATATTTGTATATGTATAATTATAATGTGCAGTAACCGCTATATATGTACGTGAATAGTAATGACGATAAACATCCAAGCTTTAACATCAACACTACATAAATACAAAAATGGATTTCCACTAAAATGTGTCAATATGTAAATTGGGTACAATAAGTACCCAACCTCGCGCCTTACATATATAAACACATTTTTTTATATATTAATAATATATTAAGTTCATATTTATGATAATGTTTATATAAATTATAAATGGTAAAAATGAAAATGCAATATAAATTAAAATTATTTGGTCATCCAAAGATATTGCAAACCTCTGGATATTATCACATCTGACTTTCATGCTTTCAATATAATTTTCTTCATAGTATTATATGCAAGTTGTTTTAACTTTTAATTCTGAGCTAATTTTGAATCCAATATATCATCAATCATGCCTAATAAAAGTCAAAGTACATTTTACAACAATATTTTTTAGTTCCTTCCCAAAATATCTCCAAAACTCGAGATGACTTCACCAACCTACTACAAAAGTACGAAATACGAAGGACACTTTAAATTTGAATACCCAGCAATGTGCTGCGACCACGCAAAATGTAGGAATTAAAAACTTGCTTCGAGTTTCGTATTTTCGCAGTGAAACTTCAACCCCTACACAATTCACAAACTTTTGCTGATCAAAATTTTAGGTTAACCTTCTACTTATTCAAATATATTCCATTTAAACAATGTATATTATAAACATTCTTATAATTAGTTTATTCAGACTAAGGGATATGTTTTTGGTTACAATTTTATCACTTGATAATGATTTGAATACACGTCGTACATAAATCATTGGGCTCAGAACATTTTATTTTCTCTCTTTTAAGGTGTCACTTACAAGGTCCTTTTAATTACCAGGTGAGGTGACTACAAAGCAAAGGAAAATATGTTCAAAGTCACATTTATTACTCCACTAAACTAACGATAAACTTTAACATCAAGTAATATCTTTTCGTAAAATAATTTAAAGCTATAAGATTAAAAAAAACTCCGTGATAAGTTCTACTAACTTAATGTATAATTTTTATTTTTATTATAATTTAATTAACTAAAATTAATTAAATAAAACTATAAAGTAATCCTCGTTACACGAATTAAATTTTAATATCGGTCAAATGCTACTAACTCCCAAAATATAAACAGCGCTGATTTTACCGAATCTCAATCTAACACTTATTTATCTACTTAATACTAATTCTACATCAAATAGAACATTTATTTTATGGGCTCTAACTATGTAATATAATAATCAAGATAACATATTCGTACGGTTGGAAAGCTGACGTAACTGCCTGTGAACAATACTCGGCGTATATGTATTGAGAAGTTGAACCGGCAATCATTTCCCTTTGCTATATAATTAGAGAAGTATATAAATGTACGTAATGTGAGGTAAAACACTCGTATTTCGAGCCCTCTTACACGTACCGTAGAGTAATTATATCGTAATAGTCAACATTGTAAATACGTAAAAGCTTACTAATAGGTATTATATCGTAAGGCAGGGGTAAACGATAAAAAATATTAGAAATTCTCCTTCAAATTTACAGGGAATTGTAAAATTTCAAATCAAATCGTTCATTGCTAAAGATTGTGTAAAGTTCTAGCTCATTGTGAAATCACATTTTTTGAAATTTTTATTTAAGTTTTCCTCATGCTAAGAGCATGCTACGACCATAAAGATAAACACACCTTCAGTGATACCTACTAATACTAGAATGCCTGGTGTTAGAACTTGCAGTTACTTACATTCTGGTACATTACTATTAGTAAGGCATACCGTAAGAGGTTCTACTACATTGTAAAAATACTGTACCACTAACTTACCGCTCTTGAAAAACGACCATCTTCACTTACCAAGCTACCGCTCCGTATATATTACTAAATTTTGTTTATCAGCCCAAAATTGATATGTATCGTAGTTTATTGCACAAATTCATCACGTTACAAGTTTTGAACGGAAAATACAAACGTTGCGAAGAGGTTCACATCGAGCCATCCGGCCACAGCTGGCCCGAGGGTAACGCTTCGCGAGAAATTAAATTAGGATCAACTTATAACAAAAATTATATTAATATTATTCTAAAGCCACCTGGCCGCTACCACGAAGAATATATTGGTAGCGAAGCAGATGTCGGGGCGGGAGGGGGGCGCGCCAGAGGTGCGTCCGTACGCCGGTTTCCTCTTACAGTTCATCTTCTCGAGAGGCATCTTGGCGACGCTGTACTCTCGATGCTCATTGACCATGGTGCAGACGGTTCTCTTCTTCTGCATCATTTCGTCGTCTCTGTCTCGTAATCCAGCGAGCCAGGCCTCGTACCACGCCAGCTCGCAGTCACATATCAGTGGGTTGTCTGCACCAAAAAGAAACATTGTGGTTTAAAAAAACACTTTTTTGGAAAGAAAAAAAAATATTTTTTTATACATCATTTTATAATATTTCTTACCCATAATATCGACCACTCGGAGAGTATCCAAAATCGGTTCCATGATTTCCTCTGGAATGTGCTGCAACTTATTGTTCTGTAGATTTAAAGTCTCCAAGCTGTTCAGATTGTCGAAACCCATAGTCGGCAATTGGTGGATCCTGTTACAACAAAGTTGTTAAATTAACCATAGTGGTCAAAGTTGAACCGAGTTGATGCGACACGCGATAGGGAAAGCGGTTAAGTGCTAACTAGTATGTTATCTACGAAGTGTACGTAAATCATGATATCCTTTGAGGATTTGCAAGAGCTAACAAGACTATGTGATTTAAATATTAAAGGCAGTTCCAGCGACGCTATGCATTTCTCGTTCCTTCATTTTATTTTCCAAACAAAATTCTTTAATAGAGGCAATTTTAAGTTTCATTTTACCGACAGAAGAAATACTACAGGCTCTTTATTGAATTTCTTGACAAAATATTAAAACGAAAAACTGGCAATTAATTGAATATTTAAATAGGCACACAACATTCAATAAGGTATTTCGTATTTCTAATAAATTAAAAGTAATCATTGATAATGACAGTGAATTAGACATAATTTCCTTTATTATTAACGTTGAGTGAATTGAATTATTAATATTTGGAGACTTGTAATACATTACCGTTGGAATTTAATCGAACGCGTTCAGCCAACGAAATGAAGCCCATTTTATTTATAATAAAACCGCGAACTTCTGTTTTTATATAATTTATGCCTGGGATACAAAATATGAAGCTATTTTTGAATGAGTATTGAATATTTAATGCAGGCAAAGGCTTTAAGGATTTGAGATGAATGGGCTATAAAATTTATCCCAGGATTTGTGAAAATATCTATAAAAATACATTCAACGTAAATACGTAATAAATAATGTAATTCTGAGATTAATCCATTTTGCCCTGCCTACTTAAAGTGAAAAAAAGAACGTTTCCAAAATTATTTTCCTCGTTTTATTTAAATTCCCTATTCGGAACCTAATACTTCCTATTCGGGTGAAATCCGTCCTTTGCATGCAAATAAGTAACGAAAACCCAAGCCTAGCTACTGCTTTATCAATTTTCACGAAATACGATAAAGTTTGTCTAGAACGATTAAATCCATCAGTTTAACTAAAACGATAATGAGATTATTGAAAGCCGATGACATTGATAATCGCGACTTGGTTTAAACTTACATGTTCTTCTGCAAGTTTAGGAAGGTAATGGAGTCTCCATAACCAGTAAAGGCATCCTCACTGATGTACGTAATGTTGTTGGAGCGGAGATCCAAGTGACGTAGACGATGCAACGGACGAAGTGCTTCAGAAGGAATCTCATGTAGGCGGTTGTCTCCAAGACGAAGGTATTGCAGGTTTTCTAAACAATATTTTTATATTTAAAAAGAGACTCTAAATAAAAGATCGTAAAGCTAGAAAATATTACAATGGAAAATACGACAAAAGAAACGTATAAACAAGCTTTAAAGTTCGATAAGAGTTCTTAAGCTTCGGAAATATTTCATGATTAATCTCTTTCGTTCCTTCCGCTTTTATATTTTATTTCTGCTTTCATTTTTATTGTTGTTAAATAAATTAAAAGCATTTTAAAATTTACCTTCGAGTCCAGCGAAAGCTTTTTCATCAATCCTTTGGATTAAATTGCCTTCCAGCTCCAATGAGTTTAAGAACGTCAAATGCGAGAATACCTGGGATGGTACTTCGCGAAGCTGATTATGAGCCAAACCTAGAGAGTCTAGGCTACGCAGACCTGCAAAGAAAATAATACGTATTTATCCTTGTTCTTGTCAAAGATGTCGTTTGTTAGACGTAAAGCCTCCTTCATTTTAAGGCAGCTAACCACAGTCATGAGTGAGCGATGTTGTGAACCCTCTGTGTAATCCCAAAGATGTTTCATGCTATCCCCATGGGGAGGGCGATGCGGCTCTCTTCGTAAAAAAGCCAGACAACATCCAACGAATATAAAAGAAAAGAAGATCTGTATATACAGATGCGTATAAACAAGTGATGAATAAACAAAGAATAAAAGTAACATTACCTGCAAAATCCCCCTCGGTAATAGTAGCGATGCGGTTCTCCTGCATTTCAAGTTTTTTCAAATTCTCAAGCAAAGCGAGAGCTTTTTGTGGCACCGCTGTCAAGTCGTTACCGCCAAGATTTAGCCTTTTCAGCTTCCTAGAACAAAGAATTTCTGTATTCCCCTCTATTTGAGCTATTTTTGTGTAACTTTAGATTATTGTAAAGTTGATTCAATACATAATGTTTGTTCTATTCGCATTTGACGTTGAAATTGAATTGAACGAGTTTAGGTTATTGTTTCAATTTCTTTTATATAATCATTGAAAAAAAAATATGATAGAATACCATAGTATGTTGATAACCACACTAATATATTAATCAACAATCAGTAAATTGGACATACACATAACACATACATGAAAAGCTATATTCATAATTTTAATTGGCAAATTAGATTGCCATTGGTAATGATTGCAGTGTAACTAAAATCACGGACATAACCACAATTTTTAATTAAACGCACGAAATAAATAACATATTATTAAGCAATGTATTCGGTAGTATCTGATATGGCTATATATATATATATAGATACCTACGTGTATTGATTTCGAGATATACATATGGGCTGTATGAATGATTTGATTATAAAATGACCACAGTTCCATTATGTAACTTTATGAAGTTTCTAACATCGATATTGTGATAGTTTTTAATAAGAATTTATTTATCTACCTACCTACAATATTTTTTGTAGTGCTTTAATTTGCTTTAATTGTACAACTAGTACGTGACGTTTTATAAGCCCCAACAAAGACTTACCTTTATGAAACAAAAAAAATAGTTTGAATAAAAAATTACGTAGGCACGAGCAACTAACAATTTATTTGTTTTTATCTTTAAAATATTCTTATTTATTAATTAATAAATTTAAAAAATAAGTCATTTATATGAAAATGCATTTTTTTAATCAACCTCATTATAATCAAAATCTAATTCAAGAAACATCATGTTTCATCATTATGACCGACGACATTCAAAGATCTTTCGAGAAAATTCTTTAAAAGTAATTCTGTAGATACCCAACTTACTTCTCGAGTCCTTTGAAAGCCTCCCCGTCTACGACAGATATCCGGTTCTCATACAACGTTAGAATCTCCAATGTGTCCAGACCCATGAATGCTCTGTTGTGTACTGCAGTCACCTACAAACATACGCTTTTCAACTTACACATATAATAACAAGGTTTCATTTATTATGAAAGGTAAAAAAATATATCAAAATTGAAATTATTTTTGGTTTTTTGCATTTAACAATACTAAGATGTAGGTACCTCTGTGTTGGAATAATTTTATGGAAAAACTAATCTTAATCAGGTACACAAAGAATAATTTTTAAACAACTCGTGGATCAAATTTAAGTTTCACTCGTCGCGGTATGTCGGTGGATGGGTGATCATCTACGTCATAAAGTCATATTTATCCGTGCCTCGTAAAATAAGTTGACGGTCCTGGCTGCCATTTGGCGACCTTTGACAGTTGTTACAGTCGCTTCATATAATAAACTAATTATCAACTCCATCCGATTAGACTGGAAGCCGACCATACTATATAAAAAAGAAAACTAGGCAGACAGTCTTTGTATTGATTAAAATCTTACCTTATTATGGTTCATATTGAGAATAAGCAGGTGATTGAGATGTGTGAACGAGGAGGTTGGTATCGTCGCCAAGCTATTCTGCGACACGTCAAGCTGCGTCAACTTGTTACCTGAAGATAATGTCTTTACTGAGTTCCGAAGCAATTTTATCATACAAGGAAGTTTCTAATTTAAAATCAATGGCCTCGGGCGTTCCCGAAAATATGTTACGTATGAATTTGGGTACGGTATGAGAAATTTGTAACAATTTGAATGATGAAAGTGAAGCCAAGAATGTTGACAAATTGAACAGATTCAATTTAAATTTCTACATACAATATACTTGTATGTATGTAAAAAAATATACTATACAGAATTAAGATGATATGGATAGAATTTGATAGGACTTTTTGCACAAATAAGCCTATACAAAAGGCTTATTCGTGGAAAAAATATCGGCAGTAGAGTTTTACCCTCATCAAGAAACTATTTCATGCACCCAGATAAGAACTATACTATGCCTTTGTCCAGGTTTAACTCTTTATCCATACCCAATTTCATATCAACCGGTTCAGCAGGTGAAAACGTAACAGAAAGACAAACAGACAGAGTTATTTTTGGACAAAGAACATTAGTAAGGATACATACCAATAGAACTTAGTGAGGAGTCTTCAATGACAGCTAGACTGCTGTTATGGACAGTCAGGTGACGGATATCCAGCCCCAGGAATATGTACGAAGGCAGCTTAGCCAGGTTATTGTGTCGCAGCTTCAGGTAGAAGATTATCATTGGCTTGGAGCGTAGCGTGTTCATTGCCTATGGAAGAAATTAATGAATTCAGTACAGCACATCATAATGAGATATAGACCATATTTCCCAATGATCAGCTCTACGCATCAATAATATTTGACTAGCTGTCCCCCGCGATTTCACCCGTGTTCTGAATAAACTACTTCATGCACCCGGATAAAATGTCTGTCAGTCCCTATAAACATCTTCAGTAACCCAACCAGTAAGTAGATTGATATCTACAAGATTGTTAGGATTCCTTCGTTACACTAGGAGGCGCGCCTATTTTCATCAAAGGGCCATCACAGAACATCCAACTTTCTGACTGCTCATGAAAATTTCCTGATGGCCTAGGATGAGTCTGGTTGATCTGGGGATTGACGCCGGGTCCTCAAGCTCTAATGTAGTTTTTTTTACCTTTAGAACAATGACGCAGTTTACTTATAGCGAGATAGTTACTTTTGTAATATAAACAAAATTCATACATGACACAGAATTCTTAACAAAGTTTTTACATCACGTAAACTTAAAATAGGGGGGAAAATGGCACGTTACCAAACATTTTCTACTTTGATCAAATAAACATTATTCTGATATGTGACTAGAATTTCAAGTTAACACAATATTCATCAGCATTTCACATTCCTATTTTCAAGTTACTGACACTGTCGAAACCCTTTTGCGTGAAATATAATATGGGTATGTTTCTGATAGTATTTTTTTGCTGTAAACTGGATATAATGGAGTACTAGAATATATAATACTAGCTGTTTCCCGCGGTTTCACCCGCATCCCGAGGGAACTACTTAGCGCACCCGGGTAAAAAGTAGCCTATGTTGTTCCTCAGGGTCTATTCTATCTCTGTACCAAATTTCATTTATATCGGTCCAGCAGTTTTGGCGTGAAAGCGTAACAGACAGACAGACAGACAGACAGAGTTACTTTCGCATTTATAATATTAGTAAGGATATAATAATACGAGTACATAGAAGATAATAGTTCAGGAGTTGTACCTAAAATTGAATTCTACAGAGATGTAGAATAGAATTTTCATAAATAGGTATGGATTATAATGGTTGCCTAGTGAAAGCATGACTGCTGTAAATGGGGTCTCATGTTCGAAATCACTTTGTGGAATTCTGAAAATGTCACAAAGCAGCCCAGAGTCAGGAAGTTGGTGGTGTTGTACCCCGTGCCTAAGCACGTTATGCCATCATTCCTGACTGGTATCTTGATAGCTGGCAGTTATTACAATTCCATGTCAGAGTCCGTTAGACGGATTTGAGAAAACTCTGTGACTGCTGTAAATGGGGTCTCAGGTTCGAAATCGCTTTGTGGAATTCTGAAAACGTCACAAAGCAGCCCAGAGTCAGGTAGTTGATGGTGTTGTACCCCCCCTCCTCAGCACGTTATGCCATCATGACTGACTGGTATCTTGATAGCTGGCAGTTATTACAATTCCATGTCAGAGTCCATTAGACGGATTTGAGAAAACTCTGACACTAGGTCTTGTTCGATTGGTTAAACTTGCAGCCCACACGATAAGAAGAAAAAGAAGTGAAAGCATAATAATTGCATGCTTACTTATTTCGTTTCAGAATATCCCAAACTGGATTACGTTGTTAATCTTTAGAAGATTTGACGTGAATATATTGAACTAGCTTTCTGCCCGCGGCTTCGCCCGCGTAGAGATTTTTTTTACACCTTGGATTACATTATTCAAGTTTTAGTAGGGATCCCTAATTATATTCCAAGAGCCCATGAACCCCAGACCATCGTCATTTTATAAAATCTGAAAGTTTGTCAGCGCATGCTCCCAACACAGGTAGGAAGACGGACCATTATGAAGTTTGGGTTATGGTGGCTTTGGCAGGTAACTCCTAAAGTACTAACAATTGGTATAAGGTATGTTAATACGAAATGTTGGACTTAAAAAGACCTTTCAAATGATATATGACTCGTCACTAGAGGAGGTGTGTACGAACTTCCAAACATAGGGGAGCATGCGCTGACAAACTTTCAGGTTTTATAAAATGACGATGGTCTGGGGTCCATGGGCTCTTAGGCCATTATTTCTGGAAATAAATATTGCCTATGACACTTCGTAAAGATGTAGTTTTCTAACGGTGAAAGTAAAGTATTTTTAAAATCGGTCCACGGTACAAACAAACAAAGAAATATTTCCTCTTTATAATATTTGTATAGATAGTATAGATGAATGTTTGTAAACTTGTATTAGAGGTTATTTATACTGAAGACCCACAAAATTGCTAACAAATTGCTTAGTTCCAAATATGCCTTTCTGAGATAGCTTTTAGCGATAAGACCGACCTTTGTGTCACCCTTTGTAACCATTTTTACAATGTCATTATGTTCTTCTTTTGCTGTACGTATTCAAGAATATTCTATTCTTTGCAGACTATTTACATTTAATTCTGAATATAATTACCTATCATAATTATAACGCCGTCACTTCGTGTGCACTTGTTTTAAAGTATAAAATAAGTATTAGTTTATAGTTATTGTTTTATACTTATATATGTACCTATGTATTGTGTTTTATGGACCCTAGTTGCCTGAAATAAAGGATAAATAGATAAATAATGTTGTGAAGAAATTAATAATATTTTCCCTTATATAGTAGGCTACCACAATGCGAAAAAAATGGTTATCTTTTTATATGTTTACCTTCTGTATGTGTTGCTGTTCAGTAAACTCGCAGAGTATGTCGAGGCCGTTCTTCTTGACGGTGCAGCTGCAAGGTGTGATGGTGTTGGGCGCGGGGCATTGCTGCGCGCCCTGCGGGTGTGCCGGCCGCGCGCACAGCACCACGCAGCACACCAGCAACCAACGCGGCACCATTCTTTATAACCTGCCCAACAAAAATAAGAATATTATTAGTAGGGCTGAAAATCTAAACAAGGTTTTAAGAAGAATATTTATTTTTGGTTAGGCTGTTATTGGGTAGACCTTTGATGGTCGTTACGAGTCAGAAACCAGAAAGTCTGTCAACCTGTCTTACCAAGGGGTATCGTATTGCCCGGTGATTGGGTTGTAGAGGTCAGATAGGCAGTCGCTTCTTGTAAATATACTGGTACTCAGCTGCATCCGCTTAGACTGGAAGCCGACCTCAACATAGTGGGGAAAAGGATAGGCAGATGATGATTTATTAAAAATACGGTGTTTTTATCATTTTAGTTTAAGGTAAATTTATAAGCTCTGCTTTAAAAAAAACACTCACTACTGAAGTCTGGAAGTAGGTATATAAAATAGTCTAGTTCGTATTACCTATAAAATCTTTCGAGATTTTTGTTATAAGTACCTATAAATTTTTGATATATTGTACAATGTATCAAAAATTTATGTGAATTTTATTTTTAAGTAATTAAAAAGGTGTTAAAAAATACTGTAGGTACTAGCATCCCTGCAAAGGATGCCACAACAAGACGTAAGCTGACGTAATCCCAAACTATTAGGTGGAACTCATTCACATAATAGTGTAGTCCGATCTTCCTGAATTCTAAGCTGAACTAATTCATTACTCGCTATCTCTTGCGGAATATAACAAAGGAAACAAATGACGACGTCTGTAGAGGCTCATAACTTGCTACCAAGTACTTCGGTATTTGACCCAAGGCACCTCGTTAAAAAGACAATTCTGCATTCCGGAATATTTTGTACTAACAAGAAATACGATACTCATTTAGAATATTGGTGACAAGGATACTGTTTAAAATTTCTTAATTCATTATTTTCATGCTTTTTAGAAGGGCTACATGAGTAATAGGTTATGGGGGTACATACAAAAACACTATACCAATAGAATTAGCATTTCCATTTTATATTATACAGTATAAAAACCATATTTTTAAAGCGCTATTACTCTACTTTTATAAAATAAACTCCTGCAGTAAAAGAGCACTTTTATTGATTTGTCCTTCTTTCTTTTTTACATGCATAAATTTGCGGAAATTGACTTGCGTAAGTGACTTCAAACGTGTAAACGCTCGTGTAAGTTGACTTCTGCAAGTTTAAGTGACTTGCCGAACTTGCTGCAAGTCGTACGCGTGTAGAGAGCACGTACATATAGAGAAATTGCAGTCAGTGGAAACAGTTGTCTTCTGCAAGAAATTGTGGAAGTTACTTGCCAGTGGACACCTTGCTTTATGATCGTCATTTGTTTTAAATTGGCTTCAAAAAAAGAGGTTATGTATTTGCATAGTAAAAGTGAGGCTAGAGAATGACATGACGCGTGTGTATCAAGTTTTACTACAAAAATCTCTCGATTTTGTGGGAAAGAGAGGACACAAGAAAGAAGCCATTCATTAGGTAATGCAGGTATAGTAATAAACAGTACTCATTTTTAGCTTTGCTCATAGAATTTACGATAGACCGAAATGTAATGCAAACTTAAACGAAAAACCGCACACTAATAAATACTTACATGCTTCAGAACTTGAACTAATGAACGGTTTACAAAGTTAAGCCATTAATATAAATTAGGTAGTATTTCACAGACATAACCTAGCCTAAACTTTGCTGACGTAATCAACCTTAACCTTTACAAAGCGAGTTCAACACGAATGATCTTAGAGATCAAGTTTTGCCCTCCATTAAGTAATTAGTGAACTGGTCTGATTTTTGGATTCCTAGAACATGTTTTTTTATTTATTAATAAAGGTACACCAATAGCTTCTGTGCACAAAATATCAAATAATAGTAGGTACAATAAGCTTTGGGCTGATACAGTTGCCAATAACAGGTGAACCAACATTCTCAATAATAAGTGAAAAATAAAATGTAAGTACTAAGAATAAAGTGGCAATAAACTAGGTATATAAATTGAAATATAAAATTACAAAAGACTAAAATATATTTTTAAGTTGCAAAAATGCTTAGTTGTAATTGTAACAAAACAAAATACATAATAAAATAAAACAAAACTGAGATAAAAAAATTAAACAACAAATCAACTACCTATATAACTATATAAAAGGTTGGAAAACATATACCTACAACCAACATAACAACAGAACGAATTTCTATGTGCTTTTGTTTATGTGGTATGTTTCCTTCTATTGCCTTTCAGATAATAGCTTATACATATTTTATATTTTAGTCCGTCTAGCTCGAAAGACTGGCTATTATTTCACTCATAATGAGTGACATGTGACCTCCAGAACCCAACAGGTGACGAATACCGGTGAGACCGGTTGCGACGTATTTTACAGTCGCTGACTGCCTCTGACGACTGTCAAAGTTGTTTTTATGACAGCAAAGGTTGGTAGCTTTACGTGTTCTCCGAAGCACTGCGGGGTTTCCGAGCTATCAATCATGAGGGTGTTACAATCCAACATGGTTTATAATAAATGTGGTGAAAAGTGGAAATAGCATTATCATCCTAGAATGCGATTGGTTATAATACCAATTAATAAAATAAAATAAAATGTTTTTAGGAAAACGTTTCAAAATAATTCTAAATTACGTAACAATAACAATTTAAAGTTGTACATAAATACGTATATTGTTAGAATTTTTTTCATTATTCGATGTAGCAAAGTAGAGTTTATCAAGTAGAATTTCCTGCATATTTCGCAATCAGAATGAATTTTCTATTGACTCGTATCACCAATAATTACAAACAAGATGGCGGATAGCGTTAGTTTTACTATCAGCCACATTTATATCTAGCCAAGTACCGATACAGCATACATTGCTGTATCTATTCTATTTCTTGAAGTCGCATTTGAAAATTCCTGGAAGATTCTCATAGTAAAATTTAAACAGGAGCAAAATTTCAAGTCTTCTCTTGTCTCAAGTTCTTCCGACTTTAAAATGAGGCTTCGCTTTGCAGGTACAAGGATGTAGCAATTTTACATTTACATTTTTTGTTTTAAAATATTTTCTCGAGGAAGAAAATATTCATGAAATGTTTCCTTAAAGGAATTCTTGTGTAAAGATTTCGAATTATTTTCTTCTCCGTGCACCTATACTTGGGTGTATTATTCTTGTTTGCAGGTTTTTTTTTATTATAATATACTCTTAAGTACCTATCACTTTGACAAGCGTGTCCTGAATTTAAATAAGGAAACATACACAAAATAAATAAATAATTAACATCCCTTGTTCGTCTTTTTATTAATATATTGAGTGGAAAAATCATATTTTTTATATTCCAACAATATACCTTTTATAAAAGATAAAACTTTTATTTGCTTACTTTTATCGGCGAAATTATTTTATAATATACGAGAAGTTTGTGACAAGACTTACTGGCTATAAATCTGAAGCAAAGCATTCGATATAAGATATTTTTGGAAGTAAATAGAAAAAAGATTAATAACCCACATAATTCTATTTCAGGGTCCATAAATCTGCAACCCTTTATTACTGCTAGAGGCACGTATCAAAAAATAATGTTCGTATACATTTAGATTGAAGTACGTTCCGTACATATTGGCGAGCTGAATATTCTATCGGCAGTGTACGGGGCACGAATACTAATAAAGGGAACCTGGTACGCCTCCTAACGTTAAGGTTTACTCACAAATTGTTTAACACCCCCGCCGCTGGCCACAACGTTCTTTAAAATTGTTTTTTTTTGTGACTCCCAATGTCCCACGAACTTTTTTAGTATGATATTGATCGGTGCAATGCCATACTTATGAATACAGAAAAAATAATAATGATAGGTCTTGAGTCTAGAGTTCAAAACAACGGTCCTGTTCAATCGTTTTCAAACAGAAACTGATTGATTATGAGCTGTTTTTTGAAGACACCTTATTTTATTTGGTAATAATAACTCTGGAATTACTATAGCTATCTTTGAATGCTGCACAGTATATTTTAGGGCTAAGTGAATGCCGCGAACCAAAACCAATCATGTATAAGTATAATTGACTCACCCATTCGCACATTTTCATTGAATTTAGATCTATGAAAATCTGATAATATTGCTTTTATACACAGATACCAGTATTGTAGGTCATAAATTCAATAAGGCACGTACAATTGGGTTCAATAACCAGTATATTTAATAGCTGACACGGACAATAACAATTTATTTTTTTGATATAAAAGTAGCTTCTATATAATAACTATGACCGCTGTGAGAATTGTCAACCTATTAACTGTCTCAAAATTAATGACCTAGGTGACAACTATAGTTAATATTTATGGTTTTTTTATTCCCTAAAATGACTAATGAATGAGACCACATATAACTTAAATTAACGTAACTTAAAAGTAAAGCTTCGAAAGAGTTACCGCACCCCCGGAACACAGGGGGCTTAGGAAGGAACATGGATGAGTTTTAGTCAGTAAGAGTCTGACTCTTCCTCCCGCACCACCCACGGCGAGAGGAATCATTTGATAATTTTACAAACGAAAAAAAAGCTATAACATGACATTAGCAGACCATACGAAAGAACATTTCTATTATTATATAATAATTGAATTCACTTATCTGTCAATTCAATCTAGAATTGTTCTTTCGTATGGTCTACAAATCCGTAAACAAGCCTGGACTCCAGGTAAACAAATAAGGCTCTACTCTCTAATGCTTACCATAGTTATATACCTACGAACCTCATCCAATTACTTGAGACAAGTGAATGTTTATAATAATCTTGGCATATAGCTATGTAATTTACTGGATAAATGCAATTAAAAAGTCATTTTAAAAACTATCGGAAGAAAAAACAGTAACGGTTATAATTTTGCTTCTTTCAAAACAAAGTCTGACAACCAGTCTTACCAAGGGGTACCGTGTTACCCGGTAACTGGGTTGTGGAGGTCAGATAGGCAGTCGCTCCATGTAAAACACTGGTACTCAGCTGCATCCGGTTAAGACTGGAAGCCGACCCCAACATAGTTGGGAAAAGGCTAGGCAGATGATGATGATAAAAATAAGTTTTGAATTACCCATGTAACATAATGGTACCTATATATAGATATACGTTCATTGTCTACTGTTCGTTATACATGGCTTGGTCCAAGTTATAGAACCTCTGTAAAGACGAAACCTCATTAAGAAACTTGCTTGTTCGTGCTTCCCTGCACTTAATTCGATTCTACATAATACTAAACACAATTACGACTAAGATTCAATCTATATATATAAAAGAAAGTCGTGTTAGTTACACCATTTATAACTCGAGAACGGCTGGACCGATTTGGCTGAAAATTGGTGGGGAGGTAGCTTAGAACCAGGGGACGGACATAGGATATATAGAAAAAAAAAAAGAAAGGTAGGAGTTGGGTAGGAGTTGGGTAGGAGTTGGGTAGGTAAGGCCCCAGATGAAGTATCTGGGCCTGGTGCTGGACAGCAGGTGGCGCTTCGGCCTACACTTCGGCGGGCTGTCGACGCGCCTGCTGAGGGCCGCTGACGCGCTCTCGTGGCTCCTCCCCAACCTGGGGGGACCCAGCGCACGGTGCCGGCGTCTCTATGCCGGCATACTGCGGAGCATGGCCCTCTACGGGGCCCCCATCTGGGCGGACTCCCTACAAAGAAGGGAGAATGCCACCGCACTCCGCAGGCCGCAAAGGGCCATTGCGCTGCGGGTGGCGAGGGCCTACCGGTCGGTGGGCTTCTCGGCGGCGTGCGTTCTGGCGGGCACCCCTCCTTGGGAGCTCGAGGCATGGGTGCTCGCCAGGGTGTACGAGTGGACGGCGCATCGAAAGGCGCTCGGAGAGTGCCCCACTGCGGAGGAGCGGGAGGCCGTCAGGCGGGAGGCGAAGGACGCCATCGTCGTCCATTGGACGGACGACCTCGCCACCGCCACTTTCGGCCGTCGGACGCTGGATGCGCTCGGGCCAGTTCTGCGAGAATGGCTCGAGCGGAAGCACGGTTTCCTCTCTTTTCGTCTTGTGCAGGTGCTGTCAGGGCATGGCTGCTTTGGCTCGCGCCTGTACAGGATCGGGAGGGAGGAAACCCCAGCGTGCCACGAATGCGGCGCGGCGGAGGATACGGCGCAGCATACCCTAGAGGTCTGCCCGGCTTGGTCGGAGCCGCGCCGCATTCTGACTGCGGAGATCGGCCAGGACCTCTCGCTTCCCAGTGTAGTCCGTTCCATGCTGGGGAGCGAAGGTGCTTGGGCCGCGGTCGCCTCCTTTTGCGAGGACGTCATTTCGCAAAAGGAGGCGGCGGAGCGCGCACGGGAGGACGACCCCCTCGCAGCGCCGCTCCGAAGGCGAAGACGAGGTCGGAGAAGACGTCTTCTTCTCCCTCCTCGCGGTGGTGATGGGCGGGCGACAGGCGCGGGGGCGCCTCCGCCCGCATTGCACTCCACACCACCTCCGCCGGACATTCCCGACCCTCCCCCAATGGGGAGGACGTGAGGGGCCCGCCGCCTTTGAGGCGGGCAATCGTCGAGGGGGACTGGACGTAAAGGCTACGCCGGTTTCCCAGTCCCCCTCCTTTCAGACGATGCGGGAATGCCGCTGGGTTGTTTTAGTGGGTATACCGGGCTTGCCCGGGGAGTCCCACATACCCCCCCATTCCCCTGGATGGGGGGTATGCGTAACGCATTTTTTCCCAGCGCAAAAAAAAAAAAAAAAAAAAAAAAAAAAAAAAAAAAAAAAAAAAAAAAAAAAAGGTAGGTAGGAGTTGGGTAGGAGTTGGGTAGGAGTTGGGTAGGAGTTGGGTAGGAGTTGGGTAGGAGTTGGGTAGGAGTTGGGTAGGAGTTGGGTAGGAGTTGGGTAGGAGTTGGGTAGGAGTTGGGTAGGAGTTGGGTAGGAGTTGGGTAGGAGTTGAGTAGGAGTTGCATACCACGCGAACGAAGTCGCGCGGGGCAGCTAGTTTATTATAAATACAATTAATTTTGAATTTAATTGCTGAAAATATACGTCATTATTTTCTAACGTTTACTATTTGAATGCGTTTGTACTAGACTAGCAACAGAATAGTTGTTTGGTATATTGCCAAAGTCTAATTTGCTATAATAATTATACTAGGCGTTAAAGAATACTAGATTGTGTTTTTAATGCTGCAAATTGAATTGCAAAAAAAAACAAATTCATTTTAAAGTTAATTATGTCGCATTTTTTTTTTGTAAAGTCATAGCTTTATACATGCAAGAAGTTTGGAAAATTCAGATAAACGAAGATAAGGTTTATGTAACTAATCAAAAACAATATCTTAAGAATACCATAATTAATTTCATATTTCCCGAATGTATCTAAAACTTAATTAAATCTGTACACCATATTACTCATACAGCGACAAATTAACCAAATTTTAACTTGAACAACTCAACAACTCATTCCCTCACTTCACGTGTTACGCCGCGATTACGGTATACTTACTTGTATGTCTGTGTGCGTGTCAGGTCGGCGAGCTATTATGGTGTGGGGGCGAGGGGTGTGCCGATGTCATGGGGCACTAGGTCATGTTCACCGGAGTCGTCCGTGGCCCGTCCCTGCCGGAGATTAGATCAATTTAGTACGTGGAAACTGACGTCAAACTTTCGGCTTTCGGCATTCGGCCCAGATGAATAGCACCGGAACCCGACAGTGTTTACCCTCTTCACTAAAGAGACTGGGACTAATTTGTTAACATACGTCCCGTGATTGTTGTGAACTCTGTTGATTTATTGTGGCTAAGAGACTGAAGAGAGACTAGTGCTTGTTAAATATATGCGTATATCGGTATATCTTTACTTATATTCTAAACAAGTTGTTGTAAGTACTAATTGTTGTGCATGAGTTACTGGGATTATTTTGCAGGTCGTGCAAAGTGGGTGCAGTCTGAATGAATTCCCGGTTTTATGATTATTACTGTTCAGCGGAGAACAAACGAAAGTATCACATTTTGCAAGTTATCACACAATATGAAAGAAAGAACGCCGTTCGTTACGCCTCAAAAATAAAAATTCAAAGGATGCGGGTGCAATTATCAAATAAATGATTGAAGAAAAATACAAAACGTAAAAATATATTAATATTAATAATGCATTTTAAGAAAACTCAGAAAATAAAGAACATTATGTTAATGTAATTATAATATTTATTAAACCAATTTCCTTGTAAACAGCTTTGTAATTAATTATTAATGACCAAGGACCATCATTACGAATATTATGAATTGGAAAGAACTGTTATTTTCTATGCATTTACAGGAACCACTACACAACTTCAGTTAAAATTTGGTATAAAAATAGATTGAAATTTGGGGAATATGGGAGTTTTATCTGTACCTATGCATAAATTACTACAGTGAGTACAGTTACCAGTGAAACTGCGGGAAAAATCTTATTCATACTTATATAAACGGTTTTAAGTTTGTTTGAATGTAATCTCTAAAACTACTGGACCACTTTCAAAAATCTTTTGACGAATGCTACATATTCCTTGGATTTTTATGTGCATACTTGAGCACCGCCGTGGGGAGAGGCTAGTATAAAATAAAGTTGTGTATTGTTATTTCATAACAGCTTAAATACATTATAGGTACGCCCAACAGGAGATCACTTTCAGATATAATTGAACGATGGTCCCGTTACCGATGATATTGGCTTAGATAATTTCAAGGTACCCGCACTAAAAGCCTACATTAAAACCGACAGCTCATTCCCACATTTAATGAACACCTAGATTAAAAGTGAAATAATATGCGGTAAAATTGTATCCTGTCCTAATTAATTTTATAAATGAGTTGTTGTTTTTTTTTGTTTTGAAGTTGAATTATTTTTGGTTGTTTGTTTATTACACTTTCACGGTAAAATGGATGAACCGATTTGGATGAAATTTGATACGGACATAGATGGGACCCTGTAGATGGTTAGTTAGACTTTTTATTCGGGTGTGTTAAATGGTAGGTACCAGTAGTAGTAATGTAAGAGGTGAACCATTAAACTGATTCCTAGCTGAGAATCTCTACAAAAATAATCACGTTTAAGATTTTTTTATATTTAAGTTGGTAGATTGATAAATTTACGAATAGAGCATAAACATAACTACATTTAATATATTTTTTCAAAAAAAAGACTTTTGAGTAGGTATGGAGATATTGCGAATATAAAAAATAGAAAGTAAATTGTATAAAATTACTTTAAAATGGGTAGTCCCAAATCGAAGCGGGTCTTGAACGGTTAATTCACAAAAGCTAAGGGGCCCCTTTGTTTGAAATAAAATTAAATCAAGAGAGTGACTTCCTTCCCTTTGGGAAATTTAAAACACTCTGATTCGATTATCTCAGTCGCGCATGGGCCATTTCGAGCATCCCTAAAAATAGTCCTGCTGTAGTTGTAAAAGTCGTATTGTATGAATATGTTAATTATGAATACAATATTGTTCTGTGAAAAAAAAATGGTTTTATTTAAAGATACATTTGGGGCGTTGGCTAGACTGTTGCTGCTGCTGTTTGTGCATGTACCATATAGTATGTATATATACGATAGGTACGTACGAGTCAGGAAAAAGGCATACTCATGTGAAAAAAGTAAAAAAATACCTTTTACAAATATCCAATGCCTATAATTAGTACAATACCATACACTATAAGATAAAACATTTTTTGATGTAAGTTTATCATAATGTTGAGCAAACTTAGTTTCTTGATAGCATATAAAACTAAGACTCTTATATTTTGGTATATTAAATAATCATAAATAAAGTATAATTTGTCTAACTCACTACCATTACCTTACAATCATTGTTGCAAATCGAAACAAAATCATAATTCTAATATTAAAAAACTATGTATTCATACAACGATAGCCGAATCTATTGTAAACGTAAACTTAACTTTTAACGAACGTCACAGCTGACAGTTGCTAAACTAACGTTCCTTTGAATTGACGCTCGTTATCGTCATGTTTTACATTGTTGCTGGAGTTTGGCGCAATCCATCTTTTTGAAATAACATATTTTCGATCCAAATGCATTTTTGAGGAGACTTCATGGATACGATTCGGAACCATGCACATGTTATATGTTACACACTTAATGGGTATACTTTTTTTTCGGGTGGGAAATCATCAAATGAGGAGTCACCCGCCATGAATGGGATGGATGGGAGTATCAGACTCTTAATGAATAAAACCGATTCATGTTCCTTCCCTTTGCGATCCGGGTACGGGGTGCGATAACTCTTTCGAACATCCCACAGCCCCGAAATATGGGTATACTGAAGTCTATGAAATATATTCCTAGTCATAAAACCATACATCACATCTATATTTATACAGCATATTGTGTCCACTACCACATTAACATCAAAATAATCGCCAGCTAAAAAGCCTTAAGAACAACCTTTTTCAATTGCTACGAGCACATTCGTAGCCGTTGCTACGCCGTAGTCATTTGAAAATCAAAAGCCTCAATAACATTTATTGCGTGATTTAAATTTTCAATTATGATTTAACGTAAATGGTTTTAAAAAGATGTATTTAGATACTTAGATCTATTATTTAAATTATAATCTTCTATAATAGTAAAGCAAAAAATATTAATTCTAATTTCGTATTAAGTTCCAGCAATAGAAATAACTCAATAAAGTTCACCCTACGTCAATGCTCTAGAAACTACTGAGGTCAAAGAAGTGACACATCTACCTCGAGACACACCAACATGTTTACTATGTACGTATTACGTACCTACAGATATTGGTCCGTGAATGGACAAAGAATACTAATTTGTCTCAGACGAGTGAGACGGGATAGTGAATGGCAAGATGTCTCGTCTCTGGGAGGACGGACACCTGTCCTTATTCGTCCTGACCTTAATATCTTGTTTTATTTGTCTTGTATTTTTTCGCTCACGTTTATAAACGAGTATTACTACTTAGGACACATGACCTTTATTTCCGAATTTAAATTTAACTTTTATAAATATTGTTTTTAATTAACAATGCAAACAAATTTATTAGGTACTTTGCACTGTAAAATTAGGACACATATTAAAATAAATTATAATAAATCAGTAGAGAGGTCAATTCTGTACATGAAATATATTTCCAAAATAGCTATCAGGGGGTGATTAGGGATCGATACTGATGCCAAAAATGCAATCAGTAAAATTTTTGTCTGTCTGTCTATCTGTCGTATAAACTCTATAGAAACAAAAACTACTCGACGGATTTTAACGAAACTTGGTATAATTATTTGTCATACTCCTGAGATGGTTATAGTATACGTTTCATCACGCTACAATCAATAGGAGCAGAGCAGTGAAGGGAAATGTTGTAATTTTGTTTAAACGCGCTAATCTCAGGAACCGCTGGTCTGATTTGAAAAATTCTTTCAGGGTTAGATAGTCCATTTATCGAGGAAGGCTATAGGCTATATATCATCACGCCAAGACCAATAGGAGTGGAGCACCACTATTCCACGCAGACGAAGTCGCTAGCAGAAGCTAGTATTAAAACAAATGTCTCCGATGTCTCATTTTAGTAATAACCAATTTACCTGGTGGATAAACAATCATGACATAAAATATACCCAAGAACGCAAATGATTGTTAAAATTTCGTAATTGGCGACAACCCAGTGATGTTATAATCTACTAATATTATACAAATGCGAAAGTGTGTGAGGATATCTGGATGTTTGTTACACTTTTACGCGTAGTAATTTTATTCAAATGAATTTGGATTGTATTTCATCCAAATGAATTTGGATTGTATTTCATCCAAATGAATTTGGATTGTATTTCATCCAAATGAATTTGGATTGTATTTCATCCAAATGAATTTGGATTGTATTTCATCCAAATGAATTTGGATTGTATTTCATCCAAATGAATTTGGATTGTATTTCATCCAAATGAATTTGGATTGTATTTCATCCAAATGAATTTGGATGATAGTCACTTTTTGTCCGAGGACTCGTAATAGTTCCCTCGGGATGTGGATAAATCCGCGGATAACTGCTAGTAATCAATGTAGGAGCCCGTGGCTAAGTGACAGCCGCACGCTTTGACCGATCAAAGGTTAAGCTGCGCTTGGCGCGATCGCTCCGTGGATGGGTGACCGTCAACGTCATAGCGAGACTTCTGCATGCCTTGGCAAGCACGTTAAGCTTTTGGTCCCGGCTGTCATTTGTAGATCTTTAACAGTCGTTATAGGGTAGTCAGAAGTCAAAAAGTCTTACCCAGGGGTACCGTGTTACCCGGTAACTGGGTTATATAGATAGGCAGTCGCTCCATGTAAAACACTGTTACTTAGCTGCAACCGGTTTAGACTGGAAGCCAACGCCAACATAATGCACGAAAGTAATGGGAGCTTGTACATGGAAGAAAAACGGATACCCTTTGTTGAAACAGTTGATGCTAGTTTCAGTTGTATCGGATATTTGAAACTTGATGTATCGCTGTAATCGTTCACGCTAACGTGAGAGGTATAGCGACGGTAAAATGTATGTTCCGCTCGCTGTTAACTATTCTATGTTCCTGTATATACAAGAACTTTAGTTTATTCGTTACTTACTAACTGGTCCAAGCTATTTTACCCGCGTCTAAAGGGAACTACTTAACGCCTGGATAAAAAATATTATAGCCTGAAACCGACTCCAGGGTTCCATCTATCTCCGTACCAAATTTCATTCAAATCCGTTCTGCCATTTTACCGTGAAAGCGTAAATCACATCTACACTTATAAAATGCTTTGTCCTGAATGACTCAACGCACAGCCTAAACCGCAAATCGTAGAGACCTGAAACTTGGGGGATGTATTCTTTACATGACGTAGGCATCCTATAAGAAAGGATTTTCCGAAATTCTACCCCAAAGGTAATGAAAAGGGGGGAAAAGTTTGTATGAAACTCTGTATAGTCCACGCGGGCGAAGTCGCTGGCGAAAAGCTAGGATATATTTAAGTATGTCTATGAATTCAACTTGCCCAGTGATGACAAATCGTCGTTATCAAGAACAGTTAATAATTATATTAAGGGCAAGAATAATTATACTAAGGGCACACAAAGCACTACAATACTCTTTGCTTATCAGATCAGCTGCAATACTGCTAGAAACCATTCAAAGCTTGTCTGTATATCGATCGAAAACCTCCAAATATGCCTGTCTGCTCCCAAGCATATTCGATTAGCTTCAGACCACGGGCCAGCTATGCAATCAGTTGGAAACCGTGTACATGCAGCGTCAAAGCTATTATTCAAAATAGTGTCGGGCCAACAGAAGCTTAGTCGGCCGCAAACTATATTGTTTATTTAGACTTAGCTAGCAAGGCTGTAGGGTGAAATTCTAGCTGGATTTTTTGGGGTTATTTTCAAAAATTGACTTTTTTTTGTGTACCGAATGTGAGCTATTAAATATAGTTCGCGTGTGAGTTTTTGACAAAGTTAGTCGTAATATTTGTTTTCATGTATACCTAAAAAACAAAGTTACTATGTTATATCAAGTAGTGCGTATTTTAAGAATTGAATTTTAAGATATTTTACCCTTTACGTTCAAGGGTCGCGGTATCTCTTTTGAACTTTCCTGCTGCCTATCATTCTATTACCTTAATATATCTTACAAATAAGGTATACTTAAATATAGCCAGTATCAATCTATACTAATATAATAAAGCTGAAGAGTTTGTTTGTTTGAACGCGCTAATCTCAGGAACTACTGGTACGATTTGAAAAATTATTTCAGTGTTAGATAGCCCATTTATCGAGGAAAGCTATAGGCTATATATCATCACGCTAAAACCAATAGGAGCGGAGCACCACTATTCCACGTGGACGAAGTCGCGGGCAGAAGCTAGTATATAATATTTATATAAATTGCTCGTTTGTTGGTACACTCTTGTACTGCTCGACTGTTTTCAGAAATACTTTCACTAATATAAACATTATTCCCAAGTGATGCCGTGGGCAAAAACTAGTCCTCACTAATACTATAAATGTAAACGTGAGTTTGTTTATTTGTTTGTTAGCTGATTTGCATAAAATTTTCCACGGAAATAGATTGGACTCCGGAGACAATTATAGGCTATTTTTATCCAGGCACATTAAGTAGGTCTCTTGTAACTTAGGCGAAACCGCGGGAAACAACAAGTTATTAATACTTTTACAAGTATCAGAAGGAAGTTCGTACCAAAATGAAAAAGGAACCACAACTTTTACACGTAGGTACAACAAGAATGTATCGACATAACTAGATCGTTTGCACCGAGCCTTCGCGATACACACAAAAGCTTTCAGTAGGTTTTCACTGTTGATTTTTTTCTTCTTACAAGCACAAATGTGTGTATTTCAGAACCACGCTTTTTACTTTGCGGGATGTCGGGAAAACGGTGGAATCAAGTTTTTGATTTTAGACCAAGTAAGAAGAAAGAAAGAAAGAAAAAACATTTATTGACACAACAAAGGACAATCACAATATTGAATAGAAAAAAAAGGTACAAAAATTAAAGATGTTGTGCCAAATAGGTCCAGTTCAGCATTATGCCCGACAGCTAGTGCCTGACGCTGGT
Organism: Pyrrhia umbra; assembly: GCA_963891755.1. Classification (NCBI taxonomy): domain Eukaryota; kingdom Metazoa; phylum Arthropoda; class Insecta; order Lepidoptera; family Noctuidae; genus Pyrrhia; species Pyrrhia umbra. The sequence continues at coordinate 4,655,169 of OY982923.1, read as the reverse complement.
TTTCAACTGGACCTAAGCCGAGTTTTTTCAACTGGACCTAAGTAGTGGAAGCTTTGAACGTAAGGTATTTCAATTATAATGAAAACATATTTTTTGCATGCAGGCTATCACACGCACTAAAAATAAAGTTTAAAAATAACGTTTATAGAGTCTACAAGTATATTATTTATGTCATGATGTTAATTTATCAATACCTATTTCCTTTTTTGCTCTTTAAAATCATGAGCATTTTCTGAATTAAAATATCACTCTGTCAATTTATCCACATCAACTTATTATTGTTTGTTTGTTGGACTATCACAAAGAAAGAAAGGCCACAATTTTTAACCGACTTCAAGAAGGAGGAGGTTCTCAATTCGTCTGTTTTTTTGTTGTTGTTGTATGTTTGTAACGCAATTACTCCGCCAATTGTGAATGGATTTTGATGACTCATTTTTTTGTGTGATAATATCAAATGATGTTATGTTTTCGAGCATAGTATTTGACTTAAAATCTCGGAAACGTGGGTAGATCTGCGATTAGAGACTAACTAAAATGCCGTAGGTAGCTACTTACATAATTATATGTAAATTACATACAAAAATTGTTTACATAAACTAAACAAACAAAATACCACTTAGATAACCACCCACATCTGAAAAACCTATGAGTATTATGTAGACATGCAAATATTTGCTTCGCGTGGGAATCGAAAGTATGTTCTCTAACTCACGCATGTATCAATATAATTTATATATGCTCTTATTTATTTGGTTTTAATATAATTAATGCGAAAGTAACTCTGTTTGTTTGAAATGCTTTCAAGGTAAAACTGCTTAACAGTATGGAGTCAGATAAAACCCTGGGAATAGACAAAGCATAGTTTAGCCGATGCCGTAGGAAACAAGTAATACACAACATGAGGTATCCTGTTTTCCCTTAAGGATTATGCAAAAGTATTCGTAGTACCTACACATTTTATTGAATATCGAGCAAGTCTTTTGCTGTCAATGTCACAATTTAAGATCACGAGCTAATACTAAGAAAACCAACATGAGAAATCCCTGTAATACTTTGAACATTTTGAGATTGGGCACAGATCCTCTTGCCAAGCAATCACACATCCAATTATGAAACCAGTAAATCAGTTGTATAATAAATGAGCTATTAAAAAAGATTAATTCACCCTCAATCATCAATCCCTTGTCACGCTTTAATAACTCCAGAACTCCATCAGAATTTTATTGTTCTCCAAAGCATAATAAGAGGCCTACTTTGATATAAAGGCAGACAAAAGGACAGACTTAGGGAGCATATTATAAAACTTTGATTTAACCTATCATAAACCGTGGTTGTAATAAAACTGATTTCAACAGCCCTCGTTAAGTCATTAAACAGTAAACTGCCGTAAAGTAAGGAAGTACATAATGTTCTATTGTGAAGGTCAGGAGGTCACGGACTGGGAAACTAGGCAACAATTACACAGAATATGAAACATTTTAATTGCTCCACGTGTAGCTTGAAATAAAAAAGTTTTATGTTTTAAACTTTGATACGAAATTAACTGAGATTTTTAAATTAACGAGTAACTAGTGTGGGTTAACTGGGTTAGTTAGAAAAGTATTTTTATCACCAAAAGCATGAACTTTATCTTTCTGGAATATATAACAAACAACCTAGTCTAAAAGTTGAGTTTTTATTGTAAACAACACAAAGGGTAACCGAATAATGGATGTCTTCTTGTCACCCAAAAATTGATTAAAATGTATTACCTATTTTATTGCTGTACCTGCTTAAAAAACAATACTGCCAAAAACTTCTACGTAAAGAAACCTAATGAATAAATAAAAAAAGATTACAGGTAAAAACCATATAAAAAAGAATACAGGCAAAAAATAACCTTCTTGGTAGAGTACGGTAAAAAGGAAAAAATCTTATCAACCAGTAACCAGAATTCAATTTTGAAACAAAAGATGCGTTAATAAAATATAACAGACAGAATCAGTGGCCACCTAAAATCTACCACCAAAAAGAATCGAAAAAACAGCTGGCTCCAATCGCCAACATTCTAAATACACGACCAAAATGAAAAGCACACACACTTGGAGTATTTTCCTTTCATTCGGCAAATCTGAATATAAATCTACACACACAGGAACAAGTTAAATATATATGCCTATACAAAGGAGGATGGAACACATCGTGTGTTTGTTTAGGACACAACGAAGTAAGTTATTCTATTTACTGCTTACGAGCTTGGCTCTTGTGTCGCACACCTATGGCCCATTAAGAAAAGCTAACAATGATTATGCTTTCTGTGATCTACTATGTATATTGCTTTGATAACTATTCGGTATGGGAAACGTACAAATTTTGTTTAAGGAAATGAATTTAATTTCTGAGGGAATTTGTTTTTTTGCGAGATAGCTAAATGGAAAAAAGGCTTTCTTTGATACGATTACTTATTGAAAATATTAAGTTAAAATAAATTATGATGACACTATACTGAGTATATTTTTCTATAAGTAAGTAACATAATATTAATAAGATAAAGTAAAAGAAAAATAACGATGAGCGACGATCTTGTTGATCTCATTGACTACAGAGTTCCCAAAATAATCTGACAGATCAAAAGCACACCGAAATAGACTTTACTTCAAAGTAATATCAGTGAATCAATATAATATATGTGATCTGATGCCGCAGGAAACGAAGTGACTGCGCCGAATTAAAAAAAATAAGTAGGTACAGTTCATTCTTTACTTATTTAAAACAAAAGGTTTTCAATTTAACTTATGTTTGTTTTAATGTGTTAGATGTATGAGATATATACTTAGACTTACAAAAATATTGGTGTACTGTATTAACAAAAGCATTTTACATTATACCTATATTGCATACTAACGCTAAGAGTTTCAACTTAAGTGATTGATCTTGGAATTCCAAGTGGCACTTGAATGCTGCTTATTCGAGAGTCGAGAGAAGCCGCAGACGTAGTAAACAGGCATTAGACTAACTAGACCACAGTGGAACGACTCATTATACATATTGTTAATTAATTAAGTTATACCTCAATTACAACACTCCAGGTCTCAAGTCCCAAGGTGGTTCCCAAGAGTATTTTTGGTTCTACTCAAATAAAATAATATGCTTTTAGATACGACTAAACCCCAAAAAAAATGTGACAAAATTAATCAAAATATTGAGGACTAGCTTCTGATTTTCTCAAATTGAAAAATGTACTACATACTTATTTTTAAGTATAATTATAAGTTTATGTTCCATCCAAACCAAACTGAATTAAAAAAAAAAAAAAAAAATAGTGTAAACACACGGACTATAAAGTCCTAACCTCCTAATTGAATAACGAAAATAAATAGAACAAAATAAACTCCTTTGCAACAGACTTCATTGTCGTATAGAAAAGAACATAATTCAGCTTCGGTCAATTAAGCTCGCTAACCTCAAACGTCTACATGGTTTTATTTCTTCGAAACTGTTCCAATTTGGGACCAAATTGGACAAACGACCGACGAAATAATAATGTTAATTAACGTGGAAAACAAAGGCTACGGTCCTTTCCGTCGCACTTAGAACTTTATGAGCGCGACTATACATACACATTGCGATAGAGATATTTGTGGGAATGTAGTTTATCCTGTTCTTACGTATGTGTGTCGTGGTAGTGTTCAATGAAACTGATGAACGGCGAAAGAAAACATCGTGGGGAAACCTGGACTTATAAAAACAAGGTATCTAATCGCCAATTCGCCTTGAGCTTGCAGGGTGATCAATGCTCGTGCCTTTCGCCCAGCAGTGGGACAATGAATAGGTTATTGGATACATTATACATTTACAATTAGCAAAAGAACTCTTTGATGCAGTTACCCAAATGTTGGCGAGTATTTTGGCCAAAGGAAAGGCATTGCCATCCAGCACATTAATGCTGCCATTATTTGGTAATTTCACCGGTGAATGTCTATAAAGGAGAATATTTTAATATTCTAATTTAGTTTTCAGTTTTATATAAGAATATTTTATTGATATTATAATATGTAAGACAAAAACATTTTTATTAAGTTTAGTTAATCTCATCTTGCGTTTAAGGTGTATAATAAATGTAACAGCTATTTTAAGATCTAAACAACATCTTAGATGTTACAGTTGACCGGGACCGACCCGGACCGTCAATATTGGACGGAGACAAGCAAAAATTTTAAATTAAAAAACCCCCTACGCAAAAACGCCTTACATCATTTTGGAAAAGAGCTTATACTCTTACACTGCTGGACCGTTATTAACCAAACATATCCAAGAACCATCGCAAGGAAACCAAATCAAAATCAGTCTATCCGTTTGAGAGCTATGATGCCACAGACAGACAGACATCGACGTCAAACTTATAACACATCTTTTGCGTTGGGGGTTAAAAATATTCTGCACGGATACCATACATTCATAGCACGGTCATGTTATGGTATGATATAGAAGTTATAGTATACTAACACCAACGGTTAACGGTTGGTAGTATATTGTAACCGAATCTTAACAAGAAGGGGCAGTGAAGTTATGAACACGTATGGGGCTTGTTCATGTTCATTGGCAATCAGGGTATGACGTAACCCTTAAGTTTGTTTATAGAGCCGTTACATGAAACTGTAAATTGTAGCTACTATTATTGTGTAACTAATTGCATAGGTTTATCCAACGTATTGTTTGAATATTAGCATCGTTTTTTTTTGTGTATGGCATCTCGCAGGTCAACCTAGAAGGTTGTCGACTGCTTAGTAGGATTGCCTTAAATGAAATTAGGGCCTCCAGTCAGCGCTTAACTTACAAAACCAAGCGACTACACGCTAAGGGCACCCCCTAGTGGGGTACGGGCCTCAGCTTAGGGCGTCGCTGGGGGAGGACAGCAAGGGACAGGCTGGATCAGAATATATATGATTATTATAAACGGAAATTTTAAAGCTATTAGCTCAGCTCGCGGGATATTAGCATCCGTTGGGTAAGAAAAGTACGTCACGTATCCGGATAAAAACTATACTATAAACTGCTTTAGGTCTAAATCTATGTCCATGCTAGATTTGATCCAAATTGGTTTAGTAGTTTTTCAGTTCAAGCTTTACAAATAAACTGTCATTCACATTTATAATATTAGTTAAAATAGTTTTAGCATAAGTATTAGCCTATTTTAGTAGCTGCGTAAAGGACTGGAAAATACTGTGACTTAAGTCATTAAAGTTGAACCTAAATAATTGTAAGCATTTTAACGTATTTAATAGTAGAATGACATATTTATATGTAGTATTTGATGATTATCTGTTTATTTTCTTAACCTTTTGTGGTGACCTTCTATCTATGTTAGTATGGTTAACAAAGACAATTATTCCGCTCACTACCACTACTATATCATACGCTTCATCTTCTATCATCTCTATCATATTCTTTTTTGTGTGAGCTACAATACAACCTTACTAACCTAACAAGCTCGACAAGAGAAAACTCTGTGCGTCACAAGCTCCACCTCTGATATAAATATCAACAATAATGTTATTTTTTTTTATAAACTTGAAATATAAATCATACACACATCCTTTTGTGTCGCATAATTTAAATGTTCGAAACATTTCATCCATTTTTATTATTACTGCACAATAACTAGAGCGTAATAATTCAAAATTTACATTTCGTGATCATTTATATAAATATGATTGAGCATAGTTATTCGCATTACATTCAGAATGCATGAATGAATAAAATCTGTGTAAAACCGACAGCATAGTATTGTGCATTATTAATTGATAATTTTTGTTTTAATAATATTCTGTTGCATATTGTTCTGTAGTCCAGTAATCCGGGAAAATGTTGCATAAAACATCGAAATTAATTTTAAATACCTATGCAAAAAAAAAACTGCCGTTTCAATGTAAAGCTTTATTTAAGAAATAAAAACTTTAATAAATAAGCAACGGGTTTGCTCTATTTGACTGTTTTTCATTTATAAAAATATAAAGCTTGTAAAATTGTTAACTTGCTGCGCGCTTTGGGTTTTACTGAAAGTGCAGCAAGCAATAGTTATACGAATAAATGAAGTACTACCTCCTCTCCGCGATTTCTTCTACATTTATATATATATATAAAAATAAATATATTCAGGTTATAAGCTACTATATTTAAATAAATAAAATGCCCGAATAAACACTATCCTATTATCCCCATCTCATATTTCATCTAATCCAATTCAGTTGTTTTATCGCGAATACGAACAAAGCGACAAACAAAAAAATCATATTTATAATATCAAAAAAGGTTTTGAGTCTGCCAAATATTATCCAAAATCCGAACCATTCGAACATCAAAATATACTAACTTTCTTATTTATTTATAATATTATAAATAAGATTAATCGACACTACACTAATGAATAGGTACGTAAGATACTGGTGCAGCGGGATGTTCGAAACAGTTACCGCGCCCCCGGAATTAAAAGGGCTGAGGAAGGAACATGGATGGGTTTTAGTCAGTAAGAGACTGACACTCCATCTCACCCCACCCATCGGAGGAACCATTTGATGATTACCCATCCGAAAACAAACGTTAGGTACGATGGTAAATTGAGGGCAATAAACAAACACTTTGTATATTAAGAAAAATACTTAAAGCATTACCAAATCAAATAAACAAAAGCTTAAAACATCGAAACGTTCACAAATCCCCATAATAATTATAATTCATATTTCTCGCGGTATTATTGTAAAATATGGATTTCCACAAAAGACCCTAAACGCTCATGAATATTCATCTTATTGGTGTATAACAATCAAGTTCCATAATTTGAAGGTTGGAAGGTTTTTTTTAAGTTTTAAACATTGTTATTATAGAATATACTATGGAGGAACTTGACTCGACTCGATTGTACACCACTTTATTATAATATATATTTACCTAACTACGGCAGATCAAAATGAAGGGTTATTATTTTGACCAGTATGTATATAATATGTATGTTTATCTATTCCTTCATAACTTCTGAACTACTTATCATAATTTGCCGTGGTCATTATGTGCTTTTAAGGTAGCTTAAGTAAATATGGTGCCATGCGACCACGGTAGGAATAATATAAAAATTATCATGTTTCTTTCAAATCCCACGCTACACTAATTTTGATCATATTTACCAAAGAACATTTTACGACACAAAATTAGACATGATTTATCGTTATGATACTTATAATTCGACTATAATAAGTAGTTTATGTATTTGTTAAAGATCTTCCGTATCGTGTAATTAACATTATACTCATATTATAAAGAGGAAAGATTTGTTTATTTGTAGGGTTTTAACTCAAAAACTACTCTAGACCGGTTTAAAAAAATCTTTCACCGTTAGAAAGCTACATCTTTACAAAGTGTCATAGGCTATATTTATTTCCAGAAATAATTAAGGATCCCTACTAAAACTTCAATAATGTAGAATGGCGAAGCTTCAGGCGGAAAGCTAGTGTGATATATTTGCAGATGATTTAAAAATCGTAATGTGTGTTTGCTTCAGCTTTTGCGAAAGCTTAATAGTTTGATAAATATTTATGTACTAGCTGTTTCCCGCGGTTTCACCCGCATCCCGAAGGAGCTACTTCACGCACCCGGGTAAAAAGTAGCCTTTGTTGTTCCTCAGGGTCTATTCTATCTCTGTACCAAATTTCATCAAAATCGGCTCACTGGTTTAGGCGTGAAAGCGTAACAGACAGACAGACAGAGTTACTTTCGAATTTATAATATTAGTAAGGATTCATTGTAATTTAAATACTAAGTTTATGTTTTGTTTGTTAATTTTTAATTTCACATGTTTTTGCTTTTTGTTTTGCCTATTGATTTTTATTATATGTTTTACGTCTTAATTCTATGTTAATGTAATTGGTCTGTAAACCGTTTTAGCATAAATAAATAACTTTAATACTTAAAAATTCATTGTCAATTGTCCTTGAGTTTGAGAGCTGTCATTAAATAATTTTGGCACGGTGGACCCTACTCGATTGTCTCAATTGCGGCGGATGACTCTGTCGGCTTAACTTAGTCGGAATCAGTGTTATACAAACTACGTATTGATGTATCATAAAGAGGTTTTAATTGTGCACTATATTCATTATACTCAATTGAAATTCAATAAAATATTTCGGCGAAATAAAATGTTGTTCATTCGAGTATGCAAAAAAATCTTTTGAATAATTAAAGATGCAAATAATGTGAAGCAATAATCAATTACATATATTATGGAATTGTAAGTAAAAACTAATTACCTGACGCCAGACGAAAGAAAACCTCAGTCCGTTTATAATGACACAATGGCACTGAAACGCACTGCCCGCACACAAATACCAGTTAAGTAAAGTACACTGAGTACGCCCAGTATCACTGTCAAACCGTTTCCGTCACTTACACCTATCATATCACTCCGTACATTATTACGTAACACTCTCTCTAAAAGCACTTTTACGCGGAACAGCGGAAAAATCAACCATTATATTTTATAGCAAAATGCACTCTCGTATCGCGAAAACACAAAGAGTTTCGAAGTTTTTTTTTCGAATGTCAAATATATCTGCGCAGAACGTGGCGCGACTGCCCAGGCCCCTTCGGTTGATCATATTCTATTATCATTTGATAGGCCACCTCCGTTTAGGACCGAGTCGTTGTGCGAGGAAGTGTTGGATCGTTTCGTCGTTGATCACTCGATTCACGTGTCGGCAGGGAATGATGTCCATTCAGTGTGTGAGTCGGTGAACTCGACATTATGCGGATTAACAAATGCTTTGCATTGGAATTAATACCATAATAATAACTACACTCAATTTTAGGGTTACCATAAAACGGTTACCCCGAATGGGTGTAACACTTGCCTGTATTTCTTTGAGCCTACTGTTCATCAATCGTATCCACATCTAGACATCGGACTATACTACAATAAACATGAAACAGTACATTTCCCAACATAGAAATTGCAACCACCTCATGCCTTCTCAGCAGTAAGCCGCTAAACAAGTTTTATCATAATTAAATATCTTCATCACGTCTCGACCTTTTCACTTAAGACTTCCTCATCTAGTGCCTTGTTGCTTATAAAAGCAACAACATAATTGCGTCGCCATAATTCCATTGCGTAGTCCCTACGAAGCAATCTGTGTTCAATCCACATAGGTGCTGAATTGGATCACGTATCCGATCATGATTACAAATGTTTGCCCCGCAAATAGCACGCTTGTCTGCATTTTGCAATCATTGTAATTAACTAACGTTGAGCGGCGGAAACGCGAACTTTTATCAGTGAAATTGAGTGACAAATTCACGAACGTATTTTTTGTCCAGTAAATTATTTTATTTTGAAGTATTTTTGGTATGCATTATGATAATATGTTATCATGTTATTTTATTAAAATAAAACACATATTTTTTATGTTGCAGTCACGCAGGCACGAGTACAGTCACAGTACAGATACTTTATTAAAATAGAAATACAATTTAGTGTTATAGGTATAAGAACAATAGTAAGTAAATTGTACAGCTTTGTACAATTTCCCACGTTCGCTCCGTACATTGCAAAGTTTACGCAAACTCTTTAATAACTTCGGAACAAAGCTGGTAACTTACAAAGCAAACTATTTCAGTTACTAAATATTTCTAAGAACATAGAAGTCATCACGCCCGTTCCCGAATGGTTCAGCAAAAGTAGTTTAATCGGCCTTGTAATAGGGCCATATTTCGTAAAGCTGTCGGTCCTGCACCTGATCCTGATCTGTCCCCGGTCGTGTCGGATTGCTGACCTATCGGACTATGATAGTGAGGGAATAGAGAGTGCACCTGTGCCTGCGTAAGGCGCTTGTGCACTGTAATATCTTCTGCGTATTTGGCATAACCCTGGAGATGGTTGTAAACATTATTTTCCGGGTACATTTTTTTTAATATCTCCTTTATTTTTCGAGTTTCAAGCTATTTTATTTTATTATTTATGATTAAAATCGGGCGAAATGACATTTATTTCGATTTTCATTTTTTTTTTTTTTTTCTAATTTTTGTAAATATTGTAGTACACATACACACATTATTTTTGTTTTTTTTTGCATTTTCGCTGGAAATTAACTGATGCGACCGAAAAATACATTTTACACATGTCATTTTGTTATAAGTATCAACCAAACTAAGTCGACGACAAGGAAAGATGTATATCTTTCTATCCTTGTCCACTGATAGTTCATAGTTACCACAATAGGTAGGTACCTACCTTAAAAATACAAATGGAAACCTTCCACAGGGGTGTAATTTCGGGACCCTTACATTGTTACATGAAATTAGATGGCCACACTGAGAGCTATTGTGTCTGGTAGCCAGAACACCCACATGCGATGAAGACACTTGCTAGAGAAAACAAAGTTAACTTGTATTGTAACAAGATAACTAAGTTTTCCCTAACAAGGGCACGTCACGTAATTTTGAAGGAAACGACAATAAGATGGAATTCTTTGATGTAGACAAAAATCTTTACAGTGACTATTTACATAGGGTAGTGTGAATATGGGTCAATTGCATAAATCTTGACATCATTAAAGCTATGAAATAAAATATAAAAATACACAAAATTGGTCATTGATTAAAAACTCTTTAATAAGAAAGGAAAATTAAATAGGTACTATTGATATTCAGAAATATTTAAATCGATTGCTCTCAATTGTAAAAGAATTAGCTGGGAGTACAGTTAGTGCTGTAATGCACTTTCATCTGCCTAGCCTTTTCCCAACTACGTTGGGGTCGGCTTCCAGTCTAACCGGATGCAGCTGAGTACCAGTGTTTTACATGGAGCGACTGCCTATCTGACCTCCACAACCCAGTTTACCGGGTAACACGTTACCCCTTGGTAAGACTGGTTATCAGACTTTCTGGCTTCTGACTACCCGTGACGACTGTCAAAGATCTACAAATGATAGCCGGGACCAACAGCTTAACGTGCTTTCCGAGGCACTGAGGAGTCTCGCTATGACAAAGATGGTCACCCATCCACGGACCGACCGCGCCAAGCGCAGCTTAACCTTTGATCGGTCGACCCGTGCGGCTGTTACTTAGCCACGAGCTCCTCCTGCTGTAGCTGTAATGCACTTTAAACTTGAATATTGATTAGGTTACCCCGGGGACGTGTTATCAGCGAAAGACAAGAGATGCACTGGTGCGTTCCTCAGGAGACCTCCTCCGCATGAGGTAACTACAGCCATTGTCTGGTTTTAGTCGGTAAATGTCGGTTTATCAGCTACGCCATACAGAGATAAAGAACAGACATGAAAATTATTTATTTCATTGTAGCTAATTTGATATTATTAAAAAAAAAGTGTATAATAAATTGTACTCTTATAAAAATATTAACATCACTTGTAAAATATATAGCTAACAATAACTATTTTGGTACCCACCTGTTATAAAAATGGTTGGCGGATTTTTATACTAATATATAATCTTCGAAATTTTCTCCGAAATTGGCTGACACAGAAGTTCTCGGACATTTCTGATATTCCCGAAATAAGCCCGAAGCCGTCAACTGTCATTCATATTATAGGCTACAGCCTCCTTCGCAATCTCGAGGATTTATGTCAAATCCATCCTACCTAACAGATTGGTGACCACAGAGTAATATGATTACACACAATATGTGGTTTCCTATTCATATTCGTACCTATATCAAAATAAACATAATCCAGTTTTCAACCAAATAATACATCAATTATTTCTTACTAGCTGTTTCCCGTGGTTTCATACGCGTCCCGAGGAAACTACTGGATAAAAAGTATATATAAATAATAGAACCCTCTCCAGTCCTCTCTCTCATACCAAATTTAAACCAAATCGGTTTAGCCGTTTTATCGTGAAAGCGAAACAAAGTCACTTTCGCATTTATATATTAGTTAGGATTTTGTATCCGTGGCATCGCTGATGTAAACCAGATTAACATAATTATATAAAAAAATACTAGCTTTAAAAATCAACAGACACCATCAAAATCACGTAATAGTTTTAGCGATATCCTAGAACAAACAAAATGATAAAAAAACTGTGTCAAAATACGTCCTTTTCCCATCAAAGTATAAGATTAAACTTGTATTTTGTATCGATCCTTACTTAATATTATAAATGCGAAAGTAACTCTGTCTGTCTGTCTGTTACGCTTTCACGCCTAAACCAGTGAGCCGATTTTGATGAAATTTGGTACAGAGATAGAATAGACCCTGAGGAACAACATAGGCAACATTTTTACCCGGGTGCGCGAAGGAGTTCCTTCGGGATGCGGGTGAAACCGCGGGAAATAGCTAGTAATTTTATAAAGCAAGCATTTGAAGTATTCAACAATAGCTTTGCGAATATTGAGAATTGTATTCAACAAGTCAAAGCGTAAAACAAATATTTGACAGATAATACCACTAGGGATTCTGTTCGACAAACTACTTTGTAACTAGACTGCTTACAAAGTTTCGTGTATACGAGTATTACGATTTTCTTTATTTTGTTTGAGCTTAAAGCTAACACTAACTTTGATACAGATTCACGTAAGCCAAATATAGAATTAATTTCGTACAAAAGTTACGGCCTTACATACGGTTAATTAATGAATATAAATAAAGGAAAAGGTACAACAACACCGACATTAAATGTCTTTTTTTTGGTTAAAAGGAAAAGCTTTAAATTGCTACTGTATTTGAAGGCCCTATAAACACTACGACTATTTGCAGAGATACCAATGCTCTAGACATCATCATTCATCATTGAATGCCATTTTATTTATCTAAGTGGGAAAATCACAACAAAACAGGTTATGATTTTGTTTACATTTTTCGTAAAATCATTGGAACAGACTATAACAAACATCTGACAAACGACTGTATCGATGCTGCAGTGTGAGTACTGATCTTTTTGTCGACGCATCTATCGATTTAAAATGTCTAACTTGTCAATTTTAATCGATAAATGCATTGACAAAAAGATTGTGTTCACACTGCTGCATCGAGACTAAATCGAGTTTGTATTGTTGCAAAGAGTCGCAGTGTACATTATAATAGAGCCCAAATATTGTTTGAAAAAATTGTGTGTGTGGATACACACAAATATATTCATAATATTTTTTTCAGACAGACTTAACTATAGTACCTTAGCGTCATCTAAATTAGACTTTAAAATAGATTATACTAAGCATGATTAATCAGTATACTAATTAAATAGTAAGAAAGTTAAACAAAATCTGCAAAACCCCACCAAAAAAATCCTAAAATAGAACAATTATTGTTCTATAATATTTGAAAAATAAACGTAAAGTTAGTCGTTTGAGCCGAACCTTAGCAACGTCGACGGGTAAGTAGTATTGGATAATTTTAGAGATGTGGAGTGGAGGTCGGGCGGGCTATCGATCGCGAGGTAACATTCGGGCTCGACACGGCGGTAACGTTGTATTCTTACCTTGAACCTTGCTACGTTATAAAAATGTTGGGATAATGGAAACTAAGACTGGGAAGTCTCTATTGCAGATTTTTGCTACATTTTTTTGGTAGGTAGGAAAATGATGTTGTTTCGGTACGAGATTTTTTAAGTAACGTTAGCATTTTTTTTGCTATGGGTTTATTATATATATTTCATATTTAGCAGGTAACCCGAAATTAATTTACAATGATCTCAGACGAGTTAAATATTTAATTATTCTATAGAATTAAAACTGAATGCACAATGATTTCATGCAAATTCGTTTTGACGGAATTTAAATTTAAATTAAAGTTAACTTTTAAATCTACACAATTTAACTGCATCAAAAGGTTGTCTGTGATAGCTATGTATTTGTGTCTCTATGTATTGTTAGTTCTATCAAAGGCTATTAATACATAAAATTATATCTAAAAAACTGAAAGAAACTACCTGTCTGTCTGTTACACTTTCATGTTAAACGGCTAATTCGATGAGATAGAATTTGTAATGGAGATAGATAAAAACCTAGGAAAAGACGTAGGATAGTTTTTACCTGGGTAGGTTAAGTTACTTCAAGGCGCTAGTGGAACCGCGGGAAACAGGTAGTACAATATATGAAGCAGCTTTTACAATAGGTATTGATACTAGAAGGAAACACTAGAGTATATGCCTACAAACTTCAGTCTGTGGAGAAAACATAGCTTAATTCTCCGATTAATTAATGAGAACCATACAAAGCCATGCAAAAGAAATTGGAATTTCCATACATAAAGTTAAATCAGCGTTTGTATTGTACTCTCGAATCATGAAGGTCGTGGGTTTGAACTTTGATGTAAGCAATTACAAAGGGCACCATTGTCATTTATTTTAATGCAATTCTCAAAAAAAGACAATTATTTTTGAAAGGATAGATGGATAGTTAGATAGGGTGGGTGAATGTTTAATTATTAAATTATGTATGTGTATTGTGTAAATTTTACAAATGAAAAATATCATCATCACCATCATCAGCGTATTAATAAATATACATGGATAAAACGTTAGGGGAGACCTCTCTATCGCTCTAAGGTTTGCTGTAAGAGAACCCAATTTTGGGTTAAGCTCGCCTTTGTACATGAATTTTATGTATCCAATTTGTAAAATATTTATATGTATGCAATGAAGTATAATAATAAAGAGACCTATCCTAACGTGTGATATATCGCCCGGTCGTCAGCTTGACGCATCCAACTTCTCCCAGTAGCCTTTCAAAAGTAGTGTAGGATGCCCTCCGGCAAGATGGAGTGAAGATCTATGAACATCTACAGGCAGAAGTTAGATGTGTCAGGTTGAAATGAAAAGGAGCTTATTCATATAAAATGCTTTGTCCTGAATGACTGACGGATCAGCGCACAGCCTAAACCGCTGATCGTAGAGACCTGAAACTTGAAATGTACTCGTATATTTTGTATGACGTAGGCATCCGATAAGAAAGGATTTTCCGAAATTCAAGCCCTAAGGGGGAGAAAAAGTGAGGCAAAGTTTGTATGAAACTCTGGCATTTTAAATTTGAATTCCTACAGCCAACGCTGGCGAGGCCGCTGACGGAAAGCTAATCCAGAATACAACTTATGTGCCAAATTTCACCCAAATCCATTTTTGCGTAATAGAATAACAAACAGAATATACATACATACGCAAACATTCTCTTTTTCTCTCAAAATTTCACATTCATAATATATATTAGTAGGATATTCATTTGATGGTCCGATTATTAACGAAACAGTATACTAAGTGATATACGAGTAATTTCATTACATTAAGAGTCATTAAAATGTACATAATTGTGAGGCATTACGTAATGGAGTACTTTGAACATACATTAAGTATTACGGTCGGTTTCAGGGGTCGAACCACGACGTGTTTTTCCTGTCTTTGTTCCAGTTAAAACATTGAAATGAAGCTATACGCGACATGATATATATCCTATATATCTATCTACATATATATAGCTGACTGACTGATCGATCAACTCTCACCTGGAACCGTAGGTTCTAGAAGTATGAAATTGTAATAAATGTTTCTTAATTTTATTCATACTCTAAAGAGTTGAAATAGGGCAAGAAAGTCTGTATGAAACTCTGTCATTTTTAATTTGAATTCGTAATGCCCATGCGGACGATGCCGCTGGCGGAAAGTTAGTAGTACCTACTATTTAATTATACTAAGATGATAATTAATAAACGTCATTTGTGACGGAATTATTACTGTATG
Organism: Pyrrhia umbra; assembly: GCA_963891755.1. Classification (NCBI taxonomy): domain Eukaryota; kingdom Metazoa; phylum Arthropoda; class Insecta; order Lepidoptera; family Noctuidae; genus Pyrrhia; species Pyrrhia umbra. Next base: position 4,639,449 of record OY982923.1, on the reverse strand, counting down.
GACTAGTCATGAGACTCCCACAGATTTATTTTAAAATCATTATTGGTAAAATGCGAATTTTCACCTATCTTCCATACCGATGTATTTTGATTCACCGTTTAGCGTTAGTAGGTATTGAGTGAAGAGGAAAAGTCGGAAAATGAGATGCTATAACTTCAAATCAGGGTGCTAATGTCAGTATATTACCATTCAGGAGATAAATAGAGGGCTTATGTCATAAATAGGATTATTGTAATCTTTGAATTTATTCGCGTTGCGAAAGTACTGAAAATTAAATAATTTATTATTACATGGAATTTTATCTGTTTGACATGTTAAATTACAGATAAACAGATTGAGAGATTATTGCTGCCGCTTTTTACACTTAATTTAAATATAAAAAATATAAAATATATAAATGATAATAATATATTTTAAATGTTTTTTTTTTAATAAATATATTTAAACACTTAAAAATGTAAATTATTATGGCAAATAAATTAATGAAGAGGAAATTTTAATAATATGATATATTAAATATTAAAATAATATGTAAATAAAAACAGATCCATAATAACTGATTCCGATGAAACATAATTAAATTACAGTTTCACGCGAATTTTGGCAATAATTTAATTCGTGTACGAAATGAGCAGTGAAATAATTTATTTTAAAAACATTTTCGCTTGCAGCTATGGAGGTTAAAAATAGCGTTTTACGAGCGCGGCTTACCACTAGTTTACTGGAGTTTATCCCAGGTAGAACGGCTAGGCAATTCAGGTCAGTCAGGTTTTAAAATAGCACAGTCTATAATATTTATGCGATTATCTTAACACATGGGCCAACAGAAGGTGAATATTATATATTTAGTGAGTTTTGCGAATGTGAGTTTGTTTGTGTATTTGTTTGTTACGCTTTCATGGTAAACGGGTGCAGATATAATTTGGTAGGAAGATAAATGAGATCCTGGAGGCAGTTATAGGGTTCTATTCTGGTCCATAAAGCAGTTCCCCAGGGCGCGGGTGATATAGCTTGTTCATAATACATACTATTTAATACTAATAGTAGGTACCTATTATATTATGATTAGGCAGAATATGGTAACTATTACCAAATTTCAGTAATTATCACAGTGAAGGTAACACTCATAATTGGATCTGTTCAACGCAAACAAAAATATGTAAGACGAAAGGTTTTGTATGCTACAAATAAGTTTTGCCATGTTTCATAAATAGATAATAAATAATTTAGAATAGCAAATGTATAATGTACTAGCTAACTGTTTTCCACAATATAATAAAAATATTAATAATGGAATAGAATAAATATAATAAATAAATAAATAGAATAAAAATAATTCCATTTGTTAATCGAACTATATGTGTACCAAATTTCATTAAAATCCGTTCAGTAGTTTTTGCGTTAAAGATTAACAAACATACATCCTCACACACCTTCGCATTTATTATATTAGTAGGAAGTAGGATAATCAGATTTATATCTGTTACCAAGCCACGAGCTCTTCAATTCCCCACCAAAACATGAAATAGCAAAAGTCAATTTAAATACCTAATATTCTACATTCGGTTCTACTATGACATAGTTATTATGCAGTTACGTGCATACCGAGCAACTTGCGACAATTTCCTTTGCCGGGAGCAGTAGGTAAGTACATGAATTATGAATTTCATACATCTATGGGCTTACTTTAATTATGTGTTCGTATTTCAAAGGAATAATGTAGGTACCTACTGTTGGTATTCTGATTCTGTCGGGTCAGGGTAATTGTTATTGTGTCTTTTCATGTAAATGTTCCCAGTAGCAGCTCGGAGTCTGAATTCGGTTTATCAGTTGATAGCAAGGAAAAAATATTTATTTTACTTTTCTGTTTGTTTAAGACCAAAAACAGAACTTATAGACATATCGACATATGGAACTTAAACATCACTATCAAAATTCGTTACATATATACTGCCGTCAGGGAAAGGACTAAATACAATTTTTTTTTATTCCAATACTTAACTCTAAATCGAAAAATATGTAGTAATACGGCCTTTTTCCTACTATACAGGAACAATAACGCCCCCTAATTACGTTAGTTGATATCATTCAATTTCAGTTGCAATACCTTTGATTTTAACAGCTCAATGATATATATTGCGTCGTTGTAAGCATCAATACGCCCAATAAGCAGCAATGTATATACAACTCTTTTGGATAAGGTACCTATGTCAATTCAATATGCTATAAGCTTGTTATGACGGACAAGCTAGCCCAAGCTTGTTATTATAAAATATACTTTATGGGAACAACACCAGTTGTACCCTCATTCCGGATCACTTGAGGATCCACGACCACGACCACTACCGTTTCGTAATTCGGGTAATTTATAGGTTTCAATGTCCAACCACTGAATTGTGGGAATGGTGGTTTGAACTGTTTCATTCTGAGCTATATTACAATCCCCCGCGTGGTTTCCGGGATACGGGGGAGGGTGAACCGGCTGCCATTACTTTTACCATGGGTGAAGCGAATGCTTTGTGTTTACTAGTAACAACTTTGCGAGATTGTGCTCATTAAACTGATTAAAACCGGAATTAAACGAACTAACCTGACATTTTCAAGATTCAATAAAACATTATATTTAAAATAAAAAACTGCTTTAGCGTAAAGGAATGAAATTTGCATATTCCTTTAAGCTTCGTACAGAGTATATATTAGAAATATTAAATCTTGAATCACTTTAACCATTGTCTAAAACTATATAAAATTAGGTTCGGTAGTTTTCCATGTTCATCGTAGTCAGATAGAAGCGGTGGGGATACATTGGAATCGTAAAGTCCTAATTATTATGAAGCTAATACTATGAATATAAAATTTACCGTTTAAGTCGAGTTATTTATTAATGGAAAATCTGTTCTAAATATCCACTTGTGAAGCGTTAATAATAGTATATAAGGCTGTAATTATACGCATGGACAAATTGCTTACTAGCATAAAGTGCACGAAAGCGCTACAATTAATGGGGGCTAAGCCGGCTATACACGGACGAACTCGACGAAGGATCTTACAACATTGTTATAAGCTTTAAAGGAATATTTATAGTATACACTGATGTTTCAGAATGTATTCATATGCCATTTGTGCAATATTGCAAAACAACGACTTTCCAGAAAAAAAAATCTTGTATGAAACAAAGTTTATTACAAAATACACCGATATACTGCCTTTTTGTTCTTTTGCCACGAAATCGTTCCGTTAGTACCTATGCAGCAGATGACATTAACTATATTGAATTATGTCTTTCAGACTGTTTTACAAAATGTATTAAAAACTAATTTTAGCACTAACAAATCCAAAGTAATTTTTATTTATTTAAAAATCATGGAAAACCAACAGCTTAAAAGATGTTTAATAGAAACAGTAAAGTAAATTGAAAGCTTATTACAAGTTTTCACGTATAGAATGAATATAGAAGACTAGCTGTTTCCCGCGGTTTCGCCCGCATCCCGAGGGAACTACTTAGCGCACCCGGGTAAAACGTAGCCTATGTTGTTCCTCAGGGTCTATTCTATCTCTGTACTAAATTTCATTTATATCGGTCTAGTAGTTTTGGCGTGAAAGCGTAACAGACAGACAGACAGAGTTACTTTCGCATTTATAATGTTAGTAAGGATAATGTGAACAACAGTAAAGCCATAGAGCACTCACTCACTCACAGAATCGGATATACAGTAAAAAGAACGTATGTAATGAGAACATTTCAAAATCAACGTAAAATCCAAAACCGCGCGGACGCAATGAACTGGTATAATACTGTAAATGAGCTCAATTATACCGTATTTCAGTATACTGTATGCTACATTAGCATGGGCCATATAAAATAAAAAATATATAACTTCTATATGAGAAGCTCAATGTATATTATTACGTCTGTATACGTCGAGAGAGAGACATGGTCGCTCACATTAAATCTGACGTAGCTGGTTTAAAAACATAGGCCATTTTGTGCCATAAATATTTCATATGTAAAAACACCCGCAGCTCACTCAAAATCGAGATATTATTAGACCAGTGCTTTTAACTTTTGAAAACAAAAAAAATAATAGTAGGATGAAACCCATTGGAAAAGGAGGAGAATACAATAAAAATGATAGGAAAAATAAATTACGGGCGATCTGAGGTCGGGAAGTGGGGGGGAGGGGGGGTTAAAGATAAAAAAACGGTTTATCTCAATTTCCGGCAAAACTACAAGTCCTATGAAAAAAAGTTAAATGGCAAAGTTGTAGGTAATAAAAAGACCTACAACTTTTGGATTGACACTTTTTTCACATAACCTCAAAATGTATGTGAAAAATTCAAAAAACCAAGCTTTTGGTTTTTTATTTTTATATTTTACAATAATTAATTTTTTATCACGAAATTTGGTGAAAACTTACCTTTTTATGTCCCAAACACACTGTAATTTATTTGATTTATAATAATTATTTTTTCACCCTTATTTTGACTTAATATCGAAAAAACACCCTAATTTTCAATCGAAAATTCTCGTGTCAAAATATCACTTTTTTTTTAAAAGTCGGTAGTCTTTTTGTTCTTTGAAATCTCTACTTTCAGATGGTATAACAAAATATTTACATTGCTATGGTAAATGTTCTCAGAAAATATAAAGAAACGCTACGAAATAACAGTTAGCAAGGCCAAGATCCTTCTAGCAACTCCCCACTTCTCTATGAAATACCTTTTGATCAGCTAAAAGGTATTTCATAGAGAGGTCCGAGGTTCCGTAGGTCACTCAGATACATAAGTTATCTTAAAATAGCAATAAATAGGCATCTACACAAAAAATTTAAGCCGGTCTAGGCCTTACTACCTGTTATTTTGTAGCGTTTCTTTATATTTTCTGAGAACATTTACCATAGCAATGTAAATATTTTTTTATACCATCTGAAAGTAGAGATTTCAAAGAACAAAAAGACTACCGACTTTTAAAAAAAAGTGATATTTTGACACGAGAATTTTCGATTGAAAATTAGGGTGTTTTTTCGATATTAAGTCAAAATAAGGGTGAAAAAATAATTATTATAAATCAAATAAATTACAGTGTGTTTGGGACATAAAAAGGTAAGTTTTCACCAAATTTCGTGATAAAAAATTAATTATTGTAAAAGATAAAAATAAAAAACCAAAAACTTGTTTTTTTGAATTTTTCACATAAGTTTTGAGGTTATGTGAAAAAGTGTCAATCCAAAAGTTGTAGATCTTTTTATTACCTACAACTTTGCCATTTAACTTTTTTTCATAGGACTTGTAGTTTTGTCGGAAATTTAGATAAACCGTTTTTTTAACTTTAACCCCCCCTCCCCCCCACTTCCCGACCTCAGATCGCCCGTAATTTATTTTTCCTATCATTTTTATTGTATTCTCCTCCTTTTCCAATGGGTTTCATCCTACTATTATTTAATTCACTTTTTACCGTTTTTAGAGGCTAAAAGCACTGGCCTATATTTATATACACGTGTTTAGAAAATCCTTAAAATTATTTCAGCCGTTTCGAAGATTAACCCGGATAAACAAAACAATAATGTTAATTACTTTAAAAGAAAAATATATTTCATCTTGATTGAAAAATCTGCTTCAGACATGTTTCAAAAATACACAAGTTTCAGTGAAAGTCGAGTTTGACTTAACTTTATTTTAATCAAATATAATTTTATCTCCGCATTTTTCTATTCCGCTTAATAGCTTGTTCAGAACTTTGGATACAAATTTTACTTAGGTATTTGCCGATTGAAACTCGCAAAATATTCCGGTTCACTTGGATTTTTATTAGGGCGGAATATTAAGAATCTACATTCTTCTTCCTAGCAAAATTACATAGGATTATGTGAAAACAGACGAACCATGTTTATCATGTCTGATTTGGTAGACTTGTCTCCGTCCCCAATAGCATAATAACTTTTAAAACATCGGAGAAATTCGTAAAAAAAGCTGGTACAAAGTCCGTTAAGTCAGCTAGTAAGGGGCAGAATATTTTCAGCACCTAGAATGTGTTGTTAGTTTATAATACAAGCCTTTAAAATTTTCATAAACAAAATATACCAAAGTTTAAGACAACCAAGATATCTACTCTCCTCAAAATTATTTTTACGACTCATCAGAGTGCGGCGTTTATTGCACGTTTTCAGTCAAAATTGAAGGCGTTCCATATTACTAGGCCTGGAAACCCCGCAGATGTACTTTATTGCGGTATAACATCGTTGATTTTCAAGGAAAATGCTTTTACGAGCACTTTGACACTACGTTATTTTATTTATTAGTGAACAGTCTGAAGCTAATGTGGCATCCTCGAGAGTATAATAATAAATTGAATTTTGCTTTGAAGTGTTAAGATAAATAGATTAATAAGGCTACACATACGTGCAAGTAGATCAATCGTTACGTTTAAATTTTCAAAATGCAGCTAGTTTCAGTTTTTCTGTAAGTGTGCTTGTCTCGAGAACTACTTAACTAAGAAAACTATATTTGTGTGTGAGAACGCCCACCGGGATTAAATCTCTCTATTCGGATATATCATGTCCTTCCCCAAGTTTAAATCTATTTCCATTCCAAATGTTATCTTATTCGATTCAGCCGTATTCCCGTGAAAGCGACAGATACATACTTAGTAACGACAATATTTTTTCTCAAAGAAATCGCTGGTCAGTTTTATCTAATCTACAGTCTATTTTTCTTTAAATAAGAATAAAAATACTAGTAGCGAACAAAGAAGAAGAATCAAAGTTGAATAAACTCCAACACCTTGAAATATTTTATGCCATGTCACTACATTAGAGACGACAAACATCGTAACGATACATCATCAAAGAAGGCACGCCATCGTGAATACAATAATGAATAAAACATACAACAACATCAACAACCCTGTTGTTTTCTTACACCTCGACAACAGATCGATAAAATGGAAACAGTGAAGAAAATGAAGTACTCGTCTTCTATATATTTCGACGTTCCAGGAATCCTGGTAGGACGATCTTATTTCTCGCTTATGTCCTTGTGTTTACAGCGAGTATTTCTCCCGAGGTTTAGGCTTCTTACTACTCTGGTTTCTCGTATAAAAAGTTCGAATACGTGTGTGAGAAAAGATTGTTATGTTAAAAAAAAATAAAACCGACTTCCAAAAAAAACTGAAAAGTAAAAAATAATTTTATTTAAACGCTTTACGACCAAAACATCGCTCTAGAAGTCGGTGTCTTGTAAGTTACTATTGTTAGTATTTCGCCACCGACTTCGAAAAATGATATATAAAGTGATAAAATTTATATGGGACTACCTGGAAAGTATACCCTACCAAATAAAAAAACAATTTTGCAAATCGGTCCAGGCGACTTCGAGTAATCGGTGAACATACATAAAAAATAAAAAAAAAAAAGATCCCGACGAATTGAGAACCTCCTCCTTTTTTTTGAAGTCGGTTAAAAACAAGTGAATCCAAAATACATAATGTAGACATTTTTAGATACACAACATCGTTTGGTGGGTGTCTGTAAAAACTACTTATTATGTAAAGTATGTATGTATTTCACGCATCGTATTCAATACTTAATTAATAACTGTGTTTTGCCTGGGCAGATAGCCCCCTACAATCTTGCTGTCTAACACGGTAACAGCTAAATTCATGCAGTTCTATATGCAAATCTACTACTATGCTAGACTGACTTTATATATACTCTGTCTCAGACTCACTACTACCAGTACAGGATTTCGGGATTTTCACTTCTGGTAGGCTGAATTCTACCGACAACTATATATAAAAATTACTTGATTAACAGAACTCATAAATATTCCGACCAGTTACTACACTATTACTCAACAGTACCGCCTCTGCTAAGAAATCTCATTAAGTAATAAAATAATGACGTACATAGCCTATCTTCATAGAAATTTATTAGCATATTATCAATACTACGAAAAGGCTATAGACAATCCTTGAAGTCCATAATAATCCGTAATCAAAGAATGAATTAATGGTCCGTTGCTTAGAAAATTGCAACGCTATTCTTGCAATGCAATCAATTATTCATTAATTATAGGTAGAAGGAACTTATATTGCAGGATACTGCAAGTTCGTCGAACAAGTAACTTCACGTAGTATTCAACTAAAGGAGAAAGAAAAAAAAACGTGCTATCTTAAGTTAAAAACTTTTAAACATCACTTGCTTAATAAGTGCAAAAGCAAGACTTTTAAATAAAATGTTTATACTGAGAACAACGGGTTAAGATTTCTCCCTTTCAAAGAAAAAGATTACGTGCAACAAACTCGATAGTATTTCCTTTTTTATTGACGCTGTTAATTTTTTTTCAGAAGTAATGTCTTCCCTGGGGAATCTTTTTATTATGACTGTATCTTAATAATGGAGTTTAGAATCGTCCGTGTATTTTTATTTACAATCCTTAAGGAAAACTTAGTATATAGTAACGGCAGTATTAATCAAATAGCTCATTAAAAACCCTGAGTTGTTTGCTGGGGAAAATAAAAGATGATAATATTTCTTTTAATAAAATAATTGAGAGCTGTAACATTGCGCTGTTGAAGCGAACTCAAAGGAAATAAATAGATAATGCATTGTACTTGTATCTTTTGTATTAGAAATATGAACACTATTGCACGTACAGAATCAAGCAATTAAATTAATAATACTATAAGGTATTTTTTGAGGAGGATTCTTGATTTATTTAAAAGTATGGTAATAACTTTTCAATTTTAATTTCCATTCTACATTATTTTCTTGGAATTATATGAATCGATATCAAATAAAGTTCGGTAGGTATTTAAAAAAAAAACCATTTTAATATCTCCTCAAAAATACATTTCCATAATAAAACTTCATACAAAATGGCCAGAGAATTTTAGAGTTTGTCGTCCATCATAAAAATATAGACTTCATACACACATAAAATTTGCGAAACCACTCAGGGTTGCCACACAGCAAACTTGCAAAAGCAAACATATTCTTTTAGGTTTTATTACGGGCGGTGGGAGTTTCATAAAATACTGGTGTTACTGTTACCTAACACCACAAACGCCTCCGACAGGGTTTAATTAAGCAGTAAAATACACACAGTATTAAAAATGAGTACTTTTTTCTACCTTCTGTAAGCACGCAACGTAACGTGAAAACACTTCCGTATTAAAGGAGTTTTCTTTGTAAAAGAATGATAACATGTTAAACATATTTTTGTATAAACCCAGGTAATGTTTTTACTGTAATAATATTTTATATTTAATTTACCCTTTTTAAGCCAATAAAAGAGACAGTTTGCGAATTTAATTTGAGTTATTAATTTTAATGTCTGTCTACGGATTTGAAAAAAAAGAGTCTTTCAAAAATTATGGACTGAAACCGTTATAAATGTTTGTATATTACAAACAATATTATTATGTTAATCTTTACCTATACTAACTACAATACGCCTGACTGACTAAACGCGTTGTGGATGGAGCGGGAGGGATAGTTAGACTCTTACTGACTTAAACCCATCCATGTTCCTTTCTTTGCCCTTTGTGTTCCGGGGCTGTGTCTTTCGAACGTCCCGCAGCAAACTGAACTAAGCCTGGTTACCACTTACTCTACTATTGGTGTAGCCCATACATTTACTAAGGCATACATTATTTCTACAACGCCGTAACGACTATTGGCATACGCATCACACACAGTATTGTTCCTAGCGGGCATCGAATTCAAGATATCCAATCATAGCGCCTTTGCACCGTTCTATATTTATGCAAAATCAAAAACGAAAAGCATAGTGCATAGCAGTCCGATATTCAAATTTTTGAACAACCTGAACTTTCCAGTTGTACTAAAAAAATCTTTTTGACAATCAAAACACAAGGTTCATCTCTGATTCTATTGTGCACAGAGTGACCTGTATCCAACCCTCTTTCTTTCGACAATGCTCGCGTGTGCACAGAAAATAAAGTGCTGTACATTATTCATGCACAGCTTGTGTCACCGGGCTCAAATTTAGTACGAGACCTACGTACTAGCATCGGTATAATATATACAAACAAACTAGATGGGGTTATAAATCAACCCTCCCTCGCCCTCATTGTCCCGGATAATAGATATTGTAGTACGGGCCTTAAATGTTTCGGCTACTCAATTCCGAAAAAAACCTTTTTCTGCACCTTCATTGAAATGTAGATAAAAAAGTACCAAGTAATATAAAAAGTAGAAATAAATGAAACTATAAATCATTGTGAGTCTGACACTTCTCCTTCATAAATGTTAGTAGAGGTACCTACATACATAAATAATGTAATATAAAACGTTATTTACTTCGCTTGTCACATTGTATTTTTATGCACTTTATTAACCGTAATAAAAGCTTAACTCACAAAGTTATTAAACTTTTAAATAGATTTAAACTTGCTTTGTATTCAAAGTAGGTACTAACAAATGTGTTTAATGAATTCTTAATTCAACCCTTTTCTGTCACTAGCCGAACCTTTCACCTACCTACATAAATACTGGGTGACAAGACTGGACGCGTCTTACATTTTGCATTTTGAAATTGTTTTGTATTTGCCTAACCCTATTCCTAACAGCGATCATTTAAATGCCCCTTCGGGAATCATTCTTTGAATGTATAGAACTCAACATTTCTCAAAATAAGAATTCAATTTTAGAACATCAGTATCTATTCAATAATATATTTAATTAAATTTATTACTAATACATATTTGAAACATAAAATACGAAACATCATAACGAGAACGTATCATCATTATATTTTAACCTATTAAATGAAAGGGCAGGCAAGGGTTTGGCCCTAAACCCTCATGTGCCCGTATTGCCACATATTTTCTGTGAAAAAATTGTTTGTTCATCAAAAAATCCTTAAATAAACTATTCCGCCTACACTCTGACAAGTTTAATAAGCATACGTCAACAACATTGTTCGAGCATTAGACAAAAACTCGTATTTTAAGGCTGGGTAATAGGCCAGTTTTAAGAAATTGAGGGGGTGAAGCAGGGGAAGTAGCTCCGCCCACTGCGGGGCGCCCCTCTCGCAGTCGTCGTATCGCGAGGCCACTACTGTAGTCACTGCTAGGAATAAGTAACTCAAGATTTTCAATTTTAAAACATGTAAGAATCATGTATAATAATTAATTATAAACATCGTGTTCATGCACAGTATTTTTATTTAGAGAAGCTTACTTCTCTACCTAATACTTATATTAGGTAGTACCTAATTTTTAAAGCTAACCAATTCAAAGGACTGTTATATAAAACCAATCGATTAATTTCGATAATACTGTTACTATCACATTTACATGTAAAAGATTATTATTTATAAATGATTTCTGACAGGAAATTATCAAGACTAGCTTGTTTTTACCTCTTGATCCCATTCAGACTTAAATATTAGCCTTTATAAATTTTATCTAGAGAAACTAGCTGACACCAACGGCGCCGCCCACGTCTTCTAATTTAAGAGATTTTTTAATTAATGCAGCTTAAGTAATTACTTACGCTATCAGCTATCTTCCTGTGAAAGTCCCATCGAAATCAGTTAAGCCGATTCACTTCACTTTGCATTGAAGATGTGTAAGTAACATACAACTCGATAAATCAACTTTTTCGAAAAACTGGCCAGTGCATGACATTTGCTTTCGTGTATATACAATCCAGGTATATACACCATCTAAAATCTCTTCTAATCTGTCTTTGCTTACTATACTTATTAAAGGAATTAAACGAGTTTTCGTTTTTTGTCAGACTTAATTCTTTCAAAGACCTATCGAAGTCAACACTGCCTTAAAGGTTTTCGTTGTTTTCGCTTTAAAGTTCAAGTTTTGAGTCTCTAAAAATTTTACATTGGTTTCGAAACAAAAAAACTGTAATGGAAATGATTTTTCATTCCTGCCATAATGTGTCTATAGATATATGTCAGCATAAGACTATGAATAGTGTTTGCTGACGACAATTCGTGAACTGTATATGTAGAATAAAAAAAAAATAGAGTAACCGGGAAACATACATCAAAAAGATTCCGACGAATTAAGAACCTCTACTTTTTTAAGTCTGTTAAAAAAGCAATGTCCTGTAAAACATATCTATGCCCAGCTTAAACTGCTAATGATAGAAGTTTGTAATTTTGACAGAACATTGACTTTATATACAGTGGGTGTAATTTCAGAAAAAATGTAATACTCGAAATAAACATAAGTTGACCGCGACTTACCATCGTATGCATAAAGTAGACGGTTCGTTTGCGCGGCTTTGTACACGCATTTATAATAAAATTGATTGCCATATACTACTTTTAAAATTAAAATTAAAGAAAATCTTATAAAAAAAAGCCTATTATAATTTAAACCACTAATTAGCTATAAAAACAGATGGCAGCTGTAAAGTGGATAGTATAAAAGTGAACACATTTGTATTGTAAATTCGGTGTATTATAATTAATATTGTAAAATAAATATGACATAATATATAAAGTTAAACTGTAATAGACAGCTGTGTTGCTGGGAAGTTTGTTCATCACTGCTTCTTCTTTGCAGCCATAAGACTAGGAAGTAGTGAGTGAGAGTGGGTGGGCATTTTGGGGTGCTGTCAAAATGTATTTTGACGTGAAAACGTTTATTGAAAGTAGTTAATTTCAATAAACGTTTTTTGAGTTTGAGTTTAAAAAAAGGCTTTTTCGAAATTCATCCGCTAGAGGGGAAAAATAGGAGACGAAAATTTTGTATGGAGCTCAGTCATTTTTTAGGGTTCCGTAGTCCGACAAGGAACCCTTATAGTTTCGCTATGTCCGTCTGTCTGTCCGCGGCATAGCTCCGAGGTTCTTGATACTAGAAAGCTGAAATTTGGTATGGATATGTATATTTATCCCGCCGAGAAAGTGGTAAAATAAAATTATGAAAAATATTTTTTTTAGGGTAGCTGCCAAACACGTAAAGTGGGGATGAATATTTTTTTTCTCGCGTACCCCTCCGTGTGGGGTATTGTAAGATAAGTCTTTTAAAAATATTATGGGTGTGTGAAGACCATTTTTTGGTTAAGCGAGCCATTTGCGAAATATCTAGCTTTTCAGTGCAAATTTTTGTTCGATACAAGTTACCCCCCCTCTAACTTTCGAATGGCTGTACCTAGAAATGTGAAAAAAATCACAGACGTAGTACATGTAATAAAATTACAAGGAAAACTATCACGGCTAAGTAGGCTTAACCGGTTACAGAGTTATAGTCGACTAACTAACTCCTACTACGGAACCCTACTGCGCGTGGCCCGACACGCACTTGGCCGGTTTTTATTTAAAAGAAATGTGGTAATTAACATCTAAGTATAAAGTAAAAACAATCTTTAATTATTTTTTAATTTCACTCCTTAGCGTAAAAAGTGTGGCGTACGCAAGCAAACGTGCCACCAGAATTGGAAAAACTAAACAGCTAAAATTATGTTGTCCACGCGAGCGAAGCCGCGGGCGGAAGGCTAGTAATATATATTTATACCAAGCTACCAGGTTGTCGTGTATGACAGCGAAACACAATGAAATACAAAAATAAATTATGAAAATAAATGTATTTTATAAATGAAAGCACATATATACCTGAAGTATGCGGCCATTGTATTTATTTTCCTATTTTTAATTCCTGGTTACGGCCTCGTTATACTCTAAAACAGGGGTTTCAGAGCACAGTATCAACAACAGCTATCATCATCATGTTTACCATTCACCTGCTATTTACACCCCTTCACAACAGTTAGTTACATTATAGACGTTAAAATAGATTCCCTTTTACATATGAAATTTTAATTACGTACGTTTAATTTTTATAAATCAATTTTATATTTATTTTCTGAATGCGAAAGACCAACTGTCATCGGATGACAGAGTGACATAGACCACCCGCCTCTACGGCGGTGCGCCGTCTGGTCGATGAAACAGATTTATGCAAATAGTTCATTCAGAAAAGAGATGCAATACGAAGAATTTTTGAAATGAAATCGACGGCAATTTTTACACGGTTTTTTTCAATTTGCTCGATAAATACACCATATATTTATATAATATTGCAGTTGTACCTTGTTCACGGAATTCCCTTTCTTTTGGTTATAAAAAATGTGATGGTAATCATTGAAAATTTTGAGAACTACGCGACGAAAAATTTTTTCGAGAGGTTACTTTAGGATTTTTTTTTTCAATGTTCTAGATCATTTCTTTAACATTTTTTTGGGGTTGTACCTGGATCATATACTTAATTATACATGGTATTTTTTTCTGGCTTGTAACTTGTACCAACGTCTCAATCTAGGCGACGAAAAATTGCCTATTTTATAGCTTTTTTCGCAAAGGAGCGCCTTAACACCTGCAGTGGCAAGCAAGAGTGATCAAATTACACGTTTCAGTCCAACTTTTAATGAGAGTCATTATTTTCGGTGAATTTTCGGCGTGTTATTAAATATGCAGTACACCATCTTTGGGGGTTTTAGTTTTGAATTTCAAATGTCTTTTGCAGACAAATGCAAAGATGAGTTTATTTTAACTTCCAAAATGATTTCGGGAGAAAACGAACTTGGGAAAGGATATTTTATATACGAGATAGTAATAATTAATGCGCTAAGCATTTTGAATTTTATATTATTTTCTTTATGTGTTTAAATTTATTCGTAATCTATACATACCCATTACCTATATATGTAATTACTTGAAAGTAGCGTTAAAGTGTTATTGACTGCCCTTATTGATCTAGTGGTCACATAACGCGATTGTTTTGATTGGGGTCTCGGGTTTAATTCCAGGATCGGGGTGAAATAGCTTTTTGGGTTTTTTTAAATAGCCGCGTCCTGAGGAAATTTTTAACGCAGCCGGATAAAAAGGTATATAGCCTGTCTCCGGAGTCTCATCTATCTTTATGCCAAATTTCATCTAAATCGGTTCAGCCGTTTTACCGTGAAACCGTAACAAAAAAACACACTTTTGCATTTATAATACTAGCTTCTGTCCGTGATTACGTCTCCGTGGTCTTATATACCAGGATAAAATGTACCCTATGTGTTAATCCAGGTTATTAACAATGTGTGTACCAAATTACATCCAAATCCATACAGTGGTTTTTGCGTTAAAAAGTCACAAACATACATACATCGTTACATATTCACATGTATACAATTAGTAGAATTAGTTACGATCAACACGTTTGCTTTTACGGTAATTAAATAAAGTATGTAATGGCACATGGTACCACAACGTAAGGTGGCTCGGTGACCTGGTTTATTAACGAGCCACTAAACTACATGCGACGTCTAAGAAAAACTGTAACTTGCACTAGTTTTGCATATTTTTTGTACTTAATTAAACATAAACGTCACTTTTGTATATTTTATAGGTTACCGTTTAAACGGTTAAAAATAGATTTATAATAAGTAAGTGGAGCTACTGGAATAAAACTATGAAATATAAAATGCCATAACACTTTACTAAACAGTAAAAAAAGTACTTAATTGCAAAAAAAATATTAACTTTTTGATAGAATGTTAGTTTTTGTTTATCATAAACATGAAAAGGTCAATGTACTTTCCATATTCACATTCTTTCTCTCGCCCTTCGACGCATCCAGTGTTGGGTTAGGTAGTTTATACAGAACAGTAATTTTTTGCATGATACCATGGTAAAAAATATTCATTCATAATGGTTCATTGAGCTATTTTCAGAAATGTAGAATAAAAACTAACCTTGCATACAACATTTTCTGTGTTAGGACAAATTTATAGGTTGATACGAGTAAGAAATATAATTTCTTCTTGCCACTTGTCTAGCCCCCCAGGTTCGATTCCTTTATAGAAAAAATGCTTGTATTTAGAATGCTAACTAATAATATAAAATCTAAAGAGAGATTGTTTGTTTGTCACGTTTTCACGGTAAAACGGCTAAACCAATTTGGACGAAATTAGTTACGAAGACAGAAAGGACCCTGGAGACGGTTATAGGCTGCTTTTTATCCGGATGCATTAGTTATTTCCCTCAAGAAGTGGGTCGAACCGCGGGAAACAGCAAGTACTAAATAAAGAAGGGACCCTTTAAGCAACAAAAATAATAGTGTTCAGCTAAAAAATATCACCTAAATCCAGTTTAAGTCTCATGTTCCTAGTTTAACTCCGTCGTCGCGAAAAATCGACACCGAGTTAGCGGGATTAAACTAATCGAACATTTATCGATAAAAGCTTAGTATTCCTGAACTCGTTCGATTACACTTGCGACGGATTCACTGCGGTAATCCGCACACATAAATGGAACCGCGTTTTGTTATCACGTAACGTGCTTTTCCGTGTTTGCGTTTTGTCGCGAAATTGAGAGAAATGCGCTTGGCGTTGCTAATCTATTCATATAAAATGCTTTGCAGTGAACTGACGGATCAACGCACGCATAGCCTAAACAGCTGAAGAGACTTGAAACTTGAAGGGTGTGTTCTTTGTATGAGATAGGAATCCGATAAGAAAGGATTTCCCGAAATTGTACCCCTAAGGGGTGAAAAAAAGGAGGGTAAAGTTTGTACGAAACTCTTATTATTTTTAATTTGAATTCGTATAGTCCACGCGGGCGAAGCCGCTGGTGGAAAGCTACTTGAGAATAATGCTTGTTGATATTGTAAAATAATTATTTAGTAAGTCTATACATTTGAATGTTCAGATGATAGTGTAAAACCCTCGATTTGGGGTTTGGATTAAAACAAAAAATATCAGTTTGTGACTTGGAGTGGAAGTTTATACTAGCAACACCCAAAGTCCTGATTTATTTGCTGATGCAGTTCACCTTTCAAAACAGCACGAAGGACGTAATGCGCTCAGATGACCTATATCACTGCCGGAAAATCGACCGACACCGTGATTTAAATTTATATGAAAATGCACAACTCCATCTAGGATCCAAAAAGCTAATTAATTACCCTACCATACATCATATTTGATATTTTCGATATTTCATAGATGGAGCGACTTCATGGTTAACAGATAGTATTGCATAGATTAGGCCTTCTACTAGAAAATAGATTATAATGTTAATAAAATAAAGATTTATGTTATTGATAATAGGAAAGTTTGATAGTGGCCTAGAGCAGCCGGCTAGGCTGCTTTCATGCACAAAGATGCAAGGTTCGAAACTTGTCTGCTGCAGTATTTTAATGTTTTTTGTTAGTCATATGTGTTGAGTCTTTTGTGCTGTTTCTGTTTTTGATCACTGCCTAAATATAAGAAATATATCGGAATAAATACTGTTTTTTTTTGTTAAATAAGAGTTTAATTTATAATATAATATACTGAATTTAATATATATTATATTATTTATTATTTAGATGCAATAATGTCGCAGCTGTACGCTTGTGCTGTAATTATCTACAGAACAATTAATTTAGTACCTAATTGTTACATTATTATCTAGTATTACAACTGTAAATAAACAATCTAGATTTTACTAGGCATATAGTCCATAAAGTAAAGTTTTTTATAGTTGTCGTAATATCTACGAAGAGATAAACATTTTATTCGTATTTTACGATCCATTGATTCTCGTCTAAAAATAGAGTTGTTCTCTATTCCCAAAAGTGTTGTATGGCGAATGTTCGAATAATAATAAATCAATATGTGGCAATCGATTTAGCACCCAGTCGGGCGCCAAAGAAATTACATACTAATATTAACTATCAATGCGAATATAACTATGTCTGTCTGTTTGTTATTTGCTTACAATAAAACTGCTAAACAGATGGAGACAAAAAAATAGATATAGATTGAAAATTGGAGTAGGTCATTTCATTTAGTTACCTGTATAAAGTAGTTACCGCTAGATAAGTAAAACCATGGACAAGCAAGTAATAAATTAAATAGGAACGAGTAATATTGTCACGAGTTTAATACCAAAACGCTTCTCCGCTGGGAAAATTGTAATAAACTATCTATGATCCTCGATATATTAAACACTACCCCAGGGATTATAATAACATAACTATTCACAGTCCATCATTGCTGCGAACCATTCTCTTTGTACAATTCTAACCAAATCCCACAAAATGTTCGTAATTACTGGGAAGTGTTAATTTACTATGCGAAGGTTTCCAAGCGGCTTAACTCATTACAGCGTCCCAAAACTGAATACGTACATTATTAATAGTAACATAACAATAGTCGTCTCAGCCACAGTATTGTACTTCAAAAACTCATATCACCGACGCAAATATAGCTTGGAAAGTACTTTAGAATCCTTCCTAGCTCATTTAGAAGTTCGCACTCGCTTCAACAATATTAACAACGGCCGGCAGTAAACAATTCAAGGTAACTTTGCATCGTAGAACATAAAAACCGGCCAAGTGCGAGTCGGACTCGGGCATGAAGGGATCCGTACCGTTATTTATAGAAACGGCAAAAAAACGCTTGTTGTATGTTTTATGGGAGCACCCCTTAAATGTTTATTTTATTTTGTTTTTGTATTTGTTGTTATACCGGCAACAGAAATACATAATTTGTGAAAATTTCAACTGTCTAGCTATCGCGGTTCTTGAGATACAGCCTGATGACAGACAGACGGACGGACAGACAGTGAAGTCTTAGTAATAGGGTGCCGTTTTTACCCTTTGGGTACGGAACCCTAAAGACAGGTTTATTTGCGGCAAAAATTCTAAGCACGTAGGTGAAAAAACTCGATTTCCTGTGTCAGGGAAAAGCAATTATTTGTTTTCTGTCTAAATATGCTCGGAGCGCGGGAGTGTGGGGCCACCTATTGGATTTATTCTGGTCCACTGTGTTACAATGTTCGTTTATTAGTTTTGTGAGAGAACATTTAAAAAAAACACCTGTTTTTTAAAAGACTTCAAAAAAGTAGGTTCTGTTACGACTCTTATGTTTGTATTTGCTCAAAAACTTCAGATCTGATTTGGATAGTGTTCTCGTTATTTTTTTTAATCTTATTTAATTTGGGGGCTTATATATGGTTATATCAGCCCCATCATACCTTTTTACATTGATTGGTTCCTTTTTTATCGTAATTTAATTGGATATTATTTTTCAAGGCATGATTGACTATATTAGGGTCTGATGAAGATCTTTGGAAATAAACAATAGAACTCTCCAATTACTAACAGCAGCGATCGTATGCATATGTGTTGCTTTTACCATTCAATAACATATCATCACGCCTCTCGCTTTAAAGGAGAAAGCAGAAAAATACATTTATGCACTAAATGAAGTAGTGACGTAACTACTACGTATCTCCATAAAATACAATACAAAACTATAGATTTATTCATATAGAATAAAACAGAATACATTTCTAGTAACATTTTGCACGTAAATGTAATAGAAAATGCAGACACGCGAATCGAAAATCTGGTAAATGTACGCGAATCGTAGTCGCACGCTCGAATCGGACGGAATTGTTCGACACCTAGTAATTCCAACACGCACACACAAACACGTCAATTTATTATACATATATTAATACTAGCTGCGTCTCGCGGTTTCACCCGCGTTCTGAGGGACACTACTTCACGTACCTTGATAAAAATTACCTGTAACCGTGTCCGGGGTCCAGTCTATCTACATGTCAAATTCATCTAAATCAGTTTAGCCATTTTACTATGCAACCACAAACAATATACCAAAAAACACATTCGAATTTAAGATTATTTTTACCTTAATAATCGATCTCTCTGAAGAAAAACAGACTAACTTTCATATCTTACCAATATGAGGACTCAAATATAACTTTGACATTTATTCACTTTAAAATTTAAAATAATATAAGTTCGTCGAATAATATTTATGAAACAAGATCAAATTCCCACTAAAAATATATTCTTGGAAGTTCTTAAATTGAATTCTACTTTATCTTTAAAAAAAATAAAAGACAAAAATATTTTATTGCGAGAACGTTTTTAAGCATCAAAAATTCCAAACATTTTTTAAAACGAAGTCATAGCTTTTTAATGTCAGACATGACTTTCATTCTTAGTATAATTAAAAGGCATTTTGATAGTTATTAAAACCCCTAAAACTAAATTATGTCCTTAAGAAAGTAAAGAGCCACTTTTGGTTATTACTAGGCGTACATACGTTCATTTTTTATAGAATAATTAGACTAATTAAAGTTCGGGTCGAACGTAATTTTTGTCCACAATTCCGGTGGTCCAATCGAAATAACTGTAATTAGTGTAACGGTATGTGCTCACTGAAACATACTGCCTTACAATATGAAATTTCCATATGAAATATTATACATGTGCCGCCTATTCCTAAAAATCCATTCGACTTATAGCTAACAAACTGTCTCTCTCAGGTCAAAAAGCAGTATGACAGAAAGGGACAAAAACGTTCGATTTCTAAAAGAGGCTTGTAAGATAAATGGTGGTATTATGAATAAGAGAAATAGTCGGTAATTAGCACGTTTTAGATGTACGTATGTATAGCTGCGGAATTGTTTGAAAGAGTTATCGCGCCCCGGAACACAAAGGGAGAGGAAAGAAACATGGATAGGTTTTAGTCAGTATAAGTCTGACACTCCCGCTCCGCTCACAGCGGGAGAAACCATTTGATGATTTTCTATCCCTAAAAAAAGATGGGTATGGTACCTATAAGTTATTTGCTTTCTTCGGCTTTAGAATAGATACCAAATGAAAAATATGTACAATTTGCGGAATGTTAAGTCCACACGTCACTGAATTAGATTAATGAATGAGCAGTAAATATTAAAAAGATACATAATAAAAACGTATTGCTTAATAAGTTCCAAAATAACTTAATCAACTCTAGCAGAGCAGCAGTGTCACACAACAGTATCCAAAACAAGTTTAAGGTCACCGTAATTACCTCATCTGCCTAGCCTTTTCCCAACTATGTTGGGGTCGGCTTCCAGTCTAAACCGGATGCAGCTGAGTACCCGTGTTTTACATGGAGCGACTGCCTATCTGACCTCCACAACCCAGTTACCAGGTAACACGGTACCCCTTGGTAAGACTGGTTGTCAGACTTTCTGGCTTCTGACTACCTGTAACGACTGTCAAAGATGTACAAATGACAACCGGGACCAACAGCTTAACGTGCTTTCCGAGGCACGGAGGAGTCTCGCTATGACAAAGATGGTCACCCATCCACGGACCGACCGCGCCAAGCGCAGCTTAACCTTTGATCGGTCGAACCGTGCGGCTGTTACTTAGCCACGAGCTCCTCACCGTAATTACCTCAGGGATGAAATTAATCTAGACATAATTATAATTGTCTCTCAACTTACTTAATTACTTATGATAACAAAAGCCAATTAATTCTTATTAACCAGCTTTAAAAACAAACTTCTTCGCTCATTTAAAATTTATTTCTGGGATAGTTTTACCTCTAATCGTAAACTGGGCATACAAAGGGAATTCAAAATGTATCTCCCCTATTATATGAGGGACATTATGAGTACATTGGATGTACTGCCGTTAAGGTATAATTATCATGCCTGTAATTAAGTCTGCCATCAGTAATTAGATACATACATCATGGTGAGAAGGGACCTTTTTAGGGTACCGAACTTAAAAAGGAAAAACGGAACCCTTATAGGATCACTTTGTTGTCCGTCCGTCTGTCTGTTAAGACTATTTATGTCGTGAACGCGTGGAGGTATTAAGTTTAAATTAGAACGATATACTCAAGTAGACAGTCCCTTCAAGCTATGAAAAATCAAACTTCTTAGTTTACGTAAAAAGAGATACGGCCAACACTCTCAAAAGAATCAAAATTTATAGACCTAGAACCTTGATCTAGAACTAAAACTAGAACGTTGAACTAGAGCTATGTTTTTCAACTAATATTTTCTTATACTACTGGTACTTACAGGAAAAAATTTAAAACTATATTAGTAATCTTAGTTTTTTTTTGTAATTTAATATTATATAATATTTAGATTCTTAGAAATATATTTTTGATAAACATTAACATTTGTAAATTATTACAATAATTAAACCACAAAAATTGCATGGGTGCTTTTACTAATACGTGCAGAAGAGAAACCACAAATTTGTACGGAACCTTCGGTGGGTGAGTCCGACTCACACTTGTCCGGTTTTTTCGATTAAATGTACACATGCATTACTTAGTTAATAGATGTTCTCAGGTGTGTGATGTAAAATATCGGGCTGTCTGTATTTGTGTTGTATAGAAGAATGTTTTTCCATTTAGGAAATCCGTCAGTAGCGGCCCGGAGTGAGTAGTTTTTAGAGAAACGTAACGTAGCTATGGTAACGTACCTACACAGTTTGGTTATTTTGTACGTACGTACGTAGTAGTATGGAGTGTACGGAAAAAGGTTTCAGAATTCGGTACATGATACGAGATCTCCCAGCGTTGAAACTTATAGTCGGTATTTCGTTTTGTTACAGAATTTTGGTCATCATCATCTGCCTAGCCTTTTCCCAACTATGTTGGGGTCGGCTTCCAGTCTAAACCGGATGCAGCTGAGTACCCGTGTTTTACATGGAGCGACTGCCTATCTGACCTCCACAACCCAGTTACCGGGTAACACGGTACCCCTTGGTAGGACTGGTTGTCAGACTTTCTGGCTTCTGACTACCCGTAAAGACTGTCAAAGATGTACAAATGACAACCGGGACCAACAGCTTAACGTGCTTTCCGAGGCACGGAGGAGTCTCGCTATGACAAAGATGG
Source organism: Pyrrhia umbra (assembly GCA_963891755.1). Lineage (NCBI taxonomy): Eukaryota > Metazoa > Arthropoda > Insecta > Lepidoptera > Noctuidae > Pyrrhia > Pyrrhia umbra. The sequence goes on along the minus strand of OY982923.1, from coordinate 4,616,764 downwards.
TCACCCATCCACGGACCGACCGCGTCAAGCGCAGCTTAACCTTTGATCGGTCGAACCGTGCGGCTGTTACTTAGCCACGAGCTCCTTTTACAGACAGAATTTTGGTATTTTTTAATTTCAATTTATTCTGCAATAGTATCATAGTCGTGTCACATTGTTTTATAGGTAATTAAAAACAAAACTGACGAGTTACAGAGACCCCTACCAAGTAGTATTAAAAGAATTATAGTATCCTAACTAATAATATAAAAGCAAAAGAAAGTTTGTTTGTTTGCTACGCTTTCACGGTAAAACGGCTCAACCAATTTGGGTGAAATTTGGTGTGGAGATAGAAAGGGCCCTGGAAACGGTTATAGGCTACTTTTTATCCGAGCACGTTAATTAGTTCCCTCGGGACATGGCTGAAGCAGCGGGAAACAACCAGTATTAAATATTTACAACAATTTGTCCAACTTTGCGTTTCTAACATTTCTAATTACAACTTTAGAAACTCCTTTATATTAATTTTATATTTTATTCTATGAACAAAAGCATTTGCTTCTACTAACACAGTTTATATTTTAATTCAAGCTATAAATGGCAGCGGTGAGGGCGTACCTTATAATAGGTTGTCTAGTGCTCCCCTCCCTTGTGATTTACTAGACTTTTTCCTCCACGTCAAACACCGCCATTTAATAAAAAAACAACTATGTTTATCTACAAACTTTCAGTTTGTGCTAAATAATTAAGTACTAACTTAAAAAGGGAACTTCCTTATATTTTTGTGTGTTTCGCTTCGATAATTATCCTATTTCTTATTCCTATTAAATTAATAATCCCATTGTCTGTATATTCATACCGTCTTATTATATAAAGCCATATGCTTAGTAAATTTATTTTTTAATTGTTTGTAAGCCTTGGCTGGAGCTCTTAATTTATTAATTAAATTAGGACCTCACCACATTATCCGGCTAAGCAGGTCGAATGCTGTTAAAAGCACCCTACAAGACGTCATGTAGAATAAAAAAAAAAATATTTTAGTTAGCAAACTTTTGTCTGTCAAGTCCAAATAAATTTGATAAACAGTTTGATAACTAAAAGAGCATGAATGAATAAGTGACGAAAAGTTATTGTTTATTTTTTAAACAGATTTAATTTGTGCTGTATCTTCATAACCGATAGTTTTGTGGCGTGACATGTTAGCAGCCCAGACACATCTAAGATAATTTTACTTCATTTAATGTCGTTCATTTCTTGCCTATGCCAGGTGAAACAATGAAGATTTTCAGCTACGAGCCTCTCAGAAGGATAAGGAAAGAATAACGTAAGTCTAAATAGAATTCGAAGCGAAATAGAGCCACACGAGAATTCAAAAGTTAAAGCAGTTAATTCAACTGGGTGAACTTGTGTGTGCACGTAAATGCATTACCTGCCGAAGTCGGAGAGATTAGCTCTAAGTGCACCACGGGTGGTTATCCATTTCCTTTGTTAAAAGTATCGGTTGTTAAATACAGTAGTGCGGTAAAATTACGTTACAGTTAAATAAATTGCTTTTTCATTCATACGTGGACAAATCCTTACTCTAATATTATAAATGCAAAAGTGAGTTTGTTTGTTACGCTTATACGATATAACGGCAGAACAGTTTTGGATGAAACTTGGTGCGTAGATGGAGGGAACCCTGGAGACGGTTATTGGCTACTTTTTATCCAGGCATCATAAGCAGTACTCTAATAATAATATTATGTGCTAGATAATCTCTTTATACTTTACATCAGTAAAAGTCGTGTAGCCTCGCGTCAAATGCGTATCGTCACAATGATTAGTTGATAAAACCCGAACATATTTTAATTAAATTACGAATAATATTTCTGCATAATATCACTAATATTCTTAATACTTAATATTCACTATTAACATTCAAAGCTCAAGAACCTTCATTCCTGCCTACAGCCAACTGCTGTTTTCATAGAATTTTGTCTTCTGCATAACAACAACACAACGCATACATTGTAATCTGACTCCGATGAAAAATCTCCCCCAGATTACATTGTATTAAAATTTAAATTCCTGTCATGTCTGTTAGGGTAAATGAATTTTATATGACATGGATGTGGTTTTATGGAAAACGCCAGCGGTGTGTTATGATTTATGGAAGATATACGTCCGCATACCTATCTATAAATTATTGATGTAAATATGAAAACGTAATTTGGGTGTGCAGAATGCAGGGTATAAGAATATAATTTCCAAATAATATTCCGAAATAATATTGTGAGTATTTTACTTCTTCTGTAAAAAAATAAAACTATCAGTAGCCTGAATAGTGACTAATAAAATCAGACATGTGCGAATAAAATAAAGGAATGTAAACTTGAATCCAGTGGTCGAAAGTGCTAGTCCTGAGTCCGATCATGAGTTATTGGAGAGCAGAGCATACATATGATATACAAATAAATAAAATAAAGTGTCCAGTAATTTAAAAATAACAGCTTTTTACTAAATGAATGCACATGTACTTCTAATTACCAATATTAATTTTGTATCTGTCTGTTTCGGGTAATCTCCCAAACGGCTGGACCAAATTTGATGGTCTTATAGAAGTAGAGAAGTAGAAGTAATTAATCTACTTAAAAAAAAACAATTATTGGGATTAGACGCAAAAAAAGAAAACAATTGAAATTATACAATGCGGGTGACGACGCGGGTTGCATCTAGTAATTTAATATAATTACTACATACTGCAAAAGCACGTAATTCCGACAAGTCCTCGCCGCTTTTACTACTTGTTTTATTACTTTGTCACCTCTATCTACCCCCTAGCACAAACATAAATAAACCTACAAATACTAACTCCATTGACACGAACTTGTGGTGGCTGGCGTACGTGCCTGGAACCATTGCGCACTGAAACTACCAAGTATGACCGTCTTAATAAAATTATCACCTCCCCGAATATACACAACAAGTCCACTTCTATTCTGAGAGTAGCCATTTTGTTTCTAGTGTCCATATTTCGAAACTACTCCCTAGAGTGTGGGAAACTCCGGTTCATAAAATACTTTAGATGTTTGATACTGTGAATGCTTGCTTAGGCTTTTTAGCCACGGAAAACTTTCAAATTAAGTGTAATTATAACGTAATTATGACATTTCAATATTTCGTTTTCATTTAATGAATCCATACTATGCTATCTGAAGTAACCCTTAACACTGTCAGCCAGTTGCACCAAAAAATATGAAGATACTTATACGTGAATGGAAGATCTGTTAGTCAAAAGGAGGATTACCTGAATAAAAGTACCTACTACCACTTTATATTTTAAAGATTTATAAGTATAAACTTATGTAGAAAAAAAAAATCCAATACATATATATAAGCTAGCCACACAATAAATTAAAGTCTATTTTTCAACCTCTAGTCTTATTACCGACCGCATTCGTAATTTTCGCTTCATCTTTAGTCCAATAAACGATTTAAATAACTGAATAATTGGTAGTCAGCCAGTGGCTGATTGTGGATTTGTAAAACCACAACCAATAAAATGGAACAATTTGTAAAACATCAGAAATAAATCCCATTTTTGCGTTTACATAAACTTTTATCTGTACATGTCATAAAATTTATCAAAAGTAATTTCATAGTTTAATTCCGTTAAAATAACTGGATCAAATTGCATATCGGGTAGTTAATAATCTGATCGAACAAACGAACGTTCCGGTTAATCCATAAAACATCAATTAACGGAAACGTTGAACTTTTGTATATATTTGTACCAAGTAATTAATAACTCACGGTAGGTGGACTGAAACCCGTCAGTCAACCTGATATTAAAAATTAATTTGCATATCTGCATACATTATGTGGAAGTATGTAGGTATAACATTTTCTCGCGGTCTCGCCTACCCAGGCACGTGCATATTCACGTGCTTACGGAATCTCTGGATCTTTGTTGGAGTGGTTGGGTTCGTATCTAAAGGATAGATTTTTTTTTGTTGTGGTTAACGGCTTTAAATCAACAATGCAGTGTGTCTCGTCTGGTGTTCCTCAGGGTTCAAATTTGGGACCGACTTTGTTTCTCTATTTCATAAATGATATTCCACAGTGTTTTCAACATTCAGATTTTTTTATGTTCGCCGATGACTTAAAGTTTGTCAAAATTGTCAGAAATGAAGAAGATTCGTTACAGCTACAGGGTGATCTTAATCGTCTGGTCAAATGGTGTAATAGTAACATGATGGAACTAAATGCTAAGAAATGCTACCACGTTAAATTCTCAAGAAAAAATAACTTGTCGCGCGGGAATTACCATATCACCGGTGTTAATATTCAGGAAGTAGAAACAATAAAGGATCTGGGTGTAATTTTTGATAAGAAATTAACTTTCACGCCTCATATAGATAGTATTATCAAAAGAGCTTCGAAACTGTTAGGGTTCGTCCTAAGGAATTGCAAATCCTTTCGTCATAATAGGACAAAAATAATGCTCTATAATAGTTTAATACGTAGCATTTTAGAATATAACAGTGTTGTCTGGCGTCCCCACTATGCCGCACATTCGTTGCGTCTCGAACGTGTCCAGAAAAGGTTCACTTGGCATCTTGCATATTTTAATGGTATCGCCAAAAAAATACGTTCATACAGCAAACGATTACAGTATTTCAAGATAACGTCCTTGGATAAACGTAGGGTACAAATAGACGCAATGTTTGCCTATAAAATCATTAAGTATAAGATAGACAGTCCTTGCTTGCTTGCGCTTTTCAACTTTCGTTCTCCCGCTAGAATACCGCGAAGAGCTATTACGCCTCTTTGTCCGCCCCTTAGAAGAACTGTCTTGGGAGCTAATTCGCCTTACGCAAGAATGTGTAAGACAGTAAATAGTTATAGTGATGTTGCCGATCTTCACTCTGACTCTTTTGCTAGGTTGAAGTCCGTCCTCAAACGCTCATCGAGTGTTTATCGTAAATTGTAATGCTGTTTGTCAATAAAAATTAATACTTTTTGTCAATAAAATTAAAATTAAACTTATATTTTTGTATTTTTGTTTTATAATTGTTAATTGTGCGATGTCAGCGCTTATTACCATGTAAGTTAGCTTATCTTTATGATAGTGTAATTGTGAAAGAGGTGTTCGCCTATAAGTAATTGTTGCACTGTAAATCTATATTAAGCATGTAATTTGTTATTATTAAGTGTAAACAGTTGTTGGTGATCCTAATAAAATAAAATAAAAAAATAAATAAAATAAAATAAAAAAAAATATTTAAGAGATAAAAAGTATGCTATGCGAACAAAATATGTCTGTGTGTCATGTTTTAATCAAATCCAGTAGTAACATCATAGTTAAGTTATCACGGTCTTTTTGGAAGTCGGTTATATTTTTTGTAAAAAGATTTTTTTATTTTTGTTTTTTGCCAGCTTGTCAACTGTCTTCTCTTTTACTTATGGCTCGTTATTTTTATGTTGTTTTTGTCTTTAATAACATGACATAAATAATAGGTGCAGACAATTACATTATGTCAATATATCAGACTGCTTTTAGAAATATTAAAATCTGATAAATTGAGAAAAAAACAATTTATTTTACATTTTCGTATACATCTTTAAACAATGCTTATACAAATATACATCTTTGCAACAATGGAATGATCGGCTACCCTCTCCGAAATTCTCATAACTACGACGAATATAAACTAAGAAGCATTCTGAAACAAGCAATTTTATCAAATGAAATTAGCTCGTTTAGCACTTAGCTTAAGGTTTAATAACCGAATTGCTAGGAATTAGCTAATTGAAACTGCTACCCGGATTTTGCTCTACATTTGCCAAAGCCTGTTTCTTGAAAACTGGGTATCGAATTTCATTTACATTCATGTTTATAGTGCTTTAGTTTTCTATTTAATTAGTTTAAAATTTTATGCTACATTTTTATTCGAATACTAAGCTTGTGTTAAACTTAGAACATATTATTTGAGCTTTGCTATTATAAAATTTAGCTAGCTCTTCTCATACAGAGAAGGCATGAGCATAAATCACCACGCTGGCTCAAGGCGGATAGGTGATTTAAGACTTTTAAAATTCAGGTTTCCTCCCGATGTTTACTTTCACCGTTAATAATTTGGATGTATGGTCGATTAATGATTAAAGGATCCAGTCCATTTAATGTGGGACATGACATTAATGGTAAAATATGGCTTTAACAGTCTATCTTTTCTCTGTTATTAAAATATTAGAGTGCATAATTGTATATTATGAAAATATATAAATTATATTTAGCATTCCATCAGAACGGGAATGCAGCATCAATTTTGGTATAAATCAAGTAATCCGAATTTAGCATATCTTATTTAAATTATCTGAACTGCATTCAAGTATTTCGTGCGGTAGCCAGAATATTAAAGCACATTTAGACGGGTCCAGATTGTATAAATTCGTACTAGATATCCGCGTAGAATATTAATATCTACCAACGCTTTGAGAACAGATTTAAGATGCTATAATCCCGGAACGCCAGCTCATAGTTCCGAATATCTCTCAGAATACCAGTTACCTACAACATTACGGGAGATAAGGAAATAAATTTCGACGTTTAGTCCCAAAACTACATAGTAAATAGAGTGATAATTTGATAAAAAGTTTACGCAAAATATGTGAGTTATCATCATCATTGCCAGCCTATCCTAAATAATCCTGACTAATTTAACAAATGCGAAAATGTTTGTTTTTTGTTATGCTTTCACGGTAAAACGGCTGAACTGATTTTAATGAAATTTAGTACGGAGATAGATGTGACCCTGGAGACTGTTATCCGCGTACGATAAGTAATTCCTTCGGGATGCGGATGAAGCAGCTTATTTAATACAAGTCTACTAGACATAGATCTCTCCTAATGTGAGCCATATCGCCCGATCCCCAGCTTGAGAGTAAAGTGGGGGTATTATTATATATTTCTTTCATTATCCAGACTTAAGTTAGTTGCTATGCTAACATGTTTTAAAATAGATTCCATGAAAAATATCATAATTTGAACCGACCGCTGAGCAAAGGTCGCTGCAAGAGTAGTACTCCACGTGGGCAGCCACTTCGGCGCGCCAGCTAAACTCCTATTTGACCCCCATTTATTTCCAAGCATTTACCTCCCACAACATTTACTTAGAACTGCGTGTAATTTTACATTTGTTGATGTACATTTGTATGAAATAAATTAACGATAAGAGTGTCTAAGTTATCAAAGTCTTGAAATAACTTCTACTTAACATTTTCTTAGACAAAGATATCGCTAACTTATAAATTATGGTAAGTATTCTTTATCGAGAACTCCCACAATAATTTTAAAACTTACGCAAGTTCATAAGTTTACGGTTCAGTGTTTTTCATGAGAAAATAGAAGGCTGAAATATCATAATGGCATTTGAGCTATAAAAGGAAACCCCTTTGCCACACCTGAAACCAATTTCGCCATAAAACCACCCTCTAATCGCCATGTTTCGTGAGCTTAAATTTCAAAATGACTGTAAAACGTGTTGAAAATATAATCCGGGTGAAACGGAATACCCTTATCAAGGCTTTATTTAATTTACAAGATGTAAAGATGTAGCTGTACTTTTAAGAATAATTCGAAAGTTTACAGAATCTTATTCTCAGGATTGGTTTCGTGGATTTTAATCATGTTTTTTTTAAACCAATGGTCTATGATTAAGTTAATAAAAAAATACAAATTAGAAAAAAGTTCCTTGGTGAACTCATCACTTGAGAAGGGTTGGACTTGTTGCAAAAAGAAAAACTAAAATTAGCTGGACCAATTGAAAAACTGAACATGCTTTTCATAATATCATGATAGAAGGACGTCCGTCGGTTCAACTAGTTCTAAATAAAGACCAACAGCCGGTTGCACCAAATTTTAATCATTTAGGTATACTTTTACGAAACATGATACCTTTCAATAATTAGCATATCTATCTATCTATATCTATACCTATAATAAATCTGTAGAGAGGTCAATTCTGTACATTAAATATATTTCCAAAATAACTATCAGGGGGTGATAAGGGATCGATACTGATGCCAAAAATGCAATCAGTAAAATTTTTGTCTGTCTGTCCGTCTGTCTGTCTGTATAAACTCTATAGAAACAAAAACTACTCGACGGATTTTAACGAAACTTGGTACAATTATTTGTCATACTCCTGAGATGGTTATAGTATACTTTTCATCACGCTACAATCAATATGAGCAGAGCAGTGAAGGGAAATGTTGTCATTTTGTTTAAACGCGCTAATCTCAGGAACCGCTGGTCCGATTTGAAAAAATCTTTCAGTGTTAGATAGTCCATTTATCGAGGAAGGCTACAGGCTATATATCATCACGATAAGACCAATAGTAGCGGAGCATCACTATTTAACGCGGACGAAGTCGCTGGCAGAAGCTAGTTTTAAATATTTTTTTATTATATCAATGCATAGATACTTATAATAATTAGGTATACATCGATCATGAATATTGAGACGAAAAATACAAAATAATAGCAAAATCATTAAATTTTATCTCCTATTTTGATAGATAGAGATTTATAAAATCGGTACTATGAAGCTCAAGTGTTGTACGTGGCATTTTACAAGGAAACCTGTCAAAGCAGAGAACTTTATAACGTGTGGCAGCCTGTATGGATTTTCTTGGCTCTGCTCCCGTGTTCGACGGCTCAGCAATATTTCCGTTGAATAAAATATTTATGGCCAAGTACAAGATAAGCTTATAGTCCTACAAATCCTGTGACATGAGATATCGATCTTTTATTGCAAGACATATTTTTGGTTGTTTGATCATTATTTTATTCGGTGGTTGACTAGAAAAAACTGACCTGACCAGACTGACGTCAACACTTTCTAAATTTCATTAAAAAGCATGTCGCACTAAGATTTGTGGCACTTATATTTCCTTCTTCCCGTTTAATTAACTCCAGGCAACTTAAATTTGTCATTCACTTAACATTTGATATGGACTATTTTAATATGATTAGATGATATTAAATTATGGCGCGCTTATTGATGAACGACATTTAATATAATCTAAGTAAAGTACATAATTATAATTGTGTAATAAATAGGTATTGTTGTATATTGTAATTGTGTAATAAATAGGTATTGTTGTATATTGTAATTGTGTAATAATTTTAGTATAATTCAATACAAAGCTTATTTCCATTGAAATAAAGCTCATCATAGTCAAATATTGTTTCAGGGACCAACATTGTTATGAAACGTAACTGCTGATAAGAGCAATCATAATTATAGCGAATGCAAACTAAGCCAGCCCATTGGAAATTAATTAACTAAGAGCACTAGAAACTAGTGCAGTAAACATAATGCATAATGTTGGTAGATAGCTGAGAAGTACGGTAAACATGTTATGTCAGGTTTGGACAAATATTTAATCCAAGACTTATCTGTATAGACCCAAAATATTAGGTCTTATTATGTAAATGTAGGTATTATTATAATGGAGAGAAGGGATATTTTATGGTAGGTACTTATACATAAAACATAAAAAATATGTGGTTATTTATTTACGAAAATCGATAGAATTTTGTTAAATATTCCTTATGGAAAAACACAATGACGCTTTGCTAAACTCAGTTAAGTTATTGAATCCAAGATCTCGTCATTATCACCACCAGTAGTTTAAGACTAGTAACTTTTGCGGCCTGTATAATTCAGCTGAGTCAGCAGGTAGTTATTTAGATACGTACGTAAACAAAACAGTACTTAAGCAGCTGAAAACTAGAAAAGCTTTTAGTAAACTAGGCTTTGTAGTTACTACTAGGGGACATTACCGAACTGAACTGATGAAACTACCGCCATTTTATTCACAATGGGCAATCACACCTACGCCGTATTTTGCAGAGAGCAACACTATCTAAAATCTAAGATACAAAAGCCTGAATTTGACCCTGATAAGTAAATCCTTATCTGCTATTCAAAAATAAATGAATCCCGTTTTCCCTTGGTCATCACGGCATCACGCATGAACGGCTAGACCGATTTGCATGAAATTTGGCGCGGAGATAGAAGAGACCCTGGGGAAGGTTTTAAGCTTTATCAGGGTGTGTTAAGTAGTTCCGTCAGGACGCGGGTGAAACCGCGGGAAATAGCTAGTTAGGTACATACATGAAAAAGTAACTGTCTGTTACGCTTTCAGGACAAAACGGGTGAATCGTTTTCTATGAAATTTGGTATGGAGAGAGATTGAAAGCTGGGGAACAATATAGTTTTCGGGATCGTTTTCCGGATGCGTGTAGTACCTTGGGAATTGATAGATACTGGTTTTGTTGTTTTTGGAATGTCTCATTAGTGAATGCAATGTTTAATTATAGTGGAGAGTAAATTACAAATTCTTAAGCTTCAGCGATAAGTTTTTTGTTTCCAATACATAGTTCTATTCCTTTCTTACATACTTATTTAACCATCTATCTCTTTCATTTTTGGCATGACGTCACTGACATGTCTTTTGTTTCAAATCAAACTGCGATAGTTTCCAGAAAGCTTTATTTTTCTCTTTCTTATCTATAGACCTATCTCTTTCATTTTGGGCATGACGTCACTGACATGTCATTTGTTTCGAATCCGACTGTAATTAGTTTCTAGAACGCTTTATTTTCTCTTTCTTATTGATTGATCTGTCTCTTTCATTTTGAGCATGACGTCACTGACATGTCTTTTGTTTCAAATCAAACTGCAATAGTTTCTAGAAAGCTTTAGTTTTTCTTTTTCTTACTTATTTGTTTATCTCTTTCATTTTGAGCATGACGTCACTGACATGTCTTTTGTTTCGAATGAAACTGCAATAGTTTCTAGAAAGCTTTATTTTTTCTCTTTCTTACTTATTTGTCTATCTCTTTCATTTTGAGCATGACGTCACTGACATGTCATTTGTTTCGAATCAGGTCTTGATTTTCACAGTATATAGGGGTATGTTATTTATGAAGGATTAAAGTTTTTACGACAAAAACTATTGACTATTGAAATAACATTTTTAAAATTACTTTTTTTATTCTCATTTTTGCTACTCATACGATAAAAATGACACGATACACTGCTGTAACTGGTTCTCAGTTGTGTTTACTATTTTTATTGCTATCTTATTCAAGTAAGTAACATAATGCCAAACGGTTCGATAATAACGATGAAGCTCCCACATACACACATTCACTAGAGTCTTCAAACAAATGCCTGAACAGATTGTTGTAAATTCAAATTGGTTTATCGTTTTATGAGCTACAATGCCACGATATACCTACAGTTTTTTTAAACTTATATCGCCTCTCAGACTTCGCCGGGCTTTAAGATAAATAAGGTTAAAATCGCAAATATGCTAGCAAGCGTAAAAAATATTTCTTTAAGGAAGGAAAACCACAAAAACCAACTTCTTCTTATCGAGTAATACGATAAACTAAACTATATAGAATTATAGACCATAAACTAAATATAAACTAATTCTTCCGTCATTCCCAAAATAGCTTTCTAATCCGAAATAGAAACCCGATTTCAAAACAGTCCGCCCTCACACCTTCAAAATGATATTAAATAGATATTTTATGTGACACTTCTGAAAAACTCCGAAAGGAGGCAATTTTCTAAAAAGCTTTTCAAATATCTTGGAACTTTAACTAAAAACTGGATTGTGACAGGAAGAACAAACTGTATCTTTGTTTCTAAAACAGCAACTAATATCTTTAAAAGGTCTAACTGCTATTTTAGGAATCTGATTACTTAAACAAGACTGTGCAACGTTACTGAATCATCGAGAAGCTTTCGAATATCAGACAATCAATTTAAAATTAACAGAAAAATAAAAGTTCGCTTCGGAAAAGTCCCACCAAACCTTCCGGCCAGTAAGTAAGCACACATCGACCACAACTACGTATTAAAACCTCGTCCCAGTAACCGCTTCTCCCGTGTGCAGGCGCCACCGCAAGCTCAGCGCACGCTTCACACTGTTTGCCTACAGTAAAGACAAAGTTACCGCGCTAAGCCCCACACTACTTGCACCTACGTAGGCATACAGAACTGTGTCTGGTTACTGCGCTTTCCATATAAAACTTTGACAATCGTATGAATTTTGTAACAAACTTCGTTGTGCTTCCTTGTTATATCCATTCCAACAGTTATGAGACAATCCGAGCCCTATTTAAATTGAAGTAAGTAGTTATTATTATGGGTTATTTAAGTTGTAAAAAGGATTTTGGATTATCTATGTTTTGGATACATTTCTCAGAACAAAAAGTCATTTTTTTAAGGATGAACTTAACCCAATATAAAAAAGGAGAATTAAAATACTAATATAAAACTGATAAATATTGACTAGACTAAATAGACTGTTTTTATAATAATCCTCTACGCTACGTATATCTATTTTCATTAGCTAGCACATAATTGTCATTAAGGACCAACACTAGCTAATCAAGTTATGCAACTGACAGATGTAATTACTATTCTGCTCCTTACCCGTTGTCCTGTTGTCACTAGCCTACCCTCCATATTAGGGACTATCTCGGCGTCACATTTGAGACAACCCTAGTGCCTATCTTGACAAGACCACAGATTAATAATCAGGTAAATTGTAATTTTGCGACCAAGATGTAGATAAATCGAATTTCGGCATGTCGTACGTAATCCGAAATTCCATTAAGCGCCCTTCCGCTTGAGAGCATTTGAATATTTAGTACCTAATACAGACGTAATTACGTGGCCTCATGTTCAGTGTTGCAAGCGACGAAAATCAGAGCTTTACTTCGCAAAGGCAGCACTGAAGGAAGCTAGCAATTTCATGGCTTCTCTCATTCAACTTAATTTACGTCAAATTACCTTGAACTCCTTTACACGTGTAGAAATACTTGTGAGTTCACAACAAACATTTATCAAGGTAATGAAATACTATTTTAGTATGTTAGCGGACAGAAAGCGTGATATTGATTGATGATAAAATAATAGCATAGCGTGACACTTCCGGCTGATAAAATTCTTACTCAAAAAACTGGGAATATTGATATATTGGGTGGTAATCCTAATTAAAATTTCGAACATCACAATAAACCATAATTTAACTCAAAACATGTTCAGCGAAATAAACACTAATAAATTAAATAGAACAGACAGTTAAGTTTACGCTCCAATAAAGGTCTTATCTATTTGAGCCGTACAGCTTTAAAATGGAGAAAAAAAGCTAAAAAGCAAGTCTCCCTGTCGCCTTTTGTTGTGAATGTCACTGGATATTGTAGACAGCCAAGCGCAACAGGTAAGGTTTGCTCTAAAGATCTCGGAGCAACTGCAAATGTTCTGCATCTGACAATGGCCGGCAACATTAAATGGATGGCAGATTTCTTTTTTACTTTCCCATTTTTCTCTGCTACGTGACAGGTGTAAATTTTATAGTTAGAATAATTGTTCCGTGAAGTCTAATTTTGTCGAATTTACTTGCGGTTCTTGTGAATGACTTTGCATTTTTTTACTAATTAATTTCGTTCGTATCCAATAGTTAGTGCTTACAGAAAGTTTATAATAAGCTATTGCGGCTCTATTTCAGATGACATTCCTATTTCGTGGGCAACGTAAAAAAATATTAAAAAAGGAAAGTTACGTGTAAAGTTGTGCTCCTTTTAGAACCTAAGCAGCAAACGATTGGCGTTTAATATCATACCTACTAACACATTCAAACGTTATTCCACCGTATAATTGAAGTTCAATATGTTATTTTCGATGGAAAGTATCTGACAGATAACTAGAGAGGTTGTTTGCGTCAAGCTGAAGACAGAGAATAGAGCAAAGGCGCTTCTAAAATACGGACCTAAGACACAACCATTCTTGAACGATAATCAAGCATACAAAGATCTTGTTTCATCTTCGATAGTTTGAATCTCATTTAAAATAAAACAAGGGTGTTAAACGGATGTTAATTCGTTTATAATATCTACAGCCCGTAGAATATCGAACTATAAAATATCTAACGTAATAAATGTTTATTTAAACCTAAAATAAATGGAACAATATTGTCCTTTAAAGGTGTCATTTTCAAAGCTACTAAACTTTTCAAATGTACAGATATCGCTCAATTCAAAAGTAAGTAAACGACCAAAACACATTAAACACTATTGTATCTAAGCTTTCGGAGCGCCATAAAGTCTAACTCGATCCATATTTCTCTCTCACAACACAGAACGTAATTAAAGTACAACATTTACGGTATTACCATAAACCGCATTGTTCATTATCATTTCGCGTCCGGTAAGCGAGGCGTCAATTTGACAATACAGCGAGGGAAATGTACCAAAATTTCATATTCCACGAACAAAATGTAAAATAGCTCGTAATGACTGTAATAGGATGGGAAGCCATCAGTTCCCACCGTTTTATGGTAAGCAGATGTTTTATAACAAGACGTTTTGAAATTTAAAAAGATGAGGGTCGAATATTTGGGATAAACTTTAGTCATTAATTCTTACTTTTATGTACTTTTACTGTACGATGAATTAACATTACATCTCTCTAGAATTTCCCTAAATAATGAGGTAGAAGTGACAGCACACCCTTATTCCGCTATTGAAGTACAATTTAATAGAAAGCAAGTCTAATAGCCATCAACAGCTATGGCACAATTCCAAACTCAGGGCTGTTACGAAAAAAATTTTCACTTGAAAAATACCAATAGCACTTCTCTACTCGGTGATCATATTCAGGACCATGCGCTCTTCAGACGCACTTGACCGTTAAACCAATGAAGTGGTCAAATTATGTGTTATATTTTCATACTAGCTGCCTCACATTCTTAGTAAAATACTTCATGGAACTATATAACATTAAATTTATTTTGTTCCTCCTCAAGATGGAAAGTATCCCTTATATTGTTCAATCGATGCAGTTTAGCGGTTTAAACTAGCAGACGGGGACCTTACTAATATTTTAATTGATCTATGTATATAGACTATCTATTCTGTCCCTACCACATCTGAACTATTTATAGTCATTCAATTCAATATCGAAAATGTTAACCTAGTGTGTCTGTTGACATTTAACGTTTCCATTATACCTCAGTGGCTATAGATCCAACTCGCATTCAAGTTCAATAAACACCTGAAAGCATCAATATCTCTGTCCTCAAATAAATACAACGTATAAATATGTACCTACTAATTTATCTTCAGTATTGTACTTATTCTTTCATACTATTATCACTCGGGATAGCTATTTCTGTTTTAATGTGTTGTTGTGTCAATAAATATTTCTTTCGTAAAAATTTTTTTTGGTACTCAATGCAAGATGCTGATTGCAAATACTAATTAAATCAATAAAAACATAAGTCGTAGTTTTTATTTACCCTAATAACTATAAGTCATCGACATGTTCTGATTCACAAATCAAACATCTATTCAATTCGTTCTAATATCTACGGGTCTATAATTTTAGGCTCCAAACCGTAACTAGTATACATTATATCTTGTTTACATTATGGACGAACATCCGACCGTGCAAATGGAAATCAGTGATATTGATTGCAGCATTAACATAAATATTGTCCATGTTAGGAGGAAAATTCTGCAAGCGCAAAATATATTTCGTCGCTATGCAGACTATTATGATCCTTTTTGCAGTGAATGTATAATATAAGTATACCTATCAATAAAATTTGTACAATTTTATATAATTTGTAAATACCTCTTATACAATTTGATTGATCTAAAGAATCATTTAATGTATGTTTAATAAAAATAATAAGACTTGGACAATTGCTTAGACTGGTTGTCAAACTTTCTGGCTTCTGACTATTTGGAACGACTATCAAAGAACTACAAATGACAGTCGGGACCAACAGCTCTATTCGAGGCATGGAGTCTCGGTATGACATAGATGGACCCATCCACGGACCGACCGCGCCAAGCGTAGGTTAGGTTAGATCGATCGACCCGTGCGGCTGTTACTTAGCCACGAAGCTCCTCAATATCTAATATTTCTGTATAAAAAATAAGCGTTTCCGTCGATTCAATAAAGCCTTCTTTAATAAATTAAACATGTTCTTAAATTTATTGTTATAACCTTAACCTAGATTACGACACAACTAACCGAAACACGACAACGAACCTTGATTATAAACACTTTCTTCAACAAAGACAATTTCTGGCCACGATCCCGGTACCAATTAAATTATAATGACTAATTAGACAGAAGAAGAACTCCCCGAAGTATTGCGAAGAGTCACGAAGCGTGTAGATATTGTAAGATCACGTCGCTTTGTAACGGGTCTTGACAGTGAGCCAACTCATCAATATTCATCAGAGTTGCAAATAGCAATAGTGTTCGGATAACGAGGGTTCTTTTGCGGTGTCATGGATCGCAACAGGTGATAACCCCTCATTTTTCAAGCATCTCATCGTGATTGTGCTTTGAGATCATCTAGTCTAGTTCATCTAATAGTGAAGACTTCAAACGGGTGCATTCATCGCAGCTGGTTTTCGGGTTTTTATCAGTTAAGTATGAGGGTATTATTGGATCCATGATAATAACACTAGTTAGTAGGTTTAAATATACAACACTGTGTTCTTCAAACGCGCTTTTATTTTATAAAAAATGGTTTACTGGCATCTAGCCTAGTCCACTTAGACTTCCAGGGACCCATCTCTCTCCATGCTGAATTTCATCCAAATCGGTTCAGCTGTTTTACCGTGAAAGTGTAAACAAATAAATATATTGTTCGTCTTATACATGCTTACTACATCTATTTCTATCTACACCTATTTCTTGATTAAATATAAAATAAAAGAATACTATTGATATCATGTTATGTGACATTCGTAGAATTAGAAAGACTCAATTATTTAAAAATTGAATAAAATATTTTTTTCCGCTATATTATGAGGACAGGTTTTGTCAAAGCTTTTAACGTTCCTACACAATACTGCTTTAATATTCTTCATATTTCATTTTAGAACTCAGAATTTAATAAAGTGCCGAGATAATAATCCCGCAGAGATAGTATTTTATAAATAGTATGATGATTGTAGATACTGTGATCGAATTTAGAAATACAAATAAACAGATGTTCAATTTTACCCGCTGAGGTATGAAATTAAATTGTAGCTTAATTTACAATTTTAATTTCAAAATTAATAGCATGGTGCTCAATGTATTCACATTTTCATGCCAATTATAAAATTAATCATATTTTATGTTCTCGCGATAATAATTATCGATGCCAAACCCCACATTTAGCATGTAACATTATTCCATCCAATAAAAATGAGCACAATAAAAGTTATTGAAATCCACATTCGAACAATTTTCCCTCCGTATCAAAAGACCTGCGAGTCCGTTCACAAAAACCATTTGTTCGCTCTTTCCTAGCTCACCATTCAATTCCACCAGCGAATGAGGTACAGGATCATTTGTACATCTTCAACAGAAAAGGTAACAAAAGCTGAACATGGCTATTGGTCCTTTGTGTCACAATTAAGCACGGTGGAATGGACTACAAAAAGGTATACGTTAATGCACAATGAAAAAGCATGCACAATTCCACTTGACACGGTAACGAAGGGTGGAACTTCCATGATTACTATGAGCTATGAACGCACTGCGTGCATATTTATTCTGAAAAATATCACTACATTTCAAATATATTGGAAAATAAATATGGGTTTATTTTATTTCACAACATAAACTACAGTTTGATAATAATACTGGATGATATGTTTTTTCTTTTTACAATAATTTTAATAAATTGTAATATTTTATTAGTTTCTTTTGGTCCACTCTTACTAGATTAAAAACACTTTATCATAAGCTACGGACTCTACGGAGTAGAAACCTGACATATTTAGTCAGTTCTAATGACAATGCAATTTTGTGGTAATGTTTGACCTATTTAGGATAGGAAATCATCGAATGACGCCAAGATTTTCAAATGTCATTTGAATTTGAAATTACTTTTGAAAATTTTGCCGTGGGTGGGGCAGCAGGGTGTATCAGACTCTAACTGATTAAAATACATCCATGTTTCTTCCTCAGCCCTTTATATTCTGGGGGCTAGTCAATCCAAGATATAGCATCGGTAAGGATTGACCTGATGCTACATCCTAGATTAACTCAATAGCAGAGATACAAAATCCATGTGTGCAAGGTTATTTGTTTGTAAAATTATTTTAAAGCCTTATATTTAAATAACAATACCAGGCAAAAACATCACTTCAGGTTGTACAGTGGAATATTTTTAACTGCATGTTCGAATAATATTTACTATCGGAATATTTTGATATCGTAACTTTAACACTTGCATTTTTTTTATTAATGCTACAGCAACGAATTCAAATTTCAGTGGTATCGTCGTACTTTTTCAATATTGAAGATAAAATAATAATTCGAAAAGCAAAACGAGTAGTATCATTCGAATATGAATTTTCGTACATGAAACGTTTTCATTGGAATCGGTTTGAATCTCTCTCTAATAATTAAAAAACTGCTTTTTATAGTTTTGAGTACATGATTGGAATTCCCTCAAGTTGGTGCAATTACCGATCTCAATTATATGATATAAATAATTATTACTCTTAAACTTCTACTAATACATACTTATATTAAGAATAAATGGGAATGTGAGTTCGTTTGTTTGTAACGCCTTCTCAATAAAAGAGGTGAATCGATTTAAATAAAAAATGGTATGAAGATAGATGGGGCCATGAAGACTCTGGTTAAAGGCTTCGTTTTATCTGGGTCCGTGAAATAGTTCCTTTAAAACGCGGATGAAACTGCGGGAAACAGCTAGTAATAATATACCATTGTGCTTTTGAATGATTATTACAGAATAATATCATTATCGAATGTTTATACGAGTACAAACGGTATTCAATTCAGAGTTAATCCTGTTATCAAAATTGTATTACATCATCTCGCATCACAAACAAAAAAAAATGTTAGGTCTAGCCTGATAGGTCTAACCACTTTCTTCGTAAATTTTCTCTTTATATTAATACGATGCGATCTCAATGAAAACCCACTTAATTCACTCACAACTATAAAAAATACATGACTTCATTTCTGGTGGTTTATCAAAAATTATGACGTCATGCTGAAACCGACGCTCACCAATGCATTAGCTTTGAAGATTATCAGAGAAGCTATTCATTTCTCTAACAGTCACAGAACCTCGCTCTAATGAAGTTTTATCACGCACTTTACGAAATTTTTACCACAAAGCTCAGGTACTTACCTATTATATCTTCAATTTTTCCCGTCTCGTTTCTATTTCTTGTACTGTAACAAAAAAAGAAAATTTATTAAAAATGGTTGTTTTTTTTAAATATAAAGCTACGTAAACTTTTCCTTATTTTCCCCTTTGAACGGCCGCTTGACCACTGAACTGGACAGCCTTGTGCGGTTTATAGTACAGGGGTTTGCCCATTGTAACGTAAAAGGTTTAATAGGTATCTCGTTAATTAAGTAATTAATATCAGGAAGGTATAAATATATAAATACACTCGAGAACAATGAATCCGGGTCACTTAAAGAATCCTAAAAATCTCGGAAACTAAAAATGCTAGGTTAATGCAATAAATTGTATTTAATAGACAATGTAATACTCCTTAAATGAAGGTATTAAAACTTCTTAGTTATTGTAAAGTTATATCATAAAAAAATCAAATTTGAAAAAGGGCCACTTTCAAAGATGGAACTACGAAATTACAGCATTTGGTTTTGCTTTTGTTTGTAATCTGTCATTTATGTGGGTACATAAACCATGTTGATAGTGCTCTATATTCATTATTCAAGCTGAAATTATGTCGCTTACGCCTGAAGAATGCACCAGAATACTTACAATGCTGGAAACCGGCCGGAGTCAGCGCGATACAGCCAGGACTGTCGGTGTGTCGCTGTCAACAGTACAAAGAGTTCTCCGACGTTACGAAGAAACTGGTTCTAACCTACGCAGACCAGGAACGGGCAGAACCAGGTGTACCACAGCACGAGAAAACCGATACTTGGTGAACACCATGCTTCGAAATCGCTTTCTCACAGGAACTGAACTCACAAATCAGTTTCGACGCCTCGGAGGAAGTAACCCAAGTGCATGGACAGTAAGACGTCGGCTTGCTGAATCTAACTTAAAACCCCTTAGACCTGCAAACGGCCCTAAACTGGAGCGTGGGCATTGTATTTCAAGACTAAGATATGCCCAGAGCCACGTAAATTGGAGTATTGAAGATTGGTCAAAAGTTATGTTCTCCGACGAATCAAAATTTATGCTCTACAAGCACGATGGAAGACACACAGTGTATCGAAGACCAGGGGAAAGATTCAAGCAAGCATGCATCGAAGAAAAAGTAGCCTACGGTGGTGGGTCTGTACTTGTGTGGGCCGGAATTTCTTCTGAAAGTCGCACAGAGCTGGTGATCATAGAAAACGGCTCTTTAACTAGCGAAAGATATGTGGAAGAAATCCTCAATGATCACGTTGGTCCATTTATGGTCAATTTAGGTGAGGATGCTATATTTATGCATGACAATGCCCGACCTCATACAGGTAGGATTGTGAATGACTACCTTCAAGAGATCAACATTACTCGTATGGAGTGGCCAGCGCGCAGCCCGGATATCAACCCGATCGAGCATGCTTGGGAAATTTGCTCTCACAGAGGAATGGGAGAATATTCCCCAAAATCGTATAAGGAACTTGGTGTACAGCATGCCAAACCGCGTAAACGCAGTAATGGAAGCACGAGGAGGCAATACGAAGTATTAAAATTCAAGAAAATCGTAATAAAGTTCAAAAATTTCATGTTACCTATTTTTGTTTTAAGGAGAGATCAGCAGTTTTTTTCTTTATGTAATTTTGTGTTAATAAAATGTATGGTGACTCATATTTTTTTTACTTTCATTTAAGGAGTTTTCATTTAAGGATTTACATTGTCTATTAAATACAATTTATTGCATTAACCTATCATTTTTAGTTTCCGAGATTTTTAACATTCTTTAAGTGACCCGGATTCATTGCTCTCGAGTGTATTTTGTTTAAGCCCTTTTAAATTTTTAACGGACTATTCTCCTGATTATTATGACCCCAATAACTTTAGTACAAAAAATATACGCTTTTTAATATACAAGCTCTTAACATAATCTATTTCCTAACAAAAACAAAATAATATCGACTTACGTAATTTATTTACTCAACCGAACTTTAACTTACTTTTTGCCGTAATGCGAGTTCAAAAGTTTGCACTGGCTTACAACTGTCGGAAGTTCTCAATAAACTAAAGGAGATTCATTAAGATTAGCATATTATTTGTATTCTTATTAGCTACCTCCCTCCCTCAGAAAGTAACAATAAGTAGAATAGTATTCATTGTCTTCGATAGTCACTATTGTCAGGAAAGAATGTGGGAATTTAGAAAAAACAATAAGATCACATTTAATTTACATTCCTCGTTTTAATAAAAATAATATAACAATTGCAAGCTCCATATTGAATTGTAAATACCAATCACAATAAACATGATTTACGTATGTTTTCGTGATAGTCTGTACTCGTATTTGTCGAAGAGAGGCACTCATATTGAACTAATCATTTATTTTATGAATAACGCGTACTAATTGTCTTATATTGACCAGACTTTCTCACAGTTTTAACTACTTTAAAAGGTTTTTTAAATTAGGTATATAAGGTATAAAAAAGGTCTATTAAACATACATACACGTAGGTATTAGCCAACTTTGTCAAACGGTGTCGAAGTCTCAATCTCAAACTGATAAATCAAGAACAATCTTTGGTTATTCGATACATCAATTAATTAATATAACTAATAATATATATAACAATAAAAATCTGGAAATACAAAATTTAAATTACAAATTACAATAAAAATCTAGAAAAGCAGAATTCCTGAAACGAAACGAAACAAAGCTGTAAATAAAACTGTAGGTTTCAATAGAGAAAACATTGAAATTATAATATTTTACAAACATAACACGCAATTGTTGTTCCACTAGCCATTTGAACCAGTACTAGCACTTGTATTACATCGCCTGGGTTCCGTTCTAGGAAAACTGTAAGAAAGAATTTCAAAATAAAGGCCAAGTAGTTCTCGGCGACATGAATGTGAACACTTAAAGCTACTCAAGGGCCGTATTACGTACAAGCAGACGGAGTATGGTAAGACTGTTTAATACAAGTACCTACACATTAGTCTATACTGCATAATGTAAGGAAAGTTGTTCCAATGCGCACCAAAAAATATATGTAAATGAAAATTCCTTCCATAAATTCGTTCATAAGCTACGAAGGTAATGTATTTTTGGGGTGCATAAGAATAAGTCTCATAGGGAATAAAATTAAAATTTATTCAGCCGTATCGACCACATTTAAAAGTGACCCTTAAGACTTCGCCACGTTCCAGGATCACGGAAGATGAATGTATGAGTTTTCCTCTCGCTCTGCCCACAGCAGGGAACAAAAACTATGACGTGAGCCGCTGCAATTACGATATTCTTAAGAATTCTTATACAAATGATTGATAATTATGTTAGTTTAAGGTTCATTATTAGGATAAAATATCATAATGCAACAACCAACAAAATCTTGGTAACCTTTGCATAAACAGGCATGCAATTTACAAATCGAAAAAAAAAAGAAAATTGTCTCCATTTAATTTGACTTTCTGTAAGTAGCACCAACATTCTTGGTAACCTTTTCTTACCAACGAAATAAGGATTATGTAAATGAAGTAATATTTACGTAAATAGGCACGCGAAAACGAAAACATTACTCGCTACTGTTGAAATATTCGAATACGAATAAATGTGGAATGAAAAATCCGAAAACGCGCGAGCTTCACAGATTGCGAGTGCTACATGCCAGTAATTGGAGCCAGCAAAGCATGCAAGTCATTACCAACACGTACCTCAAACAATAAACTTTTTAAATAGCCCATTACAGCTCTCATCCGAGCTCGCGTAATATGGTCGGAGTTTTTTAACATAGCAATTACCAGCTTAACGCGAGTTTATTGTAGTACCAGTCGATAATGACCCAAAGCTTGGTGATTATTCGCGCAGAGAATTTTACTTTACTTTTGTCAGTTTTTTTTTATGTTTAGAAAAGCTGAAAGATCCGCGATTTATTAAGGGCAAAGCTCGCCGACAGACGGTTACGTAATCTACCCGTTTAACAAAATATTTTTTTAACTACGAAGTGATAATTTTCGTGTTACCCACTTCTTATTGAAACTCGGATTGGTCATCGACTGTTTTAGCAATAAAAAGCTCAAATGATAGTGTTATTCTTCGAAAGTTGGAAGTTTAAATTTACTGTAAACAGCTGTTTTAGTTGATTGGCCCGTTATCTTGTCGGTGAACTTTGGCCTTAGAAAGGAAAAAATACTGTGAAGGCGATGTAATTGCTTTAAATTATTTAAATTTCCATTTAGGGGCTTTTTACCGAATTACAAAAATAAAATGTTTGATAAATTGTCCAAATATAAATGTAAATTAATTGCGTGGAAAAACGCATGGTCGTTACATTTTCAGCATCGTTATTACGTCGAGAGAAAAAGAGGCGTCTGGCATTTACTCAACAGCTGTAACTTTGTTACCTATTTATAATTTACTAGCTTCCCGCCAGCGGCTTCGCCCGCGTGTGTTAAAAGATGACCGAGTTTCATACAAAATTTACCCCCTTTTTCACCCCCTTGGGGGTAGAATTTATCAAAATCCTTTCTTAGCGGATGCCTACGTCATAACATCTACCTGCATGCCAAATTTCAGCCCGATCCCTCCAATGGTTTGGGCTGTGCGTTGATAGATCACTATGTCAGTCAGTCAATCACCTTTGAGTTTTATATATATTTATTTATTATTTATATTTATATTCTCTTTCAATTATTTTGTTAAATTGTAACAAAATATTTGGACACTGCTTTAAAATTAGGTAATTTTCATCATTATTAAAGTTACTGTGCTTACTAATGGGCAAGTTAACTTCATTCTTTATACCTAGCTCCCAGCGGCACGATACGGACCATATGGCCCAGTTACGGTGCGAAGAGTCAAATTGACACCACTAACGTTTTATGATGTCACGGATGAAGCTACACGACCGACAATTACAGTTAACTTTAATATTCCCAGTTATAGTCCAGTGGTTAAAGGTTGATATTAACTACTACGGTTCGACACCAGGCCTTAACGAGCTTAGAAAATATAGATAGATATCTATATTTTCTAACTGCGGAACCGATTTAGATAAAATTTGGTAGGGGGATAGCTTGAGCCCTGGAGAAACACATATTTTTTTATCTGGGTGCATTAAGTATAAGTATATCCCTCTTTTTGATAATTTATAGAATTTAAAAAAGGAATATTTTTATTACTAAGAGCCTCTTGACTATGATCATTACAATACTAAATTATGTGTTGTCCAGTATTATGTAAAGAATTTATCACAATTGAAATTAATACATTTCAAAGATTTATTTTCTTTAGTGACAGTAAATAACATTAAAAAAACAATAAAAAAAAACCAAAGAGTGTGAGCGCGATTAAAGGCTTAAAATGGGGTGATATAAATCTCCATCAATAATAATAATCAGTACTTCACACCCAGAAACTCATAACAAAATAGAAAAAATATAAATAAATAAATAAAAAAACCAAAACTAGAACTTCAGAATATTCTAGCTATCTATACAAAACTTCACATCATACGTTAATATATAACCGAACTGTCACGTAAACTAACTCGAATAAAGTTTGAACACTCAACGGGGAATCGGAATCCCTTCCTAACTTGGATTTTACTTTTAATGACGTAGGGATTAGATGAACCCAAATCGTGTTTGATTCAATTCCAAATTGATGTTGAATTTTATTACTTTTATTTTTATTTTATGGAGGAGCTCGTGGCTGAGTTACAGCCGTATGGTTCGACCGATCAAAGGTTAAGCTGCGCTTGGCGCGGTCAGTCCGTGGATGGGTGACCATCTTTGTCATAGCGAGCGAGACTCCTCCGTGCCTCGGAAAGCACGTTAAGCCGTTGGTCCCAGTTGTCATTTGTAGATCTTTGACACTCTTTACGGGTTGTCAGAAGCCAGAAAGTCTGACAATCAATATATATTAGCAAGGGGTACCCGGTAACTGGGTTGTTGAGGTCAGATAGGCAGTCGCTCCATGTAATACGCTGGTACTCAGCTGCATCCGGTTAAAACTGGAAGCCGACCCCAACATAGTTGGGAAAAGGCTAGGCAGATGATGATGTTAGTACTTTTATATATAATTATATTCGTAATTCAAAAGTATTACACGATTTTTAGCACAGAGTAGATGGTTATTTATTATAATGTTATATTATGTAAGTAGGTTTTTGTGATAACTATAGATAAGCCAATCATGTTGATTGTTGATAGTCAAAGTCAAGTCAAAAGAACGCAAGTATCAAACAACCCCCAGGGCCAGTCCCTGCCAGGGCTGCTGGATTGGTCGAAAGCGTTACCGCGACCCAGAACACAAAGGGCAAAGAAACGAACATGTATGGGTTTTAGTCAATAAAAGTCTGACACCCCCTCTTCTCACCCACAGGAGGACGAGGAGGATGGGGAGGATAATTTAATGATTTCCAATCCCTAAAAAAACAAATACAGATAACGTAAATAGAACGATAATAACTCATGAATATAATAGAACCATACGTAACACAAGATAGGGTCCTAAACTGAGAACAGGGAGTATTAAGTGGGTTACAATACAAAGGTACTTGGACAGTTGCAAAGTGCCCGGAGCCAGGACTTACAGGAGAAACGCTCGGTTTAATACAACTTTGAAGGCACAAATGTAATTTCACACAAAACTTTTCATCCCTTCGGCAAGGATAGATATTCGAAATTAATTGGATACCTACTGTGTTTTGTACAGTAACAAATTGGGTAATTTTATGTATTGTGAATTCAACATTAAACAGAAAAATATATTGTAAACATTCAAGGTCGTGAGTAGAGTAAATCAAGATTTAATACTGCTACATTAGTTTTCGTGCAAGTCACTTAATTAGATTACGGCTTAATATTGGATACTAGCTGTTTCCCGCGGTTTCACCCGCATCCTATTGGAACTACTTCAGGCACCCGGTATAAAAATAGTCAATAAACGAGGTCCCATCTATCTCCATTCTAAATTTCATTAAAATCGGAATAGCCGCATTACCGTAAAAGCATACAAACAAACTCATATTCGCATTACTATTATTAGTTAAGATTAATTAACAACTTAGAATATTTCAATTCAATTAAGTACCGAAAGCGGACTACTAGGCATGAGAAAGTATAAGGTTCTATGTCAAATTAAACAAAGCTCGGAGTCTAGATTTGAACTCAATTGAAGGCAATAAAGCTTACTCCTCATTAGTGAAATGTGGATATGCTATAGATTTTCCTCTGCCTCACCCTTAGAAGAAAAAGCATGCTGATATATACCTTCAATACACCTGGAGCGAGAACAATATCATGTTAAATAGGTAACGTTGCGATTGAAAAAACGGCATTGAACCAACAACAGACAACGAACAATGCAAACACGCCCAAACTAGAGCGCATATGCTCACTCACACTCGCCAATTATACCTATTCACAGCACTGCAAATGTTTGTCTACGAGCCTTTATTGAAAAAGGGCGTTTCAGTGAATAAATTTCATGATCGTCCATTTGCCCTTTGCCCGAATATACGAAACTCTGAAAGTATTTTAGTCTAACGAGCTTGAACGAACTTTCCGTTATGCATACAAAAAGGTTCTATCGTCAAGAAATTACGTGGCTGTTCGTTCAACATTGTTATGAGCTAATTGAATTGTTTAATTAAGGATGCTGTCACATCGGTATTGAATATTGCAAAAAAAATGCGGTGTAGCAAACCAAACATTTAAATTCCAATAATTTTATACAATAAATTTTATTCTAGTATTATTTGGAAATTCTTGGAATTTTGAAAGTGTCTTGGATATTTTCCGCTCTGAAACAATGGAAATTATTCCAGTCTAAAATTTCATGATTATCTACGTTCGTCGAACGAACTGTCTTGCGGTCCATGGTCATAGCTAGCATATAACTAGGAGAAAGGAATCTGTAATTCTTTTCAACATCTCTTCGTCAGAAAAGGAGACTGCGACCTAGGTGATTATGTTTTGACCATATCAAAACCACGGCTGATAATGAGATCACCCATTACACCTCAGTGCCGAAAAACAAAGACTTTATTAGCAAATTCAACTGATTTAACTGGATTGAATTCATTATTCCAATGGCAAAATCATATTATTGAAACTGATGCTGATTGCAGTTGAGATGAGATAAAACGATACGTGATCCGAATAAACGTAGAACTTTGGTATCTGATCAGTTGTAAATCATCCAATTTATATCAGACAAGCTATTTCCCGCGGTTTCACGTGTCCCGGAGGAACTATTTGACGCACCCGGATAAAAAGCAGCCTATCTTCTGCCAAACTAAATTTTATCCAAATCGGTTCAGTCGTTTTACCGTGAAAACGTAATAAAGAAACAAACAAACTCACTTTGGTATTTATTATTTTAGTTAGAATGTTCAAATTTAACTATCTTCTTCAAATCTAACCGTAATAATAATAAAACGTCACGATACACACGTCATAATATGACATTATCAGAGCTCAACGAAGTCTCTGATTTTAAAGACTGAATCGAAAATATAATGGAGTTTTCTGCAGAAACCTATATTACTTGAACCTTTTTCACTACCTAAGAGCGTTTCATATAGTCAAATAAAAATCTTGATTTCAATTTGACTTTGTTATTCTATAATACTGACTTCAAGCCTTGGAAAAATAAAAAAAAGGAATAACTCATTCCGACCTAGCAGTTAGCAGAGTATTAAAATCCACAGTATTACTAAAAGAGGAACAGGTACAGTGAGTAAAAACGATTCTAAATCTCAACTATGCTAAGCTCTTAAAGCAAATTCAAAGCTTAGCGTCCATATTTTTCAGTAAGTGTCTTCTTAACGACTTTAAATCCGAGTGGAGTGCAAGCTAGCGGAATCCTAGCATTGATCACGTAAAATTGGAACAGACCCAACATTCGTGCTAGAAGAACTGCAAGCACCTGCCTTGCGTTTAATTATCTGAATTATTTTGAATCTTCATGTTTTTTCAGTTTTTAAGTAGCACTTCTTTATCATATTTACTGAGAGGGAGTGTCAGACTCTTACTGACTAAAACCCATCCATGGTCCTTCCCAGCCCTTTGTATTCCCGCAGCCCCGACAGGCTATTTCCGATTTTTACTGACTCTTAGTTTAGTGGTCACAAGCCTCCCATCCAGCCATCCCAAGTTCGATTTCCAAATCAGATAAGTATTATTGCTTATTGCAGTGAAATATATTTCAATAGCAATTTGTGTCTATTTTTTTAGAAACCTCTTAAAATTATGCACCTTTTCGTCAAAAGTGCAACGGGTTCTTATAAAAGTATGCATACAAAATGACATTGAAAATCGCAAGGGTATAGCTTCCTCAGAAATTGGCACCGCGCCAGAATCTAAGAAAAGTTTTATTATAAGACTAATTAGGTTAGAGCTTGGTTGATGCTCGGTGGCTCGGCAGGTTACCCAGAGCGCATCTATGATTAAAAACTCAGATACACCAATTTCTAGAAATTCATGTCAACACACAAGATAATACCCCCGAATTTGTTTCGGAATTTCATCTCAGGGTTCATTACCTCTGATATAAATGCACGATGAGTCAGCAAATGTTACAGCTAGCGAAATACAAAAATACAAGTCGCAGAATAAATAATTTCATTATTTTTTTCAAGATCAAATAATAATATAATCTCAAACATGTTATTAGAAAACGAATATACTTAAAGGTACATTCACCTTGATTGATGCATACTTTATATATGGCGATATAATGGAAATACCCACGAACCGTGATATTGCAACGGAATTCACTACGTTTCTCTGTCAGCAATTTATATACGAGCAACGTCGTACCCGGGACGTACGACGTTGCTCATCGGTATCGTAACATGACGCCTGTTTTCACCTAAAGGTTAGCTAGAGATGCCTAGACTATAAAGCTAAGTTTACACTACGATACCATACATACACTCAGTGTATACGAGGAGTGTATGTGTGTAAACAGGTGTGGGGCATTTATTGTGTCACGAGAATAGTGTCGCGACAGTGGCATCATAAAGAAATTGTCGAAGTGTGAACTGCACAGTGTAAAAAATCATTCTGACATTTGTGTCGCAATTTTTGTCGTAGTGGAAACTTAGATTAAGACAACTGTATTTATGTTTTAAGTTGTATGTGATTGGAGTAGCCTATTGCCATCAACTTTTCACACTGTAACAGAGAACAACCCAATAATATTTTTTCGACCTGAGAATCTATCTCTCTCTAACTAATTCAAAGCATCAAACCCAGCAAACATCGACCACGAAACCAACCAAGCATTTCCCGGATCAGCAGTAAACTTTGAAAAGCAGATCAAACAACATCCTATATAAACATTTGTTATACAGACGATCATAGAATCTCAAATAAACACCAACTAAAACATCGTTTCATTGGAAAATGTTTCTATTTTAGAGAATCATGTCAACGGGAGCTTGGAACAATGTTTACCCTAGTGATTAGTTTTCGAGATAAATCCACAGCGTAGCAACTTGTTCGCTCCGGACGATCAAGTTAGCTCTTGTTTGTTGGCGAGATAAAACATTGAGGTGGGCTGGCTAACAATGCTGTTGCGTATCTCGTGCCATACTCCTGGTCTATTTGAATGATGGGATTTATACGTCCCAAGGTGCGGTATGAGCTTGGGACTGAACGAGTGAGCGAGAACGCGTTCTTTGTTTGAATAATTTAATTCAGAATATCAATAGTCTAAACATTTCCAGAAATACAATTATTTAAGTGTATACACTCCTGAAACACCTGTACATCTGAGCCCCGCTGGCCTTCCACTTTCAACTAAAAGACGCGCCGTCATACCATTTCTTTGTACAAAACGAAATTACGTTAGAACATAAATGCTTGTAGCTTTACTACTGAATAGAAGAAAAAAAAGGTTATTTTTAGCACAGGTGTCTTCCGAAAGCGATCGAGACAAAGTACTTATATTTTTACAAGAAACTACTTTCACGAGAATAAAGAGATACTACAAACAAAGTCTGGCTATAAGTAGGGAATAGGTATCTCTAAAATGCAAAATAACCAACACCACTTACATTAAATAATGTTTCACGAAAATCTTAAGGGAAAAGAAAGTAGCCATTAGCAAGCTTTTATTCATAATAAAAATGATTTAGATACTTCCCGCCTCACACGTTAAAAGCAAAATCAATTTAATTATTGAATTTACATAAAAAAACTCGATACGAGAAAATCAAATTGGATTGTAGAAAAATATTTTGTCAGCGGCATGACAAACGACGTTACCTTTGATATTTTGACGGCAGACATACCGGTCGTTAAAACCTTCATTGTCGAATACAAATAAAATATTTATACTCGAATTGAAGCGGACTTATTATCGTATCGAGTCCTGAATTGAGGAAAAAGGACAATTATTCACCTTAGTAAAATTGCCTTTAGTGTGTCGCACAAAATATTATTTTATAAGATTTATCTGTAGTTTTATAATTACATACTTTAAATCACCACAGTGTAATTTGTGGAGAAAAAAAAATGAAACTAACTACCGTAACTCGAGAACTAAATATTTATTTCTCTGCCATTCACGGGACTAGAGAGTCCCGGACCTTTAGGAGGCGAACGTGGTGCCGAAGCCTACACGCAAAAGCCCTTTGAGACAACTTTAATGAAATGTAATGATGGCACAAAACCGACGATTATCCCTGTGAGCACTATGGAAATGCACCCAGGCTTGCGCAAGACTATTGCTTAACATGAAAAATACTACTTGGGCTACTGTGGTCATCGATACCATCATCGATAGTGGATAAGGATATGGAGAACTATTGGAACCTATGGCGTCTGCCGAAACAATGTAAAATATACATGTAAAAATGGCTGGCGGAGACTCGCCAGCTCACTAACCGGGCCGCCCAGAAATGTATCTATTTATCAACATTTTAAATTATTCCTACAATACTAAAGTACAAGTAAAACATTTTTTTTTCATTCATTATATATTTTATGATGGAAAAACATCTTAGGTAGCCGCATAATTACGGTATTCCCGAAGCACTTTTCAGAGTTTCCTGCCACAAGCACTTAAAAGCATGTCATTTTAAGGCTGGCGTCACCTGTACTATATTTCCCCGCACTTCCTTCTTCCATCATGTTTTTCTTGAGTTTACGTAATCCTTTCGGATCCCGCCAGCTCCACGAGCCAATTTAGACGCAATCAATAGTCGATATCGCGCTTAAAATCGACAGATAAACTCTATTGAAGAGGTGAGCCCAAGATTTAGAAGGATACGTATCATTGGCGATAAGATATTGTGTTTTGTTTTGCTAGGTACTAATATTCTAAATGCCAAAGTTTGTAAATACGCATGAATATGATTTGTAGATGCGTATAAATAATATACGCAAAAATTAGATTACTGCTGAATGGATTTGGTTGAGATTTGGTAAACATATAGTTTATAATTTGTATTAACACATAAGGTACTTTTAAACGTAATGCAAGTAAATCCGCAGGTAGCAGCTAATAAAGTTTTGTCTAGAAAAATTACAATACCATGTCATATATTAATTGTACGTACAATTTAATAAACTCCTCTCTCTAATCACACTATATTTTTGTACTCTATTAAAACTAATAAGCAGGTGTATACGAGTACATACCAACGTATGAACTAAAATATGGAATTGTTCAAAAACTGATTTGCATAAAACGATAAAACGCGAGGTGGCCGAACCTTTTTATTTTCACAGATGTAACGAGAAGTCGTCTTTTTACGTTCAATTTATGTTCTTTTTATTTCAAGAGATAAAATGCTCTATTGTTCTGTTGAATTTTTCAAGTCTGCTTCAAAATTTAAAGCTCTTCCCGACATTATTACTGGCTGTCCGATATTTTTTTAATCTTCTTATGTATTGCAAGATTTATCTTTTATTTTGAGGTAGAAAACGAAAGCTTACCTTTCTATCTTTTTAATTATTTACCAACTGAAAAATGATAAAAGGTAAAGCATACTAACATAGTAACATTCAGTTAAATAATTCTACAGGTGTACAAATATAAGTCCTGTCAATCATCTTAAGTACAGTACTGTACTTAAAAATACATCACCAAGCACCCATTACAATTAATAAGCGAATGGATCTATGTTTGCATAAAGTGGGGGACGCTGGCACCCCAATTACCCTACCTTGTAACCTACTTTCACACAACGGCTAAATACTGCTTATTACCGCCTTTGTCGTTAGTCTGCTTTTAAACGCGAAGAAGTTTTACCCTTTTTTGTGATAAAAACATCTAAATTACACCTACAAATAGCCACTCTAAATATCCCATTTTGTAAGAACTGACTGGATAATTTATTACAGAAAGGTATTATTTTTCTGTTTTTTTTTCTACATAAAACCAACGAATGGTGGCCATCTACGAGAATGAGAGAATATTCTATTCTCTAGGGTCATCCAATTTTGCTAAGAGGTATGCTGTAGGAGAAGATGCTCCGCGATTTAATTAATTACATAACAGTGAGATTTGTTTTTGAACGTCGGAAGACCGATCAGATTAACTAAGGGGAAGTGTTTTAATTTGTATTCGAAAAGGTGCTTCCAGGTAATATTGTGCGACAGACTAAGTTCGTCGGAGCTTCGTAAATTCCGATAATACTTTGGGCAGAAACCGTAAACTTCAGCCGTGGAACTTTCTACACTATCTCATTATTTGTTCATATGCATATATGTTTGTCTAATATAGTTAGATATAAGTAACATAAATACGCCTGAACGTGCTAATGATGTTAATATTTCAAAGCAATTTAAGATCTTTGTACCAAACTCAAAATCTACTTCATGTTTTACTACCTAGTGCATTTTGTAAATAACATATATAAATTCACAAGATATAAACAGTTTGCAGCTTGACAAAATGTACGAATATAACACGTACCGTTATTTCCAGCTGGTACATCAAAGTGGAATCGCAGATTGCACAACTTGCAAGACGAAATATCATCCCCAAAGGATTTACATCGAGTAATAAACAAACCGTATTTTATTTCTGTACCGGCAACGTGACGAGAAAACTTGGAATAATATTAAAATTGTATCTTTGCAAATTAAAAGAGCATCTTGGTACGCACCGGGGCACGTCCGCTCGACACGAAAATAGAAGCTCGACTGAATTTCAAGTGCTGTCGCTACGGGTGAATCTCTGACTACCCTACAATTGACGCGTTCGCTGCAGCAATATTTTCACTGAATACCGTCACGGAACGGAATGTTCATGCGAGCATGTGAAAGCCTTTCACAGGCGCTCGGAACCCCATTTTATTAGCAGCCAATAAGCCGTAACGTGTCTCGGCTACTTACACCAATGCCATTGATGGAAATTGGACGGTTCTATATCCAGGAAGTGCCTTTTTACTAGTGAACCGTAATGGGAATGCTTTCTTTACTTTTGATAATGATGTTATTTCGCAGAAAAAGATCTTGTATTCTAATTTATAATAAAATTACAATGCGATACAATTACACACAATTATAATTTCAGTGTAGTTTCATTTGAAATGCAATCATGCCAATAAAATAGGTATGTATTCAAAGAATCCCCAATTACCTAACCGTCAGAAACCAACCCTCTTTTATTTTATCTGTTGTTTGCACTGTAAACGTGTTGTTTTCGTCATATTAGTACGTCACTGTAACTGAAGACCAGTTTAATCTTCGGAACATCACCTGATCTCCCTGGAGCTCTCCATGATGGATGGCTAACACCTGCCACGGGATTTAACTTTGTTATTTCTATTCACGGTAACATTACTGGCTAAATGTTCAGTGTTGGTGGAATTAAACAATGGTTTGAATCAATATGTATGCGTGTGTATGTTGGTTTGCTTGTTGTAGCTACTTACTAATTGTTTTAAAATACTTTTATTAATTCCCAAAAATTCTATAAAAAAATAATACTTCAAGCAGGCCCAGGGTTATGTATTATCAGCTTCGTTTATCTTTGGCAAAGAGCGTACAAATGTTATTAATTAATTAATAATAAATTAATTTATTATTGCACAATCCAGCTGCAGCAGTCCAAATCTTTTAGAAGCACTATGGAAATTTCTCGAAGGTGAAGTTGACCGAATGGAAACATCTCCAAATAGTATTTTTCACAATCTAATCTTATAAAATAGCGAATTGCGAAATATTCCGTTTGTGGTGTCGGTCGTACAAATAACTTGACAGCAATGTAGTTTATTAAGTAGAAAGCATTTCTATTTCTCCGCGTTTCCAATTCCGAAAATATGAAAGTCAATATTCACAACACGGTAATATTAATGTGATGAATGAATAATCAAATACCGATGGTACTTCTATTAATTCTTCGTCATCGTTGAAAATACTTATAAATCGTGACATTTTTCATCATGAATTAAGAGTTGTGATTATATAAAACTAGCTTCTAGCCTGTCTGGTGGCAAATTTTGTATGAAAATCAAAATAAAATAGCGAAGGCGCTGGCGGAAAGCTAATTAGATATATAATAAAACTGTGATAGTTTAGCTTTTAATCTATACTAATATTGAGGAAAGATTTGTTTGTTTGTTTGTAGGGTTTTAACTCAAAAACTTCTGGACCGTTTTTAAAAATTCTTTCACCGTTAAAAAGCTACATCTTTACGAAGTGTCATAGGCTACATTCATTTCCAGAAATAATTAGGGATACCTACTAAAACTTGAATAATGTAACCCAAGGTGAAAAAAAAAACACAAGGGCGAAGCCGCGGGCGGACAGCTATTAGTGATAAAGTGTTTCTGGAATAGGTCCAGAAGTTTCAGGGAGTTCCTTACCTTACTCATCTTTACCTTTTTATAATATTACTAGCTGTTTCCTACGGTTTGACCCGTGTCCCAAGGGAACTTCTTAACGCACCCAGATAAAAAGTAGCCTCTATCCATCTTACCGTGACAACATAACAAACAAACACTTTCACATGTATAATATTAGAAATAGGATTAGGATAGAGTTGATGTGTTTTTATCAAATCAAACCAAGTTTACCTAAAGTTTTTTTTTTATTTTTTCTTAGGGGAATCTTCTTAAATTAAACCCACGGATTCATTATGGAAAGCCTCCTATCGCAATAGGTATCTAAATCAAAAATCTTCAAGGAATAAAAGGAAAGAATTTAATTCATAGGAAGCAGGAGCAAGCCGGAACGATTCGTAAAGATTACCGTTCGTTAGCCGTGGCGTTCTGCCGTGCAGCCGTGAATCACTGTCTAGATTATTGTACTGCAGAACTGACGTGACTACCATCGATCTTGCTTAGATTATTTTACTTTTTGTCTTTGGACCACCTGCTTGTTTTCTAGTTGTTTAAATTAAAGTATTTTTATATAGAAAGAACGATGAAGGCTTGTGCTCAAAATTTTCATGTAGACAAAGCAGACAAAATATACAACGACAGAGATGCAAACCGTGATATAAGAGATTGAAACGACTTGGTAGACACTTTCACCTGAAAATAATTTAAATACAAGTGTCCACTACCACCGTAGAAATTTAGAAATAAAAAAAGAAGTAGATTTGGAGCCAGATTTGTATGAAGTAATAAAGTAGATAGGTAATAACATAGATAATATATATATATATACTAGCTGTTTCCCGCGGTTTCACCCGCATCCCGAGGGAACTACTTAGCGCACCCGGGTAAAAAGTATCCTATGTTGTTCCTCAGGGTCTATTCTATCTCTGTACCAAATTTCATTTATATCGGTCCAGTAGTTTTGGCGTGAAAGCGTAACAGACAGACAGACAGACAGACAGACAGAGTTACTTTCGCATTTATAATATTAGTAAGGATATAATATGTTACTAAAGTATTTCAATTACTAAAACTCCCACCGCCATTTCCTTTTTTATTAAAAGAAAACAAAATCCAGTATCGAAAACCAATCTCATCTGGCGGTGACACTTTGTTAGAATGGGCCAAGAATGACACCAACATCATAAAAATTCACGACGGCCCACCAACGCAAACAATCCTGTGTAACAATAAAAAAATAAATGACACAAATATTTCCTCTCATTTCCTCAAAAAAGTTCGTAATAAGCCATTAGTTTTGCGAGAGAAAACGTGTTCAGCATTAAAGAGCGATTCTCAAACGAACTGTGACTCGGAGGCTGAAACTTTATGTCCATCTAAAATTTCTTCGCCATGAATATGAGGATGAGGCAGTCACGTATTATCCCCAAAAAACATTATTCTTTGTGAATACAATTTGTTCCTTAGTTTCTTCCTGCAGATGTTTGGGAGAAACAAGGGTTTTACGGGTTTTTGACGGTGGCGTTTGCTAGTCTGTTTTCTGTTAGAACTTTTTCGAGGGTTGTCGTTCCGGAAGCCCTCAGTTCGTCCATAAAACAACATCGGTACTTGATCCCTTCGTCTGTATAAAATAGATAGATAGAACGATATAAATTGTGTCGTACTTTCTTTCTTTTCTGAAATCTATTCAGACAGAAAGTAGCTGAAAAATGGACTTGAAGGTTGTCAATAACTCTTTTAAATCTAATTCCACAAAATATAAGTTTTAGTTTTTTTATTTAACAAACCTTTTTCAAAATGAAAGTGGTATTTACATGATTCTACTTTCAACAAAATATTTTTCGACATAGTCACGTTTGGCAGTTCAGCAGATCAAGACCCTATTTGCAAGGGCGGGAGCACATCAATCACAGTAGAAGCGGAGATTACAAGCTGTAGGCACACAGCCGCCGGGAATCAGGTGATCAATCACTCTTTGCTCTGTTAGTATAACAATCTGGCCAACCGATACCAATCACATGTTGCGTCGGCATTACATATTCATAAATAAACTTTAACGACTAGATGTTTATATATAAACTGGTGAAATGAAGATTCACCAGTTTATAGACATTAAAATAGGTACAGCTACCTTTTGTCTAAACGTACTTAAAAAATAGGCGTGATATTATGTTTGAATATTTACTTGGAAAATGGACGAAAAAACATACAATATAAATGCATTAATATACTAGTAATTTGCAACTACATTATAAAAGCCTTATCAAAAAAATAACATAAAATGCTCTCTACTCTTGGGAAACGATGTGTTAACTCGTATATTAAAATTTAGACATGAGAGACATAAAATTCTCTCACAAAAGTTTAAATATCAAAAATCCCATAAAAAAACTTGAATAAGTACAACAGTTTCCTAAACTTTGATATCTACAGAAGATAGTCAAAGTACCTATTCTTTTTCTTACTCATCATAAAATAGTAAGTGGATCTCTCAGCGCTTATGAAGATAGCCATGAAACCCTAAAAACGGCGAACATGCTGAGACGGTGCCTTACAAAAATGATGGGCGATAGCATTCAACCCTCACTGGTCGCGTGCCGACCTGATCCTAATCTGCTTTCGAGGGTACTGGACCCATTATTACTTAATCTTCTGATTATGTTCGCTGATTACGGTGGTTCCGACCGTCTGACCTTGGTATGATAGCTGTTAAGGCGTGCGCAATATCGAAGTTCGTGTTATAATTTTCGTGGAATCTTTATGATAGATTATCGGAAACTAACTAACGGTAACGGTTTTTGTTTTTATGTTAGTAATCTTTTATGAAGCATAATGATAGATGGATGGTGTGGGCATGTGGCATGGAAGGATGGATGGTAGGGAAAACGTAATGAATTGAATTGACTAATTCAAGTATTAGCATGCATTACATGAAGTTTAGTGTTACACTTTTTATATTGACTGAGACTATACCATCTTTACTAATATGTAAAAGTGATTATGTTATGTGCTTGCTATGATAAACCGCTAAACTAATTTAGTTGAAATTCTCGGTGTAAAACCTGGAATATTTTTTATTTTAGTTGCATAAACGAGATCTCTCCAGATGCGAATGGTATTGAAAAATAACTGAATTACATGACATTGGATAAAACCTTCAAAACTACAAGGTGACTTCACATAAATCAACTAAAAACGCAAAACTTTTTGGGCATGAAACGCTAAAAAGCCCAGTATCTCGTCATTCTTCCTTGCGGGGTGACCCATTTATTTAGGCAAAAGTT
The DNA here is from genome assembly GCA_963891755.1 of Pyrrhia umbra. Lineage (NCBI taxonomy): Eukaryota > Metazoa > Arthropoda > Insecta > Lepidoptera > Noctuidae > Pyrrhia > Pyrrhia umbra. The sequence continues at coordinate 4,578,471 of OY982923.1, read as the reverse complement.
AAATAAATGGAACACAATTTGAATAAATGGGTTACGATTTATTTAATTATTCCCGTCGGTGCCCGAAACGCAACTTCTGTATAGAACAGAATAACCACTAGGAAAATTAAATCGATGTTTCAAAACTAGAAATGTCATTTCGGAGTTTACAAAAAACTGAGTTTACACTCGAGACCACTGAATCCGGGTCAGTCACAAAATGAAACTACGAATGCTACATAGTAAGTCGTCTCAGGTGGGTTTGAGAAAAATTTGCTACATGGGCTTGTTAGGTTAGTAAACCTGGCCACACGATAAGAAGTAGAAAACTACTACTACGTAAAGCAATTATTTATTTAAAAACTCTACATTTAATTCAAAGATAATAATTAAATAAATGCACTTTTGTCTAATCCTTAGGATAAATAAGTGTGAAGTCCTATCATAAATAATTACCCTAGTTCTCTCAACAATCTATTATAAGTAAAACAACAAGGACTTATAATTAAGTTGAACCTGTTTATTCCAAATTATTAATCACGGTGCACAAATAAACGTGAGAATCTGCACTGGACGTGAACTTCGAAGTATTATTCGCTGAGTTGCTAACTCATTACCCGCACCGCCACAAACGGAGCTGAGCTCACCAAACTGCAGTAAACTGCCACGAGATTACTACAAGAAACGTTGTCTTGCCACCTCGATCCCGTTAAAGTTTTTCTGTTTTAAAAATAAATTTTCTTTTCAGGACTTTTCTGGAATTCGTACCAGCAGATAGAAAGAACTTTATGTGAACTTCCCGACTGGACGGTGGAATGGAAACCGCATTGCTTGCGATTCATTTGTTTTATGTTTATAACTTGTTCTGGAGAAATATTGTTGCAGGCTAGTAAAACAAATGTGCTGCCAGAAGGGCAGAATTATGTAGGTATGTTTCGTCATTCTTAACATAAAATACAAAATGTTGTTTTACCACCTTTTCCTATGTTGCAGTCAAACATAGTGTTTTACATGGAGTAACTGCCTATCTGACCTCCACAGCTTTTTCTTTTCTGACTGCAAAAGATCTACAAATGATATTTGTTTATCCCAGATGTCATTTGAAGATCTTAGACTTATATGCTTTCTAAGGCACGAGGGATTCTCGGTATGACATAAATGATCACTAATCCACGGACCGCCGCGCCAAGCGATCGACCTCCTCTGAGTTGTTTTATTACACAATAAATTATGCTTACTTTATTTTGAAATAATAGAGGACTAATTCGAGTTATGGTTCTCAAGTTAAAAATAAAATGCTTATTCATCACTTTCATAATACTTTTTTCAAGTTTATCGTACAACAAATCGCATTTACTTAATCCACAACATGGTATTTTATTTTTGTTGTAAAAATAAAACAAAAGTACTAAGAAATTATAATATTAACAAGATCTTTTGATAGTTTTGGTGTTACAAGCACGACTGGTGAGCTAGCACGACTAGTGAGAGGTCCTGGTTGCGATTCCCGAGTTAAAGAAAATATTATTATTGGTTTTGCCTGCGGAAATGGGGTAGTAGGTTAATTTTTAACATAAACCTAGACTTATTTTAACAGTCTACGATATTTTATATTAAATACAAACTTAACATTCTTTACTAACAATTAATAATATACATATTTACATGCTTAAATATTATCTTAACAGTTATATTTTCCCGCGTATAGTTTCAAACCCTACTACTCTGCTATCTTTGGAAGTTTAATGTATTCGAAATCAATAATAGTGTTGATCTGGATCTGCTCTTAGGTCATGTTTCTAGATTCAGGCAAGGCGAGAGCTATAATAAGTATAGGCAAACCGCGGCGGTCTCAGTTGTAAAGACGAAAGCTATCGAGCGACGATTGGAACAAGTCTAGAATATCAAATGTTTCATTTGAACATTTAATTTTAGCTTTATAATTTTATCATATTTTAAAACAAATAGAAAAGTTAAAAAAATATAATACTGGCTGATTTTTAACCGACTTCAAAAAAGGAGGAGGTTCTCAATTCGACGGTATGTTTTTTTTTTTTTTTTTTTTTTGTATGTTTGTTACGCGATTACTGCGCCAATTGTGGACCGATTTTGAAAATTCTTTTTTTGTTCGAAAGGAGATACTTCCGAAGTGGTCCCATATAAATTTTATCACTACCGGTTCAGCCGTTTTATAAATATATCAAAAATAACGATTTATCTCTATCTGCTGATATGCCAAATACTTAGATGATTTGGTTGTTTACGCTTATTACAACCTAAAAAAAAAGTGGTGTGTTTATTTTGTTAAGATAGCAAGACCGAGACACTGAAAAGCGAAAAAATAAAAAACTTTTTACAAAAAAATAAAACCGACTTCCAAAAAAAAACTGAAAAGTAAAAAATAATTTTATTTAAACGCTTTACGACCAAAACATCGCTTTCGAAGTCGGTGGCGAAATACTAACAATAGTAACTTACAAGACACCGACTTCTAGAGCGATGTTTTGGTCGTAAAGCGTTTAAATAAAATTATTTTTTACTTTTCAGTTTTTTTTTGGAAGTCGGTTTTATTTTTTTGTAAAAAGTTTTTTTTACGAAAAAATATCGGATTCGAATTACATGTTGGAAAAATTGCAGTTTATTCTGGATTTGTTTGGTCTTTACCCACGCCATATTTCAAAGTGTCTATGAAAAATTCATACTATTTTTTGTAAAAAAAAGTACCTTATTATAATAATAATAATAATAGGTACTTATATCAACAGCAGATTAGCAGTTCTATGATTTCTATAGTGCTTGTTACTTGTGAATATCGTACGAATCTTTTCTCCGCATTGATTTATGATGAAACGAGATTAAGGAAGCTTTTCGTCTTTGTTCGAAGAAATAAGATTTTACTGATAAAGTTATCTGTCTGCGAATTGCTTTTTGATTAAGGAAATATTGTTTTTGAATGTACTGTATGAGCCCTAAGGAATATTATGTAACAATTTTATTTTTTTGTGCTATTTCGAATACTATGTTGACAAGGAAAAACCTTTAAATAAAATGTTTGAACACAATATTTTAATCCTAATTAAACTTTATATAAGAAAGAGAGTATTTTTGGTTATTTGTTTCGCTTTCACGATGAAATGGCTGAACCGATTTGAATTAAACTTAGTACGAAGGTAAAGGGGATCTATGGAGACGGTACATATTCTAAACAAAAGTTCTTCATCATAATACATTAAAAATATAAACGATACAAAAACATTTTACTTAAACTAATTACTTAGATATTAATTTTCAGCTTAGGAGCCTGTTATTTTTAAAACTTATTTTAGTAAACGGAACAATAGACTGAAGCTTAGATACCCGCTTCTTAGTTTCTAAGATTTAACATTTTTTCACGTAAAAAGGCTACATTTTTATCCTACCTACCCAAGGTTTTTTCGCTTAACCTAAATTATTCATGACCCTAATCCAAGTTCTATTGTAAGCTGGATTGATCCAATCTAACTTTATTCTACTTTTCCACTAAAATATTGTAATAAGGCATCTGAATAGTTTAGACATCAATTTTGGGAACGAAAATTATGCTAGTATCATTTTCTTTTCCCTAAAATACTCAATTTAAAAAAAAAATATTTGCGTTGCTCTCATTATGATAGCCATTTATCCTAAATATATAATTAAATGATAGGCTACAATATTCTTGAAAGTACCTTATCTTATACCAAATGGAAATTAGTAGATAAATAACAAAAAAAAAAAAGTAATTAGCAAGTAATTTTTAAGTTCACCTAGAATTAATTGATTCTATAAAGCAAGTTAAGTACAAACCACGCTATGTTTAATAAGAAACTGGGTAGGTGTTACGGGACATAATAATTCAGCTATTCAAAACTTAAGACCGGACTTAAGCACGAGTATATAATTACATAACTGCCTAAGTAAGGTGCAATTTTCATGAACAAAGTATAGACGCTGTGGTAATAAGGATTAACTTACAAGATTAGGTACGTTTATTATTAGATGCCTTTTTATAATTAAAATATTACAATTTCTCTTAATTGAGCTGAATTTATGGCTCTCAAGTCTATTAAATTACCAGCGTAGACTTTACACAAAACTGAAACAGGTTTGTTCTCAACTTTTCTTGATGGGTGAGTATTGTATTCGCATGTTGGCCCATCGGGCTAGCTTAAGTTAATATATACATCTATGTGATATAACAAATTAACATACATTTGATACGAGTACATAGCCTGGTAGATAGCCTTTTTTTGGGTGGAAAATCATCAAATGGCTGAAGAGTGTTAGACTCTTACTGACTCAAACTCATCTATGTTCCTTCCTCAGCTCGTGGCGTTCCGGTGGCACGTTAACTCTTTCGAAGATATCGCAGCCCCGGCAAGACTTTCCCTTCTTCTATAGCATACATGCAGTCAACATATAAAGGATTATCTTGTATATCTAACAGAGAGATCTCACTCCAATTATAATGAGACACCAGAAAAATAAAGACACAGAACTTAATATATCCATAGCCCACCAGAAACATATTTCTACATAAGGTTTAATAAGCTCCAACACTCTATAATCTATAGTAATATAATAAAGCTGAAGAGTTTGTTTGTTTGTTTGTTTGTTTGAACGCGCTAATCTCAGGAACTACTGGTACTATTTGAAATTTTTTTTCAGTGTTAGATAGCCCATTTATCGAGGAAGGCTATAGGCTATATATCATCACGCTAAGACCAATAGGAGCGGAGCACCACTATTCCACGCGGACGAAGTCGCTGGCAGAAGCTAGTAACAACATAAAAGTTCTTAGCTTACGCCTCAGCCTCACCAAATTCTCATTTAGTTAATAACGTGACACAAAGACATAATCCAGGCCAGACGCGTCAAGGAAGTAATAATGTGGGAAAGCTAATACATTAGTCGACGGTGAATGTTGGGCGAAGTACTCACGCTAGTTGTATGGGAACGGGTGGACTAAATATGAAATGCGTTGAATTATAGAGGAGCTGAATACCGTCAAAGTACTTCCCAGTTTACAGGGGTGTCGAGAAACTGGGAGGATTGGCGGTCAGCGGAACAATACTTAGGTACTATCCCACTGCCTTGTTGATTATGTGGCTGGGGACGGTTGAGCCTCTTTGTTGCGATGTCCCGGGCCGAGCATATTGTCATTGGGTTTTGTGAAACTCGGTAGCAGTCCAAAGTTTATATTTCTGACATAGAGTATGAGTAGTTTATACTGCAGACATTAACTATAGTGATACACAAATGATAGTAATCTTTCAAAATTCATTTGGTACCTACACGGTTTCTAAAAGAATGTCCTATAAAGAAAAGTTTGCAAAAACTACATGCAGAACCCTAATTTCATGAGTATAAGTCACAAAAACGAATGTGCAAGTGTCATAAAACACTTTAATTATGTTGATTTCCTAATAAAAAGACACTCGTTTATCGTATTCCTCCAGTTATTCAGCATCTTAGCCAAGTTACGAGCGAATCGTAAAATTGTGACAATCGTTAATGAAGCGACGGTTTCAGACAGATGACACTACTTACTAACTTCTATAAAGCCTAGGTTAATTCAGTGCTATTTGTTTTAATGATCCAGTAGTTAAATGAGGCCTTGTGCTCTATTATTTACATGAGGACAAAGTTTTTTGTTTTCCTTTTAAATGTGACAAGTAAAGTTGTTGTCTTAGTCTATTTAGGTAGCTAAATTGTACCTAACTAAAAATAAAGTTTTTCTATTATTTAGGTAATTACATAATTAATGATAATCTCCCTAAATTTTGGATTTCAATAGTACCATACCAATCCTACTTGGATAATATTTAATTTTTATAAGCTTTTTTTAGGGTTCCGTAGTCCGACAAGGAACCCTTATAGTTTCGCTCTGTCCGTCTGTCTGTCTGTCTGTCTATCTGTCCGCGGCATAGCTCCGTGGTTTTTGTTATTAGAAAGCTGAAATTTGGTATGAATATCTATATTGATCACGCCGAGAAAGCGGTAAAATAAAATTTTGAAAAATATTTTTTTTTAGGGTAGCTCCCAAACATGTAAATTGGGGATGAATATTTTTTTTCTCGCGTACCCCTTCGTGTGGGATATCGTTAGGTAGGTCTTTCAAAAATATTATGGGTGTGTGAAGATCATTTTTCGGTTAAGCGAGCCATTTGCGAAATATCTAGATTTTAAGTGAAATTTTTTGTTCGATACGAGTTACCCCCCCCCTCTATCTTTTGAATGGCTGTACCTAGAAATGTGAAAAAAATCACAGACGTAGCACATGTAATGAACTTACAAGGAAAACTATCACGGCTAAGTAGGCTTAACCGGTTACAGAGTTATAGTCGACTAACTGAGACCTACTACGGAACCCTACTGCGCGTGGCCCGACACGCACTTGGCCGGTTTTTTTTTCTTTCACGCGTCGTTGGAGTAACGGATTGACAAGCTTAGAGGGTTTATGAGACATACTATTGGTGGTTCGTACGGGATATATAGCAGATAGAGACTCAACTTAGGAATGTTCTATATTCAGCATGGATAATAATAGGGAGTTCAAAAAACAAAGTAAGGATGATAAATATTCTAAAACGCATGATCAACGTTCGAATCTACCCTTTTATTCGGATGGGAAATCATCAAATGACTCTAGTTATAGGCGGTGCGGAAGGGAGTGTCAGACTCTTACCAAAACCTTGCTTGCTTGGCCTTTGTGTTCCGGGACTGCGGTAACTCTTTCAAATATCCCGCAACATACCCTAGAAACTATTCGAAATTATGACCAAGACACAACCACGACGAACACCGACCATGTCGTCCGTCTGCGTGGGACCTTAATCGTGTAATCAACGCAGCCAGAGTGGCACAGTTTGCTGCGGCTCATTAGACGACAGAAGTACGCTGAATCACCTATTACTTTTAACGTACGTCGTCGAGGAAATGCGGTTACTCCAGCAAAAGCTTTGAGGGTGTAAAGTTAGGAGGGATAGTCTCATCCAACTGTGTGGCTGTTATATTTTACTGTTACCAGGTTTTATGATTCTTACCATAAAATTGTTGCAGAATAGTTTTGGTGTTGACGTCAGTAACGAACATGTAAAGCCCTTCAGTATGCTTGTTATTGCTACTTCTAAACTGAATAAATTGACAAATTAATCTCGAAAAAGTACGATTACAGTAGTTTTTATTTTATGCTAGCTGTTTCCCGGGGTTTCACCCGCGTTCCAATGGAACTACTTAATGGACGCAAATAAAAAGTCTTATAACCGTCTCCAGATTTTTATATACCTCCGTACCAAATTTCATCGAAATCGGTTCAGCCGTGTTACCATGAAAGCGTTACAAACAAACTCACATTTACATTTGTAATAATTAAGTTAGGATAGAATCAGAACTTTGTTATCTGACGTCACAGAATCGTCAAATACTACAATAATATACATATGTTAGGTTCTGAAGCAGGTTGAAGTATTGTTTACAAAATACTGTTTTAGATTGAGGAAAACTGCTTCGTTTTGCAAGATACCCCATATCATTTACAATCAAATGGGAAAAACTTTCCATGAATTAATTATCTTGCTAGGTTCATTGACCAAACATTTACTTTTGGGATTGACTAAAACTCATTTTAATAATATGTATATAAAATGATTTTAGAACTCTTAATTTCCTAATCAAAATAATATACCTACAATAACTAATACCTATCGCATGCCATCTTACGATTTTCCTACAGTCAGTCATTCCGTGCCGATAATCAAAGGGTTAAACGGTACTTTGAACTAGGTACACATGTTACCTAGTGTCAATTAACGTTTGAATGCTGAGCTATAAATTGAACAATAACATTCTTGCTCCGTGTTATGTTATTGTAAACTCTACTTCATACACCCAAATAAAAGTATCCTTTGTGTTAATACAAGTTATAAAATCGTATCGGTACGTACCAAATTTCATCCAAAACCATTGAGCTATTTTTGTGTGAAAGAGTAACAAACATACATACATACACACATCCTCACAAACATTCGCGTTTATAATATTAGAAGGATTTAATCTAACCAAAATAAATGCAACTTCTGTTTCAAAAAACAAATTGAAATGAAGAAGAGATGAAAGAAAAATTACACTCGGGGCCAGAATAAAGCGTCCAACGCTAAAATATTTATGTTGCACACAATTCGAAATAACAAAGACAAAGTTGGCGCCGGCTGGGCATTCATCGAAGCCGACGGAGAAAAATTGTCAAGCACATGAGATTCGACGGGTGTGTGGCAACGACTAAATTGAACGTCGACGGATGTGGGAGCAACCCTGTACGCCTGGCTGCCTGCATCTCGCACCCGCCACTAACAGGGTTGGCGAGTTGCCACACAAACATATTTTTTTCGTATTTTAAGCAACAGTCAAATTGATTTCTTGCATGTGTGTCAATCACGACGTGTCTAAATGTTAGCGACGAAAATTTCACTTTGACGAAGAATTTTGTGGGAAATAAAACTGTGTTTTGGGCATCCCTAGCCGCACCCCGCTCTACGTCGACACTACAATCTACACCCACTCACTGGCGCATTTAACGACCCACTGCAAAATTCACAATGGACTAGTTCAAATTTGCGTCTAGTTTCGCTAAACTCCTTTCTCCAGAATGAAATTTCGTCGTTAATGCAAATTGCCGCGGATTTCCTAGAACGCTTTGTGAAAACACCGGCCATTGGAATTCTTCGCAAAGGTAAACCTTTTAGTTTAAAGCAATGAGAAAATTCTTGGTAATCATTTAGAGGAATAACTAATCTAAATTTCGAATTTCCTAAAGCACATATTTTACTGAAGCGTTTCATCACCTTAACTTGACAAACTTGTTGTTTAAGATTGTATGTAAAACAGCACGAAGCTAGAGTTGGAGTAATCTTAAGAAATCGAAAAATACGCTAGATTGCGGAGCTGAACAAATTAACTCTCTAAACATATTAAAACGTCGCTAGAGAAATAAAGCCTCACACAAAATAGAAGAAGGGATGAGAGATTGTTTTCAATTCCGTACCGGCGTTTGTTGCACAGGAGAGTAAAATAATGAGGCCATTTCCTGGTGCCTTTTGATGCGCCCTGCAAAAGGCTGCTAACGGTATTTTTAAATTGAGCCTCAATTAGGGTTGTCCCCGCCCCGGTTACTGGGTTGTTCTCGTTTTGCAAACGTAGAGGCGTCCGGATGAATTTAAAAGCATCTGTATTCTGTAAGTTTGGAGCACTGTTAGAAAGTTTGCAAAGGCTTCAACGTACAAGTTGCATCGTTGTCTCTTTAAGGCTAAGTAGTTTGAGACTAAAGAAATAACGGGACTTTTGGACAAAAGAAGCTAATCGGTTTTCTTATACTTTCGCATTCAACTTTATCGAAAAAATGCTTTTAATTAAGGTTGTATTGTTATTATTTCACAAACTACTAAATCCAAATCAAATATCCTCTTCCATATTTTTTTTCCATTGTCAAATTCACCAAGCTTCAATCAGAAAACCAATCAAAATCACCAATCAATCAGTCTTAAATAATAACCTACATACTAATTTAATTCGGCATTTCAGGCTGTGTATCACTCGAATCAAATCACGGACGGTACCGCAGAAATCCACAGAATAAATACACCATGCAGAGCCAACAGTGAACGAAGGGAAGCGGCAGGTAACCGTTCCGATGCCGCGTCCGCTCGCCGGCGAAACTAATTAGCATCGACCCCAGCAATTAACTCTATACCGTTTCCGTGGGGTCCCGAGTTTCCCAGTCTCGACTGAGGTGGAATAACTGCAGGAACAGAGATACCAGTCGCCTGTAGCAACACTATTCGGTACAGTAATTGAAATGTAAATTTGTAGTACCCATCCGAATGGTCTTGTCGAAATGTAAGACGACCCATTCAGTTGACAGTTATTTCGAAGATTAGACTTCGATTCTGTATTAAAAAACGAAATATTCTAATGTCCTATTTTGCATAAGAATTGTGGTATTTTGAGAGAGAGATATTTTGCATAAGAATCGTTGTATGCCGCGTGGCTAGTTAGTACTAGATATTTTGCTTGCATAGACAGAAAAAATAAATAAAATCACCTACATTGTTGAATACTAAAGCTTAATTGATAATATCATACCTTTACCAAAAAAATACAAAATATAAAATTAACATCCATAAAGTTCAAAGAATAGAACATAAATTAAGAAATAAAAGACAGGCTTTTACGGCGTTTCGCATTTTGCGAGTAACTTCCGCGATTGTTATTAATTGTTATCAAGTCGTCAGCCAAGGTAATTATGACAAATGTAGAATCTGTACGCATAAACTTTTATCATAAATTGTTACTTTAGCCGTTTCTCTTTGTGGCTCAGGTTTCGTGTTAAAACTTCCCCGAAAATTATACAACAATTTAAACTTTAAAACTCTGCACACTGCGTGCGGTATGAAGTGTACAAGGTATTTTCATTTCAACATGATATATTCAACCCTCCGACAAACTGTATCGTTGGGATCGATCACTTTTTACAAAGCTAACCCTCCGACCTAATTCTTGATCACTTAGCGACGCTCGCCCTCTGGTTGGACCAATAAAAACCACCCCACAATTAACCTGGACGCCAGAGTGGACCCCGATTAAAGGTTATTTTATCAATTTACACGCTTTTTCTGTAACTGAGCGGAATGTTTTTTGTAGCAGTATTATTTTTCGGTTAATAAAGTAGGTGATATCTATCCTTACAAACAGTAAATAGCGCTCAGGATTTTTTTTTCGTACTTTTCTAGGAAAGATTTCTTGGTATCGGTTCAATAGAATCAGATATTACTGATAAACAATAAAAGAGTAGTATAATAAAAATAAATGAGAGACATAAAAAGTACCTCGGTCACATTTACATTTTAAATACAATAGTATAAAGATTCGATGACCCCTGCCCTCGACAACGTTCGACATGAAATATAATTAGTCATACTATAATTTAATTACGACTAATCACAATTTTTCTCTGTCACCTCTTGACAAATTGGGCGCAAACGATAGGAACCTGCGTGACATGCGTGTAACACACCATTATTTTAACATAATTTAATTACTTATTGTAGAGACTAACTATAAACATTAAAAAAACAAACATAAAAATGTTTTGTGAATAATGCTCCTAAAAGAAAGTGTCAGCGTGTAGTTTGTAAGGCTAATTAAACAATATAATCATAACGAGAAATAAATGGAATGGCCTCTCGTCTCAATCTCGAGTACGATTCCTAGGGGGGCGCCATCTCATTGTGAGTTTTTTAAATTTCATAAAGCAGCCTGGAATCAGGTACTTGGTGCTGTTACACTCCCGAGGAAGAGCACGTTAAGACGTCATCCCCGGCTGCTACCTTGATGACAGTCGTTTTTATAGTTCCATGTCAAAAAACCATCTTGCTCGGCTTGCTAGGTTAATAAACCTGCAGTCTTCACGATAAGAACAGTTAGTATTCTCAGAATTAAGGGTTAGAACGGGTTGAGGCTGCGGGATTGTTCGAAAAGGTACCGCGGCCCCAGAATGCAAAGGACATGTGAGTTTTAATCAGTAACCGCCTTACTTATAAAGTCGGAATAATTTTTACACTGCTGTTACTCAACGAATTAGCAAAATTCTCACTCATAAATGCTATATAGCGTTGTTCCGAAGTTAACACAGGTATAAATAACTGTCAAAATTAAACCCCGCCGCGAGGTGGTACAACCTCCGATTTGAGACAAGATGGCGTATTTCATTTGAATCAGCTGATTGATTTCAGTGTAAAAGAATACGATACTATGTAACACTGTTTTCAATGAAAAATAACTTCTCTAACATCAAGATAAAACCGCAGAGACGATCCTCCGACTAATTTATGTTTTTCAAAACGATGTTATTTTTCTGTCCACGGAACTAAATATAAACTGGAATAGAACTACGACACAAAGTTAATATTAATATTTTTATTTATTATTTATTTCAATGCAAGTTTGTATCGTATTTTATTTACAAAGTTTTTGCTGTCATGCAAGGAGCGGCACTCTCCTTTAGAATTGCTTCTTTTTGTTTCTAATATTCAGACTCGAAAATTCTTGATTATATTTTATTTGACAATTATTTTAAAGATTGAATGAGCCAGGTAGACCTTGATATCACGTATTAGAAAAGGATGGATAAGGTTTTCAATTCAGTAAAGTTTCAAACGAGCGTACCCAGAAGATGCCTCATCCAGTTGTGTACTAGATCTTTTTATTTGTCAAATTTGCAACAGATGAATAATTGAAGTTTTTACGTCTTCATTCGTTCTTTAGTCGATTATTTGGATTGTAGTCTATGGCGACAGAGGTTTTACGTACCATAAATGACCAACTGTTAAATTATGTTTATGAGTGAACAAAAAAATAAACCGCGATTTTGAGTTTAAATAGGGACTACGAAACCCGTGGTTAAACTTTAGATTACAGTCGGTAAGAGTCTGACACTTTCTCCCACGTCGCCCACTTCGGCGGGAGTTATTTGATGATTTCCCATCACTAAAAGATAAGCTTAAATCAGGCATGATTTATATTGTTATGTTTTTTTATAAATAAGGTAAGATGCTAATTACGCACTCTGTAAGTGAGCCAAAATAACTTTTTGCCATTTAATGTGCACAAATACGTCCTTTGTCACTGACCACTGCTGGCTTATGCTTGCACAATATGCCTATCTATCAAAGCGAAGTTACACTGACAAAACAGTATCAGCAATAAATACCATTCCCGCAAAACTCTGTGACAGGTGTACAATTGTTGGTACACACGTCCAATACAGACATTTTGTTTGGCCACAAATCATTCGAAATAATTCCTGACGATATTTTGATAAAAGTTTTTATAACAAGAGTGGTTTATGGACAACCACGCCTTTGAGGTGAGCTTTAGTTTGAGTGATTGATATTAGAAAAACATAAGGAACGGTCAACGAACGACATGTTATGCAAAATATTTTTTTTAAGATAATATAAATGTAACTAATAAATTCATATTACTTATATACAAAAGAGAGTTTGCAAAATTCTGACGCCAACTCTAAGGCCTACTTTTTCGCAGAGGTCTAGTCCTAATATTAGAGAGAATAAAAACTGATTTAATGAAAGTTTCAGTTCAAAATATGTTTTTTCTGACATTTTTCGGGACATATAGACGAGACCATATGACTAGCAGTGTCAAAAAGTTAACAGAGCGCCGAGCGCGTCTTGACAATTCGAAGAAACGACTACCCCAGTAAGTTAGAAAGGCTTCACCATCACAATATAATTTCTCAAAACTAATCTTCGTCACTGAATGAAAATAAAGTATAAAAATGTGAAAACAATTATATTTACTAATCTAAAGTGCAATAAACCAACAATATTTTCATAAAAATATTTTTGTAAACATAAAATACCTTTAAATAAAATAATAAATATAAATTACCTACCATTTTATTTTTTTTAATACGGCACATACCATTCAAAATATGACCTCGTTTTAAAAAAAGAACAATAAAAACATACAATTGGTCAACAGAAACAAAAATAAAAAGCAGAATGTGAATCAAAATTATTTTTTTATTTGTTTCCGAAAATTTTCGATGAATCGTCTAAAAACTATGTGTTCCCCGAAATATGCAAGGTTTAAAAACGAAACGCAAACACAAGTGGACTGGAATTCAGCATGTTCTATGTTCTAACAAGTGAGGCGTTGAGTACATATGTAGTAGGTACTGGAGTCGACTGCAAATAGCGACACTGGTGAATACTACTGTGTGCTTTGTTTTATGAATGGCCATGTTCGGGAGAACCGCGTTACATACGTAATAGGAACCTACTACGAATTTTGTACCTATCGATGGATGATTTGTTATTAGTAGCGTTGAGTAAATATTGTGTAGTGTATCATAGGCATAATTCACAAATGCATATGAAAATACACAAATTACACAATAAAAATATATTTTTACCGATGTCAATATTGTAACTAATAAAAAGTATGGCTATAAGTAGGAGCATAATGCACATTTTTTTTTTATTATTGGGCGCGTCTTCATAAGCTGCCTGCAAATTTTATATAATATTTTTTTCGTCATCAGACATCACAAAAAAACTAATTTGTTTTTGAATATTCAAATGTTGGAATATGCAGAAATAGTTAATTCGGAATCATTTTATTTTTATTTTTTGTGATGTAATTTTGTTTCAAAATAATACGTTGATACTGGTGCCGATTCTGACTTACACACGACTAAACTAACTTTAAAATATCATGCTCTTTTTCTATTGCGAAATACAAGAAGAGGATAGCAAGTAATTCAGTGCTGTCAAATTAAATGACAGATGACATTTTGTTCGTACAGGTTTGTTAATTTAGTCGAGATGTTACGTCGTGATGTTTAAATTTGTATGGAAAACTATTTTTTTCTAATTTGACAGGTGTTAAAAGTTTGCTATCCCTTTCTTATATTTGTTGATGGAAAGAGAGAATTATAGACTAAATTTAATTTAGATGGTGTCAAGAGAATCGCGGCCACTGTCACACTACCTTACAACAATAGTTACATTCCACTAACATTCACCAATTTACATAACATGATCACAGTCAATAATTGGTTTAATTGATTCCGTCTGACAGTTGGTCCGTTTCTCAACAGACATGATTAGCTCGGGGACTGTCAACATGATGGCATAAATATGTGGACATAATGATATATTCGTGAGAACATAATAGGGCCGAAAAGATTACTGTAATTCTGTAATTTGGTGATTTTACATACTCACAATTAACACTAAATACTCATATTTGAGATCAATTAAAAATTTAAAATAGATGACATAACTATTGATCCCAAGGATTTAAGGTTTATTTATAAGTCTGTCTTGGATCTGCTTTATCGTGTCATTATTATGACACGATAAAGCAGATCCAAGACAAAATATATTTATTTTGTTACGAAAATATCATCAGGAGACAATTACGAAGAATTCGCTCGTTGATTCTTATTGAAATAAAACTAATTATTTTAAATGATTAAAAAAAAAGTATATTTTAGAAATTCTATTAAGAAATCAACATAGATTTTAATTGATCATATTACAAAGTACTCCAAGCTAAAATAAACTTACAAATTAAAAAACAATATATTGTTCTATATAATTCAAAATTCAAAAAATTCAAAATTCAAAAGTCATTTATTCAAATTAGGCTGAAAATCAGCACTTTTTGAACGTCAATTTACAAGAGACAGCCCCCAAAACGCCCGCCCTTCACCACTTCCTATGTGTTTTTGCTGGGAAGAAGAAGTGACGCAACAAACTCCCCAGCAACACATATCTGTCTGTAAGGTTTGAAGAACCTTAATTTATACAATATTAATAAAAAAAATGGGTAATTTTCATATTTAACATAATTAAACATACATTTTAAATAATTTTGTCACATGTTGGCTAGCACACACCTTTATACCTATAACAAGTAAATACTCAAGCATTTAATTATTATTATGAAATATTTAACTCTAAAATGTAAAAAATAAATAAAATAAAATCTATAGCCTCCGTTTGTAAAAAAATAAGGCATAAAGGGCGTACCCACCTACACGTGCAGATTTTGTTGCAACTGTAAATGTACAACACGACCATGGTAAACTAGGACTTATATCTATAATACAATATGTTCTTGAGTGTATAATAAGCATACCTATCTAGATTTATACATTTGTATTTTACTGTTAAAAATACATTGCATCTTTCGCAACATGTAAAATGAATAACTATTGCAAACACGTAAAAAATATTTATGGCATTAAGTCCCGGCTTTGTGTTGTTTCTTTTTTGCATAAAATTTTAAATAAAAAAATGAGTAAAAACTTCAAGAAATAACAAGTTTATCGAGCTTTCTAATAACATTTTGAGTGTGCTGGCTTCTTCCATCATTCACTTTATGGATATCAATTTTAATAAGCGACGCGACCCCATGCAACGCTTTTACGGCCCTCGTCATTACTTTATTATATCACAATAGAAAAGAGCTTCCAATTAATTTTCTGTCAGGCAAAACATAAACTTAATTAAATTGGCAACAACGGAGTGCGAATCTGTGACAAAATTACATTAATATTCAAACCATTCCGCCTTTCAACGTTAGCCCAGCTGTGCCTATGTACACAAAAAGCTAAATATTTAACAAACTTGTTAACAGCAGAACCTCTTTAGACATAACATTATGAACTTTGACCGTGACGTCATTTAAGGCTTCCATTAAAAGCAAACATAAGGATTAAATCCATTCACAATCCTTCCTCGTTGTGATAGCGTATTGAAATGTTACGGCGTCATAAATAACAGTTATGTCGTACATTTATGTCTCATAAACATCGATGGTACTCTCTCTATTAATAAATCTCGTTCCTGCATCGGAAGTTTGGAACATATCGGCAAACTTTGCGGCTCCCTCTAAAATAACGTTTAATGTTGGCTGTGTTTCGGTAAAATCAATGGCTAACTTCATAAATGGAGATTGACCGGCTACTAATTTGATAACCAGCCGGCCAACAGCGTTAATTGTTTAAGTTACCGGGCAGCGCTGGACGATGACGTAATTGTCAACTGTATGCGAAACAAAGTTATTCAGTGCTGTTGTTGTAATGCAGTTGAACGAAACACTCGCCCTGATAACAGTAACTTGGTTACTTGAACTTGTGATACGTCCTGTGTACGAACGACAATTTCATACCTTTAATAAGAACTGCCAGACAATTATTAACGTTATCGTGTATCTATCGACTACTGTCTAGCTAAATACAGTATTGTAATAAATGGCGTTACTTATAATAATAAACTGTACAAAATTATGGGCACCAGAACTACAATTCCGTCAGCTCCGGAAAATAGGGAGCAAACTGTTAACAAGCTCCAAAGTAGACAGAGGTCACGCTACGTAGATTATGATTGTAAAACAGTGGTTTGTCTCCCATTTAATTGCTTTAAAACATAAAATAAAAGCCTTTTTTACAAGCTAGGTTAAGATATCTATACGTCTTGAATTCAATACTTCGCAACTCTCAACTCCTTAAATCTATCCTTTCTAGTTCCTCACTTCGTCAGTCCGCTCTTTCCACGCTGAACGAGGGCTGTCACGAAATTGACTCACCCACTCGGTGCAATCCACTTGCCTCCAATATAAAGTTAGAATGCGACTCGTAAATGTTAAATGAAGCAACTCGTTGACTTTGCACGACCTCTGCTGTATTTCTGCAGAGCTTAGCCACAAACTCACGGACAAAGGAATTACATTTTTCTAATATTTAAAATGTTAGCGTCGAGTTCTTTTCTTAATCAAATTTTCATTGTTCCACATCCCTGCATATACAGAGACATATATGGCATACATAAAGAAAAATGAGAATTTTGCATACAAAATGTAATTAGACTAGGTTTTTGATATAGCTATTAAAAAAAACAGTGAGCAATGTAATGTATAGGTAATAGCAAAAATAAATAATTACTTGTACTTAAATATCAATACAATGAGAAAATTTTGAAGTGGAAAGTGAAGTGGTTAACCACTTCACTGTCCGCGATGCAGACACAATATTAAAACAAAGGTATGACATATGACTCATGGGACATGGAACCTAATTACCTATCTGTATAATACCATATTATAGGTATTTGTACAAAGCACATAGCGTATTGTAAGTACAATTCCTTATCCGCTTACAAACAAAAGCCATTTAGTACTTTTAAATGAACCTGTGTGAATGAAATAGGTCTGTACATGAATTTTGCTAAGATAAATATTGTTCACTTATTTTTACACAACGGTATTAAAATTGTATCTTTGTTATTTTACCACGCACCAAACTTGGGTCACATTTGCAGTACATTCACAATGTAATCTTTCGTCTCGCTACGTACAATCTTTAAAACATCTGCTAGTTTTAAATTCAGCAGTGTCGCTATCTCGCTAAAGAAATAAAAATGTGGACTTAGTATAATGTTTCGAGTCGCTGCGCTAAAGTTCATTCCATTGTCATTATAGAACAAAAGGGTACTAGGAATAGTAAGAATTAATGAAAGTAAAGATTATTTTCTATTGAACTTTCACTTTGTAAAGGTTGTCGTTTTTTCACAAAGACCGGAATTAAAAGGTAAACTTGTCATTTTACTACTTATGCAGTATAAAACCTCAATAAAAGTACCTATATTTTATATATTGGACGCCGAATACAATACTATTATAGTTATAAAATCAATAAATCAGTCTCTTGCAAAAAATAAAACGTTTTAATCATCAAGAGTCGTCATCATCACCTGCCTAATATTTTTTCCAACTATGTTGGGGGTGGCTTCCAGTCTAAGCTGGATGCAGCTGAGTGTTTTCCATGAAGCGACTGCCTATCTGACCTCCACAACCCAGTTACCGGTTAACAGGATACCCCTTGGTAAGACTGGTTGTCAGACTTTCTGGCTTCTTACTACCCGTAACGATTGTCAAAGGTTTACAAATGACAACCGGGACCAACAGCTATCCACGGACCGGCCAAGCGTAGCTTAACCTTTGATTGGTCGCCCCATGCGCCTGTTACTTAGCCATCAAGAATAATGGCTTAATTCTCATCATCATCGCGTTTCGATCATCTGTTTTCTATTATAGAGGAGCTCAATCACCTGAATACACTACTAAGACAACATCAGCACGGCCTCTTATCTCTGATTCACACAATTATGATTCAATTAGCCTGCTGTGATTGGAGCTTAAGGGATTTCACAGTTGGCCGGCTTATGATGACGATGGTTGCTTGAACTTACGTGAGATTGCTTGTTAGAGGTTAGAACACCTCTGTCTCAATTATAGTTGTTACCTTCATGGATGGGCTGATCGTGGTTCCCGATGATATAGGTACGTAATCTAACTAGAGGGTGGGTTACACGGAATGGGTGCTAAGGGACTAGACTAACGTAAACTAATAAGGAATTATTAGTGGTTGATAGAGGACAAACTTTGGAGCTAAAAAAACTTTAAAATATTAACATGTAGTAAACTTAATATACTTCGTGTTTCCGCGGTTTCACCTGTGTCCCGAAGTAAATATGGCCTATGACCGGCTCCTGTATCTCTTCTACCCCGTGCCGAATTTTATCCATTTCAGTTCAACCGTTTTACCGTGAAAACGTAACAAAAAAATAAACAAATTCACTTTTGCATTTATAATACAAGTTAGTATGTTTAATATAATTGTGGCAAAAGACGCTCACTTAATGATCACTTCAAATCTACGTAAAAAGTATTCTCTAGAAGGACTGTTACACAATCCTTAATTATAAACGTGAAAGTTGGGATGGATGTATGTTTATTACTCAATCAAACATGAAATACTTTTTATTCAGGTATCCGGACCCAAATCTAAGTCCACGCAAGCATAGTCGCGGGTTGAACTTAATTAATTAATTTGTAATTTGTAATTAATTACATAAAAACACATCAAACTCAATTTCATACATCAATATCAAGCATTATTGTTATCTAAGTCAATCTATTGACAATAAACACATATTGCATATCCTATTTTGTATCTATTCCGATTCTCTATTGTACCGCAATAAATCCACGAAATAAAGGCAAAAGAAATAAATTTCTCTACAAAAGATCCGAATGGATTTTCCGTCAATCTTTTATGTACCGGATGCTTTGCATAATATTTTGGTATCGGCCCACTGTGCGATATAGGTCGACCGTATTTTGGGCCAAACTCTTACTCTAGTTTTGTTTTAAATATACCACTTTTCCCAGGTTCTATTGTGTCTTGAAATAGATCACCAGTTGGTGAATGTTACTGGTTGGTTTGTTTTTTGTATTAAGCAAATAAATATTGTTGTAGGTAATATGGTGCTACTTGAATCAGCTATCTGAATTAAATCAAGCAATTAGAAGAATATGTTTAACATAATTATCAGTTACTGCCACTAAACGGATGCAAATATCATATTTTTAAAGAAAGTTTAGCTTAGTCCTAACTTAATGTACGTAAATGAAGCCTTGCAATGCGTACCTATTCCTTCATTGAGTATCAAACAACCTAAATTTAAGATGTCCTCCAAGAACCTATCCAGTAATATACCTGATATTTACGATAAAATCACATACAAATTATTAAAGTAGAGCTACTTCCAGAGCATATAGTAAATTGAAACTGTCCGTTAAGTCCGAAGTTACATCGAACAGACATTTTAATCCAATAAAGTTCGTAAAAGACCCGTAAAAGTAAAATGGCTTCCCTGAGATTCTATTGCAGCATCGAAAATAAAAACGAAGCTACATACAGCGTCGTACATAATGTTGAAAAATGGCAACGTATGGAGAGATATTCCGAATTTTTCGAACAATGATCAAGAATTTTATAGTTCGGAACGTCTCCGTGGAATATAGTTTTATCTTCACAATAACTCTTTGAGCAAGTGTATGAACTTTTTTGTTGGAATTGAATCTTTATTGATAAAGTTGTTATTTGTGTTTTTATGTCGACTTTTATCACAAATATGGTCACTGCAAAGTATGTTATCAGTCAGGGCAATCTGTATAGTACCTAGTAGTTTTAAATTTTACCCTGTTAACCTACAAACAAAACTACGACCATCTTTTCAAACTTATAGTTATGTTTTAGTTCCGCGAATATTTTTTTATAAAAGTATTTACTGTATTTCGTAAACTCTCATACTGTGTAAGCCGTCATCCTCTGCTTAGCCTTTTTCCAACATTATTGGAGTCGGCTTCCAGTCTAACCGGTTACTCAGCTGTATCAATGTTTTACATGGAGCGACTGCCGATCTGACCTCCACAACCCAGTTACCTGGTAAAAGGATACTCCTTGATACGACTGTCAAAAATTATAGAACAGCTGGGACGATTTTATACTTTGATGGCTTATCGTACTTTCGTGACTATATTTTATTGAAATGCTGTGTAAATTTATCGGTTAGGAAGCTATGACAAAATAACAAACAAACAAGACATTCAAAAACAGCTGATGTATAACATTCCACTTTTTCAAATTTAAAGATTTGAAAAAACAGAGTAAAAAAACAAAATTTATAGCGAAGTGCACCATAAAGTCTAGTTTAAAAAGTTTATATTTCACGAAAGTCGAGATCGGAGCATGTCTTGCTCAAATGGTCTTGAATAGCTTAATGCTTTAATCCAATCCAGCTTTTTATAGTCGAACCGGGATGAAACATCTTTTTTGTGCAGTATTTAAATTTTTAAATAGGTATTGCTTTAAGTACTGGTAATTTTAGCCATATTAAAGTTTGCCAAAGGATTTTTTCTGTTTTCAAAGGGATTTCCGCATCGCAAAAAAGCTGCTACATCCCATCTAACATTTAGCTTTATTTTTTTCAGACTCAGCTGTTTCTATTTTATTTGCTAGAATGTTTTAGTGTTGTGAATTATATAAACCTATAGCAAATTTACTACACTGCTGTATAGAAACTTCAATAATACAATGTGAGGCTAATAGCTTACATAAGTCAAACAAACTCCAATGGTTTTTGTTGTTGTTTCCAAGGCTGCTATAAAACAAAAGCAATAAACGTTTGCTTTACCTTCGAACTAGCATGTAATGTTATCTTTTACCTTTCTGATTTTCATCGAAACTTGAAGGAATCCTTTCTAATATTATAAACACGAAAACTGTCCGTCTGTCGGTACCTATAGTTGGTTACGGTTGAGTTTTCACTACTGAACAGCTGAACAGTTTTAGATTTGACGATAATTAATTTGATCTATTATTCCTACAGGTTTTCCAATCCGAATTAATTATCCTAAACCTTCAACTAAATGTAGTAAACGGAGATTTTAAGTACCTAAAAAAGTGTAATTTTCAGAAAATAAAATACAGTTGTTTGATATAGGTAATCTTAAAATTCTTCACTTCGTTATTTAAGCTTATAAGTAGGGGTGCGTCGCTCACTCGTTATCCCCTTAGGGATGAAAAAGGAGAAAGGGGATCATAACCTTAATCCTAACCTTGGCTTTTTGAGACTTATCAAAACGTCATCATGTCAAAACGTATTTTAAAAGATCTCAAACTTTGTTTTAATGTCCGGAGTTTTTCAAGATAGCTTTTTCTTTTAAACTACGTACTATACTTGATCGCCCATTTCATTGAATATTTAATGTCCATAACATTAAAATATGCGTGTGTGATTTTTTACAATATTGTATAGCCTTTCCTATACAGGATAATTAGATCTGTAAAATCTTTAAATAGCTTTTGACTCAGGTATTAATCCAAGACAAACAGAAGCCTATTTTATTTGTAAACACATTAAGAAAATTACTGAACAAATAGAAATTAAAATAATAATATGCACTTTAATAATTATACACATAATTTTATAAAATAAAATAAGCGACTTATCAGCAAATATATTATATTTGCAGATAAGTCACTTATTTTGTACAAAATATCTGATTACTTTTAAGATACCATGCTGTTTAACCAGATCAATTTATCACAAATAGTTGAACACAGCTAGCTACGAAACTGCACTACTTAAAAAAAAAAAAATTTTGTAAAAAATAATTTATCAGCAAAACAAAGTAAAAAAAACACATTGCTATTGTCCAAAATATGTGGAAGTGGTCAAACGTGAATACCGCGAATTTTATCGTGAATACCGCGCATAGTATTGGAACTAGCGCGCGGTACAATCCACACGGATTTAGTGTTATTTTTATATCCGACCTTCTTTTATTTATTGCTCGCCATCAAATTGTTATGGCGTTACATATACGACGTGACATGTCAACCTTTTTGAGAGAGAACTTTCATGAACATAAGAAATTGTTAGATGAGATCGGATTTTTATTCAGAAATACAGCTACAATTCTGCTTTTAAACTGTGTAAATATATAAATATTTTTTTATTATTGTCTGTTCTTCGGATAGCACGTTAAGTTGTTAGTCTCGGCTGTCATTTATAGATCTTTGAGAGTTGTTTTGGGTAGTCAGAAGACTTAACAAGGGGTATCGTGCTACCCGGTAACTGAGTTGTGGAGGTTAGATAGGCAGGAGGCAGTCGCTTCATGTAAAACACTAGTACTCAGCTGTATTCGGTTAAGGGCAGGAAGCTGACCCTAACATAGGTAGGAATAGGTTAGGCAGATGATGATATTTTATATCTCATAAAAATTAAATAAATTCTGTATTTCCCGATTTTTTTTTAATAATCTAGCTTATTTTTGAATAACAAATACATTAAAAAAATGTGTTATCCAAATAAATTCATATTACGTACCTACGTTCAGAATCGTAATGAATATATCATAAAATAAACACTGTCGCTATCCTGGAGGATTTTCTTTTATAAATCATCGTACCGTAGCTTTCGGGAAAAGCTATTTTATGACGTTGTGACATGGTGAAGCCACTCCATGACATATGGACTAATGCCGAGTGTACTGCGTGACAGACGTTATGAACAAATGTTGTGTAACTTGAGACTTAGTATGACAAGAGCAATGCACAGTCCCCTCACTAGGAATATCGTTTTTGAATTTAGTGAATTTTCGTTACAAATTATGTAGTTTAGCTACACAAATAAACACACTCAGATAAAAATCACATAGAATCGAACCTGTGGATGGTTAAGCAGAAGATTTTTTAAATTAATTTGTTTTAAACGTTTTCGAAAACTGCTTTCCATATAACATTGTGTTCGTAGTCCATTTTCACAAAAAAATAATGATCCTAATTAGTAATAGGAATATTTTATGTACGCTTCAACCTCATCATCATCATCAGCCTATATATTGTCCCACTGATGGGCACAGGCCTCTTTTCATATAGAGAAGGCATGAGCATTGATCACCACGCTTGCTCAAGGCGGATTGGCAATTTCAGATTTTTTAAGTTCAGATTTTCCAAAGATGTTTTCCTTCACCGTTAGTCAGTGACGTCCAAGATATATTTCGAAAGTATATGTGACTTTAGAAAAGTCACATTGGTATTTGCCAGGTTTTGAACCCGCACGCTCGTACACGAGAGGTAGGTGTTTTAGCCACTAGGCCACCACGACTTATCACACCTACCCCGTAAAATTACACACGTGATGTTATCTTGTTCTATTAAATCCGTTATTTTTTTCGCGCTTTTTTCAATTCAGTTCTTAAGTTACAAATGACTGTTAAAACAATGTATAATAATGGAATTCAGAAATCAATTATATCGAGTACCTACCCTATCTACTTTCCTGATCACGAAAGGTCGAGGCTTCGCAAAATTACCCAAAGTTAATCGATCATAAGGCTTTTAAGGCGACGAAATGTTCGACAAGGGAAAAGTGAAAAATGGACTATCGATTTATAAGGTTTTTAATTTCTTTAAGTAAGCCTGATGACCCATTATGAAATAGCGACAGACGAGCGATGAGTAGTTATGGATAGTGAAAATACTATTATAGGAAGATAAACTTTATATTAGGCGAATTATGTAGCCATGTTTTTCTAACATCTCAGATACATTTACGTTGCGGGGGAGTTTATTCGCCACTTCTTTGTCCTAGCAAAAATACATAGGGAACGGTGAATGGACTATATGGAGGCCATCTTTTTGTAAATTTGATGTTCGAAAAGTGCTAATTTTAATTATTGTCTAAATATTTAAAGTATGCATCCATCTATGTCTGCTCAAAGATCACTACACTATAATGTATCTCCTGCGCATATTGCATTTCTCCGTATAGATTGTTCTAAACTCAAAAGTGTGGAGGACCAACACAAACAACACCTACTTTCAACGGACCAATTTTTTCTCTCTTTAGATTAAACGATACCCTGTTCTCCGACTAAGAGTTCAACACATAAGCGCCAATATAAAACTACTGATAATGAAAACCTTTGTGGTGAGTTCTCCCCAAACAGGGATTTGGGCGGGCCTAGCCGAAGATAACGCAAGCTTAGTTTATAAGCCCACAGGGAACCCAAACTACAGGACCATGGAGCTAACTGACGCTATTTTACTTTACCCTCTTTTACCACTAACGAAACGCCTCACGCATTTATCCACGAAAAAATATTTCTAAACATTTTATAGGGTTTTAAGCAAAATATAAACAGATGAAATATATACCAAGGTTCTTTTAGGTTTGTAAATAATTATATAATTTTCCCTCGCTTCAGCCAAGATTTTTATGGCTCTTTTTTTACCCTAAGCAAGGTATTTCTAAATTTTTTTGACGCCTGTGTAATGAGATATGTGTTTAGCAGAAGTCACGAACAAATTGTAAGCATTCCTTATTCGTCTCTTGCTACTCTTGTTGCTTAACTTAATGTTTTAGGTGTGTAGAATAAAATTAAACGTCACAATCTTATAAGGATACTCTATTTTCTAACGTATGCTCCTTCTACTTCCTTTTTCCCCATATTTATATCTACTGAATCACTTTCTGGAAATATGTATATTTTATAGCTATAAAAATATATTAAAAATTTCTAAATTTCCTCCTCGGAATACCTTAATCCCTAAACACTTCTTCAGATTAGAAGTTGTAACAACTCCAAAGTTTAATGTTGTTTCCACTGCAGCGTTACCAGGAGTGAATAACCCGAGTTTTTATAAAGTTGCTCCAAACTTACGTCTCTGGGGCCGTAACTAGGAAGTTTGAGCGGCAGAACTTGAACTGATAACTTGATAACAAGTGACAGTGCAAGAACTTGGTAAACCAACTAATACACGTTAAACATTGGCAAGGGGATTGGAACCCATCTCAGTTACATCAATTAGTATCTCCTTGATAACTGTGTGTGAAGATCATGATTAATTACTTTCTTCAAGGAGATATGCTGCAAACTATTTTAAAGATAATTAAACGACAAAAAAAATAAAGATTATTTTTTCTTATTTCCATAGACTTTCAAAGGCACTAAATATGACATACATATTTAAGATTTTTACATTCCTAAATCAACTTCATCGAAGTACCAAATTCAGTGGGATACTGCGCTGAAAATATCCATACGTAAATACTATAAATGCAATGAAAAACCAATTTGCCAATTTTCATCGGAACTCTTATAATAATTTCATGAACAATCCTCATGTAAAAAGAGATATTCTGCAGTAATAAATAAATTTAAATAAAACGTATTACATACTTATTATTCATATATTGCCAGTTTCAACATGCTTTTGCTATTTTTATCTTTTCAAATAAAACTTCAGTTTTAATATTAAAAGTTTTATCTATTTTGCAGCGTAATTATTAATTTAAAAAAAAAGGTTTTCAATCGTTATTCTGATAAATACCGACCAATTTTATTATATTCATCTCATCACTCAAATCTATTATTAATATGTCACGTCAAAATAAAAACGATGGATATTGTATATTTTTGGGGGACTAGTAATGTTTCCTATACAATTCAATCCGTCATCTGTCTAACCCAGATTTCGGTAGGTAACAAAAACTCTCGGCCGCGGATATTATTACTCGACTCGACTTTTTGCAACTTTGTGTAACAAGAAACTAAGTGAAGATAAGATTTAGGATTTGAGAAAGTAATAAAATGTAAAAACCATTGCTTAGTGTATATCTTTAAGACATTTTTGCCTGTGTTTTAAATAGCTCTTCTTATAAATAAAAAAGTTGTTTAGGTATTGTGAAAGATATTCTTCATTTTTTATATAGGATACAACATAGGAACATAGACAAGAAAATGTTGTAATACATTATCCAAAACAGTTTCCACATTAATACTATGCGATTGCGCCGAAAATAGAACAAAAACGAAAAAAAATAAACTAGCAATTAGCTCCGTAGGCGAAACGTGCATATTTCTGAAAATAAAACCCTATCTGTTAATTAAGTATACGGTTTATCTGTGTGCCAAGTTTCACCTAAATCTGTTCAATAGTTTTTGTGAGTGACAGAGTAACAACAACTTGAATAGGCCCACTGACACAGTTACACATATACCTACATCATCTGCCTAGCCTTTCCCAAAATATGATGAGATCGCTTTCCAATCTAAACGGATGCAACTGAGTTAAGCACCAGTGTTTTACATGGAGCAACTGCCTATCTGACCCAGTTACACAAGACTTATTGTCCGGCTTTCTGGCTTCTGACTTACCGTAACAACTATCAAAGATCTACAATTGACAACCGAGACCAACAGCTTAAAGTGCTTTCCAAAGTACAAAGAATTCTCTTATGATGATGGTAACCCATCGACAGACCGACCGCGACCAGCGCAGCTTAACCTTGATTAGTCAACTCTTGTGGCTGTTACTTAGCCATGAGCTTTTACTCGGCCCAGCTTCGAGCTTATTTACGTACGTACACATGATAGAAAAAAAAACAATGGAAGCTCGATTCTATTCTGGTTCCCCTCGAGATTTAATTTATTTCTCTGTTTCCCTACCGACTGTTTAAGTCCTTATTTAATTCCCACTGGATGTTTAAGGACTACTTCGGTTTTTCCGATGAATACAAAAGTGAGGGGCTCATACCCACTTTGCATAAATAAATAGATTTCTCTGCTAGATAAAGTACTTGTATTTCATGTTACGATCGCAGTTTTATTACTTTAAGCGCTCCATTTGTACGTGTTACTTTTAAATATTCTGCACAGTTTAAATATGGACACTCACTGATCTTTTAATTTATTTACAAGAACTTTTGTTTGACACTAATTAATGACGTTATTTTTTATGAATTGGAATGTAAGGTAATTATTAAAAACAGAATCCATAGCGTGCAACAATTTAAATACAAGTTAAATAAAATTGTGAATATTATGTATTATGGACCCAGTGATCAATAAAGGCATTATGTATAACGCCCGGATATTTTTTTAAATGTTCAATATGAGAAGCCAATAATAATGACAGGTATAAAAATAATGGCAGATGCATGTAGAATGGGTGAATTTAATAACATCGACACATCTCTTTATTATTCTGCCCAATAGTTGAAGGAAACTTTTCAGAAAAACTTGGTCAATTTAATTATTTTGCAAACATATCATACTGAAAGTACACTAAACTATAATTTCCACAGAGGCTTCCGGCGACCAGGACCGCAATTAACTGATCCGCGGTGTGAGTCGCCGGATGGATTTAATTTAAATATTTTTCTTCCGGCGACTGACACCACTCATAAAATATAAGGTTCAAATCAAAAATAGTACAGTCAGACAAAAAAATCTTCAGTGCACTCTATAATATATATTAAAAGAATCAAATGGACATTGAACATTTGAAATGTTGCGTCACGAAAAGTACTAGGACATCATAGAATGAAAGAGACCGCAGTGTTGTTTCAGTTACCCACCCGTACATAATGTAAAACTTTCCCCACCCGTTACTTTGTAAATGCCACGTAACATACCAGGGCTTCATAAGGTTGCAGAAGTTCCGTCCGCATTCGGATAACGGAACTATTCAATTCTACCAACATAGTGAGATCGAAAGACGGGATGTGTAGGTTGCACCTAATTCTGTTGTTCCCATCCCGCTAGTGAAGTTACTAGGACAGCATAAAATGAAAGAGACACCGCTGTGATGTTTCAACTACCCACCAGTTACTTTGTAATAATGCCGCGTAACATACCAGGGTTTCGCACTTCTTTACTTCGCTAAGTGTTGATTGGCTGACGACTGCAACTAACCGACGAATACGCGGGCCCGCTCAAGTAGTTTGCTTCTTAACCTTGGCGAGACCCGCGTATTCCGTGCGCATTTTATTTACATTATATACGGGCGGGTAGTTGAAACAACACTGCGGTCTCTTTCATTCTATGATGTCCTAGTACTTTTTGTGACGCAACATTTCAAATGTTCAATGTCCATTTGATTCTTTTAATGTATATTATAGAGTGCTCTGAAGATTTTTTTTGTCTGACTGTACTATTTTTGATTTGAACCTTATATTTTATGCGTGGTCCCAGTCGCCGGAAGAAAAATATTTAAATTAAATCCATCCGGCGACTCACACCGCGGATCAGTTAATTGCGGTCCCGGTCGCCGGAAGCCTCTTTCCACGAGGAACTATCTGAGTCATTAAACACGCATTCAGGTACTCGCCCGTACTTAAGCATATTAGCATACGAAAATGGTAACATCCCCGACCTGATTTATTTAGAAACTTCTAAATCCCATTCTGTTGCTCACTAAATAAACAACGAGAATTAGCTTTAAATTAGAATGAGTTTTCTCTTCCCCTTTTTATAAACAAAGCAGATCATTCCTGAAATAGATCATAATTTGCTCTAACTTTAATGAGGTATCATGTGTACTTTTAGGGTGGATTTAAACTAAATTCAACCTTCTTGTTGCCAGGTTGCCATACGAAAAGTTGTATAAATTATTTATTTATTTTTAAAAAATATCTGATATAAATATGTAATGAATGAAATGGTGAATTTAGCTACTGTGTCATCATTTTCCGTATTTAAAATTCTTTATCATGGCCTTAGAATATATTAATGAATTTCTATAGTAATGTTGATGGATCATATTCGAAACTTGCTTACACTGTCAACATCAATACCCATGCCATAAACTTCTTGGTCAACATACATACACATTGTCAATTTTCTTGAGGTGCTATGATGACTTAACATATTAAATATGATGTGAAAGCGGAATTGTAGGTAATAAACTACATAGATTAATAATAGTCTTCCCGCTACTCAGCGAGACTTTTTTAATCTATGGCAAAATTTTTGAGCAAAATTTCAATATACCTGGCAAAAACGCTATTAGAATATAAAACAAAATGTATGGGAATAACAGATAGCTTAGTCGTAAACGAATTTCATTCCCGTACATTCCCGTTTTTGCCACTTGTCTAACCCCCCAGATTTGCATTCCGTTTATTTTTATAAAATAAAAGAAGTACCATTTTTCATTCACGGTATAACTAAACTCCATCTCTCAACATCCCACGGTAACGTTAAAATAATTTATTCAACGCTTGATTAACTAGGAACTGGGATATCAGAGTAGGGAAATAGCTAATTCACTGAAGGTAGCACACAAAACTGACTAGAATACTTAATTCAGACAAAGGTCAGTAATTTACTCAGCTTAATGCTGGACTAATTGTAATGAGACTTTTTTCACCTCGTGTTTGAATTTCATTAAGAATGTATTACACTCTGATTGGTATAATTAGGTTTTGCAAATATACATAAGCTAGCTTCTAACCAGACTTTATTTGCGTTGTCTTATATACCTGGATGAAAAATAATCTATATGTTGATCCAGGCTATAAACTATCTTCTACACACAAATCCATTCAGTTGTTTTTGTGTGAAAGAGTAAACATACATACATCCTCATCCTCACAAAATTTCGCATTAGTAAGACCGTAACTTAAATATTTTAAAAGAATTATATGAATTTGTCTTTGGCTTATTTCTCATAATTTGTCAAGACTTTTCCCAACTATGTTAGGGTCGCCTTCCAGTCTTAACTGGATGCAGCTAAGTACCAGTGTTCTTTCTATGAGATATATGAGTGCTTATTTCTATTAGCTAAAAACATATTATTCCTTTATTTTACTCAGATGAAGTGTGTTTTAGAAAAGCTTTCATATTACCCAAACTTTCACCCGTGAAGAGATTCTAACCTTATCACAGCATTACTTTTTTGAGTAATGCCAAAAATATAGTTAGGTAGCTACATTTCTGGCACAAATAGGTACTCGTGTAGGCAGCGCGCAGGGGCATCCGTAACCGTCAAGTCTGATTAATGTCAATTGAAGCCTTGTCTGTCCAAACCACTCGATGGCCCACGTAAACAACCTACGTATTACATATCTCTCTTGTTTTCCCGTAGGACTATGCATGTACGTATCGCATCCAATTATTTTTCATCATCATCACCATCATCAACAATCATCATATTTAATATCAGTCGAGTGTCGGACATAGACTTCCCTTTTTTTCGAATTCAAATGAGTCTTACCGCCGTGGTTGGGACGTAAGGGAGAGTCAGACTCTTACTGACTAAAACTCATCGTATTCCTTAGCGCGCTAACTCTTTGGAACATCCCGTAGACCCGGTAGGCTATAACTTTATGGGAAGGACCCCGTCACTGTTGCTGCCATCTCTTTGAGGCGCGCGTGGATCACAAACGTTCCGTCAATACGAGATAGGCTTCCCCAAACGTTGGCCTTATCGCTCGGTCCCTAGTTAGACGCATCCGACTTCTGCCTGCAGCCTTTTGTAAATATAACGGAAGGCGTCCTACACTACCTCTGCCTAGTCGTGGTCTCCATTCAAAAGCCCGTTTACCCAAACGGTTATCGTTTTGTGATGTCGAAGTTCCGTGTAATTGGTGTACGTGAGTCTACATACCAATACACAGCATCGGGTAGATTCTAGACTACTGGTAAATTCACATGTCAATTTCCAATTTGACCTGGGAATCAGATCTCATGTTCACTAATCGCGCTTGTGACCAATATACTATATAATACTCCAGTATATTAAGGAAAGAAATATTATGTATAGGTAATAGTGCAGACAGTTTAGTTTCGACTTATTATAGTAGATACTGTGCTAAGTCGATTAATACAAACTGGAAAGTATCAATATTTCGTTATTTTGACAGCATTCACTCACTATTCCATTCGCTCACACATTCAGACACACACCATTCATTCACTCACACGTACATATATCTACATTCATATGGACTTATTCGCAAACAGAATGATACACGGGCCGCTGCAGACAAACGTGATCCAATAAAAACGCAGCAATGACATAATGGGTTTTACTGCACCGAGACGACGCAATCGTTTCAGTTAAAACATTGACTTTTTTATGTACAAACGTGTTATGCTGAAAGGTACGTAGGTAAGTAGGTACTTTTACCCTTAATGGTCGAGGGAAATTACTTATTTCACGCTCCGCTGGACTGCGCTTCTCACGTACACAGTAAACATTATTCAGTAAAACAACAAAGTACTTTAAGTACCAATAAGGAATTGGACAGCTACGTAAGATTGGTAGGTGCTGTGTTACAGCCACATTAGCTTGACTGTGGTAATATTATTTGATCTGTGACTGTGATGTGCTTTTAGTTAGGCTTTTAGGTATGATTGCAAAAAGAAATAAGCTGTATTTTATGGAGAATTGCCAAATTACTGCATCAAATCTATACTTATAATAAATCTGTAGAGAGGTCAATTCTGTACATGAATATTTCCAAAATAACTATCAGGGGGTGATTAGGGATCGATACTGATGCTAAAAATGCAATCAGTAAAATTTTTGTCTGTCTGTCTGTCTGTATAAACTCTATAGAAACAAAAACTACTCGACGGATTTTAACGAAACTTACAATTATTTGTCATACTCCTGAGCTGGTTAAAGTATACTTTTCATCACGCTAAAACCAATAGGAGCGGAGCACCACTATTCCACGCGGACGAAGTCGCTGGCAGAAGCTATTAAGAATAATTAAATAGACTGATTACACAGTACCAACTAACACACCTTTTTCCTATGAATATGGAGACAGATGTCTAAGAAACTACCTAAAATTCACCCACATATCGCAATTACGTTCAAATACCAAGTAACCAAGGGAAAGCTTGTTATTAAAAAAACTTCTTTAGCTAGATTTCTATTACGACACCATACACCGTACACTCAGTGGGCTGTGTTTACTTTGAAACGATACAAGTGTCGTGACATCGATATCATAAAAATGTTTTGAAGTGTGAACAGTATAGATATTTATGACATTTCTGTCGCAACCTTAGGTTTGAGTACTTAATAAGAGCTGCCATTAATTGTCACTCAAGAAACAAGTACCTACTTATACAAAAACGTTGTCTTTATCTCATCACTTTAGGGAAATAACATGTATTTACTTACGAGGAAAATTAGCTCGTTTTCCTGTGTGCCTTTTGTGTCAGATTTGTTTTCCTCAGATTTTTTTACAATGTTTTTGAGAGGTTTCATCAAATTTTTGATGACTTTTTTCCTCCAATTTTTAAATTTTCATGATAAAATAAAATATGTACTTGTGACTATTCATCAGACAAACCAATGAAGGATTAGAATTTTCAGAAAATAATCTTAATATTGATTGACATCTCTTTCTTTTCGTAATTTTCCTATTTTTGCGCTCGAACTAATCATGAATTCACTTTACTACTTCAGTTTTACAGTATTCCACAAAAATGACCTCTGAAATACACAAACAAAACATAAGTACTTGAATACATTAACTGGTGGTCTTTTAATTAACTCATCAAATATTTCAGTAAGGTATATAACTTCATTTAAAACAAGATACTTAACATTTTGCAAACTCAACCACTTTTACACTGAAAAAGGTTATAAAGAGCATCTGCATAAAAGCATAAATAATTATTATAATCACGTTATTCAAAATTCATACCAAATTTGGATTTCAGTTATTCACGCTGGCAACCACAAAATTTTACATTACCTCTCCTAATTGAAATAAAAAATTGTTTGCATTTGTTAATTCACTTTGCTCCGTTCTTGTAAATACAATTTTAATGTATTAATTAGCACTCTGCGTCCGGTCCGCTCTAACTAACCGCAGGGAGGTGTTTATTTGATGGACTATTCATTCGTACTAATAATTCAAATAATGAACGTACAAAATTCCATTCAGTATTCATTTAATTTTAATGCTGGCGACACTTAAAAAAATATATCGAGCGTCTCGTAAAATGTAATCGCTCTCCGAAAATGCATGGATGGAAAAGTGACCAGTTATGCTGTTATTTTTTATCTTACATCTTTCGATTTATGGTTTACTTACGTTTACGTTACTAAATATATAAATGCAAATGGTGATATAGAATACATAAATGCAAATTATCCATATCAAGGAGGTATATTAAGAACATTGTTTTTAAATCCGTTCGATGACGACCTATTTAAGTCTTTTGTATTATGCCAATACCTAACGGCTAAAATCAAAGCTGCCATCATTGCCCATTTTATAGCTTAAGAACTAAGCTTCTTCTTAACTAACCCATAAAGCCATAATTTGTTGTTAATTGGGTAATACAATCTACTGACGGAAATGTATACAGTTAAGCTACAACACTATTAAAACTATAAATATTAGTAACTCTGCCTGTATCCACGGTTAAACTGCTTTATCAATTCATGTCACAGAGGTTACATTATAAAATATGACCCCGGAAATTTTATAAGTATAAATGTTTATTTATATTTAACTCGTAATATCGTTTTTCCACCATTTTTCCGACCCTAAAGTCACAAAAACGTGTCAAGAAATGCGAAAATCGTTACCTTTTAAATAATTTTTTTTTTAATTTTTGTATTTCCCCTTCCATACTACACATTGGAACGTAACTCCAAAAATTTAACGATAAACTGTCTAGAACACACCTAATTAATAATTTGTATGAACAGTTCACCGCAACCTATCCAACATGGCCGCCACATCGAATATCAAAAAGGTCTAATTGAGAAAGCAGACACCCATCATACGAGATCATTAGTCCGCCTGTGTGTTCAATAGATCGTGAATGTTTCGGGTTTCGGCCCTCGGTACAGGGACTATCTGCTTATCTCCTGCCAGATTACGGGCTGTGACGTACCATTAGAATAAATTATCCCTTTGCAGAGGCATTTTCTTTGTTCCCTGGTTTGTTCTGTTCGCTATGTGTGTGGCATTACAAAGTTATAACGACATGAAGAAAGGGACAGCGGTCATGGCTTTGCTGTTAAGTCTGCTGTGACGTTGATAGCTTAAAATTAAGTGGGCTGAATTAAAATTAAGCTGCAGTTGGAGATAGGAAATAAAATTCTACGACATATGTATCGTTTTCCTTCTAAATCGATCTTTCTCTTGAATAATTAATATTTGTTAGTTTGAGAAACTAGATTTTGCTTTTAAAGCTTAATAAATTGAAGCTTTATACTCATCGGGGAAATGCATTACGCTGTTGCAAACGCGTTTTTTTTCTTTTCTTTATAAACGGTTAAAAAGCTTAAACCATTTTTTTCAGTCTAAATATCATTTATACATCACTAAAAATAAAATAGCAGGATTAAATCCTTAACAAAACACCATTAAACTTGTACAATTTCAAATGTGTTCTCTTACAGGAAACCAATGTGTCATACATTCAAACAGCCGGACGGCCGCCGGAAACTATATGAAACTTTCATGGCAGACCGCTTCCTAATACCGTCATAACTTAATGCTCATTCAATAAAGCGTACAATTTTAGACCCATTCAAGTGTAAATTAGACCTTAGTTTATAATAATTTGACTGAATAGGTCTCCCCAGAATTTCGGAGACAAAGAAAACATATTTAAGTGATTTGTTGATTATATTATTAAGGAAGGAATAGATTGGAGTTTTGTAACTAAGAAAATATAGTTACGTGCGTGAGATAAATATTTTACTTTTTATCTATGTCGATTTTCGTAAAAGTAATTACCTAAAGCCGTTACTAAAAAAACATTGCCATTATTTGATGTCGTTTGGCGTTATATTTTAGCTTCTCATTTTTAAACCCTACCTTCATCTACGTATGTTGCAAATCAGTTAGCGATGGGCGCCAAGCGACGCCGACGTTAATTTAAAAAATCATCCAACCGCGTAACAGAATCTACCTTTCAAAACACAAAGCAAAACCGCCACTGTGAGAACAAATAGCGCTTAAAATTGCTACTTAACCGAACTTTAACAACAAAAGATGTAGGTACTTACGAAAAGATCCGCGCTCCCCAAAAAGGCGCGGCCTTAAGCTATCCCTTGGTGTGAGCGAGCGGCCGCGTCGTGCAACAGGCTGGATGGGCTCCACACAACTAATGAACTAGCATTTTTTCACACAAGATATCACTGTACCAGTTGTTTTGTGTTCAGGCGGCGCGTCTCGCGGAGGCTGACGCGGCGTTCGGCCGCCGCTATCGCGCGCTCTAGTCTGCCCCACGAGCAGTGTTGCCATGTACAAAACTGTACGATTTTACTGAAATTGTATTGTTTTTATGTAAAACATTATTTTGGATTGTTTTGTAAACTACGTTTAGTTCAAAATTAGCATGGCGCAGGTGAACTTATTGCTGTAGTTATTTCATTTTTATAACAACAATCATAACGTCATTAAACTAAGAAAGAAAAATACAAAGAATACTTTTATACTTTTTATAAATAAAACCCTACTAAAATACAAATTAAATCATATATACGCAGTTATTAAACAAATTAAATAGCCTAGAAAAGAATATATTTAAACTCATTTCAACCGCTAATAGGTATAAATATCATAAAGTAATGATTGAACCTTATTTCCCGCGGTTTCACCGGCGTGCTGAAGAAATTACATCATACACTCGAATAAAAAGTAACCTATAAACCATCTCCAGAGTTCTATTTATCTTAGTACCAAATTTCTTGGTCGGTTGAGCCGCTTTACCGTGTAATTCAAACAAACGAATTCACATTTATAATAATGGTTAGGAATTGTTACCTAGTGCATTAGCTTTGAAACAGTAAATCCTCTTATTCGGCTAAAAACAAATGAAAATAACACCATCAAGCAGCATTTTTAATTAAAAAACAGGTACAACTATTGAATCATCTCTTCTCAAGTATCTCATCGATAAAAACATTCATAGGAAACAATTGAGGTTTTCCCAAAAAGCTTTTATAACAAATTGTACCAAATTTCCGAGACTGGCATCCCCGTTGGGCGGCGCGCGTCTTCCCCTCACCGCGCCGCCCTCGCCCGCCCCACGGCTGCCGAAGCCGTGAAGCCTCCATTCGTTTAGTATTCGCGCCCTTTGTGACACTTAAAACCATTGTTCACAAACGAACCTTTTCAAAGTTGAACTTATAGCACTTACTCGGAAACGATGTCGGAAGACATTCATCGGTATCGAATTACACAAATATTTCGACTCAGCAAAACTATGTGTTTGGAATTGGATCACGGTTGGAATAAGCGGCATAAGTTTTAAGTTCATTTCATGTTCTTATTTCAGTCTGAGTATACCTACCTACCATTTGATTAGTTTCAGGGAAATTATCAGAAGGTTGCTAGTTATTTTTACAATCTCAAATATAACTAAAAATCCTAGCTTCCAGTCTTAACCTCCTATACTAATATTGCGAAAGTGAGTTTCTTTATTTATTACACTTTACGGTAGGCTGAATTTAGAATATAATTATATAGTATAAAGATAGATGGGAACCAATTGTCGGTTGTAGGCTACTTATCCGGGTGTATGAAGTAGTTCAGGACATGGGTGAAACAGCAGGAAACAGCTAATGTTTTATAATTTGTTTAGGTCAAATCTTGTAGCTGAAATCTCTATTGTGGCTCTCCACAGAGTCAAAATTTGACTACTAGGTACAATTCGGATGACAATGCATGTTTATAGTAATAAAATCTTAGATATTACGTCCAGGTTAATGGCTGCAGACAAAGGAACTACTCAACTGACCACAGCATAGACACCAGATTAATTTTATATAGCCCTGCTTCAAGAAGTCTGAACTAAAAATACATGTTCCGTGCAGAGTTGCAAACTTTTTTCACTGTGTTAAATGTACAAGCAAAGATAACAATAGAATAGAATAGAATAGAAATATGCTTTACTGTACACCAAAAACTAAAAATATGGGTACAACGGCGGTCTTATCGCTAAAAGCGATATCTTCCAATAAAAAAAATCAAAACAATCGGGTTTAGGTATTATTCCTTTTGAAATTATTCTATCTACAATACAATTACGTCATCTAAACATATTTTGTATCTATGGACTCTTAAAATTACTCCCAAGAGCCGTATTTTGACACGTATAGTCATCCTAATTACAACGCGTGGCTATTTGATATTATAATAAAATACCCTCAGTCTTTTTTTGCATTGAAATTTTGATCACTTATAAGAAACGAAATTATTCTAATATTTAATTATAATTTAATCTTCCTCGTCATTTAGCAAGAGTAAATTCTTCAATCTACATCTTGGACAAGATCCGTAAATTCGTAAAATGTCTATGAAAGTTTTACGACCGTGCTGTTTGCCGTTCCTTGTTCGTAAGACTGTACAACTTCGAAGGAACGTTTGACGTAATCTTGAGTGGTGCCAGACGCCTGACATGAATTATGCTTTTACTTGCGAACTAAAGAATCACCTCGCCATCTCTTGGCATTTAGAACAGACTAGCTTCTGTCAGCGGCATCGCTCGTGTTTCGTGCACATGAGATAAACCTATAGCACTCCTAAATATTGTAGCTTTCGGTTAGTGCACGATTTTTTGTAATTGTTTCGGACATTCTCCATTACTTACATACTTTACATCTTTATAATATTATTGTAGATTAATTCATAAAAGGATATTGTGATAGAATCCGTCCCTTTATATTTTTCGAGTAAATACAAAACCAACTTCTTCCAGTCTGATGAAAGTTAGGCTCAGGGCTCAATTCTTGGATCTACCAGAGTGACATTGAGTCTATCCATTTGAGAATTCTCAGAAGCAGACTGTACTCTTAATTAAAGGCCGGCTGATGGGAATAGGCCCGTATACGTATACACACAATATACCTACATACATTTTACCAGTTATGTAAACTGATAAAATGTATGTAGGTGTATTGTGTGTACAACCCTTACCAAGAACTGGCGAGTAGCGCGTTTTCTGTGGCTTTATTTTATACCTTACGATTCCAGGAAAATATTCATGATGATAAGTTTTGTATGTACAAAATCATTTATACTAGGTACATAAAATTTAAAATAGTTGGATAATATTCAAGGATATTGAATACTACTGAACGTTCGCGCCCTTGTTATAAAATCACATGTATTTAGAACGAGGCTAGTCAGACTTACCATGCAACAATGCTTTTTGTTCGTAGGTAATGTATTTTTTTTAAAGTATCGACTTTTAAATCTGAGGCTTCGATGGAGAATTCTAATGTAAATCATAAAATAATCCATCAAAAATAATTCAGTTGTCTCTATTAATGTGTGAATGTAACCAGAATAATCTTCTTCTTTGAGAATAGGTCAAAAATCCAACAATGTTAAAAGTCAGTGTGAGTTATTCGTACTGCCCAGTCACTTCTGAATATTGCCACTCATAGAGGATTTCATTACCTTATTACCTAAATTACTTTTAAAATAATGAGAATGTTAAAATAAATTGTACGAGTAACTACTGTTATAAGAAACCGTTTTAAGTTATTATTTCTCAGTCTATTAAAGTTTGCAGATTAGCCATGATCCTCATAATTAAAACTGCAATTTAATTAAAGTTGCCACCTTCAACAGAGCTCTGATACTAGAGCCAACCCACTAGACTTTTATGGAGCGTTTTTAAAGCTACCTTTACAAGTTTACTTTATTTTATAACACGTATACTTTTAGTATGATGTTCATAATTTTATGTAGGTATTATAATTTATCAAGAGAAACATTAATTAATCTACATTCTTAAAACTACTTAAGGCTAAAGATTATAAGCTACTACCACTACTACTACATCATAATATGCTAAAACTATAAATATAAAATCATCATCATCATATCAGCCTATCGCCGTCCACAAGTCCACACACACACGTCCTATCCGTTGGATGCAAGCTGCCCAAGACAGGGATAGTTGGCGCTCTTTGGGGGAGGCCTACGTTCAGCAAATATAAAATAATAAAATAAAATTAATTCTTCATTTTTATATTTGTTGCCAAATACCTACAACAGTACAACATATTTAAAGACATAGACATAAATTGTTATTTAATGACTAGTAACCTAGTCTTTCTTCAAAAGCATCCTGTAGATCGCAAACATACGAAAAGAAAGCAAACATTCTATTTTTTTTTTGTTATAGTTAAGTTTACGACGAAATACCGTTAACACCTCAGTTTATAAAATAGTAACTGAACATCATTATCTGAGGCTAAAGAAATCTGACCTGCGGGATTGTTGGAAAGAGTTACGGCCCTGGAACGGGGGAAGAACTAAGGGGAAGCGAGGGAAGGAACATAGATGGGTTTTAGTCAGTGTCTGAAACTCCATCCCCCTCCACCCCCAGCGGGAGGAGTCATTTGATGATTTCCCTCCTAATTTCCATCCTAAAAAAGGCTAAAAAAATCTACTGCTGAACACAAGTGCTGCCAGAAAGACTGAAGTGCTCTCCTCGTCTAACGAATTCCCGGAAAGGATTACGCAAACACATTAATATTCTAACAAAATATACTAGTATGTACCTGAAATTATAATAAAATATACTCACACCTATGTCACCAGCTTTTATTTCATCTGACGTAAGACTCAAACTCAATAGTAGCAAGCGGGGTAGTTAAACAATCACCGAGAATCACTCGCCTTGTTGTGCAAGTAAATACTAATGGACAATGTATCAACATCAAGAATTAATCTCCATCTCAATTAGTTGCATTACTAAGCTACATGGCAGGAAGACACATGCAAATATACGTAACATATTCCCAGGAGATTTAGGCTTATGCAGTTTACCTGATTATGTTATAACTCTTCCAATTATTATCATCCTATCAGTCTACATAGGCCTCTCACATCTTCATTTCTCCTTCTTCAATCCCTGCACGCTGCCTTACAAATATCATCGCCCCATATAGCAGTAAAGTGCTACCCTACCCTATAAGTTCAACGTACGAGTTTAATAGCGCGAACCTTGACACACAAAACACCTAGGGTGCTATCGAATAATTTATATTATCCATTTAAATTTGCCCAACAATGTGCTGGTCAAACCTTGAATAACCTACAGATATACCTACAGAGATACCTTACAGAGCATAGTGGTGGCAGAGGGCCACCCACCACTATCCACTATGCTCTGTAAGGCCTAATATCATAGATTTTATATCATGACTGCTATAAGTCTGCTTACCCGTTTATAATCTACTAGCTGCTTCCCACTGTTTCATCCGCGTCCCGGAGGAACTACAATACAATATTCATTTATTTTCTCATCATCACATAAAATACAGTAAAGGGTCATAGTGACATTCAACATATAGGTAAAACCTGTATTACAGATCGTCAGGCTTACCCTCGGACGAACAACTATTTATTATAACTTAAATGTAATGAGATCAATCCCAAACGTATACTTAACGCACCTGGATAAAAAAGTAGGCTATAACCGTCTCCTGGGCCCCAACTATCTCCGTACCAATTCTCATTTAAATTGGTTGTGCCGTTTTACCGTGAATGCGTAACAAAATCACTTTTACATTTATAATTTTAGGTTAGGATTATAATTATAATTGCCATCTGAAAATCTGGCTTCTTGAAAATTTTTAATCGGTCAAATGAATTTAATACTTCTGAGTAAAACAATCCGGGGTGTTTCCATAGCAACAATGAATGAATCAGAACGGTGTCCGCTTCAGTGAATCTGTGAATTCTGAGAGAACAAAATTTACGAATACATAGCAATTATATTTCCAGATAAAAAAGGTTTGTTAGCACAGATCAAATAATACTTCGTTGTAAGGAAATACTTTCGGTCCGAAAGCTTCATTACTACCGCGAGTACTGAGTTCAGTTCCTGGGTCGAGCATTGTTCTTAAATTTCACGTAAAACAGACCGTCCCAATTTGCAGCCGGATGACGGTAACAGGTTCGCCCGCTGATAACGTCATATTCCTAACTATGCTGGGACAACTAAGGGTTAACCTTCTAATCTGTCTAGATGCAGCTACGTATCATTGTTTTACATAAAGCGACATATCTGACTAGCACAACCCAGTTGCCGGGTAATACGATACCCCTTGGTAATACTGGCCGTCATTCAGACTAACTACTGTTAAAGATCTACAAATAACAGCCGGGACCAACAGCTTAACATGCTTCGCTGTTATGTGGCACTAAAATATAAGTGGCGAAATGAGGGTATACTATAGGTACACCTCTGCCTTACCCTTACGTATAACAGGCGTGATGTTATATAATTTCACTGGTAATCTTATGAAACATTGTCTGAAATGCCCGGTAAATTACAATGGGGATCGCTCCCATACATGGACATTATAACTGTTAAATGAGGGTGTAATACATCATTTTCCACCCTTTCAAGGCAAAAGACATTAAGCACGAGTATTATTAGGCATTGCCATCCAATGCAGCCAGCCTTTTGGGCACAATTTCCATAGACAGCGATGCGGACGGATATTTTGATGCCTCAGTTGTTTGTTTTGTTTATAATTATTGTTTATTGTAAATTAAATAAACATATTGTTAATAAAAAATACATTTATAAAATAACCTATTATGTACCTATAAAAAAGGGATCAATGTTTTAAATTGTTGCATAAAATCATGTACTGATTAGGAAAATTATGATTGTTTGATTTTAATAACTTTAATTCTAATTGTTTCTTAATTTTTTTCCTTTTTCTTCTAATTTGTTTTTCGAAAAAAAAACAGAATTCATTCTTAAAATCACAGAACAATTTTGATTGTATATGCAATAAATAGCAATAAACTAGATTATTTATAGAATTGTTTCTAATGAATCATATCAGAGATAATGCTTGAAAAAACATCAGTTGTACCTCTTATGTCCTAGCTATCGATAAAAAAATGAATCAATTTAGAAATCCCTTTTCTTACCGTGACAACAAATTGTTTGTTATCCACAGCGAACGATATTCAGTAGTACCGTAAGATTTAATTACAGATACAGGGAAATTGCTGGTTTTATAGCTCAGTATTACGGTGTAACGACTTGACAAGCTGGTCGCGGCTCATTGAAAATGAATTGAGGAAGATTGCGACCTCGCCGGAATATCTAATGATTTTCCTTTGATAATGCCGCACTTGAAAGTTAGGGTATAAAATGTTATGGTATTTCGTAAATTTGTTTGTTAGAAAGTACATAAAAGCTTGTATACAACGAGGAGGCTTGAAAATTAATCTGATTCCGAATGACCAGATTAATTTAAACCCTTAAAAATTATTCGACGGCTAAAGAAATATAAACTTTATCTCCTCATGTTAAGTATTGTATTATAAGAAACCTGTCTGAAAAAAAATACTTGAGTGTTTTTATTTTAATTATTATAGTTTTTATGTTTAGCATTTTTGTGATAATACGTAACCTTTTACGTAATTTTTATACAAATAAATGCATTTATAGGTACCTATTTTTTTATTTAAGCTATAGACAATGAATTTTTAATTATATTATTGTATCAGTTACTACACTGGTTAAGCTTAATGATAACACTGGCTTAACTTTCCACAACATCAAGATAGAAATAAACGTAGGAACATAGAACAGACGTCATTACTCGTAGCCGCTACGGCTACGGCGTAGGCCGCGCTATATTTGCCGTAGCAAGATGTCTGAAATAGAACGCAAATAGATTATTTGCACTTTGTTTACTTAAACCTTGACTGAGATTTATCTTTATGTTGGATACACAAAACAAGGGGAAACTGGTATATTCCACGCTTTTCGAGGTAGTCGAGTTTTTTTCCCGCAAAGGTTTTTTTTTCTTGAAACAACGTACAATCACCTACATTGAGAAAACCCTATTTTAACACAAAGCGAGTAAACGAGGGATGCAGTCTTGTAGTTTGAGCCTTTTAAATATTCTATTGAGAATAGAAGAATTCTTTATGAGTTTGTCGATACGATCAGATTTCATTTTTTTTTTTGGAAACCCAATTACTTTATTTATCCTCATAACTGGAGTCGTAGCGTATGGATTCATTGTGGTCTAGTGGTTAAAGCACTAGCATCCCGTGTACAAATGTGTCGAACCCCATAGACACCAGTACTATTTGTTACCACTAGCTAGACCAATGAGGCAAACATCATCTGCCTAGCCTTTTCCCAACAATATTGGGGTCGGCTTCCAGTCTAAACCAGATGCAGCTGAGTACCAGTAGTTTACATGGAGTGGCTGCCTATCTGACCTCGACAACCCAGTTACGGGGTAACATAATAAGACCCCCCTTGGTAAGACTGATTATCAGACTTTCTGGCTTCTGACTACCCGTAACGATTGTTAAATATCTATAGAATATGACAACCGAGACCAACAGCTTTACGTGCTTTTTGAGGCACGGAGGCGTCTTG
Organism: Pyrrhia umbra; assembly: GCA_963891755.1. Classification (NCBI taxonomy): domain Eukaryota; kingdom Metazoa; phylum Arthropoda; class Insecta; order Lepidoptera; family Noctuidae; genus Pyrrhia; species Pyrrhia umbra. Next base: position 4,534,314 of record OY982923.1, on the reverse strand, counting down.
ATATGACATAGATGGTCACCTATCCACGGACCGACCCTGCCAAGTGTACCTTAACCTTCGGATCTCGGACTCTCGGATCCTTGATCGGTTGACCGTTATGGCTGTTACTTAGCCACGAGCACCTATGAACTCCGAACGAGGCAAACATAAAAGCTATAATTATATTCATAATATTCTCACAAAAACACATACCTTCCTAAACGTGATATCACATACCAGCGTCTGAAAATAACTACGGTACCAATTAAAATCTTTACAACGTGAATAACATTCGAAAGAAATTCTCAGCATGAATAAATAAAACGGTTCAGTAATTATTCGATATTTCATATTACTCGAAGTCGGAATATTCCTAGAAATAATCTACTCGTATATCAAACACTGTGATAAAGTTAATATATTTCATACCAAATAATATCAGCAAATATGTTTTAAATAACTTACTGTTCAATTTTAGGAAGCTATGAAAAGTATACAATACGGCCAAGGCGATGAAGGACTAATTATAGTATTATCAGATTTCTTCACAAATTTTTAGAGCAGTTCCAATACAAAACACACGGACGGCTTGCAGGCGGTCCTTCGCAAAAGAATAGCCTCCCTGTGGTAGCTCTACTCCACACACTTTTAAGCGAGGTGTTGGACAGAGTGGACAGCCAAATCCTGACGCATGTCCAAAGAGGTCGTTCATGCATGTCCAAAATAATAAGGGAATAATTCCCCGAATTTGCGTCAAAATTGACAAGACAAATTATGATTATATAAATATACTAGCTTCCCGCCAGCGGCTTCGCCCACGATATTTTAGCTAATGGATACAAAAACTTGACAAATTATATACTAAAACCTTCCTCATTAATCACTCTATCTATTTCAAAAAACCGCATCAAAATCCGTTGCGTAGTTTTAAAGATTTAAGCATACATAAGGATATAGGGCAGAGAAAGCGACTTTGTTGTATACTATGTATTATTTTGTATTATTTTTTACTAGCTTCTGCCAGCGACTTCGTCCGCGTGGAATAGTGGTGCTCCGCTCCTATTGGTCTTAGCGTGATGATATATAGCCTATAGCCTTCCTCGATAAATGGACTATCTAACACTGAAAGTATTATTTAAATCGGACCTGCGGTTCCTGAGATTAGCGCGTTTAAACAAAATGACAACATTTCCCTTCAGTGCTTTGCTCCTATTGATTGTAGCGTGATGAAAAGTGTACTATAACCATCTCAGGAGTATGACAAATAATTGTACCAAGTTTCGTTAAAATCCGTCGAGTAGTTTTTGTTTCTATAGAGTTTATACAGACAGACAGACAGACAAAAATTTTACTGATTGCATTTTTGGCATCAGTATCGATCGCTAATCACCCCCTGATAGTTATTTTGAAAATATATTTCATGTACAGAATTGACCTCTCTACAGATTTATTATAAGTATAGAAGATTTGTGACTAAAATAAAAATCCAAGAAAAAAAAATCCAGCTCATAGATAAAAAGACTTATTCTGGTTTCATGTTTGTGTATATGTCATCACTCGCTGAAATCATTTTTTAAAAAGGTACCTACATATTTCAAATCAGCTATAAGTTATAGAAAGCTCCCTGAAAAATGCTATTTCAATTGACGTAAACCTTGTACCTAAAACTAACGAAATCAGGGTCAGAGCGATGTTTTATTTATTAACGAAACAACCGACGCTGTGACAGTTTTATTCCCGATTCGGTTTTGAGGTAAATATTAATATGACCTAAAAGACAATATTTGCTTTATTATCAGATGGTTTCATATATTTTGCAAGCTGAATTGAGCTTTAATATTTCATTATATTGTGTTTGGTTAGAAGAAGACCAATATGTCTGAAGCTAATTATGAATTTATAATTCCTCCTCATCGCAGTCAACTGGGAGGGTAACCAAGAGAGTGGCTGCATTGCCACGTTGGATAGCAAGCTTATCCTTTGGCCAAAGTAATAGCAGGCTATATTAAACATTTCTTTGGAATAAAGACTAGATTTAGCATACATTTTATCAATTTCAGGTACTTTTTTCATAATTATTATTAAAGTTATGCTTCGAAGTCGACCCTGATTATCCTTGGGGAATAGACATCAACACAATATCCATTAAAACTAGGTCAATTCAATCAATTTGAGACACTAAATTCACTCAATCTAAAATTCAATAACACATAACAGTAATTTAGCCTTCACCGCCACAATATAATATGCATGCCTAACTAGGGTTGAGCAAGGATTAGAGGCTTAGACTGAGCCTTGTCGATAAAGCGTCTATCTAAAACTATTATATATTTCACCCGCATTCTGATGGAACATGAAATATATACATTATAGCTTTCCGCCCACAGCTTCGCCCGCGTGAACAATTTTTTAACACCTTGAGTTACACTATTCATGTTTTAGTATTCGGTCCCTAATTATTTCTGGAAATAAATATAACCTATGACACTTCATGAAGATGTAGCTTTCTAATGGCGAAAGAATTTTTGAAACCGGTCCAGTAGTTTTTGAGTTAAATCCCTACAAACAAACAAATCTTTCCTCTTTATAATATTAGTATAGATTTGTCTATAAAAAAATATATTTTAATATTAGTCAGTTCATTTTTTCTTCGTTATATATTTTAATGGTCACCTACGCATTTATTGGAATGTCCTGCTTATACGTGAAAGCAGTGTTGTTTGAATATTAAATCGCACATACTGCTGAAACCCTCAGTTCTAGATTACAGATTAATAAGTGACCTTCCAAGCTTCCAGTAGACCTAGTATTTATACATATATGTATGTAATTTCAACCTGCTTTGGTTGTATTTAATGTTGGAAATGTTGAGTTGCAGTTAATGAATACACAGCTAATTCGAAGTTCGCGTGAAAGAAGGCACACTATTGAGTCATTATTACTGTCTGGGACTCTGGTTGGTGCCCTTACCCGCTATCGTTAATGTTTTAGAGGTCATCAAGCTATACTTGATGTTACCTATTGATTTTGTGTTAATCGCCAAATCTAGTTGTTAGGCGAATAATGCCTGTTTTAAAAAATATTAGCCATAGATAAGTATGCACATTTTTTATTGTTTTTTCATGACCATATAAAAATCTAAACTCAAAAAAAACAATAGCATCTTTTCCAACCTGGGAATTGAATCCAAAACCTTCTAGAAAGTAGTTGAGATTAGGTACTTAAGATAAGATTTCATTACTTGTATGGTTATTTATCTCAGAATCCTATCTCTAGTAACCAAATCCATCGACAGATCGTATTAATTTCGAACATAAATTAACTAACTACATGTGACTTAAAAGTTACAGTTGAATTACAGACAGACGACGAACGGTCATTGACACAATGTGGGGACCTTTACAAAAGAACATTTCGTTGCAAAGCAGGGCGACGTCCAACTAACTGAATTTAATTGAAATAGAAAGCAAATAAACAAAAAGGGTGAATACTAATTTAACTAAGGGAAAAGGGGAAAGCTAATTCGATATATTTTAATCATAATGTTGGCCGGAAAAAAAACAAAAGAAATATACAACGGGCAACGTTAGCAACGTTCATTTATAAGATAAACAATGGTGTCATAAAGTTTTTGAACTGAAAGCCGCGGCTGAACACAAAGCATCGCTATGACGAGAGCTTAGAAGGCCTTACGAAATACGTTTGTTATTATGTAGAGGTTCATAATGTTTTGTTTTTCAGGGAATTCTTTTTTCCTCTACACTTTATATCAGTCGTATAGAACCGCACATACGCGGTGTGTGGTAAGCGGGAAATGGCTCGGTTTTCCTTAGCATACCGTTTCATTTTCTTCAATGTTTTACATGGAACAGAACAAATAGTATAATGTGGACTAGCCCGTAATTAAAGATTTTGTATTTCCTGTCTATCCACAAGTTGTAAGGTAGATATCGCTTTTAGCTATAAGACCGCCCTCCGCTAAGCTGGGGGATTGTTCAAAAGACTGCGCACCCGGAACGCAAAGGGCAAAAGAACATGTCTTAGTCAGTAAGAGTTCCTCCACTCCATCTACAGCAGGGGGAGACATTTGAATGACTCCCCCAGAACCTACCCATTAAATTAAAAAATATATCTACAGATACTATACAATAAAATGACATAATAAAGAACATTGTTTTTTTTTTCTATACGTGCAGGCACTAACACAATATTTTCAGTTTAATTTCATGTGTTCCGAGGCAATGATGCAAGGATTACAAATTTTCTTTACACAAAGAAACTTGTTGCTGTCACTGAATTTATTCTAGACAATCTCGACTTTCGTTGTTTGGCTTGAGTGGAATAATTTTATATATTTATTAACGAGTTTGTTTACATCATTTTAGACCAGATTACTTAGTATGGTAATTGCGACTGACTGTTCTTGCTCTGATGGCTTCTGATGGATCAAAATCGCGTCTGTTGGTTTTCTTTCATCCTACTTATATTATAAATGCGAAAGTTTGTGAGGATGTATGTATGTTTGTAACTCTTTCACGCTAAAAATGCTGAAAGGATTTCGATGCAATTTGGTACACACATGGCTTACAACCATTTGGTACACACATGGTTTATAACCTAGATATATATGTTGATATATATTTTTTATCCAGGTGCATGAAGTAGTTTCCTCAGCATGCGGGTGAAACCACGGAAAACAGCTAGTTCATAATAATAGTTGATCACTTGGCCTGAATGTTCACCTTCCTTCTACTACTTACTAGTTGACTCTAAAAATCCTTTTAAATTTGCTAGACAAATCGCAAGAAGTGCGCCAAAGTAGTGTATATTTTAAAGAGAATTTTGTGATGTGACATTTCAGCACAGTAGGGTTATTTCGCCCAATACTTGCATTAACTATAGCCTAGCCTTAATATATATACATATAGAGATAGCTACTTAAATCACCCCGATAAAAAGTATCCTTTTAGTAAAGTATCCTTTTTCTAGGATTAGTATATCCATGCTTTTCATCTAAATCGGTTTCGCCCTAAAAGAGTAACAAGCTAACATTTTGTATTTATAATTTTAGATAGAATAGAATGAAGTTGTACTTCGTCATTCTAATATTTATAGACTACAGTGGCGAAGGGATCGCTCTCCCGTAACTATGTGTAAAAATTAGTAAAGTTTATACAAATAAAAACTTTAAACCCGCGACGCGTCATCAAGCTTAGACGAGGCTTTGTAAACACAACGAGTGTATTTACGACAGCATAAAAGCATAAGCAGAGTTAGAAAGGGTAAGTCGGAACAATCATGAGACGATAAGCCAGCGAGTAAAGCCTTTGTAACCGCCACCCTCCCTCTGACAGACAGATATTAAATTATATCGGAGAGATGACAGCGCGCTGCGAACAGAATATATTTGTTCGCTACAGGGAATTTATTCTATATGACTCCCTAAAATATTGGAAATCATATGTTCTTGAAAATAAAGAAACATAAAGAAGAATTTCTGATTGATATGTTATGTTTCCTTTGTTATTGTATTGATGAACTTGAAGTACAGTATAATTATTGAATAATTGAAGGATGAGGCTTAACTACCAGTACACCAATCGTAATATCGATTCGCTTAGCAAAGGCACGACAAAGAATAGTTTATGAAAGAAATACCATTCACAACCGCAGCTGTGTGCGTGTGGTGTGAAAAACTAAAATAACAACTGTGAACTAAAAAACTCAGAAGTTCATATTTTGTAAAAATAAATAACAAGGTTCCGCATCTTTCTTCACGCTTTAAAATGGTTGAAAAATGAAGTTAAAAACCACCTGTCAGTTGTGTGCTTCTAAATGGCTTGATATCCATGCCATATGAGCGTACCTTTGTTATTAGCGGGGCCAAACACAAAGTACTGAAAGGCATTTCGTTTAAGCATTTTCTGTTTTTCTGGCTTATGAAAAATGGTTGCTTTTAGCCATACCTGAGAGGAGAGAAGTGCTACTGTGTAATAAAAAATCCCTAAAGGCCATGGTAATACGGAAATACGGAACTTTTGTGGAAAGGTTATGAACTTTTATTTCATTATGTTCTTGAGTGTCCCAACATACATTAATTAAGTTGGAATATTAGCTCGCTCAAAGCATGTTATCACTAACACTTTATTGAATATTGTAGCGACGGAAAGATAATGTGTCAATTTCTTCTTCTTCTTCTATTTTGGCCACCCAAAAATTATTTTTAATAATTTTTCTAGCATCAATGTTGGTTACTAAATCCAAAAATAAATATTTTTGTTCCGAAACATATCCAAAATTACAAATACTTAAGCAATTTGATGAATGAGTACATTTTGATTACGGTACACGGCTCTTCATTTCAGTAATATTTATAAGTTACTAAGCTAAATAAATCAACACAGACATAATATAGAAGGACCTCGTTACCGGACTATATTGATAGTACCACCGGGTGTAGGCGACACCCGGTGGTAGTCACAAATTGCCCGTCATCCGCATTTTGGCACACTACACTACTATTTGAAGCACGCTATAAAATGCTATAGGTACATGGAAACATAAAATTCATCTAAAAATCAATTTGGCACGTCCACTTTTCGTACAATGTCCCTATGAACGTTCCATATTGCTAAAGTTTTTATTACATAAAAGTCTGTATTTGCCGAAGCGACAGACGTGTACAGCTTTAAATTGCCACTTTTTTTTGAATCCTAGGTAATTATCTTACCACAAATCCAGACGCTAGATTTCTACTAAGCATCTGAAAAATTCAACTGACTCTTTTGGCCAACCAGGACATTGAACCCAAGACTATATCGACAAAAAGTATATCTTAACTAGCTTTCGGCCAGCGGCTTCGCCCACGTGGGCTATACGAATTCAAATTAAAAATGACATGAGTTTCATACAAACTTTGCCCCTTTTTTCACCTCCTTCGGAAAATACTTTCTTATAGGATGCCTACGTCATACAAGTACACACCCTCCAAGTTTTTAGTCTCTACGATCGTTCGTATCGTGCGTTGATTCGTCAGTCATTCAGGACAACGCATTTTATATATATAGAAATCACCATTATGATGCAAGACTGCAACTTAATATTCTCTTAGCTAAGCTACATTGTTATTCTTTCATCCCGAGATGGACTTGCAAATATCCACAGCTTTTAACGGTAAAATACTCAATGTTTTGCTTCAATTTCATACAATTTCTGTGGCTGGCAGACCTCAGACGGGTTCATGCAAATTGTATAAACTGCTAACCACGACGATCGTGGCTCGCAGCAAAACAAAATTCATATTATACATTAATAATGAAGTGCACTTGTGAACGTATTCTGAAGATTAACTCAGTGCTTTAAAAATGGACATATACTTTTTTTACATAGTTACCTACACTATAAAAACACGCATTTTACCATAAAGACAGTATCCACAAAACGCCCACGTATCCTTGTGTAAACGTATTGCAGTGTCTGGACAATTGTTTCCCTTTGAATTTGTAAGAACCAAATTAATGAATCATTATTTGAATAATAAACACGAAGAGATGGGAGTCTGGTGATATTTATATGTTACTTTTTATCTGGGTGTGTTAAGTAGTTCTTTATGTTTTCTGCAACTTATTTTATAAAGCAAGTAAAAACTTTATCCGCATAGTTAAAAAGAAAACCTATGTCATTTTAATGCGTCTCTGCCATAACAGAATTTAAAGTGTGCTCATAAGTTCTCAAAACTTAGGAGTGCTCTAGTGTAGAAATTAGAGTTCAGCACTCAAACTAAAATGGACCGAACATCAAGTGGGACCTCTAGGAATAAACTTTCCTATTTACTCCACTACATGCTCAGACCGTCTCTAGACTCCTTATGTCCTCGAAAATGACCCAAAACTTGTACAGAGTTTCATCTGTTCGGACCGACCGTTTTGGACATTGTGTATTTGTTGCTGGGGAGTTTGTTGCGCCACTTCTTCTTCCCAGCAAAACACATAGGAAGAAGTGAAGGGCAGGCGAATTGAATTTAAATTTGACGTTCAAAAAATGCTAATTTTCAGCCTAGTTCGAATAAATGACTTTTGAATTTCGAATCACTGTAATTTCTAATAATGAACACGCGAAAGAATTCCAATATTTCGTAATAGAGTTGCAATCGTTGCAATCCTATGACATTACACTTCAAGTCAAATTCAATCTCATTAGAACCCCAGTCGTTTCTTCCAAATTTCCCCTAACAAGATCTAACTTTTAATAAATTACCGTAGGTTGTTTTATTTATATAGCTTTCCATGTAACACAGATTTTTTTATTTTTTAACAATCGCATTCGTTTATTCGCATAATATAGTACTTTTATTCCGTGTCTATTTTGGCTCTATGCAATATTTAATCTGAGATCAATCTTATAATTGAAATTCAGCCGTCACATGATATATTGACAAAGGGCCAATAATGATTATAATATAATAACACAAATCACGCAACTAACGCGTCAACAATAGTCAGTCCAGAATCAGCCATCAGATCGCGATAGGTACAAACTAGCAAGCTAGCAATCCGCTTTCAGCGCTACGCTGTCACTGTACATTGTGGACCAGATAACGAACGAGTTAATATTAAATGCCTTTTTGAAACAAGCGCTCGAATATTTATCAACAGTTTTGAATTACAGCACTTTGACGTGCTTCTAGTTTTAAGTGCAAAAACTGGAGGGACTGAATGAAATCAACAATATCCCAGACGGTAAAAAATGAGATTTAATGCCTAAAGAGCTAGTTATGAACTGGTTTGAATTTTTCCTGATCTGAATTAATGTTTTTTATTAAAACGTAATTTTAGGTTGTTACTTTAATATAACTATGACTCGCATCAGCGGGCTTAGCCAAGCTTAAAATCTATTAAAGCTATTACCGGTGGAAAGATGAGATTAAGAACACGAAGAGCGTCGTTTTATAAAAATAAAAAATCTTTGAGTAAGATTAACTACAACGCAAATTGTACGCTGTGCTACATATTGCTCGCACAAGTGTGTAGGCGTTGTGAAATTTAAGTTTTGCCTCGATGGTTGTTAAATCTTGATCGTATGTGAAGTGTTGCCTCTGTTGTTACTATGCCTAGGAGCGTCAAAGTAGTTAACAAGTTTGGGTACTATTTCAAAACCAAGCTACCGAACAACATATTACTTTGATAAGTGGTAACTTAATAGGTACCTACTAAGTAATTCTCACAAGTACTTGCTAAAATTTTTAGTCTTTTATAGACACACAATTATCTACATATATCTATACATATAAAATACTTTGGCCTGAATGACTGACGGATCAACGCACAACCTAAACCGCTGATCGTAGAGATCTGAAACTTGGAGGGTGTGTTCTTTGTATGACGTAGGCGACTATAAGAAAGGATTTTCCAAAATTCTACCCCTAGGGAGGGAGGCAAAGTTTGTATAAAACTCTGTAATTTTTTATTTGAATTCGCATAGCACACGCTGGCGGAAAGCTAGTTACTCATAAATCTAGAAAAGATAAAAATAAATTTCTAAATAAACTCGCTTAAAAACAAAACAACATTTGCACAGAGCACCGTCTTCTCATATTTCAGGCTTATCCCAGATCGTAGGAGCGCATTACTTAGGTAAATAGAGTTCGCAGTTTCCAGCCCACGTCCTGATGGGCTGGATTGATAAAACTAGTTCCAACAAGACGTCAAGGTGGCGACAACGGCGCCGCGGGCTGGCTAACTGCCAAACCTTATTGTGTTATATTTTTATCTTGAACTAGCGACCCGTTCTGGCTTTGCACTTTGAAATGAATGACAGCGACACGCTGTTGCATATTTAATTTTTGTTCGATATTTTTAGTTGTGAGTTGTGGAATCTCATGAAATGGTAATTTGAGATTATTCAGTGACCTTTCTGTTTGATTGGCCTTCTGATTAGTTTTGTATTAATTAAATATAAAGCAAAAAAAAACTTACATGAAGTTACTCACATTTTACGCCTATTGCCTTCTCTGGATTTTCGTTTGCATTTTAATTCTGCTATTAATGCAAGATAATCTTGTTTAGTATCATAATGTCTCCATACATTCTCATTCTTAACTTCAAGAACAAAATATAAAATTTACTAAACAAAGAACTATGCATAGCAGTGTATTTTTAATAATACTTACCATTTAATGTTGCTTACAAGGAACATACAACAAGCGAACCATACCTGGAACAAACAAAAATAGGTTTTACGAAAGTAAATTGCCTTAGACAACACAAAAAACAGTTTAAACGTGTCTTAAATATACACTAACGTTTACCTGAAAATAACCTAATAGCAGAAATCTGAACAGCCGGAACAAAGGGTCGCCACACGCAACGCAACCTTGCGAAGTAGGTTAATTGTCAGGTGTAGTGGACACTTTGTCTGCTAAGAGGTTTCTTGGGCCGCTTTAGCTTATTATCTTTTAGGAAATATGGCGGAATGTCGCCGTGAGTTTGTTCTTGCTTATTTAAACTATACAAGAAAGAACATTAAACTTTAAATCGTAGGATGGGTGTTCGTAAAATCTTATCTTTATTGCTGAGTTAATAATTCCATAGGTGGTTTTAAAAATTTAAATGAATAAATGTTTATTTAGTTTTCTTACTTTTTATCTATCTATCTTCTTCTATATCTATCTTCTATATCTTCTATCTTCTATACTTATAATAAATCTGTAGAGAGGTCAATTCTGTACATGAAATATATTTCCAAAAAGCCTATCAGGGGGTGATTAGGGATCGATACTGATGCCAAAAATGCAATCAGCAAAATTTTTGTCTGTCTGTCTGTCTGTCCGTCTGTCTGTCTGTCTGTCTGTCTGTCTGTCTGTATAAACTCTATAGAAACAAAAACTACTAGACGGATTTTAACGAAACTTGGTACAATTATTTGTCATACTCCTGAGATGGTTATAGTATACTTTTCATCACGCTACAATCAATAGGAGCAGAGCAGTGAAGGGAAATGTTATCATTTTGTTTAAACGCGCTAATCTCAGGAACCGCTAGTCCGATTTAAATAATTCTTTCAGTGTTAGATAGTCCATTTATCGAGGAAGGCTATAAGCTATATATTATCACGCTAAGACCAATAAGAGCGGAGCACCACTATTCCACGCGGACGAAGTCGCTGGCAGAAGCTAGTCATAAAATAATATTGTTTAACAATGTATAAAATTTAGTTATATAAATTAAAATCAAATGTAAATATTAAAAGCCTTCGGAATTATAATAAAGAGTTGACATTAAAACAAAACTCCTTCATTTTGAATAATAAACAGAACTTATAAATGTTTGGTCCTATCACAATATTTTAGTGAAGATTGCTTAAAATCTGTTATAATCCTTTGAAACATAATTTGCTATTGTAATATTTCTTAGTACTTACTTATTGAAGTGAAACATTTGAGCCAGTTAGTGCAAATAGAATATCAATATTAAATTTAATATCTATGTAGTCTGTTCTCTGACCTTAAAGCTTCTTGTCATTTCTTTACAAAATCTATAGGATGTTCGCGTTTTGATAGCACATAAAAAATACATCAGTTTCTTTTATTTTTTTTCGTTTGGCTAACAAGTCGATGATAATGAGAACTACTATGCCAGTGTCATGTCAATAAGTCAATTGATTGCTGTTGCTAACTACCAAATTGTCACAATCGATCATGCATTCCGGATAATACTCCTACCAGTCTTACCTTACAAACTTACAAACTTCACCTCTTTAAATATTAGTAAAGAAGCAAAAATCAGTATTCTGATTCAGTAGCGTGAATAAAAACAACAATATTATTTAGCCAGACACAATTAAATATTATTACTGTTCATAGTCGGTCTAGAATCCAAAATGAGACATTTTATGGATTGTCGTGGGTTTTACGACGTTTTGCCCTTGGAATAGAACCTTAATTATATTTAACAGCGCAATTTCATTTTCTAAATAATAACGGAAAAGTGGTATCTTCGTTGTCCTTGTAATGGCTGTCGGACTAAACGTGTTCTGCTCTGGAATTCTTTGTTCTATATTTTCGATTTATTTTCACCGGGTATGCAAGACAATCTGTCTTTGTGCCTTCTTATGATGATGGATGTCTTTGTGACGTCAGAAAATAACCTCGCACTCACACATCCTTACTTAATTCTAACTATGCGAAAGTGAGTTTATTTGGTACAATTTCACGGTAACAGCAGGACCGATAAACTTTGTTATAGAACCCTGGAGTTAACCTATAACCAACTCCACGTTAAGTATTTTTTTTTCAGGATACGGGAAACCGCGGTCTAGCTTTTTGCTAGTAGATAAGAAATGCGGAAATGAAACATACGAAAGGTTTATGGACATAACGGCTAAACTGATTTAGATGAAAGGTACAGATAGATTGAAACTAAGGAAAGGATATAGGGTAAATTATATAGATATACGAGTATATAGGCTTCATCGGAGTATATGAAGTAGTCCCTACACGTTACGAAATCGCTGTAATATAGCTAGTTATTCTATAAGTGCAAGTTTGTTGTAAACACATTGTAATGCATCATAAACTAGCATTTTCTCATATTTTGTTCTTTATTAGCCTCAAGACGCAATATTATGTGCGAGTGAGACACGTACGCCATTATGGCATATTACGTCCCAGTAAACTATGTAAAATAGGTAATGTAATATTATTATATGACACAGTTTACTGGTCAACGTACACTGCATCAATGTTCAACACGCACCTACCTTTGAAAAAAACATTTTAACCAAGTATTCCAACTTTTATACAAATTTAAATTGAAACCTATAGTTTGGTTCGTTAACTTCATAACAGCGTAGTATCATTATCCCTAAATGTATGTTTGTATACTGGAAAGGGCCATTCAATTTTTTTTAAACAAAAACTTTAATGCAGTGTCTTTGTCTGGGGCATATATTTTTGTTCTAATTTTTGGGTTAATCACACAATTGATTGGAGATTAATCATTGGGTCAGTTACAAAAATCTTTATAGGTAAGTTTGATATCATGAATGTTAGTTTAATTAATGAATATTTGATAGAATGTAGGTACTGTAAGTGAATCACCAACTTCTGTTGAGTATTTAAAAAAAAGTGTATTATAAGTATTTAATAAAATATTGGTTGCTTGTTTTAATTTACCCCGAAAGAATTGCCTTATAAATTATTCCACAAAAACACGTGCATCTTGAGATATATCTAACTGGTAAATATCTCATGTAGGTTTCACATTAGGTATCTACAAGTGGAGTCACTCAGTTAGACAACCATTTAGTTTGCGACATCATCGATTGATTTAATCCTGACCGTATACGGTAACCTCATAAACTAGTGACCGTTGGCTTATATGTGTAGAATAGTTTTAACCAATACAGGGAAAGGTCATTGAGTGCTTTCACTTACTACATTCAAGGGCAAACAGCTTGGAAAGTTATAAAAATCTTAACAAGCAGGTCCTTCTCTACCCGGAGGCGCCGGTATCAGTCTAGGCGTCGGTATCAATGTTGGCGTCGGTATCAGTCTAGGCGTCGGTATCAGGCAAAGCGTTGGTATCAGTCTAGGCGTCGGTATCAGTGTTGCCGTCGATATCAATGTTGGCGTCGGTATCAGTCTAGGTGTCAGTATCAGTCTGGGCGTTGGTATCAGTCTAGGCGTCGGTATCAGTCTAGGCGTCGGTATCAGTTTGTGCGTCGGTATCAGTCTAGGCGTCAGTATCAGTCTAGGCATCGGTATCAGTCAAAGCGTTGGTATCTGTCTAGGCGTCGGTATCAGTGTTGGCGTCGGTATCAGTCTGGGCGTCGGTATCAGTCTAGGCGTCGGTACCAATGTTGGCGTCGGTATCAGTCTAGGCGTCGGTATAAATGTTGGCGTCGGTATCAGTCTGGGCGCCCGAAAATGAAATTCCGAAATGTGTAAACACGATAATTTTATTATGTGAGATTATTAAATAAATAGGGCCAGAATGCTATGTGATGAAAACTCACATGACAAACTTACTTAAACGATAAAGCAAAAATTTGAAATTGAAGAAACCACTTATTAAAATGTCATTCTATAAATATGGTATTTTAACTTGTTCACTTACCTATGAAATTACCTAACTGAAGTCGAACAGAATGCTATGTTGCGTGATACTTAACTACTGAGTTCGCCATTGTTTGCCCGTTTGCTAACAGACTTATCGCTTGTCTACCTTTGTTTCAAACTCACAAACTAATTCAATTTCCACGCTGTCTCATTTGAATAAAATAAAAACAAAGTCTTGAAGCAATCAGATTTATTTCACATCGAAGTACAGTCATTGAATATTGAAAGAGCTTATGTTAAAGCTTGTATTCGGGCTGTATACACAGTGTTTCCTGCAGTTTAAATTCACGCACGCGGATAAAGACTATCCTATGTCCTTCCTTAGTTATTCATCTATTTACACACCAAATTTCATCTCAATCGTTTCAACCGTTTTCCCCTGGAAGTGTAATAATAGACATAAGAGTTACTTCCGCTTTTAAAATATTAGTAAGGATTTTAGTGATCCAGACTCCAGTGCGAAAAAGAGATGAGACTATTCATCTTGTATAGGTCCATGTTTCTCTCGCACTTGATTATAAAATTAACGTATTAATAATGGCGCCTGTAATACCTGGGGACCTACTCACTGAAACAAAAACTTCGTAAAGACCAAGAATAGACGATAACTTTTTTGTGGGGCGAAAAGGTGCGATCTGTACATAAAGGGATTATACTTTTACTATCTATATAATAACAATTGTTTGCACCTTACCCTATAACCCATAAGGAAACGTACGAAACTTCAAATTTCCGTTTTCGTTGAGTGAAAGTAGGCCCGAAAACAAATTCGCTCACCTAAAACGATATTATTGGCTCATACCCACAAACAAGGTAACTAGGAATGTTGTCGACCTTTACATCTTTATAAATTATTCACTTCATAAAATCCCTGTTACGCGAAAGTGGTCTCTACGTCACTAAATAATTCAACTATGGCGATAAGCCCTCTCACGTTATGCAGATGTACAGAGGTCATCCACTTTATGGTCTTTTTGTGGCGAATAGCTTTTCTTTTGTTTTTATTATTACCATTTTACTATCGGCTTAAGTTTCTCTAGGTATTCAAGGAACAGTAAAGTCTAAAGTCGATATGGTTGCTTCGGTACCTATGCTGTCTATAGATAAATTCAATATCTGATATTGACATTTACAACCACGCTTAGAAAATAATAAAAAAAACATGCATGGACAACCTATACGTGTACAACGGGGAACCGCCTTTTTCGAAGTCGGTTACCACCTAACCAGTTGCTAAAGCTTATCGGATTCCCAAAGTCACAAAGCTCGTTAAGAGAATCTCATTATTTGATCCGATTTTGTAAAAAAACTTCCTCTTCCTTTTATGATATCTTCCTCCAATTTGCTCTAGTTATTATTGCATTTAACAATAGGAAGAAGAAACGGGCTGAAGTGATATATTCAAAGACTGGCAATTTGTTATCCTTTGAATTGCTCGCGATATATTTCTGTTTAATTAGATATTTTATAGTTAAAATAATTACATTGTATTACAATAATCATGTTTTGTTTACGTTACAGACCTAAAAGGGGGCTGCGGGATTTACCATGGCTGCATGCGGGATGTTCGAAATAGTAACCTCGCCCCCGTAATAGAAAGGGCTGAGGAAGGAACATGGATGGGTTTTAGTCAGTAAGAGTCTGACACTCTCTCTCGCACCACCCATGGCGGGAGCAGTCATTTGATGATTTCCCATCCGCAAAAAAAATGTTAACGAAGGTTTTATTTTAATTAGTCACTAGCTTTCCCGCGGCTTCACTAACACCCTAAGGAAACTACTTCACTTAACCGCATAAAAAAACATCTTATAACCTTACCCAGGACTTAAGCCTAATATATGTGTCGACACCAAATTTCATTTAAATCAGTTAAGCCGTTTTACCGTGAAAGCGAAACAAACAGGCATACAACTAAAAATAAAAGATCTTTAATGAGAAATAACAAAACGAACAACAGGAACATTGTCTGATTTAAAATTCATATTTACTTAATACTTATTGCTCCTTTAATTATGCAAAACAATTCTTGGAATAGGCTTTAAGGAAAGAGCTATAATAGTACTAACCTGACCTGCCTCCTCGGACGGCTCACATGCATCGATTATTTTGGCCCAAAGCCGTATTCTGGAATCTCAAAAACACGTTGTTCGACTCGTTCGTTTATTCGTCATTTTTGACTTCAAAAGCTTTCATTTTCGAAAGTTTTCAGATTTTTGTTACTGACCCAAATTCAATGTCCCAGATATATATCAGTGTATACTGCCAGTCATTAATCTTCTATAGCGTTACCTAAATCAATGACAAGGAAATCTTTAGATCCATTAGTTTTCAACACTTTTCCCCATGTTACGAGTAAATAGTGTATATGTATATTTTGTTAACCATTGTCTTCGTTTATATAATCCACCAAGAGTATGACAGTGTAACATGTTTGTACTCATGCGTCTATTGTTAACTGAGACACTAGCGTGTGGCCGTGTTTTTGCCTGTCTGTCTGTATTCTTCCGGCAGGTATAGGTTAATAAAGAAAATGGTTAATCGGTGCGAACGGTCTCACCCAAATCCATTTAGTAATTTTGGTATGAAATTCATCTACCCTCCAAATGTTTATACGATAATAGAATTCCTTGTTTAAAATTTTAGTACGCAACTCTAAAGCCCGAAATGAAAATTACCCTATTATAGGTACTAAAATTAAATTTTATGCAACTCTGAGAATACTGAAGATAACTGAGCTAAATTATTTATCTACAAAATCAAATATAAATATCAGATTTCTTCTAATAACTAATACTATAAACGCGAAGAGTTTGTTTGTAAGTACGTTAAAAGGCTAAACCTATTTAGATGAAATTTGACGATTTATAGGGTACTATTTATCCAGGTGCGTCTAGTGGTTCCCTTAAGATGCGAGTGAAACCGCGGGAAATAGCTTGTTTCATTCTAAACAAAATAAAAGCAGGCAGTTATTCACCAAATTCTGTTCGATATCTTAGAATAAGGAAAATTGGGGGTCCCGAATCTACATTATCGGTATTCTTAGAAGTTTATTAGATTTACGAGAGACTGACGTTCCATTCTTTTGCGATAACGTTGTAAAGACGGAATTATGTCACGATGACTTCAGTTTTATTTACCAAAAAGAAATAGTAGGCCAAATGACAATGAAACTAGCTTTTTGGGTACTTACGTTAACTATTGACAGCAATACTGATGTAGTTTCTAGAGTTCCGTATTTAATATTTATATAGGTTTTTAAAATGCAAAAATATTATATTAATTTTAATGTAAAAAAAGATTTTCATGCCACTGTACTGTATTCATACGAAGTTGTATAATATATATATGTTTATTTAATACAACAATATGTCTAAATCAATTTGTTTAGATGAATTTATTTTGCTTACAAATAATATCAGACGTCAGATTCGCGTGCGTAAAAGTGAAATGAGGAAAAATACGCGAGTATCTGGTAGACTGATAAATGATGGGAAACCAAACATTATTATTTTATTTGTAGGTGATATATAGCCTATAGCCTTCCTCGATAAATGGACTATCTAACACTGAAATAATTATTTAAATCGGACCAGCGGTTCCTGAGATTAGCGCGTTTAAACAAAATGACAACATCCCTTCACTGCTCTGCTCCTATTGATTGTAGCGTGATGAAAAGTATACTATAACCATCTCAGGAGTATGACAAATAATTGTACCAAGTTTCGTTAAAATCCGTCGAGTAGTTTTTGTTTCTATAGAGTTTATACAGACAGACAGACAGATAAAAATTTTACTGATTGCATTTTTGGCATCAGTATCGATCCCTAATCACCCCCTGATAGTTATTTTGGAAATATATTTCATGTACAGAATTGACCTCTCTACAGATTTATTATAAGTATAGATATAGATTGTATTAGATACATTTGTAAAATCTACAATAAAAACCTATACTAATCCATAAATCTAATTAAATGTTCTTTGAATTACTGACGTCAATGTAACAAATCAAACAAAACAATATTAAAAAGACGAGATACTTACCTTTATAAAACTCGAATTTACAACACTAACACAATACAAAATATATAACGTATTTTACATTTAAAAAATATGTCCCTTCAAATTGTGAAGGCGAATGCTACGCCCAATATTTATCGCGATACATCAAAGATGTCACGATTCATTTTGATTGTTATTGATAGATCTTGATAATCGTAGCTTTTGAATACAAATCACATTGGTGTCTAGACAGTGTAGATTTCACTTTAACGAATAATAATATCTATCGATAAAAATTTACCTCAGGGTACATCCAATGACGATACTGAGACCCCCATCGTGTTGCTTAGTGATAGTAGATCGACATCGCGATTAAAATTGAGTGCTATACCTATAGCTGCATCAGATTCATCGATGATGGAATGCTTTTTATAGGAATGGGAAATCATCAAATGACTCATCCCGCTGTAGGCAGAACAGGGGGGCTAGACAAGTGGCAAAAACGCTATAGAAACGCTATAGAATAGAAGACAAAATGTATGGGAATGACATTCGTTTACGACTAGCTATATGTCATTCCCATACATTTTGTTTTCTATTCTATAGCGTTTCTATAGCGTTTTTGCTACTTGTCTAACCCCCCAGGAGTACATCAGCATCATCATCAGCCTATACATTGTCCCACTGCTGGGCACAGGCCTCTTGTCACACAGAGAAGGCATGAGCAGAGCATTGATCACCACGCTTGCTCAAGGCGGATTGGCAATTTCAGACTTTTTAAGTCCAGGTTTCCTCACGATGTTTTCCTTCACCGTTAGTCAGAAGCCTTTTCTGTCTTTATTCTTTTCTGAAGTTGAACATTCTTTCAGTAAGTACACATTGGTACTTGCCAGGTTTCGAACCAGCACACTCGTATTCGAGAGGCAGAGGCACCACGACTTTTTACAGGAGTAATGTCAAGACTAAAATCCATCCATGTTCCCCTTTACATTCTGGAGCCGCGGTAACTCTTCCGAACATCCCGCAGCAAGTAAGGGATGCTGCTTCGATCTTTGGGGTTTAAATAAAATGGGGGTGAAATAAACTTTTAGTGGGAGACGATCAAATGTGCTGTCTAGCCCAAAAAAGGTCCAATTTTCATGACCAATTACAACAGCACTGATACCTTTCAAACTGGATGACAGAAATCCTGCTTAGTTGCAGAAAAGGAGACAAATAGTACTACATCTTCCACAACAAGCATTATTACAAACAAGTACATTTGTATACTTTTAATTCAAAGTACGGTAGTTACTGTAATCTATTTATTGTATTATAGTTCGCGCCGATTGCTGAAAAATAGTTTACATACACCCGAGTCTAGAATAACGCACATGAGATATTTATCTGTTAGATAGTATATCTCAACACAGACATGAATTTGTGGAACATTAAAAAGTAACTTTCTTTTTGGCACACCCAAATGAAAATCAGCTTTTATACAATTATTTCATACTAACGGACCCAATAGACGTAGAGCTGTCCTAATTCTTGCGTTATTATGATAACGACGTCATCTAATGGGTCCAATTATATTTTAAACCGTCCTGGAACCCACTTAAATATGCACAAAACATGTCATCCAAATCGGTAAAGCCTTTTAGGAGGAGTCAAGTGACAAACACATAATAAAAAAACACCCATTTTTTTAAATTTTGTTCTTCATACAAATAAAAAAACTAACAAGACCGGTACCTTTATGTTTGTGCGTCAGTACCTAAAAAATATGATTTAATGAACGTGGGCAGCGAATCTTCGATCTATAAGTGTGCCATTGGATTGATCGAAACTTTTAAAAGTGAAAGCCACCCAAAGCAAAACAAGTTCCGTTTTGTACGACGCACTTAAAAGTTGTGACTGCGTTGCACAATGGCCAAGCTGAATTTTTAAATAAATGACAGTCGGACAATCCCTCGCTTTTGACAAAATCCAACTAATGAGTCGTAAAAGACTAGAGAATTTCACAAATAGATACAACACCAAAGAAATGAATAAAAGCTTTGTTCAAAACATTAAAATGCTAATGTAAGCTAATGTTCTTTAGATTTTCGTCAATTTTCTTTGATATTTTAGAAATGTTATTATACAAAGTCATTAGTACAGTCGGTTGGTGAATGAGTTTGTTATAAGTTTTAAAACTCTTAAAGAAAGTAAAACAATTTGAAGTTTAAATTAAAATACGTCTTTGGTTTGGGCTTCGAAAATTCATTTATTAAAATAGTTTACGAAACTTGTGTTAACACAATTCAGAAAAATTATAATTTTGTGTAAAACATTTTGGGTATTCAATAACGTGTTATTCTAATCTAATAAATAGGTATTAAACTCTATTTTGGTGTCAAAAACTATTAAGTAATAGTAATTATTATAATATATTTCCTATCTCATTTGCAAGTTTTAAAGTATTTTTGTGCGACTAAAATACACTTTTTAAAACAATTTCATACGTAGTGTTTCTCATGTGAAAGAAATGTACCTACCTATTAACCAACTGCCGAACGCCATATTGTATAATCATATATTTATCATGTTTTGCTGAACTCCACAATAACATTTTAAGTACAATTAAAAATCTTTTATTATAATTTATTTTATTATATTATACATGATGGATGAAAATAGCTTTCATCCACAAACGATACTAAAAACAAAAGCTACCATATGTATTCAAATGTTCCCTATTTGTGTCAAACGCAGCCTTTCGTAATTACATTTGACACGAAAATGCATATGTATCTAGGTGACAATATAATAAAATTAAATACCGGTTATCCAACTGGTTTCCCCCATGCAGGAAGAATGCAACATCACACACAAAACATATTGGAAAATTATACGGTGTTTTATCTTGTCAATGTACATCGCGTTTACATCTTATATTTAATAGAAATCATTTACCTACATATTGTAATTAGATGATTGATTTATTTCAATATTGTACAAGATACTGGTGTTTGTGTCAAATTATTTACCTTCTAAATCAGTTATATAAAAATCTTATTATCTATATATAAACTTTAACTATTCCAAAAGTTACCGAATATATAAACTCATCCGTGCGCGCAATATTTTTAAAAACGACCCAAAGTTTTCGGCGAATACGCTGCACCGTGGTGAAATCTGAACTAGTAAACAGATACATATTAAGAAGAGTAAGAGATCTTTGCCCACTACCAGTAGACCAGTACAGCTTGATGAGAACCAAACATTCCAATACCGATCAATGTTATCATTCACTCAGAAGACTGACCTACAAACAACAATGCAATTTCGCAAATCGCTTAAACTAACACATAATTGGATCGTGTTAACTAAACAAGGTGTTAAATCAGTCGTGCATTAATTACAGGCCGTTGGTAATTGACAATTAGCGAGCCACGGGAAACCTGCGCCTGTTCGGTGTTATACGATCGGTGTCGACTGAATCTAAGCACACAATACTATGATAAATTGATGGATTTATTACAATCGAGAGCAATGCAATATAAAGGTCGGTTCATTTTAAAAACATTTGGTTGACGTGATACATTTTTAGTCGTTTTATCATATTAATATCACTCCGCAGGGAACGCCACGCCGATCACCGTCACCGATGACCACCAAACAATAGTTTTTGCATTGTGCCTGTCTGTGTGGCGTTCAATGTGTTAAGAACCATGTGTGATTTAATGGGAGGTGAGGCGCCTATTGCCATCCACTATACACAATTCCAGATTCAGTCAGTAAGTCTGATCATCATCCATCTGGGTCTGGAGATCTGGTAAACCCGTTAGTTCAGGCATTCCTTAGCACGATGTTCAAATTATTTGTACTAAATAAAGTACACTAAATAAGCTCTAAACCCACAGGAATGAATAGTGATAAATAAAACTACTCTTGTGCACCATTCAATTTCCACAATACAAACAATTTACAAAGTAAGTTGCCACAATACTGTTTGCATCTATCCAGAAACGTGTTAAAAAGAGAATTTCAAAACAGCTCCTGCGAACATCACAGTATTGTTAGACGAAATAGAAACTTTCAATTTGTATATCTCGTTTAATCTATCTCGGTCTCTACTGTATTACACGTTTAAAATGCCACTTTACAAGATGAAAAATAAAAGAAGCAAAAAGGTACGCTCTCATATTATTACCCAGACTTGTATAATAATAAGTTGCTATTATAATATAGTAAAGCTAATAGAATACTGTTTTTGCAAATATAATTTACCAGAATTAAATACATTATTACAATAATTTTATTTTATTGTAATTATTAAATTACTTAAATCAAATTAATTCTGGGGCCTTACTATGACGATATAAGAATAGTTCAGTTGTAGAAAGGGATGGTGCTATATGACGTTCCTAGCTGTGTCTCACTCTTACACCTGAATAGTGAATGCATAAACACGTACATTATATCCTCATTTAGCCAATTGAAAAAAATGGAAAGTAACCTTCTATAAGATTCATTATCAAAAATACCATACACATGAAATTATCATATCGTGCGGCGTTCTGTAATTTCTTCTCAGTGAAAAATGGCGTGATATTGTATTTACCTATCACAATAAACGTTATCTGTATATAAGGCTCCAGCAAATAAAATACTTTCATGTTTGTAGAACCGTGACGTTCGTCGACATGAGTTATGTAACAAAAGGCCTTTCAATACCTTGAACAAGTGTACCTACCTTTGAAAATACTTTAAGGCCGGTTTCACCACTTCCGAATAAGTACCGGTTAAACATATCTGCTGTACAAATGAAGTCCCATTTACCAGATTAATTATGAATTAATTCCTTTCTAGAAGAGATGAAACTGACCCATATAACTTTTTATAGAAAATGAGAAAATTATCCTGGTATTCACTTTTAGGTCATTATTGTGTTATTATGCCAATCAATGTCAAAAATACCTCAATAATCAAGTGGTTGTCGTCGTCTCCTATTAAATTGCCATTATAAAAAGTACACCTATATTCTA
The DNA here is from genome assembly GCA_963891755.1 of Pyrrhia umbra. Classification (NCBI taxonomy): domain Eukaryota; kingdom Metazoa; phylum Arthropoda; class Insecta; order Lepidoptera; family Noctuidae; genus Pyrrhia; species Pyrrhia umbra. The sequence goes on along the minus strand of OY982923.1, from coordinate 4,511,205 downwards.
ATAGGTGTTCATAATGGGTACCTACATATTGCTACGTTGTTATCCTAACATATAAAAATGTCTAATAACCACCCACATTCTCTTAAAAAATTAAGCATTAATTTAGTTGTAATAAGCAGAAACATCTGCTTTCCAAAACTTCTGGGGCCACAAAATCATCTGCTACATAATTGTCTGTGAACAAAAAACTACACTTTGTCCATCACACGTCACACCGTGAGCGCAACCACATAATGATACTTATTATTTCCACCTTGCACAGGTAAGATTTCCGCTCACCGTTTTTGTATGCGATGTAAAATTTCCATCAAATGGTTACAATAAAACTGTCTGGTGAGCCACGGCCCGGCGGCGCCTCACTCAGCAGGCACTTGCTGTAGCCACTCGGACCACAATTACATACACTTTCACTATTTGGGCACTCAACGAAGGTAAGATTTCTCGTTTTTATACTGTCTACTCACCCAAATTCAACAGAACCGCCATTCGTATACGATAACAGAATCATTTATCGATGTTAAAGGCACCAAACTTTAAGAAACGTACACCTATTTCCCAGAGGAATAAAACACGTGTAACTTAAAATAAAATGTATTTACACTGCTAAAATAATTGTATAATATAAGTTGGATCAGGTTTTATCATTCACAGCTAAAATCTATTTTAGAACAAACTATCAATGCTTTTTATAAGCAGACAATATTTTCTTTCGTGTTTTTCCTTAATTTGACCCAAACTTAATATTTAACCTCCAACAGAGACCCAATTGAGCTCTGCGTAATGAATAACCTAAACAAACATATCACAAATGAAATAAATAAATTGAGCAATACAAACTAAAAGGTAACTATAGGATCGACCGTACAGTCGGACTCATATCAGAAAATATTCGGGACCCACATACGACCCGCACTTGGGGAAATCGGGGGGTGCTTGGACGAAATCTCTTTGTTCACCTACTTTAAGTATAAAATCTAAGCCTCGAGTCCAGTGAGAGGACCTCTCGTCTCTCATCATCCAAAACCCAGGGTTATCAGCCTTAAATCGTAGTGCAACAACACCGTGTTTCGGCACTACTATAGTATCTTTACGCACTGGGTCTACAAGATTTTTGTCGAATAATATACCGTCTTCGTTCATCTTCTTGATGGTTTCTCTGTCGTAACTTCTGTTGAGTTCTCTCATGCCGACCACGTAGAAGCTGTATCCGTGAAGGTGGAATATGTGATCGGATTCACCACCTGTAATTAAAAGGGAAACTTTATACTTTCAACTCAATATAAATTCACCGTTATTGGTGAATGTGGGAAGCGAGCACAAATGCATTAACATTTAATTAATGTGTGTTATTTAATGTTACATTATATTTGATTGACGTCTTCAATGAGCATAATAATATTATTTATTGTACCCATATTGTACCCTTTACTTTTACTACTGAGTGCTATTACGAATAATTCTAAACTTTCACTAGTTATCATCGATTCTTCCGTCAATGATATTTTATTGACTATCACTAAAATTAAACACATGTTAGTATTAAATATATAGCTAATCGTATTAGTCAAGTTAATATTTAACACAAAAACAAAATCATTGCCTTTTTCAACCTGTTTTCGTGTTAGCGTTTCAATATTTCCTGTGTGGTAGTTCTTGATCAGTATGTTATTCAATTTACATAATTAGTGTTACTTATTCATCTAGAATCCGGATTATATCACAAAATACTAGTTTACATAATTACATTAACTTAGATTCCTAGAAGATTCTACAAGGCCTGTATGGAAAACATTTTTTGTGCAAATTGGTCATTACTTTTGCATATAACAAAACTTCCTGACATTACTACCAGTGGGCTACTGCAGTGGATTGCTGATGTTATAAGGTACGCCTTATTAAATAATTAGGGTTCCTCGCAAAAAAATAAAATCCTTGAAATAGTACAACGCAGACTAAGCCGGAAGGAACAGCTAGTTAATATATAATAATGTAAAAGAACCACTAGAATACCCCATTTATATTATTTAAACGTACATTTTCGTATCTGGCTTTAAAGACTCTTTTGTGATTTTAACATACGTTTCCCAGACGGTTGTGAATAAATCAAAGGCTGCCCTAGTTCACACGTTTATACAGACTTCGAAGACGAAATACGAACATAAATAAATGTTTAATTTCTTTTGTGGTAGCTATTCTAATGCAGGGAGAAACGTGTAGCCAGCCAGTCACACGCCAGTCAATTGAACTATTTTTTTAAACTGTTCAAATTTAAATTAGGTTAATGAATTCGGTGAAACGTGACATCTTTGGATATTTAATTAGATTACGTCGACCCGGCCTCGCCCACTCAGTTAACTTTATGTCCGGAATGGTTTAAATAATAATTCGAGTTAACTGACTACCTGTCGTCACCCGACTTGAAAATAGATAGACAAAAATGTTGCCAGACGGCGTGAATGGAAATTCCGCGAATATGGTTCCGTGGTTTTGCGGCACTTTTATTTCGTTCAAATACAATAAAATAATGGTAATATTTTCTATGAACACATTCTACCAAAAATAAGGTCTATTCACAAAATTGCGTCTTCATGTTTAAAATCGACTTTAGTACGTAGATTTATCGATGGCAATACACACAAAACGCTACGTAGGTTGTTCATAAGAATTCGAAAGAAGATAAAATTGGTTCACTAGGCTCTCATTTTATATAGAAACCTATAATTTAGAAACCGCATGATAGCACAAGTAGGCCCATTGTATAATAGGTACCACTTCTAACGGTTACTTTGGCCCGAAACGAAATATATCATTAAAATCGAACCGCAAAAGTTAAGTAAGAACTAGGCCACTTCTTCACGGTTGCGAAACCAGTGTACTGTGTTTGACTGATTGACTTGTAAATAAACAAAATATCTTATGAACTTAAGTCGATAAAATTTATATAGGACCACCTCTGAAGTACGACTTACGAAACAAAAAATAATTATCAAAATCGGACTACTCTGTAAAAAGTTATGCGTATATACATAAAAAAATATCCGTATCAAATTGAAAACCTCCTTCGTTTTTTTCGTCGGTTAAAAAACTGTTAACAGCATCCTAACCAATATAATAAATGCGAAAGTGAGTGTATTTATTTATTTGTTACGCTTTCACGGTAAAACCACTCTGAAGATTTGGATAAAATTTGCTATGGCGATAGATACCCTGAAGATGGTTATAGGCTACTTTTTATCCGGTTGCGTTAAGTAGTTCTATCGGAATATGGGTGAAACCGTGGGAAATAGATAGTTAGAAGATAATTATTACTGAAACATAAAACAGTTATTATTGCAGTGATTTGCTTTACATAGGACTTTCACATGTAAATGAATATTTGGGGTTTCATTTCAAAATATTTTAAAACCGAACTACATCGATTTGTAATTATGTAATTATCACTAAAGAGAAAACAAGCCTTATTTTATATTCATCATCATCGATCCATTCACCATACCACTGGTGGGTGGAAAACATGAATGGGCATTCAATTCCACGCTTGTTCAAGGCAGATTGGCGATTTCAAACTTCTTAATCCATATTTCCTCACGATGTTTTCTTTCACCGTTAGTCAATAGTGTCAGTTATTCATCAGATAAACGTTATCTGACTATCGAAAAATCGGCCCTATGTCTAGTACCTAACAATTTATTATCATTATCAATTCTACTTACACCCAGACTACACCTCAGAAGGTTTTGTATCGCTTTTCAAAACGAAACATCTTACTTCAAATCAAAGTTTATTGTTAAATGATTGATTGAGGTATTCTCTTACAGTGATTGATATTGCTAGACTGATTGTTAGGTTTCCTATTCAGAAGTTGCAACTTCATTTTCATTATTTAGATACGAAGTGGATTCCGTACTAGACTGGTAGATCAGAAATTGTAAGCTTTGCTATCTATTTACAATCTACGGTTTCACCTGCACTCTTACAAAACTACTTCATCCATCTTGATAAGAACTACTATGTCTTTCCAAAATTTCAGTTCAACTTAATACCAAATTTAATCAAAATTGGTTCAGCCGTTTCCCATGAAAGCGTAACAGACAGACAGAGACAATTGTTTTTTTTTTCGAATGGGAAATCGTCAAATGACTCCTCCCACCGTTAGTATCAGAGTTACTTACTTACGTTACAATATTAATAAGGATTTGTAATATGAACTGTCTTTATAACTTTAAACAGAAGCACAATATTCATCTTCTATTCCAAATTTTACACCTGTCACTCTTTACGCTAAGAACAACTTCTACACTGTTCCTTGTTTCCATAGTAATCAACCCACCACCATAGCAGACCATAAATCACGATGATAAATGACTCTGGCACTTCTGTTAGACACATCAGTTGCATATGCCTACTTATTTATTTATGTCGAAACTCACTATAGAAACTCATGCGTGTAACCTTAATAATTATGGTATCGATAGTTCCTAATTCAAATTATTTGACAAATGAATGCCGTGGTGGGCCAACAGGAATAGGTGGATTCGTCACCTAATAAGTACTGCAAATGATTGAAAATGATTAGGTATACGTACTTTGAAGGAAGAGGTCGTTGATCACACCATACAATATATAAATACAAGTTAATAAATATGTCACTTATAATATTAAACTCGAAGGCCTCTGTCTAACAGTGAAGGAAAACATCGTGAGGGAACCTGTGATCCTAATCCTTTCTACCCTTTCTAACTAATATTATAAACTTAAAAGTGGGTTTGCTGGTTTTTCTATTTTCGCGGTAAAACGGCTGAATCTATTTGGGCGTAACTTGGCACGGAGTAGGTGGGTCCATGGAGACGGTTATAGGCTTTATGGGTGCATTAAATAGTTTCCTGGGTCGCTAGTCGCGGAAGAGCTAGTAATGAAATATGCTTAAGTCTGAACTCGCCAATCCACCTTAAGCGCGGTTATGAATGCTCGTGCCTTCTCTGTATGGAAGACCTTCGCCAAACAGAGAGACTCTAAATAAGCCGATAATGTTGTGACAAACGGTTTTCAACACTCTCCGAGTGTTTGTCAGTCTTCGTACACTAAGCCTTACTTACATAAGGACCATAAACGGCATTATGTTGAAGGCTAATATTGACGCTTAACGCAAACTTATCTTAGCACAAGTGCCGTTTCTAACTTTCGGCGACGGAAAGTGGAAACTTTACACCACAAACTACCTAATAAGGAAACTAAGTGTGTGCCGTACATCTCCTACGAAATATGTATAGCTTATAACGTAAACGTATACGTAACTTATCTTGTTATTAATATCTTGGTGGATTAGTGCGAAAACCTTACGTACTTCCGAGTTTCATTTCCCTCTTGACTTGAATGCAATAACAACTCATACCAATCCTAGAATATTAAGTTTTGGCCTTAGGGCTCAGGCAAATAAAATATTGTTAAATTCGGTCCAGTAGTTCTAGAGAGTATCTATCACATACAAACTTACAAGTCGTAAGTCTATTTTCCTTATATAAAATCTATAAAAAGCGTTCCCCAAAATGGTTTAGGTTCTATTTCAAATATATTTTATCCATAAGGACGATAGATTTTCTATCAAACTGCAAATTTATCGAATCGAATTGAGATCCCTGTAACAATTGTTATCGAAGCTCTCCCTTACGTAGATGGTGCTATCTGTAAGACTACCTACTGAAAATAAATCAAATAAATTGCAACCTATGAATGTAACAGATGTCGCCGTCGTTCTAGGCTTTGATAAAATATTAAAGACCTTATTACCGGTATGAAATTGTCTATGATTTATTTAACGATACCTTCGAACCCTTTTTCAGTGCAAATATTTAAATTATTATTTTTTTCTAAGAATTCTGTTTTCTCTATACGATAATTTAATATTTAAGAAATGTTGTAGTACCATTATGTGTTTGTAATTCATCATCATCTGCCTAGCCTTTTCCCGACTATTTTGGGGTCGGCTTCCAGGCTGAACCGGATGCAGCTGAGTACCAGTGCTTTACATGGAGTGAGTGCCTATCTGACCTCCACAACCCAGTTACCGGGTAACACGATACTCCTTGGTAAGACCGGTTGTCAGACTTTCTGGCTTCTGACCACCCGTAACGACTGTCAAAGATCTACAAATGACAACCGGGACCAACAGCTTAACGTGCTTTCCGAGGTGAGTCTCGCTATGACATAGATGGTCACCCATCCACCGACCGACCGCGCCAAGCGCAACTTAACCATTTATCGCTCGACCCGTGCAGCTTTTACTTAGCCACGAGCTCTCTATGTGTTTTTAATTAAACCTGTTAAAATAAGTAGCAGTATTTTGTATGAATGGTAAGTATATTGCAGTATCCTGACAGTATCAGTATCAGACGTACCGCATAAGTAATAAAAATTGGAGCCTAGGGATAGATGAAATCGCATGAAAAGCAGGATGACGTCGTTTTCATCAAATTGGAATAGCTTACGATACAAAAATAGCTTACGATCACGACAAACCTTTGCCCAAGGAAGCCAACTACATAAGTATTAACAAAACAAGATACCTGTCAGTATTTGACCAGAAAAAGGACAGAAAAATAAAATGAAATTTTAATTTTGACGTCTGAAACCAATAAAAACTTTCACTAGCGTATTTACTGTCTCATTTCCTCGAGACGGTGTATGTAATTAAGTTGACACGTTAAACATAAATGTTCCAGTATAAAATTCCTTGTTGCAATTCTAGCTTTAAACGCAGCTGCCGTTTTTAGACTTAAGCTATGACTGTTCTTGCTTTTAACCACAGTTGTTCAACTACATGAGACATAATTATACTGTGGTTTTGTAAATAACACCCGCCATGTTACATCAGTAGATTACGAGTGAGATAAACACCATGACTAGTGAGATTATGCCGTAGGTAAATATTCTGTTTTTTTCACAAAAACCATACTTAATGTATTTTCAACGCGAAAACTACTGAAAATGCTTGATAGTTTATGGCATCTTACACTCCGTTACGTTTTGAAAACTAAAGATTTGAATGCCACAATTAACACAAAACTGGCGAGTCAACTTTTAATTTTTATCTTCTATATCTTCTATACTTATAATAAATCTGTAGGGAGGTCAATTCTGTATATGAAATATATTTCCAATATAACTATCAGGGGGTGATTAGGGATCGATACTGATGCCAAAAATGCAATCAGTAAAAATTTTGTCTGTCTGTATAAACTCTATAGAAACAAAAACTACTCGACGGATTTTAACGAAACTTGATACAATTATTTGTCATACTCCTGAGCTGGTTATAGTATACTTTTCATCACGCTACAATCAATAGGAGCAGAGCAGTGAAGGGAAATGTTGTCATTTTGTTTAAACGCGCTAATCTCAGGAACTGCTGGTCCGATTTGAAAAATTCTTTCAGTGTTAAATAGTCCATTTATCGAGGAAGGCTATAGGCTATATATCATCACGCTAAGACCAATAGGAGCGGAGCACCACTATTCCACGCGGACGAAGTCGCTGGCAGAAGCTAGTTAATCAAATATAATTTAAAACGCTTTGCATTAAAAGGCTAATGAACTTTACTGAAAGCTTTAGGAGTGTTATTTATTTACTTTCGAATTTCGAAGTTTATCGATGTAAATCAGTCTGAAATGTTTCGAAATCTTCTATTTTTTTTTTATGTTTTAAACGTATTTAGTATTAATAATTCGCATGATTTTATTCGATTTCTGCATTTTTTTTTCTTATGAACATATACTCGAAAAATTAATTATTAATTAATTGAAAGCTATTTAAAAATCCGAATTCAAAATACAACCAACCAATCGATACTTCTGTCTGAATCGACAGACATAAAAATTAATTACCTTGATCGAACATAACCAGTTCGACAGTTGAGCCCAGTGGTACATTCTTGACGTGCACGCACTCGTCTCCGTGCCCTGGCTCCTTGGGGCAGAAGGCATTGGCGCCCACATCATCGCCTTGCGTCAGGAGTGGTGATGCTGGATACGTGAAGCGATGCCCATCAGTTTGACCCCAACTCTCTGAAACAATTAAGGTAAAGAATAAAGTATAAATGTGTATGAGACATTTTTTAAATGATGGTTTGCTAATTTATTTTAAAACTCGAAACATAGTATTGCGCTCAAAAACACAAACTAGAGAATTAGGTAGATCAAAAACTCTAAAATATTTTTTGTGTAATATGCGGATGATATTTATATACTCGTACTAGCAGTAACAAAAATATAATAGTCACGATCCGAGTTATAGTTCCCGAGAAATACACAGACCAACATACGTACATTATTGAATTTAAGACACGTGTTTAGAAACCCATAAAGACTAACATATGAATATTATAGAATTCCAACAAAATTACAAACATACGAATCGAATTGAATATCCTTCTTTATGAAGTCGGTTAAGAATACGGTGTTTTATACAAATAAACGGTAACATTAGCAAAAAATATTACACTCTGCGATTTGGTCGTGTTTTTAAGCCATAGGTAGCCTAATGACGCTGTGGGCCAATATATTCAACATTAGGAGCTCCAACACACACAGACGATCTAGTGGCAGATCACGTAGATACTTATAGGACAATCTCAACAAGAATGGTCCAGAATACATCGTGATTGTAGTAATTGGAAGTTACGGAAATAGGCCTGTGGCTGTGAGATATTTCAGGCGGTCATTCCACTAACAATACTAATGATCATTGTAGGCAATTTGACATACTGACTGACCACAATACGTCCACGGTAGGATATCCTTTCAGTGCCGGTCTGTGATCTGAGTGTGGTTTTGGTGGCAGTATTTAGCTTTCCTTTTGTTTAGACAGATACTGGCCAGTTTAGGAGGATTTCAAATGATTTGGTTACATCGTATATTGTAGCTAAGGCTTTTACGAACGTGAATAAGCCTGTGCGATATTCGAATTAGGTATATGCCATTGAAGTATAGTGGGATCTTGTAATGACTAATTAAAATTATCTGCACCATAAGTAAAGTAAGTAAATACCTGAAAATATAATGTCAGTACCTATAGGTGAGACAAAACATTAATATCAAATTACTAAGAAGATAAATAAATTCAGACGACATAAAAACATTAAGTAAGTATATTATATTTGTTTCCATTACGAATTATTTCCACAACAACAATTTTAAATGACGCAGTATCAGAGTAATTCTCCACAACCATGCAATTATGCAACCCAGTAACAATGAACGACGGATTTAATTAACACACGTGAACAATTAGCGTATATGGAACACAAATATTTTTCTGTCAGCGTTACATCACGTGGAATTTCCGACATTGCATAGGTATAAAACACACTAATATTATAACCACAAAAATGTAAGGAGAGGATGGGTGGTTATAAGTCTTTTACGCAAAAACTATTGAACTGATTTAGGTAACACCTGGCGCCTGCCGGGGCTGCAGGACATTCGAAAGAGATACCGCGCCCCCGGAATACAAAGGGCTGATGAAAGAACATGGGTGGGTTTTAGTCAGTAAGAGTCTGGCACTCCCACCCGCCCCACCTACGGCGGGAAGGGTCATTTGATGATTCCCTATAGGAAAAAAATAGATAAAACCTGGCACACCGATAGACCATGTCCTAAAGTAACACACAGGAGGCTTCTTGGAGACACACAAACACAACAAACACGCACCGTGTTTGTAACTCTTTTACGCAAAAACTGAACTACGTGAAACATGGCGCACTGATAGACCATATTCAGGATTGACACTTGTAAGTGTGTAGATAGCTGAGAAGTATGGGAAACTATTATGTCAGGTTTGAACAAATACTTGTCCAAGATTTATTTGTAAACTATTTTGGGTTTAACACCAACAGCCGTTTGCACCAAAAAAATATTCAGTTACGTGAAACGGAAGAACTGTCATTCAAAATGGAGGATAAAATTGAATATTTTTGCTGTTATTTTATGCTTTTCGTCTAAATATTTATTAAAGCAAATATATATTTTTTGTTTAATTATTATATCAATGTATTAATAACATAAAAAGTATTAAAAGTAAGCTAATTATTGATATCATGTTTTATGAGAGTCGTAAAAGTATAAAGTATAAATCATTAAAAAAATGGTATTTCATTTATACCAAAGGCAGGTGAAACCGCTGAAAACGCTAGTATTGTGTATATTTATTTTGTGTGTATTCACGGACGATTACCATTTACGACAATCTATTGGAACGATGTTCGTGTGGAATGCCTACGCGTAACAAATAACTACGAATAAGGTAACCGAGGTAATGTCTTTGGGTAACGCGACTATTATGTATGGCCGGACATTTATAATTTTGGGAAGTATCAGAGTGCCATTATTTCTTGGGTTGCAATATTTTTCGTTCTTATAAAGGTGTAAGGACATTTCTATTACGTACATTTCAAAAGGTTCTATAATATTTATAAGAAGACAGAAGAATATCTTATAGAAATTCAGACTTGCACACAAAGATACTATTGACGAAATAAAGAGAGGTATTAATGTTTTAAATAATCTATACTAATATAATAAAGCTGAAGCGTTTGTTTGTTTGAACGCGCTAATCTCAGGAACCACTGGTACGATTTGAAAAATTCTTTCAGTGTTAGATAGCCCATTTATTGAGGAAGGCTATAATATCATCACGATAAAACCAATAGGAGCGGAGCACCACTATTTCATGCAGACGAAGTCGCGAGCAGAAGCTAGTTGCTTATAAAACTCGTGCTACAAAAAGGTAACGGTCTCAACAACGTTCTGAAAAAAATCTTGATGATTATTGAAAGAAAAATCCTAGTATAATGCACTCGGAAAGCATATGATACACTTATACAGATGTTCCGCAGACATTTTTTAGAAAGTCTAGCAATATTCTTCGAAGAGTAGAGGTAATTTAAATATAATTTATCTTAGCTCTTGACTTTAAATAAATAAGATCAACAGCTTATGATCACAATCTATCTTGCTGTCTAATAAATGGAGGATGATGTGTGGGTGATAAAGAGAAGAAAAACTATCATTTTCATTAATTACAAATATGAAAACGATTAGCGAAGAACAATTCCAAAATCACAAAGATGTAGGTACCAAAAACATTAGTAATGACTGAGCTACACATTGTGGCTTTTCATGATGACAAAAAACTTCTTAAAAAATCTAACTTATGTTGACGTACATACTCGATGTATAAGTGAACTTGAACTTGCTAATGTGTTGAAAATATTATTTGTGTGTGTTTATAGCGACACAAAAAATATATTACCTTGCCCTCTTCAAAATTAACATATTTTTTTATTCGGAGAGTTGTGTGTTTTTATTGTCTAAGACTGGGCTTAATTTAGTCATATATTTCCACTGCACGTTAAAAAATTAAATACGATTCTAGTGGCGCGGTACAAAATAACAAACTACAAAGAAAGATGCAATGTGCGTTAAGCGAGTTGTAAATTATAAAGCTAAATAGCATTTCAGTAAGCGCTTGATTTATTTGCTTATTTACACTATTGTATTGATTGTCAGTCCATACTTTTGTTGGTAATGCATTACGGACTATTTTGTTACACCTGGGGCCGTACCACCGCGTGTTTTGCAAGCACTATCCAGGTGTTAGAGTGAGACGCAGCTACTAGCGTCGTATAGCATCGTCTCTTTTTCAAAACGAAACTATTCCTACTTAGGTACGCCATGGTAAGTTAGTAGTAAGTAAGTAATCATGTTGTTGTGAACATAAATATGATTCGTCTTTACGTTTATGTCATATTAAATTAGTTAAACATATAACCTACTTATTTTATCATGAGTAGTATATGCGTACAATACTGTGAATAGGATTTTTTGATGGATTTTATATCCGATAGTGTACCAATGAGCAAATTAAGCCCTACTATTTGATACCAAACAGGACCTGATTCAAACTAGTTGGCGCCATATTGAATTTAATGTGGCATCACATATAATAGCCTATAACCAGCGCTCAGTAAAGAGGTCGATACGTCATTTGTCAAATTACGATAATTATGTACCTAGTTTAGATGTTATAATTGAACATACATGCCTACGTACCTAGTTGAAAACGTGTGCGGCTGTGATTTACTAAAGTATCGACAGCTGGCTTTTAATATTTATGACGGTGACCTCTGATAATACCTCACTGTCTCTCATATGCTCCGAGAAAGCGACAAGCCAATTAGAATATTCAAGATGCGAGTAGTGACTAGTGCCCACACTCCGTGGCATCTACAATGCATATTATAAAAGCATATTAATATAATTCTCGTTACTAATATTATACATCCGAAAGTTATCTATCTGTCTGCCTATCACGCTTTTACTGTAAAATGGCTGAACCAATTTGGAAGAAATTTGGTATGGAGATTGTTTGAACGCTGGGGATGTCATAGAATATTTTTTATCCGGGTTTGTGAAGTATTTTCCTAAGAATATGACGGGAAACAGCCAGTACATAATATTAAATATATTAACATGCAAAAAAGTTCGGATGTCGTAAACGGAAGTGTTAATTTTGTCTCTTTTGGTCCGGTTTTAACTGCATAACACCAAATTATATAATATACTACGTTTTACTACTAAACTAGCAAAGGAAAAATCCAATAACATTTTGCTCGACCCGGTAACCTAACCTAGAACCCCAGGCTACACAGTTGTTTTTCTGAGCGACCACTAGAAAAAACATCTAATATATAAAAATGTATACTTATTTTATAAATCTGAAAATAACTCTGTCTGTCTTTCCGTCTGTTATGCTTCACGGTAAACGGGTGCACAGATTTGGAAGAAATTTGGTATGGAGATGGCTTAAACCCTGGAAATGGACATAGGGTCCAGGTTTCCTCGAGATGCGAGTGAAACTACGGAACACAGCTAGTATACATATAACAAAAAAGTCAAAACACAATTTCCCAGTCTAGAGAGACGAAAAAATACCTCAGTAAAAAAACCGGCATACATAATAATAAATACCTCTAGAATAAAACGATATCTCGGCTTGAGACTCAATTTATGAATACAAATCCAATCATTTTTTGCAATAAATCGTACTAGCTAAACCTCCTTTTATAACGGCACACTTAAGCAAAAATTTGTAGACCATAAAAAAAACAAATGACCATCACAAGTGAAAGAGTAACTTTCATTCAAGTTCTGTTAGTTAGTAATATATTTTTTAATCCTTTAAACTTAAGTTTTTCTAGTTATTATATGCGCAAACAGTTAAACATCACACAAATCTAAGCGGTGTTTAAATCTCATGCTATCTCTGTCATTTAAACGTGTATTGTGACGATAGAAATACTTTTAAGTATGACTTAAGTAGTCGGTTAAAACGTCAATAATGAACATATGGTAATATGTGTCTGTGAATGGTTGTTAAAGGTTGCGCGTACGCAAGTGTTCGGCCTCGACGCAATCATTCACAGCATATCATTTGCGGTTGGCGCGGACGCTGTTACGACCGCTGATTACTTCACTTTCTTCATAAACACCGTGTCATGGCGCTATTATATGAAAAGTAACTTTATATTTGCAATAAAAATATATGAAAGAACAAAAATTAGAAAGTGAAGATGCTAAAATAGTCGATACTTCTTTTATTCGTGACTTTAATAACGCGATTCCAAAATTAATCTCTTGAAGTAAATTAAGTTATACTTTCGCATGAGTTTATACTAATTAAACAAGTTATGTGAAGAACATATCCAATTTACTAGACATCGTTCTACGAACTAAACGAATCACACGTAATTACACACAGATTAAATAGTTGTTACTTCACTACGAGCCAACATTAAGCAGACTGACAGCCGGCCAGCCTCACTGATTGATGGATGGTACTCCATCATTAGTTAGCTTCCAGATGACTCGTGTTCGCTAAACAAAAGAATTATTGGAAATTGCAGTATGCATGTCCTGTGCATATTTATCAGGTACTAGCTGTTTCCCGCGGTTTCACCCGCATCCCGAGGGAACTACTTCGCGCTCCCGGGTAAAAAGTAGCCTATGTCCTTTCTCAGGGTCTAAACTATCTGTGTACCAAATTTCATTTATATCGGTCCAGTAGTTTTGGCGTGAAAGCGTTACAGACAGACAGACAGACAGAGTTACTTTCGCATTTATAATATTAGTAAGGAAGTAAGGATTGCATACAGCATCCAAGCTCCGTATACCGACTCATAGCGGAACTTATTCTATGTAATTTAATTACAATCTAGGACATTTGGATTTATATACTAAGAATACTTCAATATCCAGCATTACATTTATTAGATTTACACTAGCTGTTTCCCGCAGTTTTACCCATTAAACGGGAACTACTTAAGCCTATTACCATCTACAGGGTCTATCTCCGCACCAAATTTCAACCAAATAGGCTAAATTATTAGAATTTCTCAGTAGTAACAAGGAGACTGAATGTTTACGCCATTGATGGCAGTTGGTACACAATATGGCATTAATACTACTTTTGCCTAACCCTTCTTCTTAGGCAAAAGGGAAAAAGCGAGAGATATCTGCAACATAACAGCGAACTTACTCAGATGGACACACTTTGTTCAAATTTTGTGAAAGGCTTTGCAACATTGCTCAATAAGCTTGGCTGTGTTGTATCCATAATTACCTTGACTTCTTTGTGCGTAAAATAATAAGGATTATTTACCAACCATGGAATGCAATTTCAAGATTACATCAAAATCATTATTTTCTAATGTTACATTTGCGTAACAAATGCGTGAATAATATTTGCATGGTTTCCTTACACAACTAAATTACCCATATTATAAAATTATTCTGAAAACGTCATATAGTGTTACGATTAAAGGCTGTAATATTTTCGAAACTAGTGACCTGACCCACTAACATATTGAGTTGCCTAAGCTCAGTGTTATGTAACACAAAATGCTCATAACTCTAGACGAGACGGTATGTTTAAAACGCAGCAAGAGGTCAGTTACCTTTACTATAAACTAAATTGTTTTTTTTTGGGTTATAAAAACATTTTGACAGTTAATTAGTAAAATATTGATTTAATTTATTTAGGCTTTGATATGTTTCCGTAGTAATAATATAATAGCTGTTTTATTTGTTACTGCCGTTTCCCGCGGTTTCGCCCGCGTCCCAATGGACAACTTGACGCAACCGGATAAACTATATTCTTCCCCGGGGCTCTAGCTATCACCATACTAAATTACATATAAATCGGTTCAGCGGAATATACGTAAAGAAGTAACAGACAGACAAACACACACTCGCATTTATAATATTAGTATAGATAGTTTCAATTCTACAATTGCCTCTGTGAATAAGATAATTACTGGACGTTAGAAAAGGAAAACGAATAACAGCATATCTCGAAGTCCATGGAAAATACCTCAATTATTTCAATGTTTTTACTGTGTCCCCGTCATAATAAGGAAAATAAAAGTAAGAACACCAGAACCCTTTTGAGTTTGTTATGTTTGGTGCGGTTCGAGCCGCGAGTGCCTTACGAAAGAAAATGAAAAGTAAACGACCTTGACTTTTGACCTACAAAGTATATTGGATAACCAAACATACTCGTTTCCTCAGAAAACACGAACCCATTACTCTTACACTTCTCAATAACACTATTGAAATAAAATAAAGAAGAAAATCTCAAAATTAAATACGCTAAAATTGTCTTTACTTCAAAGAGTATTTTGTGACGATTTCATTATTTTTTCCCCTACATAATAATAATAATTATATTTTAAAAAGTGAAATGTAAGTCAGTAAGTAAAATTCATTGTAACACCTAAAACAAATAAAAAGTTACGTTCTCCGTATCTTTTCTCGTGTTACTTTTTATTTGACTCACTCGACCAAAAACGAAATGTTTGCTGAAAAAAAACATTATAACAACGGATCTAAAATTCGATGTGGAATGTTATTTCAGTTTTAAATAAAAGCCTCCAATAAAATCGTTTGAATATTTTTATATAGATTATGTATTTATGAACTTTATCCACTAACTAGAATACCTACACTAACTTTAACTAAACTTGCATAGAAGTCCCTCCCTCTCCCAAATTAAACTTAACCTGAAAACTTCAATTAACTAACAAAGCTTAGTCTTCTTTTGTATTAGAAAATCTAAGAAAGAACCAAGTCTGAGCAAAGAATTAGCATTATTGCCATTCAACGTCGTAATGTTGCCAAATTCAGGTCATTAGTAAAAGTGAATTACATGCATAATATTAATATCCATTCTTCCAGCCTATTATTATAAAGGCTAAAGTGACTGTCTGTTTTGTTTCACGTCACGGCTAAATAGCTGAACGAAATACGATTAAAACTAAGCGTAAAGGTAAACATGTACCTGGAGAATAAGTATTTATCAACGAATGTGAAGTGGTTCCCATATGAATAGAACTGCGGCCATTAGCTAGTCATTAGACTATACTAAAATCAAATAATTATGTATCTATTGCAAAACATAACTCACTTAACAATCCTAATCACTATTATTTTGATCATTAACCCTGTTGTCTCTGTTATACAAAAACGGTTGAGACTTGAGACACTACTGTGTGAAAAAAATACAATACAAATCGTTGATGTTATTGTTTTTGTATAGGTACCTATGTTCCCTTACAGTTTTGCTTCAAAACGCATTACCAAATTATAGTGTTCAAAAACTAAATTGTGAAATAATTAATTTGATAATGGAGAGTCAACGTATGTAATCAAAACTTTCGTCCATCTAAAACTCGTTAACGCACAAGGCCATAAAAGAAGTAAAATACTTCTTACGTAGCGCTTTTGACCAGATAATTGAATACAAAAGAAAGTTTTTAAACAATGTATGTACAATTACAATACTCACCGACTCGTTTCGCCGAAATTTGCCTTGTAGAATAATTAAAAGGCACATAAATTATGTTGTCAAGATTCTCGACGAGATCTGCAGGAAGTTTGGTCGATGCGTGGATCTCGTTCAAACATATCACATTGTCAGATTCACAACGATCACTAGACACTGTCGTTAACTCACGGTTCACTTCTGCATCAACTGTATCGTCATCTTTATGCAGCACTTTTTGCTCCTTATTTTCGTACACTAAATTGGCTACACCTTCTAAGTTGTCTTGACAATACTTCACTGCAGCTACTCTGATTTTATACACACCGGGTGCTCTTTTAGCTTCCAGAATAAAATCAACTCGCTCTCCTCTGCCTAACCCGATCGAGCTCACACGTTCCGGCTGAATCGAGTGCCCGTCTAAAGTCACAACTTCCAAAACATGATGATCAATTGAAAATGTAATTGAACAACTTTTTGATCCACCACCGTAAGCCAGACGGAATCTGTATCTTTTTCCATACTCCACATTGAATGAAGACTGCGGGGCATCGGGGGATTCTGATGATTTTCCTCTGCCGTTTATGAGAAGGGATTCAGCATTTGGGATGCGTGATATGACTCCGGCTAAAGGTCCCATTGAATGTCCCCATTCCGATACGAATATAGTGTGTTCACTTAAGTCCACATCATATAGTTTCTTTATAGGGTCCAAACGTGGAGACTGGCGAACCACGAAGGCTCCCGCGAGACCGTCAGCGGCATCAGCAGCAGAGTGTGCGTGATACATGTGCGTGCCCACAGCTGATGCGCGGAATTTGTACTGGAATGTTGTGTAGGCGGGCTGAGGGCACTGGGTCAACATGGGAGCTCCGTCCATGAAGGGAGTCTCCCTCTGTGGTTGGCCGCGCCAGTGAATAGAGAGCGCGTGTGCCGGAGCACGGTGGACCACGTCTACGACTAGAATATCATTTTCGCAGACGTGCAGCGTAGGTGCTGGTAGCGCCCTGTTGGCCACCAGCACACCGCGCTCCCGCCCGTCCGCAGATATGCATGTTGCTGGACAATCACCGCCGTCTTTTTCTGTGCAACTGCCGCAGGATCTGATATGCAACAAAATTGTTTTATTTAGAATGGACTTATTTTGCAGTTAGAAAATAAATACTTTTACAGTGAATTAGCATTTTTGAAAGTTTCTTATTCAAATGACGGCCAAATTTAAAATAAATTGCATTTGTAAAACCGCGCAACAACATTAGGTTGTTAAAAATATGACTTACTTGCTAAGCGTTTTGTAGACCTCGATGACTAGTTTCACGCGGCATATCATTGGCCAATCCAACTCGTGACATTCTCGGTCACAGTTTTCGAAATACTCCTCTGTAAACAATAGCAATCAATCAACATAATACATTAGTAGGCAACCAATCAACCAATTAGATATATATATCATCAAGCATTTGAAAATAAAATTAAGCATTGAAGCGTCTTCGATCGATTTTGCGATTCGAACTTTATAAAAGGTGATCGATTGCAGCGTATCTTTTATTTATGTGGCTACAAACGTAGTTACTTCCGCGTGTTCGGAGAAAGACTCGCTTTCAGCAGAGTTTAATCGAATGTCAGTTAAATTAAATTGGATCAAGTAGTCATAATGCACAGACAATTCTGTTGTTTGTTTTTAAATTAAATAATAACACAAATTAGTTCTGTGTGTCTGTGTGGTGCTGATACTTTTAGATAGGTAATTAGGCTTACAAATGAATCGTCTAATCTAAAAAAACTATAAAAATTAAAGTAAATTCTATATTTACCTGGCATCGGCGTAAAATGCACCACAACAATAACTCCGGCTAGTATTACAATTAACACGAATATCCTCTGTAAGGACATAAGCATGTAATTTGGCTTCACCAACAACACATCGCGCACTTGGGTCGCCTCCTTTTCCGACTCCATGATAAATGAGAAAAAAAAACTTATTCCACTATGTTCCAATCCGAGCTTACATGATTAATTTTAAAAGTTGTGTTCGATATTTGAAAAGTGAGAGGTATAACGTTCGCGGGCACGCGAGTCAACCACGAAGTGGCGACTGGTATGGTCTTGGGCCGCCGCCTCCAACTGTTGCAACACCGTGCACCGCCAAGTTTTGCCGCATTGCAAGAGGTTCGATTGGGCCGCCAATTCGGAAGTAAATTGACGGGCAGCAGAATGAACTCTCTCTGCAAGTTACGCAATTTTATATTGTGCAACCGTTATATTAATTTCCACCATGCCGACCACTTACAGTCGCATTACGTGTTACACAGCCCGGCGCGGGGCGTAGGTACCTAATTAATAATGAAGTGTAAATAAAACATCGAGCCGATCATTGTAAATTATATTCACACTATTCATTAAATATACCTATTTTAACGTTTGGCGATTTAATTACCGGCCTCCGTTTATTGCTACCTACCATTATTGCTATCTATTAAATATCTTTCAGAGTAGATGTCTCGATATCATAGATAGGTAGGTAGTCAATACCAGTAAAGAACCTCCTTTTTTGAAGTCTGTTAAAAATAAGATTCACTTATTTTGGAATTGTAGATTGTGATGGATAATACCGTGGGTTCTTTTGTGATTAAGTAATGTCAGATAATGTAGATATGTATGTCGATAGCATTAGCGTGATTCTCGCTTTGTAATAACTTGATGATATTATTATGTGCTAACGGAACAAGTGTTACGCTTGTGGATAGACATCATATCAGGGTTTATCTGCTTAACGTGAAGAATTAACAATCTCGTCATACATAAAGTAGTAGGTATGTAGTTACCTTTTTTTGGGATAACAAATCATCAAATGACCCCTCCCGCCGTAGTGTCAGACTCTTACTGACTAAAACCCATACTTGTGCCTTTGTTAGCCCATTGTTTTGATGAAATAATCACGGGAGATAGAAGGATAGGAACCCACACCCAATACATCTAGGAGAATTATGGTTGCATTGTTCACCACGCTTGCTCGCTTGTTATTCCGCCTACTAGTGTTTATTAACCGACGTCAAAAAAGGAGGAGGTTCTCAATTCGACTGTATGTTTTTTTTGTCCATACGAGTATAGGTGCGCACTGCTCCGTCAACTTTGTCACGGAACGAAAATATTACGAACTTTTTGTATTTTTAACTAAAAACCGTCTCGTCTTATCTGTAATAGATTATATTATATTTCAACTGTGCGAGGGAGAACAGTGCGAGATATTTTTATTCAAATAAAACTAACAAATAGCTGTAGTTGCAACTAGATTAGATCCCACGATCATCGAGACCTCCTTACGGAATTTTTTTACCCTCCTTAATTCTTCTTTTTTTACTCTTTGTACCTATTTCTCTCAGCTTTTCTCACACTCGAGATCTTCTTCAAGCTATGTTAAATATTTCATGCACGTAGCATTATAATTTAAATGAAAAAAATATTAAAAGAGTACTAGGTAAATATAAATAAGTCGTACAAATACGAAGAATACGAAGCTACTTATTCATTCAAAATACCTGGTTAGAGGCATACCTACGGCTCCTTGCATTATTTTTACACTTTTTTGCTGTTCGATGTGAGAAATTAAAATGTTTACATCATCATCTCTGTAGTTCAAAGCTCTTTGAAATTTTCCAAATCCATGAAAACCAAAAAGATAGTGTACATACCACTCAAAAAACAGAATTCAAACCATTTCTTCCATATCAGGCACATAGGAACTGTCCTTATTAAAGAATCATTTTCGAGATTTAATATGTCATGTAAGTTGAAAGTTGGTATTTTTTTTGAGAGATTTCAAGCATTTCAAACCCTTTTCAGGTTTTCGTGCCTCAAACGAAAAAAAAACGGAACCCTTATAAGATTACTTTGCTGTCGGTCCGTCCGTCTACCTGTCTGCCAAGGCCCTATAAGTCAGGAATGCGTGGAGGTATCGATTTGAAATTCAGTCTCTTGAAGCTGTAAAAAAATCAAACTTCTAAGTTAACGTAAAAAAAGTTACGGCCGTTTTTGCCGCAAAAAATATTTCGACACTCTAAATGGAATCAAAATTTATAGGGTATTTTCCGTGGACCTAGAACTATGCAATTTGGCAAGTATTTCCGTCTTATATTACAAGTATAGGGAAGAATTTGAAAACTATACATTTTTAATTAGGTACGTAAATCATAAAAAAATAGGAATAAGGAACGGCTGTTCAAATTTTGAATTGAGTTTCATGTGGGGTATCATAATATGAAAGTAATGAAGTCGTGGCACAAGCATAAACACTTTATTAATTATTTTTACGATAATTAAATACTTAATAGTTTTCGATTTATGAAGAAGAATGAAAAAAAACCTTTTCGCTTTTTATTTATATTTACTACAGTAATAGACGGAGAAATAGAGAGAGTATAGAACCCTCGATGCGCGAGTCCGACTCGCACTTGGCCGGTTTTTTAAATAAAAAGTTGATTTGTCTGTTGTATGCTGACAACTACTTTTGCTTTTTACTACTTTTCTTTAATCCCGGGCCTACCCCGAGATCCCAAGATTATCCGTTGGCAATCCCGAAAACCAAGGATTAGAAAAATGGGGCCGGATATATAAAGAAATAAATCAGTCGCAATCGTGATTAAACTTAAAAACTACATGTCCAAAAAGGAACCGACAGAAAAGATGACACTGATGACAGTGACACTGACATTTGTTTGTTTTCGCAAATTTTGTCGGTCTGTGAAATTGAAAATTGAATACCTACTTGTATTTTTTCTAAAAGATTATATTATTAAAAAGTATTATATTAAGCATAATATTTAGATACCATTATGGAGATAACAAGAAATAACTTTCTAGATGAACTTTATAATATAAAGAGAGATTTAGCCAAATCTTGTTTTGTTGGTTTCGATGCCGAATTTACTGCTCTTCTAACTGGAGAATGCTTTAAACACAGGTAGGCAGATAATTTTAACATTGTTTACTGTATTTTAATGAAGACTGGTTGTCAAAGGCAGGCTGTGAAAAAGCACAATCCAATAAAGTACGAAATAAAAACGTGCTTGGCGTACAGTATCGCTATTCTTTATAGCCATAGAATAATATTAAGATGCATATAATGATATTACGATACTAATACTAATTACTTCATACAAAACGTTATCTTAACACCTTTTCTCAAAAAAAAATCGCACTGTTCACCAAAATTAAAAATGTACCTCTTTAAACTGATTTCTGTCAAAATTTAAGTTTGGGCATTTATTTGAAAACTAATTACTCTTAGCTTATTATTTTCTTCGTCCAATAAAATTATTATAAAGTCTACCTATCTGTACCTTAACAAAGTTAATTTTTCATTCCTTATTTTATTATGTTGTAAAAATATTATAAGCTAGTTTCACTACCTCCAAAAAAACATACTGCTTAAACTTATTCACCAGATAATTTCATGCGAATGATTTTCCAAATATGGATTAATTGGAACATCAATTTGACCCTCATTCTAAAGGAACTTCACATACCTGATTTAAAACTCTTAGTACAGGATCCCTGGTACATCTTTCATCAGTTATTACTAACAAGCTGATGTTTCGTGAGTAGGTTCCTTTTGACTAGACGCCCAACTTTTTTCTTTACAGTAATGTTGGTAAGTGGTTGCTTAATAGGGGTAACAAGGATAAAATATGTTGATTTGACGAATTTAAAAAATTTATTGCTAACCGATTTTTTCTTTGTTTATTATCAAGATAATTATCTAAATAATGTGAAAAAA
The DNA here is from genome assembly GCA_963891755.1 of Pyrrhia umbra. Lineage (NCBI taxonomy): Eukaryota > Metazoa > Arthropoda > Insecta > Lepidoptera > Noctuidae > Pyrrhia > Pyrrhia umbra. The sequence continues at coordinate 4,488,557 of OY982923.1, read as the reverse complement.
TATTTGTCCTACAAAATGTAAGGTTTTGTTAGGGAGTCCCCCCGCTCCAACATGTATCGTAAACAAGGTCATGAAAAATTATTACTAACCAGCTGATTTTTTTTTTATTGGTTAGCTAACATTTGCATAGTTTACCACCCACATTGTCCTACAAATTGCGTGGTATGTCATCTTGGTCCTACGCTCAAAAGTTGTCAATACCGCGGGACTTTTTTTTTTATTAGTAACTGTAGGACAAAGGTATCACGTGATAGGTTAATATATTCTTCGTCCAAATAAAACAATGTCCTACAAAAAAAAAGGTATGCTTTATTAGTCCTACAAGATTTGTAATTTTGGAGTATACAAATGAAAGGATATATGTATAAAAGGGTATAAGGACATATAAAACATTATATATTATATATAATGTATTATATATATATACATACATAATATAATGTTATATATTTATATAAACATTATTTTTTATCTGATTCATCTGATAAATCTCAATCTGTCTCTGACTAGTATATAGTAATCTGTGGTGCGCATCCGTTTGTGAGCAAGGATAATAGTGTGCCTCAGCTCCAATAGCAAAATGTACAAAATAATATTATTTTTAATTTCATGAATTTAAACTATGTAACTGGAGGGCTGGAATAACGTATAACGCAATTTGTAGGACAATATGGGTGGTAAACTATGCAAATGTTAGCTAACCAATAAAAAAACCGGCCAAGTGCGTGTCGGGCCACGCGCAGTAGGGTTCCGTAGCAGGTCTTAGTTAGTCGACTATAACTCTGTAACTGGTTAAGCCTACTTAGCCGTGATAGTTTTCCTAATAAGTTGATTACATTTCATCATGAATTTATTCAAATTTCTAGGGATAGCCATTCAAAAGTTAGAGGGGAGATGCTAGTATCGAAAAATTTTTTAACTTTAAAGGTAAATATTTTGCAAACGGATTCCTAAATCGAAGTATTGTCTTGACAGACCTACTATATTTTTGAAAGACTTATCCAATGATATCCCACACGATGGGAACCATGAGAAAAAAATATTCATCCCCACTTTACGTGTAATGGGAGCTACCTTATAAAAAATATTTTACATAATTTTATTTCACCACTTTGTCGATGTAACTAATATACATATCTATACCAAATTTCAGCTTTCTAGTACCAAGAACCTCTGAGCTATGCCGCGGACAGACAGACAGACAGACGGACAGACAGACAGACGGGCATGGCGAAACTATAAGGGTTCCTTGTCGGACTACGGAACCCTAAAAATCAGCTGGTTAGTAATTATTTTTCATGATCTTATTTATGATACATGTTGGAGAGGGGGGACTGCCTAACAAAACCTTATATTTTGTAGGACAAATATTTTTTCACGTTATTTAGATAATTATCTCGATAATTAACAAAAAAATTATCGGTTAGTAATAAATTTTTTTCATTCGTCAAATCAACACATTTCATCCCTATTATCTTAGTTATAAACCACAATCGAGAAGTTTCGTACAAGAATTTGTTGGGCGTCTCATTGAAACGAAGCTATTCTCGAACATTCAGCTTGATAGTAATTATTTTGACATTAAGTATAAGTACTACAACTTTTGAGCGTAGGACCAAGATGACCTACCACGCAATTTGTAGGACAATGTGGGTGGTAAACTATGCAAATGTTAGCTAACCAATAAAAAAAAAATCAGCTGGTTAGTAATGATTTTTCATGACCTTGTTTACGATACATGTTGGAGCGGGGGGACTCCCTAACAAAACCTTACATTTTGTAGGACAAATATTTTTTCACATTATTTAGATAATTATCTTGATAATAAACAAAGAAAAAATCGGTTAGCAATAAAATTTTTAAATTCGTCAAATCAACATATTTTATCCTAGTTACCCCTATTAAGCTACCACTTACCAACATTACTGTAAAGAAAAAAGTTGGGCGTCTAGTCAAAAGGAACCTACTCACGAAACATCAGCTTGTTAGTAATAACTGATGAAAGATGTACCAGGGATCCTGTACTATCTCCTATGGACTTCACCAGGGTTCAAGCTGTCTTCATACCAAATTTTATTTAAAGCTGTTTAACTGTTTACTGTAAGCCTGACAAACAACTCACTTTTTTAACACTTTTATAATATAAGTTAGGATGCTAAATTAAATTACTACCTAATTAAATCTCTTTTTAATAATTCCAGATTGTTTGACACAAGCGAAGAAAGATATGACAAGATGAAAACTGAAGTAAGCAACATGATTATGACACAGGTTGGGCTAACAATGTTCCAGTACAACAGAGACCTGGACTCGTACATCGCTACGGGCTACACCTTCCACCTGTGCCCGCAAGTGTTCGGAGATATCGATCAGTCATTCATTTTTCAAGCGTCCACACTGAACTTTCTTTGTAAACATAAATTTGATTTTAATAAGGTAATGATTATTTTTATAAAATTGTTAAGATAGTCCATAACTTTTTGGCTCTGACCTACAGTTAAGTAAATATAATATGGATACTGCTGTTAATCCAGGTGGATTGCAAAATCAGGCCCTGTTAAACAGCTGACAACCTTCTAGGTTGACCTGCGAGATGCCATATTAAAAAAAAAAAAGTTGATTGCAAACTAATTTGGTGCCTATGATTAATTTATATACATATAAAAATAATTTCTGCTGTAAATAACTCAATCTTATGGAAATACAGCTGAACCCAAGAGATTGTTATATAGGCCTTGTTATCCATGTGTCTGAAATAGTTCCCTCAGAACATGGGTGGAACCTTGGGAAACAGCTAGTTTATAATTAGGACTGAACATCAATCTTGGATTGTTTGTACCCGACTGCAAGGAAAGGGTTATGTTTTCCGCGCCTATCTTTGTTTGTAATATTCTTTATTCCCTCATATCTTCCAAACCACTTGATGGATTTCTTTAATTAAAGTATTGTTAGATTCATCTCATTAATCCAAGTGTTCTTAGATAGGTGACATAAAAAAATATATGGCACTAGATTTCTGATTTTTTTGTGTCTCCTTTTTTCTGCAATATGGGTATCAAATTATTATTATTAAAAATAAATTTTCATACAATAATTTTCATTATGTTGCCTGTTTCAGTTTACATATGAAGGACTTCCATACTTGAGCCAATTTGAGGAAGCCAGGGTTAGAAAGAACATCAAAGAAAAAGCACTGTTCAATGACCTGGCCAGAATGCTGAACATGGATGAGGAGAGGCAGTTACAGCAGTACTACTCTCAAGTTTCCAAGTAAATACTATTTAAAAAACCATTATTATTCTACATATAAGAACTAATATTGTGCTAAAAGTATAAAAATGTATAAAGAAATATTATAAATATAAATAATAGCTACCTAGTCAGCCTGTCAATTGTGTAATATCTATTTGAAAATACAAACATTTTTAACCGACTTTAAGAATGGAATATAATTATATGGGTGGAATACAGAACTTCTGAACAAATAGAACAGAATTTCGAGTATGTCTTCTTGAGTATGTATGTTTGTATGTCCACAATTCTCTCAAAAACTACAGATCCCATTTAGATGGCGTTTTCGTTATTAAAATGAATATTATTAAAGGAAGGTTTTGTTATGCCATAAATGTTCGGGTTACCGGACAAAACTTACGCTCCTATCACCAAACCAATTGGCAATTGAGAATTGACAATAATCACAAAATAACTCACACAGATGGTTAAAGAGAAGTCAAGATGAGACATTGTACCTGGATGTGGAAAGCCCAGTTCTCCGGTACATCGCTCACATAGAAATCAGGATGCGGTTCCCAGACATTCTCACTACGGATAGCTTAGGTAATAGTAAGAAGGTAATTTGTGCTAGTAGCTGTTATTTTTTTTATTGCTTTTAATGTTAGATAAGTGAATACTTTAGAAGAGCTTGTGAGATGGTAACATTGCATTAAGTCTTGAATATTACATGATTAAGAGCCAAGTTCACCGACAGCTGGGTATATCGTATAATCGGCCCGTAAAACGAAACCGTTTTTTAACCACAGCGGAAATTTTCGTGATGTCAACTTCTTGTTCAACCCCGGCATGAAAAAACTCGAATGATAGGTTATCCATCGTATGGTAGAAGTTTGAATTCAAAAGTCTTTTATTCAAATTAGACTGAAAATCAAGACAGCCCTCAAAACTCCCCGCCTTTACCACTTCCTATGTGTTTTTGCTGGGAAGAAGAAATGGCGCAACAAACTCCCCAGTAACACGTATCTGTCTGTAAGGTTTGAAGAACCTTCGTTAATACAATATTAATAAAAAACAATTGTTACAACATTCCCAAAAAAAGAACAATTATATAATTAATACATTATTTAGTTACCTGTTGAATAGCACCCACCTTTATACCTATAATAACTAAGTACTCAAGCATTATTGAATTATTTACTAACTAAAAAATAAGAAATGTAACTAAAGCCTCCATTTGTAGGCATAAAGAGCGTACCCACCAACATGCGCAAGGTTTGTGTAATTAATTAAAAGTGTATTTGTTGTACCAATAAATGTACAACACGAACATGGTAAACTAGGACTACAGTATTTTTAAAGAAATGCAATTAAATAAAATACATTATTAGAAAAAAAATTATGCTAAACAGCTATTTTCTGTTGATCGCATCGTTATCTTGTCGGTGAAATTGGGCCTAAATATCTCTGTTGTTGTAAGTCTTAGTTCTGAATGGTTTGAATTAAGGTTTGTAGTATTCCCTTTTGATACGATTGTTGTAAGCATAGATTTACTTTCTTGCCGCTAAAACTTCAAGATTTTGACATTCTAAAAAATAGGCTCCAATATCCTTATTTATTCTTTGGACATGGTGTACAAAATTTACTACCCGAAATATTATAAAAAGTATGGAAATCGACAAAACTTAGAAGATTTCGAGCTACAAGCAAAAAATCTTTTCTTTCGAAGACATAAAAATGCATTGTTTTTGTCTTGTGAGATTTAAGGTCGGCCATTTGCTTTCTTTCACCGTTACTCAGTGGTGTTCAAGAAAATACATTTCTTTGAAAGACGGAAGGAAAAAATCGACGAAGCATGGACTTAAAAAGTCTGAAATCGCCAAACAAGAGTGGTGGTCAATGCTCATGCCGTTTCTGTATGAAAGGAGGTCTTTACTCACAAAATTATGATGATTATCTCCTTTTTGTGGAAAATCCTCGAAACGAAATAAATCATGCTTTAATAATGATTATTTATTGTTATCTCCCACAGTTACAAGTAAATACTTTACTTAAGCTCTTGATTACATGGTTTGAGAGTGGGAGACAGGAGCCCATACTAAGTTAAACCCCATACTTTCAAAATACTAAGCGGTCTCAACTACCTAATTTATTCATAAAGCGTATTAAGTTGTATGTTTTAATTATTTCAGATACTGATATACAGAGATAAAAACGTAGAAGGTGCAAACAGTGCTCCGGTGGCGATACTAGAAGACAACCTAATGAGCCATTTACTAGGATTCTCCCAGATCATCTCACTGCTGTCCGACTCACAGAAACCTATTGTTGGACATAACATATTCCTGGACACAATTCTATTACACAACCAGTTCATAGGACCACTCCCCAAACAATATAAGGAATTCAAAAGAAACATTCACAAAATGTTCCCCATCATATATGATACCAAATACATTTCTCATGAAATGTCTATGAAACTCAGCTATAATGAGGTGTGGAAATCGAACGCGCTACAAGAGTAAGTTTTAATAGTATTTTACCTCATAAATAGTTCCAGCTTATTTTTCCAAGTCCCTGATTAATTGTAAAAAAAGCATTTTGTAACAAATTCATTCATAAATATCGACTATGTTTATTCAACACTCGCTCAATTATATCATTATAACTTTAAAGCCACTGAATCGTTTTGTGATAATAAACACAACAAGATTAGTGGTTCTCGTTAAAATATTCGAAAAACAACGAAATAAATAATTCTTTATAGCTTTTATCCTAATAGACAAATAATCAGTGAGGCTATTAAAAATGCAATTACTACACAATCGTGGGAAAATAAGCTGGAATAAATAGGTTTTATTAATTACTAGCTTCCCGCCAGCGGCTTCGCCCGCGATATTTTAGCTAATGGATACAAAAACTTGACCAATAATATACTAAAACCTTCCTCATTAATCACTCTATCTATTAAAAAAAACCTCATCAAAATCCGTTGCGTAGTTTTGAAGATTTAAGCATACATAGGGATATAGAGACAGAGAAAGCGACTTTGTTTTATACTATGTAGTAATATGAAAACATAATATCATGCCGGTTTTCCTCAAAGGATCGAAGTAGATGTATAATTGCATACCTACTGTAATAGCACCCATATTTTGATTACCACTTACTAATATTATAAATGCTAAAGAAAATCTGTTAAGCTTTGGCCGTAAAACGGCTAAAGCTTTGACGATTTGGATTAAATTTACTTTGAAGATAGATTGAAATGTGGGGAAGGACTTGGGAGGTTTTTTTTATCCAGATGAATAAAGCAAGATGCGAGTGTTATCGTGCGAAATAGCTAGTGTCTATATAAAATAATAAATTCTAGATACATTTTTTAACTTCAAAATGTTATATTTTGAGTACATCAGTTCAATGTTTCCTGAAAAAATATCATCCATATTATGTTTCAGTTTATATGAGTTCTTTTCGGAGGGAAAATGCAAGAAATTGCAGAACGGTGTCAATTTTATTAAACTGAGCAGACCTTTCAATGTAAAGCAGTCGTATCATGAAGCTGGTTGGGACTCTTTCTGTACAGGTAATATTGCAACAAGTTTTATTCCTTTCAGAATGCTTCTTTTTTGCATCACAAGAAATCTATTCTTTATACACGCATACGGCTGGACCGATTTGGATGATATTTGTTACGGGGATAGACGGGGCCCTGGAGAAGGTTTTAGGCTACTTTTTATCCGGGTGCGATACGTAGTTCCCTCGGAACGCGGGTGAAACCGTGGGAAATAGCTAGTTTAAAATAAAGAATTGGCCCATAAACAAAAGCCTTGTATGTTTGGCCTGCAAGCTTGCCAAACAGATAATGGCACAAAATAAACTCTCACTTCGGCACAAAATAAACGTCACTTTTCTCGATTACTAATCAGTTTCAACCATAGTTTCTTATTGTATTGTTGGTAAAGGTAGTCTATTAATTGAAATCGGTGGCTATACTTTTGTAAATTTAATATATATATTTTTAGGGTACTGCTTCATACGCTTAGGCCATTGGACGGCGTGCGAGAACCGCGGCAGCTACCGGCCGGTGGGTCCTGTAGAGACGTTGTCAGCACTCGCTCCATACTGCAACAAAGCCAACGTCATTCGCGCTGCTATTCCCTACATGGTAAGATTTATGACATGACTATTTTTTTTTTTTTTTTTTTGGTATGGGGATCCATCGAATGACTCCGCTGTCAGACTCTTACTGACTCAAACTCATTCATGTTCCTTCCTTCGCCGTTTGCGGGGGCGCGGTAACGCTTTCGAACAATACTGCAAATATGACAATATGAATTAGGTATTCAATTGGAACTAATACACTTCTCATCAAAAAAATCGAAACACTTTCGTTTTTATTGTTTTTGTCCTAATTTTTTACAAAAGAGAATTAATTCCATGAAAAAAAAAACATTATTGTGTAGCTGGCAGTTTGGTCATTACAGTAAGAAGAAAAAAATCAAAATTCGAAATTAGAATTTCATTTGTTTATCCTATAAATGAAATTAATCACTGTTTTGAGACAAATGTGTATTTAGGGTTGGAGTACGTTTCTCGTTTAAAAACTAAAAATTAGCGCTTGTCTTTAAACTTTTTGTTTCTTATTTCATTTACTGTGACTTTGGGACGTCTGAAAAAACTTTTTTTTCTAAAACATATGGATACTTCGCCCGCAGAAGCCGCCCAAGTGGTGGCATTGCTGGATTCTGGACTTAGTCAGCGTGTTGTGGCTGCAAGATTGCATCTAAGCTTATCATCTGTTCATAGAGTCTACAAACGCTATCGGGAGACTGGTTCGTTCACGCGCCGTTCAGGATCTGGCAGGAATCGGGTCACTTCTGAGCGAGATGATCGATTTATTGTAACAACTTCTTTACGAAATCGACGCCTTAACGCTTTTCAACTGCAGCAGCAGCTTCGCGTTGTACGAAGAGTAGCTGTAAGTGACTCTACAATAAGAAGAAGGTTGAAGGAACGCGGATTGGCACCGCATAAGCCAGCGAAAAATTAACTGCAGACCATCGAAGAGCGCGCCTTAACTTTGCACGCGAGCACCTAACTTGGTCATACCTTCAGTGGAGCAAAGTACTGTTTTCTGATGAGTGTAAAATTATGCTGTATGGTAACGACGGAAGGAACAAGGTCTACAGAAGAGATGGAGAACGCTTTGCACAATGCTGCATTGAAGAAAAGGTCAGCTATGGTGGCGGTTCGTGGACGGTTTGGGGAGGAATCAGCGCCGACGGTAAGACAGAACTTGCCTTTGTGTCTGGGCCACGGCTGCCTGCACTAAACTCTCATCGGTACATCGAACAGTGTCTTGAACCTCATGTGATGCCCTATGCACATTTTATTGGCAACGACTTCATATTCATGCACGACAATGCTAGAGCTCACACCGCGGGCGTCGTACGAGATTATCTTACCGAAGTCGGTATCTCCATTATGGTATGGCCAGCAAGAAGCCCGGACATGAATCCCATTGAACATCTATGGGATGAATTAAAGAGACGAATTCGAGCAAGAGATCCAGCCCCAGAAACACTTAGCCAGCTGCAAAATGCAATCCAAGAGGAATGGGATAATATACCACATCATGTGATCGTGACTCTCATCCGATCGATGAAGAACCGTATGGAAGCAGTAATAAGAGCTCGCGGAGGGAATACAAGTTATTAAATAAACGTTTCTTGATTTTTTTTTTCATTTACGCGTGTTGTTTTACCCATTTCCTTCATATTCCATACAGGGTAAAAATTACTCATTATACAAAATACGAAATCTATGAAGACTTAATTTGAATTTAGAACAATAACATTAGGATTTAAAAACCTCATACTACTCACTATTAAATGACATTTTACATTTATTCCTAAATATACACATTTTTCTGATAATCCTTATCAAATCATAAACTGCGAGGTGTTTCGATTTTTTTGATGAGAAGTGTATTTAGATTTTACTTCTTCAAAAAAAAAAACATAAATTATATATTCATCCTAGCTCTGTGCCGTGGTATCACTAACCTTTTGAGGATAGCTTCATGAACACAAATAAAAATATCCTACATAAGTATGTAAACGATTTTTTTATTTCAGTAAAACCCGAGGATTTCCTCGATAAAAAAATCGTTCATCGAAATTGATTAACCGTAAAATCGTAACAAACAGATGAAGTTACTGTCGCATGTATAATATTATATAACGCTGAGTAAAAGATACCAGAAACCTATAATAAAATCATGATTACAAACATTTTGAGATATTTTTTAAAATTGTAATACACATATTTTTCAATTTCAGTATTTTTATTTAGTTAGTTTTATTAAGAATACAGAAACATGCTAAAATACTATTATATGTATTTTCTAATGCCGTTGGCATATATTTCTGTACAGGTAATAAAAATATGCGTTGAGCACTTGTCTTGATATATCCGCGTTGTGTAAACAGAGGATAGTGTATGGGATAGTATAAATACCAGCACTCATGGAGGAACGAAAGATAAATGTATTGTGAATCACGCTATCTTCCGGTCAAGCTTACGCCTTGGGGGCCGTCCATTAATCACGTGATGTTATTTGTCTTATTTTAGCCCCCCAACAAGGGGGTCTTGTGATATTTCGTGATTTCGAGCCTTACGTGATTAATGGACAGCCCCTTTGTAAATCTCGTCTTAAGACTTGTGAATAAGAAAACTTGATGACACGGTGAACTTCGTATCACCTACATCTATCTTAACTTTTCCTCACCGTTTAAACCTTCCCTGGTAGTCCAGGGAAGGGACAAATATTTCAAAACCAAAATCAGCTAAATCGGCCCAGCCGTTCTCGAGTTTTAGCTTCAACTTACAATCTAAATATATAGTACACAATTTTGTGAAGTGGTCTTCAACCTCTATTAATTTATTTTGGCCAAAACCAAGCATTGCCGTCCGATGTGGCAATGCTGCCAGCCTCTTGGATACTCAAGAGAGCAGTAGGTCCACTAGCACTCTACACAAACACAGACCGCGTTCGTATCGACCTCGCCGCCGAGGTCCGTCGCGACGACCTTGTCCATGCCCTCCCGACCCTAGCTCGACGAACCAGCCCGCGAGCTGAGCTAATAGCTTTAAAATTCCCGATTATAATAATCATAATTTATTCTGATCCAGCCTGTCCCTTGCTGTCCTCCCCCAGCGACGCCCTAAGCCGAGGCCCGTACCCCACTAGGGGTGCCCTTAGCGTGTAGTCGCTTAGTTTTGTAAGTTAAGCCCTGGCTGGAGGCCCTAAATTTATTTAAGGCACTTCACAGGCAAGCCCGGTTAAGCAGTCGACAACCTTCTAGGTTCACCTGCGAGATGCCATACACAAAAAAAAACCTCTTGGATACTTAGGAATAATTTTTGACGCCATATTTAAATCGATTTTATATATTTAGATTATATGTATTTTTTTTTAATGTGAAACATGTATATATCTATCATTTAAACATCAATAAAATATAAAAAAATATTAAAGTTATGTCTTCAAATATTTGCTACATAAATGGTAGCAAATATGTTTATGTTGCTTGTCGGACAGATAAATAATAAAGCACACAAAGTATTAATATTTATTTCCGTATGACGTCACATGTCATGACACGTCTAATGAAAACGAAACGCTGATATAAATATAAAGCTAAAAAAAAATATATAAAGCTACACATTTTTTTTATTATTGTCTTAGTTAAATGCAAATTATCTAACTATCTAAAATCGTACATCTATTAGCAAATTAAAGCCCTTTGCTATATGGCTCTTCAGTTATCGCAGACACTTGGGTTCGCTCGGAACTGTGCCCGTTATAAAAGACTCGATGAAATGACGCGACGATAGACGTGTAGCGTTTGAGGTGAGAATTTTGATAGAATCATATGCCCGTCACTGTGATATTTATAAGTTTTCAAATAGTTCTAACGTTTCACAGATGCTAGTATTAATCATTCGTTTCTTTGGTCCAGTTTACAGTGCCCTGCAGTAATGGCGGACGGCCATATTTTTTGCATTGTTATAATTATTTAAAATTAAAAAAAGTTGAAGTTTAATTAAAAAATCTTAGCTATTAAATAGTTACAGTAGAAGTATTTTTTTACTAAAAAAAATAAAGAAATCATGAACATAATGTTGTTACATCTCTCTTTTTTTTTAATATACTGCTATACTGTTTTTCCTTTTCTCTTGACTCCACCTAACTAGCCTATAATATAAATAGTTACTAATTGTACAAAAAATAAAACCTAACGTGTGTACAATCTGTATTTAAATTAATATACGATACTTCATTTTTTTTTTTCAGGATCATCCAAAATGTATTATTCTAGCAAATTTTATATTTCGCATAACACTGAATGCTTCTTTTTAATTTCATGACATGGGCAGGCACTATTTTAACAACAAAAAAACTGTAATTACACAGTTGTAACGTTGATTCTGTAGGATGAAAGACTAATACATACATTTTTTCAACAATGAAACCGCATTCTTTATTTATGTCTGAACTATGCCGCATGAAATTCTCCATGAGTCAAGTTTACATCGTATGTTACATGTGAAAATTATTGCGCTTTTTATGCTATGGGAATACATCTATCATTTTTTGTTATTTCAGAATTTCGCGGAAGACGATCCGCCGCGTCATCGACCCGCGCTACTGCATTTGAAGGCACTCGCTCACCGAACTATTAATGTTGGACAGGTAAATTACAATGTAACTAATAAATATTCAAATAAATAGATGATATCTTCATCTGCTTAGTCTTTTCCCAACTCTGTTGGGATCGGCTTTCAGTCTAAGTAGAGCGACTGCCTATCTGACATTCCAAACCTAATAACCGGGTAACATCATCCCTTGGTAAAACTGGCTGTCAGATTTTCTGATTTCTGACTACATGTAACTGTCAAAGACCTACAAATAACATCCGGGACCAACGGCTTAACATGCTTCCCGGGGCAGGAAGGATACATACCTCTGCTGGTTTAACTTGCTTTCCGAAGCTCGAAGGAGCTATACATACTTGTGCTGCTTACCTCTTTAGAGAATACCAGTCACGTATATAGTTTTCTTTTGAAGCTACTGGGCTTCACCCAGTTGTAAACGTCCCTTTGTGCATTGGCCTAACTCTTTACATCTGTCTCCTACTTGATATGGAGGGAAGTGGAAACTATGATTATTTCTACTCCTCCACTATTCTAATTAAAATCGTTGCGGGTTCCAAGACAGTAAAAAAAATCTCTAGGACTCGTCGACCTTCATTGCCTCGGCGTTTTCTGGTGGTCGCCACTATTGATCCTAGCTTTCAGGAGTTGCAGTGGTTGGGAATAGTGTGGTGGGCTTGTCCCAAAAAGAAGTCAGATTTTCTGATTTCTGAATACCTGTAACTGTCAAAGACCTACAAATAACACCCGGGACCAACGGCTTTACTTACTGTCCGAAGCTCGAAGGAGCTATACATACTTCTGCTGTTTACCTCTTCGGAGGATACAAGTCACGCCATATCTTTTCCTTTGCTAAGGTCTCGTAGTTCTAATAGTTCGCTTTGTGATCTTAAGCTGTGCTTGGAGTATTGTGCCCATATAGATGTGTGACTATACCACCTAGTCTTGGAAAGCATGTTAACCAGTCAGACCTGGTGGTCGTCACGGGTAGTCGCCAGTCTGCAGAGTGGGCCAAGAAGTTAGATTATATTTTGAGGTCAGTTTTCAGTATCTTACAGTCTCATATATGTTGCAGCCTGCTGAATGAATGTTGGCAGTATTAAAAATGCATTAAAAGTTAATCCTGGATTGTGTTATGGCTAGCTTACTGCCCAAACAATGTATTTTTAGCCAAGTGCATTTATGAGTCGGTATGCTAAAGATCATCACTACATCTTTCAGTATCATTAAAAAGTTTTGCATAACTCAATCTGCTGCTAGGAAGTAACATACCAGTTCTGTATTTCCTTTTGTATACAAACAGTTGGTTTTAAAATGCTGGTAATACTAATATAATTAATAACAGCTGTCGGATCGGCGAGTTCATCGTCATCACACGAACACTGCTACGTTGAATATGAAAATACACTATTTTCGTTGATTTTGCATTAGTGTATTTATTATTATAAGACCGTAGAGGCGTTAAATTTATTATGTATTTCAGCACTATCTACTATCTGCACTGTGTTCAAATAAATCCCAATATACACCTATAAATACAATACTCGTCCGTCGCTCGCAGTATTGGGCAGTCGGCGACCGGCAGTGGCGCTGGAATGCACTCCCATACTGTCACCGTTTAATTATATTCGACATTCCTTAAAATTATTATTCTCGACGTTTGCCAAGCTAATCTCTCCACAACTCTCGCCGTAATTACTAAATGCTAAGGTCAATGTACAATAAATTACCCACTAAACAATTCCGCCGCCTGTTATTTTGAAAACAGCAATATTTTAGCTGCAGTACATAATAATGCTCATAACGGCCGATACATTCGTAATCTGGCAAAGCTCAAAAGGAATTGCATAACGGGTGGAAAACAATGCTATTTTTGTTCGGATCGTAAACATCGTGTCGGGTTCATCTGCGTCGGTATCCTCGGAGCCAAATTTAGCGGGAGTATGTTAAGAAACAGTTATGGTAGTAATAATTGTCACGTCGGGGTGTAGTGGGCGTGTGTGCGTGGCGTGCGCACACACGCACGCCGGTGTGCGTGCGGCCGGCGTGCGCGTGTGTGCGTGCGGCGTCTGGCACGCAGCCAGCGCACGCACACACGCGCACGCCTGCCTCCCCCGCTGAGCACATATTTCCCGTTGCTAGTTAAAACAGATTGATAATGCCCAAGTGTCACAGGCGAAAATCTTTATTTCTGTACCGTCCCGTTTTTTAACCGCCGCGGTCGGTGTTTGATTTCTCTAATGTACAAAATCTTTTTTATGCCACTGTCAAGGTTGATTTAAGGTTGGGATATAAATAAGATTCATCCTAGAACGAATGCCACTTGTCGCTATATTTTATCGCGACCTAGCCGGGGTTATGATTTAGCTGGTACATTATGTCATGTTTGTCTCAGGTGGCGTCTGAACTTGCGACCTTCGGTTCTATAGACATAAAGCCTTACGGCAGTAGGGCAGCTCTCATAGCAGCTAGCAGTCGGCAGACGTAAGTATCCCTTTGAAATTCTACAAATTATCCTGGAGTTTTCCTCGGACATGCATCATTTTCTGTACCGTCATGCCGACGGTCAATATTTTACTACTTCATGAGCAAAAATAGCAAAATATCCGTGTGATAGAATAGAAGATTGAATTGATGCCACTGAATATATTATGTATCCTACAATCCCACATTTTTTAATAAAAAATCCTCCAAAACATAAGCTACGTTAAACATGTAAAACTAACTCCTACAATAACAGAAAGGAATTATTTATTTATTACTAGCTGACCCGACAGACATTGTACTGCCCTAACTTTGGAGTTTTTTTATGAAAATGACGACATCTACCGGGTCCAATTGTATTTTCAAACCGTCCAGGGCCTACTCAAATATTCACATAAAATTTTATCCAAATCGGTCAAGCCGTTTAGGAAGAGTTAGGTGGCAAACACACGTACAGAAGAATCATATATATAAAGATAAGTCCCTATTATATTATTTATTTATCATTGCAGTGCCAAAGTAATTCTGAAGCAGTACAAGAACAGTAAACAATATAGGGTAGCTCCATACAGCGTGTATCGACACTCGGCGGCAGGGCAGATGGTGATCTGGTAAATATGTACACCTAATATGTACACCATAATTTGATAAGTAGATGCCAAAGACTGGGTCGCTGGTAAGGTGCTGTTAAGGCTTCGGTTAATAAACTCCTTGTTGGCCAACCTTGAAGTGTTATATTTTTTATATAAACAAAAAAGTCTGCTCATTGGTATAGTGTTCAAAATCCCAACTGACGTTCACCTTTCAATTCCCAGATTTATTGAACGATCGAGATCATTGATACAAACATTTAGTGTGTAACGCCATGATTACTGATTAATTTTATATGTGGGACATAAAATCTTACGAGCCAAGTGAATCTCTTTGTTTACTTAATGTATCTCAAACAGTCACAACATTCCCGTGATGCAGGGCTGATGTAACAACGATGTTTTGTTAATAAAACTGATATCATATTGATCTCAACGATCCTTATAAGATTATTATCAATCAATTATTCTCAAGAACTATTTAATTGAAAGCCAATATATATAATTTGTCAACCCTTCTTCCCAGCAAAAACATATACGAAGTGATGAAGGGCGGTTGGGAGTTGTCTTTTGTACATTTGACATTCAAAAAGTGTCGATTTTTAGTCTAGTTTGAATATTTAATAAATTTATTTTTAAGTTATTTTATCTATACTTCTATACTAATATTATAAAGAGGAAAGATTTGTTTGTTTGTAGGGATTTAATTCAGAAACTACTGGACCGATTTTAAAAATTCTTTCGCCATTAGAAAGCTACATCTTTATGAAGTTTCATAGGCTATATATATTTCCAGAAATAATTAGGGGTCTCTACTAAAAGTTGAATAATGTAACCCGAGGTGTAAAAAAATTGTCCACGCGAGCGAAGCCGCGTGCGGAAAGCTATTGTCAATAATGTGACTGCGAAATCCTGACAAAAAATCAACTATTATTTACGCATTATTCTCCATGTCTATTAAAATCACCTTCCAAAAAATCTTCTAAGTATAAAACTTATATCTGTAAAAAAAAAACATTATATTTACAGGAGCGGCGCCCTAATCACTGGGAGCTTGGTGCTATACTTTCTTCACAAAAAGCTAAAGTAATGTAATACAGTAAACACACAAGTAGCTACACAAGTAGCTAAAATACCGCTTTACATTCAGCTAAAATAAGCAGCTTCCATTATTAGTGCCTTAACAATAAAATACTCGGCAGTCCACGTTTACCAAAGTTATTGAGGGTTAACAGTTAATAAAATTTCACTATTAACCGAGTTTGCCAACACACTAAATTCCTAAATAAAACGTACCTATTTACCCGAATTTTACGACATTAATAAGTAGTTTGTGCCTTTTATATTTTTTTACTTTAGCGAGTATTGAATACGCTTAGTTTTACTTTGCGTGAACAAGATTTTTTCTTAATAGTATGTCTGTTCCATTATGTAATTAAGATAAAAAGGTGCATTTTAATACTTTAAATCAATGTAGCTAACTTTTTCTTTACTATAAGATTTAACTTTGTTTTTTTAAGATTAACATTACAGCTTCTTTATATTAATAAAAATGTTAATCTTGTATATTATGCTGGTATTAATAAAAAACTGCCTGATTATTTTAATTTGGAATAGTTATTATGTGAGAATACTCAAACGTGACTCAATTTTAAGTGACGCTTAAATGCGAAGTTCATGCGCATGAACGTGTATCAAAGTGACAATTTTAACATATACTTATATATGTGCTTACAACCTGTTTCCCTCGGTTTCGTCCGCATTCTGAAGGAACTACGTCGCATACTCAAATAAAAAGTATCCTATGTATTATAAATATCCAGGTTTTACTAAATTTCATTCAGATCCGTTCTTTTTCTTGAATGAGAACCATACATACATACATCCTGAACAATTCGCATTTATACCTAATTATAAGTATCTCCAGACCGATTTCAGTCACTAGTAGTACTAGCCAGGTAGGCTGGAGATATTACAGTAATAATTTAATAATAATTTATTTCTGTTTTTTTTTATTTATTTATTTATTTAGTGCACAATCGCTTACGCAGACACAGGTGCACTCTCTATTCCCACACTCTCATATTCCGATTCCGAGTCGGACGACCGGGGAGAGATGAGGCACAAGACAGCTTTACGTGCTCTCGGAAGCACGGAAGGGTCACCCATCCATGGACTGACCGCGACTAGCGCAGCTTAACCTTGCTTATCTATGCTTACCTATATATTAATAGGATTGTATCGACATAAGAATATTACTATAAGAGTTACGACCTATTTATTAAAGTCTCGTTTGAGTATTCTGATATAAATATTGAAATTATTCTATGGGATGGTATCTCGTTATTGTGTTTTCTAAATATATTGTAAACAAAGTTATTTATGTACTTATATAGTTAATATAGTGTTGACAAGACAAATGATAGTCATTGTTCATATGACTGAATCCATAATAAATACATACATAGGTATTGTTGTTTAGTTGTAAGATAAAATGTGCCACAGTTTATTTGTTTGATAAATAAAATCACGGATCGTACTGTTTCTTTGTCTTTTTATATTTTTCTCATGAAATTCCTCATTAATTACCAAATTATCTGAATCAAAGAAAATTACTCAAAGACTTGATTTTTTCTCGAGTTCAAAGTGATAGCATTTTGTGAGAAAGCCAAAAAATTTTGTCTAGACTACAGTAATCACTATGCAACAACTTCGTAGGTACTTTACAAAATCCTTAATATTTAGATATGTTTATAACATCAAAAGTGCTTGTTAATACATCGCCGTCATACATTTTTGACTGATCGCGGGATAAATTGCGTTCACGAAACGATACTCCTTCACCGCTCAAACAATAGACTAAACATTCATTAAGTACCCATACAATGTTAAAAGGTTTATGATAATGTTTAGCAAACTCGCTGAATTAGGTACTTCCAATTTATTAGGGGGGTTAGAGGCAAAATATTTATCTGTTTCACTAGATGTGTCGCCTCGCAATAAAAACATTACGATCTATTTTTGAGTAGTATCCAAGAGATGTTCATCTTTGTGATGAGATATGAAATTAAGGCCCGTTATACACTGTGATTTTGCAGCGCGACTGCATCGCGATACCAGCGATCTAATCTAAATAGAAAGACGATTTGCGACTATCGCTGCTGCATCGAAAGTGAGTTTGTATAGCTGCAAAATGTCGCAGTGCAAAAAGAGCTTAACAGTTATTCATTTCAGAGGCCGTCAGGCGGATTTGAGAATACTACTCTAGAGTCTAGACTCTTGTTAGGTTAGTAAAACCTGCATTCCACACGATAAGAAGAAAAAGTTATTCAAGACAGCAATTTGCATCCTCAAATGGAATGATTGTAAGGTTCCTGTATCTGTTTTTTTTTTCAATCCGAGGATGGGTGACCGTCTATGTCATACCAAGACTCCTTCGTGCATCGGTAAGCACGTTAAGCCATTTTATCATTGGTAGATCTTTGAAAGATCATCACTGATAGTCTGAAGCCAGAAAATTTGTTGACCAGTCTTATCAAGACGTATTGTGCTGACTGGGAAAACCCATCCATAAGGAGATCAGATAGGCAGTCGCTCCATGTAAAACATTAGTTCCTCAGCTGCATCTGCTTAGACTAGAAGTCGACCCTGACGACCGAAATTTGGTTAACGCCATAGAATATTTTATCCGTGGGCAGAAATAATCCCTCATAGTGCAAGTAGAATGGAACAAATTTTAAACTAATGTCCTGAGCTTCGAGATCGGACGACAAAAACATTGCTATAATTACCGTAACAAATAGATTACTAAAACACGTAAAGATAATATTTGCGTAATTTAATCGGATCTACGATCCTACGCTTAACTTAATCAAACAAATGTTCAAACGGTTGCGTGTTTAGAAAGAGTTAGGTGGGTATTGGAACATAAATCGTCACATTTTGCGATATTAATTAATAATTTCAGGTACATATTATACCTATTGTTAGTAACCAGTATAAATTTTATGTAACAAATATAAGTAGGTATTTTAGCTTTCGTTTGCGGCTCGTATTTTTCAGCCTTGATAGTTGATGCGAAATAAAATTCTGTTATGACGGAACAGCTGAAAATGTGATCCTATACAAAAATCTTGATCCCTTTTTACCAAACTACCGAAGGAGAGTAATCTTTTTAATAATGAAATCCTGGTTTGTATTGAAGCATCGACATGTAAGTACGTAGTTTATAAGCTGCAGGCGCCGAATATAAAATAGCAGCCAGCGAATAACATACGACTTCCCTCATATAGTGCATAAATATTAGATTTAATTTACAAGATATGTAATGGGCGAGCGCGTTAACGTCGGCCGGGAGATTATAACTCGGGGCTAAGCAAACAGCGCATGAGTTAGGTTGCTTACACAGCGGTGCGCATGCGCCGCCCGCGGCCGGAATAAGGCGGGCAAACGTTTTGACATGCCTGATTTATGTTGATTTACAACTCACTTGCACAACATGACGCCCCGTGCCGACAAACTTCCTGGAAATTAATTCATTATTGCATCCAGCCAACACAACGCGCTTATTTTTAGTTTTCGCAAATGGCATCTTACGTTGATTGTAAGATGTAAACAATCGATAGCCGATTCCATCAACACTGGATACTGTAAAGCGCATACTTTAATGTTTGTTTTTTAATTAATAGTTTTCTGTTTTAGTCAATTATGTAAACTGAAACTTGCAATTTAGTTGCACACAGTTTACTGGCACTTGTAAGCATTCGTCTATGGTTATGGTTTCAGCATCGTTAACGTTTTGTGAAATGTATAGGACCGACCTGCCTACATCAACCACAGAAATAAAATGCGTGACATAACATACATTTTGACACCGATCTCTGCATTTAAAGTCTAAAGTAAACCCTGTATGAATATGCTCAATGACCTTAAGCGGCTAATTCGAGTTTACGTGGTAATAACATTGTCTGGCAAGCTTCGTTCTGTCAACTGTTCCAGCTACAATATTCAAGGGTAATAAAATGTACTTGAGCATCATTTAAAACATTGTAATTTCCACAAGCTGCGTAAAATTGTTAACAATGTGTGGTTTATTTATTGTTTCAGGGTAATTATAAGCTCGCCCACTATTTTATGCATAATTCAGTAGGTAATGTTACGACGGAGTATATTAAAGTTGCCTCTGTTTCTTATAACAGATGTGAGGAATGCTGAGAATTAAACGCTTGATGTTTTCCGCGAGTAGATAAACTGTCAGCGTGTTTTAATATTTCGCAGCGAATTCGTATCATTCGCTGGATTACGGAAAACTGAAGCTTTCGTATTTTTCATGCGTGATGCGCGATGTATCATGGACATTCACATGTGAAGCGTTACACTAGTCAGGAACCGCCTCTTCTGTGAGTCGCTTGGAGATAATAAAAAACTTTGGCACTTAACACACATCTCAGTATTTCCTCTTAGCTAAATAAATCGTAAACAGCTAATAATCTAAGTAAGCCCGGCTTCCAATACGCCTGAGACAATTAAAATAGATTTCCACCTGCAAACTGAAAAGTCTAAAATAACTCTTGTGCCTCGTACTTGTAGGTAGAGAATTGATGGATATTTTGTGGACATGTGCACTGTGCATTCTCATGTCCAGAAAATAGGTCGCAACGAGCAATTTTACACGTAACGTCTACCAATGTTTCCGCAAATACACGCGCTGTAAGTTATTGCTTGTCTTGATCGTGTACGTGCTTTATCGTTCAGCTTGTAAATGAATAATTATGTTGGACCATATCATTAGTAATGTTATACAAAACAATATTGTCTAAACACAAATTGTTTCAATAAGCTCTTTCCAGAAATACAAATTTTGATTGGGATTTTGTGTAAACACCCAGCACCAACTAATTGCAGTGCTCACAGGCACTAAAAAGTAACAAAACTTTTGGTCGAGGTACTGTATCGTAGCAAAAACTGGGAACAAATAGGAACAATTGATTAATTTAAACCAAGCCATCATGGATAGTGGCTTCATAAATTCCGAAAGGTCTACGTTGAAGACTATAATCTACCATAAACAGTTTCCAATGTATTTCAATGCTCAAGTTCGTAAATAACATATATTTGTTCACAGGTTCATTAGATCAATAACATATTACCTTCAAATAAATGTTTTAGCACGTCATACTATCCAATTCAAACTAATTTTATCACACCATTACAATAATGTGTACTAAATGTAATGCATGTTATAATATCTTTGCTCTTATTGGTAGGATTGCGGATAAGTAGAAATTCATTCTTAACAAGAGTAATTTTGAAAGAACATACTCTAGATCTTAACACCCTCTTACCCAGTTTTGAGGTACTTTGTCGATAGTTTATATATTTATTATCGCAGAAAAAATGTATCGTTAATAATCTTAGCTATTGAACTGTTTTGTTCCTTTCTGTCAAACTTAATTTTAACTGGAGATATGGACAAAACAGTTTGATAGCTTAATAAGACGGTTACTCTTTAATTTGTCTTGTGATATACATAGGTACATTTTCTCCACTTACCTTTGAACTAGAGAATTTACTTTCCACTGAAAAAAAACCGGCCAAGTGCGTGTCGGGCCACGCGCAGTAGGGTTCCGTAGTAGGTCTCAGTTAGTCGACTATAACTCTGTAACCGGTTAAGCCTACTTAGCCGTGATAGTTTTCCTTGTAAGTTCATTACATGTGCTACGTCTGTGATTTTTTTCACATTTCTAGGTACAGCCATCCAAAAGTTAGAGGGGGGGGTAACTCGTATCGAACAAAAAAATTCACTTAAAATCTAGATATTTCGCAAATGGCTCGCTTAACCGAAAAATGATTTTCACACACCCATAATATTTTTGAAAGACCTATCTAACGATACCCCACACAAAGGGGTACGCGAGAAAAAAAATATTCATCCCTACTTTACATGTTTGGGAGCTACCCTAAAAAAAAATTTTTTTCAAAATTTTATTTTACCACTTTTTCGGCGTGATCAATATACATATTCATACCAAATTTCAGCTTTCTAATAACAAAAACCACGGAGCTATGCCGCGGACAGACAGACAGACAGACGGACAGAGCGAAACTATAAGGGTTCCTTGTCGGACTACGGAACCCTAAAAATGTGACTGAAATAATTTCAGATTCACATTAAAATCTATATAAATTACATTAATTAACGGACGACGTGCAGCATTGAGCTGTTGATGGGCAAATGGCCATAAGTATTTTAAAATATCGACTGTGACTCGCGGTGAATGTCACTATTACGAAAATTGATTCAGTCTTCAATTAACAGTTAAAAGAAAACGTTGAAAAACCATGATATTGGTAGTTCATTTTCTGTGCAATAAAGCTACATAACTAATAATACGTCCTTGCGTGATAGAATTTTCCTATTTGCATTCCTAATGTTTTTCCTTCTGTCGCAAGTTGGCGGCCATTTTGAAACAAGTTTGGTTCCTACGGAATAAACTGATGGCACTGTCCAGTATGGATCGATTTCTGGTAGTTTAGATTATCCGTTGTTTGTTGCGTTAATAAGAATGCGTATCAAATAACTCTGGTTTCCCTTAAAAATGCATAAATGTACTAAAGCGTTTCTTGTATCTCACGCGGTGTCCTGCGTGAGCGACGAACGCGACGCGACGCAACACGTCGCGACGTAATGCGACGCGATGCTACACGCGACAAATGTCCTACGTGATTTTGGTCATTACTTCTCGAACCATGGAGAAGTACAGTACAATTTTGCTGGAAAGTTCATATTTAAAGTACAGACTTTTAAAAAAAATATCGTAAAAAGCACAGTAAGAAAACGCTTCTGAATCAACCATTTCGACGGCGATTGGCGACCAGACGTGACACCACGAACTCGAAACGGTTGATTCAGAAGCGTTGATCGCCGCAGTGCGGGAGCAAAGATTGTTGTGGGACAAAAAACATAAACATTATAGGAATCGGAACATAATCATTATTCTCCATGGTTCGAGAAGTAATGACCAAAATCACGTAGGACATTTGTCGCGTGTAGCATCGCGTCGCATTACGTCGCGACGTGTTGCGTCGCGTCGCGTTGTATTCGTCGCTCACGCAGGACACCGCGTAACCTTGAGCTTAACCAACTTTACAAATGTTTGAATACTGAGTAGTTAGTATAGGAAGCGTTTAATTTACACTTTTCCTTGACTTCTCAGTCATAACGTTACCTGTGTGTGTAGACGTTGATGTTAATTTATGCTATAAGTATAGCTACCAACTTACTTAAATATGTAATCAAAATTAAATTAAATCCTTTGTTAAATTTCTTTTATCATAATTTTCCAATTAATCTATACTTATAATAAATCTGTAGAGAGGCCAATTCTGTACATGAAATATATTTCCAAAACAACTATCAGGGGGTGATTAGGGATCGATACTGATGCCAAAAATGCAATCAGTAAAATTTTTGTCTGTCTGTCTGTCTGTCTGACTGTATAAACGTTATAGAAACAAAAACTAGTCGACGGATTTTAACGAAACTTGGTACAATTATTTTTCATACTCCTGAGCTGGTTATAGTATACTTTTCATCACGCTACAATCAATTGGAGCAGAGCAGTGAAGGGAAATGTTATCATTTTGTTTAAACACGCTAATCTCAGGAACCGCTGGTCCGATTTGAAAAAATCTTTCAGTGTTAGATAGTCCATTTATCGAGGAAGGCTATAGGCTATATATCATCACGCTAAGACCAATAGGAGCGGAGCACCACTATTCCACGCGGACGAAGTCGCTGGCAGAAGCTAGTAGAAAATAAAATAATTACTTTCGAGCAAAATCACCAGTGTCGACGTTCCAACTAGACCACCTTTTGGTATTATAATCAAGCTAAACTGGCCACGAGGCTAGGAAACATTTGCCGAATGTTTGTGAAAACAAAGCTTAGTTGTCGTGACGTCCAAGTTGTTCTACCGTGCTACGCGTGCAAACATTATGTTGTTGATGTGTAGTGCTGTTGTGTTATGCACACCGAGCACAACGACGTCAATACTACAGCGTCCAGTTTAGCGAACACTTGTAACTGCTTGCTCAACTTTGTTACGAGAACTTAAACTGAGCAGCTTGCATGAAAAAAATATCTGAAAATCACCTCTTATACATTTTCTTTTTAAATCTTATTAAATATGAGATTAAGCAACAGATTAAAAAACAAAACGAGCCGATTCATGAACTGGCAGCCCTAGGAGTGCGCGGGCGCAGCGCGTCGTACCGTCCTTCCCTTGTAACCGAGACCCATTGTTCATCGCGTGTCTGTCCAACTAAAAAATTTACTCTATTTAATTTCTTTGGCAGCCGGCGTCGTCGAGTATATTTTCATTTGGCCTGCGCGTGGGCCGCACTACTCCGATATAGCAGATGACTGACGCTGATTTTTATTACGTTCGGGATGCAATATCGTATTGTTTTATTGATGTGTAAAATAAATGTAGGTAATCTAGGAATATTTTTGTTTGGATTTAACGATCGCCTGCACATGCGATAAATCATATTCAGGATTTTTTTTTTGAAGATCGCTCAAGCGCTGCTTTAAAGCTCTGCGATACGAATGTGCGAATTCTTCAGTTGCGCACATGATTTAAAGATATAACTGACATATATACTCCATAAATTACGTAGCCAGCAGTAAGTATATTATTTCAGCAAGATATACGATGTCACCGAACAATGAGCAACGTCGTGTGCGCCATAAATAAATTTCGAGGAATTTATTAATATCTTAACCGGAACCCGTGAAGTCGGCGCTTTTGTCTTGTTCAGGTATCACCTGCGATTGGTTAGAAATTAATAATAATTTACGGAGTCTAAAAATAATGTAGCTGTTTACTATTATTGTCGATAGAAACCTTTAAACTTTATTTTAGAAAATTTAATTATTATAATGACTGGTATTTTTTAAATTAATACGATCATTGAAAACATTTATATTTCAGACTCTTACACCTAAATTATACTACGTAACTAATGCAAAATGGTTCATCCTTTAATTTTACTAACCAAACCTTTTATACTTCTCAATTTATTAGGAAATAATCAGCCCTAGGAGTTACCTTGACTATCAGAACTTCAATGACATAAAACTAAACATAAAAACACATTGCCAAAGGTCAGCAACCAGTTCCAAAAAGTTTATTTCATTTTAATAGATTCTGTTCCGTTTGTGGTTATATTAAAGTTGTTGAACTGTTGTGGCGAGCGGTCCCGGGTAGTGATGGCTGCGACGGGCAGCCGGGGACAGCGGCCGAATGCCCGAGCGGCGGTTTATATTTGTTCCTATCACGCACCAACCGCCTGCCATGTTCTACGCACTTCCTAATTCCTAGCGTCAGCCCGCGACGTCGCCTTGCCGAGGGCCAGGGTCGTGTGCTCAGTTATATTAGAATTATCATGTGCAAATTATCAACTAAGTATTACAATTCACTTTACTAGTGTACAATGTCAACTATGTGTGTTGAACGTGAGCTGCAAAACACGTCGAGCGACGCGAAAATAATATTTTCACAAGCAACATAAATGTCGGGAGTTATACATGTTAAGATTGTCGCGTACAAAGCCCAAGGGTGGAGATGTGCGCGATTTGGGTGTTAATGAATGACACATTACTGACACCTGGAAGTAAATCATGACAAACAGGTAGTAAATTAACACAAAAGTAAATATACAAATTGCAATGGTGCACATCTTACGATTATTTGCTGGCCCACAGCCTGGAAGACCATAGCCATCGGTTTCACCCAATTAAATCCCGAATTTAAACGGTCCAAGTGAAAATAGTGCACAGGTTTCATGCGTTTCTTCAGCAAGAATAAACACCCTACTGTAATAACCAGTTATGTTCTATAAAATTTGAGTTGGAGCACAATATCGCTCCAGTTCCAGATCCAGAGTATTAAACGGCGCGTGTACGATCGTGATGACCGTGATGCTCGCGATTGATGCTACAAATCAGTGGATGCAACAACGGACGTTTTCACATGTATATTTGTCTAATTTTAGCGTCCAAAACTAGCAATCAACCTGAATCCCATCAATTTAACATCATGTTGGCGTACATATTTTCCGCGTCCCGCCGCTGCCAAACAATGAACATACATTTCACGAAGTCTGAGAAACACACGGCAGTGTTACGACAACCTTTGATATATATGGCGAGCAGGTGCTGCGCCTATGTGAACTTCTCAGGGTCGCTGGGAGTTTGACGTGAATCTTACACACGTTGATTTAAAATTAAATGGCTGGCATCAATGCTAGAATGAGTTTTTATGCGGTTACCCGAGCCTCCAAGCAATGCGATAAATTAGATTAAGTGTTCGGCTCCGTTTTGAGGAAATTGAAAACTTCTAGAACCGTTCTGTCACTTGTCACTTTGAATGACTGTGATAAAGTAGTCTAGTTTCTGTGTCAACAAGTAGTCGGGTATGCCAGAATTATTTGAAAGCCGAACGCCTTCAAACCGCAGTAAAGTCTTCTGTCATCTAAAGGCAGTGCGTTTTGAAATGTTTTCTATTTTCAGCTTTCTTTTATAGACATTCGCTTCCCATTGCGATAGAAAACGGTTATTACATGTAGGTAACTTTTGCTAAAAGCTTTTAAAAAAGTGCCGGAACAGGCGGCAGCTCGCAGCGTCGCGCGTACGGCCCTAGATGCGTTTCCAACATGCCCCAGCGACATGACGCTTCGCTAATGACATATTTCGGGCAGTGCGCCCCAGTCGCCGCCAAGGACACGTCACCGTCCGCACTCGCTATTTCCGACCGCGGCTATTCCTGAAAGCTTACATTGTTTTATTTTTACCGCAGAATACTGTCCACCGGGAAGTACGTGCCTATTACTGACCTATTCAATTTTCAAGAAAAAATTGCAGTCCTGATACATATAGCTTAGGACGGTTGTTTGGAAAGCCCATCAGAGCATGACTGAGTCGAAATGCTGAACTTTGATCACGTTGCGAAACAATGTGTTATAACTGCTTGTCAAAATTGTGTACACAAGGAATATCAGACGATACCATTATCGCTTGTCATTTACTGCGAATGGGTTCGATTGCGAACACGTGAGACCCACGTCACTAAATGAATTCCTAACTAAAAAAAATTGGATTAAAATCTTTGCATTCATTTTCAGTTTTATTGCCATGTTTCTATGTTCATCTGTAAGCTTTGTTGTTTAGACTATAGAAACATCTCTTTGATCAGTTAACAAAATGTTTTAGCATTTCTCTAGTAGATACTAGATTGTATTTTTCTTCTGACGTCGTAAATGACGTCATCGCATAGTACATATCATAATAATCTGATTTCATGTGACTTGCGTCCATGATTATTCAGTTTTTTATTGACTGATTGAATGTTCGAGGTTGAAGATTTTTCTATTGTATTGAAACGAGTTCACAATTACGTACGTAAGTCTATTAATTAACGAGCGACCAAGCAAGTAACTCAATCAATTGCTAGTTAAAGGAGATAAGTATGCACATTGATTGCTTCTATTGCTTTTATGAAACGCCATTGCTTAATTGAAGCGTAGGTAGGTACGCATGCAAACTTGTACTTATTAAACCATTTATGACGTGTTCAAAACGTTACAACAATAATGGTTTATTTTTTTATGTATCTACGAGTATTGACGTTTTGTATTTTTCCATAAGTACTTCAAGGCACTAAGATCTGGATCTAATGACTGTACTTACCGATAAACTAACGACGTTTAAATTATTTGTGAGAAAATCTTAAGATTAGAAGAAACATTCCAACATAAACAAAACCCTTCTAATATTATAAATGCGAAAAGCTTTTAGAATAGAGATTGATTGAAATTTGGTGAAGGTCAAAAAATAGTTTTTGTCGGGGCGCAGGAAGTATTTCCCGCAGGATGCGAGTGAAACGACGGGAAACAGGTAGTGTATAAATAAATAAACTTTGTTTCATACGGCCTGTGAACCGTTTCCTGACAACATCTCAAAATCTTACAATATTTTCGTAGGTATGTGACAAAAAACAACTTACTGCCTTCTTAACGCCAACGCCGTCGATAATCATCGCTAAATATATTCCACGGTGAGCCCTTTTGTTGTCTGGTCCAGAAATATCATCACTAGTGCGACATTGATGTAATAACAGACATGCTTCATGGTCATAGCACTCGTCGCCAAGGGGGGCAGGCGGGGTCGGAACCCCCGCGGAGATCCAAAATACTCTTTACTTCAAAACTCTTTAAAACATCTTGCTTAAACGACAGAACATATTTTTTCTTTAGCTTACCAAAGTATTTTGTCAGCGCTAACCATGATATTTGGTAGAAATTCCACATTACATAACTTGCATGTAAACCCCGAAAGGGTATGTCCTAATTATGTATATATAAGTGCCATGTAATAAAGACAAGTCCATCATCATTAACTGAGTACAAATCCAGACAGCACCGGTTTACTTAGAAATCCTCTCCAGTGACGCCGTTCGTTCCCCACTATTGGGAGCCCTTAGCGTGCCGTCACTTAGTTTTAAATTTAGTTGTAGGTAAGCCTTGGCTGGAGGCCTTAATTTAATTAATTAAATTAAGACCTCGCCACATTGTCCAGTTAAGCAGGTCGAATGCTGATAGAAGCACGCTGCAAGAAGTCATGTAGAAAAAAATTTACTTAGAAAATCCATATTAAAAGCCTTAGCTCGAGCTTGCAATGAACTATCACTGGACTACTCTGTTTTATTCCTCTTACTCTACTGGCTTATTAACAATAAAGAGCTCGACCTCGTCATGAAAAAGGAATGAAGCCAAAAAGCTAAGCTTAAACAGGCATTGATCTAATCTGTAAGGCTTTGTCACACAGTCTACAAAATTTTATAGTCCAAAGTGCCTGTGTCGTGAAAATAAACACTGTCGTTAATTATCGCACATCTTTGATGCTCGTCAAAATGCTCATTAAAATTATAGTTTATTACGATCGGTTAGTAATAAAATAAAATTATAACTATCTCGTTACTGCGTGAGCGATCATTCAGGGCTCTTTAGTACAATTGGTCGCAGTCGTTAAATTACTTGACCCGATATTGGTGCAAGAGGTTATTGTTCTTCGTTATAGTATTTATGTGAACTTATTTAATAATTAATTTAAACATAGTCCTCTAATTATTATGCGTATGTTAAATAACACTTAGATTTAGAAAAAAGGTAATGAAAATAAAAGATTCCCTATTTTTTTATGTCTCTATGTCTAGGTATGGTATTCATCTCTTCAAATATAGTATCTCCGTAAACTAACAAGTAACTAGTTACCCTAAAAGTCGCTGATGGCAGGGCTCAATCTCGCTATTTGCTCTAACAACGGCTAATGCGGTAATGAAGGCTATAAATCCCCCATTGAGCGTGCATGAGGTATTATTAGATGAGTGGCGGTCACCTGGCACCTTGGCTGTAGGTGCCAGCTCAAGGAGACTTTTATACTGCACGATTGGCGATAAAATTCAGCAACAACACATGAAGAAAATGTATAAATATTATAATTTTATTATTAAAACACGGATTTACAATTTTTTTTTTAAATTTACTGCAGTTTTAGTTTGGTGTCCTTTTCATTGATCAATTTGTTAACGCCACCAGAAATGGTCGACTTATAAGTAGTATCTACTACTTATAAGTCGACCATTTCTCGTAGGAATGATCCTAGTAGTTCCTATTTTTTAATAATGAGCATACTGACTGGTTGGTCTAAACAAATAACTTTTCGTTGCGATACTCGTCGATGCTATACTAGACTAAAGTTGGAACACTATGCAAAAAAAGCCACAGACGTTCTGTTATTGATATCTCCCGAAAACAAAACGTAACACCAACTGTCATATAAATATTAAACTTACTAGACGGGATGGTTCAACGTGCTCTGCAGTAGGGTAGGACAGCAACAGTGCTTGGTGCATAAACATCCGTGACCTTGTTACCTTTCAGTACAATTCTGCACAACAGTCGTAAGTGTTGCATACACAGTTATTCCATCATAAAGCACTTACGGCAACCACTAAAACGTAAACTACACTGCGCTTCGGCGTGGTTTCCTCCATTACCTAAGTTCTCAAACAAACAAGAATATATAAATAAAGGATCAAAGTAACAAACCAATTAAGGTTGTTATGTTAAATTGTTTGTGAAACCTGTTAGAATAAATAAACGGTGACCACGGTATAGCACTTATGTTGATGAAAACTAAAATAGATTTAAGTTTACAAATAAATATTCGTGCCTTGTATTTACATAGTAAACATGAGCATGAATTCACCGTCTTAGCAGCTGTAATTTCGTCATACGCGTTTCGTATTCTTATTTAGGCGGAACTCAATGTCGCTGCAGGTAGCGAATAATATTCGCTGGGTAATATCAATATTTGTATGAATTTTCGGCGGACATACTCGATGCTTACAGTGGCATCTTGCCTATGCGGGGAAGCTAAATTCAACAATGTATGACTGCACGTGATATCATCAGTAATATTTCTATATCGTCGAAAAGCTGTCAAACGCCAAAAGTTTTTTTTTAAGTGTACACTCGTTAAACTTTGACAGAATCAAACGACGGCGACGCAGATTTTTTGGAGACGATCCGACCACAATCGTAGAGTGTAAACGTTCCCAGAATTAATGACTATGAATACTGGGACAGCACGGGTCGCCGAGAGTAAAGCAATATGTCGTCTGCGGTGAGGTTTACGAGCTACTCCGTTATAATTACTAATTACATAAAGGGGATAAATAGGATGACGTCACTCCCTTTTACGTATAATTAGTGCCTAGAAGGTATCTTTGTCAATCAAGAATACGATGGTTTAAAAAACACCTCATTGATTATTTTTTTCAGCTAAAGCACTTGGGTGCCTAATAAGTATAGCATATTATTATGTTTTCTTGATCATAGATTTGAAGCCATTTGATTACATAAAGGCCTTGTCGCCTTGAACTAAGCAGAAGTAATCGTGTATTGTGACCTTGAATTAGAGAAAATCTTTTCGTTGTATTTATGCATTCTAATAGTTATCGTGACAACGAAAGACAATAATCTGCGGATGATATGACCTACATAAATAAGACGCCGTGAAATCCAGACAGGAAGTAATCACGAAGAAGAAGGTTGCCAGATAAATGATGATTTCCTAGATATATTTTTGTGATATTTTTAATTAATACGTACTAAATTCACGCTATTGTCCGCCAAATAATTAAAAAAATAACAACCTAACGAATGTCACATTTCATATGTCAACGGGGAGGAATGTTTTTGATGTGCTTGTGTTTATTGTTAGTACAAAAGATTTATTACCGCAAAAAATATGAAATATCATAGACATAACTTAAAATGTATTTGTAATTGACTTTATTATTCTATCTATCCTCAGACCTTCAGATAATGTTAGGTAAATATCCGAATGAATAAATTAAGTAGGTACTAAACTAAACCTATCGGTTTTGTGAAATATGGCAAAGTACAAATTACTCTAATTTTAATTATATATTTATTTAAAAATCTAAATGGAGCGCTAAGGAGCCTTCGATTAATAAGTTACGATAAAACCTTTGGCGTCATTTAGCTATAACAATGATGTAAGAATCTACCAAATCTCGTTTCTTTTTCTCTATAACGTTTAAAGTCTCAAAAAAACCTTTTTGATTGATATGTAGAAGCTTTTTTCATATATTTGCCTAGTTACCGCTGTATATTTTCTTTGCAGTTACCAGAGTAAAATATCTCCGCAAAAAACATACCAACATCCGTTTTAATTTT
Source organism: Pyrrhia umbra (assembly GCA_963891755.1). Lineage (NCBI taxonomy): Eukaryota > Metazoa > Arthropoda > Insecta > Lepidoptera > Noctuidae > Pyrrhia > Pyrrhia umbra. The sequence goes on along the minus strand of OY982923.1, from coordinate 4,456,704 downwards.
ATTATTTGCATGTGGATTAGTAATTATCGCGTGCTAATAAAAATCTACTGGTTAATGTCTATACGTGTGCCATTAAATAGGTAATTAGTTCACTCTACATACTGAGCTACATCTCTAGTGTCCAAAAATAGATGGATATGGTTAATGTTGCCAATTACAAGTATGTCAGATTCGTTATATAAAAAAATATCTGAATATAAAATCTCAGAAATAGACTTTCTTCTTTATCTGGGGTTCGTTGAATAATACTAACTACCACACAATTCGTACAGATTTGTTGGAATTTTAAGTAGTAATCGTCATTAGCCACTCATGAATTTGTTAATTACGAAAACATCTCTGTGCACTTTTAATTTAATTGCAATTAACTGCCATCATGTTTGTCGAAAGTTCATCGATTCCATTACTAAAAATATCACACAATTTATAAGAATAATAAAAAAACAAAAGCGTTACGAAATAAATGCCAAACAATGTAATTATGAGGTTCTTCAACCCAATTACTTTGCGACCAAAAGTATCGTTCGATAAAAGCATCGAAAAAAACAACTCTCAGCAATAGTTACGAAGTTAATGGTCTCGACACTTTAAGGGTGCATTTTTCCACAAGAGCTATACGGTGCGCGAGGCCGAGGGAAAATTCCACTATTAAAATTACTTCCATTTCAAAATCGAGCCATTCTATTGGTGAAATTTCTCTTACGCCTCGTAACTAACTCGCACAGCTCGCTGAGAAACGCACCCCAAAAAGTCCTCGGTCAAAAATGAGGTCACCCCATCCGTTGGGGGTGTTATAGAGGTGACTTCGTAAGTCTCGGTCAATTTAATGCTTGAATAAAATATAATATTCTGTCATGTGGAAATTTTAATATATTTATTTATAATGTTCTATTTACATGATGCCAAGAGGACGAGAGGGCTGCAAATTAAGTGGATTTACGAAAACATGTTCAGTATTGTTTATGATACTTTTAAACTTTGTAAGGTCAGCTGGATATTCTATACAAGATGAGGTTTAATTTAAATACTTTCTAAGAACCTTTAACTCTCAGAAGCCTTGTTGACTTATTAAAATATTACGACATTCTTAGCATAATTTTACCGATAAAATTGTCTCTACATTGAAATAAGCCTTATCAATTGTTCCCTACGTCACCACTGCTGAAACATAATCCACCATGGAAACCGTCGTCAAATCAATCTTCGGTGACGTGGCTTTGTGAGTGACAGCTTTACCATGCGTCCACCATATACTCCCCCTTGGCTATCACCCCGGAGCATGCGCGATAGATTAATTAACGCCTTGTCAGTTACACAAACGGGTACAACAAACACCCCTTTAGCCTTTAATCGACCCAACGTTGAAAAAATACATAGGCATATATTGCGGATATGATAGAATAGAATATTATTGTACACTGAAAGAAATGAAGACAGATAGAATTAAAATTTAAAATATGGGTAACTACAACGGCGGCCTTATCGCTAAAAGAGACATCTTCCAGACAATCTTTGGATTAAGGAACTTGGAACTAAGGAAGAAGAATCTTTAATCGATACGTACATAAATAAAAATAAATCAAACAGGAATTGATCGGATCAATTATAGTTCAACATTAATAGAAAAATCTAATTACATAGACATTTATCTATATACGTAATGCCAGCACTAAAATAAGCTTTCGGCTTCTGTCAAGCATACCACCATAAAATGAACAAAGTACCTTCTTACATTTGAGTTAGCGAAGCCAAAACCTTAAACAAACTGACAATGTTTTAGATCTACAAATCATTTAGAAAAGATAAGTCAGGCTTCAGATGATTACTAAGAAAAACCGTAAAACAGCAATTGGTTAGATCAAAATAAAGTTTTTACTACCACTATATATACACAAACAGAAAACAGAATAAAAATGATTACCCCTATTTCACACGAGTATGAAGCTGGGCTCGTGCAGCCACTGTACATATTTACACGCGCTTTAAGCACTTGCTCACATGTAAAACTATCTAATTTTACGCTCAAGGTAATCGCACATAATGTAATATCTGCATAATATACAGATATTTTGGTCTGATACCAAGTGCATCCCGGGATTCTGTGCATTGCCTACATGCAGGAAAAGCTTCACGCTTCATTAATCGTTGATTATGAACGCGTATTAATATTGCTAGGAATAGGATTTAAATGTCATAATGTTTTGAATTCAGCAATTCGTTATAGACTGCTGTAATTTAATATGTTTATTAATACTGTACTCATATTTACTTAAACATTTCCAAACCTGAAGGTTTTCTAAGAGTCATTCTTATATATCAATATTGAGACGAATAGAGACGAGACGAAATTCAGGGTGTTTTATATAGATAAGTTCGTTTTTTTTTTATTAATTCAATAAATAATCGCTCAACTATCAAGAGCGGTGCGACAAATCAATATTATAAAACGTTTTATCGACAAATAGAGACGAGACGAAATTGAGGGTGTTTTATATAGATACGTATTCGATTAACTTTTTTTTTATTTATTCAATAAATAATCGCTCAACTATCAAGGGCGGTGCGACAAATCAATATTATAAAACGTTTTGTCGCATTATATAAAAGTATTGTAGCGACCCCCTTTCACTGCCCCGTGTATAAGCTATAATTAGCTTGTGTCCTCAATATGCCTTGCATGGCTACGCATTTTAACTATATTTATTCTTTGTACTCAACCAAGCTTAATATTGAGAATCGTTCGATGTTAATCTTATGTCGTTTTATAAACCACACCAGTGCTTCACTAGTTTTACTTTAACCCAACCAGTTTTTGAAGAATTAAAAAACTAACCATTAAACTCGAATTCTGACCAAAAACTCACCGAAATCAAACTTGTTCGGAGAAAAGTTTTGAAGAAGAAGGATAAGAAGAAGTTTTGATGGTCAAAAATTACGGAAAGTGTTTAAAAAAGATACCTTCGTGTATTAAAAATACCATATTCGCATAGTGCCCACGTGGATGTCGGTTCTCTAAGCAATATTATGTAAATAAATGGCAGTGGTCTGTCCACTCTTTCTTTATATATTATGCATTCTGCTAAGTTTAGTGATATATTTTATATCACACTATGACGTTACTATATATGATCATAGCTATAAATACAACAAGTTATATAAAAAACATGCCATTTGGCTTTATTTATTTTATTGTAAGTATATGTACAATGAAAATTTAAGTCATCAAAATGTATATATTTTACCAAACATATACTAATAATAAATATTATATCGAACCTCGATCTACATCTAAAGAGGCTCTCGTTAGATGGTTGGATCAAGCGCTTGAAACAGAAAGCGGTATTACTGGATACGGCACGCATAGTCAGGAGGTTTCTCTCTCTGGGGTCCTGACTGGGGCAGCTTGGACCATGTTCCCGTTGCCGGTGGTGTACTATTTTTATATTTTTAAATGTTTTTTATATATCTTTATAATTTAATATTTAAAAATGTAAATATATGTTAAATAAATGAAAGAATAAAAATATTATTACATATATATTTATTACAAGTAGTGTATTAACATTTTTGTTAGAATCATTATTCACTCTTTAGCATGGAACTGTTATGTACTTAATATAAACTTCCTAGTTCAATATACAAGCACATAAACTCGTACCTATAAAAGCCTGACATAATGTTTTTATTACAATGACGTATGTAAAGGTATCAGAGTAAATTGACGCAACGCGAATGACGCGGGCGCACGTATAGATTTTTTATTGGTCAGTCAGTAAGGTTCTTAGAGCAATTCATCTTATACATTCAAGGCTTACAGCTGCTATGAATAATTGAATCCCAGCCTGCATACGTCAATATATTGCACGGTTTTAATCTTAGAAGCGTAGCGATCATTATTATTGTTAAAGACTGTTTTGATTGTTAACTCTCGTCTTAATTTGACACAGTAAATTGACATTATGCTGCGTTGTCAGAATGCATTTGGAATAGAGATGTATCACAATTAAAATTGACGATAATACAAAAAAAAAACGTAATTTTTTTTTTATATAAATTCATAAAGTAATCTTTAATTTACTTAAGAAAATAGGTAAATGGAACGATGTACAGTTTTATGAAGATATTTTTTGACTTTTGTTGCTATGTAAAACATAGTACGAAATGTCACCAGTCTTTGATCTTCACGGGGAAAGGTACTGAGTGAGTTTCCTGTTTTACAATTTTAGATTCGCATAAGTAATAAGATATACACATATGTAGGTATTCTAAAATATTATTCTATTATGTATTTCAGCTTCATCTTACTACAAATACACTGAAATTCCACGTAGTATTTTCATTTGAAATTTATCACAAACGAAATACATAAATCATGACGTCGAAATGTTGGATAACTGCAAATATTTTTTCTTCCTGATTTTAATGGAACGTTGACGCACGATTAAGAAACTTCACATGCACTGTGACCATGGTTTTATTTTTGTTTCTTTTCACATTTCTGATATAAAAAACATTGGGTTCATATACCTACCGGAAAAAAATACACCACGCACATAACCTTGGGCTGTAGCATGACGTGTTTTCGCTATCACTGTTCAGAACTGAGAATGAGTTCGAGCAACGTACATACTTATATTAGGTGCTGTGAGGGATGCGTTAAGGTAAGTGACAGGATCCTTTTCCTTAAATCAAGGAAGAAACTTCGAATAACTTCTATATTTTGTCGTGTTCCGTTAACGAGTGTCATCATCCTTGAGTGAAGACAGCGAGCAAATGCGTATGCTGAGTTCGAAACTATATATGTTATAATATAACTTGAGGGTCCCTTAGGTGAACGGTCGCTTTCCATAATATACCAAATGCACATTTAGCACGATACAGAAATTGATGATAAAAAGTATGATTACTACTATATTCGTCGTAGTAGTAGCAGTCTAAAGCCTGATACTGTAATAGGGTGCAATGAATTGAAAACGTTCATTGTTCCCTTCCTTGCATAGCAATTGCATGAAATAAGTAGTAGAAAATAAATAAAAACGGACATAATCATTTATTACAACTACGTAGGCTTTAATGTTTGTGAACAATGAAATTTATTGTGGCATTTTAAAATCACAGTGCGAGCAAACAGATTACATCGGGGCTCATGACTAACAAATTGAATTTATTGGTCGCATATAGGTGGATCAGTAATTGTAATTAAATAAAAAATTACAGTTCGCCAGGCATTATTAAGGAAATTGAAAAAATCCCTATTCGAAAAAGATGTAAAGTTTAAACGAGTAATAAACTAGTGATAAATCAAAATTTTAAATTAAGATTTACAGCTTAATGTTTTCGAAACTGATTTAAGTAAATTAACACGGAGACATGTGAAATAATCATTTATTTCTTGTATTTGACAAACATTCAGACACATCTCGCAGTTGCCGTTGTCCACGGGGCCGTAACGAGCCCGATACCACTGCGGAATTTTTCTATGGAAAAGTGCCAGCACTTCTTTTAAATTAATTATTGTTTTACGTGTCTCTAAAGTATACTATTATAACAACACTCATATGTGCTGTGAGTGGGAGTACCTCTCGGTCTCGGGCGAAATTTACGAGCGTTTGATTTGTCCTCTTAATCTTGAGAAGCCAAACAAAATTTTGTGTCAATCTCGTTTATGGTTTCTAAAATGTTTAATGTTTTCTAAGTGTGCGCATAAACTATGCAAGGAGCATTGATGACTGGTTTTTATGCAGCGGGTACTGCCATATCACTTGCCTTATTCGTGCTCTCTATATGAGCTAAATCAGTATATATAATAAAAAGACAAACGATAATCGCCATTGGAACTCAAATCAGTTTTTTTAATCAAATGAAACTACTATGGTTATGCGGTACGAGGTTCTGAAGTCATTAATCCAACATAACTGGATCAATAAACATCGGGCGGATATATTTTAGATTGATTCACAATTAGGCAAACTACATGACAGGGAAGTCATAACATGCCCCGATCACCGCTACTATTTTAGCCTTCGCGGCGACGTTGCTATGATTTTTTTCATGATTGCTTGTCACGGTAGCAGCTATTTTAGTATTCCAGTGTCAGCTCAGTTTCTATTTCTAGATATCTAAAAATTGAGAACTAAAGTTTCGTTTCGCATCGTAGAATTGTTTTATACTGATAATCTACCTATATTAAGACTCTCAACAGAAAAACCGGCCAAGTGCGTGTCGGGCCACGCGCAGTAGGGTTCCGTAGTAGGTCTCAGTTAGTCGACTATAACTCTGTAACCGGTTAAGCCTACTTAGCCGTGATAGTTTTCCTTGTAAGTTCATTACATGTGCTACGTCTGTGATTTTTTTCACATTTCTAGGTACAGCCATTCAAAAGTTAGAGGGGGGGGTAACTCGTATCGAACAAAAAATTTCACTTAAAATCTAGATATTTCGCAAATGGCTCGCCTAACCGAAAAATGATCTTCACACACCCATAATATTTTTGAAAGACCTATCTAACGATACCCCACACGAAGGGGTACGCGAGAAAAAAAATATTCATCCCTACTTTACATGTTTGGGAGCTACCCTAAAAAAAACTATTTTTCAAAATTTTATTTTACCACTTTCTCGGCGCAATCAATACACATATTCATACCAAATTTCAGCTTTCTAATAACAAAAACCACGGAGCTATGCCGCGGACAGACAGACAGACAGACAGACAGACAGACAGACAGACAGACAGACAGACAGACGGACAGAGCGAAACTATAAGGGTTCCTTGTCGGACTACGGAACCCTAAAAAGAAACATGAATCAACCAGATACAAAGAAATGACAAAGTATACGAAATAAACTACATCCCAGGTCTTGATCTCATAATCCCCGTTTTGAAGCATTTATAAGCGACTTTGAGCGTTTGTTTGCGCATTGCAATAGTAAATCCAAGATTTATCTATTACCACAGTTGAAAATAGTTCAGGGGATTGCCCAGATTTTATGTCTAAAAGTATCCTTTGGTATCGATTCCCTCAGCGCTGCACACATGTACCTACCTATACACATTGTATTGAGTATGTATCTGATACTAATAAAGAGACCGACCAATTTAATAATTACCTTTTCTAGACTGAAAAGTCTTCTATTCATTATTACAAGGTATTTTATTATAGCAAATGTTTAAAAGATCAATGTATAGCGTATAATGAAAGAATTGGATCTCTTAGACCTAAAATCAATTTTGTATAAAGCTTAACTATAGACCAATTTAGAGTTTCAATGAAAAGTGCTAAAATCTCCGCACATAACGCATAAATAAAAGCGTCTAGAGTTAACGCAGTATTTAATCGCCGACTTCCGGTGACTTTAATTATAGACAAACGACGAAATGTAAGTGTTACCTCGAGCTTTTAAATAAACCGACTGTTTCCTTTCTTCTTCTTACTATACTCGTGAAAAATCAACGTGAAACGAAAAAAACGAAATGAAAAAAGTTGTTTTTTTTCTACATGACCTCTTGCAGGGTGCTTCTAACAGCATTCGACCTGCTTAACCGGACAATGTGACGAGGTCCTAATTTAAGAGCGGGATATACGCCGATGACCTTGCTCGAGTGGGCGTAACCAAGGAAAATACCCCGCGCAGGCTCCACACCTCCCCTGACAAAAATTACGTACGCGCAGCGCATAGCACGGCAAAATAATAATCCAACCATTTGCACAGCACGATAGGGCTGCCGGCTTACAGTATTTCTGCCTACTTGAGTTTCTTTCTATTTTTTTAATGTTAATATATTTTTTATTTAATTTGTGGATAGTGAAATTAATAAGAAGTGTTCAGTTAAAATATTTTTGTGTGCTACCATTTATTACCCTCATAAATACCTACCATTATTACCACATACCAAATACCATCTTCTCATAATCATTTCATTATTTTATTACTAATTCAATTCAATAATATAGTAAGTCGCTAAGTGCCTACCTACATAAATAGATAGCCCAGCCTAGAAAACCTACAAGTTTTTTCACGAGATAATATTTCCGTGCCTATGATGTTACTTTATTAGGTACTAGCTTTTGCCCGCGGTTCCGCACGCTTTCTTCCGGGATAAAAAGTACAGCCTATGTTTGATTCCAAGCTTAGGACTACCTATATGCAAAATTTCAGCCCAATCCGTTCATTAGCGTTCCGTTTTGGCGTGAAGAGGGGACAGACATCCATTCCACGGTAATATTATCTATTATTAGGGTTCCGTACCAAAAATGGTAAAAAGGAACCCTTATGGTTTCAATTCGTCTGTCTGTCAGTCTGTCACACTGACTTGAAATTTGGAACAGTTATAAAGAACGATTGTTCATGCGTACTGCAAATGAAAAAAAAATAAAAATCATATTGCTTTTATTGGAAAAGTGGGGGAAAGTGGGTGTTTAAAATTTCAAAGTATAGTTACTAGGTCATGTGGGGTATCATATGAAAGGTCTTTATTTGCACATTCTAATATTTTTTTTGTTTTCTTGTATGTCTTTTAATTTTCGAATAATAATGAAATCCGCACAAAAAATTACCGGGGGAACGGTCATTTTATCTCCGTAATTTGACAAGGGAAAAATCTGAAATAATAATGATTGATAGACATTAACCTAAATATTACAGGGAAAATAAAACTATGAATTTAAGTTTAACAGTTTTTAAGTAATCAGCAATTTTCCCCTACAAATAAACTTAATTATGCGGTCGAAAAAAACAAGATAATTAGGTATTTGACCACCAACTAAAATGTACTAAAATGCTGTTTCATTAAAAGATTCCATAGAAACAAAACGAAGTGTCGAAAAATAAATTAAATCAATGTTAAAATAAATAACATCCATGCTTTTAAAGTTTTTGGAAGGGGAATTCTCTATCCTTGTCACGCGAAACATAATTTGTTCTAGGAAATGTCGAGTAATACAGCGTTTTGACATAATGACGTCATAATTGCATCGTGCTCTCTTTTTCTAGCAATGACTTTTTAAATGCTTATAACTAGGCCGTTTTATAAGATAATACATTCGTATTTTCTTTGTTGTTAATCTTTTTGTTAATTAGTTATGTATTTCTAATAAAAAAAATACAGTCAAATAACCAATTGCGCTCTATTGCGTATAATATTCTTTCCAAGTGAAATTTATTATAATTTCAATTTAATATTGGTTTTAAATTTAATTTACTTTTAACTTTGATTTTAATTTTTTATTATGTCAAAACTACAATATTTAAATCAAAATTACAATATTTTGATTTTAACTTCGTTGTATTGTCATCATCAAAGTATGTGCATAACTGAGTAAGTTAGCTTCACTTTTGGTCTGATATTAATTTAAGCTTGTGGTGTTCACTTATAAGTGATTGTTACACTGTAATATTATCGTTAAGCATGTTTTTTTATAATTGAAATGGTGTAAACAATTGTTGGTGAACCTATTATAATAAAAAAAAAAAACCAAATGTCGGAACCTTCAGTGCGCGAGTCCGACTCGCATTTGGCCGGTATTTTTTAACAATAACCGCGCGATTTTTTCACTAAAAATAAGTTCAAGTACTTATTTAATATGTATTGGTTCCTTGAATTCATCAATAAAATTTTTAAATTACCTGGATACTCCGGAAGGTATAACTATAATTTTTGGATATGTCTACCAATGACGTAATCTGTTTTTGCTTTTAATAGGCAGATATTTCGATTTTTCCACTGAGTAAAAAAACCCAGATTAATTAATAAATAAGTAGATAGGGCGTAAAAAGTGCGCTTACGTTAAAAAAAAGTAGTTTCCCACTCTAGGCTATTTACTTACTTATGTAATTAGCTATTTATAAACATACATATTATTGAATTAGGCGAAATATCATTATGAAATGAATATGTGAGTAATAAATGATAGGTACCAACCTAGTAAGATTTACATGTATTTTTATTGAACACTTCCTATTTCATTCACAAAAAAAAATTTTTTAAAATAAAAATATATATTATTTACATTCACAAAACAAGAAAGAAACTCAAGTACGAGTAGGTTGATGAAATTAAAACACTATAGGCAGGCAGCCCTATCGCGTGTGTGAGTACCGCGCGGCTGTAGGTAGTTATATCCCGAACAGGGCCGAGTCACAATACTGTTAGATACCTTTACCGTGTCCATACATCCATCCAAACTTTCGCATTCCACAAATAAAATAATAGTGTAGTTTTCGGAGAAAAGTGTCACAGGTCCGTTCAGCACAGCGTCTCGTCCCGCACTGATTCTTAGGACGGCAGAGGGGTGCTCACGCGAATAACGAGTATCGATTACGTAAAAAAATCGTTAAAAATAATTAGGGCATTAATCTGGAAAAATAAGAAGAAGGTTCCCTCGGTATTCTTTTATTTAATATGGTGATGACAATAAAATAATCCTGAGATTGATAGTTTACGAGAAAAACCGTAGTAACTAAGAAAACAGATGATACTTTGCTCAATTATTTTTGATATTTAAATTGATTTTTTTTTTATTTTTGAAAAGAAGGGGATCTGCCTTGTATGGCATAGATTATTATGTATTTTTTTCGAAGCATTTTCGATAAAAATGACGGAGAAAAAACGTTTTAATGTAACACAAATTACACCCAATTCACATATATCGCCGCCTTAATTAATCAAATTAAGGCCTCCAGCCAAGGAAAAAAGCTGTATTAGTGTATATACCTACGTAGAAATATTGGAACCAAACGACAAATTGATCCAATTTAGTGTGATATCTAGAACTGCCTATGAGCTGCAAAAAAACAACCGATGTTCAACACCTTATGTACTTGGATAAAATAATAAATAAAACTAAATAAAAAAAACCTTGAGAATTTATGCCTTTTAATTCGGATGGGAAATAAATCAAATGACTCCTCTCACCGTGGTGGGGCCTCCCACCCCACTACGGTCACCAGTATCAGACTCTTACTGACTAAAACCCATCCCATGTTCCTTCTTTAGCCCTTTGCGTAGCAGGGCGCAGCCCCGACAGGAGAAGTTATGCCTAGGTTAAGGATTAGAAAAAGTACCTTCCGCTTAACACAATGTTGTTACATTGTGTTAATCTTAGTACTTACCCCAAAATAAAGCAGAAAATACTACCTTTCTATGTTAAAAATATCACAATAAATTATATTTATCAATTTACTTATCTAGAGAATTATGATACTAGTAGTATCATAATATCAGGTTCTTATTCTATTTCTGCAACTTTATCGATGTGTTCCTAGTAGAAGCCGATTCTGCATCAACTGAGCTTTCCAACATACTGGAAACTAAACGTAAACCGATTCGAACACGTAATAAAACATGCACTTAAATAAAAAACCACAAGCAATGGTAAATCATATGTATTGGTTGCGCCATCATAAAATATTGACGTATTCGTATTTTACATCGATATTCGTATGCAGTTAATGTTTGATATTCAAAACACACCTACGTTCTACTGTTTTAACGTGTTTTTTGAGCTAAGAAAACTTGAGAATGCAAAAATAAATCGATTTTCTTGTGTTTTTATTCCCTTGTCTATTTGAGAAAGGAATCATACTTCACTACATAGTATAAAACAAAGTTGCTTTCTCTGTCCCTATATCCCTATGTATGCTTAAATCTTTAAAACTACGCAACGGATTCAATGCGGGTTTTTTTTAATAGATAGAGTGATTAATGAGGAAGGTTTTAGTATGTAATTTGTGAAGTTTTTGTATCCATTAGCTAAAATATCGCGGGTGAAGACGCTGGCGGGAAGCTATATTATATTATAAATGTGAAAGTTTGTGAGGATGGATGGATCTTTACTACTCTTTCACGAAAAAAAAACTGAATGAATTTTGATGAAATTTCGTACACACATAGTTTACAGCCTGGATTACCTAACACATAGTCTACTTTTATCCGGCTGCGTGAAGTTTTTCTCTCCGGATGCGGGTGAAACGGTGGGAAACAGCTACTAGTACTTAATTTACGTAATGGTTACGTATTTTCTGTCGAGGCTGTCATAAACCATGGGGTGTTGGATATGACGAGTCAAAATTTATAATTTTGTTTTTTTTTTAAATCCTTCAGCTATCTAGTATTCTATTGACTCATTAGGTGATATCAGTCTATATTTTAAAGTGCAGTTTTAAACAAGAGTACATGAAATCCCAACTATCGCAAGCAGACGAATGTTTCGTAACCCAATATATCATTTTACCGGGGACTACGAGCACTAATTATAAATTCAGCATTTATTAGCCCGGAATAAGACTACGTAACAGTACGTCGATAGCTATTTGTGATTAGCTCATCTTATTTAGTGGTACAAAGGAACGTGTCAAATTGAAACCGTTGTCGCACGCTCGCCGGAGCATGGCCGGCACCGTAATGCGAGGCTCGTATTATGTACTGCTGACTTTCTTACGGTTTTTTTATGTCGTAATCAAACGTAGACCTAACTGTAGAAATAAATAAATTGCGACACAATTTATTTATTTCTTGAAGTGTAGGTATAGATAGTTTCTTTTTTACTATTACGTTTAAAAACTTATTTATTGTATAACCTTCTAATGAATACAAAGCCACGTCGATATTTCACTTGTGTTACTGAAAGACTATATCATTGCACTTTATTAGAAGCAATAGATAAGTATAAATAACATTTCTAGTTTCAGAACTCACAGGAATGTCAATACGCACCTACAAGTGAGCTCTACATACGTCATAGGGCTGATTCCACTGCCGTGTGGATATCAATCTAATTTAGATTGGAAAACTCGATTGGTTACGTGTCAAATAGAAAATAATAGACTAAGAGCCGGTTCATCCAACTAACCCGTATCTCATAAAGCTAGATATTTTAAATCATATTTAATAATCAAATCAATAAATAATGTATCGTTTTGACAGGCGTCGTTCTTTAAGTTTTTCAAAATGTCTACAACAATTTATTTAATATCTTCCCACAAGTTCCCTGAATCAGAAAATGGTCTGCACATACCCGCGTTATCTTTGAAAAACTTATCCAACCCTACACGAATAAATTAGACCACGTATAAACTAGTTGCGATCGCTCTGTCATCAAGCGTCAGGACCATTGCATACTCTTCTGATAGATCTGATAGTCGTACTTACAATAACCAGAACAGGCTGGCTGTATATATATGAAGAAAAAAAACAATTACACATGTTCAAAAATTTAAGGGTTGATGACGACAGTGAGATACCTGCCAGACAGTACTTTTTTAATTGATAAAAGTTTTTCTTTTTAAAACTAGCTTTCTTGAAAAGGTTTAGTGGAACGGGTTCGTCAGATGAACCGATAGCTCTCCTATTATAAGCATCATCAAAATTATCGTGTGGAATATGGCTACGGTAGTACTATATATGTATATCTATATCTGAATGTCTTCTGGTGGATAGATGGGTGTGATCATGTGACGATATTTTAGCATAGTTACCATAGGCAGCAGTTTAGAGTTGATGTACATTTGCCAATAAGAGACACGTGTAAGCGAATAAAATAGACTATTTTATTCACCGTATCATCTGATCTTACCGCTTTTTTTTAATCATCAATAATCACGACTGGGTTCCAATATGGTCGAGCCCTTTTTAAGCCTATAAGTACCATCAGTACATACCAAAAAGCACTTTATATCAGGATATTAAATATTAACTATCATATTCACTTCGTTCATATTTATTACATAGCCAAGAAATAAATTGCTGCAATTTATCAACGTTATAAATTAAGAACACATCTATAATAAATGTAATGTAATATACAATTTCTTTGTTTACAAAGATTTAACGATCTCCATGGATTACGCTAAACGGCACTTTACTTTTCATATTCAAATGATGGATTACCATTTCGTCTTAATTCATCACTCGTCTTCGTTTTGTAGATCATGTTAAGGTATTAATACCAATATTTCATAACATTCCCTGCACGTAACATCAACACTTCAGCGGGTCGTGATTTATTGACGAGCACAACTCACGATGGCCCAGCGATAAACGCGATAAAATAAAAATACATGGCTCAAGGCAGATGGCAGTGGAGATTTGGACATCAATTTCAAGATTTGCTGCGGAAACATTAGAAATATTACCTAAAATTTGGACCGTTAAGGTTCAGTTTAGGTTATAGAATGTCGTTCAGTAGGCGAGTTGTGCGTGGGCTAGTTTGGCGCGCCGCCAGGAATTACCTGCCGACCCTTGTATACCGATAAAAGCTAAACATTATTTACAGCTGTATCTAACGCACTTATTGTCGTTTGTAGATGCCATTATCATAGAACCATAAAATCCAAATCTAGAGCCACCACTACGCAAATAAACATGTATGCTTCATCTTCTACAATAAATAACACCTTGCCCGAATATGTTAATAGATACTAATGTTTCACCTTAACCCCACAAAAGAGTTCTCACTCGTTAAACATTTAACGCTTTTAATTTATGATATCATAAATTGACTTTATACAAAACAGTCTAAAATAGCAGAATATATTAGAATTTAGATAACAGATCATAATCCTAACCCGTCCCAGCGAGTTAGTGTTCTAAACAAACATAAATTATGATGAGTACACAGGTTCTTGTTATTATTATTGAATTTATTTCTAGAACACCTTACATCCGCTATTGGACAATTTACAACGTCTAGAGAGTCTAAGAACCAATAAGGAAGGCAGTGTTGAAAATCATATTTTCCAATGGTATAAATGCACGGAAATATTTAGTCCAAAATAGCCAAAAGTTTTCCACACGTTCTTATGCCAAAGCGGTGCAAAACACAGAAATACCGATAGACCTCGGCCTGGAACTTTGCCCCGAAGCATGTCTCAGCTTTAATCCAGAAAAGCGTCTGTCTAGAAAAACTTCACAGTCTTTCAGAAGATTAATAGTGGTCTTGACAGACGTGTGCGCAATACGCGTTAGTGTCTGGTGGGGAACAATGTTGCTGGCAATGATGTAGACTCAGCCGGCCGTGCCAAGCTAGATGTATGGTCTGATAGCACTGCCAAATATATACCAATAGAAAAATTGGCGAGACCACGACACGGAAACCGAACAATAGTGCATTCACGTGGCTAATGACAATTACCTATAATTTAGGCAGCGGTGGAGCTAAGATTCATAGCTATATCGGGACAATAAAATGTCATAGTATATTGTTATGCCACTCGACTAGTAACATGTTCTATTAATTAAATATTGTATAATGTGTGTCTAAACCGTTCTGTATCAGACTTGTATGGATATTATCAAAGGCAGCTACTAACTATTGAGTGGCAGAAGTCATTAGACCATGTATTAGAACTCAAGCCAAATGAAGTAATTATTATTAATGGAAGACTAAAAATCAGTCGCTGTTATCAAACAAATTATATTATATTTCTTATTTGGAGACGGCTTTATAATACAAGATTTGACTTGAGATTATAAAGAAGAAATAAAAAAACACCAAAACAGAAATATACTCGTAAACAGACGCTGCGTCAAAAATTCGTAATATGTAATTTTTGTTCGTACAAGAGAATGTCCGGACATTGCTCATTTGTTATTATGTTTGAGATTTACAATATAATTATAATATGATAATTATTTATTTTAATTTTATGTAATCCGTATATAATTCGTTCATTTTTAAATTTAATATTTTTATATATATTTGGTTGTTTCTGAACTAATTATTTTAAGAGATTAAATAATACCTTGAATAAGTTCACTTATTTATTTTAATACCTCCAGAGGATATAGTCTAAAGATTATGCGAAATATAAACAGATTTCACTGCTACCGGTCGTTAATCCTAACCAAAATCACGTATAAACAGTGGAATACTACCTATAACAGCCATAGCTGAAGTATAGACTATACTTGGCATGGACAACGTAGTAACAAGCGCATGCGTTGTATTGTCGCATCAAAGTTCACGTGCAGCGTCCCTCACGTGTATCAGTGCAATAATATCGAGAGTATGTGCGCGTGAGAGCCTGCAACACATTTCTACGTACATTGACGTCATGAATATTAATACTTTACGTTCGTGACGACAGATTTTTCTAATAAAAGGAAGTTGGCACGTAAAGCTTTCTGAATAAACATGACTGCTCAATTTCGTTTATTTTTTATTAGATTAATTAACTATGATGTGTTTTTCGTAGAGGATTTAAAAAAATATCTAATGAAGCAATAAACCATAAAGCTCAAATAAAGAAGGAATGAACTCTCAAATAAAAAAGGCTGAATAACAATTATTCTACTAATATTATAAATGCGAAAGTTTGTGAGGATAGATGTATATGTTTATTACTTACTTTCACGCAAAAACTGCTAATCGGATTTCGGGTTCGTGCATTAGTTTCCTAAGTAGGCGGGTAAAACAGCTAGTTCAATAAAAAAATCATAACCATCAGGTACTTCGAATTACAAAAATTATAATATCTATAATAACACGATAAATATAGAAAGTTTTTTTTACATTCCGTATTTTATTTACTAAAATAACCGACATTATGTCAAATAGATAGCCGGATGGGAAACTGGAACTCCGAACATCGTAAAACACATTTCAAACAAAAACCTTTGATCTTGATGTACCTAAGGAGGAAATGGCTGTGAGAAATCAGACAGTGTTGTGACTTAAAAGTTTGCCTAAATTTATTATATAATAGTTTATA
Source organism: Pyrrhia umbra (assembly GCA_963891755.1). Classification (NCBI taxonomy): domain Eukaryota; kingdom Metazoa; phylum Arthropoda; class Insecta; order Lepidoptera; family Noctuidae; genus Pyrrhia; species Pyrrhia umbra. The sequence continues at coordinate 4,439,994 of OY982923.1, read as the reverse complement.
TGTTTATAATTTCTGTAACATTATTTGTATAGCAGAATGCACCTTATGATGAAACATCTGAGACCGATCATATTGTTAACTAGCTTTCCGCCAGTGGCTTCACCCGAATTGAAATTAAAAATGTCAGTTTCATACAAGCTTTGCCCCCTTTTTCACCCTCCTTAGGGGTAGAATTTCGGAAAATTATTCCTTATTGAATGCCTACGTCATATAAAGAATACACCCTCCAAGTTTCAGGTGTCTACGATCAGCGGTTTAGGCTCTGCTGTGATCCACCAGTCAGTCAGACATTCAGGACAAAGCATTTTATATGTATAAATTAAATAATAAAAAATATGTTCCAATAAAAAAACGTTGGAGTTGGGCTGACAGCATTACCATGTTGAATGTATATTCCTTCGCCAAAGTAAAATCACCCTTCATAGTTGCACCTACGAAATTCTTGCGGTAATAGTTAGTTGGAAACATAACTCCTTTCAAAGAAATTGTCCCTTGGTAGATAAAGATTACTAAGTTTATATTAAAAAGGAGCTCATGGCTAAGTAATAACAACACGGGTTGGCCGATCAACGTGAACCCTGCGCTTGCCGCGATCCGTCCATGGATAGATGACCATCTATGCCATACAGAGACTTTGGCCTTGGAAAGTACGTTAGGAGGGAAGAACTTCTTCTTATACTTGTAGCCTGAAGGCACTTGGCACAGTACAATCATATAAAACAGCTCAGGACGTTAACCTATCGGTCGGCTGTAATTTCTAGAACTTTTACAATCGTTACAGGTAGTGAGAATTCGGAAAAGTGCAGATTTCGAACCAGTCCCACCAAAGAGCGATACTCTTTGGTGGGACTGTATTAGGTACTCAGTGATTAGGTTTTGGAGTTCAGATAGGCAGTCGCTTCATGTACACTGGCCAGCTGCTTACGGTTACTGGAAGCAGACAAGGCTAAGCAGATGATGGTGTATCATAAACTTTAATAATCGTATTCTTGGGTAAGTACGCGTATCTACGCATATAGTTTATGTTATAAAATGCCTTTTCCTTGCATATGGCGCGATACTTATGAATAAATAAAAAGCCAAGGTCGGTAGCTTGGTGCTACGTAGCAGCAGAAACACGTAGCTTGCTTACGTACGGCCACGTCATACCGACTATATTTTAAGTAGCAACTATTTAATGAGTGTTTGTGTGTCATAGTTAAATATGAATAGGTAGGTATCACAAAAAAAGTTACGCAAGTCAAACAGGTTTAAAAAATATTAAAGATTTTTTATTATTCATAAAATGTCCTTAATCAAAAGTACAAGTTGTTACACTGGGTATTAAAATAATAAAGAACTTAGAAATAAATCTCAAAAAGAAATATTTTTTTCTCCCGATGACGTAATATTGGGGTGGTATAACATATGACGAGTTTTACGTAGTCCTGCTACGGCGTAGGCAGCTGTCGTAGCCGAAGTTTAGATTTTGTTTACTTAGATGTACCAACTGTTCTTATAAGTACGTTTTCTTTTTTTTTAACTACAGCGTGTTCCTCACATTAAATACTATAGAAAACCGAAGATGGTAATATAAAAATATAATGTGAGATGTATTGATCGATGTTTGCTATTCTTAGCATACAAAAGAATCATAAAGAATACTTTCAGTGGTAATAAGTACACCGTAGTAACATCTCTGGCTTTCCAGTATCAACGACCTTCGGTGACGTAAGTAGAAAGTTTAAAAAGAGAACTTACACGCCCAGTATTTAATTCGTTTAGTTCGTCAGTCTGTTCAGAAGGATTAGGGATTGATCGCCTCTCGACTTGGACTAATAAAAATTAAATATTTAAAATTATGTTTGACGTCACGTCTGGCTTAGTGATTGAGCAATAATTGGCTTTTATGCTGCGAGTCGCGGGTTCAATTCCCGCACTAAATAACTAACTATTCTGGGTCAAGATGTGAATATATATTTAAATGTATTTCACTATACATGAAGAAATACATCGTGTACACTCGGAAAGACTGTAAACTAAAAGTTAAAATATTATGTGGGGTCATAAACGAGCAAGTGAGGTCAGCTTCGTCCGAGTACTGACAGGGGGAGTATATTAGACTGATTATGTACTAAGAGGTATTCACACAGAGTCAGACTATAGACATTTTTATTACGTCACTAGCTATTTCACGGGGTTTTACCCGCGTCCCGAGGGAACTCCTTAACTCACCAGAATAAAAGCTTCCAGGACTTAATTTTTCTCCGTGCCAAATTTCATCCAAATCGCCGTTATACCGTGAAAGCGTAACAAACAAACAAATTCACTTTCGCATATATAATATTAGTTATATTACAAAACAGCAATATCTACACTAATATTATAAAGAGGAAAACTTTGTTTGTATGTTTGTAATGAATAGGCTCAAAAACTACTGGACCGATTTTAAAAATTCTTTCACCATTCGAAAGCTACATTATCCACGAGTAACATAGGCTAAATTTTAATTTGGAAAAAAATATAGGGTTCCGTAAGATATTTGGGTTTATCGGATACAAGGTGTAAAAAATCAACCAGAAAAGTTCATTCACCGTTAGAAAGCTACATCTTTACGAAGTGTCATTTTCAGTGGCGTAACTATAGGGTGGCAGGGCTGGCAAAATGCCACGGGCCCCCGACCCAAGAGGGCCCCGGCCCAAGAGGCCGCCAGCTCAGCAATTTTTTTTTAACATTGCATTTAATTGAGAGGCGGCATAGGCCCAGCAGTGGGACGTATATGTATAGGCTGGTGAATGTGAATGAATGTAAACAGAGGCGGCCTTAGGGGGAGGCGAACGGGGCACTCGCCCGGGGCCTCGCTCTTGCCCTCGCGCAACAACCCGAGCAATATTTTTTAATTTGCTTGAAACACTTCAAGCTCGGTTTCTGTAGAAACCATGGATGTATATTCGCATAATATATTTATGGTAGAAACACAGAGATTCTCCAAACGCTACACTATAAAATATCGTATACCTACCGCTACCGCTCGGTGCATACCCCATGTACGTATGTTTCATTACGTTCGTCAACTCATTCACTTTACGCTTATATATTACCTTTATAGCTGTAGGCTTTGACTTATACATAATATATAAGGGCAGGGCGGAATTGTCCGAAGAACTTAATGTCATCTCGGTGCTGAAATAGGTTTAAATTTAACAGAAAAAAATAACTGAAGTTTACCCCAATATTGACATTGTCCTGAAAATTATTGCTACTACACGTGTTACCTCTGAAGAAATGCGTTTTTGAGACTAAACATTATTAGGAATTCGTTGACACTTAGTGCCGGATTAACCACGTAGCAGGAGTAGCGATTGCTACGGGCCCCGCGCCTAAAGGGGCCTCGCGTGAGCGTATTTTGTTGCATACATACATATAACTGAAGACCTGTGGCCCCCACACGAAAAACGAAAAAACGAAAAACGTGAATTTCAAGGAAGCAAGAGTTGATTAGAGAAAGCATCGAGATTAGTCAACAGTCAGGGAAACCCTTAAAATTCTTGGCGAAAAACAAATATTATATATTCCCTATAATTTTATTATTTTATTTTTATGTATTATTTTATTGTTTCGCTGACGAAAATTCGCGCTCGCTGCGCTCACGCTTTCAATTATATATTCTTATATCTTTTCAGATTCTATTTTTGTTACAATTTTTTTTTATTATCATGTTACAAAAAAATTCGCGCTCGCTTCGCTCGCGCTTCCAATTGCGTATTCCTATTTATTTGACATTTTGTTTCTGATACTATTTATTGAAAAAACCCTATAATATTCATGCTAATAAACTCGCGTTCACTTAGCTCGCGCTGTCATCTACAGTAAACCCTATAGGTTATCTGATATATGCCATGGTAAAATAACTAAATAACTCATATCTTCCTTCCAAAACGACATTACTGAGTTAGGAAAATATGGCAAAATGGAATAATAGGTAGAACGACGTGTATCGCTTTATGGAATTTGAAAAAATCACAAAGCAGCTCGGATTCAGAAAATTGGTGGTATTACTACCTGTCGTCGTATCGTATATATGTCATCCATACACGTGTATTGAATGTTATTTTTTACCACTATACACTTAAGACACATAGCAGATCAAGGGCCCTCGATCAAATTTTCTGCGGGCCCCGCGCTTGCTTAATCAGGCACTGAAGACACTAATCTGCTTTAATTAAAGATTTAGTCTTAGGAAAAGTTGCTCTTTGTGTTTGTTAACTATTCTAAATCAACCAATACTATTATTATTAATATATTATTATTATATATTATATTAAACATTTAAATAAACGTAAAAAAATATTTATTTAAGTATAAATCTTTAGCATTTCTTATCAAACATATAACCGGGGATTGTCCCTGGGTGCATTTCTTTAGTGTATACAGGTACAATAACCGGTCATAAGTCATGATCACATTTCATAAAAGTTATCTGAAAGGGCTTCTGCGTGTTGGCTTCGGGCCCACGTTCGCCTCCCAAAGGTCCGGGACTCTGTAGTCCCGTGCATAGTAAAGAATGTGATAATTATTAGAATTAGCCTAAAGACAAGGGCCTCGCAAAGGCCTGCCACCCGGAGCCTCGCAATGGCTAAGGCCGCCGCTGAATGGAAATGTATAAACCCATGCTCTTGAAAATGAAATTGTTATTAACTGTTGGATTACTACTTTAAGGGCGGATTCGACCAAACAGGAAGAAATTTTATTCTCGGCGTAAATCACTTATCACTCGAGAATAAATCAATTTCACGTTTAACCAAATACAATTCGAGGAATAACGAGTCTATTCAGGAATAGTCACTATACCACCATTTTGCATGGAATAAGAAGCTTAATCCAGGAATAATAAAATGGCGTCCTTTTGTTTTATGCTGTCATAAAATGACAGCCTAATTCACTGACGTTTTATTTTTATTTATTTTTTATTTAATTAAAGGGCTTTGTCGCTTGGCAGCTACTTTTCCACGCTATAATACGACTAATCAGAGTTGACATGAGTTATGCTTCTGCACCCTCCCATTTGTAGAACAACTTTTTTTGGCCGCGTATTACATTCGTTCACATTCACTTCGCTATTCGTGAGTAGCTTATACAAGTATAGCTATACGCTAGATTGCATGGAAAAACGACTGATGATTTACTCGAGAATACAATCGTGGTATATATTATTTTCCGTGTAGTTATTCTTGTATAAATTCAGGTTTGGTCGAATCTACCCTAAGTGGTTTATTAAAATTAAACTAAGTACAACGTGACGGGCCTTACTGATAGGGCCCCATCAAAAGAATTTGCCACGGGCCCCAGATGGTATAGTTACGCCACTGGTCATTTTTATTTATTTATTATTTATTTTCAGAAATAATAAGGGATCCCTACTAAAACTTGAATAATGTAACCCAAGGTGTAAAAAAAATACCACGCGGGCGAAGCCGCGGGCGGAAAGCTAGTATATAATATAGAAAGTAAACAAAGTATCTCGGTCCATTAACTCACCCATGATAATCAGCAGTATCACCATCTGATGACGATGGTCATCATCTGGCTATTTGATATTGGTGGTCATTTGATACTACTATTGGACATAGGCCTCCCCTAATTATTTTTTTTCGGATAGGAAATCATCAAATGACTCCTCCCGCCACGGGTGGGGTAGCAGGAGTGTCAGACTCTTACTGACTAAAACGCATGTTCCTTCCTCAGTCCTTTTTGTTCCGGTGCGCGGTAACTCTTTCGAACATTCATCAGAGGCCTCGTAAAGTGTACCATATCGCCCGGTCCTCAGCTTGACGTAGCAATCCTTACTTATAAATGCGAAACTGAGTTTGTATTTTTATTTACTACGTTTTTACGGCTAAACGACTGAACCGATTTGAATGAAATTTGGTACGCAGATAAAAAGGACCCTGGAGATGGTCACAGGCCACTTTTTATCCGGGTACATCAAGTACGTCCCTCGGGTGTACCCCGGGAAACAGCTTGTTTTAGACATTTTAGTAAATATTTAGTTTAGTTTCATTTGAAATTAGCTGATCAGATAGACATGCTAAAATTCATTGTAAAAAAACATTTAATTTTTTCTGGCCTTTTTCAATTTTTTGGCTATTTTACGTAGAACATAATTGTTTATAATACTTTAGCCTAGAAACTACCATACCTCTAAATGTCTCATGTTCACAAGTATTCATTGTACACTCACCAAACTCATCAATAGGCAGGTACAACCTGTTTGTTATTGTAATCACAATACTTGCTACGGCGTAGCACTTTCAAGGTTCCGTACTTAAACTAGGAAATGTTATAAACTATAATAACGTTTTTTTAATAAAAAGCGCTACATGGTGACTGATACATAAGTGTCGTATATTCTTTAGTTAGTTTTCATAATTATTGTCTACAAAATATATAATAAGTTAACCACGTTGTTTTTTTAAAGTAATTTTTATTCCATATTATTGATTGTTATTATTCGTAGGTGAACGAACATAAGTAAGAAAATAGTTTTAATTTAAATAATTTTACAGAAATGATAATTATTATAAGCATAACCAAATAGACCTTATAAGCTCTGCTACGACGTAGCACTTCGTAGCGCACCAAGCAGCTCTTCAGTGAAGCATAAGCAAGGAAACTCCTCAAATGACTACAGTCCAATTACTATGACAATGTTATCAATACTCTTAGCTCAGAAACACTATTTGATTACCTCTCGTCACACTGAGATCAATTTAGGACTAAGCTAACAATTAATGATGTACATTTTACTTGTAGTAATTTGTAAATTAAAGGTAACGTCAAATGTTATCAGTGACTACGGAACTAACAAATTTTATTTTCCGCTGAAAAATTAATTGATGTTTGATTTTGAATTCTAACGCGTCGTTTTAAGAGTAAGGTATTGTGAAACGGTTTGCGGCGCAGGAGTGCGTATGTTTGTGAGAGTGTGGTAGCTGGCAGCGGGCCCGCTGCCCACAACGGAGCTTATAAAAGAGGGCGGCAATCTGCTCCCGCGCCCGGCGCGCGCACTCCCGACGCTTTCCTCATGGGGCGCGCTACCTCCACTCGATAGTACCTACAAAACAAAAAATACATTTTTATGTATCAGACATACCAGTGAAGGGACCAAGTGATAAAGTGATACGGTAAGTTTGTTCTCCACCGGTGCGACCAACGGAGGACTGTGATATCTGTGCAGTGACTGTTCAGTGTTGCCCCACTTGCGGAATGTGCTTTCATATTTGAAGAATAAACGGACGTTTTCAGTGCGAATGCGATAAACGAGATGTGAAAAATTATCGGCTTGAAAAATAGCAACCGTTCCAACGTAAACGCAGATTTGATTACATAAGCCAGTGTTACCAGGAGTGAAAATTGAATGGAGGTGGTATTATATTAATAACAATGTAACTTTTATTGAAGAAGTGAATAGAAATTAGATTTTTAAATGAAAATTCATTACAAAACTAGTGTTCTTTGTGGTGAATTATAAATAAAACAAACACTTTCACAGAATAAATCCATTTAAAACTTTGTTATATCCAATATATCCTAGTAATACTGGCTTGTGGTAGTTCAAAATATAATAAAAACAAATCAATATATAAATTCATTAAAATAGTTATTATTTATCTGTAAAATTCATAACACCTGTAAAGATGAGTTTGGGGGCCGCGAGCGCCATCTTTTAGGTATGACGCGGATTATGTGCTAGATATTATTACCGAAGATATTTCAGTAATGAATTCAGCTAGCTGATCATTGCACCACTCAATTACCTACTCACTAAATCGTATCTCAATAAAAATAATAAGATATCAATTTAGTCATGCTGTTTTTAGTATTAGTTCTTTAGAACTGTATGTAATTTGCTGTATTATCTGTATCATAGATATATCTCAAACGGTAGTGAAATAATAAATCTATGATCTATATACATAATTTAAATAAGTATATGACGTCTGTACCCATTAATATTATTTTTAATCATAAACTTTACTTTCGACCGCTCTCCGATAGTAAAAAACTGAAAATAATCTATAAAACTGAATAGAAACTATGATTATAATTTGAAACCAGATCGTGATGTTTACTCTTAAACAGTTACAGCCAGCTGTAAAAATACTTTTCATTTCAGATTGTAAAACTATGAATATCGGAACAAAGCACCTAATATACTCTGACGTCAATACTCGCCGTCATAAACTTATTATATATACTGAGATACAAGATACAATATAAATGTTATATAAATACATAGTGGTATTTTAAAATGTCTTTTAAACGGCTCTACGTCACGTCGTGACCCTCGCGAGCTGTCAAATGGTACCGTAAGCTCATGCTCCCGCGCATGTCAAAATAAATGAGTAACGATAGCAAATGTAGATGCTCCAATGGAAACAGAAAAAAATATTACATATCTTGAAAGATAAAGTTTACTAAACCGTAAAATCAAATTCAAAATAAACAATAACCAACTGTTTTTGCATCGTATACGATGTTATAAATTACATATTGACGAGGTGGATAAGATATAGCTGAATAGACGGATTCTTTAAACAACTTTGTGTACTCAAAACATTGGCATCTCCAGCATTTCTATCAACACGCGATCGCTCGTGTCTTACAATGACTACGGGCTGTCTGTTCTCTAAACTTTTCACATTTTGTATGTAGACCATTGTACACATATAACTAGACATTGAATGTATCATTTAATGACTTGACATTCAAAACTCTTCGCCAAATAGCTCGAGGCCAGCCCGGCATTGTCTATAACCGGCTATTTTCTCCTTTACACGCATAGCGAACTTGATCCAAATCCATGTAGTCCGCCAAAAACCGCAACTCAGTCCTGCCAAAGCAGACGATTACGACACTCCCCAGTACGATAATTCTATTTTGATTATTACCTTCGGACGTTTATTTTGGATGACGAATAGCCTTACGATATGGCTCGGTACGCTGAGTATATTTGATATCAAAATAATATTATATTCATACGCAACTCGGTACTCGTTAAAATTATCTAGGAATTTTAAAAGCTCGTTCTACTGATTTGCGTTACTGAGTATGTTCTTACAGGTCGTTACTATGGCTCGTTATAGATGTGCCTATAAATTACCTATATAACACTTAGCGATAATAATGACTCAGAGAACGCGCCCTTAATGTGATTAACATTATTTCGTTATATCCCCAATTACACGAGTTATAATGGCAATTTATGTCACACATTAGTGTGAGCAGCTACTAGCATTTATGTGCTTCAAAAACCGAAATATGTATACCCCAAACACAACCCTTCCTTTTGGCCTTCGCTGTAGCCGGCTAAAATATCTGGTATGTAGTTATCTATCAAAGTCCAATCTTGCTTAGCGACTATATCTGTTTATCGTACCCGACCGACTCATAAACGAACATCTGCTTCTGGGAAAATGAAAAAGAAAATTTAATTTCTATCAAAACGTCAGCGTCCATTCAGCAATCCAAATATTGATCATAGCCGCGTGGCAGCTATAAACTAGGCTATTTAAAAAGAAGAGCAACGTTATATACTATAAGAATTATCTGTATGTAAGTCAATCAGAAAACCGAAGTCGTTACGGAAATTACCAATATTTCTTTAGAATACATCTTCACTAAATCAATTTTAACCATAGGTTTAGATGAATGGCATATCATCCGCAGCTAACGAGTGACTGGGTTGCAGAAAACTGCATACTATTTATACCGGGTGCCAACATCAACAAAACCTACTTCTTCATTTCACATTGCAAGTCAATGATCTCATATCGGAAGTAGGTCGGATGCGTACACGCATCGTGTGGCAATGCAGGTATCCAGTACAAACATACACACAATGGGAATGAATGCATAAAATCGCAAAATACTAACCCAAGTTAAAAGGAAATCGGTTCATCTGTAATTTATGCGTGTAAACATTATTCATATGATGCGCCATTAAAGCTTTATTGCGGAATAGAAATGACATTGAGCTTCCCATGGTAATAAAATATTATGTAAATAATAAATACACGAGTAAACTGGAAATACTTTATTAATCATAGAAGGCATACATTATTGATTCGTGTAACATAAATCAATCGATTGAAGTATTACAACAAATTAAATTCGAGACTCTGGCTCTGCTAAAGTTTATTTTTCGTTTTGATAAATGTCTTTCTAGCCACCGGGCTAGTTCAATGACATGACTTCATGGAAGAGTCCATAGTTTTAACTTATATCAAAACATATCAAAGAACAGATAGACACTTTTAAAATTGCCGTCAAGACGTCTTCTGTGTTTACACACAAATAAGTAAGCATTAGTTAAATTATTTCATAAACCATGACGAAGTGATCTTAAAATATCTGACAACGTGGATATTAATTGATGGGCTATAAAATAGTACGCTAGCCGAGCTAGAGTGATTTTTAATCGGTCGTTAAACATGCACCGATCATTATTGCTAAACATATCCGGCCCAGCTCCCACATGCGCATCCATTACTATCAATCAGAACATGAAGCACATCTGTGGATCAAACAGCACACCGCCGTATTTAGGAGCTGTTCTTAATCTTTGATTTCATGATGAGGAAGTTTGGCCTCAAACGACTACTACTTACATAAACGTTATAAGACTATTGTTTTGTATAAAAACTTACAACTAAATGAAAAGTGAGTCAGACTACAATAGCACTTTTACTATAGCATTAGTCCAAAACTTGATTTTCCCGCTTTCAAAAATATCGAAATCCGATTGTAACTCGTAATTAGAAACAAATATCCGAACGCCTAAAATTCGTAATCTAAACTTCAATTTTCCCATTTAAAACTATATTTAACTTCAATTTAGTGAATTTCTGATTACTCGCGCAATAGTATTTATTGAATCATTTTTTATAAATACGTAATGGCTGACGATATTTAGGTAGGTATGTAGTAGGCACGTATAACTTACGGGGATAAAAAATAATCACTGGTAGGTCATCACCAGACAGTTTATTTCACCTGTTGTGTATTGTAACGAAAGGTAACAACATGCCGTATTTATTTATACACATTAAACCACATTCTATCATATAAATATATATTGGTTTGACACTAAAAAATAGATATAGAATCAAAAGAACATAATTATATTATTGGCCTATACGTTTCCCTACCATCTGTCTTCGATGCTTCAAACACAATGTAAACTCATATTTTATCATCAAATCTCCATAGACAGATGTAAATAGTGCACTAAAATTGATAGAAGTACCTACCACTTTCTAATATCTATTGTACATATTGCAACCCTGTACTTAAACGCATCTCGAGAGATAGGTACCGCAAAACTTGACAAATAGTCGTAAGGGTAAACAGAAGGAATTCCTACTTTGTCGTTATATAGAAATGGGCCTTTGATGTTTATTATTTATGAACCATAAAACTTGTTTTTACGCATTATTATTTGGCGCTGGTAACTTTTAATAGTCACTGAATTATTTTCATGTAAGAGAGACATAATCGCATATGCCTGAGACACCAGATTTATGTAATCACATGTATGCTAATCAGAATAATATATTCTTAAAACACTATAACGTTTCCAGACGCTAAAATAAACGTTAACATTGGCATTCAGCTGTTTCCCTGCGATTTTCTATTTTAACTCTCTAAATATATTCCAAGTACTTCAGACACAAGGTTGACATTTTTCCGTGGCTGCCGTGAAATCGATATCGTAAAATCGTTCTTTTAAATTATCAAATACATTGCATACAGGTCTAGTATTAACCTAAACGTCAATTACAGTTATATATTTTTCGATACAACAAAACGTGTATATTAAATGTTATGTATATGGTGAGTGTCACTGCTGCAACTTTGTATAAATTCTTTATTAATGGTGCCTAGTTGATGATCCATCCATGTATTTTGATATGGTTGTAAACAATTATGTTTTACAGTTAATCGTGAAACAAGCTAGAGGCCGGTTACCATGCTATATAATTGACTGATAATTCTAATAGGTTCAATAGCTTAATTCACATGCTTATTTCTGCAATAGGTGTAAACACTTCAGATCAGCTCATAGTCAAAAGATTAATTGCAATTACGCCTATGATTATATTTATGAGTTCATCGTTTTGATTATGACGGATCCGTCCAATCTGTTAGGTGAAGACATGATGGGAAAATATTCAGTATCATAGATCAGCGTCATCTGACAGTTTATCTTTGCCAACAACAGGTACCAAAACACCAATGTCGACGTGTCGGCCACGATCCAATTGTACAGCAATAATTATCTACCAGATAATCAACATCCACAAATAGTTAAACATATAATTTGAATAAGTACACGAAATCGCTTTGGTCGTTAACAGAAAAGTCTAACGATCCTACAATAGCTACTGAGGCAAAAACGATCTGGAAACTTAATTTCGCAATGATAACTGAAATCCACTTATAAAGCGATAAGCTAATGTTTGTTCAGCAAAGGCTTATCATGATAAAACACACATGGTATGATCTATTCGTTCTTTTATCCCTCCCGACACGGTCGATTGATGATTATTGAAAGCTCATTCGGTCTAATAAGTTTGTCGGTTAAGCCTTTAAAACCATAAATATATCATGGGATAAAATAAAAAGGAGAACCTTTTTAATAGTCGTAAACAGAAGTAAGCATCACACAACAAGCTCCGGGAGCTCGAGCCGGGCAGCGACCGCTATAAAAAGATCATCATAGGACGGTCGGTGACGGCCGCCGTGCGACATGCAACCCTGGAAAGCGACTCGACTGTGCCATCGAGTACTGTTGCCAAAATAATTAAAGAAATCTCCGACGGTGTCCCTCCACCGCGCCCGCGCCGCTCTAAAATCGTCGCTCTTCGCCCGGGAGTCACTACTCGGGGCGCGGCGGGAAAACATCTCCCGCGCCACTCTTATTTCTTCTTTCCTTCCCGACGCTGTCGAAAAAAAATATTCCAGTAAGTTTCATAATACCACATAAAACGAAACAACTGTGAGTGTAGTAACCCCAAGTGCAAATTAAGTGTCATGCAAGTTCCAAAAGGAAATTAGTGATTATAAATAAGTGATAAAAGTGTTACATAACGCGAAACATATTTCAGAATTTTAAAAATACCGCATTTTGTAGGCGCCTAAGGCACAAAAATAGCTTTGAGTCACGTGGTACAAATTCAACCTATAGCATAGCTCCACATTTATGTATGATCGTAAATTGGATTAAATCTAAAATTGAATAAAATGTAGTTTCATAAAGAATTTTTCTACGGAAAAGATAACGTTTAGAAGATTGTTGAGTTTTATTAACGAAATATAAAATATTTTGTATAAAAGGAATCTCGTTTGACAAAATAATTTCTCACCCGCGTAAAAGGTGGCGCTACCATCGACCCCTCTTCTACGTCAGTTTCGTAAAAAATGACGGCTGGATTAGATACGTGTTCGTGTCGTTTATGATATTTACGAGAAAAAGTATTAGATTAGTACGAATTTTAGTAATAACTGTATAAATTAAGAGTTAAACGCTAAAAATAAGTGAAATATTAAATAAGACAGACACTTCTCATGTATTAAAAAAAAACTTCTTGGTGAGTGGTGCAGTGGTCAAACGGTGCTTGATATCTAGGAAACAGCTCGTTAAATCTGATATCATTACTCCTCTTCCTATTTTACGGATGTATTTAATAATAGAAATGTGAAAATCCAAATATGTAATAGTCAGAATTTTGTTCTTCATTTTTTTCATTAATAAAGTACCCTAACTTACTTGAATTGTTGCTCATTATGTAAAAATAAAAGCAATTTATTTAATAAAGTTAATTTCCGTTCATTGTAGGGAAAATTATAGTCAGCTCAAATACGTCGCATTTAAAAATCTTGTTCAAAAGCAACATAACCTCAAAGCTTTCAAGTTGATAATGATGACTCGTCATTTCTAACCTATATTTTTTTGTTCTTGCTTTTTAGAACTGACGGCAACGTAGTAATTCCACCATGGAGGACGCTCACTCGAAATCCGTGGATGAAGTCCTAGGGTACTTTGGTACAGACCCAGACAAAGGCCTTAGTCCAGACCAAGTTAAAAGGAACCAAGATAAATATGGGCCAAATGGTAAGTAAACTGTTTACTTGATACATGTAAACATTTTTTTATTATCTTTAAGTCTTCTTTGTAAAGGGTGGTAAACTATGCAGAACAGATGAAATATAACCTATTTTTTTAATGTAAAAAAATACAGATAAGTTTAATCTTTCTGTAAAGAAATTTGTAATATCTTATAATGTCTATATTGCCTGACCATACATGGGTATCAAGTACTTAGTTCATTTCATTGATACCTGCGGAATTGAGGCTACTTTAATATAATTGTGCCACTATTTGCCTCAATATGACATCATCAAATATTTTTACACTACATAGACATACATGTATAGGCACTTAAAGTAGATCTCATACATTGACTTACATTTATTCAATACTAAGCTTTATTTTTAAGATAAACCTGTAAACATCCATATTTGAGCATAGTTTTTCTAATGAAAGCAATAAAAGTAATGATGCAATTTATTTAGTCAATTAGTCAATTTAGTCAATATTAAACATCGTCTTTTATCTTCTGTAAACATATTCTTTGTTGCTTAATATAGTGAATTGTGAATGGACTACTTTCATAAAATGAATGAAATTAAAATGTAAGGTCATTGTCATAGAAAACAACAATGAAATTTTTGAATCATAATTATGACACCAGACTTGGGTCTATATTACAGAGCCTGACTCGAGCGCTACTTAAAATTAGATTTAACCAAGAAATCTATGCTCAAGACAAGATCTACGCTTGAGTATTCTTTTATTAAGAATGTTCTAGAATTCAATTATTTACTTATTATTATCATAAATTAGTTAAAAGTCAGGGTCTTTTGAATTTTTGCCAGTTCTTTAAACTTGACCTTGAATAATAAATTTTGACCTAGATGTATTTTGAGATAAAATTTTAAAGGAAGGTGGAACAACATATTCACAAAATGTGCCTAAATACACTGTACTGGCCCTGAAATACTAAGGACCGATTTTTCAATATACAGATAACTTTTATCTGGTGAATAAACATGGCAGTTTGACAGATTTTGTAAAGTAAATATGTCGAACTATCATATTTATTCTTTAGTTAAAAGAAAAAAGCCCTTTAAGAAATAATAATACTAAAAGAACCTAACATGTTATTTATTAGATAATGAAGAGAACTATATGCAATTAATCCAAATTATCAATGTGTGTCATGTGAACACAAGGTCAAACATCCTGTGTTCCAGTCCATGATTGCAAATTTGTGTAACATTTATAGCATATATTTTAAATATTATTATTAGTATGAATTCATCATATCTCTATACCTAGCACAAAACGGCAATGTTCTGGGTATGGAATAGGTACAGCGTAAACAAATAGTTCTGACACATCATTTCTGAAGTGCATTGTATATTGAGCGGCAGTATATTAAAGATGCGGACTAAACACCTTGGCTATCTCGACTTCATATTATAATGAGAAATATTACTTCCATTGTAACACCGTAACATTATTCATGTACGTAGGTACTAATTGTAATCTATCAGTCTGTGTGTTTATTTCCCAGTTAACTAATTACTTACATGTTCTTTAGTAACAAAAAAAAGTAAACATTTTCCATTTTGACCCTTTATACTGAATTCTAAATAGTACTTAAACACACACTAGTTTTTATAGTATCAGCCAACAAGTACCATCAAAATACCCCTTGATTAAATAGTTCTGAGAACAGTGTTAAAGTAGTCAATATTCTTAAAAAGTAAAAAAAAAGGAAATATTTACAAAAATAGACAAGATGAAATATTCAGGCTGGCCCACATTGTATGTGATAAAACGTTTGAATGAAAGCAATCCCGATGGTTTCACTTAATTATGCTTATTACGCGTTTATCCGGTACTGTACTGTGCGCGATGTGTAAATTAATCCATTCCAAGTAATCTGTCCATTCGGTGCGCGGTTCCTAATTGCATGGAGATAACGTCAAATCCCGTTGAATATTTCTATCACTCATTTTACATATGGAATGGTAGTTTTGAAAATTACCCTCGAATGTTCCCTGATATGCCTTATTCGTTATTTTATGAGGGATCACTGTTTTTTCAAGCTTTGAAAATTAATAGTTAATCAAGACAAGCAAAACATGATCAGTATCGATAGCTCGTAATTTTCTATATCTTTTTTTGTGTGTTTTTTTTACGACGTGCGGTGACGTATCTCTGAATGTAATGAGTAAAACCCTTAGTGGCTATAAAAAGCCTTTTTTATCTAAATATTAATGCCAATCTCATGATCAAATAAGATATTTACTACCCTATTTCCACCTAAGAAAAACCAGGGCAGGTCGTTATTATTGACATAAAATTAATGAGTTTTATCTGACTAAGTCACTAACAAAATATTTGCTGACAACTGTGAGATACTTAGTATAAAAAGTATGTAGATATTTCGCAATCTCTTCCTACGTGTAACAAACAATACTTATTAGGTATAAAAAAAAAAACAGTTTTATGTAGATACTGCTAATTGTTGAACACAAAAATACCATACATATTATTTTCTTGTTTGTTGTCTGTCTCTGAATACACAGTTATCCTCTTTGTGTTATTACAAGGTATAAAGTATAATCTTAAGGCAAACTATTTGCACTGAAGATAGTATGTGGGTATTTAGAACAAGTTCATAGATCTTGTTTAAGTAATTATAAAGTCATTATTTTGTTTCAATTTTAGTTACATGACCCCTTAAATATGACATAGGCATGTAGATCGAAGAATAGATGTTGATACACGGTGGTCGGCGATGGGTGCGTTAGCCGTGGTGTATATTTATAGTGAGACCGAGGTGGTCGATCACCGCTGAGGCGGCGGAGGCTGTCAGTGGCGCGTGTGCACCACACCACACGGCCCCGGGGGACGAACCCTCACGCGTGACATCGCTAATGTTACCTACCTATGACACCTTGTTCTCTTGTTAAAGCAACACTCTTAAATAATAAGCAGTTTGCTACAAAATAGGTAACCTGTTATTGATGCGGATTCAAATAATAATACTCATTTACAACAACAAAAAAAAAACCTTTTGTAGTCAAAGTCTGAGAGTTTCAAACATTTTGACAGTGCTCAGGGGTCCCTTAGATGAACCACTGACCATAGCTTACCTTTATTATAATCAATTACCAAATCATAATTAGGTACTAAAATTAATTTTATATGTTAATGCATCATTCTCAAATCGTCATTTACTTGTATGTTAGTTAGTGGTAGATGATGTTAAAACCGTTTAAAAAATACGCAGCTAACGCGAGATCCCGCAAGACTCGTTGTTTATTTTTTCGTTCCGTACAACTGACGATTATTTTCCTGTGGCAAACATAAACTACACGTCACTTCACTCGGTGAGGCGCGGTCACAATACCAAAACCAAACGCGAGAAAAGAATTTTAAAATAAAAGTCATTATCATAAAAATCTTACGATACTCATTTTAAATTTATTTCTTGTTATAACACCTGCTTTATGAACTTAAAGCTTTGAAGCCACGCAGAATTTTAAATACATAATTACAAAACTATCTCTTCCTCCGCTATTTAGTTTTTTTTTTTCGACTGATGTATGCTCTTCAAAAATGGACAGTAAGGCTTTGACTCCGCATCAGTACAACGTATGCCTTGAGCTTAGGAGACATACAGTAATTGCTTCAACACGATTTTATAATTTCTTATTTATTTTTCACATGTTTCAATGCCAAATGATATATTCAGATTAACTCTTAAGATCTGAGATATCTAACATTATTACATGTTCAGAAATAGTTTATGGGATAAAATTTCAAACTTGATTACTTTAACTGATGTCACCCACTAGAAGCAAGAACGTACTGCAAACATCATTCAATGAAAACCGATCTCCACCTACTCTCAATGTAGCACTAATCCGACTTCTTCAAAGGTCTGTGATAATATGTAGTTCTAAGTCTCTGTAAAATAAAACTTTATGATAGAAAAAGAAAATCCTTGGAACTACAAACAAAATGTACAAGAGCCATTCATTTCGTTTTTAAATATTAGCATAATTCTGCAAGGTGCATAATACACGCTAATAAACCCATACTAACATGTACCCAGTTAAATTGTTATCGAAATTGAAGTAAGACTGATCGATTGTTTCTAATGAAACGCGATGGTTATCCGATACTCGTTCAATAATCATTCGTCCTCGAAACATAAAAACGCACATTATGTGCATTAAAACATAACTATATGGACGAGTAGTTGCAGATAAATCGATACACTATCTGTAATAGAGTATGGTCCATAGAAATATAAATTATGGTATGGTCAATAGTATATTCTGAACTAAACTTTTATTTTGCATAATGTAAATTCTCATATTTGAATACTATGACATTTTTAAAATGTATTGTTTATCTCATAAGACCCCTGAAATACACGCACTGAAAGCTTTCCCAATATCTACAGTGTTCACATCCAGTGTAAATGAACATGTTGTGCTGTTAGAATTTTGAAGCGTGTCGCTGCCTCAGCGGGGATCATAAGTGTTCGAGTGCATTAAGGAGGCAGATAGTGCACGGTAAGCCCGGGAATGCTGACTGCTCCCGCGGCGAGTTTGGAGTGCCTAGTGGCTGAAATATTATATAGGTACCCAGGTTTATTTTGGACGATCTACGTTGGCGGATTGCGTCTACGAACGCGGCTGACGCGCGATCCACACGACCATTGCACGTTCCAATATTTTATCTGTTAGAAAATTCTTTTATCTTCTCACCACTGAAACCGTAAAGACAGTATTATTTTGCTACACGTTATATTTATAGAGATGTTATTCTTAGTTTATTGTACTGCTTCAATCGAGGAACTCAATATAGTCCATAAATATAGTCAGTAAAATATTCAAAATTATGTAGATTATTATCTGAATGTCAGGGTATTAAGTGTATGTGAAACTAGTTTTCTGATTACTTATAAGCTTCCTTTTTTCTTAGTATCAACGTGGAAGACAAAAGCCTTTGATTTCTCAGATTATAAAAAAAAACTTGTTTTGATCATGTATCTATTTAATGTATTGAATATTGACTTTGAATAATGTATCGGCACGCGAGATAGGCGAACAACCACATAGGCTAAAAATGTACCGTTGCTTAGATGAACTGCAATATCTTAAAACTGTTGTAAATAAAAAAAATATATACACTACTGTAAATTCGTAATGGTTTTCTCTCGCCTTTCTCTCGCTATCGTCAAAAACTGTAATGCTAACTATAAGGCTTTGACTGACACAAGTTGCGAAACACAAAACAACATCAGTGTCTGTTCTTTATCGTACTTTCACCTTTATTCTGTTGTCGCATAGAAAGTTTTGTACATTGCCAATCTGCGCTACAACATTGTTGTGGTATTGTTGGATAATTGGATGTCTTCAGCGAATCGCGAATGTTAAGTCAGGGTAACCGGTATCCACCTGTAGCACGACGCGGAGGTCATCTGTTTGTCACTATTATTATCTTTATTATTACGTCTCTATTTATAATTTCAGCGCTGAAATAGCAAATTTTCCTCCTCCATTGTTTCCGTTAGCTGTTAAAGTTAACCCTCTTACAGCTAGCAGTCAATATATCGATATCTTTATGGGAGTAGATGAAGCGTGACTTTATATTATGTATTGTGTTATATCATTGACACTCTGGTCACGTTTACAACGTACGCTATTTTGATGTTGGTGTCCAGCGACGTGACACTTGAGTGTATGGGCAGCCATCGCGATTTTATGTGCCGTTGTTAGTTTTTTAAAGACTGCGAGGAAGCACAGATGCTGACACGGCGATATCGATGCATTGACTAATTGCTTACATTAGTCACGGCGCCGTGGCTGGCACTCCGACTGCGTACGCAAATAGAGTCGATACAACGATTGACTAAGCCCACGTTGCCCGATTACACTTCGATTAAGACATAGAAAACATGAAATGGATTCCAAATACATTCTATGAACGTTATCTTTACTGCGCTTCGCCTGTAAGCTTCTTGCGAAACACGCATCCAAATGTGCTCCCACCAAACTCGGCTGGCGGAAGTCACTTGGTGGAAGGATATTCTAATTGTAAGGGCAGCGTTTAATAAGAGCGTAACAATTGATCAATTTAGGTATGTTATAGTGTTTAGGCCGATAGCAAGGCGATTGTACTAGAAACATTGGTCTTGCGACGTTGTTATTACGTAGGAACTAAGTGCGCGTTTGAGGTCACCATGCATGTCGCGCGCACGGCCCGGAGACGTGGCCCGCTAGCTGCCCGGCAACTACTTAATCATAAACAAGATATGTTAAGCCAAAATATACTTGTATCATATATTCGTATCGCAGATTTCATATAATGAACGCGATAAAAAACTGATGTCGCACAGGTGTCGTAAAGATAACAAAGTTCTGCGACCCTTACAACGTAAATACACAATTAATTACTTACAAACAAACACGTCACAAAGGTATTTTTTGTAGGGCACGAGTCTCACATTGAGAAAATCAAATGTTGCTGCATAACCTTCTACGGGATATAATACCTAACAATAGTAGCGTCACGCTAGTGATCTATATGCACAAGGTTCTAAGAACTTAATCTTTCAATAAATATATTCTTATATACATATTTCATTTGTAAAAGATATTGTAACTGGTTTTACTCTGGTGTGTTATTTAAGATTTATATTATTTTTATTCTGCTGGATAAGAATCCAAATACCGGTTAGAGAAACCATTAAGATTATTGTGCAAAGGATACAATATTTATATCCTTACTATCAATTTCTATTAAATCAAAGAAGCGCGATAATTCCCTATCGCAAAGACTGTATGTACCTTGATTAGCCAGCGTGCAGCGGCCTGGTAAATATTATCACACGTGTTTTACTTTGTTTCGGAATTGTTGATTTTTGCGCAGTATTCGAATAGATACCGATTTAAACGCGTACTGATAACGTAGTAATCAAAATAATCTGCGTAGAGTAGGACTAGACAAACGGTGAGCAGATCATGTTGAAATGCGGCGCCGACATTTGCATTTGACGTCACTATTATTGGCCGAATCGTAGATCGAGAACTTCGTGTGCTGGCGGCGCGGCCGCTGCCGCACGCTCCGCCCGATCTAGTGTATTTATGTACGATCGTAACTGCCGACATAGATCGCATGCCTGTTCTGACTAGTTTATCGCCTGTTACATTAACTCCTTTGATCTTTTATTCAAAATTCTAATTATGGTTCTTTTCTCTTTTCAGAACTGCCTACGGAGGAGGGTAAGCGCATCGATTTGATAAATAATTCACAGCTAAATACTGACCTTTTCACAAGCATAATAAAATTCAGATTCCTAATCCGTTCACTTTGTACACTCCCTTTAACGATTCAACTCGACCAATATAAGTAGAGTACATAAACGACTGATAAAATTAAGCTAGACCAGACTACACATTCTTGTAGATAAGCAGAAGAGCACTCAGGAAATCTCCGTAGCTAATTCACACGGCCGCAATACTGCAAATGTAACACTTCCTGAGTGGTGGTCCCCAATTGTATGTTAATTAGGTGCTTAAAGCAATTGCGCATATGATCATTATTCAGACACCTATATGGAGAAACAATGCTATCAAATCTTTGTTCAGTTACCTACGTTTAGAAGACTCGCTTCCAGTGAAAAGTTGAAGAAAAATACTAGCTGGCCTAGTGATCCTTCAAACTTTGTTCCTTGTGAAATAACAATAGTGTTATACTTCCTATACATAAAGCTTCATATCCCTTAAGTACTAGACCATTATAGTTATAAAACTTCATTCTCATACCACAGGACATTAAAAATACCAATGTTCCTGTCATAAAGCACTTTAATATCTTTTGTTTTTTAGATAAAGACAGTAAACCTATTTATACTTTAAAGTAATAATAATACAGTATCTTACAAATGTATAACTTCACCTAGTTCAAATAAATCCATGTCAAGGTTCCGTGAGACACTTTTTGTTTACTTCAAGCCTTGGAACTTACGTTTGTTGAATTTTGTCGTCAAGTTTGCAATACATATTAATGACTAGAATATTGTATAGACTACGTTTCCACAATATTTTACGTATTATGAATATAAATACATCAGTCATTTTCGATATAACTAAAACCAGGTTCTTATTTTCTACTCAAATCCGTGATAAATAGCATCTCATTTTCAAATCATTGTATAAATTAAACAGGAAGCACACATAAATAATAACATTTACTCTTGTTTATAGGCAAAAGTATATGGCAGTTAGTCCTGGAACAATTCGATGACCTCTTAGTAAAGATTTTGCTGTTAGCCGCTATTATTTCATTCGTAAGTATCGTTGGTCTGGTGCATCCCTTAGTTCGAATTCTGATAGAAGTATTAATTATGTTGTTCTAATGTTTCAGGTTTTAGCTTTATTTGAAGAACACGAAGACGCATTCTCCGCCTTCGTAGAACCTTTTGTTATTTTACTTATTCTTATTGCTAACGCTGTAGTAGGAGTATGGCAGGAAAGAAATGCCGAATCCGCCATCGAAGCTTTAAAAGAATACGAACCCGAAATGGGTAAAGTAATCAGAGGCGACAAATCCGGTGTACAGAAAATCCGAGCCAAAGAAATCGTACCCGGTGATGTCGTTGAGGTGTCAGTCGGTGACAAAATCCCTGCTGATATCCGACTTATTAAGATTTACTCCACCACCATCCGTATCGATCAGTCCATCTTGACCGGAGAGTCCGTCTCCGTCATCAAGCACACAGATGCCATTCCTGACCCCCGCGCCGTCAACCAGGACAAAAAGAACATTCTCTTCTCCGGTACCAATGTCGCCGCCGGCAAGGCCCGCGGTATTGTCATCGGCACTGGTCTCAACACTGCCATTGGTAAAATCCGTACTGAAATGTCCGAAACTGAGGAGATCAAGACACCTCTGCAGCAAAAACTGGACGAATTCGGTGAGCAGTTGTCTAAAGTCATCTCAGTTATTTGCGTTGCTGTCTGGGCCATCAACATCGGACACTTCAACGACCCCGCCCACGGTGGAAGCTGGATCAAAGGTGCCGTCTACTACTTCAAAATTGCTGTCGCCCTGGCCGTCGCTGCCATCCCCGAAGGTCTGCCCGCTGTCATCACCACTTGTCTCGCTCTCGGTACCAGGCGTATGGCTAAGAAGAACGCTATCGTGAGGTCGCTGCCCTCTGTAGAGACCCTCGGTTGCACATCTGTCATCTGCTCTGACAAGACCGGTACTCTGACCACCAACCAGATGTCTGTTTCTCGTATGTTCATCTTTGAAAAGATCGAAGGTGGCGACAGCAGCTTCCTTGAATTTGAAATCACTGGTTCCACCTACGAGCCTATTGGTGACGTTTACCTGAAGGGACAGAAGATCAAGGCCGCTGAATTCGATGCTCTTCACGAACTGGGCACCATTTGCGTTATGTGCAATGACTCCGCTATTGACTTTAACGAATTCAAACAGGCATTCGAGAAGGTCGGTGAAGCCACCGAAACCGCTCTTATCGTACTCGCTGAGAAAATGAATCCCTTCAACGTTCCCAAGACTGGACTTGACCGTCGCTCCTCCGCTATCGTTGTACGCCAAGAGGTTGAGACCAAGTGGAAGAAAGAGTTCACTCTTGAGTTCTCCCGTGACAGGAAATCCATGTCCACCTACTGCACACCCCTTAAGCCTTCCCGTCTTGGCAATGGACCCAAACTGTTCGTCAAGGGCGCACCCGAAGGTGTGCTTGAACGTTGCACGCACGCTCGTGTCGGAACTGCCAAGGTTCCTCTGAACTCGACCCTCAAGAACCGCATCCTGGAACTGACCCGCCAATACGGTACCGGCCGTGACACTCTTCGTTGCTTGGCCCTGGCTACTGCTGACAGCCCACTGAAACCTGATGAGATGGACCTCGGAGACTCCACCAAGTTCTACACCTATGAAGTCAACCTTACATTCGTCGGCGTCGTCGGCATGTTGGACCCTCCCCGTAAAGAAGTATTCGACTCCATTGTTCGTTGCCGCGCTGCTGGTATCCGTGTCATTGTCATCACTGGTGACAACAAGGCCACCGCGGAAGCTATCTGCAGGTATATTGAAATCTAATTCAAAATGAAATAAATACTCATTAAAAATAAAATCAACAATATTAAGTGTATGCTGTGATACTAACGGAAAATAAAAGATTTTCCTGTTAGCGAAATAAAGCTAATTTTAGATTCGAGACCTACATTTTATATGTCCCATACCCATACCTATTAACGATAAAATATCGACGGATGTTACTGGACCGATGTATTTCAGGCGTATTGGAGTGTTCACTGAAGAGGAAGACACCACTGGCAAATCCTTCTCTGGTCGTGAGTTCGATGACCTGTCCGTCTCTGAGCAGCGCTCTGCCTGCGCCAAGGCTCGCCTGTTCTCCCGCGTGGAGCCCGCCCACAAGTCCAAGATCGTTGAGTACCTGCAGAGCATGAACGAAATCTCCGCTATGGTAATTATTCCCTTGACAAATATATATATTAATTCACCTGAACTTGACGCGATATCGAGTGGGCTCGTGAGGGTCTGATCTCTGGATGGCTCTGCTGTAAACAGTCCTTTACTTCAATTTTTTTTTAATTAAGGTGTATTTCGGACATTTATCGGCAAATATTGAACATTGTGTTTGCAGAAAACCTAAATTTGTTAGTAAATTAACACAACGCGAACAAAATCTCAATTGTGTTAGTGATTCAACAGCAAAATAACTGTAACATTGTAAACGATATCTTCATAATTTACTGGAACACCATTCGCCGATTTTATTTAATGTTTACACATTGTAGTACATATTGGAAGTGTTCTGTTTACGTTAAGGCAGCATTGTTTATAAACTGGAGAACTCGAACTTTATCAGAGAAGGATTGTTAAAATATACTTAGATGGTACAGGCGATGACATGTTCCTTGTGACGTTTCAGACTGGTGACGGTGTGAATGACGCCCCCGCCCTGAAGAAGGCCGAAATCGGTATTGCCATGGGCTCTGGTACCGCTGTCGCTAAGTCTGCCGCCGAGATGGTGTTGGCTGACGACAACTTCTCCTCCATTGTCGCCGCTGTTGAGGAAGGCAAGTGTTTATGTCGTATTTAATCAAATTCAAAAAAGGAATTTTAATCAAAATATGTTTATCTAGAAAGTGTACAAATATTGACTTGACGAGTTTGTAACTTATCTTCAGGTCGTGCCATCTACAACAACATGAAGCAGTTCATCCGTTACCTGATCTCCTCCAACATTGGTGAAGTCGTATCCATCTTCTTGACCGCTGCTCTGGGTCTCCCCGAAGCCCTGATCCCCGTCCAACTGTTGTGGGTCAACCTGGTCACTGACGGTCTTCCCGCCACCGCTCTCGGCTTCAACCCACCTGATCTCGACATCATGGACAAGCCCCCCCGTAAGGCTGATGAGGGTCTGATCTCTGGATGGCTGTTCTTCAGGTATTTATATGGATACAAATAACATACAAACTAAATATTGTAGCTTTTTAAAAATTTTGTAGTGTTATTATAATTCTATTGTTTTGTAACTTGCCAGGTACATGGCTATCGGTGGCTACGTCGGTGCCGCTACCGTCGGTGCTGCGTCGTGGTGGTTCATGTACTCGCCCTTCGGACCCCAGATGACCTACTGGCAGCTAACCCACCACTTACAGTGCCTCGGCGGAGGTGATGAATTCAAGGTACGAACATACACATTTTTTCCATTTCATACTATTTACTTTTTTTACAACATAATATTACATTTGTTTTTCGTGATTTTAGGGCATCGACTGCAAGATCTTCACTGACCCTCACCCTATGACAATGGCCCTCTCTGTATTAGTAACAATTGAAATGTTGAACGCCATGAACAGCTTGTCTGAGAACCAGTCGCTGGTGACCATGCCGCCCTGGTCCAACATGTGGCTCGTCGGCTCCATGGCTCTCTCCTTCACCCTCCACTTCGTCATCCTCTATGTTGAGGTCCTGTCGGTAAGTACCGCTCGGTGGCTGCGTGGGAAGTCGGTTGTCGTCGTCGCTCAGTTGATGTGCTAACGTGTTGTGTTGCGGTTGCGTGTGTCCGCAGGCCGTGTTCCAAGTGACGCCGCTGTCGATCGACGAGTGGGTCACGGTGATGAAGTTCTCGATACCCGTGGTGCTGCTCGACGAGGTGCTGAAGTTCGTCGCGCGCAAGATCTCCGACGGTGAGAAGCGTTCGCAGCTGATGCACTGGCTCGACGGCATGCAATGGATTGTGCTCATGTGGGCCGTGTTCTTTGGCCTCATCATCTACGGCCCTCTATAAGCCGGCCCGCCCTCGTGTGCCGTGCCACCACCCCGTTTGATTCACATCTAATACCCTCCAATCGATTTCTGCGCCACCCACCTATTCTATTCATGTTGCAGTTTAAAATTTTCTATTCTCGTGTGTGAATTGATAAATTATTTCGAATGTGGGTAGCGCACGGAATTCAACTGTGGAAACCGATAGACTATGAGCTGCGCTCACCACAGTATCAGTCATCTAACAGTTTGGAATGCTAATTCTGGCGCACCTGGTGTGTGAAGTGATGCCCCTAGTGCCCGTAGTGCACGAGTCCCACGCCCGCGGTGATGGACAGCAGACTGCAGACTGCGTAGTGACGAACAAGTGACTGTACCGGCTCGCCGACTGGCTACCATAAGTGTTGTAGTTGTCTGTACTGCTTAGGAGTAGATCTAACTGAGCCGAGGCGGCGCGATGCCGCCCGCTCTAGTGATTATGCATTTTGTATGTGCGAGACAATAAATTATTCGGAGCTCATTTTTTTACAAATTCGTGAGTTCGTCTAATGTTTTCTTCCTTTTACTGAGTACATTTACATAATATTATACACTTATTCGATGTGAAGTGGCTGTGAAGACCTTCATTATAAATGCTAACTAATAAAACACCAAAAATTGGTTTTATTGAAAGGTATTTATAAGTTAGATTAATTGCATTTGATACATTTTGTATAAAGTAGCATGGGAAGCTCCGCATTCAAATATATATTATAATGAACTCGCACATAGCTCAGTACCTTGTCCACGTGGACAGCAGACATGTTATAAAACATACTATTAATTGATAGTAATGTGCATTGTTAGCTTAGTGTAATTTATCGTAAGTGTATTATTAGGGACGTGGTTACAATATTACTCTCTCTGCATAGGTAGCACTGTTATCAAAAGAATGTCTTTCTCCTCTGTCCTTTCACTGTGGTCGCTTCTTAACATTCCTATATGCATTTCTTTTTTATCTTCGATCAAACCTTGTTTGGTATTGAGAAGCGCTCTTATTAATCTAAGCTAATATTAACAAATGAATGTGTCCCTAGGCTGAACTAACCTCATGCCTTAGTGTGCACACCGGCGGATTGCACGTAGACTGCAAAACTGATACAAAATCGTGTCGCCAGATCGACTGCCTTGTTACTGCAAATTGTTCGACAGTTTTACCCAACTGTGCAATTGCTTTGCAGCCACGATGTGGTCATGTTAACGCCCTAGCGGCATCGTGCTAACAACGTTTTATTGCAAGTGAAAATGCAGTCCGCCTGTGTACACCCTTCGTAGCTCAAGTAATACGTCACAAACTGTTACTTGTCCTACCAGTGACCTTCATATTACATCGAAACAATATCATGTCAAGCTTGTTTCAATATAATTATTATTACATTATAATAACGAATTTGTGTACTATGTAAAATGTCTATTTATCACGTTATTTACCACAAAATAATTTATTGAAATAAAGCAATATAGTCTATGTATGTACGAACTTAAATCCGTTAAAAGATCCCATGTACTATATTATAGTACTTTTATTTATCTATATTTACTAATTGATGTATTTTTGTTTTGTCTCCTGTTCTTTAAAATAACCTTTTATATCAAATATTTTACCATCGAGACATAATATTACTTTTAAGTTTATTACATTACATCCCGATTCAAAATTTGTTCAGATGTGAGGTACAAGGTTAGTACGTACATAATATGTTTTTTTTTACCTATTTATAATGAAGAGTAATAAAAATTGCATGTAAACATTGCATGGTTTATGACTTTCAAGAGTGCAGTTTTTATATGATGCATTAACAATTATATTTTAGTACTATCAATTTATTTATGTGTATACCAAAATCTATAAACAAGACTCGACTGAAAGGACTACAACCGTTAGAAGTTTCTATTTATTTTGTGTTTTTTCTACACTTATGCAACACATACTTTCGAATAATAATAATTTATAAACAACCACAAACACTCTTCATTGAATGATGTGCCTACATATAATTATTAGTTATCTTGAGACTACCTATTGCCTACATACCTCTACAACAAGTAGTTGGTGTACCAAACACTGATCCCATACTGCACAATTAAGGGCATGCTCAAAAACCTTCGTTGTGAATGTCCCCCAACCTCCTGGAACTTGTTTCGTTTATCAGATTAACTTATTGAAATGTACAGTCGTTTATACATTTTACATATTAAAATAGTCAACAATATTAATGTTTGAATTATTTCCCTTCACGATCCAGTAGTGACACTACATGACACATACCCCTTGATTATGCAATTATATTCTCCACCCTCTGTATTGGAACCCCGAGTCCTTAGCGTACAAATAATTGTTTTCTATTCTATTCCTTGCTAACATGTCGAAATAACAAGTTTTGCAACAAATGCAGGCGTACGTGATGCTTCAGCCTGTAACACTAAAAGTTACAAACTGAACGTTACTTCCAACCTGTCTGTAACCGAAACGATAATGTTTCGCGTAAAAGAACAATAAGAGTGGTTACAAAAATATCAACAAACAAAAAAAACAACAAAACAATTGTTTGTAGATTGCAAAACTTGGTTGATGGATACGCCGCGGCGGGTACGGCCGCGGCGTCCACGCACGCTCCCGCATGCTCTAACGTGGTGTTGTCCTTGTGTCCCCAGCCCAGCCGACGTGGAAGCTGTAAGCGCCGGAACGCCGTCGCAGCGCCACTGCACGCACATATTCCATGAACACTCATTGTTTGTTGTGATCCCGCAGTGAAACTACACATTTAATGTAACTACGACACGGTTGTGATATCTGCATAAGACCTAGTAAGTTCGGACGGCAGCCCCCGCTCGAGCGCACACAACACTAACACTCTCGTTGTTTTGCAGCGAACGAGGTGGTCATTGACAAGTGGTAAACGCCACCGAACCATAGTTCCTCACCCGCTTCTCTCTGCTACTTCTACCGCTCTCGTCTCCCGGTGTAATATTAATTGGCTTTTAGATGTGTACAATTTATAAAAGACGCGTCTCGTAAGACTTGGAATAGGCTAGTTAGGCCAGGCCCGGCGGTGGAGGAGAGGCGCGAGTGGTGGATGCGGCGACGAGGCGGGCCGGGGCGCCGCCCCCGTCCACCTGCTCACCTGCGCTAGTTCACCAGAGGGGACATAATGTTGTTCATAATGTGTATATACTACAGTATGCTTAGGAGGTTTAATCAATTTGTTATATTACGTTGTTCTAATTAAAGACTACATGGTGCCCGTCGACAGAAGCAGTGCGATAGACGATGTGTACTTAAGTTGAGAGCACTCATTAATTTATTGTTATATTTTTATTATCTTATAATCTAGTTTGCTTATCTAGAGTCGAGTCATTTCTATTAGTGCTGACGCCTCGACGAGCAATATGGTGTCTGTAAGGGAAGGATAATTACATGATTGTCCAGTGTTTGGGACCTGAGTCCAAAAGTTTAAACATACCTGTACATTTTAATGTATTATTGTTTTGTACAATAAATCGTTATAAACGACAAGTGTTTCATTTCTCACTTGTCAATATTGATTGGAAAACAATGACAATTAAACCCGGCCACACACCAGACCAGCAAATGCTACCGGGAACAATTAAGGCGCCCTACCATTTATCTAGTACGCACATATTTACCTATCTATAGGTACCTCCTGCAAATCCTTCAAGCGTTAAAATGTTGAGGAGCAGAAAATAGCATTTGATGTTCGATGTGCCCGGGTTTATGCGGTCGGTGCAGTGGCCGAGCAAGATCCTGTTATTCATATCGCAGGTTTGATTCTCGAGGTGGTACAAATTGACCACCCACATAAGGGAAAAAACCTAACACCAGGTTTTGACCTTTACGTAAACTTGCAGCAAGGGCATGAATAGCCTAGTTAAAACATATTTAATTGCCGATTAAGAGAACGCTACGGTTTTTAAAAATCATAGGGATTTTATTTCTCCTTTTAGAATAAACTAGCTTCTGCCCGTGACTTCATCCATGTAGAATAGTAACTTTGGGGTATCGCTAACTTTAACCTCCGATTTTGAAACGTTCTTCATTGATGCTCCGCTCCTATTGATTTTAAATCGGTCCAGTAGTTCCTGAGATTAGCGCGTTCAAACAAACAAACTCTTCAACTTTGTTATATTTAGTATAGATATGCATTAAATATAAAGAACGCGTTTCTTGTAACGACCCCTCTTTATTTGTTAGGTGTAGGTACTACTACTTCGTATACTTTTTTACTAGATACATTATAATATTTACCCCAAAATTAATAACTAAACTTCATTATATTTTTAAAGTTATAGCTAAGGTTTTCCTTTCTTTATCTTATCGTGAGGGCTGCAATTTAGTAACCCAACCTAACAAATTGTAGTGTCAGAGTTTCCTATATCCACCCTGCTATCAAGTGTCCATCGAGGAACAAGGGTGTAAAACCCACAAAGCGATGGATGACCGACTCGATCTAGGAATCGAATCTGTGACCCGATTCAATCATAATCATGTATTCTATATATCATAATAGGTATTTAGGTAAAGTAATTAGTTTTATCCCACAAATTCGAGCCATCTACGCCAATAATTTCAATTTCCTTGCTACACAATTATATTAATGTCATTGATTGATATTAAGAAGATAGTATTCAGTCTTCATTTTGTATTTATTTTCATTGCCCTCGGCGAACAAGAACTTATTACGCAGAGGCAAACACCTCAAACACAATGGGATATAAAATTATAATATACCCAATATGGATTGCTACAAGCCCGAAAGTTTGGAACTGGGGTAAGATCATCATCGGCCTATTTACTATCCTACAGCTGGGTTAAGGCCTCTTCTCATACTGAGAAAGTTAGGTATAAATCACCACGTTAACTCAAGACGGATTGATGATAATCAGACTATTTAGTTCAGGTATCCTCACGATGTTTTCTTCGCTATTAGTCCGTGGTGTATAAAGTAGAAAGTGCAATGACATTACAAAAGTCACATTCGTATCTATACTTGCCAGGTTCAAACCCGCACATTCGTAGGAGATGCCAGGTGCCGTAACCACTAGGCCATCACGACTTTTTTAAGATCATCCCGCGAGATTATAATTGTTGTCCTTTTCCAAAGATACCGGACAGACAAGTAGAATTAACATCAAATGCTACGACTCTATGCGTGGCACAAACTGCCACGCCACACGTCGCAAAAAAATGCACCATTAATTGGACACAAACAGATCGTCCAGTATATAGTAAGTGACAGCTAGGGCCAGTAGCCTTACATTATTTATTCTGTGGCCTGTCTGCCGAGTCTGTGGTTAAAACCCCCCCTCCCCTCCTGCCACATTTCGTCTGGCGCGCTGTCTGTTTACTAGTTTTATTTTATAGTCTTTCAATTTTTGCCTGAACGAATAAAACGGTTTTTCGATACAAGTAGTAGCTTTTATTGTACATGTGTATTATTGACGCTTCAGAATTATGCGAGAATTGAACTGTTTACAGACAAAATAATGGAAGCGTCTAGGTAAGTTGGTTTTACAATTGAGTATCAAAATTCCGTTATTTCTTTTGCTTTTGGATACTGACTACTTTATATTTTACAGAGTAGATACTGAGCTGCCGAATAAAATGGCACATTTAGATATAATGGAGATAGACGAGTCCAATACTGAAGCAATAGAAGAAAAATCACAAGTGCCTGAATTACCATCACGAGTTTTAAGAAAAAGAAAGTCTATAATGCCAGAAACAAGTAAATCCTCTAATCGTAGAGTTTGTATGAAGCCAAGTAAACGTATTATGACTGAAAATGCTAACCCTAAGCAAATAGAAGCATTGTATCTTAACAAAAAAGTTAAATCTTTGACACAGACTTTGGAAACCATTTATGAAGAACCCAAGGCACAGAGTAGTGAGACTGAAGTACTAATAGGTGGGAGGAAAGTAAAAAGACTGCTAACATTCCAATTAGGTAATCAGTACACAAAAGACAAAATAAAGAAGCGTAGAGCTAAAATAAAAAAACTTCTTGGAAATAAGACATTTTTAAATAGAAAGAAGATACCCATGCAAGTCTTCCTCAAGACTATAGAATGTTTGGAATTGGATGAAGTAGTACAAACAGAAACTTGTTTGCCAATTAAAGATAAGGAAATGTAATGAAATTAATAAGACTTATTACCTATGGTAGGTATGTGTTCTCTTGTGTATTGTTCGTACAAAATAAAACCCTCAAAATACTGTCATGTTTTATTTTTAACAGTCTTAATATTTTATCATTGTGATTCAACATCTATCATAGATTTCCAGCTCTCAAGTGATATAAAAAATAACTATAAAAGCACCAATAAAAGTTAAGTTTTAACTATACACTCTACAGATGATTTAGGACAGTTCTCATATTCTTTCATAAGACCTACAGAATCTTGATCAGCTCTATTCAGGCACACACAGCGAGGTTTTTCCACTCCTGGAGTGAAGAGCTGCCGAGGAACTCCGGCCCAACTCCTTTTAATGCCTCCACTGCATACAAAATGAAAATAGAATTTAAAATACAGTTAAGAATGCACAAATATAATTTACTCCTATAGATATTATAATTATAGTGTTTGTTGCATACTTCTTTAACTAATTAGTAGGTAGTCTAAAATTGCTCTGTTCCAGAAGTAAAGAGAGGTAAAAACAAATTAATTTATTTAATACTATGTAATAAAGCTGAACCAATAAGTGTAAACTTGTGCTTGATAGAAACAAATGAATCTGGTTTGTGTCTACCCTCTCATCACTAAAATATAAAGTGAACATATCCTAACTAATATTATTAATGCAAATGTGAGTTGGTTACACTTCAATGATAAAGCAGCTGAACTGATTTAGATAAAATTTGGTAGAGATAAATTGATACCTAGGTAAGTTTATAGAATAGTTTTTATATAAGTGTGTGAAGTTTCTTCAGGACAAGGGTAGTATGTAAATTAAGAAGCAACTTTGTTGCTGGTGTGCAGGTTTCAGCATTTGTTATTTCTTAACTAGCTTGCTTGCTATATTCAAACATTTTTATCTATATTGGAACATTTCTATTCATATTTTATATCATATTTTTCATCAATTTGTATCAAACTATCCTGAAAATTTGGAGGAAAACTCCGACACTCCCTCCTACCCCGCCTACATTGGCAGGAGTCAATGTGGGTGGTTTTAAAAAATGTGTATTAATATCAATAAATAAATCAAGAAGTAACCTTGATGTACTGCACCACACTTTAGTGCCTTCATCAGCATTCCATGCTATGTTACATGGCGGATATTTCTGATCTTCTATCTTTGAATTTTCTTTTTCTACTTCACACTGCTTTACTTTATTGTAGAACTCTTTTATATAAGCAGTCTCTTGGCCGTTTGTGTCATAGTACCTTCCTGTGAGGACACCTAGAACA
Source organism: Pyrrhia umbra (assembly GCA_963891755.1). Classification (NCBI taxonomy): domain Eukaryota; kingdom Metazoa; phylum Arthropoda; class Insecta; order Lepidoptera; family Noctuidae; genus Pyrrhia; species Pyrrhia umbra. The sequence continues at coordinate 4,406,057 of OY982923.1, read as the reverse complement.
TATTAATATGATGTTAAAATCATGTTACTAAGAGTGAGTCTTATAAACTTTTTAGGTAAAATTTAGAAAAAAATACTGGCCATTACATACCAACTTCAGTATATTTTGTGTTAAAAGTATCTCGGAAAAAGCGCGGGAAACCTTGAAAATTGGCGGACGTGTTTTTTGATTGTTTTTTGAGAATAATTGTATAATATTGGATTGGATCAAGTTATTGTATATATTTTAGCTTTTTTATAGTAGTTTTATTAATTTTAGTGTTTTCTTCTTATTTGGTAAGTTTTTTAGTTTATTATCTTTAAGATATGGATCCTCCGGACGACCCCGGAGGAACACCTCCTGATATAGCTCACTATGTGACAATTTCCAATAATGAAACCAGTGTCGACACTGATGGGTCGATAAGCATTAATAACTCCTCAAAAAGAAAAAGGGTTTCAGCTCGCCCGACTATTTGCAAGCACTGCAATAAAAAAAGACGCAAAAGTGGCGGGAAACGTCACAGCGACTGTAGTTGTGATAGCGTGCATGAAAACATGGATACTGATATTAAGGCTTCTGATCCACCGCTTCCTCCTTCATTGATGACTAAAGTTAATGATATTGAAAAGTTACCTAATCAACCAATTTCGGTAGCAAGAATTTTATATAACTCCTCAGATGCAGCTCCGTTTTTAGTTCATGTTCAAAGGGAACAAACCCTTTCTAATGAAAACTCTTTCTTAAATCCGATTTCTTTCGGCCGATTTTTGAAAAGGAATTCTTTTAATGGCATTGTTAATGGTAGTCTTAAGAAAATAGGTCGTAACAGACTGGTAATATCTTTTTCAAAATTTCAAGATGCTAACTCATTCATTACTAGCAAGTTGTTGGAATTAGAAAAATATAAAGCCTTTATACCTACATTTTCTATCACTCGCATGGGTGTCGTCAGAGGCGTTCCAATAGAATGGACAGATGATGAAGTCCTTGATAACATCTCTGTTCCAATTGGTTGTGGGAAGATTTTAAAGATAAGGAGAATCAAACGAAAGGTCATAGTAGATGAGAAACCTATTTTAAAATCCACTGAAACTGTCATATTGACTTTTGATGGACAGATACTGCCAAAGCGTATTTATATGTGTTATACTGCCCTTACTGTAGACTTGTACATTTACCCAACGATACAATGCTATAATTGCTGTAGATATGGCCATGTCAAAATGCAATGTAGGTCAAAACCTAGATGTTTTAAGTGTGGACAAGGTCACTCTGGGGATGGGTGCACTGTCTCTGAGGACAATCTATCCTGTTGCCTTTGCAAGGGCTTTCATGAGGCTACAAGTAGGAAATGCTTAGAATTTGAGAGACAGAAAAATATTAAGGAGTCAATGGCCAAATCTTGCATTTCCTATGCTGAAGCTTCAAAGCTGCATCCAACAATTTCTAAGATTTCATATGCTGATGCCTTACTTTCTTCACCCACTATTTCAAGCCATATGAATGCTAATATTCCCCAGGATTATTCACCATCTAAACAAAATAAGACATCATATAAAAAGACAGTATTTATTAAACCTCGCTCTCCACCACACTTTTCTAAAGGTTATGATCAGCAATTCCACCAGGACCTTGCTAGAGATATACCACAACCAAGAGATGGCTGTGCTCTCGTCCCTAAAGATGATCTGTCCGCATTATCTGTCAATGAATTAATTATTGCTTTAATAAAATCACTAACTCAAACTCATTTAATTTCACCGTCCATCGCTGCCACTGTATTGAATGCAGTTTCTGAATCTAATAACACTAATAATGGACAACAAAGCCAAGGTATTCCAATGGAATTGCCGAAGCGCAATTAGTAAAAAATCTGATATAATATATCTTGTAAATAAATATAAACCTTATGTTTTTGCTCTTCAAGAGACATGGCTTAAACCTGGGTCCTTATTTAAGATCCCAGGTTATGCCTGTCTTAGAGAAGACCGCTCTGATGGGTATGGCGGTGTTGCCTTACTCATCAAACATCATCATTCATTTTCACATTTCACAATTCCACCTCATAATAATGATTTTTCTGTTATTGCAGCAGTTGTAGATAATATTTGTTTTGTTTCTGTATATATTCCTCGTCCATCTGCTGCAATTTTTAATGAAATTGTAAATATTTTTTCTATTCTTCCTAAGCCATTTATAGTTTTAGGAGATTTTAATTCCCAGCATGAAGTATGGGGTAGTGCATCAACAAATAGCTATGGTAGCACTTTACTAGATATTGTAGATAATCTCAATCTCTGTATACTTAACACTGGGTCCCCAACTCGACGCACTTCCCCAAATGAAGGAGTTAGTGCTCCTGACCTGACTTTATGCACCAACGATCTAGCTTCACTTCTGATATGGGAGGTTATGCTTTCGTCTTATGGTAGTGATCATTTCCCTATAGTCTTATCATTTCCCTACAGTCAAAAACCTTATTCCAATCGCCCTCCGCGGTTGAAATACAAACTAGCGGATGTTTGTTGGCATACCTTTAGGGAACACTTAGATAAAATAGTTTCTGTTCTTCCTGAAATCAAATGTGGTAATGAACAGTCCTGTGCTGATGCTTTATCTAAAGCCATGATAAAAACTGCCGATAAATTGTTTCCAGTTAAAAAATCCATACAAAATAAAATTCCATCTCCACCATGGTGGGACAAAGATTGCACAGATTCAATAAAAAAGAGGAAACAGTGTGAATTAAACTACTATGAAAATTCTACCGAAGAAAATTTTAACATTTTGACTGCAATAATTTCAGAGACCAAGCAATTATTTAAAAAAAAGAAATTTGAGAGCTGGAGGTCATTTTGTCACTCTATTTCCCCTAATGTTCAGCCATCTGTTGTTTGGCGCAATATCAGAAGGTTTAGATCAGCGTTCTCAGAATCATCTAGCTCATTCCTTCCATCTGAGTTACAAAATCAATTTTTAGATAAATTAGCTCCCTCATTTGTCCCTGAAAAACTTTCTACTTATTCTATTCCCTTCTCAATGCTGGATACTCTTTGTGATTTAAATACTCCATTCACTCTAGAAGAGCTGAAAGGTGTCGTATACCATAATAAAGACTCCGCACCGGGCGCAGATGGAATCCCTTATTCTTTTCTATCAAATCTGAGTGATCTATCTCTTTCGTACCTCTTAAATCTAATCAATAAAATAATGATAACTGGAAATATTCCCGTTTCTTGGAAATCTCAAGATATTCTACCAATTCTCAAACCTAATAAAAGTCCATCTAGCAGCACATCTTACCGACCTATCGCTTTATCATCAGTAATGTTAAAAATATCAGAACATTTAGTTAAGAATAGGTTAGAATGGTATTTAGAAAACAGGAAATTACTTAGCGATAGTCAATTTGGTTTTAGGCGAGGGAAAAGCACCCTAGATAGTTTGAGTATTTTTGTCACTGATATTAGGTTAGCATTTTCTTGTAATAATTGTATAGTTTCTGCTTTTCTTGACATTACTTCGGCTTATGATAATGTCGTAATATCGACATTAAAATATAAACTTCAGCAGTTAGATGTTCCCGTATTACTTACCAACTTTATTTTAAACATATTATCTGAAAGATATATCAATCTTACACTCGAGAACTCTAGATGTGAATCTAGACTCGTGTGGAAAGGTCTCCCTCAAGGATCAGTCCTTAGTCCTTTATTATATGACATTTACACGTATGACCTTGAATCTTCTTTGAATGGTGAGGTAAAAGTGCTACAATATGCTGATGATCTCCTTCTATATTGCCCTCACAGCTCTATTGCAACAGCTTGCAATACAATGTCATCAGGTCTTAGCCTTTTAAATAAATGGATGAACAACAATGGTCTGGAGCTATCAGCTTCAAAAAGTACTGTTGTTCTTTTTACTAGAATGCGCCTTCCTCCTCCTATTTCTGTATTCTATGATGGTAATTTAATTCCTGTTAAATCTTCTGTAAAGTTTTTGGGAGTGGTGTTCGATAGTAAGCTTACTGGAATACCTCACTGTGACTATATAGCAGCACGGTGTGAAAAACGATTGAATATATTACGCTGTCTATCGGGGGTGTGGTGGGGTGCCCACCCATTTTCATTAAAGCTAATATATAATGCAATAGTTAGAAGTGTACTTGACTATGGAACATTTTTATTAGAACCTGGAAACTCGGCAGCATTCAGAAAATTGGACACTATTCAGTCAAAGGCATTGCGAATAGTGACCGGTGCTATGAAATCAAGTCCAATAAATGCCTTACAGGTTGAAACTGTAGATCCTCCTCTTTCTCTTCGACGTCAGTATCTTTCCGACAAGTTTCTTTTCCGCTCATTACAATTTTCCAATCACCCTTTACAGGAAAAACTTCAATCTCTTTTAGATGAAACCAAATCTTCTCATTATTGGTCTCACAAATCTCCTCCTTGTCTTATTGTAAGCTATAAAAAGTTTATAGCTCTGCAAGCTCCAACTTACCGGTCACCGACATTTCCTCTCTTTAGCAATTCTTATGAATCATTAGTTTTTACTCCAGATGTTATCTTGAACTTAGGTATTAATAAAAATGATAATTTTGCTAAAGATTTATTTAATTTTTCTAAAAGTTTGAATTGGGAGAGTTGGCATCATATATATACAGACGCGTCTAAGCACTCTTCTGTAGGAAATGTTGGGGTTGGAGTTTTTCACTCACAATTTAATATAGTGCAAAAAGTTAAACTACCTCCTGAGTCGTCAGTATTTACGGGTGAATGTTATGGTTTGTTCAAAGCCTTAGAATATATTCACATCATGAAACTCGGAAAAACGGTTATCTTTACTGACGCATTAAGTGCATTACAAGCTATTAAAAGAAATCCTTTTAAATCTAAACCAATCTTCCCTATAGTTTTATTTATTAGAAGCCTTCTTCATAAATGCATTAAATTAGGACTTAAAATTTCTTTTGCTTGGATCCCTGGCCATAGTAACATTACGGGTAACGTTAAAGCTGATTTTCTGGCTAATGATGCTGTAGACTGTGGTGATTTGTTTCCCTACATTAACTTTAGTCATGACTTGGCGTGTCTGCCTATGAATTTCCTCTGGGAATCCTGGAGCAAGTCATGGGCGGTTAGCAGCACTACCAAAGGAAATTATTATTCTCGCATTCAAACACATATCCCTAAAAAACCATGGTATTCTAAATTTAAGTTCGGTAAGGCTGCCACCAGTTGCCTTATTCGTATGAGGTTAGGACATAATTGTTCTCGAGTCCACCTTGCACGATTACAGATCGTTTCTAGTGACCTTTGCGAATGTGGTGATGTGGGTGACCTGAACCATATGTTTTTTTCCTGCCCTTTACTTAATAATGAGTCTTTTCTATCAAGTCTACTTTCCTATAATATTCCTTTACCTACTTCTATCCCTGTCTTACTGGCATCTAACGATTTCAAAATATATGAGTATATATCTTCATTTATCACTCTCAATAGTATACGTATTTAAAATTTATATGTTATGTATAGTTTTATTTATAAGTGACAATCCTTTCCAATATTCATCCAAATTCCGAATCCTAAATTAATATTTTTTCCTACCAAAAGTTTCCTGGTTTTTTGTTTGTGGCATTGCGCAAATAGCGACTTGCCAATAATTAAAAAAAAAAAAAAAAAAAAAAAAAAGTATCTCGCCAATTGATAAGCGCTAGTATATCATTACAGGACAAGTCCAGGACGTGATCCTTTTCATTACTTTCATCTTTGAAATTCCCCGTGACAAGTGATCTTGACCCATCTTTGCCTGTTTTAAAAATTTCATAATAAATTATAATTTCTATAAATCAAAATCAAGTATGTTATGAAGAATGAAATTTGAATTACCTATAAAATAATTATATGCACCACCCTTTTTATAATGTCTTTTACCTTCTGTAACATCAAACACAGTACCTAACACTGCTAAATACAATTTTCTTTGTGTCACCCCATCAAATTGAGCTAGTTTAGTTGCAGTGAAGATTTTGGGTTTGTCTTCTTTTATGTCATTTACATAGTATCTGTCATAATAAAATTTCAACTCTTCACGGTATAGGAAAGCGCCTATAACTACAGCTACGGAGATTATTAATTTCATATTCTTTAATAAACCCTTAACAACCATCATGTATAGTATTAAATACTGTTTAATTTGTTGTGTTTGAGATCAGTGATACATCTAATGTAAACCACTCGGCAAAATTAAATTCGTCTTGTTTTTGTGCATTAAAATTAAAATAATTATACTTATCTAATTACTTTTACGAGTTTATCTTAATAAAACAAAGATATGACACACATACCTTTTCTTTCTGAAAATCTAACTAATAAATCAACGAAGTCAAAAGAAAATGTCACTTGTCAAGAAACTAACCTAAAACGTCATCAACGTACAACTAAATTCTAAATTTAATGTGTGGTATTTGGATGACGGAACCCTAGGAGGGGATATAGATACAGTTTTAAAAGATCTAATTTTCCTTGAACAAAAATTCAGCAACATCGGTTTGGACCTTAACTTCTCTAAGTGTGAAATTTACCTCCCTGACATAACCGACAGACAGTCAACCCTATCAAAATTTAATGCAATAGCCCCGCAAATCAAAATCCTTGAAAAAAGCTCATTGCACCTCCTAGGTTCCCCAATTTTGGAAGACAGTTTTGAAAATTTTATTGACTCAAAAATAGCTAATTTTAAAGATATTTCGGACAGACTACTCAAAATTAATTTACACTCGGCTTTTACTTTACTAAAATATTGTTGTTTTGGCCCAAAATTTATTTATAATCTCCGCTCTTCCCCTCTATGGAAGCAGCCGCATCTATTAGACAAAGTTGACCAAATTATTCGTAACACGTTAACGTCATTATTTAATGTAGCTTTGGACGACCGTGCGTGGCTTCAAGCTACTCTTCCCATTCGTTTTGGTGGCCTCGGCGTCCGCAAAATTTCTAGTGTTAGTCTACCGGCGTTCTTATCCTCGGTCTACAGCACTGAAAGTTTAACCAGGAAAATTTTAGCTCCATCGCTGGTTGACTCTGAGGTGCCGTATTTGACTGATGCTATGAACGCCTGGAAAATGGCTTGCCCAAACACAGCTTTACCTGACAACCCCGCTTCCCAGAGACAATGGGATGAGCCGCTTTGCAGGTTGGTACGAAAAAACCTTATTGAAACGTCTACCAACACTGCTGAGCGTGCTCGCCTTCTGGCTTTGGGAGAGTGGGAGTCAGGTCTTTGGCTTCACGCACTTCCATCACCCAACATAGGCACTATGCTGGGTGATACAACATTTCGGCTCGCTACATGCTTGCGCCTGGGCGCTCCCTGTGGAGCTCCGCACCGCTGCCAATGCGGCGAATCCGTGGACAGCCTTGGTCACCATGGTCTTTCCTGCATCAAGAGCGCAGGTCGCATAGCACGGCATGCCAGCATTAACGACATCATCCGCCGTGCTCTTGTCACCGCCGGGGTGCCAGCCGTTCTAGAACCCAATGGTTTGGCACGCGACGACGGCAAGAGACCGGATGGGATGTCTGTAATGCCATGGAAGATGGGAAGGTCTTTGGTGTGGGATGCAACTTGTGTCGACACCCTTGCTCCATCCCATCTTCCCAGTACGGTGGGCTGTGCTGGTGCAGCTGCCGCAGCTGCAGAAAACCTTAAACGGCGCAAATATATAAACCTTAGTGGTAATTATATATTTGAGCCGTTTGGGGTAGAAACATTAGGGCCATGGGGTCCAAGTGCCCGTCTACTATTTCGTGATATAGGCAAACGTTTAGTAGACTCCACGCGTGATCAAAGGGCTGGCCTATATTTCGGTCAAAAAATCAGCATTGCCATCCAACGTGGCAATGCAGCCAGCCTTTTGGGCACGATTCCCGTTGACAGCGATGCGGATGAATATTTTGATGCCTAATTATATTAGTATAATTTATTATTTTTATGTTTTTATTATTGTAAATATAAGTAAATATGTAAATAATTATTAAAAACAAATAAAAAAAAAAAAAAATTAAAACGTCATCCGATGCTGTCAACGTCATTATTAGGGCAGCAAATCAAGGGACAAAAATAGATCTAGATTTAATTTAAATCTAAATCTTTAAATCATTTATACCAACAACGGTCTTTCGATGCACGAACTTCCTTTCACACGTAGAAATAGGATTTTTAAAAAGATTGCTCTTAGCAGAATAAGTAATAAATCAACTGCTTGATATCTGTCACTTTTATTTTAATATAATCTGTATTTTTTGTTATTAAATAAAATGGGATCAGTGTTGAGGTTATGTATGGAGATGTTGTGTAAGCTTAAATATACTTCATTTATATAACTAAATATACTTACTAGTAAATAATATACATGCGGATGTCGTATTTTCCATATATGAAGCGGATAAGAATCATTTGTGCAAGACGAGTCAAGTAATTTTGCTGCCTTGTTTACAATCCTAAGTTTGCTTAAAATCAAAGATGTCTGGAAGAATACTTCATCAAATTAGGACAATCACACAGTCTCCGCATAAAAGAAGAGTCGTTGTCACGGGTCTTGGAGTGGTTTCTCCCCTTGGTACTGGCACTGAGTTTGTATGGCAAAACATTTTGAAAGGCCAATGTGGTATAGTCGCTCTCCAAGGCGATGAATATTCCAAATTGCCATGTAGAATAGCCGGTTTAATTCCTTCAGAGAAAGATGATGAAGTTTCGAAGGCGTTGTCGAAGTCCAACTTGAGATCCATGGCTCCTGCTACATGCCTCGCTCTTGTTGCTACAGCAGAGGCATTGGCAGATGCAAAATGGTTGCCAAAATCTGATGTTGATAGAGAGGTAACAGGAGTAGCTATAGGCATGGGAATGATAGATTTAAAAGATGTATGTGACACTAATGATGCATTAAAAGTAGGCTATAACAAAGTTAGCCCTTTCTTTGTACCAAGAATCTTACCAAACATGGCAGCTGGTCACATAAGCATTAAGTATGGCTTCAGAGGACCGAATCACGCTGTCTCCACTGCTTGTGCTACAGGTGCTCACTCTGTAGGTGATGCCTTTCGATTTATTAGAAATGGTGATGCTGATGTCATGGTGTGCGGTGGTGCAGAAGCTTGTATCAGCCCTCTTGCCATAGCAGGCTTCAGTAGGCTAAGAGCATTAAGCACATCATTTAATGATGAACCAGCTAAAGCTTCTAGGCCTTTTGATAAAAGAAGAGATGGTTTTGTCATGGGTGAAGGTGCTGCTATTTTGGTTTTAGAAGAGTACCAGCATGCATTGGACAGAAACGCAAAAATGTATGCTGAAATATTAGGATATGGCTTATCAGGAGATGCTTGTCATATAACCGCTCCAAGAGATGATGGGAGTGGAGCAGTGTTGTCAATGAGGCGTGCATTGAAGGATAGCTGCATTGATAAAGATAAAATTAGCTACATTAATGCTCATGCAACATCCACCCCTGTAGGAGATGGAATAGAAGCAACAGCCATAAAAACTTTGTTTAAAAGCCACAGTTCAAATATATCAATTTCATCCACAAAAGGAGCTCATGGACATTTACTAGGTGCTGCAGGCAATTTGGAAGCAATATTCACTGTGCTTGCTTGCCATCATGGAGTGATACCACCTACAATCAATTTAGAAGAACCTGTTGATGATTTGAATTATGTTGCTAATGAATCGAAACCTTGGAATGTAGGCAGAAGAATTGCACTGAAAAACTCCTTTGGTTTTGGGGGAACAAATGCTACACTTTGTATTGGACAGTTGTAAACATAAAAAATAAAGTAGATAGATAAATATTTAAAACTGTAAGAAAAAAGAAGTCTTCTTAATAGTCTAAATAAAAACTTAAAAGAAGAAATATATCTATTCAAGACTGGGTTGAATCAATAACTGTAGAAATAAATTTGGGTATAATATAATAATAGAAATAAAAGATTTTATCACTGTATTATATAGTATATTTAAAACTGAGTTTACAAATGTTTTCCGACTTTAATAACAATGGCGAAACAGCCAAGGTAACTCCCGACCTTATGCTTTTCTAAGCTTTTTTGATAACGAGCAATAATTCATCATGTACCACATAATATTGAGTCACATAAAGCATTGAAATAAAATAATTTGATCAAAAAATGCTACTTTAAATATTTCATTACTAAGCCTTCTAACAATTTAAATAGTAAATATATTAAATGCTGGTTTTTTATCCAGTCAATCCATAATATTATTGGAATCATTCAAACATGCACTTGCAATTTTGTCTCAGCGCTAGGCACAATGTTTACCAAATATCATTTTAACACCCATAAGATTTTTCAATTGAAATTTTCTAGCTATATTAGATTCAGCAACCACCAACATCTTTACACTAATCTATTGCATTATGGTTACATTATACATGATACGGATCTATTATAAAATGCCATATTATTATTATTTATAGAAATGAATTTAGGAAAATAACATAATATAGAACATTGATTCCTTATGTGTATGGATTTTTCATCAAAAGAGAAAGTATAAATTCCAAAATTTGCTTTACACAAAAACATATATCAGTCTATTCATTATTTGCACTGATTTCTTATAAATCATCAACTACTATTGAAATAATGCTGAGTACTGAGTATTAACACAATAACTTTACTGTTGATAGGATAGGTAATATCTGAAGAACTTAACCTGGTACACTATCATTAATTTCTATTTACGCAGTAGTCTAGAATTATATGCATCACATTCAGTAAACCGACCACATTATACAATTTTGAAGTATGAATTACTGGATTTCTGGTTAATAAAACTGTATTTAATGGTGTATATTCATCTACTGACCATGGAAGCAGATTATAGTATATTGCCATTTTAGAGTAAAATGACTGGTTTACAAAGTGCAGTTGAATGACGTGACAGGCAGAGTGCGCTGTTAAGCGGGCTGCTTGTCTTGCTTTTGCAGTAGCGGCGGTATCTGCGGCGTGTTCACACAAAGCTGAGCGAATTTTTGGCGGAGGTTCTGTCGCAACTCCTGTCTTTTTTCTGTTATATTTCTACGTGATTTGAATTCCATTACTTCCTCTATAGGAATATAACTGGTATCCTGTTCTTCGTCTGATGAACATGTGTCCTAAAAACATTAAAATATGTAGAATAAAAATTATATCCACACAATCCTAGAGAGTTTGATAGAATTATAACAGACTTACCATTAACATTTCTTGAAGAGAAAGTGTAAAACCTGTGCACAAAGTCTTATCGTTCTTAGCCATATCTAAACAGTCGCCCCTCTCGTGATTACAGAACCCTTCAGAACACGCCACCTCTGAACCTTCGGGTGAACTCATGAGAGAGGAAGAGCCAGACATAGTTTCACAGCAACCTCCATTGTTCCCGGATGAATAGCCACAGTCTTGGGAATGCTCGTTGGGCGAGAGGTTGCCGTTTTTGGTTCGTTTCTTGCCTGTTTTTTTGGGTGAGCGACGTTTGTTCGTAGTATCGTCCTGACACGACTGGCACCCGTCGCCACTGGCTTCGTAACACTGGTGATTAATATAGTCGCGAGGTGAAAGCAGATCAGTCGGCGTGTCTCGTTCTTCTAACAGACATTCCTCACATTGGCACTTTTCGTCTGGTTCCTCTGAATCAGCCTCCTGTATTAAATTAAATTTTCACATTAGACATAGAACCTAATAAAATCGCAATAAATTAAAAGGTGGTTGAAGTTTGTGGCATACTTTGCATTTGCTCTCAACAGCTTGTCGCTCCTTCTTCTTGCGTCGTTTGAGTTTCTTCTGTTCCTTCCTCTGTTGCCTGGTCTGTTCTTCTTGAGTGATTTCATCATACAGAAGTTGCAGTTTCGAAACACCGGTTTTATGTTCGACAGCAGTTTCAAACTTGCGATAGAGTGCTTCAACTGCGACCGCTGCGAGCGTTTGACACGTGCCTTCTTCTTCGCGTAACCTCAGGGAGATGCGTTGCAGTCGCTCGTAAATACATATACCGAGACAAATAAGTACCTGCAAAATATTGCTGTGTTAATCTTTTCTGCCTAGATTTAAAATAAATGATCGGTTTTCTACATCAGTGAAACTAAGTCTATAATTTAAATGTATGTTGTTCAAAAACTATATTTTCATGGTCCTTAAATGAGAGTAAATTGTTATTTCAGTAAAGAATCGCTCCCGTTTTGTGATAGAGTACGAGCGGTGAATTTATGTGAAAACATGTATAAGGAAAAAATAGCGATGAACATGCCCCCTACCTCTTCTTGTGCAATCTCCAGTGTCTTAGCATGTCTCTCTCTATGGTTGCCGAGTAGTTCTGGTTCCGCTCTAGCGATGAGGTGCGCGATGTAGTCAGTCTTAGCTTGCAGGTGCAGGTGTTTGTCTAGCAGGCATCGTTTGATGCCTCCGTATAGTGCTCCAACATATCCCTTCTCCTTCTGTGGTTCTTTTTCTTCAACTAACAGCTGATAAGCTCTCAATACCTGCAGGCAAATGGGATGGAATTATGAAATAACATAAAAAATATATCAAAAATGTAATCATAGGATGGACTGGATCATAGCTAAACTGTCTACTACTACCCTTACTATAGTAATATTATAAAGCCGAAAGTGTCTGTTACGCTTTCACGCTTAACGCCTGAACCGATTTGGATGAAGTTTGGTATGACGATAAGATTTAAGTTCTTATATCGGTGTGTGAAGTAGTTCTATCGAAACCGCCAAGTAAAGAAAAGAACACAAAGAGTGTTCTGTGAGAAAGGGATAAATGGTGTTAGTTAATATTTGTTCATCCTTACTAATATTATAAATGCGAAAGTAACTCTGTCTGTCTGTTACGCTTTCACGCCTAAACCAGTGAGCCGATTTTGATGAAATTTGGTACAGAGATAGAATAGACCCTGAGGAACAACATAGGCTACTTTTTACCCGGGTGCGTGAAGTAGCTCCTTCGGGATGCGGGTGAAACCGCGGGAAACAGCTAGTAAACTATAAGGTAAGCGCTGGCTGGCGGGGCCGATATAGTGGACGCATACGACATCCACACAAATCATAGCAAAATGAGTTGCCTCTCGTGTTTAAGAAGCAACCTCTATGGGCCTGTTGTGAATTTAATCTAAAATCGAAACATGAAATATGTCGATTGATTAGATAGTGGGATCGTACGATTCCGAAATGTAAGCTAAAGGAAAGATGGTTCCCACTGTGGCCAGGAAGGAACCATACCTGCATCAGCATATACAGAAGAGAAGTGGCGGGCGGAGATTAATTGAAGATTTACATACATGACACGCAAATTAAGTTTTAGTTTTATTGGTTGTGAAAAGCAGTGTGCTAAATATGATAAAAAATATTTGTAAGCAAGTTTTATCAGTAACAACAAATGATAATATTGTTGTTACATAAGAGAGTAACATACACAAGTGAGACCCAATATAAGATTTTGTTTTCTGCTGTTCCTATTATATTTTATTTGCCCCACTTGAGAAAAGAAGATATTTTTTTGAGTCATTGTACGAAATTGTAAAAGCACCAACGTAAAATAGTTATTTAATTTCCCTGAAGAAAAATGAAGGGCTTAACTTCCAAAGAAAACCTACCTTAGTTTTACAATCAGCACAGAAGCGGTGTTTCCTTAAGTAGTTGTGGAGCGTATCGTGTAGCGTGTTGAAGTGTACGAGCGTGACGTGGTCCCGGGCCGAGGCACGCATGGCGTCCCAGGCGGTGCGCCAGGCCGCACGGCCGCCCCAGCCCCACGCGGCCCAGCCCCAGCCGCACGGCGCCCCGGGCCCCGCCGCCCCGGGCCCCGCCGCGCCGGGACCCGCCGCGGCCCCCGCGCCCGCCGCCTGCGCGCCCCAGCCCCGGGCTGTGCCCGCCTCCAGCGAGTGTAATGAACATCGCTGGGATTTCTTCCATCGTGGCTGACTAAGAATTAGACATTCGAGGCCCGAACTAAAATGAAAGTTTGCGTTTTATAGTTAACAAGAAATATAAGCATTTAAAACTCCGCTAATTAATACGTAAAGGTTTGTTTCAACTTCAAGGTTACTCGAAAAAAATAATTAAATTAGCCATAGGTTTTTTGAAAAAGAGGCTGCATCAACTGGTCTCGGCTGGAAGGACTTCGAAGTCGCCGCACAAGATCGCAAAAAATGGAAATTTCTTCTTAGAGCCCTATGTCCCTGATGAGGGGCCACAGGATCGCATCATCATCATAGGTCTTTTACATCGAAGTATAATATATAGGTACTTTTCATTCACACAAAAATTAGGTACTTTCAGTAGGCTGTAAGTGAAGCCACACTAACAACCAGTTGCACCAAAAAATTGAATAATTTTGTTATTATTTTATGTTTTCGTCCTAATATTTATGATATATGTATACCTGCTTACTTTACTATTATATGTATGTTTTGGTAACATAATAAATATAAATAATAGTATGCTAATTATTTATATCCTGTTTTTGATACTCGTGAAAGTATCATCACTACATAGTATAAAACAAAGTCGCTTTCTCTGTCCCTATATCCCCTATGTATGCTTAAATCTTTAAAACTACGCAACGGATTTTGATGCGGTTTTTTTTAATAGATAGAGTGATTAATGAGGAAGGTTTTAGTATATAATTTGTCAAGTTTTTGTATCCATTAGCTAAAATATCGCGGGCGAAGCCGCTGGCGGGAAGCTAATAATAAATAAAACAAAGTCAGGTTTGTTTGAACACTTATAAATTGAGAATGGATTTTTATGGTTTTTGATTTGTTGTATTTGTCTCCATCCCGAATAGCATAATAACTACTAATAAAAACATTGCAATTTTTTTTTTCTTAGCTTGTGCTGTCCCACTGCTGGGCAAAGGCCTCCCCATCCTGCTTCCACACTTCCCGATCCTTCGACCGAGCCCACCAGTCTCGATGGTGAGCATCTAGGTCGTCGCGCCACCTTTTTCGGGGCCTACCCCGTCTGCGGTGTCCATCCTGGGGTGTCCACTGGGTGACAATAGTGGCCCACAAATTGCAAATTTACGAAAAAAAAATGATGGAATGCTACGAAATTCGCCGATCCGGCTTGTTTAAGTATAAACGATAGAAAGTTTGGTGCAACCGGCCATAAATGTTACAAGAGTACAAACAGCATGTTACATTTTCCAAATTACTGTAAGAGAGCATGTTTAAATACTAATAATAATCTTGGATAACATCCTTACTAATATTATAAATGCGAAAGTAACTCTGTCTGTCTGTCTGTTACGCTTTCACGCCAAAACTACTGGACCGATATAAATGAAATTTGGTACAGAGATAGAATAGACCCTGAGGAACAACATAGGCTACTTTTTACCCGGGTGCGCTAAGTAGTTCCCTCGGGATGCGGGTGAAACCGCGGGAAACAGCTAGTAAGGTAATAAATAACAGCACATACCTGTGACCATTTAGTAATGTGGCTAGGGACTGTGGATGTATTATTTTGTCTTCTCTAATAGTCATAATTTCATCGGGTGTCAGCACCAATGGATCCAATGTGGGATGTCCTGATTTACATAGCTGATAAAAAAGGCGTTCCACACTGTAAAATAATAGTAATTATTAATTGTCACCATATGAATAGAATAATAATATTAAACTTTCAGCCTAGACCACTCATCATAACCTAACCGGCTGTAATGTCTTATACAGAGTGACTGCCTATCTGACCTCAACAACCTAGAGTTACCAGTAAATCTAGACCAGTCTTGAAGTTCAAATGAATTGTCAATCAAATCAGTATTATAGAAAAACATACGATTATATTAATTATATTTTTTTGTGACTTAGCTAAAACAATTTTTTAGCAATAGAACTCTAATAACCAATCTATCTACATACTAATAAATAAAGCTAAAGAGTTTGTTTGTTTTAACACACTAATCTCTGGAACTCAATCCTTACTTTCAGCACTTCCCGGGGCAAGCATAAACTGTAAAGATTCCCAGTAAAAAACAGGTCACAAATTATCTCAGGATTTCTTTTTTAGCTATCATCATAATTGCTTCCATATAGGTCATGAAATATCAAGTTGAAGTAAGACAGTGATTTCCAAACCAATCATCATACAAATCGTCGGCGTCAGTGCAGGACCTTCTAAATGCAAAAAAAAATGTTTTTGAAAAAAGTTGTTTTAATTTGATCACATCGCTTTTAGAAAAGTTTTTATTGTCTACTGTAAAACATGTTTTTTTTTGCATTTAGAAGGTCCTGCACTGACGCCGACGAAATGTAGTTTGCTTCGTAGGGGGGGAAGTTCATGTCATCATCTGCCTAGTCTCTCCACAACTATGACCATTTCTTTTTTTTTTAACTTTATTGGAGTAAAGCAGGCAGTATGTATTCAATGGAATATTGCATTAATAGCTTCTTGTTTGTAAAGATAGTAGAGTGGAAAGCATTACATTATGTCCCCTACATTTTCATAAACACAATGATTATTTCACAAGTGTATATGTAATTAAAAAATCTTTTTTTTAAATTAGGCTGAAAATCAGCACTTTTGGAATGTCTAATGAACAAATATGGTGGGCATTTGTTACTTTACCACTTCCTATGTGTTTTTGCTGGGAAGTAGAAGTGCAATTTCAAAAAAAATGTTTGTTAAGATCATTACACTTAATAATAAACTGTCTGATTACAGCTTATGTCCAAAATGAATGCTATTTATAAAGTAATAATAAAGAATATTAAAACTCGTATTCTTTTGCAATCCCTTAATTATGGATAGTCTGCGAAGACATCAATTAAAAAAAAATGTGCTGCATTCATTGGAAATTAGCAATTCAGAGGGAACAAGTTAACGCATCTAGATAAAAAGCCCCATCTATATCCATACCAAATTTCATACAAACTGGTACAGTATTTTTACCATTAAATTGTAACAAACATACAACCAAACACCTTGGCAAATCACTTTCACATTTTAAATATTAGTTAGGATGGTGGTGAATTTAACCTCCTTATGTAGTTTTATTTAGTATGCAAAATAAACATACAGAGATACAAAATGAAGTATGCAATTTTAATATTGTTTTGTTGTATATTATAAGTTTAAAATTCATTGAATAATGCAATATAACATAAATTGTTAAAATCTCTATAGGTTATGGTTATCTTGACAGTGAATTATTGTTTTCTAAGTTTGTGCACTGACATTTTGTTATCTGATAGATATTGTAAATATATTTTTCACACCATTCCGCTATTAAATAAACAAGGATTTTTTATTAAATTAGTACTGTACCTTCTTCTACAGCCTACACAAGGAATGCTTTGATTTAGTACATTAAATATATCAGAAGCATCGACTCTGAGCGCTGCTTTTAGTTCGTCCGTCGTTAGGATTCTATATTTGCGCATGAATTCTTCGTACTCGCGACCTTTTACTTGTGGGTTGTCACAAATTAGACCCATTGTGTTTAAATCCATGATCATCTGGAAACAAAAACAAATTTCGTTAGATTTCAACAAAGGAATATAATCGCAAAATAAGGTCATCTGCAAGACGTCATTACATTGAATGAAATCAATGAACTTTGGATAAATTGTCTTAACCGTGACTGAAACTAAAATTCAGCCGAATATCGACGCAAGAAACTGCGTAACATTGTTTACTTTTTATAACAGGAGTGACCGATTCCTTTTCATTATTACTATCCATGAATAATCTACGCTTGTGGTAATGTCAAAGTGCATGAAACCACTTACTGTTAGATTTTCGTAGATAGTTAACGGCAATTGCCGTCTTTTTATCACAGGTTCTTTTTCGCTGTTGTATATATCAACTAATTTCGCCATTTTAATGATTAATCACATAAAATCGCAGATAAAATACACAAATATAACAAAATGACGGCCAACTTCTCTAGAAATACACGTCGTGCGTTGCGTCTGACACAGCACAACCACAGATAAAAGGATATTTTTTAAGGGTTCTAAGATAAGTTTGTCAACTGTCAACCGTATGCCACTTGCACTTGCCACTGCCCCACAGCACTGTTCCTGCCAGTGGTTCATGCCTCCACTATCACCCACTGCTATCCTGCTAGCATGCTGTGCCACTTGCCAGTGCTTTCCATTCCGAATGTGTTATTTACAGCATAGAGTTGATCTACTTAATTTTTTATTTTTCTATCAAATATTTAGGATCAAGTTCGTCAAATAAAAGGGGGCCATGAGTCGTTGGAATACATCGGTGAAAGTTTTATCTACTAACTGTGTAGTCAGTATAGTTATAATCAATTGGTCTGATGGCCAGCACATGATATTAATGGTATATGAAAAAAAACTGTTCCTGTTACTTCGTGGGCCGTGTTTGGCTATATGTCTATAGCCATTTCTGCCATTCTAACCCAAGGTGTGCCCAAAAAATAATAAATAAATATATAATCATCGGTCTACTCCCATAGAATAATAACTAAACCATAAAAGGAAGACTAAAAATGAATTCAGTAACTTAATTTAGTTATTTTTTCTAAGTCTTTTCCCAACTATTTTTGTTGGGGTCGGCTTCCGCCTTCCAGTTATGGAGGGTAGAAGTAAGGAGGACCGTCTTGTATAGGGAACAAGTTGAAAAAATTACTACCTGTAAACAGCTAGTTATTGTTGGACGATTCACTGAAATAGCGCTAGTGTTTGGTTTGTTTGGGTTTTGGTTTGTTTAGGTTTGTTCCAGTACTGGTACTCTAACCAGTTAAACCAGGTTCGTTGGGGAGACATACTGTCTGAATCGTACAGGTTGGAGTGTGGGGTGAGACAGGGGGGGTTAACCTCGCCCAAGCTCTTCAACCTGTACATAAATGAGTTGATCGTTGAACTCAGCGACAGACCAGTCGGATGTAAAATTAATGGTGTTAGCGTCAATAATTTAAGTTATGCGGATGACATGGTGCTGCTGGGTCCAACGGCTGGCTCAATCAGGGAGATGTTGAGCATTTGTGAAAGGTATGCGACAACCCACGGCCTGGTATATAATGTAATGAAAAGTGAATATCTGATCTTTGCTGCTCCCGGTAGACATCTACATTATGAGCCCGCGATATCACTCAATGGACGAGCAATTAAAAGGGTCGCTCAATTTAAATACTTGGGGCATTATGTCACTGAGGACCTCAAAGATCGGGTAGATATGGATCGCGAGCGGAGGGCACTAGCAGCTCGATGCAATATGCTGGCTCACAGATTTGCTCGTTGTAGTAACGAGGTCAAGATTACTCTGTTTAAAGCATATTGTCAAGGGTTTTACACGGGCAGTCTGTGGGTCAACTGTACGCGGAGGGAGCTAGATGCTCTGCGCGTGCAATACAATAACGGCTTCAGAGTGCTGTTGAGGTTGCCCAGGTTCTGCAGCGCGTCTAGCATGTTTGCTGTTGCACGAACTGACGACTTTTATGCCATTATGAGGAAGAAGACCGCATCCTTAATATACAGAATGAGGGCTAGCAGCAATAGCATTTTGAAAATTCTAGCAGAACAGCACGATTCACCGTTATTAAAACACGCTGTTCGGTTGCTCGTGAGGCAGGAATGAAACATGTGTATATGTATGTTGCTTAATAATTAAATACTAACCCATAGTAGATAAGTTGCTTCTGTACTAACCAGTGGACCAATGTTGTCAAATTAAATAAAATATATTATTATTATAACAGTTTTAAACAGAGTGAAATGTGAAGGGTTGAAAAACTCAGAAAAAAAAAAAAATTTTTCGTTACCATTAATGCGCGGTCACAAAGCGGAAGTATTTCTATCTTTCTTACTTTAGAATTCTACTTTAATACTTTATGGCGCTGTTTATAAAATCTATCCACTTGCTACTGTGGCGCCATCTTAATTTGCTCCTTTTCAGCGGACACTTTTAATATACTGAGTGGGTACTCCTTATTTCTACCCTCCATACTTCAAGTCAAACCGGATGCAGCTGAAAGTTTACATGGAGTGACGTCCACAACCCAAATGTCAATGTCTTTCTGTCCCTGTCAATCCATTTCTGTCAAAAAACTGCAATTTGTCAGTACAGTTTATTTGCAAATAATTTGTTTATTTGCGAAATTGTCCTAAGCATATTTCTTAAAAAGTGTGCTGTAAGCGACTTGTATTAATATTAACAGAAAACAGTTTTTTTCACAATGTCTAAAATATTTACTCCCACTAATCAAATACGATTAACCAATGTCGCTATCGTAAGGTTAAAGAAAGGTGGTAAGAGATTTGAAATAGCTTGCTACAGGAATAAAGTGGTATCGTGGAGAAACAAACTGTGAGTCACTAATATAAATATAACATATAAGTAAACATCTATAACAGCTTCTGATACTAATAAATACGTATTGTTTCAGAGAAAAAGACATTGATGAAGTTCTGCAGACACACACTGTATTCACAAATGTCTCAAAGGGACAGGTTGCTAAAAAAGAGGATTTGGTCAAGATATTTGGTAAGGAAGATCAAACAGAAATATGTAAAGAGATCTTAGAGAAAGGGGAACTCCAAGTTTCAGACAAAGAAAGACACTCCCAGATTGATTCTTTATTCAAAGATATTGCAACCACAGTCGCCGATAAATGTGTTAATCCTGAAACAAAGAGGCCATACCCTGTGTCAATCATAGAAAAAGCTATGAAGGATATCCACTTCTCTGTTAATGTTAACAAAAGTGCTAAACAACAGTCACTAGATGTCATACAGCTATTGAAAAAAGAGATACCACTTGAGAGGGCCCAAATGAGGGTAAGGATCTTACTGACAGGAAAGGAAGCAAGGAAAACTAAGGACAAAGTGGTGAAACTTGCTATGAGTGTTGAAGAAGAGAACTGGGACTCTGGCACTGCCAATATAATTTGTTTGATTGACCCCGGTAACTTCAGGGTGTTGGATGAGCTGGTCAGGACCGAAACGAAAGGGACTGGACAGTTTGAACTGCTTAACTTAAAAGAAACTGTTGAAGGAGAACAGGCTCTGTAATTGTAATGTTGAATGTTGTTATTTTTGTTTTAAATTTTATTTAAAATGAGTATTGTATGAATGAGTAGTGTGGTTGTTTTTGTAGTTGAAAGTCAAGATATCAAATCTTATAAATGTCATTGATGTCCCCTAAAATGTCTTTTAAGCAACTTATGTAGGTATTGTACTCTGTTTACATAAATACTGATAAATAATTTGTATGTTTGTATCTTATAAATAACTTCTGTATTTTTTTATTAATAAAATATCAATAGAATTGTGAGTGCTTTTATTTGACACTGTAAAGAATTAAATTGTGAGACTTCTTACTATAAAATATTTAGAATTATGAAATGAAACTTTCATCTACACTAATATTATAAAGAGGAAAACTTTGTTTGTTTGTAATGAATAGGCTCAAAAACTACTGGACCGATTTAAAAATTCTTTCACCATTTGAAAGCTACATTATCCACGAGTAACATAGGCTAAATTTTATTTTGAAAAAATAGGGTTCCGTAAGATATTTGGGTTTTTCGGACACAAGGTGTATGAAATCAACCAGAAAAGTTACTTTTTTTTACGTACGCTACTAATCTCAGGAACTACTGGTCCGATTTGAAAATTCTTTCAGTGTTAGATAGCCCATTTATTGAAGAAGGCTATAGGAGCGGAGCACCACTATTCCACGCAGACGAAGTCGCGGGCAGAAGCTAGTTCTTAATATTTACAAAAAGCCACTGGATATTTTTAATAAAACCCTTACAGTTGTTTCACAACCCAAGGTAGCTGCTTCATGCACCTGGATAAAAGTAGCCTAAAACCATCTCCAGGGTAAATCTTTGATGACCTGAGTGGTTTAGTGGTCAACATGCCGGAATACCACGCAAGAAGTCCCGGGTTCGATACCCGGCCGGGCAGAAATTGAAATGATGAATTTTAATTTCTGTGACGGGTCTGGGTGTTACTATGTATAATATGTATATATTTAAAAACGTATATAAGTAGTATATCCGTTAATCTAGCACTCATAACACAAGCATATTAGTTGCTTACTTTGGGGCTAGATGGCGCTGTGTGAAATTGTCCAAGGATATAAAAAAAATAATCTTTCTCCATACCGAATTTCATGTAAATGGTTCAGCCAATTTACCATAAAAGTGTAGCAAAGAACTCACATTTGCATTTATGATATTAGAATTAATATCCCAATAATGGCTGCTAAGGCTACTGCTTTAACCAATAGTTATTATTGAAGCTAAGATTTACATAATCTTAACAACGCAATCTTGCTACGAATTGTATGCATTTTAAGAAACCAATTTTACAAATATAGGATGGTTATCTATTTCAAAGTTTTATATTCTATCGTTTAATTAAATTGAGAGTTTAACATTGTATTTTCTTAATACATGCTTAATGTATTAGCTCGTGGCTAAGCAACAGCCGCACGGGTCGACCGATCAAAGGTTAAGCTGCGCTTGGCGCGGTCGGTCCGTGGATGGGTGACCATCTTTGTCATAGCGAGACTCCTCCGTGCCTCGGAAAGCACGTTAAGCTGTTGGTCCCGGTTGTCATTTGTACATCTTTGACAGACGTTACGGGTAGTCAGAAGCCAGAAAGTCTGACAACCAGTCTTACCAAGGGGTACCGTGTTACCCGGTAACTGGGTTGTGGAGGTCAGATAGGCAGTCGCTCCATGTAAAACACTGGTACTCAGCTGCATCCGGTTAAGACTGGAAGCCGACCCCAACATAGTTGGGAAAAGGCTAGGCAGATGATGATAATGTATTAGGTATTCTTGGGTAGTTAGATTAAAAACAAATGAAAAAACAAGTTCACTCTATTGCTCTACTTTGTGAATTATTTCTTCATCATTATAAAATAAATTAATAAATTTATTATTCACCAACTGTTTGTGATTTCATACCTAGCGTTACTAGTTTATGTTATAAAAGCGAAGGTATTTGTCTGTCTATTACGCTATCACAGTAAAATAGCCGAGGAACCGATTTAATATAGATCTCATTGAAATAATATCAAAGTAACCAATTTAACTTTGATTGTATGTTTGTTACTCTTTCGCAAAACGACTGAATAGGTAGTATCTGTCAAAATATAGGAATAAAAAAACGGAATTCTACTCTGAATCAAAGGGTCGAATCACATAGTGAATGAGTGAATAATAATGTGATCATCAATGTTCATCCCTACATCATTTCATATTTTGGCGGCTAAAATCTCAGTGACCTTTGAGGTTGTTGCCAGTTCTAATAAAATACAAAATTAAATTAAATTCAAGAAGAATAACTTGTAAACACACTGCAATAATGGTAAGTATGTATTATATTATACTATATAATTAAAAAAATCTAGATCGAACAAGATTTTTTCTTGTTTCTTTATGTTATTTCATTTTGCAAAAGCACAAAAAACCGGTTTTTAATCGAATCGTATAACGGAACGTTGAAGTGAATGTACCATCCAAATGACAAATTAAAAAGTTTTTATTTTTCTTATATTGGTACGAGATTTTATTGATTGTTTTCTTTCATAAGATTTTCGGCCAGACGGCGACTGAAATTGCAAGTTACTGTGATATATTTATTTTCAATAATTAACTATTCTTATCAACCAATTAAATGAGCAGGGATATCGAGTTATGTCTATAAGTAATGGAAGGTACAGAACTGGGTGGCGACCAGCAATTTTGTTTGAGATGGAACAATTTTCAAGCGAATATAACTTCTCAATTCGAGGCATTGCGCGATGATGAGGACTTCGTGGATGTCACCCTGGCATGCGAGGGGCACCGGCTGGAGGCACATAAAGTGGTTCTTTCGGCATGTAGTCCATATTTCAAGGAATTATTTAAAGTAAGTCCATCTTTCACTCCCCACACTTTGATGTGTCACCATTACAATGACTCTAGTGAAAGTTGTTATGTATAAAACACTTGATCTACTTACAAATGCCATGTCTCGCGTTCCGGTTAAGTACTCGTGATTTCATTTATTTGTACCTACTTTAAAATTCTGTTTCACAATTTCTAATTAACTCATTACCATTGGGGCTATAGATTACATTTGTCATGGAAGCATAATGAATTCTTTATACACATAATGTGACCATTACGGTTCATGCTAATGAATATGTTTGCCTAATTTTTAATATATTAAAAATGATTTTGTAACATATAATTTTATCTGGGGTCATTGGTACTGAAATCTTTATGAGAACAAGATGACCTGCCAAGTGAATGATGAAAGTTGCTCAGCTATACATTACTGTACATGAATACCATTATGTATCAACTCTTTCTATATTTTTTATTGCTTTTTCTACCAATAAATAATTCAGTTATTTGGTTCAGTACAAATTAATAAAATGAATCATCATCATAATAAAAAAAAATGTCTCCTTTTGCTGAATCAATGCTAATACAATGTGTATAATGTTGTCTCTATGAATTCTAAAATTTAAAAGAGATTCTAATATTTTTTTTGTTAATATGATGTGGTGTGGGATGTGGTCAACTATCTACTCTACTACTTGTGGTTTTATGATAACTGTATCTTATCCAAATATAAAATTACACCTTCATTATGACAATGGCTTTTGCCTTCAAAATTTCCCTTTATGGTGACTAGAACACTAACCCGTATTTATGTATCACCAATTATAATGTTGAGGTAAAATATATTAATATTTGTTTGTTTTGTCCTCAATAATATTTTATAACAAAGGATAAAATCTGTGAAATAGATGCTTCTGATTGAGAAATTTCCTTGTTAAATGGGAGGGTGAATGGTCATTGAGTGTTTCATCAGTCTATAAATAACACTTTGAGACATTCTAATTTCTAGGTTAAGACTTAGGATTATACAAGTTATAGATATTCTCTGTAAACATTTTTTCCTATCACATTTTATCAATCTATTTACATCTTATCTTGTTACTAACAATGCATGAGCTAATTTAATCAAGCACCATTATTAAACAAAGATAGTAGGCAACTATCTACAAAATGTCCTCTCAATACAACATAAGAATAGACTTCGCCAGTTAGTTGTATGTTAACCTTTTGATTCCAAAGTTCAAACATTATCCCCCTTGTTCATAAAAACTTGACATTCATAAACATTTGATAAACATTACCTGTCATTGTCATTTTCTTTTCAATGGAAAGAGACGGCAATATAGTTATAGTGTTTAGCTGTTGTGTTTGGTGAACTATCTCAATTTTTGTGAACAATGGATATATTGATATTTTTTTGATTTTAAGTATTACAATCTATCATTATGCTCAATGTGCTTTCTTTTTATTCCAATTTAAAAGACTAATAAGTTCCATTTCATGGTGAAAGAGGTTTTTATGTGATGGTATCAAAGAAGTTGAGGTAATGACTATTTATGAAGTTATAATGATTAATTAAAAACAGTTACATAATTCTGTTATTTATCACGATGACGGCCGTTATTGTTGATTGTTATTGTTGATTAAACCCACATTGTTACTTTCAGAACAATCCATGTCCTCACCCTATAATATTCATGCGCGATTGCGAGGTGTCGCACGTGCGCGCGCTGCTACAGTTTATGTACGTGGGGCAAGTGAACATAGCACAGGCGCAACTCAGCGCCTTCTTGCGTACTGCCGACGCGCTGCAAATTAGAGGCCTCACAGACTGTTCACAACACAACGACAAAGTAATTCATTACATTACATTCTCATATAAAAAATGTTATTAAAACTCCCACATTAAACCCTTTTTCTTCATTAATCTGTTACAGAAAGTGAATCGAAAATCACCTCCTTCCCAACTACGTAATTTGCTCAGCGCCAAGCCGTCACACTCTACCTCCTCCTCCAAAGCCGCAAACCAAAATGTCGAGACGACCTCTGTTGAAGACCAAGAACAAAACACAAGTCGTCGCTCCACAAGAAATTCTCCCGATGTTGCCAGAAACAATCTCAATGAAGAAGCTCCTTTTCAAACTTCTAGTCAAATGAGGCCTAATAATGATGACTATAGAGAAATTCCCAATTACCCAGCTCTAAGGGTGAAAACTGATCTCGAAGCACCTGACGTGAAAAATGAAGAGAGTGATATTCTTATGGACCCCGGAGACCCTGAAAGAACAGACAAATGTCAAGAATTTAATGCATCCGATCTTTTGGAACCAAAAATGGAAGTCATGGAACAAGAAGCTAGCGACGAAGAGCGTTCCAGCTTTCCTCAGATCTACTATAACGAGAACAACGCGCTCGCGAATCCATTTGCTGCATTGCAAGGTTTGCACAAATTGTTTAGATACGTTGCAAACTTGACTGGTATGGAGATGATAATTTTCGCATTATTGTCGCAGGTAATATGGAGCTGATGGCCGGGATGAACACAGAGCTGCGAGACGAGAATGCGGAAGGTAAATATAATCATTATCTGTTCACTATCACGTCATTATCACACGCACACGTCGACTCGGACAGCCGCGCCCCCGGCGAACCTCTTTTTAGCTTATTTGACGAAAAATAATAATTCGGACGTAGTAGAGAGCGCGCGCGGTCTCGTATAGTCTGTCGAGTCAGGTGGCTAGGCGCGCGGGTGTCGGGCGACGCGCGACCCGCACCGCGACCGCACGCTCGCCGTGTCGCCGCTCGCACTCCTGCAGGGGCGGCGCTACAGTTATCTTATTCAAATGCTAACACCTGCAACCGAAACCTTAAGAGTTGCTAGCCCTTTAACCACGCAGGATTTTTGACATTCAATCAAATTATTCATGATAAACCTCTCATTACAACATGTAAAGGAACAACCTTCGACTACTGCCCGTAGGGTACAATACAACAAAACCTTCCTTCAAATTAACAACAGGGCCATTTTATCTCATTGAGGAAGTGATAGTCGATGTGAAGTAGTGCAATGGCAATGGCATTTGAATACGGTAACGGGTGGCACTAGCGCGGCGCGGCAGCGGCGGTGCGGCAGAGCGGCAGTGCGAACGTGGTGTTGTTGGCAGCGGGCGGCGCCGGCGCGGCCGGGGGCGCGGGCGGCGGGGTGCAGTGCGCGGGCGGCGGGGTGCAGTGCGCGGTGTGCGGGCGCCGGTACAGCAACGCGTCCAACCTGCGCCAGCACGTGCGGCTGATCCACGAGGCCAAGCCGGTGGCGTGCGCCACGTGCGGCCGCTCCTTCAAGACGCCGCTGTACCTGCGCCGGCACACGCTGGCGCAGCACCCGCCCGCCCGCCTGTGTAGCAAGCCGCCGCCGCCGCTGCCCGCGCTGCGGCCCGCCCAGCGCTTCCCGCAGTAGTCACACGTCGCGCTCTCTCCTCTCCCCTCCGACGCGCGAGGAACGTTACCGTCGAGGAGACGCTACGTTGCCCCCCATTACTGCAATCTTCGTAGATATGACGACATGCCAGCGATAACTGTTGTACACCTCTTTATCAGTGGGAATGTTTATCGCCAGCTGCTCGTTGTGTTCTTTTCCTACGATACGAAACATTTCATGGCATTTCGCTGTTACATACTCCATAGAATAGAAAAGGTAGCGTTGTGTCTCTTCGTACGGCGAAGTCGTGAAGATGTGGCTTATAAAGTCGTAACGAAGACTGTCAATAGATATATCTAGTCTGTGATCGGAGTGTCGCCGGGGGCCTATTTGCCGTCACACCTCTCCGCTTATTGTGTGCCTTTCTATAATATACCGAGTGCCAGATATATGTCGCATTAACGAGTTTCTTGTGGAGATGTTTTCTCTATATATAGTTTAACATAGCAATAATAGTAATGTTGATCATGTTATGTTATAACCGTTAAGAATAACGATTACTTGATTCAGTTCTCTCCTTGCGTCATCTCAGAAGTAAGGGGAATTTTGTTAATAATATACCTATAGGAAACCCACATTTTAGTCATAGAGTCGTACGACCATTGAGTCATGGGATAAGGGTTCTAGTTAAGTGACTAATGGAAGCTCGTTAAGGGGACACATACAGTACCTTCCTTTCTGACAATAGACTGATTGTTAAAGCATTTGTTGCAACCGGTGCTGATTTTACATAACATAACATAGGTTATTTACTGGTTACATAATTATTATACATACAAACATTATACACGTTATCCACATTTGGGCGACACTTTCTGTCTGAGATAGAAATAAATAAATAATAGGAGTATTTTCATAATAGAGTATAATTTTTTTGTACTGCGTATGACGGAAAGTGTCGACCATATCCGTTTTATTTGTCGAACACGCGGACTCATGTACGTAGCTGTGTGTCCATAAGCCCGCGCTAAACAACAATAGTGATATTTTTATACACAATAGTTTTATCTTTACACAATGTTATTGTTGAGTGATTGGACGGCTCCCGGTAAATAGTTTGTACAAAATCTCAGATATAATGAATAGTAAGTCTTCAAAAATCGTATATTAAAATAAAACCTTACTACAATAATATATTAGTTGTTTAGGGTGGAACACCACGATTATGTTGCCATACGACATCTTGTGCACTGTTACGTGCTCATCACATACAAAAATAATCAGTTGATTTTTCTGTAAGTCTAATAATGGCTTTGGATCGATTTTATTACACAATAATAAATATCAACATGATTTATTAATGTGGCCGAATTCGCGTTGAATTCGCTTGCTTAAGGGTGCCGATAGATTATAAATAAATCAAGATTATTAGTTGACAAATAAATATGATGTTTCAGAGTTTATCCTCGCAATATTTTAAGTTAATACATCATTTAGAGAGTATTACACAATACAATCTTTATGTAATAGATTCTCAGTCGCCATTCAATAATTAGAATCTGATTATATTCTAATTGTGTAACTATCATTTGCACATATCAAATGACTCCATACATTCACTAGGTTCCTATAGCTACGGTACCCTAAATAAATAATGTGCGAGCGAGGAACAGTCAATATACTTTAATATTGAATATAAAGAACAGTTCAGCGCTCAAAGTTGGCTTCATAAATAGGTTAGAATACGTTGGTTATATATAAATCATTTACTAGATAATGTTGAGACGACATCTTGCCATAAGTCCCACTAGCCCAGTGTCGTAGTGAGCACTGTTCCAACATTATTACAAAGTAGAACATAAGAGGAGGGATTTTTTATTACTTATATTTTTATATAACTTTAAATTTTGATCGGTTATTTCTTTAATGTTTTTTTGTAGATGTATAAAATGATTGCCATGAAAAAGCACATCTAGTCATTTTGTAATAAAAGCATTTAGAGGGGACACTTCTTAAAGGTATGATTAGGGTTGTGAGTAACAATATTAGTTTGTCTTTTGAAAATTTAATTGTAAACTTATTGGAATAATGTGTGATCTCAAGTGACTTTATTTCCATGATCTCCAAATTTTTATTTTGCATTTATTTTTAACAGTGTTTTAATATTTAAAATATTACGGAAGAAAGTTAATTGCAATAATAATTACTCTAAAATAATCGCTTATACGTATTAGTAATAGTAATTTTAAAAAGCACTTTTCTTAAATAATAATTTTAATCCCAATTACTAAGTTAAGGTGCAGCTTTTATTATTGACATATTTAAATGAAAAATATAATGTATAAAAAAATGAATCTCTTCACACTGCTGAACTTAAATAGAAATTATATAAAACTAGAAATTTTATCATTATGATAGTAATGTTTATTGATGTCATTAATACAGAATGATTACTTTTTTAATTCACTGCAATTATGAACACATTAATGTACTCACACAGCGATTGCTGCCGATTCATTGAGTCAGCTTCAGGATCTAATAAAACATAATCCAGCTTTGAAACCATGGTCAATCAATTGTTCTTTGTCTATAGTTAACTTGTTTTCAACAATCAGTTATTTTAATGTTATGAACTTAGTATTTCAAGCAATTACTGACTGCTAATTTGTCTATCTTTAATGTGAAAATTAATAAAATGTAATTACGTTTATCTGCACATTCGCTTTGTGCAGATTATTAAACTTGTGTACATACATCAATGTATTTTTTACTAAATATCAAAAAATAAAGTATTGCGAAGAAATTGTGATTTTTAGTTATCGTGCCGAGTCGATCTGGTCTACCTTGACATTTCACTCAAACCTTGAAATATTTTTTATGAATTTCTCGATTTACATTATCTCATAGTCGCCTATCACTACTAATGCTTCACTAGACATATTCTATTAACATCTCTATTCATCCGATTACATTATGGGAGCAAAACTCATGTCCCTATAATATTTGTGGTGTGTGTGGTATAGCTGTAGGGAGATGGGACGGTAGACGCAATCGTCCGGTCCCCGACGCCGTGTGGCTGGAGCAGCACCGACGCGCCTTGCCCTTCGTCATCAAGCGCGAGAACGAGCGAGGCGGCGCCGCCGCACCTAGACTTGTGAGTTTAACTTAAACATATGTAATGTCATCTCGAATAGCTTACTCCTAATTTGTTTTTATCAAATAAAACAAGTTTTAACATAGGCCAAATACTTTTGCTGTCACACCGTCGTGAGTATGTGAAGTGAGCGTCGGTGACTGATGAAGCAGCATTTGTTGACTATTCACTTCACACAAAAATTAAATAAAAGCTTTATTTAATTTTTAACCTCTACGGACAGCAGGACTGTGTATAGTTTTGTGTATGTATCGAGTACGGGGGATGTGATTACACTATGTGTACTGTCTTCTAGATAAAGTTGGGTGAAGGCGTAGAGATACGGGAGGAACTGTTGCGCGGCGTCAAGTGGGGTGACTACCGGAAGGTGACGCGAGGGCTGGCAGCGGCGCTGTTTTCCCCAATCGAGCTGGCAACGTGCTCCGTGACGGGGCAACGATGGTCCCGCGCCGGCCAGGAGTCGCGGCCCACCAAGCCGCCGCTGGACCGGCGCCGGGTCCACGCGCTCATCTCCTACGTCAGCCGACACTTCCCCGACGTGGAGGTCAGCAGGATCAAGCAGGTGCTAGCTTACAAGTGCAAGGAGAACTGCGCCGCGCTCCGGATGAGGACCGCCAGGTGAACTAACACTTTTGACGTCATATGTCATGCTAACTACAGTCTCATATGGCAGGGTATCTTCGTAATAAAACTCTGGTAAAATTTGTCTTTACCAGGGAAGAGCTTTTTTCGTTAGCGGCCAGTTTAACAAAATTTTAGAAATCAAATCTGGCGCAATGTGAGTATAATTTACCCCGTGATGTGCTGCTCGACAATGATCAGTTAAAGGAAGTCTTCGTACATTATCATATAATAAACATATCTACTTATATTCTATAATTATAATAAAATGATAAATAAACATAAAAAAACCTATTGAACTCGTCACTAGCATGTGATTTGGACCAGTAATTTCTGCGCAAATAGTCTGTACGACGATAGGTATTTGACCTGAAGCAGACTGTAGGTACCTACATGTGTGATAAGTACACTTTAATTTTTATTAATCTCAAGAAATGAATCAGAGGTTATCGCGTCACCATGCGTGCCATGGTTATCGCCATGAGTAGTAACATTACGACATGATATCAGAGGATACCTCGAACAAATAAATAATGATATCGGTTGAATCATGTTATTAACGAGACATTGTTGACGTGTTTTCGCCATGCTGGTACGTTATGCTAAACATAACATACAGATAGCGCCTGCCTGATAGTGAGTGGGCCAGTACCGGCCCCTTGACTTTCAACTTAAAACTTCATTGTGATAATACACTTATTACATACTTCTTTGACAGTCCAATAACTTTTTAAAGTATTCGTATCTTATTTATGTTTTGTTATTTCACTAATATGGGACGTTACCAATAAATTAAAGAATTATATTAAATTGCATCACTATGTAATTTCACTAAATAGATTATAATATTTTCTATCACATAGTTGTTCAGTGTTTATTTCTCTTGTTTAAAGAGTGTGATAGGATCAAGTCTGAAGTCATCATCAGTCTAATATGTCAGATCAGTCTGTAGTGACTAATATGATCGATTGTTTTTTTAATGATAATTAATCTATACATATGTATAAAACGGATCAACGCACGGCCTAAACCGCTGATCGTAGAAACCTGAAACTTGGAGGGTGTGTTATTTCTATGACGTAGGCATCCGATAAGAAAGGATTTTCCGAAAGTCTACCCCCAAGGGAGTCAAAAAGGGGGGCAACGTTTGTATGAAACTCTGTAATTAACATGCTTTTATTAGCTCGGGTTGTATGTATGTAACGGAATCTTTGAACCTAATTTTCACTGGTTTCTAGACGTCTGATCAACTTGGAACTTTGCACACGTGTTAAGGACCGATGACAATGCAATAATCCGATAAAATAAACTAAAAAAAAAAAAACACGCTCTTATTGCTGACCGAAATAAAAAATGGAAAATAAATAATAGTTTAAAAAAACTATAAAAACACGCTTTTATTGCTGACCGAACTAAAAAGTAGAAAATAATTTTGCTTGATATTTTAATTATTACACCTATTCTATTGGCAACCATTTATGAGAGGAGAGTCATGAAAATAAAGGAAAATGCACCCCACGCTTTTTACTCTGAATTGAATTATTTAAAAATTATTTTCTACTTTTTAGTTCGGTCAGCAATAAAAGCGTGTTTTTATAGTTTTTTTAAACTATTATTTTTAGTTTGAATTCGTATAGCCCACGCGGGCGAAGCTGCCGGCGGAAAGCTAGTAATTAAATACATCTACATGGGTAATAAGCAAGATTAATATTTTATTGAAATAAATATTATGAAATTAAGTTTGAAGTGAACATTCGTAGCAAGTAAAGGACTAGAAATAGGTAGTTTACAAAAAAAAACACATTATTATTTAGAATTCAGAAGCAGAGTATTATTAAAAATAATCGGTGAATATAGATGATAGTAAAGAATTCAGCCTCTCTTTTATTAATTAAACAATACATTAGTTGCAATTAAAATTGCAGTCGCTACTCATTGTGCCCAAGAATGTTATATTTTACAAAAAAATATATATTAAATCAAGTTTGCCGCCTTTTTAACCATGACCAACAAAATTAGTGTGTTTCGTTTATATCACTTCACTCATAGTGACGCGGCCATTATTGTTCGAAATGTTTGCATATTCGGATTGTCCTAAAATCTAGGGATGTGGCGACACCACGTTTTTTGTGAGTTTAGAGTTTTCTAAACAAAATATAAAAATGGTTGTGTTATTCAATCTGGACAATGATACTGCCAGAGTTTTTAGTTTACATTTTCATTGTTATAAATTCAATGATCTGATTTTATTGTTTATCTATAACCTTTCTGTACTGCTGACCTTTATCGGAAATTGATAATTCAATTCGTTCTTTTTTGGGTTCCGTAAGCATAGTCTTAAAAATCGGGAACTTATCATACTTCTAAGGTAATGAAAGTTCGAAAATCTTATGTCAAATTATTTTTTATTATTTATCAGAGTATAAATTGAGTTAGTCTTTGTTTATTCTTATATAACACTTAAATATGTAACTGTTTTCCGAAAGTACAGCTCAATTTTCAACAGACTTCAAATAGAGTTCAACATTGTAACCACTGATGTACCAGTGATGTACGAGGCTTATCGATAAAGATATGAATAAAAATAACGTTAAATCACACAATATAATTATGATTATTATGCAATAAACCCGAACACCAGAAATTGATGATACCTTCCATAATGATGACTTGTTGTTTTTATGTTTGTATGATATTATTGTGTTCGTATACCGCACCACTCGAGGCAGTAATACAATTTGTAGCAGGCTGTCGAACTGTTTCAGCGATTCGACCAACTACTTGCTGAGTGCGGCGGCGCGGCCCCCGCCCTGCGACGTGGACGCGCCGGGCGGCAGTGCGCGCTCCTCATACTCCAGCTAGTAAGTATTCCTACTGTGTAGTATCGCAAAAAGTCAAACATTATTTTTTTTATTTGATATTCCGAAATATCGATATCATGCTTAATTCTGGGGTCAAATCTGACAGGACATGGACATAGACAAAGTACTAAAATATTGAGTGTAGTTTTAGTAGCAAATATATCTCTAATTCTGACATTTGCCAAGCCGCTGTAGGATGTTTGCATTAGTGCCATGCTTTTTAATTGAAAGCAGTCTCTGCATGTTGTGTAGGAAATAAAACGATGCTGGGGATGTATCTAATGATTGCTGTTCTCTTATAGCGAGGCTTCGAAGGGTCCAGGGGGCGGCGGCGGCGCGGCGGGCGAGTACTCGCGCGGGCCGGGCGGCGGGGCGGGCGCGGCAGGGGGCGGCGCGGGGGGCGCGGGGGCCGCGGGCGCAGGGGGGGAGGAGGCGGACGGCGAGGCGCAGTGATGGCCGCCACGGTGTTGCATATCAATTTCATAATCTTGTTATTTTTTACCAAAAAAGAAGAGAAAATAAAGAAACTCGTCGCTCGGCGTCGCTCCCGAGGCGCTCGCCGCTCGGCCGCGGACGGGCTCCCGTCGATCGTTTGGAAAGATTTATATTTATTTGCGCGGCGTCGCGACGACGAACGACGGCGGTGAGTTGCCCGTGTAAAATATTCATATTTATTTAGGTGATATTTTTCTATTGGCTACTGATAAGATTTTATCTCGTTATGTATCTGCCGGCCGCGCCGGGGATGCATTGTCGTTTGTAAGGAAGGGGAGTGGAGTCGTGCCCGAAGCTCTAGCAATAATTTATCAGGTTCCTAAGACATGTTTTGTAGTTAGATTCTATTTGCACGAATTTTCGCAAACACTGCCGCTTTATTTCTAAATTTTTTATAGACATCAGTCAGTCGTTTTATTGCTTTCTATATTTTATGTTTAAATATAAATCGAGTCATTTTCAACGTTACGTTAAAATTTGTATATGAGGCATTTAAGTGCTGTACGAGGGACCGTTGCAATTGCAAAGTAAATATATCAAAATGGCATAATTTTTAGAGCTATCTTATAGATATTATAGTCATTTCGTTTTATAGGTGTAAATGATAATAAAGAATTTATTTTGGAGCGTCAAGGTTTGGATATTGTAAAGTCTTTGGAGAGCTGTGATCATGATGGATATAAAGCAGTCATATTTTTAAAATATACATTTAAGAGTTATAACGTAATTATACTATTGTACAGTCGGTCTGTATAGTAAGGTGGACGTAAGAGGTAATCCGTAGCCGGCTGGGCTGGCGAGCCGCAGCCGGCCGGCCCGGTCCGTGCGTCTGCGCGCAGATGTATTTGTCATATCAAAAAAGCAATAACTATTATTTGATAAAGAACGATTTATTTCACTTTTAAATACTATTTTAACCAAGTTGTTATAAATGTAGTTAGTAAATTGGAAAGATCTCTTGAGAAGTCCACGGTCATATATAGTTCTTTTGAACAATAACTAAATTCTCATAATGATAAAGTCTCACGTTTACGTCATATCAATTTGTAATACTTAGTTTTTTCACTATTTTGTACATCTTGTACAAATGACATAATCATAAAACTTCAGATCACAGAAACAGGCATGTTACACGTTGTGAGGCTCGGGAGCGCTTTCGGCGTGGCAGGCTCGACATGAAGTGTTGTTACTCGGTGCGAACAAAGCATGGGATTGTTGTCAGTGAGGTCGTAGCCTGCCCCCCGAGCCAGCGCCGGCCGGTGGTGCTGCCCTCTCGCGGAGCGCTGGTGGTGGACGATGTACAAATGGTTGCCGTTCCTGTGATCTGAGCCGTGTACGCAGCTACACACTCCACAGTACACTATTTGCACGTCTTTAGCAGTCAACTGTAAGAGATTGGTGTACCTATGAATAAGTTACAGTTACCAGAGTTAGGATATATAAGTAGTCACGCAGTGCTACGTAGTAAAATCTTACTATTTAGTAATATTTTACGATGCCAATTGAAAGTCTTAATGCTCAATTTTGCCAAATTTTACTTGCCGAGAACGCGTCTTGTCTATTAATTTCGTGTTTTAACGTTTGGTATAGCACACATTCCCGTTACTAAAACACCTTTAGGTATTTGAAAGTGAGAAGGGAATGGACAGATTGCTCAATATATGAAATATTTGTATTTCGTTTATAGTTATAACATAACACATTCACATAGAACTTGGAAATTTTTGGCCCAATGAAAATTATATCATTAGAGAAGTAAATGAAATTTAATTGTAATTTAGAAATGATAAATTGAGAGTTTAAAGGATTTGCAAGTATAAATATTTGTGACGAATGCTCGAGATGCAATATGTTAATTTAGTGCCAAATGATAAGTTAACTCGTAGCAATATATTGTATCCTAATGCTCTTGTGTAATTTCTCACGTAGTGTTAATGACCTATGAGGTTTCGAAGGTTTCTTTTACAAGACTATAATATATTTATACAGGGAACGTGTTAG
The DNA here is from genome assembly GCA_963891755.1 of Pyrrhia umbra. Classification (NCBI taxonomy): domain Eukaryota; kingdom Metazoa; phylum Arthropoda; class Insecta; order Lepidoptera; family Noctuidae; genus Pyrrhia; species Pyrrhia umbra. Next base: position 4,369,638 of record OY982923.1, on the reverse strand, counting down.
GTATGTACTGTTGTTTGGATTTAAGAGTGTTGTTGGGGTAAAATACTCATTGAGCCAGGGTGTAAAAATAAACGTACCCCCTGTACAGCCGAGCAACGGATATTTAACTCTACCCTAGAATAGTTTTGATACATTATTTATTTAAATTTGTTGTTTGGAAATAATATTGAAATTGACAAAAATAATAAGCAACCTTCACCTGAGACAGGGTAATGTCTTTCAAAATAAACAAGATGCCTATGCTGTGGCATTCACATACGGTTATATTTACACCCTGGCCTTTATAGCACTGAATGAGCAATGGAACAAGAGAATTTATTTACTCAAATAAGTTTTTTTTAATTATTTACGATAATTTTGTACTAAATTTTAATATACATTATTTTGCATTTTATGATTGTAATGGCAGCTGTCCATATCATGTGAACGATACAATCGGTCACTGTAATTTAGGGTTTCATAAATAAATTTAAAACGATACATCGAACATGACACATTGGGCACAAATATTATTAAAAGTATGTACTTTTTCTTTGCTTGCTATTGTTAAATAATAATTGAAATCTAAATAACATTGTTCCTGATACTCGATGGTAGTAAGCTTTGTGAAACCCTAATAAGCGTTAAAGGAGTGATGATGTAGAGCGGGGCGGCACCCGGCCGGAGCTGTCGCGACAGGCGTGGCGACGTCGTCCGTCGCCGGCCGCGTGCGCCCCCCTCGGCCCTAGTTTTCACTGAGCAAATAATCTTGAACTTTTGTATATAAAGAGAACAACATCGATGCCACTGTGCTCTGAGAGGACACAGCGTTGTGCCAAAATTACGTGCTAGTCTTTAAAAACAAATGTTGTTATCATTTTCAGATTTTATTTAGTCCAGAATGTGTTTGTTCCTGTGCTGTGAAAATATTTTCTAACAAACCAACACTCGGTGATGATGGTGGTGGGGAGGGACAATGTGGTCGCTTTAATCTCGCGGTGAACGGTTCTTAGTTTATAGTCTTGTAGAATATGATAATTAAAATGAGAATTTCCTCACTGCAATTCCTTAGATGTATCATTTTAATGTAATAATCTAGGGCAGTGGTGGAAATTAAATTGCCGGATCGACGGCGCTGTAAAATCGGTCCTTTTTGTAAAACTGACCACATTGTAAACTAAAATTATGGATTTAGATCGACAACTATGATCGGAACTGTCAATACTCCAAGCTATCAGAATCAGTCGTAGCTCTAGCTTACTAATAGTTACAAAGCCTATAGGTATACCAAGCCTTTTGTGCCTAGGTGTAATAAATTCTCACTTTTATAAAATTGACACGTTTGCCTGTGATATTATTTTTTCTATTAGTTAGATTAGTTGTTAGGAACACATCCATGTTTGTGTGTGCAGTGGCGGCTGATATTTGACGAAGATCGAATTTTCCTCTAAAATTAAATATAGTAAGGATCGTCCAGAGCCCCCGAGCTATAACTGTTTCCCGTGTACTGGATTGTAGTTGTCGATGGTTAAACTTGTGTCATTAAAAGACGAGTCATAAAAACTAATTATTTAGAGTTACGAAGTGTTGTGTTGGTTTGTTGTTATATTTATAGTATTTATGAAAAATGCACATAATAATTTAGCTTTGAGCTTGTGCAATATTATTCCAAATTGTTTATAGAAGAAAACTGTTATAATTATTTCTAAATTGTTATATATTTTTATAAACGTAAAAGACAAAGGCAACTTAAATTATATTTTTGTTGTGCATTTATTATGAAATTTTATTAATACTGAACCACAAACTCATTGTGGACTGTAATGTCTGCGTCTGTGAAAACTGTTAATTAGGTACAGTAGATGGTTTTTTTATATATGCTAATATTGTGAGTCAATTCTAGTAATGTTAATGTTCCCTTTTATTTAGAATAATTTACGTTAATAAACAAATTAATCTAAGATTGCTCAACCAAGATGCAATGCTAACTGCAATGTAGATGTACGAAAATAATTTTATATTTGTCCTTTTATATTATTTATCTGATATTTCAGTTTTATTCATTTGTGAGTTATGGCAGCGCATGTTAGTCTTATGTTTATTCTTAAGAGAGGCCAAATGTTGACTTGCTTATGTGAGACTGTTTTGCCAAGAATCAGAAAGTATATTATTACCTACATTGTTTTAAAATAAATGCTTTTATATAAAATCTATCCTTGTTTCCTATACTTAAATCAAACCTGCCTTTTAAAGATATACCCGATCCTGATGCCGTATATGCCATATCCGTTTACCGCTGTCTACTCCCTTGCATCATCTCTATTTGGGAAAGAAGACATCTCTACATGCTATTACGAGGTTTTACCCTAATAAATGTTAGTTAAAAACATACACCAAGTAGCAACTAGACTTATTAGTAACTAAAGCTAGTTCTTGGGTTGTACAAGGGATCTCATGTCCACTGAAGGGCCACGCTGCTCGCTTTTTGTCTTGATGCTAACAGGTAGCCCTAACAAAAAAGTTCTAAGGTAATTTTTTTGCTTACCGTTATAGTTTTTGGGTAGAAAAAATCATATAGAATGGATCAAAGCTAAATTCTTTCGAAAAGGTGATTTAACCTTTTTTATAATAATAAAATATACTAATTAAAATTAGCTTTTTAACGTAGGTACTGGTACCTACTGTGGTTATGCGTGTTACGCCGAGTGGTTGCATGACGCAACTGCTGGGAACGAGGCCTTGAGTTCGATTCCCAGGTCGGGTCGAAATTGTTAAAATCGCTTTGTGGGTTCTTAAGCTTTTTACAAAGCAACCTGGATTGGCAATTGGCGGTGTTACACCCCCTTGCATAGGAGAGTACGTTAACCCGTCGTCCCAGCGTTGATTGAAGTTCTTGTAGCAATTCCTCGTAATAGGCCGTCAGACGGATTTGAGAAAACTCTAACACTAGAGCTTGTCAGGTTAATAAATAAGAAGAGTACCTATAATACACTTGCATTGGTGTAGCTTTGGACGCGAAACAGATAGGCAATGTAGATACCTACTTAAAATTTTATTCAATTTCGGTCCTGATCACTGAAGAATGAAGTATAAAAAAGAACCCATAATAGCATCTTTGTAGTCATAGGTAGTTCTTTCTTATCTTTGTAAATCTTATCTTTGTAGTCATACTTGGCTCTCAGGAGTGCTAGAGCCCCCAAGCACCCACGTAGTCAGCGCCCCTGCTGTGTATAATGGGGTTAATGACCGTGAAGGTTACTTGTTATGGGATAATCAGTATCTCTAAATGGACGATTTTGTACTCGTACAGGTCAATCCACGTCAATCTTTGTACATTATATACCATAGCACGATGTCTGTATCGAAAGACGAAGTTGAATGACCTGATTATTCAAGGAAACACTTTTTTTAATTGAAATCTAAATATATATTATAAAAAAAAATACATCATTATATTTTAGGATTTTACAATCAATAAATATTGATTCCCACTCTTATTTGCAGCAGACGGATAATAAGACTATGAGTTCGTCAATATATTTTCATGTACATCATAACCGGTAAGTACGGAAAATACGTTATTGAATTAATGCGGATAGTTGGCAAACTTGATAGAAAAGATTTCCGGTCAGTTTATTTTAGATGGTCAGCCGGTTTTTGGATATTAAGCTTAATGAGTTATTTTTAATGTAAAAGCCTTAAATTAGGCGGAAATTTTGTTATTTTGATCTTATTATTTTTATAATGCGCCTGATATGCAAAACGGGAATGGTCATGGCCATGGCCCACCACGCTGCACAAGTTCATAACCATGAATAGGAATCTTTATATAAACAACTGAATTCATTGTACACATTGCTCATAACTTTAATATTAACTACTTCATACAGTGAACTCGAACTCTTTTGTTGCAGTTTATTATTATACATCGATTCATATCATCTTGGTATTTTTGTGTAACTCTTCCTCGTTAAAACACAAAAACACAGCAAACACAGAGTTGCAACACCAAACCTCTATCAAGTGTCACCTACGTCACGTCAATGTCAACGTCGTTACGTCGTTCGTTCACAAATTCGCAAATGTCAAAACGCATTTTGTTTGGTCTGTTGATCTTCTATTTCATTGTATTTTTGTAGTTTAATTCTTGTGAACACATATATAATTTTTATATATCTTATCGTATCAAAGTAGAGAACCGTATGTTTTATGTCTACAAGTAAATCTTCATCAGCAGGATATTAGATGGCGTTTCCACAGCCTAACGCACAAAGAGGTTAGTTTTAGAGTAAAAAGTCCCTCATATTTTTATATTTTGTGCACATTTTCACATTTGTGACGAATTCTATAATGTGCTCAGAAAAGTATTAATAGTATGGAAGTAAAGTAGTCTGTTTAAATGTTAAGTATAAAAAAAAATAAGATTGCTATGCTAACACATGACCTACCACTAGGATTACATTACATTTATTTAGCTATGATATTTAGGTACCTAAAAACTTTTCAAGTTGAGGTTTATTTCAGAATTAACAAATAGGAAGATATTGGAGGAGCTTCAGTTGAAGAAACAGATGCTCTTGAAGCAAGGTGCTGTGGCTCCACTGACCGCCACCTCCATATCTCTGACTCAGCCCAACCCTGTCAGCCAGCTGCCTATGTGCTCTATCCCTCCAGTCTCTGCCACTGCGGTAAGTAAAATTTTATGCACAACTTGCTCCATAATTTTCTTTACCATTTTGTGCCTAATAGTGTATATAATGTTTTGTTGATAACTAGTGCTGTATGTATGTCTGATCTCCCAAGGTACAGGCTAAAGCCTTATTTGGGGATCACTGAACTATAAACTCACCAATATTTGTATGTACAAATTTAATCAAATAATAATTTAAACTAATAGGAGATATTATGTTACATACTTCAAAAATGATCCAAGTTTTATATCACACTGTCACATAATTCAATCATTGGTAGTTGATGGATCTTAATGCTAATAAGATACCATTTCCATTTAAGGGATTTCCTCAACTGCCTGAAGCTAACATTGTGAACACAAGTCACAGAGCAGCATTACAACACGCAAACGCCACATCCTGTGGCTATTTTGTGTCACAAGACTCTTCATTTGGAAACCAGATCCTACCAGTTTTACCCAGATTTGATAACAAGTGAAGACAGCAGTGATGTCTGCTGTAATGAAGCTGAAGACCCTTCAAGGTCATTTGGAGAGCTTGAGCGGGTTTGTCAAACCAAAAGTTCAATATGAACAATATGAGACACCAGCTCATCTTGCAGCTACTGCTCTATACACTATTCAGGTAAAAATATAAATAAGCAAAATTTTTTTTTTTTTAAACGTTGCCCCACACTAGGAATTTCTCCTGTGTCATGGGTGCGTTTACAAACATTAATTACACATGCACAAACACCCAGACCCGGAACAATTTTAGTTGTTCCGTGCGGGAATCGAACCCGCGACGCAGCCCAGCAGCCAATTGCTCAACCACTACGCCAAACGTGCCGTCAAAATTCTGATATTATTTTACTTTGCTTATGCTAAATATTTTACGTGTGTAGTAGCTAGACATGTGCGCCGATCGGCGTGGCGCACGCCGCCGGTCATTTTGGCCACGCCGACGCCGCCGGGTTTTTCATCGGCGTCATCGGCGTCAAAATTCAAATAGTATTTTAGATTAAACGTGTCAATAATATAATAAATAATATAATAACTGCTGCCAGCCTGCCCACACAAAACCTGGACATCGATATGTCTCCTCCTACAGAGAGAGAGGTAGTGAAGGCTATCCGCAATTTAAAAAATGAGAAAGCCCCGGGATTCGACCTCATCACAGCGGAAATGCTAAAAGCCGACGTACCCACCGCTGCAAACGCGCTGACGCCCCTTTTGCGGAACATCTGGTCAGCCGAAGAGTTATCCGACGACTGGAACAAAGGCCTTCTTATCACCGTCCCCAAGAAGGGAGATCTGAGTGAATGTGGCAATTGGAGAGGTATCACTTTGCTCTCGACTCCTTCCAAGGTGCTCTGCCAGATCATACTGGACAGGTTGTCGGGGGCCGTCGAACCTCTTCTTCGCAAAGAGCAGGCTGGCTTTGGCCGATCGTGCACCGACCAGATCAACACATTGCGCATAATCCTCGAACAGGCATCAGAATGGCAGAGGGAAATGTACTTTGACCTTTGTGGACTTCGAAAAAGCCTTCGACACGCTGCGATGGAATTGTATCTGGGACCGGCTTCGTGAAATTGGAGTCCCCGAGAAGATCACGACCATAATTTTATTAAGGCCATCTACGGGAAATATTCTTGTAGGGTGACTCACGACGGCCTCGTCTCGGAGGACATACAGGTCCATGCGGGTGTGCGCCAAGGGTGTCTCCTCTCGCCTCTCTTCTTCCTTGTCGTCCTCGATGGCATCATGAATAATACCACCAAACCAAGCGCCGCGGCATAGAGTGGGGGCTGTCCAACGTCTTGGAAGATTTAGATTATGCTGACGACCTATGTCTATTGAGCCACACGCGTGCCGACATGCAAGCCAAATTGGACGACCTACGGCGAGAGGCTATGGAGACGAAACTAAAAATTAACATCCGGAAGACCCAGGAAATGAGATGCGGAGTGTCGTGCTCATTACCGTTGCTTATCGGTACAGAAAGGGTGGAAAGGGTCCACAAATTTACATACCTCGGCAGTGTTGTGTCAGAAACAGGAGGGACCGAAGATGACATCACTTCGAGGATTGCCAAGGGGAGAGCAACAACTCCGTCTTGTGTAGCAATCGCGAAAACTGACCAGGAGAGTTAAACTCAAGATATTCCGGTCCAACGTCAAAACCGTATTGCTGTACGGATGTGAGGCGTGGAAAGCCACAAAAGACATCTCGCGTAAACTCCAGGTCTTCATCAATCGCTGCCTTCTTCGTATTCTCGGTATTTACTGGCCCGAAAAAAATCTCCAACATCGAACTGTGGGAACGCTGCGGTGAGACACCGATCGACCAGCAGATCAAACGTTGCAAGGGGAACTGGATCGGCCACACGATCCGAAGGGACCCCGATCACATATCGAGGCAAGCCCTAGACTGGAATCCCCAAGGAAAGCGGAAACGTGGTCGCCCTAAACAATCCTGACGTTGGACGATCATCGCAGAGGCGGCGACTATAGGCAGGACGTGGAGTGAGATCAAGCGCGAAGCTCAAGACCGGACGCGATGACGGAGCACTGTGGCCCTCTGCCCCAACTAGGGGACATAGGACTATAAGTCAAGTAAATCATAAGTGAATAAATAAAAAGTTTAATATGGATTGACACGTCTTTTACTTATTTTGACCATCCACGCCGATTACGCCGATGACGCCGCCGCCGCCGACAAATTAGACTCTGGACGCCGCCGCCGGTTAAACGAGCATCGGCGCACATGTCTAGTAGTAGCTTTAGTTTAAACACAATGTTAATCAAAATTAGCAGCTCTAAAGAAAAGCTAAAAATCTGCATAATTTTTCATAGTAAATATAATAATAAGTTCCAGTTATATAAATGATATTTTATTTTTATTACAGACACAATTTGAGTCAATAGAGAATTGCACTGTGCTAGATGCTGGCTGTGGGCCGGGCATATGGGGTATTGGTGCGGCACTGCTTGGTGCTAGCATAGTGACAGCTGTGGATATTGATGATGATGTACTACAAGTATTTAAGGAAAATGTTGAGGACATGGAAATCACCAATATTGATGCTATACAATGTGACTTTTTGGACTCAAGAGTGTGCAGGTAATTTTCATCAGATGATTGGCTGTAAAAAATCTCTAAAAAAGATAATGTTAAAAATAAACAACAAGTCTTCTTACATTCACATGAAAGATCAAAAAGTAGTTGTCAGCTTCCTAAGGATTTTCCATTTACAAATGGAGTATATCCTTACTAATATTATAAATGCGAGAATAATTCTGTCTGTCTGTTACTGTTAACTGATTTACATGATATTTGGTATGGATTCAGGTGAAGCCACAAACACCTATAGTCTGTACCAATTGATTTTACATAATTATAAACAAAATCATAACCTATTTTGTTCTAATTTTCCTACATAGATAAATAAATGATGAATGATTTTTTTTTTATGAATTTATGAATTTATTTTTAGATATATTTACATTAATATTATTACTCTATATATAATACAAAAAATAAAAAAAATAAAACACAGAAGTTAGGCATCAAAATATTCGTCTGCATCGCTGTCAGCGGGAATCATACCCAAAAGGCTGCATTGCCACGTTGGATGGCAATGCTGATTCTTTGGCCTAGATATAGGCCAGCTTTCGGGTATGATGAATGATGATGTTTAGAGCATGAAATTGACATAAATGCGCAATCCTTACGCCATTTTGATAATTTCTGTGGCAGAATTATAACAAAATAGGTTACGACTGTGGCAATGTTAATTCCTCTTACACTCTGCACATACACATTTCCGATTTTTTATCTGTTGTTACTTTTATTTTAAGGTGGGAAGGCTACTTCGACACAGTGTTAATGAACCCACCGTTTGGTACAAAGAACAATTCTGGAATTGACATGAAGTTTCTCCGAATGGGGACTATCCTCAGCTGTGATAGTGTTTACTCATTGCATAAGTCTTCGACAAGGTATTAATTAACCTGTGACTTTGACTTATTATTATTCAAGTATAGAGTTTTGTGGTACTCATTTAGTTTACCAAATTTTACAGGCATCACATACAGAAGAAGGTCAAGGAATGGGGGATGAAAGGCAGTGTCATTGCTGAAATGAAATATCATCTCCCGGCCACATATAGGTTCCACAAGCAACATTCTATGGATATAGCTGTAGATATATGGCGAGTATACCATTAAAATTTAAATTATTTATTTTATTATAAAATAATGTATATGGTTTAAGATACCTATAACAATATTGCCGTTTGTATGCTGTTTATACAAATGTATAATAATTTACTATTTATTACAAGGTCAGCAAACAATTCTGTTTGGTTAAAAAAAATACAAACCTATCTAAAAAAATTACTTGAAGTAAAGATGATTTTGTTTTCGTCATTTATTCTCATAGTTTCAATTAGTAAGGTCTATGTTTTCTATTTTTTTTATTATGTACAGACCATAGGAATGATGTATTTTTTATAAATTATAATTTTTATACTTATAAATAGCGCAATGGACTGATAAGGAAATCTGAAATAAACCCATGTAATGATTTTTTATTATTTGTTTTTATTTATAAATTCGTCAGTCTTATACACAATAATAGAAAGACTTGTAATATTATACAAAGCTGTAATACAGTATTAATGGAATATAAGAAAAAGAAAAACTTCAAAAAATATTACAAATACTGTGTAAATTGATATCTTAGAATTACTTTGATATTATGACTTAAATAAATAGTTAATATTCTGTGGTGGCTAGTGTTGCCATGTTTGTTTGCATCACGTCTATTCGTCTCCAAACTTAATGTTCTGTGCCAGCTTAATAGTTCCAGAGTAGTTGATGGTGACAGTAGAGCGTCTCATGTAGTTCTTCCACGAGTCCGAGCCGCACTCGCGGCCGCCGCCCGTCGCCTTCTCCCCTCCGAAAGCTCCGCCTACTTCCGCGCCGTTGGTGGGGATGTTCACGTTGACAATACCGCAGTCTGAGCCGTGGGGGCCGATCCACTGTAAATATAAAACGTTTTTAGTGATGTCTCTCGTATGGTAACTACTAATTTGGAGATAAAAAGTATTCCACCCAGGTAAGTTCAGCAGGTTTTGTGTGAAATACACAAAAATAAGCGTAAACACTACTATATATGTAGTATTTTTAACCGACTTCAAAAAAAAGGAGGAGGTTCTCAATTCGTCGGGATCTTTTTTTTTTTTTATTTTTTATGTATGTTCACCGATTACTCGAAGACGCCTGGACCGATTTGCAAAATTGTTTTTTTATTTGGTAGGGTATACTTTCCAGGTGGTCCCATAGTCATCAAGTCAGGATCTGATGATGGGAACCCTGAGAAATCGAGGGCAACTTTGGAAAGTTGTAGGCATGCATAGGGTAAAAACTTAATGCTCAGGTGTATGTTTGATAACACTATTCACTAGTGCAAGTTTGGAGCTGACCTGATGATGGAGACGAGAGAAGGTCGAGGGAACTCAGCAACGATATATATTAACTACCTCGTGTTTGGGCTTATTATGTTCGTATTGACGAGACCTTTGCAACAGTGAAGGTTTGGAGCTGATCTGATGATGGGGACTAGAGAAGGTCGAAGGAACTCGGCAGCTGAATATGTAAACTACCTCGTGTTTGGGCTTATATTATTTGTATTGATGAGAACTTTCCACTAATGCGGATAGTAACAACTATACTTATCACTAGTATAGGTATATGTATAGTCACTGAAAAGCTAAACGTTTTTTTTTTTTTTTTTTTTTTATGTTTGTTACCTCATAACTTGCGACTGGGTGAACCGATTTTCATGATTCTTTTTTTATTTGAAAGCTGGTGCTTCCCGTGTGGTCCAATTTTATCACTACCGGTTCAGGCGTTTTATAAATATATCAAAAATAACGATTTATCTCTACTTGCTGATATGCCAAATACTTAGATGATTTCGTTATTTACGCTTATTACAACCTAAAAAAGTGGTGTGTTTATTTTTTTGTTAAGATTGCAAGACCGAGACACTGAAAAGCGAAAAAATAAAAAAGCTTTTTACAAAAAAAATAAAACCGACTTCCAAAAAAAAACTGAAAAGTAAAAAATAATTTTTATTTAAACGCTTTACGACCAAAACAACGCTTTCGAAGTCGGTGGCGAAATATTAACAATAGTAACTTACAAGACACCGACTTCGAAAGCGTTGTTTTGGTCGTAAAGCGTTTAAATAAAAATTATTTTTTACTTTTCAGTTTTTTTTTTGGAAGTCGGTTTTATTTTTAGCTTATCGGTTTAACGAAAAATATTGTATTCGCTCAGATGAATGATAGTGTAGGTAAAGTAAAAGTGCCTAATTGGACAAAAAGTACAGGTAAATTTAAACCTTATGCAAAAGTTTTTAACGTCGTTGTATTAACATGAAACAGTTTTCTAATGATCCAAGTTTTTCTGCCTTACCTTGAACACATCTCCAAGGTTTTCGGTGAAGAGACTTGAGGACAAGCCCTGTTCTACTTCATTGTTATACTTGATACCGGTATCCAAGTCCGGGATCTCGATGCAGTACACGATCGGGGCGAAGCACTCGGTCTTGACCAACGGGGAGTCGTGTGGCAGGCCTGTGACGATGGTGGGCTCCACGAAGAACCCTTCGCGTTCCATTACCTAGTCAATTAAATTTTGTTAGTTTTGTTAGAACTCTTAAGTAGTAGTAGTAGAACACTTAACTCTCTTCTTACTATATAATAAATAATACCACTAGCTTCTGCCCGCGACTTCGTCCGCGTGGAATAGTGGTGCTCAGCTCCTATTGGTTTTAGCGTGATGATATATAGACTATAGCCTTCCTCAATAAATGGGCTATCTACCACTGAAATAATTTTTCAAATCGTACCAGTAGTTCTTGAGATTAGCGCGTTCAAACAAACAAACTCTTCAGCTTTATTATATTAGTATTGATTTTCATATAATGTAATTTTTTGTTTAGGAGTAAATATAAGTTTTAAACTGGACCTTCTTCATCAAAAGATATCTATGTTAATTCTACCCACCCTGAGAAAGATGGCATGGCCCATATTGAATGTTAATGTGAGCCAAATTACAGTGTGAAAAACAATGAACTTGTCACACAGTTCCCAAAAAGTATTTTTGGTTCATAAAGTAAATTGCGTCAGTGTATAATACCTTTCCTCCAAATTCGATCTTGCCTCCTTGTTTAACCGCTTCAGCGACAGTCTTCTTGTACGCCTCGACGGCAGCCGGCGTGTGGAGGGGACCGATCAGCGTCTCCGATAGAAGTGGGTCTCCGATCTTGCTGACCACACCCGCGAAGGCTTTAGTCAGACGAGCAACGACCTGGCTGTATACCTGTAAAATTTAATTCGATTATTATGTTATAGGAAACGTCGCTTCCGCTTCCTTCCTGATGATGTTTTACCAATTTCTTGCAAGATAGACTTTTGCGTGTAAGCCCTACAATTACGTGTTTTTGTCAGCTATATTATTCAGGACTGCAAGGGGTTGCAGTTTTAGGTGAATAAATATTGTTTTGACAAGTCACTGAAATTAGTAGGGTCCCAGGAATAGAATCATTCTCGTGTTCATTTTTCAAATTTTGACCGACCCGACCAGTGCGTCAGCTCTGTTGTTTGGTTATTTTTGATCAGAGTTGACCCATGTTTTTCACTTAAACGTCCGTGGTGAGTAAGTATATTTTTTGTATTTGATAGCTACTGTACTATGTTACCTTCTTGTGAATAAACAGTCTTCTGGTGGTAGTGCACCTCTGGCCAGCAGTGCCGGCGCACGCAAACAGCGCGGCGTTCAGCAGCAAGTCCAGGTTGGCGTCCTCGTTCACTATGATGGCGTTGTTGCCGCCCAGTTCCAGCAGGTGGCGCCCGAAACGCCTCTGCACTTCCACACCCACCTATAAACAGGTAAATCGTTTTTGTACTTGATTGGTCTCATGAGAATTGAGAAAGTACTATTAATCAATCATAATTTGATAATTCCATAGTTCCGTGTGCGGGGACCGGTTTACATTATATGGAAAGAAAAAGAAATGGTATACATTATATTATCATCAATTAATTCGTAAAATAACACCGTTTTTGTATGTATTCTTTGTAATGAGACAAAACTCATTGCATTTTGAGTTATCCACCCTACTCAAAGTGCAAAGCTGCCTGAAAGGGTATTAATAAAAAGCAACTATACCTGTTGTCCAACAGCTGTGCTTCCAGTAAATGAGACGAGCTTCATCCTCTCATCCTTGACGATCTTCTCCCCGATGTCTTTGCCGCCGACGCACAGAGCGGCAACAGCGCCAGGGATGTTGTTCTTCTGTAGAACGCCTTCCACAATCTTGGTGACGGCTACAGCGATCAGGGGAGTGGTGTCTGAAGGCTTCCATACGCTGACGTCACCGCAAACCTAGAATTAATCTGAATTTAATTTATTTGGAAGAGCCTTGTTCATAAGTGCGGGAAGTAAAATCTTAAATATATCGATATGTATATCGATGACCACTCAATTCAAATGGGTGTCAAAATGCAGTTCCGCCAGTATTCAAATAGGCCAATTACGTAAGGAATCTGAAGGAATATTATGCCATCATTATGAGAATATATGTCATGCCATAACGTTTATACGTAAAATAATACATAACCTTGATATAGAACAGAGCTACGATAAAAAGAAACACATTCTTGCCTATTTGTTCTCTTCATGATAAGATAAGTGTTTAAATTAATGACACTGGGATTTTTCCTTACGATTCTTAATTGGCAGTACATACCTTCCTTTTAGTTACTGCGTTTACAAATGGAATCCATGTTACAAAACTTGATGCATTATTGGTCATTGCTGAATCTGTGAGACCGTTTTTTTTTGTATTTTGAACTTTATTCCGACTACGTAAGTTGTACGTAGTTTGTGACACTATTTGCCTCATATAGGACCCTAGTGTTCTCCGTGGTTACACTGTTTCCGTCTGGTTTCGTACAAACTTTCATTCACTATTTTGAGCCCTCATGGGATGAAATTAAGAAAAATTCTTTCGTACGTCATTTAAGGAACATTTGTGCTAAATTTCATACTTCTAGAAATAGCGGTTTCAGGTCTGCGTTGATCGATCAGTCAGCCAATCAGTCATTTTTTTATATGCTTATAGGGATAAGAAGATCATTATTATCGTATCTGTAAATTTCGTTTCTTGAAAACTTCTAAACAGTGCAACGGTCCTTACCATGGCAATAGCGCTATTCCATCCGAACACTGCTACGGGGAAGTTGAACGCAGTGATGATGCCAACAGCTCCGAGCGGGTTCCACTTCTCAATGAGCACATGACCAGGCCGCTCTGACGGGAAGATGGTGCCAGGCAGGGTTCGCGACAGGCCCAGAGCCAAGTCGCACACGTGGATGTATTCCACTACCTCTCCGATAGCTTCGGGGAGGATTTTACCTGAGAAGGTGGTTAGATTAGGAAGGCACTTGATTTCAATTATTTTATAACTAGCTGTTTTACTGAGACTTCACTCGCATCCTGAGGTAACACCTTCGCGCACACGGATAGAAATCTTATGTCCTTCTACAGGGTTCAAGCTATCGATTCTTTTGTTTTCCCTTGAAAGCGTAAGACAGACAGACAGACAAAGTTACTTTTGGATTTATAATATTAGTAAGGAAGGAATCATTTGGGAGAGGTCAGGACATGTGGCGTGTCGATCACTATCCAAGAAGCACTTTCTTAGGTAGAGAGCGTTTTTTTTGGATTTTTTTGTCTTTCATACTTACTAAATATCATAAATGCGAAAGTCGATCAGTTTATCTGTATGTTCGCTGAACCGATTTAAATGAAATATTATATGTTATAGAGATGGATTGATACCTAGGAAGTACATAGGAAGGTATTTATCGGTTTTATGAAACAGCTAGAAGTAGCAAGTAACCGAACGGAATGAAGAACTTCTAAATTACGTTGTCAAGCTTACGACAAACAGTCGAGTTAAAATGTTGCTCTATTACTTACATACATAGTAATTTCAAAACCTAAATGTTATCTAACTGCGATAATATTTTCAACATTGGTGGTATATACGAGTACCTTAAATAAATTTATCTTCCTTATCAGATATCACATAACAATTATATAAATTAACATCTTCAAAATGTAGGTAAATTGTTATCTAAGATTATATTCGAGTCAACAAACTCAATCAAGTACTTATTACCTAGTAAACGCCTTAAATATTCAAGGCTTTTTTAACGTAGACTTTTGGCTGTGAAGCCAGAGACCGGTTAACTAGCTTCTGGTGTAGCTTACCCATTTCCAAAGACACTAATTGTCCGAGTGGCTGCAGTTTCTCTCTGAGGGCATCTCCTATTTGTCTGACGACTTCGCCCCTGGCGGGTGCGGGGAGCTCCGCCCACGTGTGCCATGCCTCCTGAGCTGCTGCAGCACAAGCCTCGTAGTCAGCGGGACTGGCGGCCTGCACTTCGGCTATTATCTTACCATTAGCCGGGCTGAATGACTTGATCACCTGAAGAATAGACATTGACATGTTCACTGAACTCATGGGTACATTTAGGGTTTTTTATTTCAGGAGGTATTAATATCTACTTAATATGGTTTTATCTTTATTGTTTTCATTTTTCATTTTTTTTATCTCACCTACCTTGCAGCGTACTGACTCAGGATTTGGGATTACTAACTCCATTACGTATTTATCATCTGCCTAGCCTATTTGTCTGCCTATTTGACCTTCACAACCCAGTTGCTAGGTAACACGATGCCCCACGGTGAGACTGGTTGTCATACATTCTGGTTTCTTTTATACTTAGGTATCTACAGGAGTCCAGTCTATTCGTGGAAAGGCAAAATAATATAAGTTAACTTAGTAATATATATGTGTATGTAAAAAAAACTCTTTATAGCAAGTAACCAGTCTTCCATAAGATCTACTATAAGATAGATTGCGAGATAGGGTAAAAGAGCAGTCGGTATCCACTTTAGAGAATACATCGCGTGGAGAAGACTATCGACTATGCATCGTAAACCCTCAATCGTCTATGATATATTTTATCACTAGCTGTTTCCCGCGGTTTCACCCGCATCCCGAGGGAACTACTTAGCGCACCCGGGTAAAAAGTAGCCTATGTTGTTCCTCAGGGTCTATTCTATCTCTGTACCAAATTTCATTTATATCGGTCCAGTAGTTTTGGCGTGAAAGCGTAACAGACAGACAGAGTTACTTTAGCATTTATAATATTAGTAAGGATAATAATGACTAACGTAACATGTATTAAATTCTCGTTCCATATTTAAACATTAGTTATGTTTGTCGTTATCTTGGCAGAGAAATAACAAGCTAAGCTGTAGCTAGACTATATTTACTGTTTTGTCGTCGTTCGCCTAATGTTATCTAAACATTGCATACATACTTAATTTGTTAGCGTATCGTGCTCTCTTTAGGATCATGGTCCAAGAACAGTAGACATGTCTAAAATATGTCAGCTGCACTGTGCCTGCCTGATATAGTGAATGTACAATAATCATGTGCTGTGGTTGGGCTTACAACCATTTATTACTGTTATTAGTTAGCCACATAAACCAAAACTGAAACCCAAACTTAATTGTCTTATGCGTGAATCAAACCCTTCCCGTCAAAGTCTTTATTTCAGAATACTTTGACAACAAGTATTTATACACTGTTTAGTACCTAGTAATTCTAAACACTTGTTTAATCAGTGATTCTGTGCCATGGGAACGAAAATGTATATGCATATCCTATAATTAATAAGTAGACATAATCAAAGAAGTTGACAAAACCTTCGGCAAAGAGGATAATTATGAGGCACCTAATAAATTCTTTGCTATCACATGTAAAAAAATAATTGTCATTTTGACAAATTTGGGTGTTTTTATAGAAATAATAATATCATTATTTTACTTCACTTTATTTTTATATTATTATTTTAAATCTATCTTATCTCGTGCCTACCATGTCGGAACAAGACATTGATTCCGACCAAACAGTTGACTTTTTATTTGTAGCGCCGGATGATCAAAGTTCGTTAGGGGAACCACCAATCCATGAATGGGCATCGTATGTAGCACCCATTATAGAAGAAAATAAAAAGAAGCTACTCTATGCCGAAGGCCTTTACAATGCAGGAAGTGGAGAAATATGTACGAAATATTTAACAGTATCAGATAGCTCAATATTTAAACATTTGTATTACAACTACCCAGGTGTTTCTGATCCTGGCATAAAAGACGCTCTACTTGTGGCTGAGAAGCCAGTTATATACCCAGACAATGGCCAAGCTCTGTATTTAGATCTATGCAAAGAAATGAACGTTTGTCCAGTAAGAATGTTTCACAAAAACTTAATGAACTCAGAAATAAACATAAGCTATTACGGTGTCAACCCACAAGGCGTTCGTGCCATGGCTAAGGCTTTGCAATACAACAAAAATGTATCTCGATTCAATTTAACTGGAAATTTCCTTAACGATGATGCATGTTACCATCTAGGACGAATGTTAGGCAGTAACTGCACTTTGAGTGAACTGATTCTAGACGGCTGCCGTATCGGTGCTTCAGGTATACTTCGGCTAGGAGATAACTTGCGTATAAATAGAGCCTTGGTATCCTTGAGCATGGCTAACAATAACCTCGGCGATGCCGGTGGACTTCATTTCGCCCAACAGATATTTGACGGCGCTACCATCAAACGAGCCAATTTAAGAATGAACCAACTTGGCAGACAGACCGCTTTAGCTCTTGCAGATGTTTGGGAGTGGAAGAATAGATTTACGAGTCTAGACCTCTCTTGGAATAATTTCTTTCACGTGCCGTCTACTGTTAAAATGCTGGACCAATTAGCATTAAGTTCATGTTTAGAAGAATTATATTTATCATTTAATTCACTAGAGGGGGAGCGTGTGGCTAACGCGATCAAAAATATTCTGCTGGTCCCCACACTAGTGGTATTAGATTTGAGCCACAACAGGTTGCAAAAAGAAGCGATAGATATAATAATATCCAATTTGCTTTCGGCTAAGAGATTAACAACATTTGATCTTTCTTATAATCCGTTGACTCCGCAAGATGCTTATAACGTGTTACAAAAAATGTTAAGACCTCGAATCAAAATAAACAGATTGATGCTGAAAAGCATTTGCGTTCAGAAGCCGTTCATCGAACTATTAACAAAAATAAAAAAGATGAAAAATCGCAAAAACTTTGTATGCAAGTTTGACACCGTGTTGCAAAACTGGACTATAGAAGAGCCCGATGCTAGAGAGTTGATTCTGCAGCGAGCTCAGTACCTTGGGAAGACCGCCAGAAGGAATAAAGTTGACACGGCGTTATATTTCATGAGATTAGCTAAGGAGTACACGAGATCCGTTCCTACCAAAGACTTAGTCGACCGAATCACTGAAGACCGTGTGGCACTCGATGAGGATCTAATCGACGAGTTATCCTGGGTGTTCCCAGGACCGAAGACACCTAAATCAAGGACTATAAATTTGAACTTGATCTGTGAATTCATACAGCGGTTATGGCCGAATAAAAAGCTACCGCCAACGCCTCCTCCTGAGCCCGAACCTGAACTAGATCCTGAACCGCCGCCGCCTCCGCCGACGAAGGGGAAGGGAAAAGGCAAAAAGTAACTTCAGTAGGTATTCAACTAATCTTTAATCAAACATTGATAATATATTTTAATTTTAGGTAACGTATTTTTTTGTACTGAATATTTTTACGTAGTTTTGTAACTCAAAATGTGTATTGTTTTAGATAGGTTTTATTTCTTAATCATTTTAAACTTAACAGTTTTTATATTTCAATTAATGTTAACATCTCTGCTAAAGTTACCTAATTATACTGAAACCGAATCGTTTTCGAGCCTATTTCATTTCATGCACAATTAAACTTAGTAATTATTAATCGCGCGCATAAGTGTTCGAGTGTGGAATATCTTATTTACTTAGTAAAGTATATCAACTCACCTGGCCGTTGGCCTCCCATTTGCCATTGAACACACCTACATTCTTCTCCTGCAATCCCAATTCCTTAAGAAAGGAATATTTGGGGTCGTCAATGAGGTAGGAGGACGCGTTGCGAGCCATCGGCACTCTAATCAACCGCAGGGACAACACACTCCGACACAGTACACGGCTCATTTGTGCGTCTCTCACTACCGTCTATCATATAATACGTATAATACATTGAAATGGCGAGATATGCAGTAAACAAATTTTATCATGTTTGTGAACAATTAAAGGCACTGCTACGTCTTATCTGACTGATAAAAAGTCAGTTGCCAGGTCAGAAGCAATTGATAAACTTTTTCCAATCGGTTTGTGAGGACTATAATGTTATATGAAAGTTAAAGTTATTAATTAATAACTGCATATAAAAAGGCAGCTCATTAGAATAGGGTACTTAGGGCCAGTTTCACTGCATGTGAATAGATAATTATCTACCAAATTGATTTATGAAATCTGGCCATAAGTCTTTAAACTTTACAAAGACTGACTACAAATATAGATCTATTAAAATCTTATGCAGTAATCTACTTGATTACATCATAATGAGATAACAATATTAACTTTCATTTTCTCACACGTTATTAGTCTTTCGAAACGAATTCTTACCCGCTTAGTGCTCAATTAAACCTTGTTCCGAAAACTGGTTTCAGAAACGGTTCTAAGTGCCCTTAATAACTTAGCTACACTGTGTGTGAAGTCAGTCATATTATGCATTATATTTACTGCCTAGCTTTTTTCCTACAGCTTCGCAGTCATGGTCTATCTCATCTCATTCCACAGGGACAGTGTTTTCCGGCGGTAGAAACTACCCTATAACGATTAGGGCAGTGGCGGATCCAGGATTTTGGTTTGGGGGGGGGGGCTTGATTCTGGTGAGGCTAGGTTTTATCAAGCGAAATACTAAAAAAGCACTGAATATTTTATTTTGCTTAACGCATAATAAGTCTCCTTGCTTAGCTTTTGGGGGGGGCTTGAGCCCCTTAGCCCCCCCCCCCCTGGATCCGCCACTGGATTAGGGTATAATACTCTTTCGCCTCTTTTATTCTTCAATCCGCCAAGCCATTTCGTGCGTTGCGCAAGGCAGTCCACGTGTGTTACAATGCATGAGTGAATTTCTGAGCTTAATAATGCTGCGCCAGTTTAATGCCATAACTAAGTCCCAAGTTCACCGACAGAAGGTTTTCTAATCGGCTTGTTAAACGATAGCGTGTTTAACCACGAAGCGAGAATTTTCGTGCTAACCCACATCTTGTTCAACCCCGGTTTTGGTTATCGACCATTTTAGGCACAAAAGACTGATACATAAATAATCCTTTGAAAGCTTGAAGTTGGAATTTGTTGGGAACAGCTGTTTTCAATTAATAGGACTGATTGGTAGTTCTTGTCAATTGGTAGGGGAGCCCTAGAAGGGATTTCGGGATTTACTAAAGCGCGGCAGATTAATATACAGGGGGATACCTTGTACCCGTTTGAGTACCTCCACCAAATATGAGCCCCATATATAAGGACGCGCGTCAAGGATAAAGGATCAGATTAGTAAAAAAAAATCGATCATCAGACAATCTCGAGCGCGTCAGATTAAGGTAGGGTGAGTTAATTACATGCTAAAAAGTGTATATTCCACTAATCTGACAATTTGAGAGAGACGCAAAGAAAGGGGAGGGCGGAAAAGTTGTAAAAAAAAAACGTCATCTCGACATTCTCGAGCGTGGCTGATTTTTTTTTTATTTTGTAGTAAATTATTCAAGGATAACGAAAAATATATAATCTGACCATTTCCACAAGCCGAAGTAACAAAAATTCGTCGATAAAGTTTGATGCGTGCAGCTGCGTGATGATGATTATCCTCTCCGCGTTTCTATTCCCCTCTCACTCTTTCTCTATCTATTACTATCTCACTCCGTCCCTACTCTGGTTTCGGTTGCTATGACGCCTTCACAGCTGATGACACAGAACAGACTCGTTCGTGGCATAATATTATTAACAGTATTTCCAACGTTTTGGCTTTTCGTTTACGTTTTTTTTTTGTTCGAGCACGAAAAAGATGAAGATGATTCTACTGATGAAGATGATGATTAATTAATCTATTAATTATAAAAAAAAATATTTTTTTGAGCATTTAAAAAAAAATATTTTCGAGAATACTTGTAGTATTCTACTTAACAAACGTACACGTTTTTATTTGCATGCTATTTCCTGAGCTTTTCAATTAATTAAGTCCAATGGTTTGAATAAAAATGTTTTTTTGTCAGATTAGGCGAATCCCTCTAGATAATCGTCAGATTATGAGACAGCACGTCTAGGACATAAAGATGAACCATATATATCTTAATCTGACGCGCTCGAGTATTTCAAAATGGCGATTTTTTTTTGCACATTATAATAATGGCCACGAGTTTGCGTCACATCGAAATCGTCAGATTATTGATTGAGAGCGTTTTTTTAGGTTCACTTAACACCCCCTTAGAAAATCTGACGCGCTCGATTAATTTTTTTTTTTTTTCATTTTCAACCCTTACGTACGACCACCCCCATCATGCAAACGATCAGATTAACATACATACATTCTTAAAAATACGTAGGACATTGATGCTATCAATATCTGACGCGCTCGATTATGTCCATGCAACAGATTTTTTTTACATTTTTGAAAATCTATAGCTACCGATGAAAACGATACATTATATAACATTTTTTTCTTCTTATCATCTAAGCTTTGCATCCCAATAGGTCTCTATGACGCTCGAGTAAATCCCCATTTAGCATCGTGGGCTCCCCTACCAAATGAACTTGGGACTAAGTAGATGTCACTGTTATTTAGGTCATTGACACTGCCCAGGCAAAGTGACTGTTGTGTTGTGCTTTAAGGGGTACAAATTATAGTACTCTGATTTCACACTCTAGAAATAGTCATTAACAACTTTTTTCTGGTCCAGAATGCTCATGTACAAAATGAACTTGTGTAAACCAGATATTGAGCTAAGCTAGCCACTCCTTCTAATAGACTGTGAAGCCACTATTGAAAGTATGCCTCGGCTTTCAAAGACCTTTGGCCATGCCTTGATGTTGCTGAGATGACATTTTCTTGTATTAGAAAATAGATAGATAGATAGATAGATAGAATATTCTTTATTGTACACCATTAAATAACAACACAGGAAAAAACAAACAAAAAGGTATCAGTACAATAGGCGGTCTTATCGCTAAGCGCAATTTCTTACAGACAACCTTTGGATGGAGTCAAATTGGTAAATATTACTTAATAAAATATTTACTTAACAAAAAGTATAACAATAAATAAAGAATAAATAATTTACATCTTAACTTTATTATCTAGGTCTATAGTAGTATAAATTAGCTACATAATTATTTGTACTTATTTACCAGTGCTCACATTATTGAACAAAACTTTTTGTCATCTTCCACTTTCCCTTCTCTGAGTTCTTTAGCTTTTGCTGCAAGGTAGGTGTTTTCATCTCTTTTTTGCATCCACTCTGGTAACGGTTTGTCCCAGTCGGCTGGTGGTGCATCTCGTTTTTTCCAGATGTCATTTCTGTAATGTGCCCTTAGCCTTTCCAGTCTTCGTGCTTTTTCACTTGCTATTAAGGCTTCCTGAAAACATACAGAACCAAATTAAAAAAGTACACCTAAGTACATATTTTGTTTGAAAGCCATTTGTTTTTGAATTGCTATTGCAGACTTACAGCCGGTTGCACCAAAAAAATATGTGGTTACTTAAATGTAATGGAAGAACTGTCATTCAAGAACTGTCAAAATGGAGGATAAAATTAATTAGGCTATTATATTTTTAAGTTTTTCGACTAAATATTTATGATATATGTTTATTTAATTATTATATATACGTATTGATATCATCATAAAAATTTTTGTGCAACCGGTTGTTATAATTGACATCTAGTCAGTATGTCTATAAAGTTAAGACAATTAATCAAATATTGCGGTTTTACTTACAGCAGCCTTTATGTCCCTCTTATCTTGCCATTTACAGCAATTGTCATAGTCTTTCTTCCACTGGTTGCAGTCTAAAGTGTCCCCATAGACAAAATACTGTTGAAACCGGCCTTTGAAGCTTGTGCACTCTTTATATACATCTTTGTACAGCTCACATTCTCTTATCTAGAAGAATTTAAAGAATTGTTACTCAACTTACATACATACAGGTCAAAATCATAACACTCATAATACTTTGCCATAGTCAGGTAGAACAAGTATACAATCTCTGTAGATTGAGACTCTATAGTCATAATATTATTCTGAAAAATCATCCCTACCATATTGCATTTATATTGGGTCAATGGGTCATCATTGGGGCAGATTAAATACCTAAGTGAATTTTTATACACAGGTACATCGTAACCTGGATTAACACGTAGGATAATTTTTATCCGGCTGTGCGAAAAAACATTTGCAGTATTTTATAAATAGTGGTAGGTATGTTAAAATTTCCAATAGCCGTCATTGCATTTAAAAAACAAATACTTACCACCCATTTATCCTCCGGTTCTTGCTCTTCATCTGTCGTTGTCTTTACTGTTTCTTGAGTTTTCTCTTCGTTGTTTGGATTTGATTCAGACATTATTTATTTATTATCTTAGAATCATAACATGCAATATAACCTCAACACCGACTTATGTAACCTCTAAACTTTGTAAGTGATTTTTATTCAGTACTCTTAACTGTGTAACATTATATGATTTATTTATAAATGTATATATACACCTTTCTTTTTAATATTACCAGGGAGTAGCATTAATAAAATTGAAAATACCGCTGTTTCAACAAAGACACAAGACAGGTGACATGACATGCTTGACATTCTTTGACATCCTTCATTATAGAATAAAATACTCTTTGTCATCTGTGCTTGACAAAACGTAGTGTTTATACACTCTGTGTATTTGACCTAATCATGAGCTAAGTTTAACCTTTGAGATCCGCCCGACATCTAATCCATTATTATGAAAGGTTAATTTTATGTTTTATAACTTACGCTTATATGGAAGGAATTACCTCCTTTTTTGTCTGATAAAGACTTTGTTGCTATCTCACTCGCACTGCAACTTTTATAATCTTTGGCACTGTCAAGTTGTCAAGTTTTGACAGACATAATTGTGTCTTCTTTGTGAACTTTGTACATTTTCTAGATTATCATCGAGAAACACAAATTCCACTGTCGCACAATCTCATTGTGTTATGGTTTCAATCAAATTGTGTTTTCTAAATCGACCAACAGTTCTATACAGGAGTTCCAGGATTGATATTGAAGTTTTATAATTTCTAAAGATGTCACTGAATAAATTGGTTGGTGGTGACTGTGGCGGTAACAACTCCTTAGTACAGCTATCAAATATTGTCCGACGTGATGCGTCCATTGCACAACCACTATCACAAGCTGACAGGTTTGTTAATGAATTCATGGCACAGAATTCACAAGTACCACAAACCTTCAACATGAATACTTTGCTCCACAATTTACCGAAAGAAAATGTGCGCCAAAGCGCCTCGACATCGTCGTATGTTCCAGAAATAAGTACTCACGTCAGTAGACCATGGGCTGCCGGTCCATCTACTTCTTTCATGGCACATTCAATGATGCCAGGATTTCACATGATGCAGAATCCAATGTTACATCAACAACCAATAGCAAATATTCCTATCCAATTTGTCAATGAGGCAGAGGCTGCAGCTATGACAAATAATGATGTGAAAGCAAAAGCACAAGAATATGTTAATAGTGTAAAAGATGATGATGAATTGGCATATAATCAGTTCATGTCTTTCATGAAGAAAATAAGTGCTGGGGAACTCAACCTAGGTGAACCTACAGAAAAAGATCAAAGGAAACTAAGCAGAGATGAAATCTTAGATGAAATGGCTGAGAAATATAAAGAGGAATGGGATAAACTCAGTGATGTTACTAATTATTGGGATACTGAAGCTGCAAATGGAATTGCTAAAGAGTATATATTCTCTGAAGGCAATGTTATGTTAGAAAATAAAACTGCTCTTGAAATAGGCAAAGAAAAACTTAAAATGGGTGATATTCCTGGAGCTGTTTTGTGTTTTGAAGCAGCTGCTCAACAACAGCCTGATTCAGCAGAGGCCTGGTTCCTTTTAGGAACTACACAAGCTGAAAATGAGCAAGATCCTTTAGCAATAACAGCTTTGAAAAAATCTTTAGAAATCAATCCAACACAACTGGAAGGGTACATCACATTGGCTGCAGCATACACAAATGAAAACATGTCTAGGTATGCTTATATTGCTTTATTGGATTGGTTAAAAGCCAGCCCCAAATATTCTGATATTTTTCCCCAAGATATAGATCCTAGGAAATTGGATGTTAAGGATTTAGCAAATCATGTCCAGGCACTATATTTAAAGGCAGTGCAATTGAATATGAATGAAATAGATCCAAATGTTCAGAATGCTTTGGGAGTGGTCTTCAATATTAGTCAGGAATATGACAAAGCTGTAGACTGTTTTAAGACAGCTCTAATGGTGGCTGGTGACAATGCTAAACTGTGGAACAGACTTGGAGCTACTTTGGCAAACAGTGACAAATCTGAGCAAGCTGTTGATGCTTACCATCAAGCTCTGAACTTAGAACCTGGGTTTATCAGAGCTAGATATAATGTTGGTATCACATGCATGAATTTAGGAGCACACAGGCAGGCGGCAGAGCATTTCTTAGTGGCACTGAACCAGCAGCACAAAGCTACAAGCATGTTTCCTGAAAGTTCAACTGACACCAGTTCTTCTACAATTTGGACAACATTAAGAATGGTATGCGCATTTATGGGAGAACCGGAACTTACAAAACAAGTAGATGCCAGGAATTTAAATGAACTTAATAAATTTTTTGAATTAGATTAAGACTTGGGCACATTCCTACTTATGGCTAAGGGTTAAGTTTCTAAATTTTGTAAATATGTATATTATGGTAAATATTAAATGTATCCAATTATGAACTACTGAATTAATACTTTAATTACAGTTTTTCATGTTAGTACTGTTACTTCTAAGATATATTTTGGTTCAAAGGTATCTTAATTTTTATTTGGGACTGAGTAAAATAAATATATTTTGTATGTTTTATAATTTTTGTTTATTGTTGTTTTATCTCTTTTTCACATGCAGGAAACTGCAATTATCGTCACTCAAAGGGCAACCTTGGGGATGATTATTATAAAACCAACATGACTTCTGCTGTACTTTTAAAGGTTTTTGCTTTAACTTTCTTTTTCTAGTATTGCTAACAACTTCATTTATTGTTTTTGGATATCTCAATCCAACTTTTCCTGACTGGACTTCAAAAATGTTATGATTATTTCTGAGAAGTGTTTGTATTCCCCCACATTCAGATTTCAATATGCTTAATTGTTCTTTAGGTATAAGTTGAATTAGTTCTGTAAATTCTGCCTTTCTACCAATAGACCAGCTAGAGTCTGACTCACTGCATCCCTCGAGCAAGTATGTGCTAATACATTGCACTATTGAATCTATTACACTCTTATCTATTTGCGTACAGTTTCTAACTCTCTCAACTGGTTCTCGAGCTTTAAATTCTTTGTCCATATTTATATCTTGTGATGTGTTGGAGGAATCATTCTTTATCATTTCATCTATTTTATTACAATATTGTGTATATTCCTCTTCTGGATATACTCGGCCACTACTTACTAAGCATATTCTCTTAGTGCTAGGAATCTTAAGTCTATCAGTGTCTAGTTTAAAACCACAAGCTTCACATAAACATTTTATGTGATCTAAATAATCATTGTATTGGCTTTTATATGAGTTCTTACGTTGATATTTACTGCCATCAAAATTATAAGCACAACATGGGAGTAGGAAGAAATTGCATTTATATGAACTCTTGGCTGCAATAACTGGTATCCATGGTGTAAGCTCATCAGAATGATTTCCAATAATCCAGTCCATTTCAGGGAATATAGATGTATCAGACGGTGTTATAGTTTTTTCCTGAAGAGTAAATAAATAGAAAATTTAGAATTTTTTTTAATATCAGTTCAAGAAACAAAAACTTGTGAAATATGGTGATACTGAAATAAAGTAAAGATTATTTTAAAAGTATGTCTTATTCTATTTATTTATTATTTAATTAATTAATAATAATGATTCTTACTTGTAATATCACATCAGAAGGGTACATATCCCAAATATTTCTCTTTCGAACATCTAAACCTATTCCACTATGTCCTTCTTTGGTGAGTATATACACCAGCAAACCGTTCCCACAACCTAAATCAACAAATGATTTCTTTTTGTTGGTCTCATCTTCCCACAGCAGTAACAGATATGCGGCTATTGCCACATCTTCATACACAAATTTTGATGCATCTGTACACTCTGGCCAAATCTGAAACACAAAAGTATAACAATTAATAAATCCTATAATTTGAAGGTCCAAAAACAAGCAGTAATATTATGCATCCAATTTCCATATACCTTAACCATTTCTTTTCCATATTTTAACTTTAAATCATTGTATTTTTCATAATACTTTGTTTGAGAAACCAGTGACAATGATTCAGTGCATATTATGTTAGTCTTGACATCATCATTTATAGAATTTGATCCCCACTTGATAAGTTGTGGTAGCAATGTGTTGATAAGCCATTTATATGACTTAGAATTTTCATCTGAAACAAGACTAAATTATGTCACCTTATAAATATTAAATTCATTGTTGTGTTATAATTTGATTCCAAGTTTAAATAATTACTGACCATTTGTAGCTGTTAATGTTATTTGACTGTTATCTAAGAATATAGAGTATGAGAAATCAGGACATAGCTTTTGTTCTAGACTTGATGGTGTAACATTAAAGAATGTAACTTTGTATTTATCTTTTTGCAAAATCACAATTTGATATGCTTGATTGTCAGAATAGTTCTTCGGTAGCAATTCTATAAGAAGGACTTCAATTATGCCTTCAACTTCTTTAGGGTCAGCTACACTCTCAATGTTAAGTTCATTTAAAATATGGTTTTTATGTTTTTCATTATTCTCATTAGTAACCAGGTCACTCAGTCTATTAATTTGTGGCAGTTCACTTGAAACTTTAGGTTTTCCACTATATTTAAACCATAATTTGCTGCCCCATAACCTCTTGTTGATAACATGTGGTTTTGATACTAAAATATTTATCGAATTCCAGAATGAATCTGGTGTCAATGTAGTCTGAATACATTTCGAAGTCATTCTTTATAAAATAAATAAAGCTTTTTATCAACAAATTAATAGAAATGGACAGCAAAATTTTAAATAAATCTTGGGCAAAATATTGGCCGCGATTCTCTTGACACCATCTAAATTAAATTTAGTCTATAATTCTCTCTTTCCATCAACAAATATAAGAAAGGGATAGCAAACTTTTAACACCTGTCAAATTAGCAAAAAATAGTTTTCCATACAAAATTAAACATCACGACGTAACATCTCGACTAAATTAACAAACCTGTACGAACAAAATGTCATCTGTCATTTAATTTGACAGCACTGAATTACTTGCTATCCTCTTCTTGTATTTCGCAATAGAAAAAGAGCATGATATTTTAAAATCAGTTTAGTCGTGTGTAAGTCAGAATCGGCACCATTGGCTATTTTGTTTACAAACTACGAAATGAAACAATCACTTGACAGTTGACACTTGCACATCTGACAGCTTCTGACGTTGTCATGTTCTGTCAGCTGTCCACTGTCAAAGCTGTGCAGAGATGCGTGCTCACTTAACTGGAGTGGAGATGTGTGCTTGTTTATTAAACTTTCACATTTGGTATGGGATTGATAGCTCGTGGCTAAGTAACAGCCGCACGGTTCGACCGATCAAAGGTTAAGCTGCGCTTGGCGCGGTCGATCCGTGGATGGGTGACCATCTATGTCAAAGCGAGACTCCTCCGTGCCTCGGAAAGCACGTTAAGCTGTTGGTCCCGGTTGTCATTTGTACATCTTTGACAGTCATTACGGGTAGTCAGAAGCCAGAAAGTCTGACAACCAGTCTTACCAAGAGGTACCGTGTTACCCGGTAACTGGGTTGTGGAGGTCAGATAGGCAGTCGCTCCTTGTAAAACACTGGTACTCAGCTGCATCCGGTTTAGACTGGAAGCCGACCCCAACATAGTTGGGAAAAGGCTAGGCAGATGATTTGGTATGGGATTACTTAAAACATGGAGCGCTTAATATGGAGGCGGACACACAAAAAAATATTGTAAAGAACAAGAATAAGAAAACGCGTTTGTATAGTCTCTCTTGCTAGGCCTTCGGGGGAATGATAAAGGATACTTTTATCAGAATGCGCCAAATAGTTCGAATACGAGTGAAGCCATGGGAAACAATCAGTCACATCAAATATTTCTGGTAGGTTGACTTCAAGTTATATCCTCAAGCTTCTTGACTGTTCCCACGTTTTCAGCAGGATCGTGGTCGAGTTTTATCATTATTTTATTTCTTCTTCTCCACCTTAATAAATTATTGTTTATGTAAATGCTTGAGTAGAAAATAAAATACACTTTATTTTACGTTTTAATTTCATGCGCAATTTTATTTTTTTGTTTATGTCGTCATTCAGTTTTCGAAAGGACCTTTCTAAGTAGGCTATCTCATTTTCACTACGCGGTTTTGCATAAAGCTGTTGCCCTTACACCATCAGCACACTATTTGAATTGCGTTTCAGATACAGATTTTTTCAAATGCATGAAATGAAAGAAATCTGTCAACTGCAGTTATCTGTCACTTTTTGAATTCTGTATGATCTGTGCAGGGCATATTTTTGAAAATATTTTTATATTTTTGTTTTAATTATATTTTTGTTTCCAAGATTTGGTATTGGTGTTTAGGCGCAGCTTAATGATATTGATAAATTATAAAATAGAAATAGGCAGGTGTATGTAGGTAATGTCATACACTGAGCTCGAACATGGCTATCAAGGGTTGCGGCAAGCTACTCAGCCCCAATTTTATGTCGGAGATGATGGAAATCTTGTACCGATAAGATCATCAGTAAGTTTACATATTTACGTAGCGATTGATGTAGTCAGGTTATACAAAATGACTACGTCGATACTAGCAGAACAATGACCCTTTCCACTATATATAATGATACTGTTATGTAAACTAAAACAGATATATTATCAATTGAAACACAAACAATAGTAAGGTCACTTAAGTGAATCGTATCCAGATTAAATATTGGGTCTGCTAATATTATCTTGGTCCATTTCCTCACTAATGTAGCACTGATAACAATCTGAGCACACTACTACTTGAATGTTGAGTGCAGGATTGTTACACCTAATTATCCTACATTATATAAACAATAGAATATTATATTTATAGGTTTACATGCTGACAATGACAAGTGAGGTAATGTAGTATGTTAATTTATGTCAAGTTTATCTTAGTTATCAAGTGTAAAGTAGTGTGAACCAATCGGTGGCAAGGTTGCCTGTGTGCCTTATCATATGCTGTGATAGATAGCCAAGTGTATCATAGATAGTGTGTGGTGATGGAGTGGCAGTGGCTTAAGGATTGGTGGCGTCTCAAAAGATGGAGGAAGGACAAGAAGGGCCAGAGTGATGATGACATATGCTATTGTGATGACTGTCTGCCTGATGTAAGATGATGGCGGCTTTTGTTTTGTCACTCATGATTTATTTATCATTTCATTAAAATTATTTATTCAAAGTAGAATTTAATGTGTAAATTTAAATTTATAATGTTCTTTGTAACAGGACAAAGACATTATGGTTTGTACATGCATCATGAATGGCTTCTTTTAGCATATACATGCTAATTTTCCTAACTGATTGTAAATGTGTGAGTGTCGCTCCTCCCCACTTAAGGAGGATGCCTCATGTAAGACTAACTTCAGGTTTGTTTATGTTATTATTTTAACCTCCAGTAGTAGATTGATTGTAGTAGGATTGTAATGCTCTAACTATACTAATGAACATTTTTGAAGCTGCCTTTTCAAATACCTAAGGGGTGTTTATTAAAAAATAAACATAATTATAATAAAAATATAAACCTTTTAGAGATGAGGTTGGAAAAACATGGCTGGCGAAGTTTATAAAATTAACAGAAGGTTAGCTTAGAAATTATTAATTTATCCAAATAACTTCATGATTTTGTCTGATAATAAAAATGCAAACATGTTAAAATAATTACATACCCACATGTATTTTCTTGTTATAGTTTTCTTTCTGAAAATATTTTTTTAAAGAGTGCATGTCCAAATAATAAAAATTTGCAACAAAGCCACCATAATTGTTGAAAAGTTAAGCTATTTTATGTTTTTATATTCTTTAGTGCATATGCATCAAAATACTAATTTACCATAACACCATCTTATTTAAGCTGCTATAGACACATTTAACAATAATCAAACAATAAGTGTATGCTGCAGTTAAAATGCTATGCTATGTTTTAAGCTCATGAGTATTGTTCTCCTTGTATACCAACAAAGTTCACAGCCGCTGCAGTGTTTACAATTTTCTCCTGTTCTAGGCTTCTTTGAAGACATTACCAGGCCTTATTTATTATTAGTTCCTGGAGGTCTAGAAGAAGTCATATCTCTTTCTCATTCTAGCATACAAGATTCAAGTTGTGGAACATGAGATATAATATAAGGTCCATTTATACTAGGAAATCAATTGAACTGTTTTGTTTGCTCATTATAACCTAGGGCGAGTTGGATCTGTGCGAGTCGCTGGACCCGCACAGCGATGGCGGGGGTAAGAAGGTGGTGGTCGGCGTCTGCGCCATGGCCAAGAAGTCGCAATCGAAGCCCATGAAGGAGATCCTGACGCGGCTTGATGAGTTTGAGTACATCAAGATGCTGGTCTTCCCAGAGGAGGTTATCCTTAAGGTTCTCCACATTGTCTAACACAACTAGTGGAACAAAATATTCTGTAGTTGGGGTGGTTGAATGTCTACAATACTGGCTGAGTATTAAGATTTCAAATATTGTGATGTCAGCAAATTTTATATAATGCTTAAAGGTTGGCTACTGATGCTTAAGTTATGAAAACCACAATTAATTAGATTGGTACACATGAAATTTTAGATCAATTAAGTAATTAGAAGTATTGTCCTCAAGGAATTATGTTGAGTCTGATACGCAGTACAAATATTTTGTTTTACTATTTGTCACGCATTAATCAATTTATCTTCATAATTAACACCTGTTAGATTCTTCTTCATTGGTCTAATTAATCAATGGTAACACGTATACATATATCACGCACGATACTAACATTTATACGTTGTTATGTACTGATTCCGTTGAATGGCTTCACATACACTAGCTTTGTTTGTGTGCTCGGTGTCAAGTAGCGAATTAGTCAGTAATGGTGTATTCATAGTCTTTCACCGTTCATGCATTCGTGCATTTGGTTGGGGAAAGCGTAAGACGTATTGTCCGAATTCGCCGTTATTGTAGTCAGTCGCGTCTTCAAACTACGTAATATTTAATATAATATGTACTTGTATATTTGCAGAAACCGGTAGAAGAGTGGCCCATCTGCGACTGTCTTATTTCTTTTCATTCGAAGGGCTTCCCCTTAGACAAGGCCATACAATACGAGAAGTTACGGAAGCCCTATGTTATAAATAATCTTCATATGCAGTATGATATTCAGGTATGTATAGTACAGCTAGAAGCATGTTATTGTGTTCATTTGACGTCAAGAGTGGTCACTTGATACTTGCGGTATTATTTACAGGATCGTAGAAAAGTATACGCGATATTAGAGGGTGAGGGTATAGAAATACCTAGATATGCAGTATTAGATAGAGACTCACCGGATCCGAAACGTAAGTTTTTTTTTATATATATCTGTCTAGTTTTTTCACTCTTCGAAAGTTCCTCGAAGTACGCGCTGTTACCGAGAATGTTCCGAGTGTTCGTAAATTAATGTTTTCTACGACTTCGTATGTATTCGTGTTCTATATCAAGTCATTCATTATAGTAAACTTCTAGAGAATGGCTTAAGGTGCACCAAAACATCCTTTTTGAGGTCATCTAGCTTCGTTTACTTTAAGTACTCGTTTCTTACAGTTGGTAGTTTTTCCAAATCAGTAAAAACAAAGTGCCTTTCCATCAGATTTGAGTACTATCTTAACGAAAAAATACTTGTTTCTCACATACTATTTCAGTTCCTTGAGCTCATTTGCTCACATAGGTATGTTGATGAAGTTACATATCTTTTCTTCTGCACATTAATCAGATCTAGCTCCAAGTCTTCGTCGTCTTTTTTTCCAAATTATTTTTCAAACATTATTCCAGATCACGAGCTGGTGGAGTCAGAAGACCACGTGGAAGTGAACGGAGTGGTTTTCAACAAGCCGTTCGTGGAGAAGCCGGTGTCGGCTGAAGATCATAATATTTATATTTATTACCCCACCTCCGCGGGCGGAGGCAGCCAGCGACTTTTTAGAAAGGTACGTTACATTATGAATATACGATGCGAGCTAATTTTTGCTATGGTCGTAAAGTTTACAAAAAGTAAATGTACAAGAATTAAATAAAAATTAAATGAAGTTTATTTTTAGTTTGAATTTAAAAACCGTTCTACATTATTTATTATGGCGGGAATCCACACTCTAAATATGTAGGAGCTGAAATATGAATAAAGAAATTTTAACTAAAATTCATCAATAACGAACTGTTATACATACATACGGTTCGAATGACGTATCCCTACATCTCGAATTTCACTTCATACACGTGTTGCTTCAGTTTACCCGCGTGTTTAATAATTGACGTTATATACACTTACAGATAGGAAGTCGAAGTAGTATATATTCACCAGAATCAAGAGTGAGGAAAACAGGGTCGTTTATTTATGAAGATTTTATGCCCACTGATGGTGAGTTGAAGAGATTATTTAAAATAATAATGCAGGTTAAGTTTAGTAGAAGTCACAACATTTAATTCCGGAGGCAGATAAGAAGTGACTTTAAAGGTTTGGATGGATGGATCTGCTAACACAACATCATATGGTAAACATCTGGATTCCCAGGAGTTGCGGACGTCACATACCAGCCTTACCCCGTAGAACCAGAACAATGTCTATCGAATGAAGATGCGCTCATCGTAAGCTCCCACCACGTAGTCCCACCAGCTGCTAACAAGGCTAATACTGGAAAAAGTTAAGATTACCAAAAGGGAGGGCCTCTTAAGTTACTGCGCGTATTTCGCATGCGCCGTACGTTAACATAAACGTCAGTTGAAACATTGAGAGTGGAAACGAAAAGAGCAGAAGTCTATTGCTAGCTAATTCTTATATGTCATAACTCAACAGATCACTCTTACAAATCCATACCTTATCTCGTAAGCAATAAATAACATATTGCTACAAAGCTCCTAAGGGTCGCCCGCGAAACGCGTGCGAAGAACGCGTGGTTTAACGGACGCCCTAAAAAGATTAGTAGTGACTTTTAAATAACGCGAGCTCGATTTTTAGGTACCGATGTAAAAGTATATACGGTGGGTCCAGATTACGCGCATGCAGAGGCCCGCAAGTCCCCGGCGTTAGACGGCAAGGTCGAGAGGGACTCGGAGGGCAAAGAGATCAGATATCCTGTCATATTGTCTAATCAAGAGAAGCTTATATCTAGGAAAGTTTGTCTCGCCTTCAAACAGACTGTTTGCGGGTTTGATTTACTTAGGTATGTATAGTTATTTTTTAATTCCTTTAAGGTGGCCAATTTAGTTTAATCAATGGCAATTTTTCAGTTTTGTTTACATCCCAAAATTTGGAGCTAACCAAATGCCATCAACATATTAGCAATCTAGACACGACATGAAAAAACTCAATGAAACTTAACTACCCAGGTAGCAAACCCAGAAACTCATACTTAGCAGTTGTGCTTCTAACCACTGATCCACTTGCCAGAGGCAGTTTAATTTATTGTAACAGTCAATGAATTGTTTTATCGTTCGTTTCTTGAATTTCTATATTATCAGCCTTAGTTTTTTAATAATCTACACAAAATATTGATATCTTTAAGGTGTGTCAGCGAATATGCTACTTTTATAGTAAAAACTTGTTTCGATGCGGGATCGATACCGCCAGCCATGAAGGTTGCTCAAAGTTACGTCACCGAGTTATTTAGGTCGTCAATTTAGTAATTAACCTCGAAGCAATGCCATGGCTGGTCTGAGCGAAACACTGAATAATTAACTTGCTTAATTTATATTCGTTAGACGTAGGCATAGTGGTATACTGAAAAATATCGTAACATCAATTGAAATTCTCAAAAACGTCCTTGCTATTTGTCACTTTCTTTAAGTAATCACGAACAAAATTTTTTGTTATCTTTGTTCGCATCTATTTCTAAGTTCTTTATGGTCCTCGTATTAAAAAAAAAAATCCAACAAATACCAAATTATACAACAATAAATAAAGCTACAATTTCCAGAGCGAACGGCAAGTCTTTCGTGTGTGACGTAAACGGGTTTTCATTCGTTAAGAACTCAAACAAGTACTACGATGACTGCGCTAAGATCTTGGGTAATATGATACTGAGGGAGTTGGCGCCGACGCTGCACATCCCGTGGTCGGTGCCCTTCCAGCTGGACGACCCCCCCATAGTGCCCACCACGTTCGGGAAAATGATGGAACTGCGCTGTGTCGTGGCTGTCATACGGCATGGAGACCGAACCCCTAAGCAGAAGATGAAGGTGGAAGTACGACATCAGAGGTATGTAAAAGTATCATGATAGACTTCTTCTGATAATGCCGGAGACCAGAACGTCTCAACCTGTCGTACCATGAGATATCCTGACACTCAGTGATTGAGTAATGGAGGTCAGATAAGGAGTTGTTTCGTATAGAATACTTAGTGATATACAGTAGCATCTAGTTTAGTTAGAAACTTTAATATTCAAATACAGAAGTTAATTGTTCAGTGAATAAATAAATGAAATGAAAAATGAATGAAGGAAACCCCAACATAACTGGGTTAGGTCTAGGCAGATATTGATGCTAAAATATTGCAAAATAGGCCCACCAAAAGGGATAAGCTATATTTGTATGTTGTATGACTATAGGTAAGACCAATAGCTCGGGTGACTCAAAATTCTCTTTGCGTTTCTGATTAACAGTCAAAAAATAAAAGTCGAAAAATAAAAAATCATTTTGCTTCCAGATTCTTTGAAATATTCGAGAAGTACGACGGTTTCAAACGCGGCCACGTAAAGCTAAAGAAGCCCAAGCAGCTGCAAGAGATCCTGGACATCGCACGCGCGCTGCTGTCAGACATACAGACACGACACGCCGACCCTGAGATTGAAGAGAAGCAGGGCAAGCTAGAACAGCTCAAGAGTGTTCTAGAAATGTAAGTTATGCCGACGTCCCCAACTGCTATCTTGATAACTGGCAGTTGTATATCTCCAGCTATATAGCTCCATGTCCGAGGCCGTCAGGCGGATTCAAAATTCAAAAATCGTTTATCACTAAAAAGTATAAAACAAAGTCGCTTTCTCTGTCCCTATATCCCTATGTATGCTTAAATCTTTAAAACTACACAATGGATTTTGATGCGGTTTTTTTTTAATAGATAGAGTGATTAATGAGGAAGGTTTTAGTATATAATTTGTCAAGTTTTTGTATCCATTAGCGAAGCCGCTGGCGGGAAGCTAGTTCAAACTAAACTGAAAATCAGCACTTTTGAACGTTAAAAATTACAAAAGGCAGCCCCCAAAATGCCCGCCCTTCACCAGTTCCTATGTGTTTTTGCTGGGAAGAAGAAACGCAGCAACACTTGTGTGTCTGTAAGGTTGATTTGAGAACAGATGCTAGGGCTGTTAAAAACTTAAAAACGTTGGTAAAAACCTGCAGCCTACACGATAAGAAGAAGAAGTGGTTGTGTGTTGCAGGTACGGGCACTTCTCGGGCATCAACCGCAAGGTGCAGATGAAGTACCAGCCGCGGGGCCGGCCGCGCGGCTCCAGCTCGGACGACGGTAACGCGCCGCCGCACCACGGTCCGCTTCACGCTCTATACACTGCTTTACTGTGCTATGCATAGTGATACTGCACTTTTGATCGTTTGAATAGGCTGGTGAATGTCACGGGACAAAATATTGCTCAATTTCAACCAGTCTTACTAAAGGGTATCGTGTTACCCGGTAACTGGGTTGTGGAGGTCAGATAGGCAGTCGCTCCATGTAAAACACTGGTACTCAGCTGTATCCGGTTTAGACTAGAAGCCGACTCCAACATAGTTGGGAAAAGTCTAGGCAGATGATGATATTGCTCAATTTCAATATATATCATGGTTTTAAACCTTTAAAAACACTGGACATTTTTTTTTAATTTTCATCACATTTTAGTCTGTTCTAGTCCACCCAGTTAAACCTTTAACAAAATATTGACTAAT
The DNA here is from genome assembly GCA_963891755.1 of Pyrrhia umbra. NCBI lineage: Eukaryota > Metazoa > Arthropoda > Insecta > Lepidoptera > Noctuidae > Pyrrhia > Pyrrhia umbra. The sequence continues at coordinate 4,332,470 of OY982923.1, read as the reverse complement.
TATCGCCATCTTTGGTTTAACTATCGATTTATCTTGTCATTTGTTAAAAATATAGTCTATTCATGTTTTGAAATAATTGATAGAAAGTCGCGTCATAAACTTAGTTATATACCCGAGGTAAAATTAAAAAAAATCATCAGATACCTCTCTATATTTATTTTTTTAATTTGTATCACAATGCATAGTACAGAATATTTTTAAGTTACCAGCTTACCTACAGATAACACCCGCCTGTACATAGTTTGTTCATAACGAGATGTCCATTTGTTGAGAGTTTTGCATTGAGCATTGCATATTTAGTTAGTGATTAAAGAAAACTGCTTAGCAGTAGATATTCATGACTTTCGTAGTATTTTTTCGTAGGCTTTCAAAAAATGGGAATTTAATTTAGACTCTACTAAAATTTCCATTTTTCGATTAAACAGGTTATTAAGATGCGACCACACTTTGACCATTCGGACTACAAATTATGAAAAAACTTCTTTAGCGTGCATACTGTAAGCCTTGGGATAAGGGCCTAAGAGGGATACAGACAAACTATTCTAAAAAAAAATGTTTTGGCTTCTGTTGCTCTAATTAAGACCCCCATATTATTAGTTTTTCTTCAATATCTACAATGTACAGGCATCGGCCTGTTACAATTTTATTATATGTACGAATGTTCGTAAACGTGTTCGCATTTTAAACAACTTTAGGCAGTTTGCTCCCAAACTGCCTGATCTGTATACCCACGTAATCCAGTCGTGCCATGTAAAATACTGGTATTCAGCTGCTTGGGAAAGGGCTAGGCTGATGATGAATGTGTATACTCAAACATTTGTACATAGTGACGTCATCTAGTTCTCACACGGATTTAGATGTAATAAAACGTGTGATAATCCTTGCAATAACACACGTGTTAGTAACGTAACCTCGTTGATAACAACATTTACCGAAACATGTTGGCTTTGTTGTGTTTGCTCATAGCTATTGCGAGGTACTTAGCATGGCTTTAACGATGCATTCATTATAATAAAATGAGGTAAATATTTGCAGAATTCGATACACAATGCTTTGCGTAATTTTTTTAAGATTATGTATTATGTAAATAATTTAATATTTGGACGTAAGCTACTGTTGAAGTGGTGTGATTTTTTCATAACACAGTTTCCAAAACACATATACTTGCGAACCTAAAAGGAACAGAAGATAGATCAGAGAATTTCAAATTCCACCATAATATTGGTTGAATACTATTTAAAATTAAGATCTCATAGTTACTCAAGAAAGTAAAACAGCTGTTAGAATGGACTTATACTTTTTCAAGTTGAAGGCAGGCGGGGAGGAATAAAAAGATAGTTAGGTATACTACATTTTTAGAACATGATGTATGCTAAGCTATCTTCGTCGTGCAGTAGGGGGCGGTGGAGAGCCATCGTTAGTTCTTATCCTGAAGTGGGGCGGAGAACTGACGCCCGCCGGCCGCATACAGGCGGAGGAGCTGGGGCGTATGTTCCGCTGCATGTATCCCGGGGGACAGGGCCGACATATACCCGGTACGTATTATTATTAAGTGCAGCGTTTCCCAAAAGTTTTGGTTTTCTTTTTCCTTCCCGTTTCTCCGTCTCCCATTTCTCTCTCATTAATAAATACTAGTATAAAACACTCAGCTGGATGCAATGTTTCCAGGTGAGGGTGGTACTCAAGGTCTAGGTTTACTCCGTCTCCACTCCACGTTCCGTCACGACCTGAAGATCTACGCGTCAGACGAGGGCCGCGTGCAGATGACCGCCGCTGCCTTCGCTAAGGGATTGCTCGCTTTGGAGGGAGAGCTGACGCCCATACTGGTGCAGATGGTCAAGTCGGCCAACACTAACGGACTGCTGGACAACGACTGCGACTCGTCTAAAGTTCAAAATATGTGAGTGATTAAAATTTTATTAATTAATATTATTAACTTCATGGACGTAATTTTTTTGGTACAAAAATTTACCGGGCCTATAAGATTATTCCAATGTTATCATGCAACATAGCTGTGACAAAAAAGGACAAAAAAACTGCATCTTCTCTTTTCTTTTGCATTTATGTTTTTAAACTCATCGACAATACGGGAGATATTTCTAGTATAGGGCAAAATTTTTGGAATATATAAGAAAAAAAAATCAATAAATGTGTTCCGCAACCCAGGGCGAAGGCCCGGCTGCACGAGGCGATGCAGGTGGAGCGCGAGTTCACGGAAGAGGACCGCGCGCGCATCAACCCGTGCGCGTCCGTGAGCATCAGCGCCGCCGCCGAGTTCGTGAAGCACCCCGCGCGCTGCTGCGCGCACGTGCACGCGCTCATACACCAGCTCGTGCGCATCGTGCTGGCCAAGCGGGACGACCCCAAGACCAAAGGTAAAATAAATAAATAAATAAAAGTTTATTTATCCAAAAGAAATACATAGACACTGGTTAAACATAAAAGTGGCGTGCTCATGCCCATACCTATTTTACCTGTTATAAAACTAAATACAAGTGTTGAATGACATTTCTTTTTTTCGTCTTACGTTTGACGTATAATAACGTAGTCAGTAACGCCCCTTAGGCATATAATATTCTATTATGTATCTATACTAATATTATAAAGAGAAAAGATTTGTTTGTTTGTTTGAAGGGTTTTAACTCAAAAACTACTGGACCTATTTAAAAATTCTTTCGCCGTTAGAAAGCTATACATCTTTACGAACTGTCATAGGCTATATCTATTTCCAGAAATAATTAGAGATTCCTACTAAAACTTGAATAATGCAACCCAAGGTGTAAAAAAAATGTACACGCGGGCGGAAAGCTAGTTATTTATATTTATGTAGATAATAGATTAATAAAAATCGATACAGGTATCGCTAACGCAAAATAATATGAATTTGACCGAATACAAAAAAAACAACTCGGAGCAAATGTCACTTGTCTAAGTATTATTGTGTGAAACAATCAATCATCATGATCTACTTATCATATTTCATATTAATAATATTATATAATCGAGTTGTAGGATCCGCACGTTTTTTAGTACCTATTTCAAAAAAAAATAACAATAATATTTTCCTCTATATCCATACAGACACGATACTCTACCACGGCGAGACTTGGGAGCTGATGGGTCGCCGATGGGGAAAGATCGAAAAAGATTTCTGCACAAAAAACAAAACCTACGACATCTCCAAGATCCCGGACATCTACGACTGCATCAAGTATGATCTGCAGCACAACCAGCACACGCTGCAGTTCGACCTGGCGGAGGAACTGTACATCTATGCCAAGTACTTGGCTGATATTGTTATACCTCAGGTCAGTGAGATTGTCTGGAAGTTTTCTTACGCCCTATTTTAGAACAACGCTATAAGGATTAAAGGTACTAAGGATTTATGTAACACTAGCTGGTTCCCGCGGTTTCACCCACGTCTCGAAAGAACTACTTCACGCGTACCCGGATGAAAACCTATAACAGTTTCCAGGGTCACGTCTAACTCAGTACCAAATTTCATCCGAATCGGTTATGCCGTTTTCAAGTTATGTACTAGCTAGAGAAATAGGGTATAGATAGTGTTGTGCTTGAATGTGTTAAATACCTCAGTCAAATACGCTACTAATGATGAAGCCAACATGGGCGGCATCCGGTGTTGGTATGGTGCTACCTCAAGAATGAAAGCTCCTTTTTTATCATGTTAATTTTTAATACATTTCTGTGATACCTAGCGTAAATATTTTCATCATAGTTTTATTGTTTTAGTAGATCATAATTTAGTTAATTACAACAGCGAAAAATATTTTTGATTCCACTACGAAACTTACTTGACCTCTATCTATATGTATGACAGGAATACGGACTGACGATGCAAGAGAAGCTAACAATAGGACAAGGCATTTGTACGCCGCTGCTTAAGAAGATAAGAGCCGACTTGCAGAGGAACATTGAGGAGTCCGGAGAGGAGACGGTGAATAGATTGAACCCCAGGTACGATTTTATAAGCAGCTTGTCTGTAAGTATCAAATATTGCATGAAAGGATTGGTATTAAATAAAATGGTTATATAACGATGGGTTTCGTTCGTAGGGTAATAGGTACCTGTTTTTATGTGCTGTCAAAGACCAAGCAATTATTTGAAGAAAAAAAAAACACCCGACTATATTTTGCCAATGTTTTTTTGTGTTGTGTTTATCAGGGTTTCCAACGGTGAAGGAACACATCGTAAGGAAACCAGGACTGTGATCAATGCTTATGCCTTCTGTGTATGAAAAGAGGCTATCCCCAACAGTACATTAGTGAACAGCCGATGATGATGATGAACACGTTTTTCTAGGCCTGTTGTACTTGTATCTGACTTCGTCCATGAATATCTGAATGATTGATACATTGAGTGACGGCAGTTGTGTGTTGGCGCAGGTACAGTCACGGGGTGTCGTCGCCCGGCCGGCACGTGCGCACGCGCCTGTACTTCACGAGCGAGAGCCACGTGCACTCGCTACTCACCGTGCTTAGGTTCGGTGGACTTTTAGACGTGAGTTGTTTTTGTTAATTATAATATTATCTACAGGACCTCTAAACAATTTTTTTTGCCGTGAAAGATTTTATGGCAATTTTGACTACGACCTCTTTTCAAAGTTAAGGGTTTCATTAAAAAAATCCCATCACAACCCAACTTAAATCTGTATAAACAAAAAGAATAAAGGGATGTAAACCTTATTTCTAAACTGGCATGTCGATAACTATCTGCAGTAATACATATCAATAAAAAAAAACATCAAGGGCATCCATTGACAGTAGTCACAGCAAGCAACAGCAGATTACATTGATTAGGCAAAACTACCAAAATGGTATATTTTACAGGTTTTGAAAGACGAGCAATGGCGCCGTGCGATGGAGTACGTGTCAACCGTGTCAGAACTCAACTACATGTCGCAAATTGTCGTCATGTTATATGAAGACCCTACTAAAGATCCATATTCAGAGGAAAGGTAAAAAGTCTTCTTTAATTTCCTAGATATGCCCTGTGGGTTTCCGCCCGTGTCCCCCGGCCTACCTCGTCGTATCGCTTATACTTTTTTAGCTCTGCTCTTATGGATTAAAAAGAGCCTATAACATTCCTCAAGAATTTCGCAATCAAATTTCTATTCCAATCGGTGGTTCCAGAGACTAGCAATGTCACATACACACACAAACAAACTCTTCAGCTTTATATATGAGTAAAGATTTACTTCTTAATAGAATTTTCTGGATTGTGGAGACATTTAGAAAAACTCAGACCCGGAACAATTTTAGTTGTCCCGAAAATTTAATTGTCAAAATTCTGAACGCGCATCGCAGTAGCCGATAACTCCTGTCATACCGCCAATAACGCCGTTAAATTAACTATAGTTTATACTAATATATCAGGTTCCACGTGGAGCTGCACTTCAGCCCCGGCGTGAACTGCTGCGTGCAGAAGAACCTGCCGCCCGGGCCTGGCTTCAGGCCTCACAGTCGCAACCACTCCACTACTAACAACTCGGTATGTATTACGAAATTAATAGACTTGTATAAGGATCTGATTGTCTAACATTATCTTTGATTTACGAGACTATGCTTAAACATTTACCACGTTATTCATTCAAACTGTTTGACCTTATCTGCCAATTTAAAATGAAATTTGACAGAAAAGAACAAAACAACTAAAGGAGGCTAATAAGACGAAAGGTGTTATTATGAATAAGAGGGTTTAAGTACGACCGACAAATCCTGGTCACTTTCACCTGGTCTGGCAAGGGACATGTATAACCCAAATAATCCATTGCGCAGCCAAACTGACGGAAACTTCAAACAGGTCAGTCATGCTTGGCCGTATTCTGACAAGTTACAGTCATGCAGACGTCAATGTGTGAGAGAGATGGCGTGTGAGAGAGATGGAGGATGTATAGCGACAGAATGAACAGTACCATTTCATTTTAACACTGGAATCTGGATTACTTTAACTTTTTAAGGATATTGCCTTCATGACTATACTGCCTTCTTAAGAAGAAAGGCCGTAAATAACATATTTTTTGCGATATTGATTTAAATACTCGCAATCAGAATCTTTCTGTGGGCCTAGCATGAATCACTTTCGAAAAAGTATTCGTATCGAAAGCGATTTTCGAATCATAAATACAACCATACCAGAGCAAAATATATGTTTAAAATATGTAAATAACAATTTGCAGCATCCAAAGATATGATTAAAGTCATAAATTTAAATAAATAGTTTGTAAGAAACGAGTGTATTCCATTCAAAAATTGCTGTCGATATGAATAATTGTTCGAAAGTGATTCGTGCTCGGCCTACTGATTCCAAATATTTGCTTAACTGAATATCGAAAAATCATTTAGTTACGGCTTGCTTGCTATTACGTCTTTTGTCTCCTTCAAATTAAAATGCTCGTTTTAGAACACCTTATTATTATCAAGAAATCAGGCGTAAGTTGATATGCTCATGGTTTTAACGTCCATATTGTCCTAGCCAAAATATTACTTGTTTCAGCAAAGTTCATCAGACGAGGTTAAGTGTATCGAGGAGGAAGGCGAAGACGACAATATGGCGAGCCAAGAAACTTTGCAGCCGGTAAGTGGATGTTCGAATTAAATCTAGAACAATTTGTGTGACGTAACTAATGACGTATTTGTTATATAGGATGCAGATGAATTGGACAACACGTTCTCGCCGAAGAAATTGTCAAAGTCTAAAATACGGCCTTCAGATCCTATACCTATTTGGTGAGTGAAAGAATAATATCTTGGTCTCTAGCAATTTTGCGGTTTTTAATTCATAATTAAGTAGTTTACAACTGATAATTACCGTCATATTCATCAAGGAAAAAAACAGTTCGATAATTAAAATAGGTTCCAAAAGAAAATGGTTTTATCTATAATAAAATGCTTTTATGAATAAGTTTGCTAGTGTAAAAATGCTTATTATATTCATTTGATATTCTAAAAATATTGCCAACTGAACGTCAAAAGAGCGTTAAGCTAGTTTTAAACTACTAATATTATAAAGAGGTAAAGTTTGTGAAGTTGTAGGGGGTAATCTCTGGATCTACTGATTCGATTTAGATAAAATTTGGTACGAAGATAGAGGGACCCTGGTTATAGGCTACTTTTCGGGTGCCTGAAGTAGTTCCCCTCGGGGCGCGGGAAACAGCAGATGGTGATATAAAAAATGTTTATTTTTTATTTTCGTTGCAATACAGCGATACATATAGCAACCTGCACTACACGGTGAGCGGGCACGAGGCATCCTCGCTGGCCGCGCGACTCAACGCAGAGCTACGCGCGCGCGGACACGCCGACACCGACGCGCAGGACCACGCACAGGTACTGTATACACCTACACACACTGCCTTATGGACACTTTTTTATGTAAGACCTGTCAACCTTAAGGTCAAGCCTAAAGGTATATTTCCGTACATCTCGGCAGACCGCATTAGACAGATTATGAAAATGTACAGCACCGTTTCACAATTCCGTTCGCAAAATAGGACAATTATATACTATTTTGCTAGCTAACTTAATTTGACTTACCTAAACTTTGATAAGTTAAAAGTAGTTACAAAAAGTAATTAAACAACCAACATTAAATCTATTATAATATTCTTTCCAGGACGACGAGAAAGAACCAAAAGACGTAGAAGAAGCCCCGCCCCGGGCGCGGTCCTACGACCAGCACAAGCAGAGCCACGACAACGGTAAGTATGCGAGTAGGACAGACAGGCGTGGCTGCACTAATACCGACCCACTAACAGGGGCCCTACCATGACGTGCTAACGCAGGAATAGTTTCGTTGCGAAAAAGAGACGGTGCTATACAACGTTTGTAGCTGTGTCTCGCTCTCACACATGAATAGAGATTGCAAAAACACGTGGTGGTATGGCCCCGTGTACAATCCCGAATGATGTGTATTGAGAGACTTAGCACGAGTTTTTGCGAGATAGTTTCTTATATTTTTTGTGTAAGAACTTTGGAAAAGTTTCGTTAGTCAAAATTTTTTTGAGGAACTTGTGACTAAGTAACAACCGAACGCGTCGATCGATCGAAGGTTAAGCTGGCGCGGTTAGTCGGTGGATGGGTAACCATCAATGTCATATCGAGACTTCTCCGTACCTTGGAAAGCATGTCAAGCTGTTGGTTCCGGCTGTTATTTCTGATATACGAATGACAGTTGTTACGGGTAGTCAGTAGTAGAAGCCAGAAAATCTATCGACTTTCTCGCCAGGGGGAATGGTGTTCCTCGGTAACTAGGTTATGGAGGTCAGATGGGCAGTCGCTCCATGTAAAACACTGGTACTCAGTTGCATCCAGTATGACTGGAAGCTGACCCCAACTAGTTAGGAAAAGGCTACCCAAATGATGATAGTCTTTTTTTTCAGTTTTTTTCTTTTATAAATTATAAGTTTACTAGCTTCCCGCCAGCGGCTTTGCCCGCGATATTTTAGCTAATGAATACAAAAACTTAACAAATTATATACTAAAACTTTCCTCATTAATCACTCTATTTATTCAAAAAACCACATCAAAATCCGTTGCGTAGTTTTAAAGATTTAAGCATTCATAGGCATATAGGGACAGAGAAAGCGACTTTGTTTTATACTATGTAGTGATTTTCAGCTGGTCTCAAGCACAATGTTTCGTGTCTCACAAATACTCTCACAAAAACTCGTGCAACGGCCCCATTACACTTGACAACTGTACATTATATTGTACACTCAATGGGATTATGGACATCCCAGTGTTCTTGATACCTTTGTAACCTATGGGTCAGGATCTACAAAAGTGACTTAATCCGATACAAGACGACTGTCGGTGTTTGAAATAGAAAAAACATGTAAATATTATTGTGAAATAACATTACGTTAAAAGAAATTGGTTATTTACGATTCAACAAGGAATAGAAAACATTTTGCCTTTGTATACGCATAGTATGTATGTTTTAAAAGTCATCTAATTCCTGTAATATTCCCGGAAATATATACAGAGTCATATAGAATAGTCGTGTGGTGACCACAAGAAAATACTGTTTCTTGAGACATTATGTCCTGACATTTAGTGGGGTGTTTCTTTTAGTATCATGATTTATCTAAAACTATATTTAACTTTTGATTTACTTTCAAAGCTGTAGTTTTGCGTTTAATATTTGAGTTTGCTTTGCACACGGATTGCAGTAAAATATTATGCCTAAACTATTTTTGATTTCGCTTTGTATCAGCAAGCACAGTAATATTTTATTAATAGGAAATATTCCTTATAGCTGAATCTTTAGATTTTGGTGATAAATTGTATAGGTAGTTAGAAATGTTTTCAAAGTTTCGTTCTTATTGATAATCATAATTACAAATGGGATCTTCAATTGTTTAATTTTTGGCAAGCTATGCCCTGACTAGGCAGTCAGGGCATAGCATGCAAACGAAAACGGGTATAGTAGCGCCAGGGAGAGATATAGGGGTATAGTGGCGCTAAGGAGGGTATCGTTAATCAAATAATTGAGTAATTTACACTACCAACAATTAACATACTTTTTATGAGCCCCATACATTTTGTTAGGCAATAATAACCCGTGACGTCCCTTTCTGCTGTTTGCTATGTCAATTGATGAACTATTTATTAATAAAAAAATAATTTACCAGTTAATTCAAATTTAGTTGGAGTTGATTTACTATTATGTATTTAACAGTGTCCATTATCCAATTATGCTTAATGGGGTAAATACATTCGGATAAAAAAATTTATCAAAATTAATCGAAAAAGCTATCTAGCATAGTATATTAGACTGCAATTCGTGTGAGAGCGCGTGGTGACGTGGTGTGTCGCGACAGAGCCGGGCGCGGCGCTGTCGGGCGCGGTGGGCGCGCGGTACCAGAGCCTGCAGCTCGTGCACGCAGGTACCTGTGCCGGCCACACGCCTCGGGCAAACACCTGCCTTGTACCTAGTTTTGAGGGCATCAGGCTGATCAAACTTATAGAATCTGTCACGCATATTATGCTCGATAGGGTGGCCTATGTCTAAACAGTGAACCACTATTTCATATCAATGAAGATTGTGCCTACAGCGTGAGACTCGGTGAGATGTTTTTTGCAATTTTATTTAAACCAAGAATTTTGAAATGTGAAATCTCTCTCTCAGAACTTTGGAATCTACTTTAGTATTAACTTTTAAATCAATACTTAAACTAGACTGATCCTGATATCTCCAAAACTCGGTACAAACGAGGTCTTAGTTTAAATAAACCTAATGCTATTTCAGTACATTTCTTCTATTGGCGTAATAGTTGCAAAATGTTGGTGGTTCGGCCCCAGCTCCTCAACTTGTTACATGTGTCCTACTGTCTCCGGTATAGGGCTATAGATTATTGTGTTAGCTATATCGAATATGTGTCGACGCTCCAAGTGATCGTTTATAATCCTTGCAAAATATAATTTGGGTGAAAGATCTTCACAGGTAAGCAAGCATGCTCGCATGGCCGGCTGTCAAAACAGTAATTTCAATTCAATTAAAATGAAGTAATTAATGATTATTGTGGTGTGCAGTTTAGCAGTTAAGTGTATAAGTTGTATTCGGCACGCTCGTTTGTCGTGTCCTGTGTGTAATGGTTTACTTGACATGTTACTGAGTTGTAGAGCGCAGGCGCCGCTCGCGCCCTACTGAGCAGCGAGCTCACTCTGGCCGGCGATCTTGTGTGTGTTTGCGTTGCATTCTCGCTCCCCGCGTGTGTGTGCGCACGTTTGACTATTGTTTGGCACCTGCATGCTGTATAGACTTATCGTCACTAATACGAATTAACGGTGTTCCATATTATTATATGTAGTAATTATAAATTATAATGATATAAATAAATGATATGCGAACGTAGACAGCTGGTCTGCGCGTCCTCCCACGGTCACATCCGCATGTGAGCGCGGCAGGAGGCGCGAGACGTCGAGCGCTACGTGTCCGGCGCCGACAGACGATCGTCAAACTACTGCGCTGGTTGTTGGGGTCCCATTTGTGTAGTGTGATGTCAAACGCGATCTTCATACTGCAGAACTCTATCGCTACTACGAGCACGCTTTGACAAGTATATATATATTTATTCTATCTATATTAATTACTAATTTATTTTTCTCTCTATCACCGCCCTGTCTACTAACGACGCTCGCATTCCATATAATGTCACCCCACTGTCCGTGTAACTCGTACTGACCCGCGCCGCCACGGGCAGCCGCGCGGCCGGCCTCGCTCCCCGCACTGACTACGACGCCCGCCCCGCTCCTCACTCCCCCCACTAACCCGGCCGGCGCCGAGTCCCCCACTAACGAGGTCGCGCCGCCCGCGCGCACGGCGTCGTGGCCGCGCCTGGCGCCCGGCGCGCAGTGTAGCACCTCGCGGGCCGCAGGGCGGCGCCAGCGGCACAGCATCGCCGGCCAGATGAGCTACCTCAAGATGCTGGGGCTGGGCGCGCGCGGCAAGCTGTCCGCCGCCGGCCTCTTCAGCACCGCCGTCATCTCCGGCTCCAGCTCCGCGCCCAACCTGCGCGTCATGATCCCCTCGGCCGCCTCCAGCAACGGTGAGTGTCCTCCGCCCGCGTGCCGGCCCGCGCGCTCGCCGCTGACCCTCCTTCTGTCGCAGCCGCCGTGGAGGGCTTCGGCGGCGTGCCCGCCATCCGCCCGCTGGAGACGCTGCACAACGCGCTGTCGCTGCGCCAGCTCGACGCCTTCCTGGAGCGAGTGACGGCCGCGCCTGTGCTGCTGGGCACGCCGCCCGCGCCGCCCGCGCACAAGCCGGCCTCGCCCACCAACAGTAAGCCCCGCGCGCCCCCGCCGCCGCCGCCGGCGCGCCGCCCACTGACCGCGCCGCCCGCGCTGCCCGCAGGTGTGGGCTGGAGCGGCCCGTCCTCGCTGATGTCGTCGTCGGGCGAGCTGCCGAGCGGCCTGTCGTCCGCCGGGCCGTCCTCGCCCAACTCCAACTACGCCTCCAACTCGGAACATAAGACTACCTCCACCGAAAGGTATACAGAGTCAAACAACGTCCGTTAACTAAATACTTAGTGAAATGTTAACCAGCTTGAATGTGTTTTCCGAACATTAGAGTCAGTGCCACTCTTCTGTACATTTGTTTTGGTTTTATTTTATTAACGTGTTCTGGAAGATGCCTTCAATTTCTGTCGGTTACAGCTATCACTTGACTAGATTTGAATTATAAACACTTATCATATCTGCTAATATTGCTTGATGTTAGTTTTATTGTTCTGTTTTATGTTACTTGTTAAATGTCATCTTAAGGACTATTGTTGCATCTCATCTTAGGGTGTGACTTCCGGACTGAACCTTTACTTATCCCTCTACCATTCAGTTTGCAAGTGGGCAAAATGTACACTACGTTCGGTCCACTCGCGGAGTCTATTCGGAACCATTTTGTTTTCACGTGTGGCGGCCTCTATTCACAGAAATGCATACATCATATTTATATTTGGGGCTTGTTTCATACATTTCGGGATTGTTGAGAGCGAGGCGCAGCCGAACAAAGGCTGGTAACTAAACATTATGGATTCCAGTAGCAATTGGAGTAAAAATGTGCCGAGCAAGCTCCCTCAGTGGGAGGGCGAGGCGGCGACCTTGTGCGCGTTGGACTCGAGCCTGCACCCATTCATGCCGCACTCCAACGTAGCAGGTACCTCACGCAGCCTCATACAGCGTCATACCGCTCGCTCCGCCACCCACTGCGCGCGCGGACTTACACGTCGGTCCAACTTCATTGTTGTACTTAGTAGCTTGAGGCTCAGTTCCCTGCGACGACGTGTAGCACTTACTGCGCGCATCACAGCTGGCGCGCAGACATTGTATTGAACAGTTGCAGGGCTGATCCGTGGATATGTTTACACTTCAATATACATACTTAAACGTTGCACAATATCGTCGCTTGTTACAATATTACTTCATTAATAAGGACACAACTATTACAATTATACCATCTGTTAATTTATTCATTGTTGCATGTTAAAAATGCATGCGCTGCACTCTGCTAATAACTTCAATGCGTAGGTCCTTCCTTGAGAATGATGAAATAGTTTAGATGAAATTAAGAGCAAGAGAACATTGACTAACAATAAAAAATGGAATTTGCATGATAACTAATTAATTATTGCTCTATAAAATATTCAGCTATGTTTCATGCAAAGTATAATATTATTAACCACTATGGCATACTTATTGCAGTATTTTAGACTTAACATTGTTTTAAGTGGAATGTAAGAAATTATGCAATTAAAAAGATCTTTAAAACTGACACATAACAGTATGCTATTAGAAGTTTTTGGTAACAGTCATTCAAGACTTTGGTTTCCAAATAGAGCGCAGCTTTTACAGAGAACGAGCTTTCAAATTAGTCCCATACAGAGATATTTGCAGCATCCGCCTGCATTTTAGTTAAACCTGAATATGTAACAAGCGTGATGATTATGGTAATAATTATTATGATACATAAAAAAAGGATTGGCGAGTAAATAAATAAGAGACAACAGAAATAGTTGATTGCGAGTTTGTATAGATCATAAACAAAGAGATTGGACTATCATAATAATGGACTCACCCCTGTGTAAATTTCGGCAGAAATATGTGAGAGACACGAAGCCAAAGTGGGGTCAGTAGATGTCATTTATAGAATTTTGAATGGTCCACGTCACAGCCCTGCAGAAGCATTAGAAATACTTCTGCAGAAATGCTACTACAGACTTGCGGAAAAGAGACGGGTATAAAAGTAAATTTCATGATTTAGTCCATTCTCTATGATGTAAATAATTCTTGTAATTCTCAAGCTCTAGTCGCGTGAGATCTGATAAAGTAATAAATGGTACTTTTCGCCGCAACATTCCAGGTTCGTCTATTAGCGGCGACGTGACGCCGGTGTCGATAGCCTCTGAGCTCGACTTCAACAGCAACGAGGCTACTGCCGGATCCATCACGGACCACGACTTATTGGTATGTAGCTATAAGTGGGAGAGTTACAGTTTTAAGTGGTATAGTGTAGGTACTCTTTTATGGCATTTTTTTTTATAACTCCTTTCGCAGAGTGCTGAAGGTGAAGATGATGAAGAAACCCTTTCAGTGGACCCCTGCGGCTCGCCGGTGAAACTGATCAAGAACGACCTGAGCCCGCAGACATATACTGCAGTCAACTCGCTAAGACTGGACAACAGTCAGCCGTCCACTAGCAAAGGCTCCACAGAGTTCTTCGGCCTCAGTTTACAACAGACAAAAGAATGTTTTTATAAAGACATGCCGTCAAGTAGTAAAAATTATAACCTAGATAATGACCCTAAACAGAAGTGTTCGAAAGATAATACGCAGTATATGTCCAATATTGATTCGCTTAATTTGCAAAGCAAAGACGGCAAAAATAAAATTAAAAAGAATGAAATTCTAAATAATGGAAGTAGAAGGTACAGTGACAGCAGTGCACAAAAAAGTAATGTTAGTTCACAAGCCACTGTTTCGGGCAGTCGGTTCAAAATGACTTTGGTGACCGATGATCTGCTCAGGCCAAGCACTTCTACTGACAGTACAAATAATGTGGCGACCAACGAGTCAGGCATGCCGTTGGTCACGAAGGCTAAAAACACTACCGTTAAACCAGGTTTTACTATATCGGAAACATAGTTCTAGCACAGTAATCATTGTCTCCTCTATACATTGGAATGTTGCATAATGATATTATCGTGTTCCCGACCTAACTGCAAGCGACACGCTGCAGCGTTAACGTGACAAATAGGATTAAAATCCCAAGGGCCATCTGTATAGAGTTGAGACATTTAAATAGACTGTTTCATAGTCCCAATAAATATTTAATGCATTCAGTGTAGTTTAGGTAATCATAATAATATCATGAGCTGAGCACAGATAATAATTACAGTTTTATTACACTTTTGATATTTAACCTGTGCATGCAGTTTGTTTATCGATTCCTATATTTTTACACTCATTGCTGTGATTATTGTAACTTTTTTTCGAATCTGATTTATTTAATGATTTGTATATTGAGTGTTATAAATTTAGTTTAAAAGTTTTATAATAACTAGGATATGCAATTATATTTAACTGTCACATTACTAGGTTATTTGTATATGTTGATATTTGAAACAAAGTAAATGTAATTGTATCAACTGTTTATGTGCATGTATCATGATTGAATCAGAGGCATTGTAGTGAAACGATAGCTGTTCTGTTAAATATTGCCGCTTTACCATTTGATAGTGCGCAAAACATACAATTTTATAAAAATCAAAAGATATTGATATACCCTATTGAGTGTATTAGTTAAGAATTTACATCAAAATATTATAATTATTAAACAATGATCTGTTTTATTATAATATACTATACCATGTTTTTTAGCCCATCATCATCATCATCCTCCTACCCTTATCCCCACAGGATTTTTAGAAATCCCGATTATTGAATATTATATTATGTCCAATACTCACAGGATTCCCTAAGCATCACCTACCAGTACCACAAGATTCAGTCCTCCATTGCCAGCATCCAGCGTATATCTGCGAACGAAACTATGTAAGAGTAGGCACTGGGTTGTCTCATACACTGGTACAGCCTGGTACGCATTATACGTGACAAGCAAACGCGTGCCCTGTACGCCAACGACACAAATATGAGACAAATGTATATAATAATACTATTTGTTTCCCGCAGTTTCTCGCTGCGTCCCGAGGGAACCACGTACTCCACCCGGATAAAAACCTATAACCATCTTCAGGGTCTCCTACGTCCATACTAAATTTCATTCAAGTCGGTCCAGGCGTTTTAACGTGAAAGCGTAACAAACGAACACGAAACTGGCTTTTGCACAATCATTACATGCACCCAGATAAAATACCCTTTTTCCTTCCTAAAGATTCAAGCTGTCTAAATACCCAATTTCATCTCAATTTGTAACTGTAAAAGCGTTACATACAGACAAGTTACTTTCATAATATTAGTAAGGATTTTGCCAACTTTGAAAATAATAGAACAAATAAATAGTATCTTTATCTTAGTTTTTACCACTAAGTATCTACTATATGAATATTTGAAGCTATTTAAATTAAAACCACATATCAGGCTTTGGCTCTTTAATTTCATAAAAGTATATCACACATACAGTAATTTAAAGCTCATAATAAGCTAAGCTTAACTTAAAACTTATGACCAGACCAATCACATATTAATATTAAAAGCTACGCAATTTAACAAAACTATTTGTTTTACTCAGATTTAACAGACTTAGGTGCCATGTTGACCATAGATAGGAGAGTGTTGAAGATGCCCCTGTGCCTAACTCCGGGCCAGAGCAGCATCACAGTAGACAGTATGTACAGCAGGAATGTATTGTTGATAGAGGAAGCAACCCATGCCAATGTCACCAACAAGCTGATGGAGAGTATATAGTACTGAAACAAGATAAGTTTAATATTTTTATGTGGTGTCAGTTTATAAAACAGTGTAACATATTTTTTTAAACTGTTAAATAATAATCTTTTGGTCTTTCATACTATGGACTTTATTATTGCTACATTTTGAGGTATCTGTAGGGTTGAGACAGACTGCCCAGCATTGGAGCTATATCAACAGACAATGTGTAAAAACTTGAATATCATTGCATCATGCATAGTTTAAATAGCTATAGCTAGTTATATTTAACTAGCTGTTTTAGTTCTTCATATAAAATTTCATCCAGATCGGTTCGGTGGTTTTACCACATCAGACAGAGTTACTTTCAAATTTAATAACACATATTAGTAAGGATAGATAGTCTGACTGGGTTCAATCAAATAATAATCGAGTAATACACAGACTAGTTACTTACCATGCAAGGGCTGGTTTCCCTTAATGAATAGAATAGGCGCACATTGTGTAAGCCTTTGTTGTAGTTACCTACAATACTTTTGCAAACTTCTTCAAACATTTTTTCATGTTGTCCAGTCCAAGAAGTGGGGCCATAGAGTGAATTACAAATAACTGGTACTATGAAGTCTACGAAATTCAAGAAAAGTCCAACAACCGCAAATGTTGCGAGAGAATTCAGATCCATAAGCCAAATGAGAAAATATAGAAAGGAGACAGAGCCAACAATAGCACATGGGTGCCACTGCTGTTCCCACAAAATGACAGACTTTATCGGAAGAACCGCCATGCGCCAACCCTCCAAGAACCTCTTTAGCTTCTTCACTTGCTGCTCCTGTGGGAAAAAAATGAATCCTTACAATGTAGGTACCCTACATAATAATTTATTATCATTTAAGTACATGTGTTCTCCTTGTCCCAAAGTATTGATGAAGTGATTTAATGACTGAAGATATATTTTGAATCAAAAAATATTCAATAAAAATAGTTTTCAACAAGCATTTAATTATTTGAGTTTAATTCCATGACATTATCGTCATGATTTATGGTTAATATAAATTTCGCACTTTCTTACTTGATTTTGGGGAACCGTATATTCTGCCATTTCGTTTTTATTACTTGTTATTTATATCACTGCCTGGAATGTAGGTGATTCGTAAAAATATTAAGCTGTTCAATGCACTTTCAAAACAATAAAATCAAATCAATCGAAACCGTACGAATTGAAACATTGAATAAAATTTAAATGTTATGTCCACCGTTCGTAAAAACAGCACCACAATATGAGTTACTCCAAGGCAAAAAAGGACAAAACATGAAAAGTTCAAGTTCACTTAATTTGGTCGAATTATACACATGTCAAAAAAACATATAGGTTCATGAACGCGAGATGGCAGCACCTGTTAAATTCGAGCTTGCCATTAAACAAAATCGAGGATGCAACGTTTTACTTTTTTACCCGACTGCAGAAGGAGTGATCGTATGTGTGTAACGTGTACGTTATGCATATAACTATGCCTAATTCTTTGGCACGCTCTACAGCCCAACTGAGACATGTCTCAGTTGTGGGAGTAACATAGATAGCATTAGGGGCCGTCCATTATTTATGTGAGACGTTTAGGTCAGACTGAATCTCACCCAACCTAAGAGAGAGAGAGGGTCTCTGCAAATATCACATATTTTTTCTAAAAGAGCTGCAGAGCACCAGTTTTCGATTGATTATGTGCCTACCAGCTGCACCAGTGCACATAGTGCAAATGTCTGCCTAGCCTTTTACCAACTATGTTTGGGTCGGCTTCCAGTCTAACCGAATGCAGCTGAATACAGTAATATGTGTTTTCGATGGAGCACCTGCTTATCTGACCTACACCACCTAGTTACCGGGTAACACTGGCAACTGGGTCAGACTGGTTGTCAGATCCTGCTGGTTTCTGACTACCCGTACCGACTATCAAAGGTCTATAAATAACAACCGAGACCAACAGCTTCCGAGGCGCGGAGGAATGTCGGTATGACATAGACGGTCACCAATCCACAGACCATCAGCGCCAAGAACAGCTTTACCGTTGATCGTCGATCCGTGCAGCTGTTACTTAGCCACGAGCTCCTCTATCAATCACAAAATGAGCAATCCTCACGGATTAGTACGCTACAAGTTATTGAGCTTCTGTGTGCAAGCGTATTAAATAGCGTAATAGCAACGTAAATCAGAGCTAAGTTGGAGCAGATGATTTTACTGAAAATCACATAGATATGATGGTTCCAGTCGTCACTCTTGAGACTACAAATGAGTACCCGTAATTTGCGTATCGTAATCGTATATTTATAAACCATGTTTAGTATAAAACACGGCATTGCGCAAACAAAAGGCTAACTTTCAAAGCGGCCATGACTCGTCGGGCGTACTGTGAAACGGCTTAACCGATTTAGATGAAATAGATGATGTTTTTATAAGATAATCGGGTACGTGCGCCACATAGACCACAATAGATAGACAGTATATAGGCTCATGATGATGAATAAAATAAACAACCTTAATTGTGATATGATTTAATAAAAATAAAACATACCTATAAAAACATATAAAAATATAAAGTATTCATAATAATATAGTCACTTCTCTTATAAAATTTACCAATTATATTGGTAATTACCATAGTGGAATAGAATGTATTGATCACACAAGTGTAACAAATTAAATCATATTATTTTGTGAAATTCACCATTTATTGAACTCTGCGGAAGTAACGTTTTGCAGGGGTGGCGGCCTTTCGTGGGTCAGGGTCTGAACAAAACAATGTATGAACATTAGCAAGATAGCACAATCAAAATTTTATTTAAATAAAAAAAAAACTAAAGATAAGGCTAAGTTTCGAGAAACACATTCTTTGCAAAACAAAGTATTAGGTATTGAAACTTTGGAAACTTCCATTGTCAAACACGTGCACAATTAAAACTGTGATTAAAAAAAATGCTTTTCTATACCAATCTGTCTTGTGTATTTGATGTTGTTCTAAACCTAAATGAGAGACAACCATGGCACATTTTTTTCAGCAAAGGTCAATTTAAGGTTGCAAAAATCTAACTTTTTGTTTTTTATAACTTTGAGACATGATGTATTTTCAAAGAGGGTATAATATGTAATGGTTTTTCAGTGACTCAAACAAGTATGCCAATATACTTACAATAACACATTCATCATCGGTAAAAACGTAATGCCTGCCGCAGTTGACACCAGAGTCTTCTACCACCGACTTGGTTACAATTTGATTTTCATTTACCATGGTAGTGACACTCTGAAAATAATTAACATTAGCCATAGATGCATAGTACAATATTTGTTAATAGTTCTTGTACCAACTGTCTGCCACTGATGAATAATATTCATTGCTGTTCGGGCCGTCAACTAGTCATCGCCGCTGACGTCACGCCGAGGAACCGGGCGAGAGGCGCGACTCGGCTGCGGGGGGGCACTCGCTATACACCAGCAGACAGAACGCACGCATATCGTCTTAAAATTCCTTAAAGTTATTGTATAACGTTTATAAGCATTAAAACCAGTCAATTCGTACTACCTTGTGTTTAATTGTCCCACCCGTGGACAATATTGGCGACCGTTAAGGCAAAGAACTTGTAAAACTGCAGTATTAAGTCGCAAAAAGTTTGAACAGTAACGGAATATCGGTAACGACACAACGGAATCGAGATCCAGGAGGTGGCTGTTGGGTGTGCTTCGGCTGCTTTTCTGAACCAGGGGAGTGCTCTTTCCTTTATTCCTTTGATCCATAGTGCTCCTATTTATTTGTGTACCTATAAGTGTGAAGCTCCGTAAGAAGGTAATATTAAATCTATAAAATTAGTGTTTTGTTTTTTCGCGAGTTCCGTTACCTGCTTGCGCGCTTGTCCGGTGCAGTGTGTACATTATACGCTTGATCTTGGTGCTTAGCTATTCTTTATGCTTCCAAATTACACAACGCAACGAGTGGTTCCATAATTATAATCACCGTCTTAATTGCTCATGTGCATAATAAGTACAAGTACCCAGTCATAATTTTGTGCGTGCTTACTTCTTAAATACATAATTACTTACATAATTACAGCTAAGCATTCATTTCGACTATCGCAAGCGTAGTATTCTTCCACATAATAGCTCAGTCTCAAGCTTAAAAATAGCAAAATTGATATTTCTAATAAATGTACCCACATTCTTAAATCTTAATTAGATTCTTTTGTATGATTAATCTTTTCATTAGCTACTTCTCATGCCCTAAACTCATCTAATACGTTATCATAAACAAAGGTATTCACCACAATTGGCCGAACAATTCCAGGAAATCGGCTGTACACGCGTAGTGCGCGTGACCTACATTCGACCGACCGGCCGGCTGCGCTAGCGCGCAGGTGCAAGGGTCCAAGCGGTTACACCGTAGCGCCCGCCGCTCGGCCGTCTGTTACACCGTGCAGTATCAGCTACGAAGATTGGATCGCTGCATAATCAACATTGTGGTTTGATGCACATTTATTATCTTGACTAATTTGTTTATTTGCCCTTAATAATAATTGTCCTTATTAACAATGCCTTCTGGAAGTGATGAAAGTCAAGAATACGCGTCGGTAAATGTAGCTTTAAAGGAATTAATAAGTTTAAGGGGCACTAAAAAAGGGCAATTAACTAAGTTTAATAATTTCGTAAGCATTTTATCCGAAATTCCTGTTCAAACTATTACAAATAAACAAAATAAGGAATTAATTGTTCGGTTGAATAAAATCGAAGGCATTATTCATGAATTCGATGAAATTCAAAGCAAAATTGAAGTGATGACCGAGGAGCCTAAACAGCGCCACGAGCGAGATTTATTCGAGGACCTTTATTATTCTAGTATAGCGTTTGCTCAAGAAGTTATCGAGTCGTACTCGAAAGCTAATCCTGATCAAAATAATGACGTAAATAGTCAACCCACTTATAAGTCTGCGAACACGGGTTGCAATCATATAAATAATATTAAGCTTCCAACAATTAATTTATCAACCTTTGATGGGAATTATCTTAAATGGCTGGAGTTTAGGGATACCTTCGACGCTTTAATAAATTCAAATGAATCAATTTCTAACATAAACAAATTTCATTATTTGAGATCATCTTTGGTAGGCAGCGCGACTATAGTCATTAAGTCCATAGAATTTACTGCTCAAAATTATAAAATAGCATGGGAGCTATTATGTGCTCGTTACGATAATAAGAAAATTTTAATAAATAATCATTTGAAAGCTTTATTTTCTTTAGAGCCGATGACTCGTGAGTCGCACAAAGCCATTCAATTTCTGATTGATCATATACTAAAAAACTTAAGATCACTTGAGACTTTAGGTTTACCCACTGATAAATGGGACGTTCTCATAATTTACGTTATGACTACGAAATTGGACCCGGTTACTTTATCAAAATGGGAAGAACATAAAAACAATTTTACAGACTACCCTTCTTTAAACGAATTTATTACATTTATACGTAATCGAGCAGACATACTTGAGACTGTGTTTGTTAGCAAAAGCGACAAACCGAATCATAAAATTTTTTCTTCACAAAAAGAAATAAAAAGGTCCGATAGTGATAATAATCAAAAACATTCATTTCAGCAAAAGAATTCGAAAAGTTTTGTTGCTTCTGCTAATAGCAAGTCAAAACATAATCACAACATTGATAACCGTACATGCCCATTCTGCAATCAAAAGCATAGGATTGTGGAATGCAGCACATTTAAAGACTTGACACCGCAAGCACGATCAAGTGAAGTCATAAAACTTAATCTTTGCTTGAACTGCTTGAGGAGAGGCCACGCCGTTAAAGACTGTCGCTTGGATGGAAGTTGTCGAGTTTGCCAACAAAGACATAATTCTTTGTTACATGTAGATCAAAACAATGATAATAATCAAACAGTCTCAAATTCATTATCGGTTTCGCTGTCAGCTCAGTCATCAAGCCAAGTACTTTTAGGTACTGCTGTGGTGCAAGTTATAGATCCTAAAACTAAAAATACTTATATTGCTCGCGCGTTGCTTGATGCGGGCAGTCAATCCTCATTCATAACAACAAACCTAAAAAATACAATGAGCTTAACAACTCAAAACACTAGTTTTTGCGTTACCGGTATTAACAATGCTTCGATTCATTTGTCGGACAGCTGTGAAGTGACAATTCAGTCATTAAACAGTTCCTTTATAACTCATCTCAAGTGTTTAGTGATGCCTAAAATAACTGGTCACTTACCTAACATTCCCGTGGATGTTTCGCGTCTTAATGTACCCGCGAACATAAAGTTAGCTGATCCTAATTTTAGTCAGCCAGCAGAAGTCGAGCTTCTTTTAGGTGCTGAGGTATTTTTTGATGCCATTTCTCCTAACAAACTAAATATGGGGCCGGGGATGCCCATCCTCCAAGACTCTCAATTCGGATGGATTGTGGCGGGATCTCTTAATATTACAACAAGTTCACTTAATAAATCAGGGATAAAAAATACAGTCTGTAACTTTACTAAAGAAATCAATAATAACTTAACAAAATTCTGGAATATCGAGGAGGTTTCTACTTCAAAGCTACCTTTATCACCGCACGATGAGTTCTGCGAACAGCATTTTGTTGAAAATACTACCCGTTTGGAGGATGGTAGATTTTCGGTTAAAATGCCATTTCTTGAGAATCCTGAAACAGCGCTTGGTGAATCTTATTACATGGCGGAAAAGCGGTTCTTAAACATTGAAAAGAAATTAATGAAAAATTCAAGTGTAAGAGAACAGTATCATAATTTCATCAAAGAGTACGAGGACCTTGGTCATCTTACTAAAGTAGACAGACCATCCTTCGGTTATTTTATACCTCACCATGCGGTGGTACGGGAGACAAGCGAAACAACAAAACTCCGGGTCGTCTTTGATGCGTCATCAAAGACTACGTCGAAAAAATCTTTAAATGACATTCAAGCCATAGGCCCGACACTTCAAGATGAATTATTTGACATTCTAATTCGATTTCGACAGCATAAATATGTTCTAGCAGGTGACATAACGAAATTTTTTAGACAAATTAGGATTGACAAGTCTCAAAGAAATTTACAGCTTATCCTATGGCGCGATGATGATTCAAGGCCCATTGATATTTTACAGCTTAACACTGTCACATACGGTACCGCTGCTGCACCGTTTTTAAGTACAAGGTGTCTAAAGCAATTAGCAGATGATTGCACAGATCCTATGATATCAGAAGTTATAAAACATGATTTTTATGTTGATGACCTTCTCACTGGTTCATCCAATCAAAATGACTTATTACACATTCATAAAGGTGTGACAGATACTTTAGCTTCAGCTTGTTTTCCCATTCATAAATTCCGTACAAATTGCACCCAGATATTCACATCCCCAATGGAGACTAAATCTCTAGATCTTGATAAGGATTCTAATGTTTTAGGAGTATTGTGGGCTCCAAATACTGATTTACTTAAATTTTCTATTAGCATAAATACAGACACACAAACACTCACAAAAAGAAACATTCTGTCTAATACATGCAGAATATTTGACCCTCTTGGCCTTCTGAGCGCTTGCACAATCACTTTAAAAGTATTGTTGCAAAAATTGTGGAAACTAAAATTAGAATGGGATGATCCCGTCCCACATGACATCAAAAGGTCTTGGGAAAAAGTAATTAGCCATCTTAACCTTTTTCTTACAGTATCTGTTCCGAGGTACGCGATGTGTTCCTCACCCGTTAAAACGGAACTACACTGCTTCGTGGACGCCTCCCAAGACGCCTACGCAGCGTGTGTGTATCTACGTTCGCTCGATGCTGATAACGTCGTAACTATAAAACTTTTGTGTTCTAAAACTCGTGTAGCGCCTTTGAAACCTGTGACAATTCCGCGACTTGAATTGTGTGCGGCATTGCTGGGTGCTCGCCTCATGTATAAAGTCAGTCACGCACTTCGTTGTGACATAAACAATAAATATTTTTGGTCTGATTCAACCATCACATTAGGTTGGATCAAAACTCAGCCTAAATTATTAAAAGCATTCGTGTGCAACCGCGTTAATGAAATACACGAGCTTACCGAACGAAACTCTTGGAAATACGTCCCAACCGATCTTAATCCCGCGGACATGGCTTCAAGAGGGGTAGCACCGAGTATATTAATAAATTCTTCCTTATGGTGGGAAGGCCCATCCTTCCTCTTAAACTCGGCGTCGGAATGGCCTACCCACCCAAACATAAAAGTAGATTTACCAGAAATTAAGGTTCATAATACTCAAGAAATTCATAAATTCATTAATTTTGAAAATTATTCTAGTGCTACAAGGCTCAAAAGAGTCTATGCTTACGTACTTCGATTTATCAGTAATTGTAAAACTTCAATTAAAAACAAGTCACCGTTAAACGACGATGAACTTCAAAATTCTCTTAATTTTCTCATAAAAATGGCTCAGCGAGAATCTTTCTTAAATGAAATCGAAACTTTATCTAACGGTATGTGTCTTAAGCCTAAATCACATATTTTAAATTTATCTCCATTCATTGATAACATTGGTGTGTTGAGAGTGGGCGGTCGATTGAAAAATGCTGCTATTAAATATGAGAAAAAACATCCAGCTTTGCTAGATTCCAAACATCATTTTACAAAAATCTTAATGACAGCCGATCACCTGCGTCTCGGTCACGCTGGTCCTCAACTTCTCCTCTGTTCGTTTAGAGAACAGTTTTGGCCTATAGGAGGCAGAACTTTAGCTAGAAGTATAGTTCGTAAATGCATAATATGTAAAAGATTTAAAGCCAAGACTATAAATCCATATTTTGGTGATTTGCCCTCAAGCAGAGTTACTGAATTTTATCCATTTCAGATCTGCGGAACTGACTTCGCTGGCCCCTTCATGATCTCAAGTAAGAAGGGCCGCGGCAATCGGGTGTCTAAAAGTTATTTATGTATATTCATTTGTTTTGCGTCAAAAGCAGTGCATCTCGAGACAGTCAGCGATCTCAGTACCGCAGCCTTCATTGCTTGCCTTAAACGATTCATTTCCAGAAGAGGGAAACCTTATAACATTTATTGCGATAACGCAAAGAATTTTGTAGGGGCAAAAAACGAATTAGGTAGGATGTTGCGATCCAGTCTACGTTCTGTTCACGATTTTTCTAGCAACGAAGGCATTAAATTTGTGTTCAATCCACCATATTCTCCTACTTTCGGTGGGCTATGGGAAGCTGGCGTAAAGAGTGCTAAGCATCACCTTAAGCGTATTGTAGGAAATGCTAATCTTACTTTTGAGGAGTTGAGTACGCTTTTTACACAAATAGAGGCGATCCTCAACTCCCGACCTCTTACTCCTTTATCACCTGACCCCAACGATCTCTCTCCCTTGACCCCAGGGCACTTCCTGATCGGGCGGCCACTGACTTCACTGCCAGCACCTCCAGGCGAGAACAAGAAACCCAAGAACCGATACATCTTAATCGAAAACTTAAGACAACAGTTTTGGGCACGGTGGAGGCAAGAATATTTATCCGAGCTACAACAGCGTACAAAATGCCGCCTACATCAGCAAAACTTACAAATCGGAGACCTTGTAGTGTTCAAAGAAGAAGGCCTTCCACCACTCAAGTGGAAGATGGGTCGAGTCCAGAAAGTATACCCGGGCGCTGACGGAGTAGTCCGTGTCGCCGACTTTAAAACATATCGAGGAACTGAGCGACGCGCTGTCAACAAGGTGTGTCCGCTCCTAACTAACCAAGAAGAGGAGGCTGAATAGATTCTTGAAAGTAGTTGCTCCTTTCAAGGAGGGGCAAGATGTTCGGGCCGTCAACTAGTCATCGCCGCTGACGTCACGCCGAGGAACCGGGCGAGAGGCGCGACTCGGCTGCGGGGGGGCACTCGCTATACACCAGCAGACAGAACGCACGCATATCGTCTTAAAATTCCTTAAAGTTATTGTATAACGTTTATAAGCATTAAAACCAGTCAATTCGTACTACCTTGTGTTTAATTGTCCCACCCGTGGACAATTGCATTTAACATCAGTTAAATAGCATTCCTCAATATGACTATCAAATACAAACAGATTATTCAAATCAGACTGATATTTCTAACTTTATTACAGATAGAATAGGTTTTTGTTGTACACTTACTTTGATTTTGGCATTAGGCATATTTTCCACATACTCCTCTCCTAACTTGAATGTATTCTCAACTGTGCGTAATAATGAAGAGTTTTTGATAGTCATTTGGTCACCATCAACTGATATTTCCATGAGTGGTGATGACATTGACATCATTTTGCGTCCCATATAAGGTACACCTGTAAAGATAGTTAATTGACAAATGAGTAATTGATTTATTATTCACCTGGATTATATTTTTTTTATTGAATTTTTGAGTAAAGAATAGACATCCATATGGAAATCAAATTGAAAATGATGAAAATATGAAACAAATATTTTTTACTAAATACATAAATATTATTACAAATAAATAAATACGCACCAACAGCACTGAAATAGTTATCAATGTCCTCATTCTTGTAGTGTTGATATTTCCCGGCAATGGTAGTCATTTTTCTTTCAGAGATGTGATTTTATAAATCTTACGTGAGATCTAAAATTATAAAGGATTAAACTGCGAGTTATTTACCATTTTATATCTTATCACCGTAATTTATCAATCACGTATGTTATAAAACTTGATAATGGCGATGCATATTATAATTTAGAGATAACACTAACACTTTTTCGTAATGCAAGAGATCCAAGTTACAATAAATACTCTATCTAAAGAAATTGAGAAAGATGCGTTGAGAATATAATTTATATAAAGTTGCGAAAAAACTAAATTTAGAATACTTAGTTTAAAAGCGGCGCCAATTACAGAATCGGAAACAGTCCCTAATTCTAAATTAAGAGGTTAAACCAGTGATTTCGTATTAATATTATTTGCGTACCTTTACTAACACAGCTTTAACAAGCAATACTTGTATTTAAAATAACTATAATTATTTTTGTTTAGATAAAAAAAATATCTCTCAGCACAATGAAAAGTCAAAATGTCAAAATAAACCAATCAGTCAACACTCAAATTTTGTCATTATAGTGATGCGAGATATACTCGAGATGTTTCCTAAATCGATTAACTTATGTTTAATTACTTAAAATATTTAAGAGGAATAATAAAACAGGTTTTTTTTGTGTATAATAATGTTGTTTTGGTTTTATACGTTTTTATAACAATAATAATAACTGTGGTTGAGTAGTTTTCTGTCTTTAATAGACGTTATCGGTATTGCACTCAGGCATGCCTATTTGATTTTACAAAGTTTGTATTCAGATTCAGGGTTATTAGATTACACTGACTCAGGCCATGGATTAAGGGCTCCCTTACTACACTGTGATACACTTAGGCCCAAGTTCACCGACAAGATAACGGTCCGATCAACTCCAAACAGTTGTTTACCATAAATTCAAACTTCTGTCTTACTATGGATACCTTATCATTTGGTTTTTTTATTCCTAAAACGGTCGATTACTATCTGTCGGTGAACTCGGCCCTTAGCCTAGGTGCCTTTCTTTTATTACACTTCACGTAAAACGACTTAATTTTTACAATTTCAACTTGAATTAGTTTTGTCATGTAAAATTCGATAACCAGTTACAGATAAATTGAAAATTGCTCTAAGGGCCAAATTCACCGACAGATGGTTACGTAATCGACCCGTTATAAAACAAAAACGATTTTTAACCAGGAAGCTGAAATTTTCATGTTACCCAATTCTAGTTCAACCCTGGTTTGATAATCGACCGCTTCGGAATAAAAATCCCAAATAATACATTACCCAACGTTTGAATTTATGGTAAACAGTTGTTTTAAGTTAATCGGACCGTTATCTTGTCGATGAACTTGGGCCTTAGTGCATCACTTCATCTTTGTCATCATGACTTGGTGTAGTGATACGTACGTGAAGATATCGATAACACCTTGACCTTAAAGAAAATAACGTCAATTTAAAACTTTAGGTCAAAATGATAATTTTTAAATTAAGTTTTTTTTTAATAAATTCGTAGTCCAACTTAGTTGAAATAATATTTTAGCAACATGTACTTGTGACAAGAAAGTATTTGATGAATTTTGCCTGAGTTCATTCTGAGTTATTTAGTGTAAACAAAAACCCTATAACACACTAATAAACTAACTATATCAACAAACGACTTTAATGTCAAAACATCGTTTTTAAGCCGCCCACAGTAGGGATAAAAAGTTAGTGTTTTTGATTTTACAAATTTTGTGTATAGATTGTTTTTCATCATTACGATTTATCATTTGTTTCATTTTATATAAGTTGTATTTTAATATAATTTGAAACAATGTCAGAGTAACTTAATTTATTTTTTACTATTACTGTTGTAGTAATAGTAAAATTAAGGTTTTTCATGACTACAACTTATCACTAGTCTCTCTATTTACGTCAAAACCTATGTCCATAGATTCTAAATCCGACATAGCATGGATGAAATTTAAAACAAAAGTCGATGTTTATGTTACCAATTAATAGAAATTTCCAGTTATTTAAGCAAAATATTACATAGTAAATTCAATATTTTTATTTAATAAAATGTGCTGATTCTTAACACTTATTGATATTTTAGTAGGTGGCTTTTGGGCCAGCTGAGATCCAAATTAATTAGTAGTCACCACAACTGATAGAAATCTACAACACCAGAGCAACTGCAGATCATCACTGCCCTTTCTAAACAATTTTATTTTATTTCAATTTTTCCAGTCTAGTCGAATAAATAAATTAAGGTGAATGCTCCAGGGTAGCCCGAGAAATTTAAAATTTTCGTAAGTGTTTTACAATTTACATCAGAAACCAAGATGATAAAATATATATATTCGCGGTAGTGAAATGTATGTGTTTACACAACAATACTTATTAAAACCATCCACATAGCTTCGCAATTTAGTGAAGTTCAACAATGTACCATTTTAGTAAAAACTTGACGTTGTAGAACTTCTCTCAGTTACAGAGGTATGTTGATGGTTTTAACAAGTATAACTGTGTAAACACATACATTTAATTACCGCGAATATGTATTTTATCATCTTACAATCCGATATCGAGCTGTAAATCGCAAAAAACTTACGAAAATTTAAATTTCGGGCTACCCTGGAACATCCACCTTAAATTTAATTAAATTGTTGGATTTTTAACTAGAATTAGGTGTATATTTTTTCTATCGGCTGATAACACCAAAAAATACCGTTCAAGATGGTGGCTACCGATAGTTCATCTGTCAGACACAATAAAATCATAAAATGTGCGTTTTGAAACTACACATTATTAAAATTAATATAACTTTAACGGCTGCTAAATAAGCTTCTATTAAAGTTAACCGTAATTTAAAAATAAATAAATTACATCTTAAATAAAAATACATTATTTTTTTTATTAAATACGATAGAAAATCAGAACGAGCAAGAATTTGTTTATGATATTTTTAATTTGCTACAGGTTTCGAATTTCATCGGGTGTGGGTTTTTCAGTGGAACAGATAATTAATTGTAAATGGATGTGACAACAAGAGTGTAGAAGGATGAGCGAGATGTGAATTTTATGTTTTGATCACAAAATAAATTGATATTAATGCAAGCGAAATAAAAATAATTTCTCAATAATGTGGTGACTTATTATACTGTAGTGAAAGAGTGCTTCATATATTGACTTAATATTAATGATATTTCATAAGAGGACTTCGACTTTTGCTCCAGTTTAGCTTGTAATCATTTACAAGTGTTTGTAGATCGATTATTGACACGAAATTATTTAGTTACCTCCGTAACTGGACCGAAAATCAAAAATGGGTGAAAAGGAGGATTATTTGACATCGTACCGAGTGTTTTTTGAAAATTTTGCCGCTACTGTTAACCCTGAGGACCAGTTGCCTGTGCACATAGCTGGGTACACCATCACCGAGGCGGAGTTAGCCGGTGAAGTTCTCTATTGGACAACCCAGTATTTGAGCGAAAAGTAAGTTTTCATTTAACATTTGTAGGTACCTGTATGTCTGGGTAAGCTTAGGTACATGTAACACCTTCAAGATAAGACAATCACAACCGTAACTGCAACATTGAATCATAATGATAAGGATATATGGGGAAAGAAATGACAGATTTTTTGTTTATACAGTTTTCAAAACTGATGACTACTAAAATTGTAGTTTCCATACATAATGTTAATTACAGCATAGAATTCCTTTTATATACAAGTAAAAGATAAATTATTGCCACATATAATTATTATCTGGTCATTGATTAAATCCCAGCACAATGAGGTATCAAACACTGTAATGAAACTGTTTCGAATCTCACATTGCCAGATTTCTTATATCTGACCTCATAGAAGACGCCTGTAGAAATGGCCAATAGCTAACATTTCAAATAATAATATAGGTGTAAAACTATTGGGCAGGTGGAAACCACATTTAAGTAATCTATAGCACACTATAATAAATCATTTATTTCCTAAAAATATACAAACGGCAATCCTGCATCTTGGGAACCTGCAAAGACGAGGGTTAACCATGATACCTGTACCTATTGCACATATATTTTTCATAATGGAGAATTAAATTTGCTAGCATGTTACCTCCAAAATGTCTGAGGCAAGAAAAGAGCCTTAAAAACCTAAAAAGAGCCTTAGTTCAGCAATGGGTGTTGTAATGTGGCCTATAGAAAAGATTAAAGATTAAATTTAAGTGTGGTTATGCAATTTATTTCTTCATAGCCATAACCACATGTCTGAGCGATTGATGTGATTAAATTACAATATTTACAATCCTCAATTAATTATAGTAAATAATATTATTTTTTATGGGGGATTTATGACTACATATAATATAAAAAGCTTATATTTTGTGACATATCGCAGGTTGCTTAGTTCTCATGAAAGGTGTCTATTTCTCTCTGCATTCGCAACAACCATTACTTCCAAATTACATGTTAGTTAGATCAACTAACAACTACATTAAAAAGTAAAGACAAATGCGGATTTATATGAAAGAAAAATTGGATAAAGGATTATAATATACTAGGTCACTTGCATCTGCGGGACGTTTGAAAGAGATACTGCATCCCCGGAATACAAAGGGCTGAGGAAGGAACATGGATGGGTTTTAGTCAGTAAGAGTCTGACACTCCCACCCGCCCCGCCCACAGTGGGAGAGCGAAAAAAAAGTCACTTTCATTGATTAGGAACTAAATTCAAAAACCACAGTGAAAAATACCTTCAGTCCCAGTTGTGTTGAGGTTTATTGTCAAATATCAAAAATATACATAGCCTATTTATTGTGAAATCATAACAGGACTGCAACCCTTTTGTATACCTTTATCATATATTTATATAATAAACAAATGTTATAACTAATTTTTAAATCAGTACACGTAGTATGTACAGTGATTTCCCCAATGTATTATTAGATTATATTAATACAAAATTTTCCTATACCTACATAATTCTATCAGTAGAGTAGTACTACAATATAACAATGGATTGTCAATAGGGCGTTAACCTACAGGTTCAAGGGCTAGTGCCACCTTTTGTACCTGACACCTAAACTAAACATTTGAGCAGGTGTTTACTTTGTTGGTCTCCTGCCTTTTGTTTACATAAACATACAATAGTCAACACCAAATATTTTACAATATCAGATGAATAGTAATGAACCTGTCGTGGTCATAATTTCATATAATTAAAGAGGTGGGTTAAAAAAATAGTTCCTGCTTGCGTAACTGCTTTATGGTTGGCGGGTCATATGGGGCGTATTACTCATCCCAGCCGCGTGTTAGTGTGATCAAACACTAACCGCAAATGAGAGCCAAGTACCTGCTTACGTACCTTACCACTTTATAATGCGGAAAACTACGCTGATGTGTCATATCACGTAGTCAGTCAATTTACAGAGAATTTCTGTACGCATAGACATGCAAGTCGTCTAGGGCTACGCGTGTACAGAAGCACACATGTAGGTTTGAACAGATCATCGCACACCTATTGAAGTACCTACCTGCCACGGCCTTTACGAAACCTAAAATTCATGAACTTCATGAATTCCTAAAATTCATGAATCTTAGGAAAAACAAAAATCTTTCTTTCAAGAATTTCATGAAAGAAAGATTTCTTTTAAGAATTCGTGAATGCGTAAAAAGAACCTTTATGACATACATTTGGAAAGGAGTCGAGGTTTTGTCAGCTCGGTACTCTAGTCAACAATAAATAAAAGTCTAATTTCTAAACGACCGTCGTTTAACAGGTCGGAAAGTAAACAATATTACGTGCAATCATTGCTAAACGTCTAAATATTACGTGAATATGATGTGTTAATTTTCCTCATCTACACGTGAACTAGACTAGAAAGATTTTAAAGTGGTCGGGTCTGTAGGCGTAAACTAATTATCAACCTGTATAAAATAAAGCGTTGATAATACATATTTGGGAAGGATGGTTTTATTATTTTTCAGGGAGGATCGTTTATTTGCCTGATAACATTAATTTTCACATTTAAATTTAAAATGAATCATTTCTGCCAAGCCCTAATCGCGATAATTCTAAAACCTATTTCAATTACGAAAAACCATTTATTTAGAATACCTAGGTTGGTATGTAAATCTGTAGTAATCTCTGTGGGTCCAGATAATGTAAAAACCCGTTAAACTTCAAAACTGACGTCTTGACTTATAGTTAAGTTAACATGTAATTTACTAGACGCTCCATTAAACTCAGCGTATGCTGTAACACGGCGTAAATTGTGTGTTACGGTGCCGCTGACCAATTAGTCTTGCATAATATCTCACTGCATCGATACCAACATCGTACAAGTATATTTTTAATTAAGCTTTGTTTTACTTTGTAACACTTCCGCTGCATCTTTTTTTAGTCACTAATTTCGTCAGCCGTGAAGATTTTTATTTCTTCCAAGCTCTATTGATCAAACCAATTTTAATAAAGTTTTATGAGCCCTTCAGAGTCTTATGAAAGTTCTAAGGATTGGAGCACCTGGTTGACTTTTTTATGAGCCTGTATTATTTCATTGCAAACCTCCCTTCCCTTATTCAAAGCCATGCGAAATTAATGATTATCGATCTGCAAAACTAGGTTATTTTATTTATTTATTATTAATTTTGTTCAAAAATAAAAAAGTGTTCGCTAGGAACTAGCTCTAGCATTACAGCTTTTGTTGAAAAAGAGGAGTGTATAAAGAGTAGAGTTTTTGTTTAAGTGTCTTGTGCATTATTTATCTGAGCTTTTCTGACAAACAAAAGAACTTTACACCGCTCGCTGGAGACAGTAAACTCGTGAGAAAAACATTTGAATGCCATATCAATAAAACTTCAGATGTCAGCATTCGTTAGGCTTTGTTTGAAACTTTAAACTCGTGAGACGACAAGAGGGCTAATCATTACTCCCCACCTGCCGAGTCCGCTAACCATATGTCTAAATACTAAGGTTCAAAATTAGCTTTATATCGATTGGCCTAATATGTCTAGGTCTACTACGTAACAAACTCAAAATAGATTTGCGAAACTTGGCAATCTACAAAGACTGAGGTCATCAATTCGAATTGTCCATGAAATTGCGGCCACAGAAAATGTTATGATTTTCACGTATCACCTTGATAAGGTTTTGTAACTTTCTCTCGTGAAGATACCGATTGCAACAGAGTGGTTTATTTCTCTAGGGCCTGTGGGTTGAGGTGGTAGGATTGGTACCCTCGATGCATAAATTGGCGCGCGAGACCGCGTGGGTTGTTGCGGATGCTCGTGATAGTAACGCGAACCCGTGTCAACGTACTGCGCACTGTTTGCTCCTCAAATATTCACAGTTAATTGCCGAAAGGAATTTGGCCAAATTGTTTGTTTACCAAACAAATATAACACACGCCCCGCCTCCGTCGCTTCACCGTGAATGCCTTATTCCTGACTAGCTTCTGCCAGCGACTTCGTCCGCGTGGAATAGTGGTGCTCCGCTCCTATTGATCTTAGCGTGATGATATATAGCCTATAGCCTTCCTCGATAAATGGACTATCTAACACTGAAAGAATTTTTCAAATCGGACCAGCGGTTCCTGAGATTAGCGTGTTTAAACAAAATGACAACATTTCCCTTCACTGCTCTGCTCCTATTGATTGTAGCGTGATGAAAAGTATACTATAACCAGCTCAGGAGTATGACAAATAATTGTACCAAGTTTCGTTTAAATCCGTCGAGTAGTTTTTGTTTCTATAGAGTTTATACAGACAGACAGACCGACAAAAATTTTACTGATTGCATTTTTGGCATCAGTATCGATCCCTAATCACCCCCTGATAGTTATTTTAGAAATATATTTCATGTACAGAATTGACCTCTCTACAGATTTATTATAAGTATAGATTAATTATTTTGGTTAAAATAATGGCAACCACCTCAAGGACATACATATGTCTAAGCATTTCGGAATGTGACAAGTGCTAGAATAATACGAAAACATGACAAAACAAGACAGATAGTAATGTATTTTTTTTAAGATAATGTCTCCGCTATGTATTTACATACTTTGAGATGTATAAATTCAAGGATTTTATGGTAGAACCATGAGCACCACCCAGGCTCCGGGCATATCTGTCCTTCTGAATAAATATCATCTAAAGCATACGACAGTTATGCCTGTAATATTGTGTCAACTCAAAGAGAATGTATGTACATGCATTCGTTTTAAGAACAGGGTCAGCGACCTCTTTATGTATTGTACAGACAGACGTACACGTCCGCATTTTATTTTATAACTACAACGGCAACGAAACCGAGGGAAACTAACATATGTTCCTGCGATGTGAATGGCCGCCTCGTTTGTTTACCAAGTGTTTTCATTGATCCGATATTTTATCTGGTGTACTGTACAATGTATTTCTTCTAGATCTATTGATAGTTTAGAGGTCTGGTCTTCTTTTTCCAGCGAACTTACTACAATATTGTCTATGTACGTAGGTTTTGATTTGAGTTTGTTTCCTCTTCACACTACTACACTCAATTCCCATCATTGATTCGCATTTGCATTATACCAGCTATTGTTGTTATATGGACCAATGGCCTATACTCCGCATTCTTGAAGAAAAACAGGTTTTCGCAAAGTTAAGAACTGCCCGTCTACCTGAATTCCTAAGTCGCCTTCGGTCCATGCGCTTCTCACGAAAGAGAAGATTGTTTCCTCTATTAATAGCAGAAAAGCACGCCACACTAACTTATTAAATGGTCGTGCCTTAAAGAGTGGAATGCTGAATACCTAAGCAGTTGAAGGTTCCTCGATTGCCAGCGGGTAATGACTATTTTAAAAACATTTTTTATCTTATCAACATCTTAACTTTGCAAACTAGGCATGTAAACACAAGAATTGTGTACGTTGCTATCAGGTTCACCTGTTTTATAAACATTGATTTACTCACCTGTGATAAAATACGTAGTCTAAAAAGTAATAATGTACCAATATTATGCATAAAGTTTGAGGTAAAGAGGTTGTATTCAATGAATAATGATGCCTTGCGTCGCCTAATAGTGGAAGAGTGGGTTGACCTGGTAGACGACTAGACGTTATGCTTGCTAAATATCGTCATTTTAGCTACTTCTATGAATACAATAATAGCGAAGTATTTAAATCAGAAAATTAAGATGAAAAAAATTATTTCCTCTGATGCATCTGGTGAAAAAATCTTTAAACAATTTAGATTTTCGAGTTCAGTAAACGCATTCATAGTTTTTCAAAACACCTTATACTATACCCACACCTTGTTTCCCAACCAAAATAATTTATTCCATAGCTGGTGTTATACAATTATTGCCTTCGCTGTTGCATCACAGAATATAACTACGTCAGCATTACAATATGATAAGAATCCAACAAGCTCAGTCCTTTTGGAAATTCTGCAAGCTTGGCGCAAAATTACTCAAAAAGCTTCCGTTTGGATTCACATACACATTCAAAGTAAATCAATCAATCAAATGAAATGAATGGTCAATAAACGATCAGATTTATACTATTTTATTCGTATGTCGTAAAATTGGATATCAAAGATGCAAAATGCTATTGTTAAAAGTAAATCAATTCTATGGAGGAAAGCCTAATAGCAACAGAGAACTAGACTTGATAATATGCTCTGAATTACAAATAGGAGTGTTACACATTTAGCGGCTTTTTTCCTCCACAGCTGTTAGCACTTTCGGCCATTGTTGGCTTCCCGGAAATTCATGCAGCCGAACAAAAAACTTATTGTATGTAAACCATAAACTTTTTGCTGCAGTATAAAGTAATTGGCTGAATAAAAACCAGTTTATCTTATATACTTACAGTATTTTTCTTTTATATAATATCGTCATGATAGAGCGGTATCAATTTTTCCCATTTCTTGTTATGTTTTGCTAGACACCGGAATATCTTGAGATTACGCTGTTGAGACGGCATTTTGCAATGTATGTCTAAATAGTTTGATTGTTCTGTCTGTGTTATTTACGTCAATCATACGTGGAAATATGTTCTACATGTAATGCGTGTGTTTGCCTATAAATAGGCTCACACGCTGATTCCCTTTCTGTGAAAAATACAATACGTTCTACAATATTATATAATTCTGCTGTATGTACATAGGTAACTAAATACATGAAACAGGAGTAATGAAGATGCGATCTTACTTTGTTTTTGTTATGAAAATGGGGTCGCAGTACATTATTTGTCTTACTATCGATATAATTTTGAAGCTGTTGAAAATATTATTAAATTATTATATAATATAGTTAAATCTTTATTTGACATTATTGCTTATTTTGGTATCGTTTTGTATTTTTTTGTTATAAATCTCCCAATGATTTTTACGAAAAAAAAAGTGAAAGTATCAACTAAAATCTTATTGTAAAATGTAAAAATATTCATATCAATATTTATTCCAGTGTTGTCGTAACGTCCTGCCCTTTATTAGTATATTAACTCTGGAATTGGGATGTTATTATTATCAATGGATGTTATAGATCATCGCGCCTTAGGTTCAAGGTTAGGTTCTTACAAGGGCAGACGCACGAATAGGTATTCATGATCACAATTAAAATAATTATAGAGTATCGTACCTCAAGTTATATTTCTCGTCCCCCTTTCACCTTCCTCCAGATGTTCCTCACCTAGTTGCCTCTCATCCCTCACCGGGACTGCAATTGGCCGTACGCCATCTGTAGGTGTTAATGCCCGATGATACTAACTACTTCTGTATCTCGGGCAAGGCGGGGCAACGTCACGGGGTTCAACCACCCTCGACCATGCCACACCTTTAGTACTGAAAGCATACGATATAGCATTAGTTAAACTCATAAACTCATACATTACAGGGCAAGCATACGCAGCTCATGCTCATTCGTGCCACAACAGGGCCTTACGCTTCGGACTTATATTGGTCCGCCATAATAACAGATAATCCATAGGTCTGCCGTAATAACAGGGCCTACGGTCTTAAGACAGATCCATCCACACACGCGTGGGCAAGCGTGCACATGCACAGCCTCATCAGGCATTCCATAGGTCATGGTGCGCGGGAGTACTCCACCGGAAAATCCATCGGTCTGAGTACCTCCTGACAACGCACCGTCTAGGCGGGTGCTCAGGCTTGTTAGTGTCCGCCGTCTTGCAACCTGTACGCCTCTATACATTTATAGCCACATCAGGCATTCCATAGCTCAGGGTACGCGGGAGCACTCCACCGGAAAATCCATCGGTCTGAGTGCCTCCACACAACGTACCGTCTAGGCGGGTGCTCAGGCTTGCTACAGACTCTCAATGTCCGCCATCTTGCAACTTACCGCCTCTATCATGGGTCGTGATTGCAACCACCTTCTACTACTACCTACTACTAACGCAAGCTCTATACTGCAAGCCAATTAGCTACTGATTTATAGCTACTCAAATAGCGTTGCTGGTTATGATTACTTCTAGATCTTTAGACTCTTTTCTTATCTAAATACTTAGCTTTATTTGCACAACTTTCCATTCCTTCTGTCTTTGATGTAAAAACCAAGATGACAGACACAACCGTCCAACTACCGTAAACTAGACATAAGGTTGTATAGATTTTATTCTGCCAGCATTATCTTATATTTGCATATAAATAACTATTATATTCGCGTTACGTCGCGACAAGTGTCTTGTAAAAATGTTTTGTGCTATGAAGAAATACTATCCGTATATTAGTAAACGTTATATAATATTGTTGTTATTTGTTTTCAGACAATGTCCGTTGACACTGATGACTCCGCTGCGGCGGATCATACTTGACGAGGTGCGAGTAGCATCGAAGAAACAGCCTAATGAATTTGGTTACAAATCTGACGATTCAGGTATGTTCGCTTTGGATCTTCACCCACCATATCATAAGACGTGTCTGTTATAGAAGTTTGGATATAGGCGAAAACTATATTGACCTTGTAGACTATTTAGAACTTAGCATCTTTCGCGACGAACGATTCCACATTCAAACAATATTTAATTATAGATATTGACATCTAAGGAATAAACTTCTCTCTTTTTCCAATGAATAATATTCCTTTCAGGTTAATAGTTCTTGAAAATGACACAGACAGATATAAACGCGCGCCATATTTTATACCGTAGCTAGGATACACGCTCTTTTCTTTATTTATGGAACCTTCATGCGTTACTCCGTTCGATTGAATCCGCTGCGAAGTAATGGATAGTAGACATCCTACATTATGAATCTATCACTTGTCCTACTTAGAATTCTTTTCATAGAATGTTTTTTTTATGACGCTACAAATAAGAGAGGAGAAGGAGAAAATAACTAGACGAGAATTGACTGCTTTGATTTTAATGCACGGCGATAATACTGTTTGTATGTTTCTCTAAATCAGTTTCCGCTACAGCTTCATATTGATGTATTATTATTTATGTTCTATTATTATGGTTATGTTACGATGTTCCGACGCATTAAACATACTCGTAATTGTATCGATTGAAAAACAAAACGACTGCGCAAGAATTTTATTTGTACTTACGTAACCATTTACAAGTGGTCATCTCATAGAGAGCTGCATTTATGTGCGTAATGTTACTATTGTTTAGGGCACCCAGTTGCGTGCTGCACAGATAATGATATCATACAATCTCGAGTATACTGTTACGTCATTCACGCTGACGGTTGTAGGCATCCGTCCACTCAACTCTAGTCTAAATATAATCTAAACCAAATTCACTCGATTAATTTTAAATGCACTTCAGCACAATACTGCATCGTTCGTAGTCTTGAAGAAAGAGGTCATGTGAATGATAAACAGGGAAATGAAATAGCTGAAAAGGGCATGGAGACATGAATCTCAACTCTTTGTTTATCCTGAGTCTTACATTCAGTATTGATGTCCTGTTTTAATTAGCCTCATTTGCAAAGCTTTGACGTATATCAGTAGTTGAAAAGGGACCTTACAGAATATCAATAGCAATGTTGAATGAACGATTAAACGCTGAAGTAGAATATTTTGTACATTACAAATAATATGGCCATAAAGACACGCGACAACTTTAACATATTTTTAAGAATAAAAAAATGAGAATTTAAATTATTCAATTTTTTTTTCTAAAAATAATGATTTTGACTATTGTAGTTTAATTTCCTAGCTTTGTAGTGTAACCGCAACCCATAATGACATAGAATAATACAAGATGCAGGAAAATATCATCTTATTTCCTTGTACAGTCGACATCGGTAGAGCTATAGGGTGATATAAGTTCGGTTCATTGTTATGTATGGCCGGACTGTCTCTGACCTACTTTATGTATGCTACATTTATAAAAAGCATACTTAAACTTTTATGAAACTTGACTTAACTTGGCCAAGTTTGCTTCAGCCAGAATTTTTCATTATCTGGCGAACTTGAAACTTCACTAAGTCAGCGCTTAGAGGAATTATTAGTATGCCCGTACAGACGTCGGCGTAATTCGAAAGTATCTAAGTATGTTCAAAATATATTTTTTATAGAAAATATGTTTTAAGGTCTTTTAGGAAGATCATACTCCTAAATCCCATAGTCTTCTTTTAGGCTTTCCATCAAATGATTACTTATAAATTAAGATTTATGAGAATAATTCTCATCTTAAGAAGTCTTAACATATTATGAAGTTTGAATTAATTAAGAAGTTATAAATCCCTGTTTGTGATTCATTAGTAAACATCATGGTTTGATTTCAAAAAAATAATGCGCAATTTGATGCATTCCTCTCCTTTTTTGTTGCCCCTGCGAGATTGTTCGAAAGAATCACCGCGGCCCCGGAACGTAAAGGACGAAAGAAGGAGTATGGATGAGTTTTAGTCAGTAATAGTCTCACACTTTCGCCCACAGCGGGAGAAGTTATTTGATGATTTTCCATCCCTAAAAAAGGCACTCCTATTATTTCTACCAATAATGTAATAACAGACAGTGTTTTTGTCTTTAAATCATTACATTATGATCAGGGTCTACAAAACGAGTGCATAATAAGTAATTAAGTGCAAATAAGTCAT
This sequence comes from Pyrrhia umbra, assembly GCA_963891755.1. NCBI lineage: Eukaryota > Metazoa > Arthropoda > Insecta > Lepidoptera > Noctuidae > Pyrrhia > Pyrrhia umbra. The sequence goes on along the minus strand of OY982923.1, from coordinate 4,291,465 downwards.
TGCTAAACGCCACCACCTAACTCTTCTCTTCCCTCATTGCAGTGTATATAGCTCTCCGGCTGATGCAAGCAGTGACGGCCCGCGTCAACGACGTATGCCTGCGGTACTTAGACAACTCCAAACTGGATACCCTGCCGCCCCCACCGCCTCTCGACCAACGCGACCTTAAGACTGTCTCATGTGCCACCAAGAATTCCCGACGCGTCATGGAAGACCGACATGTGGAAATCGGAAATCTAGAAGCGCTCTTCGGAATTGATGTAAGTATTGAATTTGGATCAAGAATTGTATGATGGTTTGTAAGGTCTGTTGTCAGATCCAGTAATGGTTAAGGGTAATGCACCAAGGGTGATGCACCAACTTCATCAAAGTAGTGTGCTGCGTTGTTTCGTCTTTCCAGCTTAAACTGTTAAGTAAATAACACCCTTCTTTTTGCGCCGGAGGTTAAAAACAAATTAAAGACAACATGTTTATTAGGAAAGTTATAGACTTTGCTCAATTTTCTAAGGGCCAGCTTTCAGCCTAACCGGATATAGTTGAGTTACAGTATTTCACTTGGAGTGTATGTCTATAAGACCATCAAATCCGGTAACAGTAAAGGATTACCCTTATCCCGTTAATCTTTATTATGACATTCGAAAAGTGTCTTTGGTTACCTTGCAAAAAATAAAATACCTCTTATTGAGTAACTGCATCTTAAAGAGATATCGCTAAAGATAACGAACACCATAAAGATATATTCTCAAGATATTATTTCATAGTATTTTCATATCGAGTCGCGGGACACGCCTTGTACAAGTTTATGAATTCCTAGTAGTCCATTGAAATGTTACATTTTTTAGGCCTAACCTTGCGTTTTTTAGAGGACGCAATTTTATTTTTTTGATGTGTAGGGGGGGTCAGTGTAAAGCTAAAACCAAGTTTGTGGGGTCGCCACCCTTGTCCCCCGGCCGCCATCTTGAAAATAGGGGTTGAAATGGTTTTTACAATATATCTCTTAAACTATTAATTTAATAAAAAAAATTGTTAGCATTTTTTGTTGCAAATTAAATTCTCTACAACTTTGGTCCAGAAACTTTTTGTCGTAGAACTATAAATAAAAAAGTTATAAGCGATAATGTTCAGAACCTTCAGGCCCTACTACCAGTTATTTCGTAGCGTTTCTTTATATTTTCTGAGAACATTTACCATAGAAATGTAAATATTTTTTTATACCATCAGAAAGTAGAGATTTCAACAAACAAAAAGACCACCGACTTTTATTAAAAAAGTGATATTTTGACGCGAGAATTTTCGATTGAAAATTAGGGTGTTTTTTCGATATTAAGTCAAAATAAGGTTAAAAAATAATTATTTTAAATAAAATAAATTACAGTGTGTTTGGGATAAAAATGATGATGATGATGTTTGGAAAAGGCAAGTTTTCACCAAATTTCGTGGAAAATAAATAATTATTGTAAAAGATAAAAATTAAACTCCAAAAACTTGGTTTTTTGAATTTTTCACATACATTTTGAGGTTATGTGAAAAAGTGTCAATACAAAAGTTGTAGGTCTTTTTATTACCTACAATTTTGCCATTTAACTTTTTTTCATAGGACTTGTAGTTTTGCCGGAAATTGAGATAAACCATTTTTTTAACTTTAACCCCCCTCTCCCCCCACTTCCCGACCTCAGATCGCCCGTAATTTATTTTTCCTATCATTTTTATTATATTCTCCTCCTTTTCCAATGGGTTTCATCCTACTATTATTTTATTCACTTTTTACCGTTTTTAGAGGCTAAAAGCACTGGCCTATTACTTCGGAGCGCTGTAAAACCTTAGCTATTGACTTAATGACAAAATGTTTTACATAAAAGTTGTTCCTCGTAAAACGATCTACAAAAATGGTCTAATATCATTTTTTCGTAAAATGATAAAAAAAAGTTATATCGAAAAACATATTTTTTTTTCTGGAATTCTGAACATTTTCGCTTATAACTTTTTTATTTATAGTTCTATGACAAAAAGTTGCGAATCTAAGTTGTAGAGAATTTAATTTGCAACAAAAATGTCAAGTTTTTTTTTAAATCGGATAAACAGTTTAGGAGATATATCGTGAAAACCTTTTCAACCCCTATTTTCAAGATGGCGGCCGGGGGACAAGGGTGGCGACCCCACAAACTTGGTTTTAGCTTTACACTGACCCCCCCTACACATCAAAAAAATAAAATTGCGTCCTCTAAAAAACGCAACCCCAAATGTAACTTTTCAATGGACTATAGTACTTATGAATGGCGCATGTTTTGCTTTTATTGAACAGGGCTAGATACCGTACGGTGCATTGTTGATGACGTGTTGGTATGGTGGTAAATGTGCACACAAACACGCGCTTAATTTGTAGTTTTGTAGTTTATAATGAATAACCTATGATACAAAAACATTTTCGGTACTAGTTAGGCGCAACTTAATCTAGATGATGATTTTTGCTCAGAAATTATTCTATATTAATTAATTTCTTGGTCTCTTTTGTAAAACCTTATCATATCGCTCTTGTAAGCGGTAGGAAATACAAGACGGGTGTATACATTAATTAAAAATAATTGTATCTTTCAGACGACGGAATCCACAAGTTTCTACGCGGTATACGATGGGCACGCCGGGTCAGCGGCGGCGACGTACTGCGCGGCGCACCTGCATCAGTACCTGGTGGAGAGTCCTCACTTCAGCACCGACCTGCGACGGGCCATGAGGGACGCCTTCCTCAGGACCGATGCCGAGTTCATACGAAAGAGCAATCAGGAGGTAACAGGACATTTGTAGTTTTATGAATTTACCTGACTACTTACAGTTTGGTCTAAAATAAAAATGTTTGTTTTCCATAACTTTCTCATCAATTATTTTGGAATTTAATTTCCGCACCCAAGTTGAAAAGTATCTTTAACCTCATAAAAAGTGTTAAATATTGACTTGACTGTAGCTTTGGATGGATCTTAAAACAATTTCCTGATGATAGGCACAGCTAGCATATCGATCCTTAAAATATCGAATCTGTACAGATTGTAGTACGCACGAAGTTGCGCACGACACCACTGACCACTGTTATTAGTAGGCTATAAGTCATCAGCATATGATTCGCGAGTCTTTTAGAAGCGATATTACGTCTTTGGACACGTAAGCAGATATTAATCTACGTCAACTATTGACTATGCACCTTAAAATATTTTTTACACGTAGTCATACGAAATGGAATTATTCATTACCTACAAAATTAGATACTGGCAATAATTATAAACGGTTGAAATGGAAATCCCGAATGTTTTGGTGACCTCTGTCTACCATCTAAAAACCCGTTAGACAGCGTCGCTGAAATGCAGCGCTAGCAAAAAGTTGCATAAAATTGATTAAGACGCCTGTCTTCGTGGAAATAACCGAGATACTTAGCTCAGCCGCCTTGTTATTGCTTTGTTTGAGCTGTTATTCTATTCACGGATATAGTTGAATATATTATGGCGCTACAATAAAATTATCGTAGTCACGTACGAATGGCAAAGTATCTAATAAATAATTGTTGTGGATGAATTTGTTTGACCAATCTGAACTTAGTAGTGACAACCTTAAGTATGTAGGTAGTTAAATAAAGACGTGCTTATATACACTTAAAATTGCAAAATTATAAATACACCCCTGATACCCTCATACATAACTGGAAATGGAAATGAGGGTGTCTTTCTTTTTCCCATCGGAGAACACAGACGAACTATACGAAAAAGTGCATTGGCACATTGCCTAGGGCCGATTGATTTGTGTTCATTATCTACTGTCCATGTACAGCATTATGTTCTGAGAACTGATGTATCAAAAACTTTTTTGGAGTCTGTCAAAAATATCCATAGTAAAGTCCCCATTATCATGTTAATGTGACGGTCTAGTATGGGATTGAAAGTGTTTAATGAGTGTAGCTCGAGTAGAAAATATAAAGCTAGGAGGAAATGCACGAAATGAAAACGACGTGCTAGGATAGATGTACAGAAGTGCTATACATATACATGATTTTTTTGTAGCGTGCATGCGGCGGCAGCACGGCCGTGGCGGTGGCAGTGCGCGGGCGGCGGCTGCTGGCGGCGTGGGCGGGCGACTCGCTGGCGCTGCTGGCCAAGCGCATGCGGCTCATGCAGCTCGTGCGCCCGCACAAACCCAACCGACAGGTGACTATGCAGCTGTTGGCGGCCTTGAAAAATATGTCTTTCATTAAATTATGGAAATTCATCAGTCTTTTTTATAGTCTTTGCCTGTCTTTGAAAAATGTAAACAAAGTCTTAACATATTTTGTTCTAATTCTGCCGCAGAAATTTACTAAATGGCGTAAGGATAGCAAATGTATCTCAATTTCATGCTCTTAACAACAACAACACAACAAAAAAATCATCAGTCATCATTTAATGCCATTTTATTTATCTATGTGGGAAAATTAGGACAAAATATATTATGATTTTGTTTACATTTTTCGTAAAATAATTGGTACATACTATGAAACGTCGCGTCCAAGATCGATCGAAGAATCAATGATCACAGATAGGGCTTGTTAGGTTCGTATACCTGCAGTCCTCAGGATAAGAAGACGACTTGGTCCAATTCCTACTCGTAGCTAGGAACCATATAGGTCACTTTGAAGAATATCATAATCAGTCGAGCTATTCAGAAGGAGTAGAATTACAAACACACGTTCATCGAAATGTTGGGTAGGTATATAGAAAGATATACACAATAAAGCTTTTTTAGACCGAAATTTTTATACAACAAGATTTTATGAGAGCAAGAATTTAACACAGTTTTTGTTTCGCAGGATGAAAGAGACAGAATAGAATCTTCGGGAGGCACAGTAATGTACTGGGGAACTTGGCGGGTTAACGGACAACTCGCCGTGTCTAGAGCTATTGGTAAGTGGGCATTTATTAATTATTTTATTTCAAATCGTTATTGAGATAAATACTTGATTATCTCGATTTGTTTTAGATATTTAAAAATGTAAATAATAAAAAGTTTGATACAACCGGTTGTTAGTATGTAGGCTGCTGGACTGATAATTTAACTGTCACCTAAAATCTCACAGTAAATAGAGTTGATAGACAAAGTGCTCGATTGATGCAATCTAAAAAATAAAATAAAACCTAAATATATGTATAGAAATTTACTAAGTAACCAAAAATAATTTATTCGGTATATTTTAACATTTAATTATACCTTTCACTAATCCTGTTACTTTTTATATATTTATATCAAATCCAACAACTGCGCGGTAAACCGTTATCTATAACTTGACCAAGTTCTAGCCTTACAAAAAAATTAATCCTCTCATCCAGTCAAAACCTCGCATTTCACTAACATGTTCCAATGTTAAACAAGCGAACGAATGCGCATTTTTACGTTGTAAAATGTGGCGTTACGTTTACGTCCCGCACGACAGTTTCACGAGAGCTCGGCGCGTATTTAACTTTTATGGTGAACATAAACTTTTACTGTGCCGTCCATGTTTTCAACGTCCTGTATAACGGGAGAACTTGAAACAACATTATGTTCCTACCATTGACGCAAATTACCTGATGTATAATTACTGTGCTTGTTTAATTGGCAGACTTTTCATTATTTTAATTATGTGATTTTTCTCATGCACCGCATGTGGCAAAGGAAGTTTATTTGCAGGAGATGTGTATCATTTCGCTCTAGTTGTTGGGACCAATTTACTGGAATGGGTTGTTAAACTTGTAACTAGTTAAATTGGATCGAACGTGGGAGGTTTTGAGTTTCTAAGTTTGTTTATAATATTAAAACTTAATTGTATCTGTGGACAATTCAAAGTTTTTATTATAGGTAGGTTTAAGGTTATTTTAACAACTCCATGTTGCCCTTTTTTCACTCGGTGCCCTAGCTTCCATTGGTTAGGTTTACTTTATTAGAAAATTATATACTGTAAAATAATGCCCAATCAGGCGTAAAATTTACCTATCACCAGTCGACCCGTCTCATAACCTTTGAATATTTTATTTTTATGCAAATAATAGTCAACTGCTAAAACGGGGTAGCTTTTATAAACAACCAGCAGAGCCCAGTATATTGGGTACCTGTCAATAATATGTATATTAGTATTTTTTTATAGATTGCTGATTTCTTAAATAGTCATAAACCACGTGAAACTACTAGCTACCCCATCGCCAGTAAAGCTTGCTAGTAGACCGCCGAAAAACGGAGAATTTTAAGCAAAGTTAGGGATTTTGTTTGACAATCAGAATTTTTTGTAATGAACATGAAACATTAGTTTAAACAGCGTCTGTTTCGTGACCGCTACCTTGGTGGCATTATTACATATTACCAAGTGTACTTAGGCATATTTATCAAAAATATGCCTTGGTATTGTAAATTAGTTGTACTTTATCAAGACATATTTTTCAAATCCAACAAAATCCGATAGTTCCGTAAACTTATCTCAGGATTCTAGGAATAATAATTTCATATGATTGCCCATATCAAAAACCTTTTTATTTATATTAATATTAAAATAAACATTGTAAAGGAGTTTATTTGTGCCAGCTCCCTCGTAGGCGTAAAAGTGGAAAGTTAATAGGTCGTTTTATTGTTATCGGCGGGCGGGTGCGAGCCATTTCTCACGGCTGCCGGGATGTGAGCGGCGTGTGCCGATCATTAAGCTGTTAGTACCGAACCCCCGCAGATGCGATGGACCTTTATTCGGTAAAACAACGCTAATGATGCCACCGATTGGGACGAATAGACTTGTTGGTGTTAATTTTTGGCGGTTTTGTTCAACAATTAAGTGGGTTGTTAAAACGGTGTTCGTGTAGGGTTGGCCAAGCGCACTGCTGTGTACTTTAGTAAAGCTCAGTGCAATTAGGTGCGATCGTTTTCTTTAATATAATATCAGAGGTACCGACTTTTAAAAATATCCGTGGGTGCATCCAATTAAGACTTGGAGGCAACCCCAAGCTAGTTGGGTAAAAGGCTAAAATGATGTATGATTCAGCGTTTTACAGAATATGAAATATGAAAGAAAAACTCTGTGGAATCTTTGTGGTCATGGGTGCCTTGCACCCACTACTTGACTTTCAGTGGTGCTCCCGAGCTCCGAAGTAGTCGGCGCCCCTAATTACGATTATTGGCTTTCTTTTCTCTTATAATTCTTCGTAGTCCTGATATGAGCGGTGCTACTTTACATAAAATGTTCTTGATCTATATAAATTGAAATCTATACAAGTAGGCATAGGAAGAAACAATACGAAATAAATTATGATTCATCATAATAATATCAATGTCACGCGTGTCATATTTGAATATAATTGTCAGGATACCATTCATGACAAGTGCGGCAGGAATACTTATCAAAACTGGCAGTGTATGAGACATGGGCTGAGCATAGCTAAGCATAATTATAACATTACAATTCAATTAACGACAGTGGTTTGAAAGGTATCATTTCTACCTTCTCTACAAATCAAACCTTAATCTTGTTTTGCTAGCGTGTTTTCAATGACTGAAGGCCATAAACTCATGAGGCCAGGATAAATACATGATACTTAGCACCGGCTTTGATTGACTGTGCATGTTTCCATCTCTATCTTACTGCAGGTTATTTGACAGTTGACACAATGACACTGACAGGGAGATAGCTTAGGCAAAGCACCTGCAAGCTAAAACTCTTTGTCCTTTTGCAAAGAGCACAGCTCAGCAGTAGCTTTTCGTGACTGGTCTGTCCCAAATGTTACTCAACTAGGACTGGTTCTAAATATAATTAGAGCAAACTAGCTATTTCCCGCGGTTTTAGCCGCATCCTAAGATAATTACTTCGTGCTGTCTGATAAAAACTATCCCATGTCTTTAACTATCTTTCAAATTATCTACATCCGTAAAGTGAAAGAGACAGACAGACAAACAAAACTGCTTGCGCATTTATAACTTTGCATTTTCTTATAATAACAGGTTGGCTTTTTAATTCAGTGCTTCTTTATAACAATGGTATGAATGTCTGAGCGGTGGTGGCGCCGCGGTGTCGCGCAGGCGGCCGGTATCCACCCTCGCGTGTAGCACTCCCTTCGGTACAACCCCAGACCCCACTGCACACAGTATACCGCTATATCGATCACCTCGGACACGCACTCTTATAGGGATGCATAACACTGCAAGGAGCTGCACTGTTGAATGTCGATGAAAAAGAAACATTTTGTAAACTGTATGAAAAACATTTTAATGCTGCTTTTGCTAAGAAGAGGATTTGAAAATTTATCACTGAGTATCAGCATGTCCATTCCAGTACCTTTTCTGTCCAATTGGTAGCCGTCTTGTTGCATTAAATGAATACAAATTAATTAAATTCATAATCATCATAATATATTTTAAGATATTTATATCTATTTAAATATGATGATGAGTATTTTTAAGGTTTACGATTTACATTTACAATATCGATAATCCCATCCCTAGCAAGGACACTAAAGGGCGACGACGGCATAGTAACATAATAATGTTGACATTTTCTTCACAGCTCAGCCCAAGCCCCGTATTCTGCACGTATTGGGATAAAACTCATCGATTTCACGTTCCATGGGAGATTAAGCTCCGAAACGTTTACTTTATATCCCCCTTCTCACCGACGTCCTCAAGTTATCCTCAGATTTTCATGCAAGATTTGTCTAACGTGGATTGACTTGTATCGGATGTTCATATCGAAGCCACAATATTATGCAAATCTCTTTACCATATTGATTTTTTTTTATTTTGTTTAGAATGTTTAGTAAAGTTTTAATGGGTAACCAAATCATATCGTATGTCGTCCCTTGTCACGTCACTATCTACTTCACATCAAAGTATTGTTTCGTTATTTTTATTAGGTACAGTATTGTAATTTAAATACCCATTGTAATGTGGATCTTTATAAGGACTACGTTACACTTTGACTGTAGTTACGCAAGACATTGTTTACCACACATTAAAGTTGTTGGGTTAACCATTACTGCGGCGCACGAAGGCGTTAAGCTAACAGTTAGCTGTAACCTGTAGTTTAAAACTAAGTCAATTTGCATGAACTTAGATTTAACCGCAAATCACCACGTCTTATAAAATAAATGTAATCACGTATTGCTTAATTTACGACCCACATATATTTACCGAAGCTCATATAAATTTCCCTGGTTTTGTTTAGATTTTACAAAACGTTTTTTAATGACCATTGACAAATTAAAAAAAAAAAACTATACAATTAAAAATTTGCTAACGCTGAACTCTATCTAATCCAAGTCCCCGGGACTTGTCAGGAGTTCTGCCTTACTTTGTCTGTTACCCTTTTACAGGAAAACCGATTGAGATGAAATTTGGCATGGAAATAGATTGTACCCTGGGTGAGGTCATATATATTTTTATCCGGGTGTGTGAAGTAATTTCCTCGAGATGGGCGTAAAACCGCGTAAAGCAGACTACATAATTTGAGCTGGTTCCAAATGATTACTGCAAGTAATACTAATACACAAATGTCAAAACAAGTTAGCAATACTGCCAAGAATGAGTTTATGATAAGCTTCTTAATAACACCTTGCCCTCCTAGTATCCACTTTAAATCCGTCATAACCAAACAAATTTTCCATTGACCAGGTGACGCACAATACAAGCCGTACGTGACGGCGCGGCCTGAGATCGCGACAGTGGAACTGGACGGCGACGAAGACTTTGTGGTGGTGGCCTGTGACGGGCTATGGGACTTCGTCAGTGAGGACGATGTTGCGCTCGCTGTCTACAGGCAACTGGCTGCTGATCCTGGTAAGTGGTAGTCTATAGTGGTACAATTTTCAATCTATAAATAGAGTGGGGACCAAAATGACATACACCTCGCATTGTTAAAATTTTGTTCCATACATATAGGCAATGTTAATTACACCATTTGGGTCATAAGCATAAGAATAATGTACGTTGAGTTGTGCAACGCCCGACTAACGACACTCTTTATTTACATGGCTGCACAGATTTTATCTAAATGTGCATTTGCTAACACCTGGTGCAATTTGGCAAGCGTTGTATGAGTGCGTTTACGTGTGCAATATTATTTACGCCTGAAACAGGTACGTTTACATTTATGCAGGTTTGCTATCTATCAATCGCACCGCGCCGACCTTGAGCCTCGTGCTTACACAATAACGTGAGTCACCGCGACTCACTAGACAGGATAAAATGACAATTAGCCGTCAAAACAAGCAAACCATAAGGTTTTTAATTGCTAACGTTATAAATATGTGTGGACACACTTACGATTCGCTTTAGCTATTTACAGAATTGCTGTATTAACATAACAACTGTATTGTTGATAAACGACTAATGTGTTGTATTGATGTTCGATTTTTGTCTCATATTGACAAGGGATCAGGTAACAAAGCGATTTGGCTGTCGGCATCGGTTGGCACGAATCAAGTGTGATTATGTTGTCACAAAGGGTCACATGATTATGACGCGTACGCTCGTGAACCGAGTGCCCTCGTTGGAACATTCAGCGGAGATCTTTGACACATATTATCCCCCTGTGTTTCTCCCGCTCGATGAAGCTCGCAGCCAGGGCTCGGGGAGGGTCTAAGTATTATTGTTAGAACAATAACTTTGGCGCCCTCAAATCTGTGTGAAGTGTCTTTAACGCGACGCTTACGGCGATAAGAGCTTTCACGTTGTTCAAAAGATTTTTTCCTTTGTTTGTATATATGAAAGTTTGTATTGTGCCACTGCAGAACAAATAGGGCTTCTGTGAGCTATATGATATTAATTATTGTTGAGATGAGAATGAGGAAAGTTCTGTTTTTCTTGCAATGACTCGGGTATATTTAAATGTTAAGTTCCTTGGAAACTCTTTCTGCATCTGATATTTATACAACAAAATATATGTATGTTTTACCTGTAAAATATTGCATTGTATTACGTGTGCTATTATCATACATAAGGCAGATAACATTGTAATAATGCTCTGAAATATAACAATCCAACCTGTCATCGCATTATAATATCAGCGTATTTAATGTCGGAGGGGTCCCTCTAGCCTCTAACCCACCAACTGTCGGCTTCTATTGACTTTGTACTTAACCAATATCTTAATTAATCCAATATTCAAGTTAAGCTTATATTTCATTGTGATTGGGTTGTTAAATCTTTCTACTGTTTTGGTAGAGATTGTAACAGATTATAGAACTACCATATTCCATGTCGCCAAAGGTTATGAAAGTAACGTTGTTACTTATGCATTTGAGCTTTAGTTTATTGTTTTAAATCTTCTACCTTTTGTTGTGGTCAAAGTATGAAGATGAATGTTTAGTGTCATTACCGCTCAAGTGTATTCAAACGTAAAGCCAACAGCTGTAGATGTAGTGCCGGTACTTAGGTACGCGCACAGGTTTCTTTGTTTCGATAGGTCTTGCGAAAAAACCGGTCGAACAATAAGAGTGTATTTTATGTTCCGTAACGAGATTGCTGCGGTGCCTAGATTTCAGTCGGGCTGCGGTCAGGCCGCGCCGCCACAGCCCCACAATATTGTGTCGTAATTGCGTCGGAAGTGGGGAAGTGGAGAAATTGGATACTTTGTTTTGCCCCCTGTTGCAGCCCTGCCCTGCTGCGCTCGCCTTCCCCCGACACCGATACGAAGCCTTTCTAATTATGACTTTTCTAAACTGCATGTAAAAACAGCAGTTTCCCATTGCTTTTAAATTATAAGCGAACAGAATATCGAACAGGAAATAATTCACGATAATATGCAATCTATTCTCGTTATAATTAACTTTCCAGCAAAGAAATCTATGATCTCATTCGTGGCGAATTCTAGTCCGTTTGCACGATTGGTTTACTCACTTGTATCAAATCTCAAATCCTTCTGTCCTTTTAGTTTTATGCTCCGATGGGCAGTAGACCCGTCTCATTGGATTAAGCGATTTAAATGTTTAAACTGTCGCGAGCGGCGTATTCAAATAGGGGAGGCCACTCGTCACTAATACACCCCGGGGCTTTGGTATTACGGCTCTGGGTACTATGGTCATTTTAAATTTAACTCTTATTGCGAAATATCAAGGCTTATATTTGACCCTTATGCCCATTGAAGTAGGCTTTTTGTGTCATTGGTCAGATGTAAGTCCTCTCGTAACACTTTCTCCGCTTGCAATATTATTCGCATGGAAACTTAATAGTCGGCTGTCATGCAAGAGAATTTATGTTGACATTTGTTATTAGCGGGGTTGTTGGAACAAATCACGTGACGCTTATTTGCTGTTTAATATTGTTGTTTAATTAGGTGTGTTGTCAATGCATCTTAAATTGGGTGCAGATCGTATGTGGTCGGACGGGCCGCGGCCTGTGGGCGCGATCCCTGCTCGATAACATTGTATGTTGATGTTGATAGAGCGATAAACAATTGATACGCTGGGTGGACAGGCACGAACTAGCGCATTTTAGCCTTAAATGTATCTACTCCAAGCTAATTGAATGCTAGAAAAAGTAGGGTGGTTTATAATGTTGAATTTAGAATACTTTGGTTACTGATACAACTTATTAAACAAAGGGTTAGGTTGCTAATTTATCATCTCTTTATCAATCCCCTATTTTTAATGGTAAACGCTCAGCACCAGCAGGACTTTGGAAACTTAGTGAAAAAAGTGATATTTCAACAATTTCAACCGAGTTCACCGCTCTGGGAATGGGAATAAATTAATGAATTTCTTATCTAAATACAAATATTTGCTCTTGTAAATCACGAATGCGTGGACGCGGCGTGTTTTGTGTGTATTAGTTGGCACCGCGGCCCAACACGCGACTATGACCTTGACACTGTTGGACAACTCCTCATTATCTGCCAACTTTCATTCATTATCTTGTTAGGAATATGATACAACACGGATGTATTATTTTATAACGTATCTCTGGGTATAACGACATTAAAAACTACCGCTGAAGACGAGAATCGAATAAAAATCGAATCGACGAAGAGAGATCTACACCCTGATTACGTAAAACAATTACTATTGATTCCTTATATCGTTAAAAGTCACAGTGTTGGTTGTGTTCTATGTAGAATAAAGTTTTTTTTTTATATAATTTGCTTGATGATTTATAAGGCTGAATACTTATTTTACATCTGCAGCAGTTCTTGTCTGAATTTCAGAAAAACGTTAGAAGCATCAACTGAAAATTGAATGCGAATCATTTATTCGTAGTAGCTAAACGGGAGTTGAATTTTTGTCCCATAAATATGCCAGAGAGTATACACATCACATATCAAAATTGAAACTTTAAATAAAGTCAAAAAACGGTTCTAATAAGTGCTTACGCTTAGTAACTATTATAAATCTGTGTAACTAAATGCCAAATAATACAGGCTATAATAAAACACGAGTTACTTCTTCATTCGGAAACATGTATTCTTTGAACACCTCTCTCCCATTACCAATTATCTCCACTCTACCAAACGTTAAAGTGCTCTGCCCGTTTTAACACCATTTACCTACCGTTTTACGGTTCAGGTCGTTGATGTGTCATTCACACATACATACTGCATACACCTATATATTATAAGAGACATGTAATGTCGTTAAGGTTATTACAGGAACTGCCGGCCTCAATACAGTTAATAAAGATAATTGTACGCTTAGACAATTATTCTGGCTCTGTCACACAAGCGTGTAAAATTGTTTGGAGTTTCCAACAGAAAATGACAAATAAACGTAGCGTTTAAAAGAGAATGTGTATTGATTAATGAGAGTAAGCCCTAGTTGCTAAACAAGCCGTGGACTATTGCGAGCTCATTAACATGTACGGCTAGAGATTGTAGACAAGAACAAGAACGACCCTTTCCTATAGCTTGCATTATTTCGTTAGAATACACCGTAAAGAGGACCATTCTACTTAGTTACTTATACTCTTTAAAACCAATTGCTCGGAGAAAATGATTGGTTAAAGTCATAAAATTCGAAGAAGTTGGGTAAAACTCGCAACATGACCGCGCCCCTTGATATTAAATTATCTATCGTTTCATATGATCGTCATAATGAGAAACATTTTTAATCATTTTTTTATTCAAAGAAACAGGTTATATGCAAGTCGACGGCTGTTGCTATGAAGTTACTAGAAAGCCCTTCAGTTAATTTCTTAATTAAATGTACTTCATTATACTTTCTTAGTGTACAGTCGAAAGTGTATATGATTTGTACGTTTGTTCCCTACGAAAGTATAGTGGGTAGTTTCGCTCCACATGTCATGTCGGCCGGTTGGATGCGAGTGTTGCGCGAGCGAGGTGCGCAGGCGATGCTCGATGATTTGCATTGTAAACACGGCGGACGGTGACCGGCGCATGCCTCGCTTCACTAATGGCTTGCTCATCATCACACCTACCACTCGATTATTTTTAGTTTTCTGCACTAAAAATAGATGAATACTAACACAAACACTGGATCAACTGAGTCCGGCAAGGACATTTAGTAGAAAGTAGTTTAGGCAAGCTTAGATCTAGGCATATTTGTAGAAAGCAATGTGGTATAGAATTTACTAAAAAATAATTTGACCTGTTCTAATTCGTAACATAATATTTTTTTAATAATTCAGCGCACTTGCCACAATATTGTCGAAGGGATGCTTTATCTGTAATGATTATGTATTTCGCAGTCGAGTGGTCTCGCTGCATGAGGGGTGCGTCCGCAATAAAAGTGCAGAGTTTGTTCACGAGGGCTGTGCTCGTTACACCCGCCCGTCTCTTTGACATCCGCACTTTTATTGTGCAACCCCTAGCCCTTGGCACAGCACTACACACTACACTTGCGATCTTAGAATTACAAATGTATTTAGAATACATTAAGAGACTCTTGATAAAGTTTGAATACATGCGCGACGTATCTGTTACACAAAGTGCGGAAAGTGGGGGCGTTCTAATAGTTTCTTTTTATTGATATTTATGTATTCGAATGATGACAATACATAAGTTCATCTATACAAATCTAATATCAGTTTTCCCTTCAGTTTTCCTTTGAATGGTTATTTCAATTTGTTTATAGGTACTGATATGTTCCTGTATGCATTAGCATTACAAATATTTTATTTCTATACCATTGTATAATTTTGCTGACCTATTAATCCGTCAGCTTTTGAAAATAGCACCACTTCAGTGGAAATTAAAACATTCATTCCTTGTGAAAGGAAGGTCTGACTTCCTCAATTTGTCTCTTTTTGTCATTACAACCGCGGTCCCCTTCCGAGGGCTGATAAAGAACACCGTAATCCTTTCAATCGAATAACGGGGGATTACACAGGCGCAATTTATGCGGGCTATGTGAATCCGTGGGTTTAAGTCGTATGCAGAATTTAAATAAAAGTGTAAAATCATCGTGGTGACTATACCTACGTTCATAGTTGATGACGCGTTGTATGGAAACATTGCACATTTTAATTTTACTTCGTCGTAAATTGTCTGTTGGATGGCAGCCAAATGTACGGCATCTCATTCCGGAGTTCCGGGCCACGTGGGTGGCATAGTCGCTCGCTGTTTCATATCACTAACGATATCAGTGACAACAAGATTGCACATTACGATAGGCGTTTGTGATCGTGTGCACTGCACTACAGCCACTTTGTGCGCGCTATGTGTCAGACGTTGACCCAGCCAACATTATGTCATCACCATCTTTTAAAAATGCATTTTGAGATTTTACCAAAGTACTGAAACGTTATAGCACTACAAACGTTACTTAAATCTCACGTTATCACAGCCGTTTTTGTGTTCGGTTATATCAATATGTTAACAAGAGAAAGACTTTTAAGTACCTATGACTTAAAAATGTGTGGTGTTACAGCATGTACCTAACCTCACGTTTGCTTGTAATCAATTTGTACATTTTATTTACCAACACCATTTTATTTAGTAACACAATCCGTTTCGCGAAGACTGCTCATGAATTATTCCGAGACACTATAGCTAAACTGAGATGAAACAGATTTTCTTATGAAAATACAGTATTCGAATACATTTGATGGTGGACAACAGGGCAACAAATCCCTCCATAAATTATGTAATGGAATTGCGGATCAGATACGTACGACACTGGCCGCGACCTGTCTACTCTGGTTATACGATCATTTTATCTGACCGAGTCCCTTCGGGCTTGGCTGCATCGCTGTCAGGTTGTTTGACCCTATATCATGGGCTGCGGGATATTCGAAAGAGTTAGAGAGAGGCTGAAGAAGAAACATAAATGGGTTTTAGTCAGTAAGAATCTGACACTTAATCATACTATTAATTATTACCTGTTAAATTTTGCTTCTGACTCTGGAAAATCATCAAGGTTACGCAAATGATATCATAGAGACAAGACTTCGCTTACTTTAATAGCTTCGTATGGTACAGCTTAAGGCTTATATCCTGGATATTACAAACGGAAACTGCTATAGCGTTGGAGCTCACATTACATTTTATGGTGCCTAACGGCTACTGCCTATTTATTATCTGCAGTATACATGCAGCTCTGTGAAGTGTTGATTAGCACTTAGTTGATGTTTTAAGTAGAGGTACGTTAATAATGTAAACACTGATTTGTATAGAGGTTAACGACATGTAATGTGTTGAAACGTAATGTAAGCTCAGTTTACATGGTGTAAAGGAGAAAGTGGGCGGGCTTACGGAGTTGTCTGTGCACATCGTTCTGCCGGTCTCCGTAGTATTGTCACGATATTCATCATCGCCAATTAGTCCTGCTAACGTTGTCATCGACATGTAAGTCTGTTGCGAAGAGCGAAACTATCTAATTGAGTTCACACATGAACAAAGCTGCAGAATGCATCGCGCCCACTCCCAGCATAGCTCGGCTGCATTCGCTCACTTACGTCATTTTACTGTGCTTAATTATTTTAAATTAATTCATATGCTGTAGTTATGAAGAGAACTGGGTATCTGAAGAAGTTAAATATTAGGACTTAATTTATCCTAATTGCTTGCAAATTCATTTCTTATGCTTAATGTTTGACGGCATTTTAATCATTAGAGTTTCATTTATGCATAATATAATGACACAAAATAATATAATATACAAAAATAATGACACGCTGCAAGTCATGTGCTTTCAACTTAATCATTACTTTCATAACATAATCTGCTATAAATAAAAATTCGGCGCCATTACTTATACGGTGGGTTTTTTATTTTCAAATAAGCCACGCAAGTTTTTTGTCAAATTTGCATGGAATGGTACTAGTTTGCTAAGCAGTCTGTGTTTGTCGAAGCTCTGTTCGGTTTGATCCATGTTTGCTCTTTGCTATTGTGCTGCCTGTACCCAGACGGCGTAATCTGACAACCGATCCTCCGGTGAGTGCGGCTTGCGGTTTGTTGTATTTGGAACGAAATCCACATACATTTTAAAGGATAGGCTGGATCTTCATTGTGCGGTTTTCCATGCATATTTTATTCTATTTAGGGAATGGTTAATTTTTATTACATTAGTATTTTTGGCTCTGCCAACATCATGTGTGCGCTTGCCACCACGATACGGTTCGTGCGACGCACTTCCACAATAGACTGTTGTTTTTGCGAACGCCAGTTGAATGACCGAACAATTTTTGTACGATCGGCCTCCAAATTATTACAGATGTAAAAGTCATCGTTCAGGAGTCACAAAATGATGGCGAAACACAGGGTTACCGTGACTATCTGTATTTAAAATAAGATTCATTATTATCGTATTCCGTCTATGTAAGTACGTTATTACTTACACTTATTAATAAAAAACACACGCATGAGTAATGTCCCATAATTGGCGACAGAGGCTATCGCTTCTAAATAAAGACGCCGTGACATCCGCCCTAACTGTACAGAAATGTTATCATATAGACAACTTGCTATTGATTGAATTGTTTTCAGTCCTATTTCATACATTTAACTTCATATTGATTGACAATAAATCATGAATTTGAAGACATATCCTGAGGCAGTTATGCGCAATGCATTCAAAGGTCTGATAAAAGTAAATTACTCAACGACCTTACGGTCTGGCTATGCAAAAGTTGTATGATGGCAAGCTGACATGACTCATCATGGCGACTATATAATATCTCCAACTAGATATTTATGAGGCGTGGAGTCAACTGCGCTGCGAGCATCGTCGCCTCATTCAAAATTCAGCACGACTCGATGTGGACCAAACTTCGCCTTTTCCGGACAACTCGTAATGTCTCCATTGTTTACCAGATTGGTTAATCCAAGAATACTTAACATACAATGTTAATACAACATCGTTCAATAACAGACTCTAAAATGACCATGATGCACCGTATTTTGTCCATTCTACTTAAGTCAAAGTTTTACTTATGTTTAATCACCCATATCAAACGAAATTTTATGCTTGTGCAAAAACCGTGTACATTTTATTTTTGGATTTGGCGAAAGCAAGGCTTTAGAAAGGCTAATTGTTCCATGAGACTAGACTACGAGGAAATTTAATGCAAGTTATACACGGCACTTGTTCGTTCGCAATTACTTGTTAGATATTAATCTAGATTGGATTTTGCATGTCCAGCTGCGGAAGAAGTATAAGTCAGAATTGATTCCAACTTATCACTTTCGGCAGTATTAGCGATAGAGATTTTACACCAAATGTAAAAAAGTTCACAGGAATGCTTTTCTTCTTTTTCTTATAGATATGCTATCTATGTTAAAGTTTTGCTCGGATTAGTGAATCCTAAATCCTAGTCTGATCAGACTCAAGCTAATTCTTTTATGCACATTGTCAATTTTAACCTATCATTAACTGACTTCAAAGGAGGAGGTTATCAATATAATGTAATTATTATTATTTTTTATGATTGTTCGGGCATTCGATTAAGGGACAATATAATGTCAACTGACTTCGAATCTTGTTTATATTTTTAAATTTACAGTCTTCTACGTCTACGCGTTGTATCCCCTAATGTAATCCCTATGGATATCTACTGATTTGTATCTAGTTCGCATTCAAAAAGCTACTTTTCTGTACTTCTATTTATTATCCAAATGTCGTCGTAAAGTGTAGTTACGTCAGTTTTGCGGTAATTTCACGGCTTGCGCCTTTGAACTGTTCCTTGTAGAAAAGTGAAGTGCGAAGTTTCGGCGAGCCGTCGCGGCGCAAGGCGCGGCGGAGCGTGGCCGCCGGGGTCGTCGGCTGATGGTCGCCATCTTCCATCGCCGATGTAAGCTATATTCTATCAGCGTAGCTCAGTCTTGCTTCTTTTGAGGGTTAAAGTAGGTACATTGATATGCAATGTACACCTATGAATGAATAAATGAAAAGAATATCTTTGATTGTTGCTATAAATCTTACCACATGGTAGAATTTAAGAAATTTCTGAAAATCCATAACTTTTTGACAGTAGGAAAATTTGGACACCTTAGAAATGGACTTAGCATGCACTGGATTCTGGAGGTTTCTGTGAACGGCGACAGGCGGTAGCATCTGGAGGGCGCATTGTGCGGGTGTTGGGGGGGCAGCGGGGTGCGCTGGGGCGCTGCACCGGGCTCGCGCGGCACCACTCGCCAGTCCCCGAGACACCGGCCGCGCGAACGGCCACCGCGATACCGCACGCTTCGCGACCCACCCGTGACGTTCAGTTTAGTGACTCCGCCCGCCCAGGAGCAGCGGCACTTGCACCCCTGTGCTGATACATGTGAGTCTAGCCACTAGACAGCGTTCACACCCACGCGCCGCCAAACCCCGCGCACCCCGCCCGCCCGCCGCCGGTATCTAGCCGCCGCCGGCCGGCCGGCTTTTCACATAACCTCTTCGTTATGTGCTTTTTCAACTAATATTTTCAGTGCTTGGTTCTTGATCATATAAACATTATTTACACATCTACAGTTCTAGAATTTTTGGATGTTAGCTTCCAGACTATAATGGCAACTCATTGTCAAAGATATTAAGTACACAATAGGTATTCTGCTTTTGTATTTAATTAATAATGCCTATTATAATATAAGTACACACTAATTGTTTGGAGAACCATACTCATTTCTCAAGAATTAAATGTGATGAGAATTTATGATGAGAATATTGTGAAAACATCTTTTTCAGGCGTGAAAACAAAAGAGAGCTAGGTATATCTTTTTATAATGATGCGTGTGCACTGTCATTTATGCACGAGAAATTTTTATTGAAATCAGAAGGTGTCAAGCAATTGATGGTTAAAGCTGCGTGACAGCGTCTCGTCACAGCGGCACGAGTGGCATTGCAAATTAATTAAACTAATCCCTAAAAGACGAGATGGTAGACAAGGGTGCCATAACAAACGGTCGCAGTGAATGGTTAGTTTTCGATTAGTTTAATTAATATAATTCCCGTTGGGCGGAGGCGCGATCACGCAAGCGCCAAGTGGGTAGCAAGTAGCACGAACAATGATGGCCGGCCGCGTGCCGGACTGCCGGCCGCAGCACGGCCGCCGCCGCTGTGCCGGACGCCGCAGCCAACGGAGGTCTACGAACCTACCGTGGAAATGGGATTATTGCAAGGCGGACTTAATGTTATTTTGCGCTTGTTCTGCGTGTTTCTGCTCTGCAATGAATAACTGATCCTAATTTCGTACAATTTCACAATATTTTATTCGAATCTTAAGTTCTTAGACGGATAGTTATAAAGTTTCTCTGAACGCACAGTAATCTTATAATAGAGAGTCGCGTACGTCGAACGGGTGGCAAATCGCGTGCTTAATTATGTTTGTGTACTTGATAATATAACGTCGCTCGACAAAAATCGCGTCATCTGGAATTCTGCTTTAGTTTTTGCATAGTAAAAGTTTCTAATTATAAAGTCGTGTCGTATCGTAAGCATGCATAGCCGGCTAGCGGAAGGATTGGAGCTGTTTCGATGATCAACAATTCACCAACACGTAACAGCTTTATTAAATACATGCATACAATCTGATTCTGATGTACGTTATGTATTGAAACTACTTAATTTAAATTTAACACTGATATGTGATAACTAATTTACTAACTAATAATTCCATATCACTGCTTCATAATA
Source organism: Pyrrhia umbra (assembly GCA_963891755.1). Lineage (NCBI taxonomy): Eukaryota > Metazoa > Arthropoda > Insecta > Lepidoptera > Noctuidae > Pyrrhia > Pyrrhia umbra. The sequence continues at coordinate 4,270,439 of OY982923.1, read as the reverse complement.
TAAAGAAACGCCCGCGCGAGTTCGTCTGCAAAGTTTGTTATCATCTACATTATACTAGTATCTGTGTGCAAAATTGAATCCAAATCAGTTCAATAATTTTCATGAAAGAGTAACAAACATTCATAGAAATAAACTTTCACTTAGAATATTCATTTACTACACGCCAATCCAATAACAAATCAAATTCATTAACAAAATTAGCCCCGACGCGATATCAATAACAGTAATTCCAATACATAATAATAATTATCTCTTACCTACATATATGTCTTACCGACATATTCGCAATTTGACAGTCATCATTGGACCAAATGATACTTCGGTGATTACTCTATACATTTGACTCTAGAAAAAAATACGTCACATAGATAGATACTTTTTTCTATCCATCTTATTTAGTCTTATACTGATAATGATGTCCAGGCAGATAACTATTTTAGAATTACCTACTTACTGAGCGTTTTTTTTAACGAGATAAATAAAGTAGAGAATGAAAAGTACTGCGTTCGGCCTTTCCTATTTATAAGTAACTTTGTCTAGGCTACTCTATTTGTTTATCTAAACCCGTATAAGATTATTTATCATAATACTTAAACTTATCCATATTCCCGAGATGAAAATGGGAAAACCTGTTAGAAAAGCCAAAACATAAACATGTATTGTTTATTTTGCAATGAGTTAAACCATATCTGGCGACATGTGGCTTTCTATCGATATATCGGTGTTGGTGCAATCGACCCCATTGCGCCAAGCCGGCCAGTCTGCACGAGACAGATGTATGTCCTATTGAGCTGTCGTAATGCAGACCACCTGATCGATCGGCGCTAATGCCTCTTACAGTCCGAAACGTGTCTACGTGGTGCTTTACACAAACTTCAATCATCTGGTAATCGCTCGACAAAGCAATCGCTCAATATCCCACTTAACTTTGTTCAAAACAGTACGAAGCCTACTAATAGATTTTAATCTAAAGTCAAACTAATTCTACAATTAAAAAGATAATCACTGTAATATTCTTAATACAAAAAATGTTGCAACTAATATCTGTCAAATGGGAGTTAGAATAATACTTTTGTGTATAATTTTTTGCGGCACTGCCGCGCAATATGGTATTCAAGATGGCTCATCATTCCAGTAGGTATTCGGCGCTATTACAAAAACAGCAGCCATGAATCATACAGTGTGCGAGAACTGAGCTGATTCAAATCTTTAATAGGGACCTCTGGGAAACTTGAGTGCGATCATGTGAACGATTCACCGAGTGAGAGGGTTTTTGTAATGTCTAAACATTGTTCTATGCCATTTGCATACCAGTGCTGTTGGCCTGTACCGTCATTGTTTAGAGGCTATCTGTTCGTTATAATCTAGTATCTGCATGTTAAATACTTTGTTTGTGGGCCGGATTCCCAGACTATTACCGTTCGTATTCGTACCGCCATTAGATACAGTTGCACGTGAAATATTCTCTATTCGAGAGCACAATTCGGTGTTACCGGGCGCGGGTGAGACGGCGGCGGAGCTCGCCAGTTATGATGAGAAATCACGGCAATCCCGCTAGGCACCGCTACGGTACTTTCTATGGCTGTTGATCTCCATTTAATGCGTTTCGTCTTGCCAATGCGGTCAATTAATCACTTAACTCAGTATTTAAGAATTATTCTGCGTTTTACTTTAGCAAATGAATGAGAGTCAAAGATAAGAGTTGTTACAAAGCCTGGCTGTTTACACAGGTGCCGTTATTTAAATTAGCTCTGAAATGATAAATATTTTTCTTTCTAAACTTGAAACACAAACGTTACATTGAAGAGTACTTACAGTCAAGATGATGATGCATGGTGAATGCCCTAATCTAAGTGTCCTCTGAAGTCTGAAGGTAGGTCCTACTGTTTCATCAGCTGCCCAAATTGAATGTAATATAGTTCTCATCGGGGCACAAGTGTTCATTTACGTCATGTGACTAAGTAACCACACGATATCGAATTTTAATATCATACACGAGGACATGTGGTAACCACATTGTTAGCTGATGCGAGATTGAATCATAAGTTTAGGGACTAGAACACGCTTTGGTTTGTTGTGACTGCGCGCAGGGCGGTGAGATGACGTCATAGACAGCTGTAGGGCGGGTGACGTCACGTCTCGCCGCGGCCGTTGACCTCTTTCAACCCTCGAGCGCGCCGTTCACCGCGCCTACATCGTGCCTACACTACCTACAATCATGAATAACTTATTGTATTATACGACCTGAACGCAGCACCGACCTGGGGCAACCTGCACTGAAAATATACTGAATTTTATTAAAAGTCTGGCTTTTTAAAAAGCGCCTTTAAAATGTCCGCTTTGCAAGTTTGCCTCGTTATTCGCCGAGCCACTTATAACGGAGACTACCTGAATTTCACATCATGTCACCGGCCTGTAAAGTAGCGGTTCATGTTTATTTTTATAAACATTAAATTTTGTACATACTAAATGACACCAGCCTTGCAATTTCAAGTAAATTGCAGCAGTGTGATTATTTCCACTATTCAATGAATTTACTTGGTAGACTATGATAAGTATGTATTTTCAGAGGTAAAGTACTTAACAATAACGGATTAATGTATGATTTGCACGCAAAATATATTTCATGATATAAGTTCAATAGAATAGCGTCTAATTTAAGCAATGACTCTTACCGTTATCATCGAATTGCGTTTGATATCAGACACCTCATTGCAACTGATACCCGTAATACGGGGAACGTGTTATCATCACTATCGATTTATATTGCAGTTTATGGAATTACCTAGAATACACGTTTTTGTAACGGCAGTGTAATATCGCGACCCCTGCGTTTTGCCACCCCACCTGAATCCGGGAATTTCTCGTGGGAGTTGTATTGTCGTTAATAAGTGCGAAATGCTATCCCTACTTCCCTCGCGATGCCAATGTGATTGCTATGAATACTTTTAACACTTCCCTGCGTGTTTTCGTAAAAGTAACTCACAAAATAAACCAAGACTTTAAATAACTATTATTCTAGGCTTGTTAGTTAGAGCACCAGTGTAATTATAATTGATTGGATATTTCCATGTATTGTTTAATAGCTCCCAACTATCGCGCTGATCTTAATTTCTCATTCACGCGCGTTAGTTAACATCCAGGTTGGTTTAGTGTACACTTGTACGGTAATTTAGACTTTATGTAAATATAATATAAACTGCAATATGGCTCACATTTTTACCGCTTTTACAATGTTTTGTACCAAGCGTCACGCAAAGTGATCTCCACCCATCATACAAATTTCTACCACCTTTATGCATACTCTTTAAGATTATCCATAATAGAGAGTGTGTGGTATAATTAGATGCTTTCGTTTTTGTCATTTCACCGTACATAGTTCTTCGTAACTAACTTTCTCGTTTGGTTACATAGAGGCTGCTACAAGAATGATAAGATCTCTCCAAATGTCTTGAAAAACATGAAAACGCAAATATTTAAATTAGTTTAACCACCTCCACCAAGCGATTTATATTTATTTAGAAAAATACAATATCAATAGTTATAGCTACGGCAACTACGCCAGCTACGGGCATTGGAAAGACCTGAGTATCCTCATACATCCTTTCTAGATCTTTAGAATTATATTGAATGTTCATTAGACTCATCTCTGTGCCAACCGTATATGAACGAAACCCGTGATGGTGAGCTTTATGAACATTATAAAAAAAAAGTGGTCGTTACTTACATGTCCTTGAAAAACATTTTTTCCTCCATTGCGTAGGCGTAACGTTGAATGCACATGAGTTGGAGTTTAAGTCAAAACTTCCAGAATTAGCATTTATTTTTCTTCACAATGTGACACAATGTTTGGTTTATTTAGCGCTGCCATAATTTGCAGCGAATTTATTGAACTGCCCATTGGTGATAGGTGCATTGCATATTGTAGATTGCATGCACGTACCCACCGTTCTCTGAATGAGGGCTGGCAATAGACTCGCTACGTGAGGAAATGTCCCCCGGGCCGACTATTCCTATCGATTATGAGCTCAACGTAGACCGCCACCTAATATGATATTCAGTTGAAGTAAATAAGCAAAAAAGTTTATTGAAGTGTTTTTCAAACACCTAGGAAAATATTCTTATAGTTAAGAGGATCATCTTAGTCGTGTCAATAGCTCGTTGGAATGGGCTGGCACGCGCGTACGGATCGGCTTTCCTCTGTCTTAGTCATCGATAAACAATAAACAAAATGGCAAGCTTTCTACTGCTTATTCGTAAAAGTAAGTGGAAAGCAACTGGCAGTGCGAACGTTTACATTAATTGGCTTTATAGTTAACAAACGGAGTCGAGTCAGCTTCCACATCGCGAGGGGAGCCCGCCTGGGCCGCTCATTAGTGTACTGAAGTGGATCACAGCTTTAATTGCTGCCAACAACTACCTGCATAACTACTACTATTACGCACTTAAACTAACTCAAAGAGACTAGCATAATTGCGGTATTTGCACTCGAAAATCATTTAGATGAAACAACACATTTTTGAAGTAATTATTTATACACACTGCAATTTTAATATAAAGTGTTTATACATATTTATATAATTAGCTATGTGTTATAACTGTCTACGACGTTATTTATATTCTATAGAGTAGTTTTCTTTATCCCGGTCGCGATCGGACTGTATACGCGTGTGAGTAATGGCGTCTGGTATAGGCGAGTCGTGACTGCGACTCCAGACTAACACGATATAAATTAACTCTATTTAAACATTCATTTTTTTGCGGTTTCACTACACATGGACATGCTAAAGCGAAAACGTGATTTTGTAATTAAGAATAATTTTATGCAAAACACCAAAATTTATATTAAACGAGCACAATCATACGACATACCTAGCGGGTTTAACTTCATAAACTGCTTGCGTTTATTTTATAATTAATAAAAAAGGCTATTTATAAAATTTCTTCGTTCGCATGACAATCACTGTGGAGCTTAAATCAACAAACTGGAAGACATAACAATAAAAAATCCAGAACTGCTATCAAAACACCATATTTTAAGAACACCATTAACGTCTTGCTTGTTTTCTTTCACGAAGCTCACTGTAGAGTCAACACAAAAGTGCGCCTCAGGAAAGTAAAACTGTTTCCGATTTAAGGCGTGTAATCTATAGTTATACAAAAGTGTTGCATTCCTTAAAAATAGTCGTGCGTTTCACACGTGGCTCGTAGAGTTGTAGCTGGCATGCTACATACAACTCGCCTCCCTTCTTTGTAACGCTTAATTTATCCACTGTTCGTAGATACTGTTCCGTAATAATTATGTAATCCGTACATGTTAAGAACATGTTACCTCGAAATACGGAAGAAATAGAAGTGATAGATAAAAAGCATGTTGCAGTAATTGTTATACAATGAAATTTTAATAGTTTTACTAGAAAGTAATTTTCACTGCATGTACTAAAATACATAGGTATACTGATTGGGAAAGCTCGCCTTCCTTGGAGGTTTTCTTTTGAACTCCTTATGGACACTCATAAAGAGTTTGTGAGAAAGGGACATAAAGAGCAAGTGCACGAAATAATGCAACTTACAAGTTGCATTAAAGCATTCTGTATTTTATATCCAAACTTCTGCTCTACTTGTGTCCTACTAAGACATGAGATACGTGACAATAAATTGTAAATATTAATATTCATATGTGTCGGGTTTATAAACGTGATCCGAGGTGTTGTTACATGTGGGGTGTGCTCGTTCATGCCCATATTTACATTTCGTGCACGGGAGCGGCTTGATTTACTGGCCCTCCGCCGGTCGGGGACTTAAATTAGTGCGCTGTCATATGTCACGCGATATTTTATTTTATTTCTCGGCACTGTACGCCTGCCGGCTTATTTCGCTCAAAATCTCCTTTCTGGAGCTCGTCACGAGCTATTTATAAATGCGCCATATTTAGAGAAGTTCCTTCACGCCCAGTTTTACAGCAGCTTTGAGAGGTGCAAAGACGCGGATAAGAAATATTAGTATCCACACTATTATTTTGAAAATAGAGTCCTATCAGTATTAAGATGCAAATAACACGTATTAATAAATGGCCTACCAAAACAGACCAGCAGCCTGATTTAATTTTGTCTGTCACTCGAGATGTTATTAGAAAGAGGAGAAGTGACAAGATTGATAGTAGCTACGGTGCGTTGGTCAATAATGATTCGGGCGTGGGGCGCACTTCAAAAGAGTAGAGGGTGATTGATGCCTCAGTATCCCCTTGACGGAATACAGAACGCCTACAAAGACTACTTGTGTCCACTAAAGCCAATTTGTGGCGCAGGACCGACATTAGCACTCGTTGACAAATTGATATTGAAATGTATGTAGGTACTTCTATTACTGCTGTCTATTCGGATAATTTTAGTAGTATTCATTCATCGTTAGCTACAAGTTTACCTTTAACTTATAAGTTTTTAGTGTGATAATGGATGTGGTTGAGGTTGTAGTAATTAAATTCGTGTAGGTTTTCCTGAACTAAATAACGCTGCTCTCCCACTGACCCCAAGATCCGAGCTGTCTCCTCCTTCCCTATCAAAGAACGGAACGCTTGTGTTACGCAGGTGAGAAAATGTAATGCCTGTGGGTTTTGATTTCGATTTGTCATTAACTTTGATAAATTTTACAGATATTTGTCTGTCTGTAATGTCTGTGAATTGATCAATATAATTTTCGTATGTATCCATGCATTCGTATCTATATTGTGCCGACAGGCCTACGCCGAAATCGTCGCAACGCGCGGCGGCGCCAATCGTCGCGACTGCTGGTCGCCGTTTGTTTTCAGTCTTCTTTTTGCTATGCAATGTAGACATTTATTCAGGAGAACTTACTAATTTACCATTAACAAAGGGAAAACCTAACGTCCAATTAATTGTTCTACCTACTATTTCGTTTAGATTTTGTTACCTACTCAAGAAAAATGTAGTCTTACAATAAACAGCCAGTAAGCTAATTCGAAGCTAGTAGTAATACAATGGTTTTATAAAAGGAACAATATTGTATAGCACTGCTTATTTTGGTAAACCTAATAGACAATAGAATATCGGGCGGGTCACGTAGCAAGATGATGTAAGCGGCGATTTCCTGCGAGCTGCGCAAAGCACTGCTGGATGAACGTGTGGCGTGCGCTTGCCTGCTAATTAGTCGCGCTGACGTCATCCGTGGGGAGCGTGGCTTCGGCTCGCCATTACCGGAGGCCTTCGCGCGGAAACGACAACGACCGGCGCTTTCTCTGCGGCTGCAACAACTCTGCACACTGCCCACCAGCCTGCTATCAACCACCTGTCAAGGTCAAAACAAGGTATCTTGAAAGACAAAAACCAAAATCACATGACCAACAAAGCGTCAATTCAGTTTACAATCTCCTTCAAATTTAATGAATAGCTATTACACTTCACAACGAACAGTGAAAGAATAGTGCAGAGGCGTCGCATCTAACGATCGCGTTTGATAAAATAGGCGGAGCTCTCCGGCGCGTCGCTAAGCGTGACTCATTTTAATGGCTGCAATTACGACAGCATGCGGAGCGACCAGCATCGCGCCGTCTACGAAGAATCGTCACGTGCCAATCCTCACTCACAACCAAAAGGAAAATTGACAATATGATGCGTCGAAAACTTTCTGTAACAGATTAAATAGGTACCTCTTCTGACTGCAGTCGCATCATTTCTACTTAATGTATGTAGCAAAATCTGGAAAATTCGACCCGGATATTCCACCCCGTGTAAAAAGTTGACGGCGGCGACAGTCACCGACACTACGGGCGATTATCATCAGAATCTATTGGAAACAATTGAAGGTCAATCCCCAATTGTCATTTCGATGCAGTGTTGCACGTCTGTATCAACCAATGAAGGAAAAACCTTTTTCTATCAACTAATGAGGTCGGTTTGTATTGTAAGAAGTAATATAAAAAGTTTATTATCGGTACAATTGACTAACCGCTAATTCCGTGAAAACTCTAGATTTTCTGTTTTTCTTATTAGAGATAATGATTACTTGTAATACAAGGCTAAATAGGAATAAATGAAGGCAGTAGCAGTAATGTTTTTTTTTAATGGAAATTTTTGCAGACATACAAAGTTATAGGATATAGATACTTTGAATTTCCATTTATTTGAACATTTGATATGGCTGAACAGAATAAACATTTTGCTGAAACCGAGAGCTCTCTTGCAAAATGGCCACGTATTTTAACTTATACTTTGTAACTAAGAGACTAAATCGTGAATCATGTCACGGGTAACTTTAAATGTCACGCGCCTTTGTGAAAGGACCTACACTCGCAGCGGTAAATGCCGTCACGATCTCGTTTTGGAGTGATGTAAAAACTGGTACCCTTATGCTCTTATATTCAATTTACTTTGGGCATCCTCCAAATTTATTGACCCGTACAAACAGGCTGCATTACTCCATACATCACTTGGAAATTCTACATATATTGGATGAATCAGCGAAGTGACGTCAGGTTGGTTTGCGTTTTGCCCTCTCGCCCCATTTCCTACTTTCTACTACGTGGCCGCAGAACGCTTCACCATCGTAATATCAATTGCAATGAAAAGACTCTTAATAATTATACAGCATACCACATTTCCTACATATCTAAGGTACTTTTCTTGTTCATACGCCAGATCGGGATACGACCAGTAAAACGTGATGAATAAAATTATAAAAATCCCCCAAATACATCTTTCTGAAACCACTAAAGAAGCTTTATTTTGTTGAAATACAAACATTTGGTAACAACCAATTGAGCCCAGTTTTCCTTTCATTCAGTAGATACATACTCGTATATCATTATCTGTAACATGTTATTGTAAGATGCGAAACACTTGCGTCCAATTTTATCGAAGTCGTTGACCGGTGCGGATGTACGCCGGAATGCGTAGCGCTTTTGGAACTAACTTTAACAATAATGTGTTGGTATTTACTAGTCGTAAGACGCGCCCTGAATACCAATCCTAGAAATGTAAGACTCCTCTATGTATGCAGCGACGTTATATTTGTTATTGAGTAGCTAATTATCTCCGTTTCAAGGTCTACGACGTTTTTGACTGACTTCAGTGTAATCCTACGATATTAGTCGAACATCTTGCGGTTTTTACGTAAGTAGAGTCAAATTACTCGCGTCTCGCCAGAAGAACATACACGTCATAAGAACTTCGAGATTCGGTCGAGTCTAGCAAACTTATGAAATAATATCGGTTTCCCTCGGCTTCATCCGCGGAAAACCTTTCCCTTCATGCGCCCGGATAAAAAATAAACCCAATTTCACCTGTCTGTTCAAGCCGCTTTACTGTGAAACCCACATTCGCATTTTATATTATCAGTAGGGATTCAAATTGTTTCCTTCTTCATTTCTGTTTAGCTCATTGACTGCATTACTTCACATCGTCGTCGTACATGATTCCTAGAAATAAAATTAATTACATTAAGCTGTCATCGATGCAATGTAATCAGAAACTTGTATCTCACTTGATTGCTATTTCGACACAGAACAATGAAGCTTTTTCGAAAAACAATGGCCTACTAAATAACGCTCTCTGTTTAACGAAACGGAACTTGGTTTCAGTATTAATTTTGAACTCCTACATTCGGCCCACGATCAGCATAGTTATTCAAGTTGAACATTTTTGACAGTAAACAAAATGGGGTTTCATTATGAACATTAATAAAGGCGAGACTTTAAGAAGTAGTTTAATTGTAATGTATATGTTTAAGGAGTGGTATCGGCAGTGTTATCGAGTCTAGTTACTGCGAGTCTGCAGGATAACTCACGCTGTCCTCCCACGCGACACTCTCAGGATAAAACCGGCGTGTAGGCTGCCTGAATATCTTACTGCACTCCACTTTGAAAGCTCGCCGTTAATTATTATCCGATCTTTGCTGTGCTTGTTGCTGTGAATGGGTGATAACTCGATGGTGATATGTGTCGAACAGGAAAATCATGTTGCTAATTATGTGTAGACTATTTATCACTAGTTCGTACTCTGAAACGCTTTTCTAACTACCTGTGTATCTATGTAGTGTGCTAATCTTATATCGTACTTATACATATGCTGTAATGCTTGAGGACATGATTGATGGCACCACTCACTTGCTTTAGTATAAATTACAAGCAAAAACTGGTATGCCAAGCTATATTGATAGAAGCTTTATAATCATTGATTTATTATTTATCCTTCAAGGAAATTGCCGCTGATACTTCTTCTCTAAGTTTAAAGACAACTCATGCAGTAACGTGTAATTTTCTAATTACTGTTTTATCGTTTAATACCCTTATCTGTTTCTGTTATCTAATTTAATATAACGGTAATGGCAGTACTCATTGTTGGTGGAACGCCTGCTTTATTAACATTTCAGTTGGACGTGTGGTTTGTTTTTATTGTCAAAGAAAAAATAAATGTTTAAGGAGATATAAATAGCCGAAGGCCACCTCCCAGTCTCGGCTTATACATTTATGCCTACATTTAGTCGATTGCAGAAAAGCTCGGGGATTTATATAGAAGCGCATGAGTTGCATGACCCAAACAGGTTCTGTTACAAGTTAGCTCCACGCCCACATATTCGCCATCCTCCTGACCCGACACGTAACCCTCGCTGAGTCATTTTCAGTGTTCACCATACCTACTTTCCATTCGAATCTCCAAGGTATGTGAATTCAGTGGGCATGCTATACATACAGAACATAGTCGGCACCTACATTACATTCCTTATAAATGTTGCTTCTTCGTACTTCGTCAGTGAATCAAATTCGACGCTGACCATTTCTTGGGTTGCTAAAAATAACGCATATGTTATCCTCAATAATTTAGCGAGAACAATGCATCATTCAGTTGGGCTGAGTTAACAAATAGAGTCGCGTGCATTATGATTCATTTGTAACTTTAAGTATGTAGATCAATTGGATGATTTATATTAGGAATCACTTGTATATTAAGACGACACTCCACCTTCTTATTTCAGTATATTATGAATTAAAAAAGTGCCAGTTTCCTATAATAGTAGATGTTTAGCTAACCAGAATCTAATGAAATCGATACTTTGGTAAGGCAATAGTTTCAATTAACTGAGGTTATTTAAGAATAGTTTGAAGTGCAAGTAGCGGCCTTGAAGTAACAGCCAAAAACAGCGGTCCGAAAATCTTTTCGAAGTGTTAGATGTAATTAAAACCCAAGCATGAGCATATTATGTTACATTGTATAAATAATAATTCATCTTTATTGCCATTAAAATACTCCATAGAAAAATGCAAACACAATAAAATACAGTCAAGTCCTGATTCAGCAATAAAAAAAGTTAAAAAAAACCGCTCAAAATACATCATAGTAGAACCTTCAAATCCTAAAACCAAATTATTCTAAGACATGCTCTGGGCAAGCATGAGCACTTACCTGCCATGATTATGGTGTCCTGTTTCCCAAAAGTGGGATAAATGATAAATACTAGTTATAATATACATATTCATCATATATTTTATTGCCATAAATAGTATCATAAACAGTTAGTCTTCTTTTACAGGAAAACTGGTCTTTAATGTTTAGGCATGAGACTATACATGTTTTTTCTGGGAAATGTAAGCTATTTGTGGAATAATACTCAGGAAAAAACAATATAAATGGAATTAAATTCCTAAGTAGCCACTCATATTAATTTAATATACTATGTTAATCCTAAGTGGAGATTATAGAATTCGAAGTAGTTTTTGCCAAGTCATGTCGATTTTATTTTTAAGATACTAACATTTTCGTCATTAAGTATCGAAGATATCATTCTCACGTTGTAAAGCTGATAATCTAGTCTGCACATAATGGCAACAAACTCGTAGTTTACAATTAACTACATTTTTACATGTAGAGGCAAGCCCTCTCGGGTTTCGCTGTCACATTGTAAAATGCTTTTAATTAATCCATGACATCACCACGCGCTTTAAATGTCCCGTATATCGTTGTGGGAAGGGCTTACTGTTCATGGAATAAATAAAAATATATACATAATTTAAAAAATACCATAAATCCTTAAAATAAGTTTAAAGAGTAAATTAGTAGTAGTTACATGAATGCATCCTCATGTATAAGTGAATTCAAATATAGTTTGTACTGGTATCTGGATAGAACATGCGCAGCGTCGCGGCGTCATCAGAGCGGCGACGCATTCTTCCGTGATTCTTGTGGTCTTTTTGCATTCCACGTGTTTATATGCGAGTGGAAGCGAGCATCGAGGCACGCTCCATTTGCGTCGCCCTCCTCCTTACGTTACACCACTATACAAATATTACTTACGTATCGTACTTGCGCTTGCAGAAACTCGAATATTTCGATTGTATCGAATACTTTCTCGTGTATGTTCCCAAGAAGTACTTGTGTGTTTCTCGATTCCTTAGAAGGACACGATTTCTCAGATTGAACAGTACCAGTTGGTCAGCTTTCGGCAGAAAGTTTTTGTTGGAACAGCGTTGCGTGCACGTTTCGTAATGTACTTACCACCAGTGCAGTACAGCCTACCAGTCTGTTGTAATTGCAATAACTTGTCCTTGATTTATGTGACGATAAAGACGAAATAATCGGTGATGCAAATCTTTGCTTTTGGCGAAGTACTTAACCGGTTTGCGTAAGATATAAATGGAATTACCATAAAAGCCTCCGGCCTGAAAAATTTGGTTGTTAACTTTCCGTGAGCATTCTCAATTTCTTTTATATTGCAGGACGTCTGGTAATTTTTTGGTAAAAGGATAAAAAGCTATAGCTCGCCGACAAATGTTTATGGCTTCTATTTAGAAATGTTCAAAGTAAGCAGTTAATGTTCGCTTTGAAGTGCTGAACACTGGTGTATGTCATTTTGTATTTAAGTGCGTCCGAGTTTATTTAGTTTAGTTGGATGCAATTTTAACATTTCTTTGCATTTTTATAATGTAGAGCCAGTAATTTCCTTAACAGATTTAACATTTGTAAAGCTGTAAATGCAAGCTAGCTTAGGATCCATCTGGAGCGTTGCCCGTTGTCCGCGGCATGGGCGATGTTTCGCAAGTTATGCCGGCCATAATATCTTAGATGTTAACGACGGTTCTCGCGAAATGTACAGAAATAACCGCCTCCCCACACTGCGAACGCTTCGATAATTCTGTCAGTGTATTACCAATGCACTTCGCTGCTGGAGACGACGCCACAATTTTATTTAAAACCGGCTTTCAATATTGAACGCATCGAATCTTGCAACTAGCTTATTTCTGTCTGAATGATGTGTGACGAGAGACTTTCTTTTGTAATTTAATCGTTACGACCCGTGTCCGCTTACACTTTTGCTTCCATTTCTATTAAACTTTCAATCGCATTTTATTAAGCCGTATCATGCAATTCGTTGTGAATTCCTGTCGTTGTACATTTTAACAGAGGGCAGATGTAGCTTTACTGATACTAAACATTTATTACTGGGCGGGATTGGTCAGAAATTCAGAATATTTTATTTAAGTTCCATTTTGACCTAATTTATAAATGTCTTATTAATTCAGATACAGAATTATACTTTTACATTTAGCCAATAAATCAACTGCTGGTTAATGAATGTCTATTTTGTATTTTCCTAAGTCTAGCTGGTCCCAATTAGGTGTATACCAAGATAAGCGCCGATCGAAAATCCATTGGCGAAGCTTTTTTAGCCTTAACCAGATTACGCGGCTCAGTAAATCTTGATGCGAGTATATTTTTAATGCTGGAACTGGATTTGCAGGCATGCTAAAGTGCCCACTCGGCAGATAATAGCGACGCTGACGACTTAGTAACTTCTAATCAAAATGGACGTGTCTGGTAACTGCTCCATTAATTACAGCCTTTTCAGAGAATTACAACTAGCACTTATTAAATAATTACGAATGTCTAGCTAATAGTCGGTATGAAGTACGAAAGGCATTTCAAAGGTTTAAGGATTTTTAACTCGCTTTCTAAGGTATAGTGTTGGGATCTGTTATCGTTGTTTATGATATTGGATTAACATAGAATAATTTATTCCATCTGCATGACGCAATACGCAATTTATTTGCCAATTACTAATGTCTAGCTATGAGTTGGCTTTTGTCTAATTTTCGTAAATAACAAATTTATTAGAGAAAATTATATTGGAAACTTGAAAGTACGTTCGTATGACCTTGTAGTAGGACGATGAAAAAGGCTCTTGTAACATAAACACGTTTACTAGGTGAATGGTTACGTTCCACTTCATACACTATTGTTTTATTTTCAGTAAACAATAAGTTGTCTTGTCCAGCAGACTGTTACATTTCGCAGAAAGAAATATAAATAACAACATTTAAGAAACCAACTAAAGCTGCTTGTTTATTCAAGTATTAAAACTCTTTGTTGTCAATCTAAGTCTGGGTATTGTACTTTCATATTTTCGATAATCTGCGTGGAAGATGAACTGTCTAATGAACATGAATAAAAATATTTTTTAAATTTTACATTTTATTTTGACCCCGATGTAACATTGTACTGAAGAATCGATTTCTCTCGGCCTCGGCCTTCTGCACGCAGTTGTCTGTATGCGTTCGTGTATCACGCAAAAAACTTGCATTGAAGAAGACTTTATAAGAAGAATAAAATCTTTGTTAGTAATATTCTAGTTCTAAGCCCCGAGTCCTCGAGTCCGCTCCGTGCGGTCAATGTTATCAAAACATTCCATAAATTCCCACGTTTCGTTTCGATCATTGTGCTAGCTATGTAGACCATTATTACATCACGCTTCGTAATTACGTTATTGAAAACAAGTATGGGTTAACGGCTTAATTATAATAGATGGTTACGTATGTTACAATTTAATAAAAAAAGGCAGTGTTATTTATACCAGTCAGTTTGATCAGGTTAGAATTAGACATTTTTCATTTTACTTTTTCTAATCCAAACAGATGATGGCTCGTAACTTTGTGTAGAGTTCCTCTAAAAAAACCTTTGAATCTAAACTGACTATACAGTCAGTTTATTGTATTGGTAAGGATACCCTTACCAATACAATAAATGTGAAAGTAACTCTGTTTGTCTGTCTGTCTATAATGCTTTCACGGAAAATGGTTGAATCGATATAGATGAGGTATTGTTTTTATCCATGTGCACAAAGTAGTTCCCTCAAGCCTCAGGATAGGGTTGAAACCACAGGAAACAGCTAGTATCCAATAAAAACGTATTGCGTAATTCATTTAATATTTATAACCAGGTATATCTATGCTGAACTAGTAGTCAGTAAAAAAAAACTTACGCTACTGTATCAGATACGCGCGTCGTACCATCCACAATCCGCCAAGGAAGATTATGGCAATGTCCGTTCACATAACCATTCTTTGTAACGGAGTGTGAAGGAGCCCCATGCTCAGTAATCGCTTATGAGCTCTAGTGATTGATTGTATTGAACATCAGCAGTATTTAACATTCTGCCCGCTCATTGGGAAACAGGAAACATTTTTCATAATGCTCATTAGTAATGATTTGATTTATTATCTGTAATTATAGGAATCAACGCTACTATTACACCAGTTATTCAAGATTACCAGTTAAAACTATTGTGTTCTTTAGAACAGTTAAACTGAATGCGAAAGCTTGGGATGCATTTAGGAATCAATTCACTTGTTGTCACTGATTACTACATATAATAATCAGCTTATTTAAATCCCATAATAATTAAAGCTGTCTTTATAACTCCTCAAAATCATAACTCGAAATGAATAGATGAAAATGTGAAATATCATATAAGATCAAAGAGTAGGTACGTTTGTATAAAATTGTATAAAGGTTATTTTTAGCGAAATGTTCGCGCCTGTTCGGTTACAGTATAGCATGTATATAATGTTGTTTCACACAATTTGCGAGTGAGACTGTACGTGCCTCGTCACACAGGATACTGCGACAACACCTTGGCCGGCTTGCAGTTTCCGCTGCTAACTTTACAATCAACAATTTTATATTGCAACATCTAAATACCTTTACTTTTTTGCCAACTGCATTATTTCTTCATCTATAGTCAGTTTTACCAAATTAGCTAAAACCCTAATTACAAATCTTTAATTTGACTTAAAATTTAATCGTGATTACTTTTATTTCTTCTCTGAGGTTCTGAAACACAAACAATCAATCAGGACGGATATTTCTAAATTGAATAGTAGAATTAATTACCCGAAACGATAACTTATTGTTATCGAACCTCGTTTTTGTGAACAACAATTACAGACTTGAGGTGAATCACCACCTGACTGCGTAATATTTCTTTAGGCAAAAGCGTTTTGTTGAGTATCTTACTCAACAACTTACATTACCCTTATGTGTGAATATGTGGATACCTAATTCCGATGCGGCTCATTTAGTATACAAGCGTGTTTCACTGGACCGTGAAGTAGTTGTATGTATGTTGTTAAGATTGAGACATTGATTTAGACAAACACATTTGTTTTACTTCATGTCTTCACAAATAGAATTTGAAGGTTTGATTTAGGATCACATCACATCATGTCGATTTCATTTCCAATCCTT
This sequence comes from Pyrrhia umbra, assembly GCA_963891755.1. Taxonomy (NCBI): domain Eukaryota; kingdom Metazoa; phylum Arthropoda; class Insecta; order Lepidoptera; family Noctuidae; genus Pyrrhia; species Pyrrhia umbra. Next base: position 4,253,907 of record OY982923.1, on the reverse strand, counting down.
TCTCAAACCGTGCAAAATTCATCGTGAAGGTTACGTATCTATGAGTTTCGAACATTCGTTTGCAATTTAATTTACGAAACACTTATGTTTGTTAAGATACAACAATGCCCATGTAAGTTATTATATTGCATTAACATAAATACATTTCATAAACTCGGTTTTTGATAGATTGCTGAGATCACACAATTTAAATCTTGCCTGTCTTAAACTGACCGTTTTCCCCGTCGCGGATTTAACAGTGGCTTTCGCCGATTAATGTATCAAATCCTTCACAGGCCGACTTTTGAGTGTGTTATTAATCTTATTGAGTGTAAACAAGCCCGTATGCGTCGCGGCGCCGTGCGGTGAGTCAGACAATCGCGATGTGGGCCGCCTCAGGGCATTGTGCCGCGCTAGGCTGTGGGGCGCTTGCATTGTATGATTGTATGTAAAGGAGGCGCAGGCGGGCGCCCACCGACGCACTCCGTCCACGAGAAAGCGCCTCTTGCTAGTCTTTGTCAACCATTTGAAATCTACACCCATCGCATGAAGGCAAACCCATTGACAGCCTAGATTTTCAATTCGTGCCAACGCATTCTCTTACCAAAAATAATCCCATTGTTTCTAAAGTTATTATTTCTCTAATCGATCGGTTCGATTTCATTCAGTAAACGTGCTGCTGTTAGTTTATCCAGTGGCTCGCGTCTTTCTCTCACGATTTGTGTCGTGATGAAGACTGTCGCAGATCCACGAAATGATAACTTTCCTCCATTCGTGAGTAGATCTTAACATTTAAACTCCAGGCCAAGAATTAATGTTTATGTGTAATTAATTTTATTTTACTGCATCTTCACGCTCTCCTTGCCTTATAGGGCAAAAAGACAGATCTAAGTATTATTAGTAAGTGGTACCAACCTATATAAAAATAGAAACTGGTTTCTATGATAATCTATTGAAAGAATAAGTTTCAAAGGTGTTTTTTTAAGCTTACGACTTGTAAGCAACCCTTGATTGTATCAAGGTCTGTGCAATGCAGTAGAAAAAACAAACCCATACATACAAGTTTTGAGTCGTTAAAGAGTTATGTTTCATTTGTGCTGTAAGTCTAACTACTTCAGATTCTTTGACAAGAACCTGAATTATTGGTAATATTTAAATAAATATTTCGTAGCCTATCCGTGCCTACAACCATAACGCGACATAGACACTATAGACAGGTTAGGCCTTGTCTCGAACTCGGTTTGTACTTTTTGCATTTGCTACGAGCCGGGTAAGATATTAAGAAGCATGCAGCATAAAATAGCGTAATACCCTTGACCCGGCGTGGGAGGGAGACGCCGGTATTTTTAACCGAACAGGTCAACAACCGACACTCCGGTGTTCCTCCTGCAAGGTTGCAAGAATTGCAATTTGAAGACGGTAATTATAAATTATCGCTATCATCATCAAAAATATTTGCGTTGCTGGCTCGTATTAATGTTTCCAAAGACATCTGCTTACAAGGAAACATACCCTACTCAAAATATATGTTTAGTACACAATGCAGAGCGTGTTATTTACGCAGCTGTCGACGGGTGTTACACTTCAATTTGTGTGCTAATACGTCCGTAGGCGATGTAGGATTGGCCAATATTGTTACGAATACATAATCAAACCGTATCTTAAGTAATAAACTTTCGTAGTACAATGTACAGGTAACAGGTACACCGGTTCGCTGTCGTCGGTCGTGACTTCAACGATGCGTATCCGTTTATTTCTAGAGACTGTTTGTTTATGTCTTGCGAGTGTTCTTTGTACATCATCAAAGCGATTTCGATGGAAAACCATTTCAAGCGCTACTATTGCCTTTTTTCTTGGTATAATTTTAACATTAATAACTTGTAATTATACTAACTAGTAAATTGATTATGAGATACGATCAAACACAAAAACAATAGATTGATTTTAATAAACCACCCGTGGTGCTCAATATGGGTGCACTGTACTCTTTCCAATTTTACTTTTCTATTTATCTTTATGGGATCTTTAATTGTAATCAGGGTTGGGGAGTAGCCTTCAATTTGGCCGAGATAATTCGATAACCGGGGTGTATGTTGGATTCGGAAATTGCAATGATTGCGTCGAAGCTAGGCCAAGCAGATGAAGAGACGCGCAGCTCTCTGCCTGCGCGGCGCATGCTGCCGATATTGGCAATGCAATTACTGATAGGGCTGTCGGTTTGACACGATGATGCGCATCTGCATTTGCAAAGTGTTGCTCTTTGTGGATTTTCTTGGAAATATTTTCAATTCCATAAATTTCATAATTGGCATACACAAATTTAGCAACACTCATAAGCTAAATAATGTGTTAATGCAAAGGGTAACAGGGAAAATCCAATGCCTATTTATAAGCTTACCTTCAAAACATTTGCGAATGTTGGGTAAATATTTACGGATTGATGAGGAGAGTGAAATATTGTGTCGCGACGAAAATAGAACACGCCACGATTGAATTGTCAACCCTGTCGGTCCCCGCCTCGCCTCGTCCACGCCTCATCCCTCCTGGTAGGCTACGCCCTCACAAATATTTGCCGCGCTACAAGAATTTTGCATTAGCACCTACCGGACTGACCGCTTGTAGCGTTTATTGAACTGTACGTACTTTATCAATATACGTAATACTCATATATCCGATAACTTGGCTATGTAGGTACCTACGCACTGCAGCATTCACCTGTTGGGAAATCATCATCAATCAGCTTTAATGGAAATGAGAGTTAACGGCCGTGAATTGTGTTCTGTATACATCGACAAAATCGCCTAAAACTACACAACGGATAGCTGAATATGTGATATCGCGTTCACATGGATGAATCATGCTTGATAAACAGAGATGACCTCGGTGGCAAGCCGTCCAAACAAATTATCTCCTCATACTAAGCGTTCCTTTAAGATTGCTCGTGCACATTGTGAAGATATGTTTTTTTTTTTAATCTTGTTACAAATGTAGTAGGTACTACATTAAAATTGATAAAAAAAAAGTTCATGCAGCTGTCCTGGGTAGGTACCCAGGTACTTTTTTTTGTAAAATGTTGTATTTTGATTTAGGGATTAATTAAGCAAACACGGATCGTAAAAGCTGTTGTTCCCCACCTGTCGTTTAACAAGTGGAGGTATGAAGTGAAGAGAACATTGTGATAACATCCGTTGGTGAAAGATTATGGTGTGGTGTTTCCAGAAATCAAATTTGAAAAAAAAAAACATAATATATCATAACTCTTTTGTTAAATAATAACAATGTCAAGTTGCTGCATCATAATATTTTTTTTTATCTAACCGAATGGCATTGCGTCTCCAACTTATCAATAGTTGCATTTTGTTATCGGTCGCCACATCTGATAGCAAATTTTCTTTTTATAGTTTCTGATTTCCGTTCACCTTACTTTGTGTTTCGATATTCGACCTCTTTTCATTAGATATTGCATATATCTTATCTCTCTATACTGTGTATTTTTCCGAAAACGCAGAGTAAATCTAAATGATTCCCTGAAATTCAAGGATTACTGAAAAAATAATTAGTCCATCAACATAAGGTCACTGTCTATGTCAGTTAGAAGCTTGAAACTTGCGAATAGTGGATCCATGACAAACGTGTCAATGAGATATATATATAATTATTTTAATGACATACTTTCCGTATAGCCATGTGGTTTTAAAGAATAATAATATTATTACACCTGGCTATACGCAAAGTCAAACTAAAAAAGGTAGTTAGTAAGAAAAACACTCCTTTGCGGTGACATTATATCGGACAAATTCTGGCCAGGTGGGAGATGCGAAATGGTTATAAACTATACGTATACAAAATGCCCGAGTATGTCCGTCGCGAGTGCATTGACACTTACCGAGTAGAACGCGAACAAGTAGAGCTGCTATTATTTTATCTGGTTATTAACCTGTAATAGAAATAGAGATGCGGAGGCAGCGTTATCTGATAACCACAACATTCTGTTAATTAAAACATTAAACGAAACTAACACGCCAAAACAAAACTAATTATAAAATGCGAATCAACTAATAAATAACTCATTTTCCCTTGAAGTTTTCCGATAACTTTTACCTGTTTATCTATTCATACTTGATAAACCTTTTTTTTTCTGAAATAGCTCGTATAAGGTACTTATCATCATGAAATACCTGCTGTGACTAATCAAATGAGCAAGCGTTTCAATAGGACTACATCAGGGTTATCGAGGGCGACAAGTGGTACTTGTTGCGTGGGATCGAAACTTTTGCATATAAATGCGATATGCAAGGCGTGATTTGTCGCCCTGCTGCCCGGACCAGTCGCCTGCGCTAAATGCTAAACTGTGTAATAACTCGGAAAACAGCCCATAACATAACTTGTCCGGGAATAATACGCGATCGATAGCGCTGTTACATGGTAAACGAGTATGTAAGATTTATTTTTGTTCCCGTATTTTGAAACGTGCGTAATTTTTACGGGCTTAGTGCAACAACAACAATGTAAACTATTTCCGGAACATTATACTCAGCAAATTTAGCAAATGACACGGTTCTCATCTTTCACATAGGGCACTTTACATTTGCACCGCTCTGGTTTGATATTCAGGTCGCTTTGTGTTCGAATGCAGCACTCTGATCCACATTTCCTCTGTGCGATTAGTGAAATTACGCCACATGTGGACAGGATGCCTGGAAGTGCCTACAAATGTTGCATCATTATATAGCACTTTGTAATGTTGTCCTCTCATTCGATATTAATTTTGATTTAGTAAACCAATTCAGAAGCCAAATTGAATCTTTTAAAGTCATCAGTATCTGTCAGTCTATTATTCTTTTCATCCAGCTAAAATTACTAGCAGAATTAAATAACTGTAGGTATAACTATACCTACAAACCTACGGTTAAAAGAGAAAAAATATCTTGTTAAATAAACTTATTTAACAAGATATTTTTTCTCTTTTAACCGTCGCTCGTCATCATGTAAATTATATCGTAAAAGATGTGATCTTCAGATTCGACTATGAAAAACTAAATAGGTCTCAAATTAAAATAGGATTTGAATTCGATTTGGTTGACAGAAGTCTTTAAAACAATAAAAGTTTAAAACGCTACGGGTGGTTACGTGGAGGTGGCAAGTGAGTGGCGACATGGACAGCCCAGCAGCCTTCCAATTACGAGAGCATTCGGATCGGGTACTACCAGCGTTAATTAGAAGGATCCCCGGTGCTACGGCCACGTATAACTCTTTCCGAGGCATGCTCGCAAACCAATTACCGGCCAACTGATGAACGTTGAGCGTGCACGAAAGTTCCCACTCAATTTCATTACGCTTGGCTGTGCGCACTAACAATTAGAGAGGTTTCTATAATCGCGATTAATTCATTGATTAGCAAAGAGGTGACTTTGTGTGCATAAATCATTGCATATTAATTATTACATGGAATCTAAGAATGTTGAGTAAAAATCGTATAAAAACATGAGTTACTCTATTTATTCAGTGATCCGATCTTGAGAACGGATTTAAGGTTCTCACATTGTTAATTGTATCGACGCTCTATGAAAAGCTTTTAGCGGCGATAGAAGTCTGATGTTTGTCGTATGTCGCGCCGTCTCAACCATCAGAGCCGATTAGCCTGTGTATTTCCAAAGTAGTTCGTCTCTAAGTAGTCCTGTCAAGTTTGTTTTCCTGCCATCATGCTTGTGTAAATAACAGCCATAATCCCCCCTCGCTGCTTTTACACTCGGCAAGCTTATTTACGAATACGTTTAATTAACACTTCAGCGGGAGTGGATTCGAAGCTGCGTATTGAAATATAGGCGTGCTATGAGCAGGTACCCTTGCTGATATCTTCGCAGAAATTATCTGAAGTGGTTCGCAGTGTAAAGCATTATAAATAGTAGTGATGTAATGCGTATCGGCCCACTGAACAGTTAGACCGCAGACGCCATGGGTTTGATTCCCGCCCGTACATTGCACAATGCGCTCGCATTCCGCGCGCGCTGCCCGTCATCCTCATGCCACAGAACGATCTTATAGATTTCTATGCATTCTAGGTATCAGCTCAGTGATAAGAAATCTTATATCTTATGGCTATTAGTAATGTATCAATTGAAATTGATATACCAATCTATATTTCCCAGAATAATAAACGAATGCGATTATTACGAGTTTTTTATATTCTTTGTACACTAAATCGATTTTTATCTATCACATCATCGTTATTGGAACATGTGATAAACTGCTTTCTGATTAAGAATGTACTTACAAAAGTAATAACATTCTCTTATCAATGGTTGAAAGCGGATTATTCTCGAAAGCTTCATCGTAAACAGCTGAATAAAATAGAAAGTCGGAATATATTTTTTTGTGCAGCTTACCTCCCCATAAAGGGGGAACCGGCCTTTTTATCGAGGTTTGCCTGTGTAACCTGTGCTGTATAGTTCCGCGGCTATATTAAAATGCTGGCGAAGCTTTTGCTTTTTAGTGCATCGCGGAATAAAATAACGCAGCTGAATTTTATTCAGCGCATGAAGTGTTTTTCATTTTCACGTTGCTGCTGTTAGCTGTTATTGATTTTTTATATGTAAATGTCGATACTGTTGTCAAGTTGATAAAAAATACAAAACTTGTTTTGACATTTATTTTGGTAAAGTATTGAGTCATGTTTAAAATTAACATAACCTATTTAATTTTATTATTTTACTTTATGTGAACTATTCATCTAGGAAAGTGTAGTATAGTGTATCTACGATTAATAGTTTATTAACAAAGGTATTTATTTATACACACCAGGATCTAGAATAGTAATTTTCTTTTTCAATGAGTATCATTAATAAATGTTTTCAACTGGGACGTAACCATAATAGAGGCCACAGTTATTGTGTAGCCAGCGGACATGGAAATAATCTTTGCCGTCTACCGTCTGCCGGTCGGCTTTGCACGCTGCGCCGAGCCTTGCTGGAAAATTGCACTTGATCCCTCCCCCGGCCCACTCACCGCACCGTCTGCTCTCTCTGCTCTCTACATTTGATTCGCGACCTACTACAATTATCTATCTACATCGTGATACCATTAATATGTATGAGAATCCAACTACGCAAATACAGACTCGTTTCAGACAATACTGAATACATTGCAGATTTTAATAAAAGTTAAGCCCTAATCTCACAAACCAGACCAGCTTGCAGTTAGACATTATCAATAACGGCTAGTATAATTATAGGAATTCCTCGATAAAGTCAGCCGGCAGGTGGCTGGCGGTCGCGGGGCTTAGTATGCGCCGATGGGCCGTGATCGGTTTTTGCTTCGAGTGGTAGTGTAGGGAACAATGGCCGACGACGTGCATTCCATCCACACCACCGTTAGCCGGCGGCAGTAATCGCCGCAATGATCACCTCGACCGCTGCGAGCTACTTGCGCCACGATCGACATGATACACCTAACTAATAAACATTTACCGCTTCCGCGCACCGTAAGAAAAACTCATTCCTCAAACATTATAAAGTACCTACTTTTTACAACTTGGGCGAGGGAAACTATCTCAATGAACATGAACAGTTTTTTTAATGCATCCGTCTTGAAATTACATTATTCCGAAGTTTATATTGGGATTAAAATAAGCTTTTGAAGCATATGCTAGAGCTGTAAATCAAATTAACAACTTTCTACGGACTTAGATAGAAATAAGAGTAGACGGGGCGCGGTTGGCTTAGAGCCAGACCAAACAGGGTAAAAAGCAAGGGCGGCGGCGACGACCGCGCCCCGAAATAGCGAGCAAAGTCAAGGCGTGCGCTTAGACGACGAGCTAACGGGCGGTTGAAGCACATCACTGCACGAAATGCTGGTACATGTTTTTAAATACCAGTTAGACACACCCTGTGACAGGGCGCGCCTACGTTCGAGTTACCTTCACGGAAAAAAGAAACAGCCCGTGTAAACTAATTAAATTATGTGTGCCTATCATGCTATCAACGCTTCAACAACTAAGCATTAATAAACATAACGACCTAAATGTAGCAAAAAATAAGGTGGAGCTCGTAATAGGTATATTCGCAGACAGCGCAAAATATTTAGTGTTCTAAAATGACCTACAAAAATGTTTTCTATTAAAGCGGCGACGGTCGCCAATGTTCTCCTGTGAATTTAATATAACATGTACACAATTTAGCACTTCAATACACTTGAGACTTTTAAGGGTTGTCATAATACGTAGCTCGGGCGTATCAAGGTCGACCTAATAATTCTACAGCATGCTTAAGACTCAATGGAAAATAAAAGGAATGGCGCGGCGGCTTTCATATCAGCGAAGGCCTATCACGTAGTCGTATTATGGGGCACAATAGCGGTGCAGTGGCCAGTGAGTCACGCCCAACAGGCTTGAGACAGAACAAGGACATCCTCACATACAACCAGCGCTGTGGCAAATCGAAACATAAACATGGTTACTCCATATCCGTCGGAGCTATTCACCATTGTGCCGCAACAAATTGCAGACATAATAGACTTCGCAACACTCTAAAGCTTTGTGCTAGATGACACATAGATATTTTAAGGATAATAACACTATTAAGAAATTCTGTCGGTCGTTAATGTGTTCTTTGTGGTGGAAACTATGCCTAATAAGTTTTTAATAGGTCGTTGTTTTTCTTTTAAGATTTGTTTTGTTTTGTGCAGATGACTTGAAGGCGGTGACGAAGCGTCTGATCGTGCAGGCCAAGCGGCAGGGCTCCGCCGACAATATCTCCATAATCGTGGTGTTCCTCAAGGACCCGCGTGACATTGCCGCAGACAACCGCCCGCCCATGGATCTTGGGTGAGTCTCCAGTCTCAAATATAAATAGTGTCTTTTCCCATTCATATACTTTTATCCAACTCTCATGTACTTAGCATTATCAAATTACTTCATAATATCTACTTTTATGAAGTCATTATCACCAGTGCACGTTTTCGGAACAGCATGACGCAAAATATTTCAAAGAATTCTATTCACATTACCTACTAGTAAGAATTTTGCTAGCAATGACTCTGAAAGAATTTCGTCAGGGTCATGTTTTGCTATAATAATAGAACGCCAAAGCAAAGCGTCGAAAGTATTCTCATTCTCATATCCATGATCTATGACTATTTCAGTTGTCTCTCTAATGTCGACTCGTCTTCGCTTAGAAAGACATAAACGATTTGCCTGTTTGGTAACAATACCTGCTTAGAGGACTTTTGTAACGTGCCACTGCCATATGTTACAGGCGGTTATTAATAATCCTTATTTTTAGTACACGCTATCATTAATGATGTCATGTTATGTTGGGTGCAGGAATCTACTAAGTACATAAATTAGCTAACATCCTATCGTCTACAAGACTACAATCAACGTCTCATGCCTACATTTTTTTTTTTGTTAAAACATGTCAAAGAGTTATTCGGCCGTTAACCGGTTACAGGTAATTCATACATATGGAGCTTGTATAAAAATATAGACGTACGAATGACATTATCTTGAACCAGACGACCTTGGATGTTGTTTAAGCCTATGTTCTAACGCGACTCATGAAAATGAAAGTTTTATGTCACTTTCTTTAAATAATACGACTAATTTTAATAACATTCGAGAATCGATGGAACAATGAAATGTATGTGGTGTTGAGGATTAGAGGATAGTTCGGATAATAAGATCCCAGATTTCTTGAAATTGAGGGCTTAAATATTTCCTGGATCTTATATCCCTCTGTTAACTGGCTTGATTCAATTGTAATGCTAATGAGTGTAATGTTAGGTACTGTAAAAGCCCGATTTACGGTAAATCCTAAGATACCTTTACCAGTAGTATCTTAAAACCAAAGATTTGCAAACTCATAATGAAGTAGTTAAATTCCGAAATGTTCTGTTATCATCGTTCTGGGTGAGCTCCACCCACGGCGGGAGTTCCCGGATCTGAGGAACGAAGGACTCCGGAGGATCCGGGAGTTTGATGATTTCATACCCGAAAAAAAGCTATTAAATACTTGTTTTGTGTAAAATATTTCTGATCAGGTTTATATTACAGTCACGTTCCATGTTCTTCTTTTAAATCCGTTCTTTATCCCTGATCGATCTCTGAAGTTTCGGTTGTGTGTATTTGGATATTTATATCTATCTGTGTATATGTATTTTATTTATTAATTAAATACTGCGAGTCTCCTTTATACATTAGTAAGTCACTTTTGTCTGCCTTTATAATAAAACCTAATAAAATATAGGCTGGACAACGCGATGATGAACGCTCCGCCGTTCACCATCGAGACGGAGGCGTGCCGGCGTCAAATAGACGCCGCAGCGGCTGCCGCAGACGCCGAGGCCGAGGACTGCGCGGAGGCTGAGGCGGAAGCTGCAGCCGGAGACAATGGCGTGGACAATTCCGACAGTGACAGCGAGGACCTCGGCCCCGAGACCGCTGTTGATATTGACGCAGATGACGTTGATGCGGAGCCAAGGAATCCAGAACCACAACCGCCCACTCCACCTGCACACGCTGGTGAGTACTTTGTTTAAGTTATACAGAGTTTTCCTCTAGATAGCTGTCATATATCTTTATCTTTATTTGCATTCGGTTAAGAGTTGACTGTGAATTGTACAGACCCAGTCGAAATACATTTTACAATTAGCTTCTGCCCGCGACTTTGTCTGCGAGGACTTCCAATTGGGTCCAATTACCGGAATAAAAAGTATCCAGGTATCCAGTAACTATGTGCGTACCAAATTTTATCCAAATCTGTTCAGTCGTTTTTGTGATTAGCGCGCTCAAACATAACTCTACAGATTTATTCTAATTATTATGACGGTGACTCTGTACCGCGACGTGACAGAATTGTAAAATATTACATTTCGACAGGATTTGGCATGAAATTTCGATCGATCAATTTGTATGCGTAAGTCGAGGATTACAGCAAAGTATAAAATAAAATTCATAATAATGTTATCTGCAGATAGTTTATCTGGGTTTTAGTGCACTTTGTGTTTTTATAGGTATTGTAAACTCACGCAAAATACAAGAAAAATACCAAATAGGGTGGTGTAAAAACATGTTTCAAATTCTGGCGAATTTCACAGCGATCTCCTCATTCCCCTCCTACATCTGACCTAATTCCGGGACGGTCACGGGCGTACTGGCGACCTTCCTGCCCAACCTCTAAGCCATTACAAATGTTTCCCCGAATTTTAAGCCGTATCGATATTTAATTTCGGCTTCATTGGAAGCTAGTGCGGTACGTGTCGGGTTAGAGATCATGACTCGTAACTCTGCACAAGTGACAGGTATCCGGATAGCCTACGTTTCATAATAACCCACTTCCTCATGACTCAACCACTGTACGTGAGATTGTTCGGCCTGACAAGTACTAGTTTTGTTAATGCTAAATTTAAACAGGATTGATGATTATACATAGCACAGGTATTTTTTTTAATAAATAAAAACGAAGATGAGGCTATTTATGTTTGACTAGTTGTTCAATCATCTCAATATTAAAATTTCACATTCGCATTTATCATATTGGCTAGAAAAATATATAGGTAATCAAAGACTTGTGTCACATCTAAAAAATAGAATGGCGTAATTCTTTATTTAAAAATCCTGTTCATACTTTATTTAAAATTTAAGACCAGAAAAAAAATACAAAGTTTATTTGAAAGGAAGCTTATTTCGAGTTTTACTCATGAGCCACATTTCAATAAGAGCAAAAGAAAAAGTAAGTATCGTGTGTGTCACGCTTTATTGATTGTTACACACATTCACCCACATCCATGCGCCGCGTCCGTGTAGCCAGAGCGCGTACAATTTCTAGATGCGATTGTATGCAGATGAATCGATTGCTGTTCAGATTAGATTAGGACTTCGGAATGAATTCTTTCTCCCAAAGAATGAATTAAAAAAGAATACACTACAGTACTCGTTATACAGTATTAAATGAAAAATACATTGTTCCCGCCGCAGTTATTAATATAATGTAGGAATTCTTAAAAAAAAATACAAATAGTATAAATATATAAAACGGAAATTAATTAATAAGTACCTACATACCTATACATACATCATGTGTCTACCTTTACCCAACTATGTTGGGACTAAAAGGGTTATTACAGTACACTGAATCAGGGGCCTTACCATGACGTGCCAAAATAAGCTTATTTTCGTTATGAAAAAGAGACGGAGCTATACCACGTTAGTAGCTATGTCACGCTCTCAAACTTGAATAGTGATTGCAAAAAGACGTGGTGGTACAGCCCCAGGTCTCTAAATTAAGGGCGCCCTTATTATAATGCACTACACTAAGGTGCCTTTCTCTTATTACACTTCCATTTTGGGTTTAGGGATTGGGGATTAGATTAACAGCTGGTTTTTTTTATCATTTATGCTTTTACGAATATCACAAAACATAGTTTTTTTTATAATATATCAATACTTAAATATAGTAATTAAGTAATCATTCTTATTTAATACATATTAAGACGAAAAACATAAAATAATAGCAAAATTATTCAATTTTATCCTCCATTTTGACAGATCTTGAATGACAGTACTTCCGTTTTCCGTATAAGTAACCTGATAGTTTTTGGTGTAACTGGGTGTTAGTGTAGTGGTAATACCCTTTTATGACTGATTGTGAGAATGTTGTACCTACCTAAGAATAATTTATATTCATGTCATACCAATAGTTAAACGGTTTCATCAATAAACAATTGATTATCGTAGACCACAACCACCTAGAATAATCCAACCAGAAATGATTCCTGAATATCCATATTTTATTTACCACTTTATTGAGTTCGTAAGTTACATTGCGTTTCACTTCCATATAAGTGAACATGTACCTACCTTCTTAAATGTATAAGTAGCCTTTAAAAAACATTCGAATTTAGAACATATTCTGTTATTTACGTTACCTAACATATTAACTGACGTTAATAAATAATACGTAAATATTCATACTTTCGAATACTAATTTTCCTACATAATAATGTATTATCCAATATCCATACCCCATTACGTATGATATTATCCAAAACCATCGAGAAACTGTCTAAAAAAAAAAATTTTTTGCTATGTGTATGTAGTTACGGTTGTAAATCTACATATTATATTAATTAAATTCTTAATCTACGAATACCTACATAATATTGGTATTAGCTTGTGGTAGCACTTTCAATACCTACTACACTTATTTATTAATAAAAAGGCAGACCACATAATTTTCAAGGATAATAACATTAAAATGGGAATTATTATAAAATGACACGGCATCCCTATCGGGTGCAGGCAGGCGCCCCGCACACCTCAGCCCGTGCGCCCTCGCGCCGCTGCCGTCCCGCTCGCTCGCCTCGTCCCTCTCGCAGTCGCTCATTGAACGTCCAACGGATCTGTGCTACTCTCTAAAGTCGCTGCTATTGTAATCGGGGCTTTGTCTATATTTTACGGCTCGAATATTACACCGCCAGTGAAGATAATAATCTGTGCAGTGAAATTACCGTTCACGGTATGTGGTTTTTAGCGAATGTTGTTGATTATTTTCACATACCGAACTGTTTGTGAAAGGTTATTTCTGTGTTGATTCATGCGGAGCGGTGTTCTGGAAATAGAACGTTCGCCCGAAGGCGCATCCCTCAGTCGTCGGAGAGCGCAGGATTCCCGGAGGCTCACTCACATGTTCTCGGCACTGTCCAAGTTCGATCTCGGGCGTGTCTCCGGCTCTCCGCTGGCCGTTCTCGAAATGGCGTCCGCGAATGTCTCGCGAGTTTGAAATCGCGACCGGTAAAATATCGTTGCTAGCACGCCGCTCGTAAACAACACCGGCGTTGATGATTTATCGCGGCTGACTCAAAAGCTGATGTTTTCGCCTCCATTCGAACGAATGAGATTTTTCCGTCAAGGGTGTGTCACCTGTTGATATCTTGAATTGCGAGAGGAGGGGTGAATGTTGCGTGTTCGCCAGGTGTTGAGCGAATGCCTATTATAGTGTTATAAATATCATAAATACAGTGTGTTCTTGGTGTTCTGTGCAGTGGAGGAGGGCCACGTTGACGGTTCAGTGGCGGATAATGTAGCTGAGAGTGGCGAAGACTCCGAAGACGAGTGGAACTACTACAAAGGCGAGGGCGAGCGCGAGGAACACAATCCTAGCGAGGAGCCCGACGAGGCGCCGCGCTCCGAAACACCCTGCCAGGATAATGTGAGCTCATCACTTATTAAACACTATATTATGTATACTTTACCCATGATAATCATTCCATGAATTTTGATCATGGTGAATGTATTTACAGTGAAAGAACAAACATCTGCATTCCGAAATAAATGAAACAGTAACTGACACTTGTGTGTAAGAAAATAAAGTTTGTAACAAAATAACTTCTACCAGTAGTACCTTTTCAGTAGTCTGATACATTTTATTCCATTGACATTTATTAGCTTTGGTAGTGTTAATATTAATTTTGGTGACCTTCAAATTATAAATGATTCAATCTGTTTGTTGTGACTAAAGTAGCAAGTAGATATCATATAGGTTATGTAGGGGAAACATGACTAATTGATATGTTTGTGACATGTTTCAGTCGGCTTGGGAAAGCAGCTCTGTAGACATGAACAGTTCACCTCTGAACCCTGACGCCCCAGTGTTCATCCCTGGGGGTGTAGCTGGTGCGGACGTCCTGCTAGCAGAGTCACCTCGCAAGCCGTTGCCAATGGATGACATAGAGCTCCCGGATGAGGCACAGTTTGACACAGGAGCAGTAGTGAGGCCAGCAGAATTATTAGACTTGGATAACTGTGATCAGCTTAATGGCCATCATGTGAGTACATTATCATGCACATTAATGACCTACCTACCAAGTATATTCTGTAATTTAAAAAACCTTACAAAAGAGAAAGCTTCGATAACCTAACCTAAATAGCATGAATACCTTATCATATCAAACCAGTATATATGTAATAAAATACATTGAAAGTCCCAGGGCAGCAAACTAAACATTTTTCTGGTGGTAATCACTTGTTTTAGTTAAAGTTTATGTATTTCTTATCTGTTTCCATATTATCACACATTTACATGGAATTCTATTAGTAAAATATCAACAGATTATTTGACAGGAATGTACAAAAAATTATTTAAGTTACACATGATGGTAGGATTGCCACAAAAACTAATGAGCAGATTTGTGTGCTGAGAATTGATGTTCTTTGTTTACATCAATCCAATTAATGTTCTATCAAATGTGAGCTGAAAGAGTCTCATTATTAACAGAAACAAGAGTACCTTGGCAACTGTTGCAGCTAAATGATAAATTAATGTGTTATAATTGAATAAATGTAAGTTTTTCCTCAAAATATGTGGTCCCATGTTCCATTTGTTCCATAATGGCAACTAAATATATATTTATGTTAAAAGTCATATATTGTTTTGTGAATTATTGTATAAAAGAGTATCTATTAGATGTTAGTTAAGCTGGACATTTCCAAATGTTTATTTTATTGTCATTTAACTGATTCAAAAGAGTTGTTAGTAAATGTTGAATTTCCTAAATATTTATTTTATAACTATAAACCAGGCGAAATATGCTTACATGAGCCATTGTTACATCAAATGTTGTTATTTTCAGAATCTATCACTAGACGAAGCCGTTAAAGAACACTTGAATGGAAATGATAAGTGTAACATGGACAGTTTGGGCTTTGGATTCAATGTTGGCATTGAACCTGATAAAGTCAAGGATACTGGTCTCATACAAGACTTTGAGAGAATACAGAAAGACACTACTGACTTTTGTAATATTCAGGTTAGTCACTTAGTAGTTGTTTGTTTTTCTTTTTTATTTCAGTATATTTGTGGCATGGCCCACTCTCTTTTCGTTTAGTAGCCAGTTGCTTATTAGCAACTTATCCTTTCTAATATTATAAATCCGAAAGTTACTCTGTCTGTTACATCATTGTGGTAAAAAGGCTAAAATTATTTAATTTGGCAGAAATTTGGTATAAAAATTGATACATGGGGATAGACATTAATATTTTTTATCTGGGTGTGTTAATAGTTCCCTCATGGTGTAGGTGTAACAGCAGGAAAAGCTAGTGACATATGTTTAAAAGAAATATCATAAAACTAGCTGTTTCCCGCGGTTTCACCCGCATCCCGAGGGAACTACTTAGCGCACCCAGGTAAAAAGTAGCCTATGTTGTTCCTCAGGGTCTATTCTGTACCAAATTTCATTTATATCGGTCCAGTAGTTTTGGCGTGAAAGCGTAACAGACAGACAGATAGAGTTACTTTCGCATTTATAATATTAGTAAGGATATGTACACAAAAAAAAACAAGAATCTTATGTCTCTTGGGCTAGTGCAACTGCTGAGCTTGAGGTGTTGAATTTAATTCCCAGTAGCCATCAGTAATAGTTATAGTACCAGTAAAAACCGAATTTGTGCCTAGGTTATAGGCTCCTATTACCTGTGATTTTTTAAGAAGATTATAATTTTCTTTTTCAGGTATTCCAGACACACACAGAAACTAATCCTTTTGCTGTAGAAGGCAATGAGGAACTATTTGAAAGGCTGAAAAACAAAGAACGGGATCCAATGAGCATGAGTTTTTACCAGGAAAAGGATGATGACACTTGTGAGAGACTTTCCAAAAATGAATCACAGGTTGATCTCAATGCTGTCCAGCCCTTACCTGACAGTGATGATGAAGATATACAACCAAATGGTGTCTATGAGAATGACAAAGAAAACATCTCACCGGATCAACACACAGATTTGTCTGAAATAGAAAGAGATATTTTAGAACCAAACAATGACATCATCAGGTTTGACGACAGACCTGGTCTCCCTCATAATATTGGTAACTTTGATCAAGGAAATAATTTTGCAGATTATAATGTAACTAGCTCGAACAATATTGAAAGTTATTCA
Source organism: Pyrrhia umbra (assembly GCA_963891755.1). Taxonomy (NCBI): domain Eukaryota; kingdom Metazoa; phylum Arthropoda; class Insecta; order Lepidoptera; family Noctuidae; genus Pyrrhia; species Pyrrhia umbra. The sequence goes on along the minus strand of OY982923.1, from coordinate 4,237,001 downwards.
AATATCGAATTTGAATCAAGCAATATCAATCAAGAAACTGTACTGCAAACAGACACACCTGAATCTCACAAATTGCTCTTTGAACAAATACCTGAAATACCTGATGGCAAGAGTTCAGAATTAGGATTTACAAATGATGAGACACAAGACCCCTCAGAGAGTGAGAAAGACATCCGACCATTCACTCCGCAAGATGAAACATCACAAGATATTGATATGGAAAGTAAACTTGAAGATTCACCATGTGTGGAAACAGAACCACAGTTGAACATTGATGACCTGAAGGATGATGATCAAGTAGAATCTCATCACCAGCTAAAATCTGATCAAGTGGCCTCTCCTGTACCAACGGATATCCAGCAAGCACATTCTACTGAAGAACTTGCTGTGTCACCTGCGCCTCTTGAGGAATTCAAACCTGAAGAATCCACATCACCAGAACCAGTAACAGACATTGATGCTGTTGATGAAGTGGAACAAAATATTGAACAAACAGTGGAATCAGCATGTGAACAACTTGATGCTGATATTGAGACTGTAATAAAAATCAATGAAGAAACTGAAAATATTGAAACTGTTATTTCCGAAATAGAAATGGCTCTTGAAACACCGGAAATTAAACTCGACACTGAGCACATCTCATCTGAAGTTTCGCATGCCATTGAAGACGAGCTGGCAGCAGACTCTCCTCTGCCATCCAAGTCGCCTCTTCCAGCTGAAACACTTCTTCCCAGTGAGTCCCCATTACCGACGGAGTCCCCCCTTCCAAGTGAGTCTCCGATTCCGAACGAGTCGCATTTACCAGCCGAGGAGCCACTATTGCGTGACTCTCCGCTACCAGCAGAGTTGTCCCTACCAACAGAATCACCTCTACCTGAAGATACACTGCTGCAGGCCGAAACTATACAAGTTAGTGAGTCTCCAATGCTAGGAAACTCTCCATCTCCATTGCCGAACGAAACCATTCCATCAAAGGAGTCTCCACTGCCAATCGCATCCGATGCGCCTGGAGAATCTCCATTGCCCGTGGAGACTCTACAGCCGACTGAATCCCCAGTTCCTGCACAGTCGCCATTACCTACGGAAAATGAATTGCGAGAAACCTCGTTGCTGAGCAAATCTCCACTACCCAGTGAACCCTTGCTGCTGAATGAATCCGTGATTCCGAGCGAGTCCTTGCTACCCAGTGAATCTCCACTGCCAAGGGAATCACCTCTACCAAGTGAGTCGCCGCTGCCGGCTGAATCTCCGCTGCCGACAGAACCACCCCAGTCGACCGATAACGAAGTATGCGAACCCATCGCCGACGCGGTACCAGTGTCCTCGGAGCCCGTCGCAGTCACACTCGCACAGTCCCCTGCGCCACCCGTCGCGTCGCCGCTCCCGGCTGACGTGCCATTGCCGCGTGAGTCACCGGTGCCTGTCGAATCCCCCGTACCTGTGGAAGCTGCTGTGCCAGTAGAGTCCCCCGTGCCAGTTGAATCTGCGATACCCATGGAGACCCCGGTACCAGTGGAATCTCCAGTGTGCGAGTCCCCTGTGCCCGTGGAGGCACCCGTGCCTGCAGAGTCACCTGCCCCTCTCGAGCCGGTCGTGTCGCTGTCGCCTGCGCCCGTCGAGCAGCCCTCCGCCCGCGCCACGGCCGAGTGCGCGTCCCCGGTGCCGCCGTCCCCTCCCGCTGTCTCCGCGCCTGCACCCGACCTCCTGCCTGACGAGCCCGCACAGCACTCGCGCCTCGAACTCGTCACCGACGTTGACATCGGTATTCCCGAATCTCGGGCGCAAGAAATCTGTGTACCCGTCACAAGTGAAATACAACTCGAAGAAGCCATGCAGCCGCCTGCCGCGGCCACCCCGCCACCCACGCCCGCTGTGGAGCCGCCCGCGCCCGCGCTCGACGTCGCGCCGCTCAGTGACACGCCGATCGCCGCCGACGCCTCCTCGCACGGCACGGAAATTGCGGCCGCTGCTGCAGCCGTCGCCGCTGTGGGAGCGGCGGCTGTCGCCGGTGTGGCTGCGGCCAAGGCCAAGCCGACCGTTACGAAAAAGTCACCTTCCACTCCGACCGCCAAGCCAGACTCGCGCACGCCAAGATCTGCTCCCAAATCGGCGCCTCCCGCTCGCACGCCCACGACTACCACTCCTGCACCCATCAAAAGGCCAAGCACCGCCACGCCCGCTGCCCGCACGCCCATCAGCAAGCCGTCGCCGTCCGCCACAAAAGTGCCGTCAGCAGCCAAGACCACGGCTGCGGCCAAGCCTGCCACTCCGGCCAGCAAGCCAGCCACGCCGAGCGCACGCACCGCCGCGCCCTCCTCGCGGACCACCACACCGGCCGCTAAGGCGCCCACGCCTGCGAAGGCGCCGGCTCCCGCTCGCACTTCCCTGACCAAGCCCGCGGCTGCTAAGAGTGCGGCGCTGGGCGCCCGGCCCGCCAGCACAGGCCCGCGCGCGGCCCCCGCTACGCGGCCTGCGCCCAGGCCTGCGGCGCCCGCGGCCCGGCCCGCCGCGACCAAGTCCGACGCGGCCGCCAAGCCTGCTGCGCCACGCGCTACAGCTCCGCGCCCAGCGCTTTCAGCGCCGAAAACGCAGCTCAAGCCTGCTGACAGAAAACCAATCCCGAACGGTGACGTCAAGGATGCCAAGCCAGCAGCGCGGCCCGCGCCCCGTCCCGCGCCCACTACGCGGCCCGCGCCCCGCCCCACGCCCCGCGCCCCCGCCGCCCCGGCCGCGCCCGCTACCAGGTGAGCCCACTCATCAGCCGGCTACTAGTGGATGTCCTGGTCTAGTTTCTTTGTTCACATTATAACCGTGTATGTCTTTACAGGCCGAGTGCACCAAAGCCGGCGCCGCGCGCTCCATTGGACAAGCAGAGCAAGGATCTCGCTAACAAACGCATCACAGCCAAGGCCGCGCCGCCTAGGACAGCTCCCCCTAAGGTGAGCCTTGAATACTGTTCAATCCTACTCACTGTGCATTTTGGTTGGCAACACTGTCTGTTATATATTATATTATTATGGTTTTTCTAAACAGATCATTTTTGCATTTCAGTCGACTACAGGGCTAAAGAAAGCCGTAACGAAGCGGACAACAGACGGTGTGAAGAAGGAGGTGGTATCGAACGGGCTCGCTAACGGCGACGCGGCACTGAGCAAGCCGCCGCCGAGCCCGCCGGCCGCGGACAACGCGCTGCTCCCTGACGTCATCGCGTAGGCGCGACACAACAAAAACGATTCCTATTATTTCCGCTTGAATTTTGTGATTTTCTATAAGTGTATGATAGTTTTAACGTCGCTCGTGGCGGCGAGTCGTTAGGTGCGGGACTCTGCTCCCACTTTTATATTATAGAGTCGCTTTTTATAGACGTGTACGTTGCCGATTCGTTGTACGCGGAGCGGAGCGAGCGGCCGGACAGACGCGGCGGCTCGCCCCGCTCCGGCTTTAAACGGTTATTATCCATTATAATGATTATAAGTCTGTTTTAGAATTTTATATTACCAACGAATGATTGATTAAATCTGGCTTTTAATTTATTTTCTTTGTATAACCGTATTATTTAAATAAATGTGAGGAAGGACTGAGACATTGTTTTATTTATGAGTAAATAAATTTTTATTACACCGGACACAGTGAATAATATTAAAACATAATTGGAATTAATTGTTTACTTATTGCTAGTGCTTTCTTATTAAAATTTCAATATCCATGTATACTTAAAATATGGTGTTACAAAGAAAACTGGAACATAGTATATTACTGAAATAAATGTTTATCACCCTTTTATGTTTGTTTCTTTCTAAGCTAATTATATCTAAAGTTTCATATGAGGGAAGCGCAGGTCAGTGTCTCGCAGGTTGTCCTCGATCCATCTCTCGGCTTGTTGCGCCATCTCCTCGTCGAAGTAGTCGCGCCAACCTCCAGCTTTACCTGAAGTGTAAATAAAAAAATGTGTATAAGTGAGAGTTTATATACAAACACAACTCTCAAGCTATATGAATTGAGAGACACCTTAGCAATTAGTCAAATCGTGCAGTTTTAGAGATTTCCATTTATTACTTTTACCTATTTTAAATGTACTGTAAAGTACGCACTCGTTTTACTTTTCAGAATTATCATAAAATTAAATATTGATGCTGTTAGTTTTTGTATGCATGGGCAATCTTGGATAAAATATAAATACTACGCAATATTCAAAATATCACCGTGAATCCATTATGTAGGGTAAAATAGTTAAATATGTTTTTGTTCAAAGTTGAAGAATTAAGAGAAAGTCAAGGTTCGGCATACCTTTTCTTATAAAAGCCTGTTCGCCAGGTACCAAGATACCGAGCACCTTCATGACGTCATAGTTGACCGACTTGTTGCTCTTGAAGTTATCGATGCTCAGGTGGTCGCACAGGCGACGTATCTGTTCATCGGTGAATTGTTTGTCGAAGAACTTTGCCACACGGCGCACTGATGCCGGCAGGTCCTATAATACAAATAATATAGGTTAAAATACCACAATTTGACCACAAGTCACAAATCAAAATATTTAATTTAGTCATAATATAACTAACCCTGGATAACTCTTCATAAAATAAGAACAGCATATTAGGGTGATTTCTCTTTTCCCAAGCTTCTTTAAGATGTTCAAAGAATGGTGTCCAGTGGTCTGTAACAAAGGGTTTAATGATATTTAAAAGTCATTTATTGACAGTGTTTAAAGACTGTTGCACTCAACGTAATGTCCTAGCTCGACGAGCCGGCCCGCGAGCTGAGCTTTAAAATTCACGATTTTAAAATAATCATATATATTCTGATCCAGCCTGTCCCTTGCTGTCCTCCCCCAGCGACGCCCTAAGCCGAGGCCCGTGCCCCACTAGGGGGTGCCCTTAGCGTGTAGTCGCTTAGTTTTGTAAGTTAAGCCCTGGCTGGAGGCCTTTAATTAATTTAAGCCACTTCACAGGCAAGCCCGGTTAAGGAGTCGACAACCTTCTAGCTTGACCTGCGAGATGCCATACAAAAAAAAAACTCAACGTAATGTGTGGGATCTTTTAGCGAGCTGGTGATCCAAATCATCTCATTCTCTTTAATCATCGGTACCAACTTACTCCTGTAGTACTGTCAATGTAGTAGTGTCAGTAGTACTGTAGTAATGTCAAGTCCTGTAGTATAAGACAATAGTAACTCTGTTTTCTTTTTAAGGTTAATTACTTGTGTTAGACATTCATATCGAGACACTAAAACAATGGAACAGAATAATATAAGTAGGTAGTTGTTTCATTGTGGTATGAAATTACATGAAGTGGAATCAATAAAAATAGCAAACTCGAACTCACGCAAGTCCTGTATAAAGAAATTCCAATATGTTTTGAAGTCGCCTATATAGCCTTGTGTCCTTATCAGCCTGTTCAAATGGTAGAACGACACAACGACGTCCCTGGGGTCCCGAGCGACGTACACCATTTTCGCCGTGTCGAGCAAAGTAGGAGGCAGCAGAGACAAAGGCATGTGAGACTTAATGAACCTCGGTGATGGAGTCGCGGCCAGTTGGTCAGTGCCTCGCTGACACACCATCTCGAGTAACTCCAATTTATCTTTGCTATGACTGTTCTCTTCTATGAACTTCTTTTTGTTTTCCGGATGCACGCAAATTGAAAATCTGCAAGTATATCAGTTTGTGTAATCATTATTTTGCGATATCTCCATCTAAACATATGTATGTAGTTTTTCATAAAATGTAAATATGTAGGTAGATAATAGCTAAACTAGAAGTACCTTTGTAACATCAGATTCTAGCTTCATTTATTATTCACCTGATAATCTAAGAGACAGTTTCAACATACGTTACGATACGAGGTAGTATAGTAATATATAAGTAAGGGAATTACTAATTTTCATTTATTATTTCTAAGCTTGTTTTGGAACCATTTCTATGTGTACCGAGGGGCTCGTAGCTAAGTAACAGTCGTGCGGATCGATACATTAGCAAGATTAAGCTGCGCTAGCCTCGGTCAGTCCATGGATGGGTGACCGTTTTCTTACAATAGCGAGACCCCTCCGTGCCACGTAAAGCTATCGGTCCTGCGCTTGATCTTTTCCTGATGGTGTCGGATTGCCGACCCATCGGACTATGAGAGTGAGGAAATAGAGAGTGCACCTGTGTCTGCGAAGACCTTGTATATAGGTACTTGTATATATCTACTATAACATCTCCTGCATACCTGCAGACTGAAGTCGGTCTTGGAGATTATTGTTATTATATTACGTGTTTTTATTAAAATACTATTGTTGGTAATCCAGTACAGCCCAATTAGCTTAATCCTGAGTAGAAAATACCGTACCTGCCTTCTTTTAGAATGTTTTTTTCCAGGCCTAAAGTACGCAGTGTATACTATAATGTGACTTTTACTTACTCTAAGAAGGGGTAACGTTCTGTAAGTGGTATGGCGCTAGATTGTTCGTAATCCAAATCATTTGCTACCATCCACACGAGTTCCTGGGTCCATGTAGTTCCTAGAACAAAATACGGATACCTAATAGAGTAGATAATTTTGCTATTACGTGACAACTAGAATACCCTTTTATTTGTTTGTGTTGAGCGCCTTTGATCGTGGTGTCGTGGACGTTAGATCATTAATTTACCTTCTAAATGTTTCAGCTATTTGGTGATGACGCACGCGTCATGGTCAGGCTAGTCATCTCTTAATTATCAAAAATTTGCATGTTGCATTGTTTAATTAGATGTTTTTAAAAATAAATTAGAATTATAATTCTCACATTTATTATTTCCTATTAATAAAAGAACCGTGGAAATTTTAATATTTAAATATTTCGTTTAAAAATAGTAACCATGTAGCTTTTAGCCAGTTATTCTCCATCTGTGTAGGTATATCTTGCTAGGAATGGAGCTGAAACAGTTTCTTTTTGACTAACTGTCCGATATCTTCTTGAAAGTGCACAGGTAAATTCATATGTCCATCTACGTATACATATAATATTTTATTACTCGAGCTCCTACGAAGAAAGTTAGATAAGCACCATTGAGCTAATGTATTCTTACAATACCTGATCGTGGATAACTTGTGACGAAAACATCAGTTGGTCTGAGTGGCATGTTGTAAATATTTGCAGCTTCCTGCTTGTATTTTTGCGGGAAAAAATATTTCTTTGGACCGACGCGGACGAAGCCAGTCATTTCTCCTGAAATAGGAAAAATCACACATTTAAAAAGAGCTCTAGTGCTAATCCTAATACTCGTTTCGGCAGGCATCCATATTCTAGTCCACTATCATCCCATCATAATAGCCCATAGTTCTGCACAAACGGGGATTGTCCCTGGGTGCAATTCCGTAGTGTAGGGACAATCGCCATTCAGTCATTGTGTCATATGTCATGAAAATGAACACCTACCTAGTCAAACATCTCAAACCGGACCAGTCCTGGATTTGTCAATAGGCCGTATAGGCCGCGGCCTAGGGGCGGCAGCGTCCTAGGGGCGGCAGATTTCAGAGGACGCTCACTCGATTTCAGAGGATAAAAGTCAAACAAGTTCACTGGTTTTCTCATAGTTTTTGATACTAATACGTTAAATCCCTAAAGAAACTCATTCCTATCGAAAATGATTAATCCTAGGTACCTACTGTTATGTTATTGTGCCTACCTATTTTATCTATATTACTGCGTAAGTGTTGGATGAGAGCGGGGGCGGGCGGCAGTGGCTCAACGTAACCACCAGGGGCGTAGCTACCGCCGTATCAGCTGTATCAATGATCCGGATATTTAGTGAGCTATGGTGCAAGCCAGTCTTAGACGTATGCTAAGGGCTTAATAAAGCAGGCGCCCAAATTTTGGTAGCTATGGACGTCACAGATTCATACATTTTTATTAGGGTTCCGTCCGTGGAACGCTTGTTTTCTGTTCTGTACAAAGTAAAAATTTTGAGTAGTTTGCATAAACCTGCACAGAATGTTAGCCTGGATATCGAAGAATTTTTCATTGTTTTCGCGGAAAGCAACATACGCTTTAATTTGTTACATAGAGCAAAGGCGTAGTTACCCAGAGGCTAGGCGGAGCAGTGCCCTAGGGCCCCCAAAACCTGATTAGGCAACCTTACTGAACTTAACCTTATTGAACTAGCGAAAAATTCTCCCATCTTGAAACTAAATAAAATAGGTTGCAACGTCAACAATCATGGCAACCCATTAAAAAAATATTATTCCCCATAATTATCTTGCTAAAAAAGAAATTCGCGCTCGCTTCGCTCGCGTTTTCAATTACATTATTCTTATTTTTTTTCAGATTCTGTTTTCGTTACAAATTATTGAAAAATATAATTATGTTAAAAAAAAGTTCGCGCTCGCGCTTCTGATAAGTATATTACCTATTTTAATTTTCAGATTCTGTTCTGTTTGATACAATTTATTGAAACATGTTCCCTATCATGCTAAAAAAAATTCGCGCTCGCTTCGCTCGCGCTTTCGATTACGTGGATCTTTGTGTTTCTTTGCAAACTCTGTTTTAGTTACCATTTATTTCAAAATATTACTCCCTATAATAAACATGCTAAAAAATATTTGCGCTCGCTTCGCTCGCGCTATCGATTACGCAGGTGTTTGTTTTCAAACTCTGCTTTTGTTACTATTTATTGAAAAATATTATCACGTTACAAAAAGTTCGCGCTCGCTGCGCTCGCGCTTACAAATTGGTAAGAAGTTCGCAGACGCATAAATCCTTACAAAAATTCACGCTCGCTTCGGTCGCGCTCTATATATTTTACTATCCTGGATCCGCGCCTGTTCCTTATTTGATAAACTTTGTTCTAGTTACCATTTATTTAAAAATATTATTCCCTATAATTAACATGCTCTTTAAATATGTAATTGTAAACAAACTTAATTATGCGGTCGAAAAAAAACAAGATCGCGACTCGCACTTGGCCGGTTTTTTTTATTTAACTTTAGTGTTTTCCTTACTACAAATGTAAAATTATTATTTTAGGAAGGTACATGGGCGGCAGAAATAAAGTGGCCTACACTCATAAAAATTATAAATCCGGCACTGAACCGGACCTACATATAAAATTGGTTGATTTGTTATAGAGCCTTGATAAAATCGCTCCTAACAAAAATAGGATTATTTACATCCGGAGAAACCAATCTAGTAGACCTTTTTTTTTTTTTTTTTTTTTTTTTTTTTCGGATGGGAAATCATCAAATGACCCCTCCCGCCGTGGGTGGGGCGGGTGGGAGTGTCAGACTCTTACTGACTAAAACCCATCCATGTTCCTTCCTCAGCCTTTTGTATTCCGGGGGCGCGGTATCTCTTTCGAACATCCCGCAGCCCCGGCAGGCTATGGCCCTGGGGGAGGGCCCCGTCAATGATGCTGACATCTCTTTGAGGCGCGCGTGGAACACGAACGCGCCGTCGACGCGGGTCTGGTCCTTGCCGGACGGCGAGCCACCCATAGCTCACCGTCCGCAGCCCCGCGCCTACGGTGGCCGGGAGTCGTCTCGCGGCTCCCGACGCCCGTGGCGTCTCCTGCGGCGGCTGGGGCGTGAGGCCTGTCGCTCCCTCACGCGTTCCGCCGCCTCCTTCTCCAGCATTACTGCTTCGCAGAAGGAGGCGACGGCGTCCCATTCCGTCTCGCTCCGGACCATGGCCTGAACCAGGGCCGGACGCGAGAGGTCGCCGCCGCCGATCGCCCCTACGAGGACACGGCGGTGCTCCGCCCAAGCGGGGCAAACCCCCACCGTATGCTCCACCGTGTCCTCCGGGCGATCTACACAATGGTGACACCCGGGCGTTTCCTCCCGCCCGATTCTGTGCAGGAACCTCCCGAAGCTTCCGTGTCCGGTGAGGACCTGCGTCAGGCGGTAGGTGAGGACGCCGCGGCGTCTCCCTAGCCACTCCTCAAAGAGGGGACTTACCGCCGCGATTGCGGCGTGCCCTGCGCTGGGCTGCAACAGTCGCTCTTTCCATTCCGCCATGAGATCACGCCGGAGCTCCGTCCGCCAAGCCGCGATTTGCCGCGGCGGCGGAGGTTCGCCCCAGCGTTGGGCCGTCGCGCGCCACTCGTACAGGCACGCGAGGACCCCCGCCTCCAGATCCCACGGCGGCAATCCGGCGAGGAGGCCCGCCGCCTCGCGGGAGATCGTGCGATACCCCCTAATGAGCCTTATGGCCATGGCCCTCTCGGGCGGGTTCAGATACCGGGTGCCTCGGCGCGCCACCGAACCCGCCCACACCGGAGCCCCATAAAGGGCCATGGATCGCACGACTCCCGCGTAGAGCCTCCGGCAGGAGGCGTTTGGACCCCCCAGATTGGGCAGGAGCCGCTTAAAGGCGGCACCGGCCCTCTCTAGTTTGGGAGCCAAACGTCGGAAATGCTCAACGAAGTTCCACCGGCTATCGAGGACGAGTCCCAGGTACTTCATCGTCGACTCGACGCCGATGTGAACCCCTCCCACCATAAGCTGGAATCCCACAGGTGGCTTATTCCGAGGGCCATGGAACCACATGGCCTCGGACTTGTGCAAAGCCACCTCGAGACCCAGCCGCCGGATCCTATCGACGACCGTTGCAACCCCGCGTGTCATCGCGTCGGCCGCCAATTGGTACGACCCCCCCTGCGCCAGGACAAGCGTGTCGTCAGCGTAACACACTACGCTGACGCCTCTGGGGAGGTCGGCTCGCAGCACCCAGTCGTAGCCGATGTTCCACAGGAGCGGCCCCAGAACCGATCCCTGCGGAACACCGCACGACATCTCTCGCCTGCTCCATTCCCCGTCGCGACCGGGGTAGATGACGGCTCTGTCCGTCAAGTAATCCCCGACCACGCGACGGAGGTAGGTCGGCACCCGGTGATACCGGAGTGCCTCCCCAATGCTACTCCAGGGCAGGGTGTTAAAGGCATTGGCGATGTCCAAAGACACCGCCAAGACGACCCTACCCCGGGACACCGCATCCTCCGTCGCGAGGGCTCCCACGCGCATGATGGCTTCCACCGTCGAGCGCCCCTTGCGGAAACCAAATTGGTTGTCCGCAAGATCCGGCCCAACTCCCACCAGGTGCCCGACGCACTATGGGAAAATCGCGTATGTTTCGTCTCAAAACTCCGTATCTCAGTTATTTCAAAACTAAATAATCTGTAATTTTGCACACATATACGTGAAAGTATAAGGTTTAATAAAAAAAATAATAATTTTGAAAATTATGTTTATTAATTTATTTAAAAAAAAAAAACTTAAAAAAATACATGTATTTTTAAGAAAAAATACTTTTTTTGTAATTTATTTACATAAAATAGAATTTAATATCATTGTATAAAAAGTGTCTAACGAGAAAAAAATAATGTACAAAATTCAACAAGCTCCTACAGATTTTTGTTGACAGCAAGAAGGGACTTGGCTTCATCGAAAAGTTCTTTCGATATTGTTTCTGAGGTATTTCTCAAACTTGATATATATGGATCAGAAGTGTACAATAAGGTATGGAACACGTCTATATTGGTAGCCGTTCTTGAACACTTTCTAGAATTATGAAGTCTAAACTTTTTGTAATCCTTGTTGCGGGATTCTTGAGCGTCTTCGGACAATTGTCCGATAGGTAAAATAGCATAGTACTCAATGTTTTTTTCTCCGTGAATAAGTATTTTATGTACGGAGGAAGGCATATATACCAATTATAAATATTTACGTACAGTTGGGCGGTACTATATGCGTATTCACCAAACTTTTTTGAATCAATAGCCATTCCAGATGACATAGTTTGTAGTATAATGTATATTCGTTTTATAAGTTCTACGTCTACACCTGAGAGCAAGAGTAATTCTGAAAAAATCTCCGAGCTGTGTTTCCGTCATTACTATTTCCAGTGCCTTGTCGAGGTTTATCGATATGCAGTCCCATTATCCCCTAAACCGCTTTTGTACCAGTTTTTTCTTTTCGTCTTTGTTTTTTGTATTTTCTGGTGTAGTGGCTGACCATTTTTGGAAAGACAAGTTATAGGAAATGTGTAAAATCATCTCCATACTTCTAATCCAAACGTGTAGTGTTGACAGTCCATATTGAAATGAACTTTCATTCACATCTCGTGTCCTAACTGCCGTAATAGATAATGTGACCATATTTTATCAAATAAGGTGGTCAAAACTATATCAAAACCTCAAATAACTATTAATAATACTCATCACTGTAATGACCATTTTATCAATTTGACCTTTAATAGATAACAGATGATTATGTGAGAAGTAAAAAGATATTGGAAAAAAATTTTTTTTTTAACTCGCGATATGTTTTGGCACCGTGTCAGAAAAGGCGCAAGTATGCGCAACTTTTTTTTTTCTCCTTGTGTAAACTAATGTACAAAGATCGTAATACAACAAATATCTCGACAGCGGCAAACAGCGGCAACGGGTAACAGTCTCGTTAAAAAAAAAGTTTCAAGAAAATTATACCATCTTAAACTATATTGGTTAATTTTAATTTATTTATTTATTATACATAATATTATTTAAGAAACGTTATGAGGAGATTACGAGCATTTCAAAAATGTATAATACTTATACATTTATATCAAAAACTTTCGAGTAATGTGGCGTTGAATTGTAGTAATGTATTGTGCCAAAATCACATCATTGAACATGAGTTAGCTTTGATGCCTTTTTATATACATTATGGTTAGCAAAAATAATTAAAAAAATATAGAAAAGAAAGCTTATTTATAAGACTAAATTAATTAATTAGTTTTACTCCATAACAACGACTTTCACGTGAAACGGTTTTGAGACGGCCTTGTATGGAGCTTTCCCATAGTGCGACGAGGCGGTCTGCAATCACTCTCTCGAAGAGCTTGCCCACCTCGTCGAGCAGAATCTAGTAGACCTTGTAGTTAGTTTCCGCAAAGTGCATAAAACATGCTGCAATCAATAGTTTAATTTTTCAATCAATTGCTATACGATATTTATTATTATTTAATTGCCCAAGGAGCAAATTGTTCATAGATTTATTGTACCTACTTATATTTCAGTTTATTACCAACTGTACCTACCTATATTTATATACAGTAATGTCTTCTGATATCTTTTTATCTTGCTTAGTTTACAGAAAACAAGGAAATAATGACGAGCATTAAATTGCCCCACTTTACAAAAATAACAAAAGTCAATGAACTGATAAAACACTAATGTAAAACTATTTTACGATAAGTATGTACGTCTATTGTTTGACACAATCGTAAACGAATTAGTTAATTATTGTAAAATTGAAAATGGTTACGCCTTTATAAGTCCATTCAGACAGGATTACAATAATCTCTCACCTACTTTAGAGGCAACTATTTAGGTTCGTAGTTCTAACAACGCCCAACTTTTTCTTATTAAACCTCATGCTATAGTAATTTCGTGTTTGAGTTTACATTCATACATAACATGATACAATACGCTACTGTTACATGCACCGAACCAATTTATTTGTTCCGTGCGGGAACCGAACTCGCGACTTTGTTTAGCAAGCGCCAATCGAGCATTTTTAAAGATGTTAATAGTAATCACAAAACTTTCACTAATAATGGCTATTTTATGTATTATAATGGGATCGTATCGACCCATAAATATGCGAATTTAATCAACACATTATGAATGGATAGGTATATTTTAAAATTATTTTGAGTTGTCAAAACGTGTTTAAAAATTAACACTTTCTTTTATAGTTACTATTTTTAGGGTTCCGTAGTCCGACAAGGAACCCTTATAGTTTCGCTCTGTCCGTCTGTCTGTCTGTCTGTCTGTCTGTCTGTCTGTCTGTCTGTCTGTCTGTCTGTCTGTCCGCGGCATAGCTCCGTGGTTTTTGTTATTAGAAAGCTGAAATTTGGTATGAATATGTATATTGATCACGCCGAGAAAGTGGTAAAATAAAATTTTCAAAAATATTTTTTTTTAGGGTAGCTCCCAAACATGTAAAGTGGGGATGAATATTTTTTTTCTCGCGTACCCCTTCGTGTGGGGTATCGTTAGATAGGTCTTTCAAAAATATTATGGGTGTGTGAAGATCATATTTCAGTTAAGCGAGCCATTTGCGAAATATCTAGATTTTTAGGGAAATTTTTTATTCGATACGAGTTACCCCTCCCTCTAACTTTTGAATGGCTGTACCTAGAAATGTGAAAAAAATCACAGACGTGGTACATGTAATGAAATTACAAGGAAAACTATCACGGCTAAGTAGGCTTAACCGGTTACAGAGTTATAGGTGACTAACTAACTCCTACTACGGAACCCTACTGCGCGTGGCCCGACACGCACTTGGCCGGTTTTTTACAATATCTTAAGTATAATTTTTATTATTGCTTTAATGTTTAAAGTGGGTTACAAAAAAAACATTCGTATGGCACTGTATTTTTTAAATTGAAGTCAAGTCTCGGACTCTCGGTCATTGAACTTTATTTGTGTACACAATTACGTGTGTTGATAAACAACATTTTAACCTATCTCTAACGATGCGTTATTGTGGTTAACCTTTGATTTATATACAAGTCACTGAATGAGATTCTGATCACAGATTAACGTTTCTTAACGGTTATCTTTGTTACTTATTTACCTACTTATGCAATTTATTGCAATATGCCTTTATTAGTCCATTACGACTGATGGTAATTCTTGCATCAGTATGTACATAAGTGATTATGTTTATTTACATAAAATAACTGACAAAGGAAATCTGAGCAACAGATATAACTTACATAATAATTAACACACAAATTCCCTCAGTAAACTAAGCCAGTTAAATAAAAAAAAACTGTATCTAACCGATGCGCTCATTTTGCTCGAAAAAGAAATTCATACATTTAAATTAACTTACCAGTAAAGTATTCCAACAATTTCTTGGTCAAGCCTGGTTCTACATCTTCAATCTCCAAAGGAAACTTGTTATCTGGATTCATTTTGACACTTTGTAATGATTTTAATCACTGTGTCTATTTTATATACAAGCCAAGAAATATTGATTTACGCGTATCAAAATAATTGTACGCGTTAAAGTGAGGGTACACAAGGTGCGCCTACGACTGCGAGCGCATCACTGAGAGTTTCGAATCAATGGCAACAGCATAAAGGTTGAAATGACTTGGTAAAGCAGTTCTCTGTTCGCTTATATGAATTTGTTTGCTTGTAAACGCACAACTGGCTCCGCAATGCAGCCCGTTCATTTTAATATGCGTCTCAAGGTGCTAGATCGACTGTCGAGTCATTTTAGATTGTATTGGTACGATAATTGAAAACTATTTCCTTGAGCGGTGGCCCTCAGACTTTTTCACTTAGGTTGAACAAACTACCGCTGTTTTATTGTAGCATTCTGTGCTAGTAGCTAGCTACTTATTACTGGGATTCAAAGGTTTTCTGAGGGTAGACTGGTTAACACATCTTCACCCTTTAATATAAAACCGGCTAAGTGCATGTCCATCCACGCTCAATATTGGACCCCTATAGTTGCCGGTTATAATATCGTCTGCTTACTGGTAAAACATGATAAATTTATTTTTTCCTGAATAGTTTAAGTAGTTTTTACTTATACCAAGTATTATAGGAGAGCAAATGTTAAAAGAAGGGTAATAGTTATTGCAATACTTTACACATAATCAGTTTCCTTAATTATTGAGATCGAATTAAAACTAAAACTTTAAAATGTAATTTACTCGAATTGACACAAATTGCACTTATTACTTTTTATCTGTAGATGATATATGGACGTAGGATACTTTTTTTAGGTAGGTAGGTACTTCCTGCTTCACACCCTTTACACCTTACAAATTGGCAACGAGGTACCCGTTTCACGTAACTTCTTATAACTTTCAATGGAATAAGCACGAGATTTTCCACATCATAAGTTTTTCGACTGTTACCTACTGATTAACTTCAAAGCTACTTAGCTTAGCTGGTAATGTCGTTAATGCTATTTGGCATGAATTTCTTCACATAATCAGAAACAACCATATGTATAGCTGGATAGGATGGGGACCTTAACAAGCACCCGCACCCAGGACTGCAGACTTTAACAGTGTACGCCGTCTCGTTGTCAGTGTCCTAGGCGTGTTTTCTATACAAATTGAGATATTTGCATACCTACAATGTTTAAATCTGCAGCCGTAGTGCGGTGCAATGTGATAAACGCCTAAAACTAGGATGCGTGAATCGAAAAATGATCACATACCCTCAATATTTCTGAACGCGCTACCCATTGACACCACCGTGTGGTTGACGATAAGATCATCATTAAATCCATGACCGTTATTTGAAGCTTACTATTTGAGATAGGCCCTATCTGTTTTCCGGTGCTTTATGTCCTTTTCTTTCTCTCCTGTACATCTGTCTCGCTCGCACACTCCCCACTAGGCAGGTCCGAGCTCAGTTGGAGGCTCGGAGGCATTCACGAATCATTGGCGTCTTGTTTTCCGGCGAGTACGGTTGTCTTCACCTACATTAAACCGTAAATAGAAGTATCACCAGCGCGTGAGTTAATTAAATTTTTAAACGGTTTTACCGTTCGTATTTAAATTCGATTTGATATAACCTTTGTAATTCAAATTGATTACGGGTATGTAACGTATTTTTAGCGTTATTTTTCTTGTTTCTTTTTGTTTCTAGAAACATTTACCTATTGTACTTTCTCCTGGTTTCAGTATAAAGTGTCATAATTATTACTGTGTCCTAGTGGTGAATTTTTGTTGTTTACAGATTTTACATATACTTTTTAAGAGGGTAGGTCACCTTTTAAAAAGTTTTTACTTTTAGGATGGATGATTTAGATAGCATGTAGGTACTATATGTGAACCGTGAGTGTTGAGGAGCCGCGACATGATTTATCGCGGGATCCCCAGTTCTCGGAAACGTGCAAAGACAAATCGGCGGATGCACAAGTTAATCCGAGAGGTGAGTGAATTATGTATTATTTATTTGTGTGTGTCTGCTGACACTATAGTTTCGGCCTATATAAATCATGATATAATCTTAAATAAAAGAGTAACGAGTATCTTAGAACACGCAGTCGTATCATTTACACTGGTGACCCCGACGTGATCCTCACCCAGCTACGGACCCGGCCCTAGGCCTGCCGGCTGGTGTGAGGACATAGTCATAGCCATCCCGACGTGATCCTCACCCAGCTACGGACCCGGCCCTAGGCCTGCCGGCTGGTGTGAAGACATAGTCATAGCCATCCCGACATGATCCTCACCCAGCTACGGACCCGGCCCTAGGCCTGCCGGCTGGTGTGAGAACATAGTCATAGCCATCTCTACGTGATCCTCAACCAGCTACGGACCCGGCCCTTGGCCTGCCGGCTGCAAAACTGAAAGAACCTGCGGTTCCTAAGGCATTAATAGTATTTATTAGATAATTTATTGAAAGCCCTTCAGGATATACAATTTTTTAACAAAAGTGAATGAAGTGAGGTCAGGTAATCTGAAGTACAAAAATCATATTGCCATACACCTGGTTTTATTGACCTAGGAATAATGAGGAGATTCGTGCGTATGATCAGTTACTAGCTTACGCCGCTCTCACCTTTTGTGCGCTGAATGAAACTACTATCCTGGGCTCATACAGAACAGAATTTAAATTGTAATAGCTTGCAGGATAAGTTCGCGGAGGTTTTCTTTCGAAAGGTGATTTCCACAAAGTGTCTTCAGATTTGTTGCAGCTTATCTGTGGAAACAGGGAGCCGAGATGGAATAACTAATCATGTTCGTGATCCTTTAATTAAGGAAACGCTACGCATGATTCCACCATTGACCACCATTTATTCGAAAGTGAAGCGTTTACCGCTGCCCTTGAAAAAAGTGAGTCGAGTTAAGAAGGCATTTGTGCCCTTAACCAAACCTACAAGTGGCTCTGCTTCGCAAGCAGGACCAAATAAGGCTGCACGCCTCCCCCCGCAGGGGACGGCTCTCTATCATGGACCCTCGCAGGGTACCAGCCATGGATGCTGCGCCTCTATGCCTCATCCACATTATCAATACCGCCTGTCCTCGCAGGACTGCTATCATGAACGTCCTCAGCGACAGAACAATCAGAGTGACCGTCGCACGGCACCTGCAAGTAATAACAGTACAAGTAACCTACAAGTGGCTCTGCTTCGCAAGCAGGACCAAATAGGGCTGCACGCCTCCCCCCGCAGGGGACGGCTCTCTATCATTGCCCCTCGCAGGGTATCAGCCATGGATGCTGCGCCTCTATGCTTCATCCACATTATCAATACCGCCTGTCCTCGCAGGACTGCTATCATGAACGTCCTCAGCGACAGAACAATCAGAGTGACCGTCGCACGGCGCCTGCAAGTAATAACAGTACAAGTAACCTACAAGTGGCTCTGCTTCGCAAGCAGAACCAAATAGGGCTGCATGCCTCCCCCCGCAGGGGACGGCTCACTATCATGGACCCTCGCAGGGTACCAGACATGGATGCTGCGCCTCTATGCCTCATCCACTTTATCAATACCACCCGTCCTCGCAGGACTGCGGTCATGATCGTCCTCAGCGACAGAACAATCAGAGTGACCGTCGCACGGCGCCTGCAAGTAATAACAGTTCATTTCGCCCGCGGGGCGCGGCTAAAACTACAAGCCGCAGAGTCAGGGTAGAGGAAACCGCAAACACCGCAGAGTCTCCTCTGACTTCTTTCTGGTCGTTCCCTCAATGCTGAGGATCGTGACTGTATGTCACTCTTCTCCACTCGGTCCGGTTCTGCGCCATATGACTGACTACAACTCTGGAAACAAAAATCGTAAGTACTGACTCGATATAATTCAGGGCGTTTCAACTGGCACTATTTTACAAGGGATGGGAGGAAATGGGAGCTCCAAACTTTCTGTTTCGCAAAATAACAGGGTATCGCCTATCATCTAAAACCACCCTAGTCCATTGAAAAGTTAAGATTTGGGATTGCGTTTTTTATAGGACGCAATTTATTATTTTTTTTTTTTTTTTTTTTTTTTTCATGTGTAGGGGGGGTCAGTGTAAAGCTAAAACCAAGTTTGTGGGGTCGCCGCCCTCGTCCCACTGCCGCCGTCTTGAAAATAGGGATTGAAATAGTTTTTCCGATATATCTCTTAAACTATTTATATGTTTAAAAAAAAAAAAAAAAAAATATTGACCATTTTTGTAGATCGTTTTTCGAGGAACAACTTTTATATAAATCATTTTTTCATTAAGTCAATAGCTAAGGTTTTACAGCGCTCCGAAGTGAGTATTATTGTTTCAGTACTCTTAACTATACATATATTATACGTGTAGTACACACGTATAACAATGTGTCATCAGTTAATGCAAAATTAATATTAAAAAAAAAAAAAAAAAATAATAATAATAATAATAACAATGGCTTTTCTTGCCTGCAAGAATTACATAGCCTAGTGGACCTTCTAAACTTGTGTAGTACCACAGGGCAGACTACATCAAGGATATCAACTTACCAGACGAAGTCTTAGAAGATCTTCGGTGGTGGCTTCACAACTGCCACCAGACATCTGCAATCCATCTTCCACCACCACACTCACTTTGTGACCACAGACGCTTCCGATCTAGCTTGGGGAGCTCAGGTATGCGGACTGCTCAAGAATAGCATCAATACTGCAATCTCAAAGAGATGTTGGCAATATTAATGGTGCTCGAAACCCACGGTCCTCTACTGTGCAAGTCCACTGCTCTGTTCCAGTGTGACAATCGAACAGTTGTGGCGGGCCACTTGCGGAACGAGGGCGGCACGAGACTCGTGCCGCCCACCTCTGATGGAGGTAACGCAGAGTGTTCTGCTTACTAGCTTTTCATCAAATAAATCTGTGTCAATTTATACCCGGGGTTGTGGGGGTCAAATAGGCAGTCGCTCCATGGAAAACACTGGTGCTCAGCTGCATCCGGTTTTGACTGGAAGCCGACCCCAACATAGTTGGGTTTGAGTTAGCTAAACAGGTGATGAGGCAATTATATACCCGGCATTTACAACGGACATGCGGATCACCTGTCCAGACACAAATGAGTTCCAGAATGGCATCTTCTACCCGCTTGCAGGGATTATATTACATATTATTTCACAAGTTTGGTACTCCGGAGTAGATCTACTTGGGTCCAGTCTGGCAAACGTGGCAGCCAACTACGTGTCTCTGGATTTTACAGACACCCAAGCGATATTCCACAATGCTTTTCCCGGAGGGGGAACTACCGCCTTGCGTGGGTGTTCCCACCACCATACCTGATACCCAAGGTGCTGGCTCATCTCAACTCTGCGACCGGGCTGTACCTGTTAATCGTTCCCCGGGTGGGGTCGGGTGTTCTGGCGGGCCGATCTCAAAGCCCGAGCAGTAGCAGCCCCGTGGTCGATCACTAATCTCGGGAAGAATCTAATAGATAGCAGGACCGGTCTGCCACCCCCTAAAGTTCAAGAGATGGCACTCGAAGTCTGACGGATCGGAAAGTTTAACGGGTTGGAATGAAGATCAAATACAATTACTTAAATCCTCGGGGTGTACTTCAACTCTTAAAACCTACAAGGTCACGTGGGATCGATGAGTATCTTGGTCTAAAAAGTATAATTTGAACCCTTTCACCCTACAGGGTCCATCGTTGCTAGATATCTAGCAGACCTATACCTAATCGTCAAATTTTCTTATATTGATTACACATATGTATATTGATTCATAAATCGGTGGTGGCTACTCTGTGCAATGCCGAAGATGCTGGACGAATAAGTTCGCATACATTAGTGAAACACTTCTTTAAGCCAATTGCTTTAAAGAAGCCGGTCACCCATAAGCCTCCAGTCTGGAATATAGATGCACTGAACTCCTTCTTCTAACTCGGTCCCTCACTGCTGAGGATCGCGACCACATATTTGTTTCCAGCGGGAGCGGTCGTACGCCGCGTGTAAGGCTCTGTGCATGCTGCCACCCACCGCCTTCTTGATTGGAACTTGATTGGACTAAACTCCTACTTAAGTTCAAACACTATAGATGAAAATAATCCTTTTCCTGCTTCTCGACTCACACTGTGATTGCGGGATGGGTTTAAACTGTACTAACAGAGGCTAGTATACCCGTTACACCGCGTAGTCTACGTTCAACTGTATCTTCAAAAAAAAAAAAAAAAAAAAATGGTCTGATAACCTTCCTTTGGATGAGATTTTGTCCAGAGGAAATTGGAAGTCTAAAGAGACTTTTACACGCTTCTACAGACGAGAAATTAGCAGTATCTGCTAGCAACGGCATTACTAGAATGTTTAAGCCAGCTGATTGAAGTTTTTATTTTCATTGATTTTTGATCTTTTGAATAGAAGACTGTTGTTATTACAGATTTGTTCATGATTGGTTTTGTTGCATTTATTATTGTACAAGGTAAATCTTATGTTATAAAGTATCATAAACATGATCCTATGTAAAGCATTATTTATTTCTTGCACACTCCGACGCTCTTTTTATATAATAATACATTATTAGTGGCAATCGCTTAATCTATAGGTTTATATTATTTTTATGAAGTCAATCAAACTTACTTCACATTGGCGTCCCCACCACCAGGCGATAACAAACACGTCTCAAATAGTAAGCTTCAAATAACGGTCATGGATTTAATAGCAGCGTTTTACCTGAAATAAAACGCTTATTAAATACTTACCTTATTTGAAGCTTACAAATAATTTCTGCCTGGTATTTTCGACTCAATGATTCGTGAATGCCTCCGAGCCTCCAACTGAGCTCGGACCTGCCTAGTGGGGAGTGTGCGAGCGAGACAGATGTACAGGAGAGAAAGAAAAGGACATAAAGCACCGGAAAACAGATAGGGCCTATCTCAAATAGTAAGCTTCAAATAAGGTAAGTATTTAATAAGCGTTTTATTTCAGGTAAAACGCTGCTATTTTTACATTTAGGGGAGGTACTCTTATATAACTATTTTTATAATGTACTACGAGTCTTTGGTGGTGCTTATTTTACTTGCTGCAAGTCAATTGAAGAAGTTATACGTACCTAGTTACTCATGCAACAACATAAAACCGCGTCGCATGACTCTACAGGCAAATGTTTGAGTTAGTTATTGTATCAAATAAAACAAACATAAAGTAAGTACTTACTAGGTAATAATTATTTTATATTTTAATTTATAGACAGTAAAGAATTAATTATGTTTCGTACTTTTTAAATATGTAGTAACCAATTATTATTATAGGTGCGGGAAGCGCAGGTCAGTATCTCGCAGGTTGTCCTCGATCCATCTCTCAGATTGCTGCGTCATCTCCTCGTCGAAGTAGTCGCGCCAACCTCCTGCTTTACCTGAAAAAAATATAATTTATCAAAATACTTCCGTTCTGGTAAGTTTTACAGCTTTCCGTTTTTGTAACCGAGAGATATATTTTACAAGCCGGCCCGGCGAACTTCGTACCGCCCCATTTTTTTTTTTCGTTATTTTTCCTATGGTTTAATAGTTTAATTCTGCTATTTGGGACGGACACAAATACAGCAAATCAAAAATCATGAGAATCGGTCCAGGCTTTCTCGAGTTATAGTGTTCGAATAAACCGAACTTTGTTTATATCTAACTTTATTGGATGGATTATCTATCTACCTTTTCTAATAAAAGTTTCATCAGAAGCCAGAATTCCAAGTTCCCTCATTTCCTCGTAGTTCACAGACCTATTATTTTTGAAATTTTTAATGCTTAGGTGGTCGCAAAGGCGGACCATTTGTTCCTCAGTTATCTGTTTGCCTAAAAAGTCTGCGACACGGCGAATGACAGCTGGCAAGTCCTGTAAAAATTAAAACTTCAATATCCTAGATACTCAACCTACTAATATAATATGTATAGATGCGAAAGTTTGCTAGGATGTAGTATATATGTATGTTAGTTACTCTTTCACGCAAAAATGGATTTGGGTGAAATTTGGTCGGTACACACATAGCATATAGAACTTACATAGGATTAACACATAGGATATTTACTTTTTATCGATTCAAACTATCGTGCAAATCAACTAGAACACCTTTCTTTTTGTTCGTATCAGCATGAAATAATTTAACTTATTTTAAGTAAAATATTAGCCAGTCAGCAACGGAGTACCGGGGCTAACTAGGCTATGTAAGACAGAACATTTTTTAGGCAGCTTTAAATGTCAGCTAGAATTATTATTGTTGAGTGCAACTGTTCAAAAAGGTTGCTCGTATAGCGGACTGGTTGCGATGTTGCAAGTGAAGCAGGCACCGGATCATCAAAGGGACGTATGACGCATGTACCAGCGCGATAGTAGTGTCATTAAAGTAAATCGTTTTATGGCTCAGCTTAAGTTTACAACAACACTATTCTATATGTATATATGTGTAGGTGCCTACCTTAGATAGTTCTTCATAGAATAAGAACAGCATGTTCGGATCATGTCTCTTCTCCCATGCTTCTTTGACGTGCTCGAAATACGGCGTCAGTATGTCTGAAAATTTATACAAAACCCAATTAAGATTTGAGGCAACTTGTACGATTTGAGAATTGACAGCTAAAATATTAAGTCGAGGAAGGAGGAATTCATTTATTATTAATGCTTGTTGAATTGATTAGTAATAGTTTTAATTAGACTCTAATAAATAAGTAGGTAGGTACATTGTACGGTCTACATACATAAGTTTTTGAGAAAAACATTCCAGAAGTCTTTGAAGGGTCCCAAGTTGCCCAGTATCTTAAACAGCCTAGCATGGTGATAGCAGGACACGGCCACATCTCTGGGGTCCCGAGCCACGTAAACCAACTTTGCAGTGCTCAGGAGATTGGGAGGTAGCAGGGATATAGGCAAGTGTGTCTTGATGAAACGTGTTTCTGTCAAGGGAGCCGCAGCTAGTATTGGACTCACTGGGTTATTTAAGATGTCAAACATTTGTGAAAACCTCTCTCTGTCAAAGGTTGGCTCCGTGGCTGCTATATTGTTCATGAATTTCTCTTTGTGTTCTTTATCAAAAAACATGAAGAGTCTGTAATAAATTATAGTCATTTATTATGGTAATTGTTTTTCCAGTTGCCGGGCAGGTATGAACTTCTCGTTCTATAGCCTACTTGTACTTACTCCAAGAAAGAGTATCGTTGGGTAAGTGGGATTTCTGCACCTTTTTCGTAATTTAAATCATTTGTAATCAACCATACTAGTTCTTGTGTCCATGTGGTTCCTGAAAATAATTCAAAGAAATATGATTTCTTTTTAATCTTTCGACATATTTTATTGTCCAAACATTCACTTTGCTCGTGCAGATGGACTTAGTTTACACATATATCTGTGCCTACTTACGCATAACTAGGAATTAAGTATTATCTGTACTTTAACTATATATTGTGCAATCAATACAACTTATTAAGGAAAAACTTAAAAAATATCGCACTTCTATTATCTGTCTACAATATATTTACAATTATAACCATAATTGTTAATCGTTTCTGATAAAATAAAATTCGGTACGATAATGACAATGGAGATTCCCACCTCTTCATTAAATTACCAATTTTGAATAACCTGATCGTTGAAAAGTGGTGACAAAGACATCACTAGGTCTAAGGGGCATGTTGTAGATGTTTGCTGCCTCGTCCTTGTAGGTTTTACTCAACACGTAGCCTTTAGGACCCACGCGGACGTAGGTGGAAGGCATGGCTGCGGAATAAAAATACACAACATAATATGACCCTAATAATTTAATAACACAATTAAAGCCAAATAATATGCTGAAATGACTCTGTCTGATGTATGAAGATAGATTGAAACCTGCATACGATACTTTTACCCGGGTGCACGTAACAGTTCCTTCAAGATAAGAGTGCAAACAAACCATCCTTATTTTTTTATTTTAGTTCTAGGTAGCTATACCTAGTTATGTTTTGGTCAAGTGGTTGCACACACCGGAGCTGAATCCTAGGTCAGTCAATAAGTAGATATAATTCATTTTTACACCTATTAATATGTTCTTAAAATCACTAATAAAATATATACAAATATAAAAATTGGGATCCACCGATATGAGGTCCAAGCTGCTATTGGATAAGGTTCCAGAGACAGGAACCTCCTCACTATACATGCGTATCGAGGAGAACTGCCTTCTGTATCAAGCCCTTGATTCAGCCACCTAACGAGAGCCTCTTGAGGCTATGGGTCGAGGCTCTTAGCCACGAGACCAATTAGCCGTCACGACCATCGACACAATGGATGTTTATTGCGTCCACCTCTGCCCAAACCGTCGGAAACAAGCGTGCTGCTACTGTGTTTACCTTTTAACTTTGTCTTTGCAAATTCATATCCATAACTTAGAAATTAGGGTAGGAGATTATTCTTATCGGTTTTTAACTCTGAGATTTTTTACTAACTTTAACTACTTGTTGCATCATTTATTTTTAATTACAATATTCAATTTACTTTTTTATCTGTCCGTGTGTTTTTAGTGTGCCTGTCCCTAGCCCGAAAGCACTGAGGTAATGTAAATGGGGTGATTTTTTAATGAAATTCGTCTATCCTTAATTTGTTATGGAATAGAATATTCTAGTTCTGGGTACGGGCGTGACGCTGATGAAACCGCGGGAAGCAGCCCCGTCCAGTCTCCAATAATGTGCAAACAAGAAATAGGTACATATTTCTTAGGTACAAATTACTTACATCTGAAATTATTTTCTACCAGTTCTTGTTCTTCAGGGTCAAGTTCCTTGAACTCGTAAGGGAATGGCAAATCTTTTTTTACCTCCATTTTAATTGACACAACCGTTAATTGCGAAATCAAAATGATAACTACTGTTATATCTTGAAAAATATAGCATTTTTATTACATAACTTATCTACCTATTAATACTACTTCAACTTATTTGAAGATACTAAACACTCAAAACAAGTTAAATAATAAATGACTTATCTATTAACTAGATAAATGATAACAGCAAATCTACAAATAAAGGAAAACTACCGTTTATAATCTCGAATCGAGTCGATCGAGAGCCAAGCTATGACCAAGCTAAGCTAAGTTGCTGACATGTGAAACTTGTGCATACCCTGTCGCCTGGACTTTATGCTTAAAATTCTGTCTGCAGCTTTTCGCAAATCGTCAAAAAAACCCCAGCTTTAATTTTTGGGCTGCGACTGGTACTATATAAGAAAGTATTGCTATGTTGTACTTGAATATTAGATATACTTACGAGGCTAGTAAACAAGGCGTTTATGGTCCTTTATGGCCATTACAGGCATAGATGAAGAGCTGAATCTAGAGATAAAAGAGGAGTAAAGTTTAATAATAGCTCAGAGGTTACAAGAAAACTGAAATGTTGTATGGATGTGCATAAGAATATTGATTACACCGATAAAGGACGACAACGACACCGTAAAATAAAATAAGACTTATTTAAAGGAGGTCAGACCATATTTTAACAAATTTTATACAAAAAAAACAATTAATTTGTCTTAATATATCGAGAAAGCGCAGGTCAGTATCTCGCAGGTTGTCCTCAATCCATCTCTCAGCTTGTTGCGTCATCTCCTCGTCGAAGTAGTCGCGCCAACCTCCTGCTTTGCCTGGTAACAGCATAATCCATCAAAGCATTAATAAAAACACAGTGCTGGCAGCTTATCGGATTCTATCTATCAGATAATTGCTAAGTAAATAAATCATTGTTTTTATTATCAGACCCACCCAGCCGACACAAATATATAGGTACAAATATTTATTACAATAAACAAACTGGGCATTGTATTGACTCGACGGTTTATTGAATGGCCCCAGTTTTTTTAAACTAAATTATAGGAAACTAAATAAGCCCCAGCAGCCGTAACCATAGCCCTAACACATTGTACCGTACATTAAACTTGTCTGAAATGACTATACCACTATTGTGTCAAAGTAAATTAAAAAAACAAATTGGACTGCCACAAAACTGAAATGTATAAAATAAGTCAGTGTCTTCGGTAGTTCGGTTTACCTTTTCTAATAAACTTTTCTTCTGGGTAAAGGCCATATTCTCGCAGTTCTTCAAAGTTGACGGAATCGTTTTTCTTGAAGTTTTCGAAGCTGAAGTGGTCGCACAGACGAGTCGTCTGTTATCTGTTAGATATAAATCTTGTATAAGTTACCTGTATAAGTTCTTCATAAAATAAGAACAGCATATTTGGATGATGTCTCAATTCCCAAGTTTATTTGATAGTTTTAAAAATCGGCAGCATTGTAACAAAGTAACTTGGAATGGTGGTAGCAAGACACAGCCACATCCCTGGGGTCCCGTGCTACATACACCACCTTCGCAGTGCCTAACAGTTTGGGCGGTAGCAGGCTCATAGGCAGGTGAGTCTTGATGAAGCAAGGAGACGCCGCTGACAGCAATCTCCCAGTTACAGTTGTTGAGGTGTAGCTATTTTTTCTATCAAAGCTTGAGCCTTAGCTTTGTCCTGTGGCCTCTCCAATAAGTTTTGCTACCATTTTTTAACCGACTTCAAAAAAAGGAGGAGGTTCTCAATTCGATCGGTATTTTTTTTTTTTTTTTCTATGTATGTACACCGATTACGCTGAGATTTATGATCCGATTTACGTGATTCTTTTTTAGTTTGATGCGGAATAGATGCCATTTGGTCCCATAAAAATTTCACATGGTTTGGCCCAGTAGTTTTCATTTTGTGAACATTTTTTACATTTTTGTTTACATCGATGACGTAATTGTTTCGGAGTCGATTTATATTTTCCGTTCCCGTTTCTTGATCTATATTGTTTAAAGCTGCACCTTTCGTAGGCCTACCCATAGCTACTTAAAAAAAAACTATTTAACATATAATTATGACAATAAAAACAACGAAATGTTATAGCCTTCCTTATGTAATCTATAAAAATCCTGTAAAAAATACTGTAGTTTATTACAGACACTAAAAAGTAAAAAATAAATTTAAAAAAACTACGTTTAAAAAAACCGACTTCAAAAAAAAAACTAAAATGTATTAAAAAAGTATAAAATAACTTAATAAAGATTTAACACAAACCTAATACCTTTAATATTAATAAAACACCATTATTTGTATGTGTTACCTATTGACAGGTTTGAAGTCGGTGCCAAGTCCTAAACAAAATGAAATTCCTAAAGATTAACCTACGTAAATAAACTTAAAGAACAATGTGAATTAATGTGAAACAGATGAAAACTTTTTAATACCTGAATGAGTAACACTATTACATTTGGCTTGGCACCGACTTTAAACCTGTCAATAGGTAGCACATACAAATAATGGTGTTTTATTAATATTAAAGGTATTAGGTTTGTGTTAAATCTTTATTAAGTTATTTTATACTTTTTTAATACATTTTAGTTTTTTTTTTGAAGTCGGTTTTTTTAAACGTAGTTTTTAATTGAAGAACGAAAATAATCTGTGAGAAGAAGCAAAATCTCTCTGTGAGTGGAATTTTCGCCGCTGTTTCGTAATACGTGGTGCCAGCGACACATAGTTTTAATACTTAAACAATTAAGAATTTCTTTTGAGGAACCTAAAATAATAAAACATAAACTCTTTATTGGTAAATTTTACAAATGACAGCGATTAGTATGGGTTATACATTTAAACCGATAGTATTCAGTAGCATCAAATCTGTATTTTACAAATGAAAAGATTACTAAATGTGCAGGCGCGAGCCAATAATTCACCGAATCGTCTGCCGAAGTCTTACCTGGCCATTGGTAAGTGACATATCACTATTCCGCAGTGGCATATTAAAGATATTTGCTGCATCATCGCATTAAGGACGAAGACTTAAATGCACTTCTTAGGACCCACCCCGCACCCACGAAATCTGGTTCAGCTGCAATCAACAAAATCGTTTATTGCTGCAAACTATTTTTTTCTTACATAGTTTCTAGCAATAAACGATTTTTTTCAGTTTGTATGATTGTAACATCATTTTATGGTTTTAGATGAAATTAGGTATACCTGAGTCAGTTTTTTTTTTTAATTCAGATCCTCAATTAGTCAATAATTGCAACAATTCAAATGATAATGTTAAATTCATTAGTTTTGCTAAAACACTGTTGCAAAACGTAAAGTTTTCAGGCTTTTTTTAATACTTTACACATACTAGAGGCTTAACATAATATTTAAACAATTATTTTATGTTTTGTGTTCGCCTGTTTACGTGTAGGAAGAGAAAGGATTTTAAAAGTGCTGGATGGCACCTATGTCACAGCTGCTCCTTGGCAGTGAGACGGAATATTCAGATTTTTTTTTCAAAAAATATTCCAAGTGCTGGATGGGACCTATCTCAAAGCTTCTCTTTGGCAGGGAGAGGAAAGACGCTGAAAATTTTTGAAAAAAATATTTTATGTGTTTGATGGGACCTACTATCTCACAGCTGCTCCTTGGCAGGGAGAGGTGAGGAGGACTGAGTAAATAAATAAAAAAGCCTCACAGACAGTGTGAGGCTTTCATTGGAAAATGGCTGAACCGATTTGGTTGAAATTTGGCGTGGCGATAGCTTGGACCCTGGGAAAAGAGATAGGATAGTTTATATCCAGGTGGGCGAAGTGGTTCCGTCAGGATGTGGGTGAAACCGCAGGGAACAGCTAGTCAGATTATAAATGCAAATTTGTGTCATCCAAATCCATTTTGAGTATTCATTCCTGGTGTGTTAAAATATTAGATGAATACTTACAAGTTATTTAATAAGTATATATAAAATTACATTATGATGTATTATGTTTATCAAGTTAATACCATTATAAATGTGGGTCCTGACTGTTCAGTTGTTATGTTCTATTATTAGAATATATTTTATTTTCTTCAATAGTATTCATTCAATAATATATTGTAGAATTCTAGACCACCGGACATCTAAGTGCTTATTTTTTTCTTTTCAGTTTTTTTTATTATGTACCTACGTAGTTTGGTCCACTTTTTACGCAGTTGGGTTTTTTGATTTTTTACTAGTTTCTTTCAATATACAGACATACCTGGTTCTATTGTTTTATTATAAGTAGGCCAATTACGTAGTATAAAAATATCATTAGTAATGTTCGTACATAGATTGTGAACAATGCAGTTAATTGTTTCATCTTCCACGAAGCAGATAAGATTTATCATATTGCAAATATTTTCACGGTTCCGACAAGACTTAACAGACTTGTAGGTATTTATTTACATAAAACTTAGTATCGTAATATTGATTAAATTATGGAGACAAGAAGTTCCTCGTAGTGGCGTTCCTTACTTCTGGGACACTTCTCACACAGTGAAGTCATAAGCATTGTTTCTTCATAACGTTTTCCTTCAACTTAGAAAGTGCGACTTTGAAAACATTATATTTGGTACCGTCCAGCTGAAGCCGCTCTACGTGCACGACAGACTGCTTCGGTTGTCGGCCACGCGCGTCTGGCGCAGACCTCGGAAACGGCCATACATTTTCTCATTTCATTTCATCATTTTCCTCAGAAACGTTCGCATTTATAATACTAGCAGTTTCGGAGGAAAGTACTTCGCGCACTCAGATAAAAAATAACATGTGTCAAATCCAGGTTATCAGCTACGTGTGTACTAAATGTCATCCAAATCCGTTCAGCAGTTTTTTCCTGAAAGACTAACAAACATGCAAACATATACGTTTGAATAAAAATCCCAATTCCTTTTTAAAGTGTAATGGAGAGAGAGGGAGGGAGTTATGAACCACCGCGAGTGACGTTATAAATTAGAAAATAGTTAGAAATCTTCTGTAGTCTGTAAGTACCCATCATGATAGGAGAGAACAAAAACAGTCATATTGAAATATGAATATTTATTTTACAGTGGGTAGGTTGTGCTTTTAAGCTTCATAAACTCGGGAAGCGCAGGTCAGTATCTCGCAAGTTGTCCTCGATCCATCTCTCAGCTTGTTGGGTCATCTCCTCGTCGAAGTAGTCGCGCCAACCATTGGCTTTACCTGAACAATGAGAACGGTCACATAAGAAAAACGGTTTAGAAGGAACCTATAATTGCGTTAATGCAATTTTATTTTTACATGGAGTTAAACCACTGTACACCGAGTGGAAACCTTGACAAAAAAATCTGCAATCGCCGATCCACCTTGAGCAAGCGTGGTGATCAATGACTTTATCCAATAGTAGGACAGTAAATAGGCCGATGATGATGATGAACAGAATTTCCTAGGTTAAGCTGCGCTTGCTGCGATCCTGGATGAGTACCATTTTCTTAACATATCGAAAACCACTCCATGATAAGCTACTTTAAATTCGAAAAGCCAGGAACGAAAAACAAAATGTTAATATCTTTCAAACTGCTGCATTTCAATTCCTTTATTAGTTCCTATAGTATAATGTTGAAACTGCAGCGCTTAGCAGTTGTAATTACCTTTCCTAATAAAAGTTTCATTGGGCGTGAACACATCGAATTCCCGAAGATCCTCGTAGTTGACAGCCTTGTTCTTCTTGAAGTTTTCGAAGCTGAGGTGTTCGCATAGAACATCCATCTGCTTTTCTGTCACCTCTTTGCCTAGAAAGGCCGCGACGCGACGAATGACTGCTGGTAAGTCCTAATGACAGAACACAATTATAACCCTCAGAGTAAACTTTAGAACATCAAAGACCACGGAGTGCGATCGTGTTTCGATCCAGGTTTAAGTGCCAACTGAACTGGCATCAATGAAACTCGTGTAAATTTTACCCGTGTCAGTTCTTCATAGAATAAAAACAGCATATTCGGATGATGTCTCATATTCCATGCTTCTTTCACGTGCTCGAAATATGGTGTCAATATATCTGAAACAATCAATCATAAATAGCCCCTTAGGAGTGCACGTGCCAATGAATAGACTAACTCATAGGATCAGGATTCAGCGGGAATTACTTACAATGATCGTTTATGAATAGGTTCCAGAAATCTTTAAATTCACCAGCAAAGTCTAGCACCCTGAAAAGTTTAGCATGGTGATACGACGAGACGGCGATGTCCCTAGGATCTCTAGATATGTATACCATCTTCGCTGTGTCCACTATAGTCGGGGGCAGGAAGCACATCGGTAAGTGCGTCTTGATGAACCGAGGAGACGGCATCGCTGCCAGTTTCTCCGTCACCGGCTGAGCCATCACCTCCAACATCTTTAAAAGCTTTTCTTTTTTCTCGTTGCTCTCCACCATGTCGATATTTTTCATGCAATTGTTCTTCCATTCATTGTGATACATGAATATTCTGTAACAGATAATATTCACGATGAAGTTTTTATAATGGATTAGATTGGAGGATGTAACAGTTGCATATGTCAATCCATTAAGTTTAGATTATAACTCCTGCAAGTAGTCTGCAATGAACTTCATTTCATACCGCGGTACCTCTATGCCTCACCTCAGAAAGAGAAGGCATCGGAGAAAGGGAAATTGGGCTGAACTCCAACTCTGAAGAATTAATTGATTTTAGATATTTAATAGTCGTTACGGGTAGTTAAGATCCCAAACGTCTGACAACCTGTTCGACCGTGAGATTGGATATCGTGGAACAGGGTAAACGTCTATGAATTGGTATTCACTACATGTAAAATACTGGTTTAGATGAAAAGCTGTTCCGAACATGGTTTGAAGAAGTCTATGCAGCTGACGAAGCAGTTTACACTTTTCGTTTGCAAAAGCGATAACAATTTACAATAATAAAAGTCATTGTTTTGACAGAAATATCTGAATTAATTTCTAAGCGGAATAGTGAAGGTGCATTTTGTAGTTATTATCTTATCAGCAGTAATAATACTGTTCAACACTGTAAATAGGAATTAGCGATGTAGATGTGAACCAAGAAACCAAAGAGTCCATGAAAATTCATCGTCTACCCAAGTAGGCAATTTGATGCAGACAATACTCACTCCAGAAAAGGATATCTATGGGTGATTGGCAATGCCAGCGCAGTTTCATAATCGAAATCATTTGCTATCAGCCAGACTAGTTCTTGAGTCCACGTAGTACCTGTTAGAAAAGATAACGTAATACATAAGAGTATTGTTATTCTAAAATTTCATCAGCCTATTTAGGGTAGGCGCAAGACGAACTAACGCCCTCTTGTTCTGGATTTTAACACAAATTAGTTATTTCTTAAAATCATCGGCTTTAGTGTCATTTTATCCACTATCCAGTTATAAACTTTATCTTTTTATCCGTCTCGACATTCTCATCTCCGCTACAATGAATCTTTAGCCCTCCTTCAACATCATAGTCCGAAAATTCCCTCAAAATCCATACAAAATGACAGGTCTTATTACGAATTTGTTGATACCCTTGACATTGATGGAAAATCTGCGCAACTTATCTAATCTTTACTGCACGACAATATAAGATATAAAATATTGACAAGTATTATAAATGTATTCAATGCTTTCATGTAGTAGATAAACAGGCTGATATATTATGCAACCTACAATGAAGACCAATGTCAAATAGTATTGCTCAAATTTATAATATTGTCCTACAGTAGCGAAGTGTAACAATGATAATAAAATCGTACTTTGTACATTTGCCCTTTTTGGAATATATCGATAATGTTTATCATATATGTGTAGCCATTGATATAGCTACCTAGACCCTATTGGCTATGGTATTCCAAGTGCGATAACATGATAAGCATTTGCTCTTGGCCCAATTTAGTTGAGGCCAAGACGTTAACGCTAACGTGAAAGGCATTTATTATTCGATTTATCATTTAGAATTCGTCGGTGACATTAGTACCCGTTTTATGAAAAATGCTCGCATTTAGGCATATGGTACTTGACCATACCTAGCGTATTGTATAATGATAGGTAACATGATGTTATATAAAACCTATATATCTTCAACTGTCAGCGTATCCTCTTTACTTTCCATCTATTTATCTTTTTCTTATCTTATCTTGTTAAGCCAATTACCTATTTCTTACATAAAATCTAGTAATCGCAAAAATATAGTATTTCCGCCGAGCTATTTCTCCAATTCTAAAATCTCTTAATTCACAAATAATTCCTATCAACTTCATTTAAATCACACTTAAAAATTCGCCGTTTACGATTAAAACCCACACCATCATTCATCATCACCGTAATTGACATACTCACCCGCCCGTTGGTAACTGGCCACGAACACATCACTGGGCCTAATGGGCAAGTTGTAGATGTTCTCAGCTTGTTCCACGTAAGGCCTCAGCATCACATAGCCCTTCGGACTCCCCTTCGGACCCACTCGGATAAAATCGATGTTTGGGTCTAAAAAAAATCGTAGGCATTTTATACATTTTATTGGTTTCGTATTTATTAACATTTTATTTTGGTTTTATAAATATTTTTCTTCAAAATATTTAGTTAAGATTTTTTTAATTTACGAGGTTTACATATTTTGCACTTTTTTATACGAACCGATAAATATAAATAAAAAAAATCATCCACATTCCCCACAAACTCCGCAAAATCTGTTCAGAATAGGCCAGTTTGTGGCGAACAGTGTCTGTTTACTTCAATTAAATTCAATAAAAGAACATAAATATTTATTAAACCATTAAATAGCTACTTACAGTTGAACAACCTCTTGTTCTCCACTTTCTCTTCAGGTTCTATCTCTTTGAAATCAAACGGGAAACGTACACGATTCTTTTCAGCCATAATTTATGTTTTATTCTGAACAACTGTTACAATTGAGAATACATAGCAGACTATGAAAACAAACGGCTCTCCGGATAATATATATTTACTATAGGTACATACATATTTTCCGCACTGTTCAATTATTTACATACTTGATTAAATTATTCTCATTTTGGTTCTATTTTTTCTTAACTGGCGTATTTTCTTGATGTAAACGTATATAAAGATACTCGTAACATTGAAAGATTAAAAGATTTATTTTGATAATGTTATAGAGATACGAGTAGGTATAATAATAACCCATTGTCTTGAATTGAAATGCATGTGTTTATTTTCTACTTGTATTAAAGTAGGTACCTATATTAATTTATGCCTAGCTGTTCATTGTTGTAAAATGTTGGTGGGCTTAAAATAATATGTACTCACTCAATTGCTGAGCGTGAGACCTTGGATCTGATTCCGGGTCTGGCAATGTAATGGGTTAACCATCTGAAATTTTCAGTTACAGCCAGGAATTAAGATCGGATTGATTGAATATGTGCTTGGTTGCGGTACACATCCTAAACGCTCCGGAGAAACAATGTGTGGATAATCAAGAGTTGTGATTACCAGCCGAATCACAGACGAGTACTAAATAATAGACACATAATATAGACAGTAACATCACTTTAAATCAAAGACTATATAACTTTCTCTATGCTTTAAATCATCGTCTTTATCGGTATTCCCACATACTTCACAGGATACAGCGTCTTAAGTAGGTCGTAGGTTATATTATTAATTGAATACTATTATTATTTTCCTTTTAATATATGTTTATGCGAATAAACATGAATAGTGTCATATCTTATGTTTTATTTGAGGGAAGCGCAGGTCAGTATCTCGCAGGTTGTCCTCGATCCATCTCTCGGCTTGTTGCGCCATCTCTTCGTCGAAGTAGTCGCGCCAACCTCCTGCTTTGCCTGATCAGAGAGAATAGTCACATGAGAGAATCGGTTGAGACCTTAACCTTTAATTGCGTCAATGCAATCTTATTTTTACTTGGATTTAAACACTGTAGGTACATCGAGTAAGGCTTACCCAGTAGAAAATAAATATTCAATATCGACACAAACAACACAAAGCACCAAACTATAGCGTGTCTTTTCGTTTGTTCCATTTTTTTTTCGGATGGTAAATCATCAAAATGTAATGTCTATGTCGTTCGAAAATAGGATAATACTGTGGAATACATAATTTTGACATATTTCGACATGGTTCACTCACCAAAATTCATGTAACACAAAAATAAAGCAGGATAAAAATAACCTTTTCTAATATACGGCTCTTCTCCGCGATTAAGCAAGCCAAGTTCGTCCATGATGTCGTAGTTGACAGACTTGTTACCCCTGAAACTGTCAATGCTAAGATGCTGGCTGAGGCGCGTCACAAGCTCCTCAGTGTAGGGCTTGTTGAGAAAAGATGCCACGAGACGGATGACAGAAGGCAAATCCTGGAACACCATAAATTGTGACGGAACAAAAATTAAAGTTCACTTTGTTCAATTATTTTTGGCACTCTGACTCAGTCCTTTTTTAAGTATACATGTACAATACTTACAGCCCACCTACAGAATATATATGTATCTCTTATACCTACTAATCTGCGAAAATTTGTGAGGCTATATTATGTATTTATGTACCAATTATTTTTACTTTGTTACACAAAATCTAATGAATTTATTTGTGAGTACTCAAATAGTTTATAACCTGGATTTACACATTTATCAGGGTGCGCAAAGTAGTATTCTCAAGATGCGGGTGAAACCGCGGGAAATAGCTGGTCATTAATATATGTTTAAGTTACTACCGTCTTATATGTGACAATTTCTTGTTACAGAATGAGTCAAACACTATTTCATTGCCTAATAAGAACTACAATTTTATATAGAGTGGAGTAAATTAGTGAGTAGATTAGTAGAGACCACTTAAAGCAGTGGACGGAATAACATACTTCGATATTCCAATAGATATAATAGTTAATACTCCTGCGTTCTGTGGGATGACCGCTTCTAATTTTATCCCGTGTTAAGTGTTCAGGTTTTGAACAAGAATAACGGTACCTTAGACATATCTTCGTAGAAAAGGAATAACATGTTTGGATTGTGTCTCACTGCCCAAGCTTCTTTGATATTGTCGAAGTATGGTGTCCAGTAAACTGAAAAAATATATATTTGGTTTGAACAAAATCAAGATCTATTCGCTCAAACAATTAAATAACGTTTCACCTAATAATTGATTGCGATTACAATTCGCCGTTCTGCGTTATTGCTATATAGTTTTGTAAATGTTTTAGCAAAGTATCTTACTAGAGTTGCTGATGAAAAAAGTCCAGAAAGTTTTGAAGTCACCATCGTATCCGAGCAACCTGTGGAGTCTGTTCATGTGGTAGAATGATACCACCACATCCCGGGGATCGCGGGCTACGTAAACCACTTTGGCATCGTTCATTAATGATGGTGGTAACAGGGATAGTGGCAGGTGGGTATATACGAAGCGTGGCGACTCCGCCTGAGACAGCCTTATCGTTCCGGGTAAAGTTATAGTTTCCAGAAGCTTGATCTTCGCGGCGTCCTCGGTCTCGCTCAAGATTTTGTCCCTCAGTGACGGATGTACAAGCGTGGGAAATCTTAAAAAGCAAAAACAATTAGGTATGGCTGTATGCTAGTTATTATTAAAAAAATAACAATGATTCTGAAGATATTTTTTTACATTTATTACAACTTACGTCAAAGATTTCATTCTAGAAGGTCTACAACTTGTGTGGATAATGTGTGTATGTATTAATGTGTCTTTCATATTTTATGTTTTTACTTACTTCCTAATTTAAGCACAAAGTTCAGTACTAATTAATTTATATAGTAAACAATTAGCACTAAAAATGTCTTTTAATGCTAAGAAAACCGTTTATTTTTTTCTGGGTCACAAGGAATTGTGACGTCTAAAATGTAAAGAAAACGAAAGCGACAGCCAATACAAATATGTACTCACTCAAGAAACATAAACCTCCCGACCAAGGGGACACTCTCCGACTTGGCGAAGTTCCAGTCGTTGGCCACGATCCAAACTAGCTCACGAGTCCAGGTCGAACCTATAGAGACAGACTAGATGGGCTAGGAACAAATGAAGCTTTTCAATTTCTTTCGAAAACATTCAGAGATCAAAAACAGCTTTAAACATAATATGCATATAATTTACTGTATTCTATGTAGGTACATAAATAATATTTTTTATGGTTTTATTTGTTTACTTTTTTTATTGGTTAGAAACAAACATACTTTCAGGGCCCTACTAGGAATTCCCAAACCCATCCTATTTCCGTCGCAAAAAGTTATGCGTGGTAGAGCTATATCGCCTCACTCTAACACTGGAACATTAACGTTAAAAACAATTCATGCCCCATGGCCTCCCCCTGAAATTTCGTAAACTATAGCCGTGTCGTATAAAATGTTATTAAACCCGTGCCTAGTCTCTATCATTCCCAACAAAGCAGATGCAAATGTGAAAATTCTGGACACGATAGTGCATCGAACCGTATTTTTTTTGTTACGTTATCTGATTGTGCTGCGCCAACAATGGCTAATTACGGTTTCTTATTAATAAGCAGCAAGCCAGAGCTATTCTCATCGCAGTTTTATAACAGTGCAAACTTTGTAAAGAATGCTGGCTACACTTTAATTTATTCAGTTCATTGTATTGTAGCTTTTGGAGATGGTATTTAGAAATAAACGTCTGAAAGTGCAGCTTTAATTTGTAAAATCCAACTATTTTAAAACAACAAGAATTATTTTTAAATCAATTTTTCATCAATCTGCTTCAAAACCCTACTGATGAAGTTAGGGTTTGTGAGATTGTGACGTGTAGGTACATAACGACTTGATTAGTAGGTTACGATACTTTTACCGAAAGCGTATAGATCTAGTTCCTATCGTTCCTTATATTGTAGAGTTACAAGGTCCTCAGTTATGGATTGAGGAGCCACCTTGACATTCCGGGATTTGGCCTCTTTTTTCTCAGCACCTACTAAATCTGGGCAAAGTTTCGTGGAAAAATCTGAAGTGGCTCCTCAATCCAAATGCACATGAATTCTGACCTGATCTGGGGTAGCTGGCAACGAAGACGTCACTGGATCTTATAGGCATGTTGTATATATTAGCAGCTTCTGCGGTGTAGGTTTCCGGGAAGAAGTAGCCGTTCGGACCCACGCGGACATAGCTTGTGTGTTCGTCTGTTCAAAATGAATTTATAAAGGCAAATTACTATCCACATCAATTGTTAACAGAGTAGAAGGCTAAACTTAAAAAAAAATTATGAATATGAACCTTGAATAGTCATTCCATCTGCCACTTTGTGGGTGCTAGAGGGACTAAATAACTATTACTAGTTTATTACTAGTCTCTGTCCATTCTAAAGAAGAAGAAATAACGAGGAGCTTGTTCCATGGTATCGAGTGTCAAACGAAACAAAGTATATTTTGATTTGTTCAACTTTTTAAATTTGCCAGCCCGAGGCCATCAATTGCCTTTTTAGTTAGTTCTAAAATGAAGTATAAAGAGTAGGTACCATTTTCTTTGTTTAAGTTTTTCAGAAATGTGTACCCAAATATTACACTTAAAATGCTATAACTCGTGCTATTATTTATTTATTATTCACTCTTTCTTTAATTCCTGTGCGTGACCTGAAATAGGTAAATGTTTTATTTTTTCTTTCCATTGCTGTCATACTATCGCGAATGACAGCAAGACTGTTTGAGTGCATTGTTTTATTATGTTTGTGTCTAGGTTCATGGTTATGGAAAGATAGTATTAGTTAGTAAAATATAATCATGGTAAAGATTGGAACTTGCAATGAAATCGCAATTTATTTAAATGGCCGGATATAAGTGAGTAAGTACCTACTACTAATAAGATTAATGATGTCCGGTTTTCTACTAAACCTCTCGATTTGAACGGAAAACTAGTTCAATTCGAGGTTAAATTTATAAGTGCCTATCTGTTTCCCGCGGTTTCACCCGCATCCACCCGAAAATAAACGTAGCCTAAGTTACTCCTTATTACATCAGCTACCTGCCAATAAAAGTCTCGTCAAAATCGGTCCAGCCATTTCAGAGATTAGCCGGAACAAACAGAGAGACACAATAATTGAAAAAAATGATATTTTGGTGTATGTGCCGTATATATAGTCATATACATGTAATAAAAACGGTTATTTCAATATTACAAACAGACACTCCAATTTTATTTATATGTATAGATGTATCTATATGACATGAAATTGATATGATTACTATCCTAAGTAATGTTGGAAATGTGAATGCGATTTTATTTGTTACGCTGTCGAGGTAAATTGAAATCGTTGAGAAAGGATAATAAGAAAAAATATACATATATTTATGAATCTGGACTAAACAACAGTTATTTTAAAAACTTTCACTATTAGCCATAAATATAGATGGACGCATGTATTTAACATTTTTCCTTTAAGCTCTCATTCACATAGATATTATTTAATTTATTCTTGACACACTCAAAATGATCGCTAATCATTTACCTCGTATTTTCCGAAATTAAAATTAATTTAATGAAAACAAAAATCAGACGTAACGTGTCTGACAGAATTTCGCGAAAATTCTAAAACATAAATAAATCGCATAAATATATATATATAAATCATATGCCAAAGTAGCCTTAATTTTTTCTGGGGTTAATTACAGATTAACACTAAGTACCGTAAAACGCTGCAACTTTGCCATCATAGCTCAACATGTTTTTTTTTTGTATGGTATTATTAAAAGCAAGTCTGCTATCTAAATGGCAACATTCGTAGATACTTCACTTCCAAATGTTCATGAACAAACTGTCAGTGTCTGTTTTACTGTCAATGTGGGTGCCCGCTTTTTACCGGCTCTGGAGAAAATTTCATTTTGTGAGTATTTATGCTTTATTTTCTAGTGTAATATGAAGTATAGCAAAGAAAATATGCTCTTTTATGTTCTGAAACTGTTTTTTATGTATGATATCATATTTAATACCGGTAAATCATGGTCGGCAAAGTTGTGTCAGGTTTCCGAAACTTTTTACCCAACAATGCCTAGGGTTAGGGCTGCCACTTTTAATTTTTTAAACAAACTCGTAATCGACTGTGGTATTGCTCGTGTAATTGATTATTTCTTATTCCGTTATAAAGTACCTACCTAAAACGAATGTTTCGTTATTTTAAATTTTGATTAATTTATAATGTCGAATTAAGTTTTCTTTAGGTAATTTATAGTATGTTAACATATTGTTCGACAGATATTAAACATGAGCAACCCACCCAAGAGCAGAAGAAAACCAGGGGCTAGACAGTACTCCGATTATTCGCCGGAGATGCTGAATGTGGCTGTAGATCTAGTCGCATGTAAGAAAATATCTTCATACGAGGCGGAGAAGCAATTTGGTATTCCTAGGCGTACTATTGTTAACAAATGTAAGAATCTTCATTTAAAATCAGTTGGTCATCCTACAAAATTATCTGCAGAAGAAGAAAAACATATAGCTGACGTGGTGAACGTATCAACCGAGTTCGGTTGTCCATTGACTATGCTTGACTTGCGTATTGTTCTGTACAATTTTTTAGAAAAAAATGATCGATTGCAAGTTTTTGATGGTAAAATGTCAGCCGACCGATGGGTACGTTGTTTTATGGCGCGTCATAATTTTACTCAGCGTGCTACTCAAAATATTAAAAGATGTCGTGCTGAAAAATCTGTAGCAGAAATGATCGACTTTTACAAAAATCTAGAGAGTTCTCTTGAAAACATTCCTCCTCAGAACATACTAAACTTTGATGAAACGAATCTTAGTGACGACCCAGGTGCTACTAAAGCCATCTTTAAAAGAGGAACTAAACATCCGGAGCGCGTGGTAAATTCAACCAAAACTTCAGTGTCAATAATGTTTGCTGGTACAGC
Organism: Pyrrhia umbra; assembly: GCA_963891755.1. Classification (NCBI taxonomy): domain Eukaryota; kingdom Metazoa; phylum Arthropoda; class Insecta; order Lepidoptera; family Noctuidae; genus Pyrrhia; species Pyrrhia umbra. Next base: position 4,195,443 of record OY982923.1, on the reverse strand, counting down.
AAGTGGTCAGTGTTTACCTCCGTACGTAGTATATTAAGTATACCTAACAATTTAATTTCATTAAAAAGTACATTTGATTATTAAAAAAAAATATTGTTCTTTCATTGACTTTGGGACAGCCCTTAACCGTATTCACTTTTGTAGGGAGATTTCGAGAAACCTGCTCAACTTTGCCTATCATCGTTAAAAAAAATATTGTGTTGCAATTCAAGATTCAGTGAATTCTAACGTGGAAAAGAACTTTTGAGCAATGTGGATGTCAAATCCGTTATCAAAATACCCATTCATTTAAAAGATATTATGCTAGGCAATGTTGTCGTTTTTACCTCAAGTTTGCCTTAATATTTAAAGCAATTTTTTGGTGCTTTATAGGTGATTTTTTTACTAGAAGCAACTTTAGCCCTATGACTTAAAGTACAATATTGAACTGTAATTGAAAAAACATACGACTTTCTTAAAGATCAAAGACTTATCGAAGAAAAACATCAAAAATCAGGCAATGTTGCAGCATTTTACGGTACCTATATTAATATTATTGTATGCTTTTTACCCTTACAACTATTATAAATGCGAATAAACTGTGTCTCGTCTGGTATACTTTCACGGTAATGGCTGAACCCATTGAGACGAATTTTGGTATGGAGATAGGATCCCTCCCCACATCCCTTGAAATATTGGTAAAACTACGGAAAACGGCTGTAAAAAATAAAGCCTCGATGCTTAATATTCACCATTTTTAGATAGCCTTAATATATGCAGCCTGGCTACCACCCTGTAGACTGGCTACAAAATAAAATGAGCATCTATGCCAAAAACGTAGGCTTTTGTTCGTCGATACTATCGACGAGGTGAAACGAGGTGAATAGAAATAGGAATAAATCGTTCGAAGTTGTTTTCTTTTATAGAAATACTAATTTCATACAATACTAATAAAAGGGTAGAATTGAACCACGAGCTTTTCTTAGAGTCATTTAGAAATGTTCATTTAAAAGTCATAAAAACCGACTTCATTATAGCTGAATGTATGATTAACAAGCACCGTTTGAAGAGTTCGAAGAGTCGTTAGATTTTGTGCCAATGCCAACCCACATACGGTCATTTAGACTGTGTCGGCGATGTAGTCTGCCCATCCATCTTCGCATATGTAAATAAACTCATTAACTTAATTATTTACTTTGATGTATATTATGTTTCTAATCACTACATACCCGTGATCGTGTGGTCAGGCAGTATGATAGTTGATATCGAAATACTAAAAACTACTTAATTTGACAGAAAACTTGCAAAAGAAAAACCGTCTGTCTATTCCTAAGGTTTCAGTCTATATCCAAAGCAAATAACGGACAAGCGGAGTTACTTTCGCTATTATAATATTAGTATAATGAGGATAAAAAACATTATTGTAGCAGTAATGGACCACAAAGTTTGTTTTATCTATACTACGTATACGTTGTAATGCCACTTTGTGATAGGAACCTTCGGGGGATTAACTCAAACACTCAAAAACCCACTCAAATTCGGAGGAGTTTTGTTTGTGCACGCTAATCTCCAAAACTGCTGAACAGATAGTTTATAACCTATATATAATAATTAACATTTAAAAAACTCGCATAGGTACTGTTTATCTCAGTATTTGAACGCAATTCGAAGTACAAGCAAACGTATTCCGGCGGAAGCTAGTATTAATTAAGATAGGAAAAATAAATAAGACTTACTTTTAAAGAATTTCGCGAGCTCAAAAGCCAGTTTGGGTTCCACGTCTCGTATTTCCCAAGGAAAATTATTATGTCCTGCATCCATTTTGTGGAGTAGTGCCGATATTGAAGGACCGATCGTTATGTCTTAAAACAACATTTAGTTTGATTCGCAGTCGCAATATTACTTAACTGTGATAACACTATTTGTTTACCCGCTTGTCTCTGTTACAACTACTAGAATTATTCGATCAATTTATATGATTGGCTGTAAATAGTCCATTGTAAGCGATGAGAATGCTTTTAGTGAATTGAATACTACACTTATTTCCGGTAAGTTTCGGCAGTATCTGCATAAGTAAACTTATTCGACAGATAATTTCTTATCAGTCAAATGAGTTTTCAAAACTTTACAATTATGAATTTATGTTCCCAATAAGGTATATTCCGTCTTTCCACTGTATTAAATTACCTTCATAATAATAGCTGATGCCTGGCCATTTTTTTTATTCTTTCAGTCAGCAAGATGGTAGCGAGTTAGCCGTAGAAGATATACATTTATCGCCACTGGAGGAGGCTAAAGCACCATCAACTTGGCTCTGTTGTACTGAACTTTTGATATTATATCTATTGAGTATACACAACTTCAGACAGAATGAATGAGAAGATGAGTTTGTTTGCTTATTTTTTTTTTGTGTAAATGTAAAACTACTGAACCGATTTAGATGAACTTTAAGTGTGGAGATAGATGGGACCATGGAGACGGTTACCTATATGCTTTTTATCCGGGTGCGTAAGGTGGTTCCCCCAAGACGCGAGAGAAACCGCGGGAAACAGGTACTTATCTATAGATAGTAGCTATAGTGGCATGTATATAGTGGTAGTATCTATAGATAACCTGTTTACAACGCTTAATTGTTATATTAACAGTAATCAAATAGTGATGTTGATTGTTATTGGTCAGGTACGAACGGCGAACGCATCGTGAAAGTGTACATTTGTACACTATTAATTTATTAAATACAATAAAACTATTATGTTTATTTATGAACATAACTGTTTCATTCCAGTAGAAACAGTTTCTTATAAAGTACGAGCTTTCACCTCATTTAAAGGAATAAATATCAATATGTATTAGTATTTCTATTTGTGCTAATGACTAAAGAAAACATATTGTCTTTATTGTTGATATATAATCGTGCTGGCTGACAACATTTATCATATCACTGAAATTGAGATTTAAAATTCTCAGTCAGTTCTCATATCTTTGTCTGTCAGTATGAGGGTTATAAACACAAAACAAACACATAAAAAATAAAAGATTTTACTTAACGAGTTAGAAATAAATAAATTACATGGCGAACAATTATTTGGAAATAAATTAACTACAAGTACATAAACACAGAGATCGGGAACTATGACGTAACAACAACTACTTCAGGTGTTTGTTGTGATTCTACTTTTTCCTCCTTCTTCTTTTCTAGCTCGGCTTCAGCGCTGGTCTCCGCTGGCACTCGCTCCTGGCACATGAGGGTCTCAGGGTCTCTAATGCGATCAGGTCCACAGTTTTCCGTAGCTCCTAACAGCTTCAACTCGTCCTGTTCATCTGAGTCGGCCTCGAGCCGGCGTCGACCCGCGATCACAACCTCGACGGCGCGCCCGTCGCTCGCAGACCTGTCTCCAGCGCCGATCTCAACACGGTACGGCGTACTGGGCTCCACGAAAGCCTCCATCACCCGAACATCAGATCTCTCCTGAATTTCATGGTCCCTGTCAAGCGGCTTGTGACTCTTGGAGAACATATCGAAGATGTTAAGCGGTAACTTCTTGGGGACGGCAACGAGCAGCAACACGTTCTGCACGTCGGCTTGCACGTTGAACTCGCCATCTTGGCGCTGGTCGTAGTAGACGGGCACGGCGGCGGAGGCCGCGAGCAGACAGGCGAATATTAGGAGCATGGTGCGTGCGCGCGACAGATCTCACATGCGCTGACTGCGCGCCGCATGCGCCCGCGCCGCTTTTACCAGCCACCCGCGAACCAGTCTGCCGCTCGAATCGAGAACACTGTAACGGTTAACACGACATGAATACTGAGTGGGCCTAATTCAACGGATGATACCTAAGTGTTAATTATCAATTTAGAATGTAATGACCACAACTAGCCATCAATGTTTGGCTTAGGCTACATGAGTTAATGTGAGGGGTTCCATTGTTTCAATACTGCCCTTTGTTATTGTTGTGTTTTGTCTTCTACTATTAGTGTTTTTTTAAGTAGAATATTTAGTTAAACACGGTCAAACAACACATAAAAAATGTAGGACTTTGCGATTCAGAAGCTTTGCGTTCTACATTGCCTGGTTCTGTGATGGACATATCCGTCAAAACAAACTGGAAAGTAGTGAATGCCGTGCCGTGGCGTACAATGGAGCCGCAGGGCTTAGCTCGCGTGTGACAGTGACCGCGGGTCATCGATACGATAACCGAGTTTCGCCTGCAACTCGATGTAGGTAAGTACAGATAGGATCTTAGCTCAGCGCGAGTAACGCTACAACTGCGCAAAACTGACCATAATCAAACCACGCAGGATGTAAATACTCGATTCCTTCGGCTCTTTCCCGTTATTTTCTTCGCAAAGTAAGTAAAATGTCTTGTTTTGGCTAAAGAATAAAGCTTAGCAGTACCTACTTGTTTTAATAGATCACATTATAAATCGTATGTAGGTGAGGCCAGCACACCATTTAGGTGGTTTAATTAAGCAACATCAGAGTCTCATCAGATAGCTAGGTAGTCTATAAGTTGATTGTTATTTTTTTTAGCAGCTTTAGTTCAATGACCTGTGAAGGGATTCTCGCGCGGTAGAAACAGCAATTGATGTGTTTTCGAGCAATATTTTTTTTTCTTTTAGCCATCAACAATATTTAATTTATTATTATCACAGGAACTAGCGGTATGAATAACGGGTAATACTACTAAACGAGTATGGCCTTTAACCTTTACACGCCTGTCGCACTTTCATACTGAAACAAAGGCAGCAAGTAGATACGGGTCCTCTTCCAACCCTTAATTTTTATGTTATATTTGCTCTGTCAAACTTTACTAGTTTACTACATAACAAAGAAGAAAGTCAAATAATCAATCGATTGAAACTAATAGAATTTGGTAATCCGGTTCGAAGATGTTACAGGGGGGTTAGACAAGTGGCAAAAACGCTAGTATAATGAAAACAAAATGTATGGGAATGACAGATAGCTAGTCGTAAACGAACCTCCCAGATATCGTAGATGGCGCTGGGAAGTCAATGGCATATCAATGCTTTTGGGTCTAGGAAAAATCACCAAATTCGTATATTCAAGTATCTTTGTGTGAAAATGTAGGCAATCATTTCCCTATCATTTATCTCGTCATTAGGTGCAACAAGGTCTTGTTTATACTCGTAACTGTTTTATTTAACCTACATCTATTGTTAAATTATCATAGTTCTAAGAAATTCCTGTCGATTGATCATCCATCGTTTAGGTTCAAAGTTCAATTGACTCGTACTGTACAGTTAATATCTAGGCGATTATAACCAAACTGACTGACTACTCCAGTGCTAACTAGCTAAATCATTTTTTTTAATATTTTGTATAAGCGCCTAGTAATGTTGTTTGTAGTAGGAATTGTATCTAGTTGGAATAAAGTTTAAAATACAATAATCTGGTTTGCAGATTTATCCGTGGATAGGTACAGAACTAGCTGTTTCGCGCTGTTTCGCCCGCGTTCCGATAGATCTGCCGTGTTATGAAGAAAGGCCGTAACTACCATTTTTTCGATATTGAGTGAAGTACATAATTTTTTGGAATTAGGAAAAGATTCTGATCACAAATATCGAAAAAAATAATTGTTACTGCCTTTCTTCTTATGACGGCAGTAGGATACTTCACGCACACGAATAAAATCTACCCTGTCCTTCCCCAGGGTCCAAGCTATTCTAATAAGTACCAAAATCATCTAAATCCGTTCAGAGTGAAGAGGTAACAGACAGACAGTCACACTTTCGCATTTATAATATTAATTATGGATGAAATCAGATCCACAGTTGTGTATAAAGCACTCTCTAAGATTTCATTTGTCTTAGATTTTCTTCGTACTTAAGGATTCCAGGACATTATTATTATTATCTCATCTAGGAATTTGCCATTACATAGCAAACAGCCGACAACCATCTTATAATGTGTTCGATAAGGGATACAAAGAAACATAGCGTTAGGATTTTTCAATAAGAATTATTATTTATTTTCAACGAAACAATGTACACACTTACGTATATATTTAACTTACAAACTAGAATAAATGCATCTTTCCATGGCTATGTCTTAGCACAATATAGTCAGTACAATATAATAAATTAACTAATACAAACTGAAGATTAATTGAAACTTTAAACGCCCGATTCCTATATTTTACCAGCGGTTAATAAACTTCACTATTTTTATTTCTCACCTGCTGCCTTGACCTACGAAAGTAGATACAGGTACCTACTTATGTACGTTTATGTACGAAATTGTCTGGCTTTGTCGCGATAATAACATCTACCATTGGTATCGAAAACTATCCGTTTTCCATATAGGAATAAGGCATAAGTCAAAAAACTATAGATTAATTCGTTAATTGATCACATTCTCTTCTATCTCGTTAATGTTGGCGGGTTTTTCTCAGTAGTGGCATCAGGAAGTTCGCCAGGCGATGTTTCAGTCTGTGAAAGAAAAAACAGATTTATATTTATACTTGAAAATATACCTTTACTCAACTAATTGAGCATTTGTCATTGTGATCAAACATATGAGGTCATACATAGGAACAACATGGTTATAGGTACGTTTAATTATTAAAATACTGAATTTTCATAGTTTATGCATGATTCTAGATAGGTACGTTTAATAAAATAAATGAAAGAGATTATTACCTGATAAGTTTATTTTCACGATTATCTGGGAATAAAAAGAAAAACATAGATAGGATCACATAATTTTAGATTTCCCGCAGTTTTACAAGAATCATGCACAACTATATACACTTTAAGTAGGTACCTAATTTAAGTAACTAAGTAGAAAAGTTAGGGACTAAACTTTGATTAATAAATTAAGTTCCATTTACACTAGATTGGGTATTGGGATAGATTGTTATCGCAATAAAAAAATAGCTTGACGATAAACCTCCGGTTTAGAACAAGTATAAAGTATTTACCTTTGTGCTTTCTCCTGTTTCCTCAACGAAGCGTCCTTCTTCTGAATCTTCATCTCGTTGTCCATACTGACGTCACTCAGTAAGGAAGCTTTCTCTACTGGCTTCGCTGGTGCCTCAGGCTTCAGCTCTTGCGGCTTGTCCTCCGCCGGCTTCTGCGGCTTCTCGTCGGGCATGGGCAGCGACACCACTTGGATCCCCGGCGCTGAAGACGACGGCCCCTGAGGCGGCTTAGGCTTGTAATCAGTGTTGTATTCCTCCATGGCGAGGTCCAGAAGATCGTCCATGTCCCCCAGGGCGGACAGTAAGGACTCGGCCGGCGCCACCGCGATCACCACCCCATCGATATTGAGCCTGTAGTTCTCGGAACCGTTTTGCCGCTGGTCGTAGTGCTTCGTCTCGCAGTCCGGCATAGGTGCGGCGCTCGCCACCGCCGCCAGCGCTGCCAGCAGCGCCACCTCGCACACCACTCGTCTGTAGTTGACCATCGCGGAAGGTGTCTGTGGGCGCACTGAACTTCGGTTGCGGCTGTGGGACCCGCTATGTATCCATTCTCCGCTGCATCTTTTATTTATTTGCCCAGATAGCGGTACAGCCAGACGCGGCTCCGACTAACCGCGCGACCCGTCGTAGTTAAACTGGTATTAACACAACAGAATTGTGTAATAAATACAGGTATACACAGGTATCATCCGTTATGTTAAAACGGACGGTAATTTACAACTAATTCTCATTATGATAAGTATTCTTAAGCACCAGCCTGCATGTAATCCTATGTTGTGTTTACATTAGCGTTCTATTTTAAGAGTATTAGGTATTTTAATCAAGAGGCCGTCGACTCAACCCAATAACCCGGTAAACTTTGCTATCAAATAATACAGCTAAAAAAACGTATTTATTAATTCATCAATTTGTAAAATTGCCGTTATGTATGGCGTGTAGTCCTTTTTAAGCTAATCGTGTCTCAAATATCCTAAACAAAGAGAAAATGAGTAAATAGGGCATGGAATTAATATCTTTACAAGGTAGTGACTATAAAAGATTTTTTGCTCCCAAGGAGTTTCATATGTTTTGTTTACATAGTTACGTTAGTTGCAGTAGCTATTTAAATTAGTAAAGCTTACTCACGAAAGCTTTAACTAGGCCTTTAACTTTCAAGAACTACGTTACAACAAACAAAAGCTTTGATCAGTCAATAGAGCTTTTACCAAATCTTTTCTCGTTGAACTCTATAAGTGGATCAACAGGAGTTTTCTGTTAATAAGTTTATGGGCAGTCGGTGGCACAGATTGAGTGCGTTGGAACAACCTGTCGCTGATGGGTCGCGGACAGCTTTCAACTAACTGTACCTACCACCTACTTGCACCATCGCATCGTCGCCGATAAACGGTAAAATTGTAACATTTTACTTTATTTGCCCTTTTCTGGGATAATTGATTAGCCTGTATAAAATGGAATTGGTTACGAAATGTGGCTTTTTAATGATGAAAATCCTTACTTCCTTACTAATATTATATATGCGAAAGTAACTTCTGCCTATCTGTCTGTCTGTTTGTCGCGCTTTCACGCCAAAACAACTGAACCGATTTAAATGAAATTAGGTACACACATAGGTAGTCTAGTCTAGAGCCTGAGAAAGAACACTTTTTACCCGGGTGCGCGAAGTAGTCCCCTCGGGATGCGGGTGAATCTGTGGGAAACAGCTAGTATTTAAATAAGCCTGAACCGTACCCACACCGACCATAACGTATACCTTTGCATAATTATGTTAAATCTTAAGTACCTACCTACTTCAAAATTATAATAAAGTATAGAAATAAACCCACGTCGTTTGGGTGTAGGCCAAAAGTCCTAATTGCCTGTATTCTGTGCTATAGGACCGAATCGATTCGAAGCCTATACCCAGATAATATTGGTAAAGATTTTCATCCCTTCATTTAAATCCGATAAGTACCTATCTAGCTAGGTAGTTTTTGCGTGAAAGAGTAACAAATATCCATCAATCCATTTAAACAAGCAAGATTTATGATTTCTTTTATGACATCAATTATTAAGTACTTTTTTAGAACAACGCCTTTTCAGCCTAAATACAACAGCCTAAAGGCAGGACTTACCTACTAAGTATTTACTGACTCGCCCTTCAGGGCTTCGCGTTTCGGGGCCACAGTAACTTTTTCGATCAATCCCTCAGCCCCAATGAAACATCCTTAACGTAGGTAATGTTGTTGCATGTTTTAATACCTCGCCATATTCTGGATCTACGCTTAAATCTATAGTAGTCAGACCAGAATGCTCTAAGTTCATGTCTGTTTGTGAATCCAATAGAATTAATATTTATTTGATAGTCTGCTACAATTTGAAAGGTCTATAACAGAAATTATCTAGACTTTGCGCACCGTTAACGACACGGCAGATTTCTAGACAAGAGCTAGAAACTGTAAGCTCTTCACGAACAGGTCTGGCGTACTTTCTACCACACCTAGTTTTATTTTATGTCGATCCACATGTCTTTCTAATAGTACTTATATGTTGAATGAGTCGTTAAGCTACAAATTTCCTGAATTCTAGAAAAAAAGGCGGCCAAGTGCTTGTCGGCCACGCGCTGTGTAGGGTTCCGAAGTGCATTTTAGTTACTCGACTATATTATGTCTGCAATCGGTGAAGCCTATTTAGCTGAGCATGTGATAGTATTACTTTTAAGCTCTTTATACATTATGCTACTGCAGTATTTTTTTCCATACCATACCAAGTTAAAGCTTTATTGTACCAAGAGCTAAGACAGCTAGACATGTCGAAGGTTCCTTGTTGATTTCGGAACCCTAACTAGACATTCGTCTACCTTTGTCGCTTAGGTCATTTTTATAGTGGTTTGACATTTGAAGCTCGATTATGAGGATTATACCTGTGCCAAATTTAACCGATTATTTAATTAGCAAGCTAGCAGTATAAAATTAATTATTATTTCCAAGTGTAAGTACACATAAAACAATAACCCTAAATAAATTACTTAGTAGAAACGTCATAAACGGAGGTAGGTAAAGTGCAATATAAATATATCGCTCACCGTTGCATTCCCATGCAAATCCTCCAGTCTTCTCAGATAACAGGAAGCCTGGGGCAACGGTACTGCGGTTTAGTTGCCGATCCGCCATACCTTTTTATTAAGCACCTATCAGATTAGCAGGAAAGTATTAAAGAAAGCGGTTATAAGGATATAAATCAGGCTTAACCAATTGAGTACACAATTTGTTAAACATTTTAGGTCAATGTAGAAAGAATAAAATATCCGTTTATTTTGCACTTTTTAGGGTTCCGTATTCGACAAGGAACCATTATAGTTTCGCCGTGTCCGTCTGTCTATCTGTCCGCTCAGAGGTTATTGGTAGGTACTAGAAAGCTGAAATTCTGTATGAATATGCATATTGATTGCGCCGACAAGGTGATTAGGTAAAATAGAGATTTGATTATTTTTTATAACATGTTACAGTTTATTGAATAAACGGTGAAGTTACGTTAAAGTTTATTGAATTCGTCCTCGCGGGCGTAGCCGCTTGCGGCAAGCAAGCAAGTATTCTATGAAATAATAAAACAATGTTTTAATAGTATAAAAACTTTTTATTTCAGACATAATTTTAAATCAATTCTTACGTAGGTATAAAACAAATGGGAAGACCGTTTTACGAATGAAAGTTACAAACAAAAACAATTCTATTACAAGATTGTGCATACAATGTAAGTACTAATGTGCAATGAACAAATCAGCTAAAACATGTGTTACTGCAGTAATAAAAAAAACAAAACATGATCAAAGATAATATCAACTTCCTCACAACACGTTCCATGAATATTATGACAGTTTATATAAAAACAAAACAACAAAAAATATTAATTAAAATACTGTATTACGTATTAAAAAGACGAGCGAATTTGCGTTGCAGAAGTACCTTTCATTTAATACCCGCACCCTAATTACGTAAAAAATTAATATCCAATTGACATACCCATTAATATACATTGCTGTTTATGTTTGGACATTTATCTCATGTATACTTTGAACAAAGCAATGTATATCATTGAACTATGATAATGAAAGCTATGGGAACTGAAATTGAAGGATATTGTGTTACGTCATCAGGGGGCTAAACTTAATTATGACCTCCAGTGTACAGGTAAGTTTTACAAAATATAAAAATACCTATAATCTGTGTTGAGTGACACACAGAGCCAAAAAATAGATTATATTATCCAACTTACATTCCTAAACTTATCATAGAACACGTTAATTTCGCTCGCCATTATCTTAAGGCACTTAGGAAGACAGTAAATTAATAAGGCATTCATTTCAAAAACTTAGTTCTAACTTAAATCTATATCGCAATATCTTAACATGAGTACATTAGAAGTTTCAGTTTTAATATGTAACTAAGTTAAAGTTAACAGACGAAATCACGATAAAATGTCAACAATGACAGGTGTAAAAACACTTTTTTTACTCCGTCTCAATTGGATAAATCTATATTTATCCAGTGGAGTTCTACATAACCTTAAACCAGTGTCTACAATTAACATTAACATCACACTTGTGTCCCCGAAGAGTTAGACATATTGATACTACTATATCTATAATAGTACACTATACTATGAGCTCCTGGGCTGGATGGCAATGCGGCACTATTAAATAGTTATAATCGGATCTCTTAATAAAAATATTTGGAAACACAACAGCAGTCAACAACTAGGATAAACAGTGTAATTCAACTTAAATATAATCTGTACGATGTAATTTTATAACAGATATTCTCAAAACGTTTTATAATCTAATCACACATTTGAGTAATTGTTATTTCATAGCCTAAAGTCTGACCCGATTTACAACAAACATTTTTGGAAAAATTCAAATATATCTTTTCAGTAGTTTTGGCGTAAATCGCAAACAAATAAACAGCTAAACAGATACACAGACAAACCGATAAAAAATCACATATTTGGCATAAGCATCGCTTCCCGTTCACATGAATACCACTTTTTAACATCACTGTTTTATATCTCATCTTATTCTAAACGTATAAGAGTGAAAAAGAAAGATATAGTCGCACTTTTGTCCACGAATACATTATCCAAAAAAACTGAGACATAGTGTTAAAACATTTTTTTTTTATATTCATTAATTCATTTTGGACTTAACCATAATAAGTCAACCGTCTATTAATTATATTATGTAACTATTTGGTTTTCTGTGTTACCTACTTATACAGCTTTTTTGGCCATTTTTATCTTTATTATATTATGTACGAATAATCTTTTAAAGGCTGAAAGGGAAATATGTACTATAATATCGATGTTAACTGTCGCACTTATCGGTATACTCCGCTGCGATGGTCTCGAGCACGAGCCTGAAGAAGCCGTCCCCGTGCCGCAGCCGGTACAGCGCGGCGCTGAGGTAGCGCTGCCCGGCGGCCGCGCAGGCGCCGGCCGGCAGCGCGGCGCCGCACACGGACCGCGCCGCGCAGCATACCGTCACCGCTTGCCGCCAGATGCGGGAACTTACTGGACAAAATAGAAATAACCCAAAGTCAGAAACAGTCAGACTATCTCTTACTGACTGAAACCCGTCAGTGTTCGGACTCACGAAGGATTCCGTACCACCGTATAAAGATCCGTTTATATCTACAGACATTGAGCGTGTCATACACGTGGCTTGACAGACAAAACAATATCTGGCTGGAGGCCCTAAATTTATTTAAGGCACTTCACAGGCAAGCCCGGTTAAGCAGTCGACAACCTTCTAGGTTGACCTGCGAGATGCCATACACAAAAAAAAAAAAAAAAAAAAAAAAAAAAAACAAAACAATATTCTTTTATACAGTGTGTATTAACGTATTTACATCTATCGTTACACGGCCGCGCAGGCACCAACAGACACGTACCGTGTGCGGCCAGTATTCGCGGTAAGAATATTTTGTCTGTACGGTTCATGTCTGAACGTGTCTGTGGCTACCTGCCGGGCAGTGTGAACAGAACATCGGAACCGTGCAGACTTTTTTTGTTTTGTTTAGCTGTCGGAATCGTCGGAATGTGTCTGACCTGGCACGTGTCTGGCACGCTTACATGTAAATAAACGGTGTCTGTCGGTGTCTGCCCCGGAACGTGTCTGACACGCTCAATGTCTGTAAATATAAACGGACCTTAAGGCTTAACACTATTTAAAACAATATTTATAAAGTTATTGTATAATTTAATTATATGCGTCAGGTTTTTATTTAAGTAATTTGGTAGACGTACATAAAAATATTATTTCTTACTCTGTGAACATGTGAACAAAAAAATATATTTTTATTGCCTAAAACACAAAAAAAATATCTTCACAACATTTCGGAATTTTACAAGCAAATATATACTGTAGGTATGCTGGGTGTACGGCGTAATATATAAGGACGAAGAAATAAGCCAAGTCCAAAGTGCACAATAGAAATATAGTTTATTGCACACGACACAAGCACATACAGTTTTACATACACTAAAAGAAAGAAGGAGTGAAGATATAAGCACGGATAGATACAAGCACATACAGTGTAGGTTATAGGCACATAGAATTAAGCGCGGCTAAAACTCAGTACAATATTTGCTAAAGCGCGGTAGGTCCTCGAGGTGCGAACAAAAGCGAACTGGATGGTCACTGTATGACGTAGCACCGTCCGGTGTGCGCGAGCGCAACGCCGATATAGCGCGGTCTCGCTCGCGCGCGATGATGCACCGGCGAGCCGGTCACCGGCGCGAGTACCTGAGCGTGTCATACTTAGATAAGCTTGCGACAACTCACTACTAATAAGAAAGTCTGTTTGTACATAAATATGATTGTGCATTTTAATACAATTATTGTAAATATTATTTTAATTGATTTTATGCTTCTATATAAATGTAAATATTTAGTTTTAAGTATTTTAAATGTAAATATTATTTAATATAAAAATGTAAATAATTTAGAATTTAGTTTAGAATTTAAGTTAAACAAAAGATGTTATTTAAACTGTAACGATACATTAATTAATAAAGGTAGGTCACTACATCACCCCCTTCCAGAGACCGTCAAGGGCGATAATAGTCTGGAAATTTAACGCGCCGTCCTGACCGTGACGTTTTGACGACGTCATCATCAGGAGAAGGCGATTCTCGGTTATCCGCGTTAGGTGTGTAGTGATGAGTGTTGTTGTTGAGTGGTGATTGTGGTGTGTAATGTGTGTTAGTGTTATGTGGTGAATGTGATGTGGTGTCAGGGTCACGCAGTATGAAGGCCGGCTTGATGCGGTCTATCGATACTGTTGCCTGTTTACCGTTCACCAGTAGTTTGAACACCTTGTCACCTCGCTCTATGACCTTGTGAGGGCCAGAGTATGCCGGCTTCAGACCACCACCAGCAGCGCAGTCCCTGAGGAACACATGCGATGCAGTGGCTAATTCTTTAAAAATAAAGGTTTTGAAGCGGCTGTTGTGCCTGGCTGCTGGTGCTGGTTGAAGACTCCGGACAATACTGCGAAGCCTGGAAAGGTAGTCAGCCATGTCGACAGTTTCGTTAACCTGCGGGTCGAAAAATTCGCCTGGAAGACGCAGTGGCTGGCCAAAAACTAACTCGGCAGCTGAAGCCTGGACGTCCTCTTTAAAGGCGCTGCGAACGCCTAACAGGACGAGTGGAAGAGATTCCACCCAACTGCTGTCAGCGTGGCAGGTGATTGCAGCCTTAAGTTGACGGTGGAATCTCTCCACCAGTCCGTTACAGGCTGGATGGTATGCAGTTGTTCTGCGATGCTGAAAACCAGCTATGCCAGATAGGCACTTGAAGAGTGCGGATTCGAACTGCCTACCTCTATCTGTTACGATATCGGAAGGGCAGCCGAAACGAGAAATCCATCCACATAGTAGGGCCTTTGCCACGGTTTCGGCAGTTATGTCTGCGAGGGGTATAGCCTCAGGCCATCGCGTAAAGCGATCGACGGCGGTGAGACAATACCGAAAACCTTGACACAATGGCAATGGTCCTATGAGGTCTATGTGGATGAATGCAAACCTGGCCTGAGGCAATTTGAAAGATTGCAAAGGCGCGGAGACGTGTCGTGTGGTTTTAGAGCGCTGACAAGCCAAGCAACTCTGAGCCCAGTCACGACAATCTTTCCTGATACCAGGCCACACGTAGCGATCAGCAACCAACCGTGCAGATGCCTTAGTACCTGGGTGACTCAAGGAGTGCAGGCTGAGGAAAATTGACCTGCGCAGCTCCTTGGGTACAAAAGGTCTAGGCGTGGTGGTGCTAACGTCGCAGTATAGCTGCTGCTGTGAACCTGGCACACTTACCAACTGCAGGCGAAGTGAGTTATCACCTGTCAAAAGTTCCTTCAGCTCCTGGTCATCTGCTTGAGCTGCTGCGATCCTTTCGACGGGCACAGGTTGAGTAATCTCCTCAATGCGCGAAAGGGTATCCGCCACGACATTATCCTTACCTGATATGTGCCGGATGTCAGTGGTAAACTGGGCAATGAAGTCTAGGTGTCGGAATTGTCGTGGGGAGCAGTTCTCTTTACGAGAGTGGAAGGCGAATGTGAGAGGCTTGTGGTCTGTGTAAATCACAAAGTCACGAGCCTCCAGCATATGCCTGAAGTATTTCACACTCTCGTAAATAGCGAGCAATTCGCGGTCGTAAGGAGAGTACTTAACCTGGGCGTCGCTCAGCTTACGAGAAAAGAAAGCAAGAGGCTCCCAAGCCCCTGCGTTGAGTTGCTGCAGGACTGCACCTATGGCTACGTCTGACGCATCCGTGACCAACGCCAACTTAGCGCTGCAATCAGGATGAGCCAACAGTGCTGCCTGACAAAGGCTGTCCTTGCAGCTCTGGAATGCCTCGCGCTGTTCCGCTGTGAAGCGGACGGGATGTGAGCCTTTTACGGAGTCGGAAAGGAGGGTGTTGAGAGGGGTTTGATAGGTGGCTGCGTTGGGGATAAACCTGCGATAAAAATTCAGCATCCCTAGGAATCTGCGCAGCTCCCTGACCGTTTTAGGTTCTGGGAAGTTCTGGACGGCCTCAACTTTGGAAGGCAACGGTCTCGTCCCCTTAGCAGAGATGTTATATCCCAGAAAGTTTACCTCCGACACACCAAAAACACACTTGGAGCTGTTGATGACCATACCATATTCTCGCAATCTGGTGAACAGCTGACGCAGGTGAAGCTCGTGCGTCGCCTTGTCTTTCGAAAAAACCAAAAAATCATCAAGGTACGCATACGTGAAGTCCAGACCCCTGAGCATTTCATCCACGAAGCGCTGGAATGACTGCGCTGCGTTTCGAAGACCGAACGTCATGTACGGGAATTCGAACAGACCGAACGGCGTCGTGATAGCAGTCTTCGGGATGTCATCTGGATGCACAGGAATCTGGTTGTAGGCCTTGACCAGGTCTATTTGCGAGAAGATGGTACAGCCAGACAGGCTGTGTGCGAAGTCCTGGATGTGCCGGATAGGGTACTGATCTGGCACAGTGCGAGCATTCAGCATCCTGTAATCGCCACAGGGGCGCCATCCATCACCTTTTTTAGGAACGAGGTGAAGAGGCGACGACCACGGCGACTCGGAAAAACGGCAAATACCGGACTGCAACATGTCGTCAAACTCGGCCTTGGCGATTTTTAATTTATCCGGGGCCAATCTACGCGGAGAACACGATACTGGTGGCCCTGGTGTAGTACGTATATGATGCACTGTATTGTGTTTTGACGTGCGGTGTATACCATGAGGTCGAGTAATGTCGGGATATTCGCGTAGTATGTGTGTGTATGCGGAATCACCGAGACTCACCCTCACCGAAGACACATCATCAGAACGACGGACAGGCAAAGCCGGGGTGGAAAGCGTCGTATTATTGTCGAGTAGGCGTTGATTCCTGCAATCAACAACTAAATTATAAAAAGATAAAAAATCCACACCTATTATCGCCCTTGTCACGTCTGCAATAATAAATCGCCAGGCAAAGTCGCGGCGCAACCCTAGATTTAAATGTAAATTAATATAGCCGTAAGTGTTTATCACTGATCCGTTTGCCGCACTAAGTTCGTAATTAGTTTTTTCGAGGCGTCGCGCCACTGCCGATCGGGGGTAGACACAGAGGTCGCTGCCGGTGTCGATTAAAAACTGTACCTTCGTCCTTTGATCGGTCACGAATAGGCGACCCGCGCTCGGACAATCATCGGCCGCCATCACTGATTGCCCCGCACATTTCCCGACATCGGGTAGTCGCACGGCTTGACGCACTTGTTGGCCCTGTCCCCGAACTTCTGGTGATACCAACAATGTGGGGACCTTCTATAGTTGGAGTGCGACCTGGAGCTGGACCGGCGGCGCGAACGACTACGGGAACGTCCTCTGTCGCGGGACAACCGCTCGATCTGGAGCGCCATCGCTTCCATCTGCTTATGCAGCGCGGCGATCTCGACGTGTAGACCGCTGAGGGCACTCGATGATGCTGGTGCTGCCGCCGATGTTGATGCCACCTGTGCCGGGGTGCCGGTGATGGCAAGTATGCGGTCCGCCAGGTCAGCCACATCGACCATGGGCATCTTCGATTGTGACGCCACTATGGTCTGCGTATATGGAGGTAGACGGCTCGTCCATATGGCCCGCAGAAATTCCTCCGGAACGCCTGGACCTGCGAGGTTGACGAGGTGCCGATAAAATTGTGACGGTTTTCTGTCACCGAGCTCTTCATGCATGAGGAGTTGCTTCACCTTCTCCTCACGCGTCACAGATAACCTCCTGACGAGCTCACTCTTGAGCTTTTCATACTTCCCAGTTGCAGGCGGGTCGGTGATGACGTCTTCTACCACGTCGGCGTACTTAGGGTCGAGGAAGCCCGTGACGTAGAAGTACTTCGTCTCGTCCGTGGTTATTTTGGACAGCGCGAACTGGGCGTCCAACTGCGAGAACCACAGCGCTGGCTTGTCGGGGTAAAACGGCGGTACTCTCACGCCTACCCGGCATGATTCCGCCACATCGTCGACCTCTGGCTTGTAGCTGCTCGTCATCGTGTCCTTCTCGGGGTCACCACTGTAGGTATGCTGGGTGTACGGCGTAATATATAAGGACGAAGAAATAAGCCAAGTCCAAAGTGCACAATAGAAATATAGTTTATTGCACACGACACAAGCACATACAGTTTTACATACACTAAAAGAAAGAAGGAGTGAAGATATAAGCACGGATAGATACAAGCACATACAGTGTAGGTTATAGGCACATAGAATTAAGCGCGGCTAAAACTCAGTACAATATTTGCTAAAGCGCGGTAGGTCCTCGAGGTGCGAACAAAAGCGAACTGGATGGTCACTGTATGACGTAGCACCGTCCGGTGTGCGCGAGCGCAACGCCGATATAGCGCGGTCTCGCTCGCGCGCGATGATGCACCGGCGAGCCGGTCACCGGCGCGAGTACCTGAGCGTGTCATACTTAGATAAGCTTGCGACAACTCACTACTAATAAGAAAGTCTGTTTGTACATAAATATGATTGTGCATTTTAATACAATTATTGTAAATATTATTTTAATTGATTTTATGCTTCTATATAAATGTAAATATTTAGTTTTAAGTATTTTAAATGTAAATATTATTTAATATAAAAATGTAAATAATTTAGAATTTAGTTTAGAATTTAAGTTAAACAAAAGATGTTATTTAAACTGTAACGATACATTAATTAATAAAGGTAGGTCACTACAATACCTACTAAAAATTTAACACGACAACGCACTTAAAGAAAACCAATACCTATATAACCTTTATACATATTACTAGCTTCTGCCCGCGACTTCGTCCGCGTGGAATAGTGGTGCTCCGCTCCTATTGGTTTTAGCGTGATGAAATATAGCCTATAGCCTTCTTCAATAAATGGGCTATCTAACACTGAAAGAATTTTCAAATCGGACCAGTAGTTCCTGAGATTAGTAGCGTACGCAAAAAAAGTAACTTTTCTGGTTGATTTCTTACACCTTGTGTCCGAAAAACCCAAATATCTTACGGAACCCTATTTTTTTCCAAAATAAAATTTAGCCTATGTTACTCGTGGTTAATGTAGCTTTCGAATGGTGAAAGAATTTTTAAAATCGGTCCAGTAGTTTTTGAGCCTATTCATTACAAACAAACAAACAAACAAAGTTTTCCTTTATAATATTAGTGTAGATAATACGAGTATGTGCATAAAATATAACATCTACTTACAGAAGTGTTGCATATCAGCGTCGCAGTGCGTCAACAGCTGCTGTATCGAGGAGGCGCCTTCGATGAGAGGCACGTTAGTTCCCGTCACCACCAAGGAGTTTGGTATCACTGCGTTACGCACCACTTCTTCCACTTCCAATGTTAATGCCTAGAAGTTCACAATGAAACATAACATGATGCCCGTCTTCCGTAAGGGGTTAGGGAGTTTTCGTCAACAGGCCGAGGGGAAAGGTGGAGGAAAACCCGCCAGGCGTACAGTTATGTAAAAGGGGGGAGGGTAAGCCCATTTAAGGGGATTTACAAAAAAAAACAAGATATGCCCGACCTAAGAATCAAACCCTTCAGGACCTAAACAGCAGTAAAGCTTGCGACCACATGACCAACAAGACAGTCAATTTTAATAATGGTTAATTATAAATTAAATAATGTTGATGAGATAATATGCTATATCACTCATCTGGTATTGATGTAAAAAAATCATTACCTGTGTATCAGGGTTGCCATTTGCAGTCTTTTTATTATCATCTTTCATGACATGCAGCCAGTATGAAGTGGGAATGTGCTGTAAAAGGATAATAGCTTATTGAAACAGAAGAACACCAGAAAGTACACATTTTACAAATTCACTACTAAAAGGAAAGGTTTACCCTTATAATGAATTTATGGTATCAAAGTAAAAAATAATCCTTTTTTCTGCAAAAGGAATTTACTCTATTCTGTGTTTATAAGGCAATGTTGAATTAATTGAATAGATTATGTACTTACATTAGTGTCAGCAAGCATCAATATCCTATGCACATGTGGCTGGTCGGTGGTATCAGGGGAGAGTCGGTTCACACAGTCAGGGTACATCTCTGCTAGAACCACGCTGTTCTCTCCACCTAGCTTCCGCTTGCTTTGTTCCTTTATCGCTAGCTCGTCCAGTCTATCAAAGATTAGAGTTGCAACTCTTGGCTTTATACCTAGAATATGATGAGATTATAAATTAGAATTGGCTTTTAGACTTTTTGCTTCCAACTACTGAGTAACATTAAAGAAATTACACACAACTAAACATCACATCAGACATCAACTTACCTCAGACTTGGAATTGTTAGCATGGAAATTATCAAAATTATTATTATTAATCTTGCAGTAATATTTACTTAGACTTAGGCAGTTAGGATTGAGAACGTGACATAGTTTGTTTATTTGTTTGGTACACTTTAATGGTAAATCAGATGAAATAATTTGGATAAAATTTGGCGTGGAGATAGATGGAACCTTGGAGACTTTTATAGGCTACTTTTAATCTGGTCGGGTGAAGCAGTTCCCTCAGGATGTGGGTGAAACACGGTAAACAGCCAGATCGTATTATGAATAGGGAACAATTGGCTATTCATATTATGAATGGTATGAAAATTTAGATTTAGATGCAAGATTAGACTGCAAAATCTTGTAGCAAAACCAAATAATAATGTGTTGACTGTGAGATAGTCCGATCCGAACACAGAATACAACACTCACTCACATTTGTTACAATCAAAATGTGTCCATATATCATTATATGCAAGCTTAATTTTATCATTCCCCAAAATTTACATGCAACTCTTAGATTTCTTGTCCATTTTTCTCTATTCTATGTGAACTAGTATTAGAATTAGAAGGTTTTACCAAAATGTGCTGCTGCAACATCTACATCAGCATCTTCGCTCCAAGCTAGTATGATCTGCACAGTTTGCAGTATGGAGCACTGCAGACGGAAGAAGAAGGAGCCAGCCCTTATTGGCTGCCTCTTGCTGCAACCTTCACAAATCCACTGTACTCTGGAAATCAGAAAAGGTAATTGTTATTCAACAATATAGTTTAAAATTAAAAATATATCTATTTAATTATATTAAAACATATATTTATTAAAATACACACATTATGTTGAGTTACTAAGTATATACAAGATATTGAAAGGATCTGTGAGATTTTTTTAATTTAATGTACCAGAAACATCAAATTACTTTGATAAAATATCTGGTTATTATTTAAAAACTGAGTAGAATTTACACCAACCAGTGTGCATTTACTACTAGTCTTGAAATAATCTACAACTATAACTATCACAAAGTATTCAACTTACTTTTGCTCTTATTAGTATGTGTTGTTTATGTAATAGATTTATTCAATAAATCCTAATATTATAATTAGGAATGATTGTGAAGATGGTTATGTACATATGGACAGTTGTTACTCTTTGATGTAAAAACTACAGAATATATTTGGATGGAAATTTGCACACACACACACAGATTTACAACCTGAATTGACACATAGGACACTTTTCACCTAGGTGCAATTCTAAATCCACACAGACAAAATCATGTGCAAAAAAGCTAATATATCATTTTTTCAAGAAAAAAAACCTGTGAAAACTTTTAACCTGTCTATGACTCTAGCAGTTCTGCAAACCACTTTGCAATCAGGTTTGTCGGAGGGGCACTTCATAGCCTTAGGCAGCAGTCCAAATGTTTGCAGCCTCTCCACTAGCTGGCACTCCAGTCTCAGGTCACCATGACTGCTAGTGAAGTCCTTGTACAGCTGTAGGTTACTGGAAGTGGCAGCAGAAACTCTCAGGTACATTAAAATAGTCACAAAAATATTTAATAACTCAATGAAAATGGTATGTTGTGGTAAGCTAAAGTAAAGTATATAATAGAAAGAGAATTTTGTTCAATCAAACAAACTACCGCAAATATAAGACAATATAATTGTTCTAAAAACTATATTTTAAAGATTGCTGGACAATATTATTGTACATTATAAGTTAATGAGGTGAGAAATTGCTTTCTTATTTCTTTTTCCCAAAGTTGTAAGAGACCTTACCCAGGACATGTATTAAAAGGTAGTGTTGGTTCTGTTACTTCTGTCTTTGAGCTGCAGTCGTACGTGGTGGAGTCTGCTTCCATCATTATTAGTTACGTTTTAATAATCGCTAATTAGCTGTACACTTATTTTACACGCATTTGTAATGTTAAAGTTGAACTCAATGTTCTTCCATAAAAATCTAAAAATTCTTAAGAACTTCTCTTCTTAAATTATGTGTTCTGTTAGGCTTACAATAATATGGGAATGTGTTTCTTTTATTACATATATTTTGTAACATTAAAATAGAAATAAGAAATAACGTAGATGGAAAAACAACAATATTTTTTGACAACTGCGCCAGTGTTGCCAGGGCCCTTGAGTCATAAGTTACGTTTCGTTTCCTGAAATGTTACATTTTTGCTGCAAAAGTTACATTATTGTTTTTTTAACACGCTTTTATTAGCTCGGGTTGTATGTATGTATGTATGTATGTATGTAACGGAATCTTTGAACCTAATTTTCACTGGTTTCTAGACGTCTGATCAACTTGGAACTTTGCACACGTGTTAAGGGCCGATGACAATGCAATAATCCGATAAAAAAAACTAAAAAAACACACTTTTATTGCTGACCGAACTAAAAAATGGAAAATAAATAATAGTTTAAAAAAAACTAAAAAAAACACGCTTTTATTGCTGACCGAACTAAAAAGTAGAAAATAATTTTTAAATAATTCAATTCAGAGTAAAAAGCGTGGGGTGCTTGATATTATAGGAATGAAAATATAGGAAAATGCACCCCACGCTTTTTACTCTGAATTGAATTATTTAAAAATTATTTTCTACTTTTTAGTTCGGTCAGCAATAAAAGCGTGTTTTTTTTAGTTTTTTTAAACTATTATTTATTTTATTTGTGTTTTTAGGGGCCCCGTATCAACTTCTGCTAGGGGACCTTGTATCAGACGGGGGCGAAGCTCAAATGGAGGATAGACTTTTCACAAAACCTTTCGCATTTTAATAAAACAAACACTATGTTGCTAGAAAATCTGTTTTTTTTAGATAGATAACAATTTGATGTTAGCTAAACATTATTCACCTATGTTTATATCGGTTCACTTATCAATGCCTCACCTTACTTATAGAATATTGTCCTGTACTTGTCTTGACATATTCAACTTCGGCCGCAGTCCGTCTATCTGCTGCAGATAGTCACTTCACTCTATCTTTCTAAAAGGCTTCTACACGTTTGCGTAGCTGTGGCCTCCACTGAACTGTTAAATTCGTTTAGCCCAAAGGTCTTCGGTATTTTGACAAATAAAGTCCAGGCAAAGATCCGGGTTAGTAGAATATATGCAGCGCGAGCGAAGCGACCGCGAATTTTTTTAAAGATTTTAATGTCTTCCGGACTTCTTACAATGTTTTTTTTTTGACAATCCTTAACCACGTTTGCCATCGTTTGCATTTTACCATGGCATATATCAGATAACCAATAGGCCCTACTTAAGTAGAAAGCGCGAGCGAAGCGAGCGCAAATTTTTTTTACCATGATAATTATAGGGAATAATATTTTTCAATAAATTGTAACTAAGAAATAAGAATACGTAATTAAAAGCGCAAATTTCTTTTTTAGTAAGATAATTATGGAGCATAATTTTTTTTTATGAGTTGCCATGATTGTTGATGTTGCAACCTATTTAGGGTCCGAAGGTGAGAGAATTTTTCGCTAGTTCAATAAGTGGTTGGCTAATCAGGTTTTGGGGGCCCCCCAAGCTTGAGGGTCCCGGGGCACTGCCCCGTCTAGCCCCTGGGTAGCTACGCCTCTGCTGACTGCTCATGGTTTTATTTTAGTGATAACTGTAACAAATTAAAGTATATGTTGCTTTTCCGCGAAAACAATGAAAAATTCTTCGAGATCCAGGCTTACATTCTTTGTAGGTTTATGTAAATATAAATATTTAGGAGAGCTAGCCTAAGACTAGATAATCTTTCCTGTTCTATTGAGGCTACTCAAAATTTTTACTTTGTGCAGAACAGTAAACAAGCTTTCCACGGACGAATGTTGAATCTAGTTTGAAAGAGACAAACATATGTAATAAGTACGAAACGTGCACACGCTCAAGCAAAATCAAGCTTTAATCCGTCTAAAATACGTATTATTTTGTCATGGCACATTCCATTCAGAGCCATCTCTGAGAGTGTGGAGTGAAATAATTTTAGGCGCGCCAGTTTTAGGAGTGTTCAATTTGAATTATTTTGGATGCGTTGGCGTTTGTAAACGGCTTACAATAAAAATCTAGTACTACAAATTTCATTGTTCTCAAAAGTTACGAAAATAGTCCTAAATATAAAAATTACTTACATGTTACGCGAGGGGGTCAAAAGTTACGAAAAATGTAAGAAATGTAACCTTCTGGCAACGCTGAACTGCGCTGTGCTTCGCACGTAGTGTTTATATACTCTGTGGTGCTTCGTGTGCTTAGTGCTTGACTGACGCTTGTCATATTTGTCAACGTCAATCTGTGATAATGTGAATGTCAGTAAGTTGCTTCATTGCCATTTAGAAAAAATATATTCATGTTTTGTTACCAAACATCACTAGCGAAAGATTAAGACCAGTGCTGATAATTTTTGAAACCAAAGAAAATTATAGTAGGATGAAACCAATTGGAAAAGGAGGAAAATATAATAAAAATTAAAAGAAAAATAAAGCGATTTGAGGTCGGGAAGTGGGAGAGAGGGGGGTTAAGGGTAAAAAACAGTTTTTCTCAATTTCCGGAAAAACTACAAGTCCTATGGAAAAAGTTAAATGGCAAAGTTGTGGGTATTATAAAGATCTACAACTTTTGTATTAACACTTTTTTCACAATTTTGCAGAAATGGTATACGAGTCACACATCAGATCATTTCAAGAGCATATCATCTGGCCTCAAATATACCTGAGACATATACATTACTTAGCTATCTGTCCTTTAATGATTAACAAGGGTTTTACTGGTTTGTGCAAGAGATTAATTCATATTAATTTAATATAAATAGTAGCAGTGCAAAATTTTAAATACATTATATCTACTGGCAACCCTGTGGTGCGTGCCTTTCATCCGATTTCGTAAATAGTTCCGTCCGTCCGCGTTTTGTTGTATTCTAATGTCAAAATGTCATGTTGCTTGGTTTAAGTTTTTCACATGCTAAGCTTTAATTTTGCTAATAATTGTGATAAATCGGTATCAGCAATAAAATTAACGTGATGTGTTCAGAAATCCTCATGTAATATGTAAGTATTGACATTAAACATTATAATTTTCTGTCAGCTTATCGTACTTACATTGATCGAAATGATTTCGATATTCGGGATATTCCGAAGTGATCTATAAAAAATACTCTAAAAATATCTTTTTAGATCAAATTTAAATGAAATTAAAACGCTCCTTACAATTTTTTACTTCAAATATGAATAAGGTCAATGTGGGCAAATCCGTCATACTTTTTTGAAAGTTGTATTTGGTTAGCTAAAACTGGTACACTTACTACTTTAATATAAATTTGATGGTTGTAAGCGATACAAAATTTTGTTGTCTTGTATACACATCCATTTTAAACAACAAAACAGCCCTCCACATGTAACTAACAAGGTTTTTTTAAAAATCGGTCGTTAGACGGATTTTCCCGAGGATTGGGGGCAAATCCGTATAGTAGCAAATTTGCCTCGAGTTACGCCGTTTTATCAAGGTATGCAATTTGTAAACAAGTAAATGCAGATGATGAAGAAAAATGTTTTGTAACGTCATAAAAATAAGGATTAATTTACGTTTTACTCACTAAAATCTTTTTTGGGGGCTAATCCGGCCTATTTTTATAACCAGAGACTTTAAACCTTTTTATAAAGTTTGAAAACTAAATATTTTTACTTATCAGTTTAAATTTTAAGGTACACTGAAACAATCCTATTTTATATTTATGGTATTAAACAGAGCATTATAATTTTAAACAATACTGCACTTCACATGTTGTATTAAAAATTGAATTAAGGTGATTGCACCTTAAAGGTGGCGGTTCGTGGCGCGACAGAGATAGGAGACCGCGACAGGAAATTGCGACTTATTGTATGAGCGGCAGTTCGCGAGCGAGACAGACAGGAGACAAGAGACGGCGAGAGTCGAGACAGCGACACAGTCGCTGCCCCGGACGAGTAGTCTCTCGTGTCTCGTTCAAAAAGCACATGACTTTAGTGTTTAAAAATACTTTTTCTGACGAAAACTGTGAAACGCCTTGATTTATAAGTATTATTAATTCATTAATTGGTGAATTCATAAATTTAAGTTCTGTTTTTGTAAAAATAATATAAGAGCAAATTATCGTCTTCTTCTTTCTCCAATAGAAGTTTTACAACTGGGTTTACCATCATGCCTGCCACAAAAAACACTACTGATGTCATCGGCAGACTCTCGATGCTGATGCGATCGCAATCGAAGTACTTAACGCGATCTCCGGTCTCGGTCTCGACCCAGTGCATGCAAAAGAGACCGAGACTCTTGTCGCGGTCCCAGGTCTCTGTCTGCAGTCTCTGTCGCGGCGCAAACCGCCGACTTAAGTGCTTAAATAAAAATCAGTTTCCGAAAATAAAATGGTTTTATTTATGATGATATATTATATTCATGACATATTATTATTAGTGTTAAAAATGCAACATTGAGTATGTTGCATTTGCATAAAGCATACTCAAAGTTGTAGGGTTCTTTATTATTACCCTTTACATAAATTAATTTAAAGTCCTAAGTGTGTGACGTATTGACACACACTTAAGACTTTAAATTAATTACAAGATATAACATTACAAATTAAATAGAATTATCTAATCAATCAGCAGTGATAGCATAAACAAAACAGTTAAAAATTAACAAAATATCCTTACTAACTTAACAAACATAAATCTTTAAGTTATCAAAATACAATATTAGAAATAAAATACTTCAAAAATATGATCAATCATTGATCGCATAAACAAAAACAAAATAATCACAATTTTTTTTTAATCTAGGAAAAGAATACTGTATCATCTTCATCATTTAAAAAGAAATCATTTCTTTTTTCCGGATCTTTTGACAGGTTAATTCTTTTTACTATTGAATTCTGTGGAACCTCGTCTCGATCTATTATTCTTGTCATCTTAAATGTAAGTTTCGGTGTCTTTACTGTTTTGTAAAATTTTATTGAAAAGTATGGTTCATTCGTCTGTTCGTCGGCGTAGACCGCATCTATGACGCCAACATAATATGTCCACTTTTTTTTAACATAATATTTTACCAGAACATGGTCATTAACAGAATAGCTTTCATATTCCTGCTCCATATAACTATTCTCATTACTTTTAAATTCTATTTTACTTATTCTATTTTCAGTCTCTTCGTTTTCGAGTAGTATGGTCTCCTCAGTCTCTTCGTATTCGTGCTTCGTATCATTATTACTAAAAATATTTGATTTATTTATATTTTTGCCCTCATCGTCTTGAATTAAAATTGTCTCCTCTGTGTGTCTTAGATTAATATAGTCTGATAACTGTGTGTCTCCTAAAAAGCTTTGATATTCATCGTTACTTTCATAATCAGATACAGCATTTATTATGTCGGAATCGCTATGAGAACTAATTGTTCCAGATACACTAGTAGTTGAACTTGTGGAAGACACATCATGTTTCTTCTGTTTTCGATATCCGAGAAATTTAAAAACATCATAGGTATCTTCTTTATCATCGTGAGGGGATTGTCTTTTATTTTCTTTACCAATACTCTTTTTGCTCTTTTTTCCGATTCCTTTGTCTTTAGGTGTTATAGTAGTTGTTTTCTTTTTATTATTAATGTCAAATGATGCAGCAAATCTGTTAATAACTCTTCTTTTTCTAGGCGTATTAACTTTATGAATGCCCGAAGGTCCAGGTTCTGTTAATAAGCGTTCCTTATCAGGCACTGTTGGACTATTTAGTACAATGTTTGACAAAATTTTTATCTTAGGAGAGTGGACTATTTGATTTTTTAAACAATGAGGAAGATCTTCATCTTTCTCCGCGATAAATGGTTGGAACTCATTGTTACTTTTTAGGGTTTTACTTAGCACAAGGACATCATCGGTACGTTTAGGTGCAGGACTGGATCGGCTCTTTCGTTTTCCAAAATTTTCTTTCTTAATATTTTTAAGTAGATTTTCTTTTTTCAACTGTATGACGTCGTTATGAGTTATGACTTCAGCACCTGGTGCCACCCTGCTGCGTTTTATTTTTTTAGAGTTATCACCACGCTTTACTTTTTGCAATAGTAGTTCCTCAAATGTGACATTCTTCTTTTCAATAGGCTGTGTTAAATCTAAGTTATTGCTGCTGTCATCAATATCATCATTCATCAACATTAATTTTCCAGTCTTATAACCTGGGTTATCTGTCGTTATAAAGTTCTGATTGAAAACATTTAAAGCTATGAAAAGCAATGTATGCGGTTCTGTCATCTGGATCACATCATTGACTGGAAGGTCATTATCAGACAAAGCAGGATTATTAGTTCTTGAGTGTTCCTTCCAGCGGCTCAACTGTAGAGCATCGAATTTTGTTTCCTCAACTGCTGCAGGATTAAAAGGCCAAATGCCACCTTTTTTGAATCCGTTAGATAATATTTGCGGCTCTATTTGGGCCCATACTGATCCAATCTGGCGTGAAAACTCTTTTTTTGACAATGGTACTCCATAATTAAGTCGTTGCCATTTCACAAGTTCAATGTCCCAACGATCTTTGAACGATTTCATAACCGAAATATCGAGCGGCTGCAAAACATGGCTTGTATGAGCCGGTAATTTCATTATAGTTATATTTTCTTTTCGTGCTTCTTCAATTAAACTCAACCCCACATGGGTTGAGTGGCCGTCATAAATAAGTAAAACTGGACGTTGATCGCCAATCGTCGGCAAAAAAGATTTTTTGAAGAAGGCTTCAAATACTTCTGTCTGCATCCAGCCATTTTTTGTGGCAGCATATGTCGTACCTGGAAATGCATCAGGGGAAGTCCACTCGTCCCAAACATATTTTCCTTTGAAGACAATTAGGGGAGGTGTTTTTTCTCCAATCGCACTTGCACCTAGTAACACCGTCGTATTATCTCTCCCCGGTGTTGCTATAATTCTCGTTGCTGCATAGCCTTTGAGACCTACAATTTTGGTTTTCGAAGGGTCTTTTGAAAAACTGGTCTCGTCTAAGTTCCAGATTGCATTAGGCTTGTCTGCTAAACCTAATTCCATTATAGTTGTTTTGAGTAAATCAAAGTACTCATAAACCACAAATGGATCAACCGCTGTTTTCCGAGCGTATTCAACAGCCTGTGGTTTTTTAACCGAAAGGTTATGTCGATTTTGAAATGAGGCCAACCAGTCCTTTCCCGGTATTCCATTTTTAAAACAAGTTGATAGATTGTTCTGCTTTACATATTCTCCAACCATCTGGGAAACTTCTGCCCTACTAAGGCCAAAACCATATTTTTCCATTGTACGGAGGCAGGAAGCGAGATTTTGTTCAATCAACAAAGGCAGAGTGGTTTTTCTCCCTAGTGTACTTGAAGAACTTTTTTTGTGGACATGGTCCATGATGGTCATCCGTGGAATTTGGTAGAGTTGCGCTGCTTTATATCCAGTTAATGTACCATTTCGGACTGCCAGTACAGCTGCATGCAACTTGTCCTTGCTATAGGAACTCTTTGTTGTTTTTCTTTTATAATTTCTCACCATGATTACTATTATTTTAGTAATTATGAGAAAACTGAAAACAAACAAAATAATAATGTTAATAAACATTTTATCTGACTAGGCCTAGTATTAGTTATATATAACTAAAGCAGGAACATAACTATCATAATCTGAGTTTAAGACATTTCAACACTATGTTATACTTGTAAGCGCCATATTCACGGGTAAAATGGGCAACGAGCATCAATTGGGTATTTGAAGTAAGAAAAAAAACATCTGCCGCGGGACTATCTAAACAGTTAAGCGCGACCCGGGAACGCAAAGGTCAATTGTCGGAACACTTTGAATTGTAGTCAGTACGAATCTAACAGTCCCTGGCTCGGGTGAGTGTATGAGAATCATATACTCCCCCGAGCCAGGGCTCTGTAGTATAGTATACATATATAACTTCTGTCTGAGCTAGTCTATACGACAGAAGTTTGCTACGATGAGTAAAAACTGCCAAAGTGACGTCACGACCGATCGAATTTTATGAAATAAATAATCTTTCAATTAAACAATAATAATTCAAAGACCCAATTGTTAGTTACCAGTGGACTTAACTAAATATAGGAAGGATGAAAAAAGTTGACGACATCTGCAATGGGGTAATTCCGGTATATGACGATTTAGCCCCTTCGAAATTAGACGGATTTTCCCACTTGAACATTTTGAGGTTACGTATTTTTTATAACAATTATTTCTGTATCTACTGGTTTTTATTCAAAACAAATAGAAAAATCCGTTGAAACACTTATTAAACTACATGTTATGCATACTCAGAAAGACGTAACTTGTAAAATTGAATATTTACCTTATAAGAAACGGCAGCACGCAACACTTGAGTTTCGAGTTCGTAGCACAACTAAACTTCAAATGCATTTTTTGACTCTTGTAGACAACCTTGCTCCATCTATGAATCATAGTTGGAACTAAAAACTTATCCTGTTTTATCGACCGAACCAGTAACAGCGTAACTATTCTGGAATGAATAGTAAACGCAAGTGAACGGAATAGCCCCGTAGACGGATTTGCCCACATTGACCTTACATGCAATTGATTTTTATAACAAACATTGAGTTTTGCAAAAATCAATACTGAATCCAGCTTGCTTTTCCATACCGCATACCCGATTAATGACTGACTGTAAACCTCATTAATAAAATTGAATATAAAACCGCACATTATTTAAAGTGAAAAGTAATATGTAATATGTCCAAGAAAAAAAGTTATTGTAAAGTTAAGGTGAAACAATATAATACTACAATTTAATTCAAATTATAAAAAATCATAATAATAATAAAATACAACTGACATGACTCAGTACACTATCAATGTAGGTAATTAATAATTATTGTTCAATAAAGCTATGTTAAACCCTCTAATTTGGTGTTAACAATATAATTGCAGTTCACTTCAACACCATTCATTTCAATTTATTGTTAATTGTAAAAAAAATTAAGCAATAAAAATTGACTCGTCTCTATAGAAACTGCATACCTTTAAAATGTCCTTTATAAAATAAAAATAAACTAGTCTCATGTTTACTGGTCAAAATTCAATCATATTTTTTTAATTAGCTGTCTGCTCTTCCAAAAAAACTTTTAACTATGCTTGAAAACTCACACTCTTTGCTACTACACTCCTAAAAAGGGATTCAAAATTAGTGCTTTACATATTAATTTAAATATATTGTACACACTGCAAACTGAACCTGAAAATAATATTTCATAAAAAAAGTTAGTTATCAATGTTATATGATCAGAGTATTCCAAATTTCATTCTATACTTTTTGATTTAATGAAACCTAAAATAAAAAAAATAATTTACACTCTAATAATACCATTTTGAAACAATAATAATTTTCACCAACCAACCCTAATTAATACTACAACATTTATGGGATAATAACTTTGTATGTCTTATTCTGTTTTTTTTAAACAAAAATTTAATTTACATTTTTACATTTGAATTAGCTAAACTTATTTTGATGAAATTAGACACAATATGCCCAGATTTTTGTTTAATTCTTATGTTCAGCTTCTATGTGGAGGTGTCCTTCTTCCTCACATTTGAGTTGAGAAGTCATCTCATTCAGGCGCGGATCCAGGGGGGTGGCAACGGGGCAATTGCCCCCCCCTAAGGGAAATTCAAATGAAATCGTTTAGTCCCGTTTACGAAGAATCGTTATTAACTCACTCATCACCAGGCGCGGATCCAGAGGGGGGGCAATGGGGTCAGTTGCCCCCCTGACCGACCCGATCAATTCTTCAAATTATTGAAATCGTCATAGCGACCTCACTGTATCGTCCCGTTTACTGCATAGATTGTAGATCATAATTATCATATCGTAAGTTCATCTCTTATAGCAGAATTTAGCAGATTTGAATAATATTGCCCAGTGAACGAAGAGAAGATCGCACTCTCCAAGGCGCCCACGCTTCTCAATTAGTCGAATCACAGCTAGTCCGCGTCCATCCGTAACTATACAGGACACTATACTTATTATAGATTTATTATTTCACTACCGATACTTATATACAATGACAGTCTCATATATACGGGACGGACAGTCAATTCACCAGAGAAAACTTCAGAATGATAGTCAATGCGCCCTTACTAGACCTATATACTTCTTGGACGTCTTTCAGTTGTCAGGACTTGTTTTTCGGATGGGAAATCATCAAATGACCCCTCCCGCCGTGGGTGGGTTGGAAGAAAGTGTCAGACTCTTACTGACTAAAACCCATCTATGTTCCTTCCTCAGCCCTTTGTATTCCGGAGGCGCGGTATCTCTTTCGAACGTCTCGCAGCCCCGGCAGGCTATGGCCCTGGAGGAGGGCCCCGTTTCTTTTGCTGTAATCTCTTGAAGCGCGCGTGGAATACGAACGCGCCCTCGACGCGGGTCTGGTCCTTGCCCGACGGCGAGCCACCCATAGCTCACCGTCCGCAGCCTCCGCCTACACTGGCCGGGAGTCGTCTCGCGGCTCCCGACGCCCGTGGCGTCTCGCGCGGCGGCTGGGGAGATCTGTCGCTCCCTCACGCGCTCCGTTGCCTCCTTCTCCAGCATTACTGCTTCGCAGAAAGAGGCGAAAGGCTTTCCATTCCGTCTCGTATTCCGCTCCGGACCATGGCCTGAACCAGGGCCGGACGCGAGAGGACCCAGCCTCCAGATCCCACGGCGGCAATCCGGCGACGAGGCCCGCCGCCTCGCGGGATATCGTGCGATATCCCCGGATCAGCTGCCAGGACTGCCTCGTTGGTCTAGTAACGCGACTGCACTTAAACGTCGACAAACGGGTCTCGGGTTAGACTAGGGGGTAGGTCCGAAACGCTTTGTGGACTTTTTAAATTTTTACAAAGCAGCCCGGAGTCAGGAAGATAGCGGTGTTACACCCCCGTGCCTGCCCTCCCAGGCGTTAAACTGTCGTCCACAATTATGATTTGTCGTTACGATTCCATGTCAGATGCCATCAGGGCCTGATGATCAGGCGGTTCTGAGAAAACTCTGACACTAGGGTTTGTTAGGTGCAGCCAGGAGCGTAGCTAGCACCGTATCTGCCGTATCAAAAATACGGGGCCCCGGTAGTCTAGGGCCACAATACGCGACGTAGGAAGAAGTTTGTGACATCATACCCACAACTTCATTACAACTACTAGGTATGCCGACTTGCACCACTGCATTGTTAGTCATATATAGATACATATATATTTATTACATACTTCTGTATGTCTGGATGTCGATGAAATTTGTTAGTCAGAATCTAAAATATAAAAGTGTAAAAAGCAGACGAGTGTTAAAGTGGCTGACTAAACCTATCAGAGGTCTGTGAGAAAGACTAAGTAAGGCCCCCTCAGTGATAGTGTTGACGCCACCTACTCAAGATTTCAAGATTGCAACGAAATTTGTACACTTAGCTAGCGGAGTATCCACTTTCTAGAAAATCAAGGAAAGTCAGAAAAGTACTACGTGGACAGGGATTGTCAGGAAAAAAAACAACAAATTGGTCAAAAGTAAAAAAAAATGCTGAATTTCTTAAAAACAACATAAGCTTAAAAAAGAACTACGAATTATATTACTTGTGTTCCTTAACAAAATTCGCGCTCGCTTCGCTCGCGCTCTAATTATTCTATCATTTAATATTTCTAAGATTCCAAGTTCCGAAACAAAATGACCAAAAGGAATATTACCCTTATGGTTTCCCTTTGTCTATCTGTATGTCTGTCCATCTGTCACAGCTGATTATATTTCAAATTAAGCTATCGATTTGGAACATTGTATTGAGTGGCTGCGCCCACTATCTTTTTTGGGGGCAGGATCCGAGTCTAGGCCATATTTGACGAAAAATTTCGTCGGAAAACGATCGTCCGTTGTGGTAAATGGTTCTCTGTACTATTATCCATAGGTATAATTGAGTGGAGACCACAGTTACGCAAACGTGTGACGCCTTTCAGAAAGATAAAGTGACTATCTGCAGCAAGCGAAAGGACTGCGACAGAAAACAGTGTACCAATATAATCATCTAGGCTAATGATGATTAGCTAACAGCGAATTGTTATTAAGTCTTTGAAACATGCATTTTTTTTCATATTTTTGTCTATGGGCAAACAGATTTTTTAATGTATTTATCACTTTTCTATAAGATTAAGCTGAAATGAGCTAAGACTGCCCCCCCCCTAACACAAATCCTGGATCCGCGCCTGATCTCATTATCAAGCTAAAAAAGAAGTTATAACATCTTCTACAATGGGCATAAATAAATTTCAGAATGTGAACACTGCCAATAATGTTGGGTGTAGGTGTTAATAATTTATCATACAAGCACTAGCGCTGAAAACATCCGGATGTGATAACAACTCCAGTAAATATACCACATTATGACAAACTAAGTATATATTTCCGTCACCTTCAAGGCTTTATTTTGAAAGTATGAAGTTTAAACTTTCAGCCTACAGAAGTTCAAATTAAGCATATGGTACATATATATACCTACATACTCTTTTATGTAGGAAATTAAATACAAACTCTACAGTATCTACTTGCTAAATTAAAAAGTATATGTATAGATATCATTAATCACGCGACACTATCACACTACCAATTAAATGTTAGGATCAGCTGTACACACACTTCGCAAATTTAATCTGTCTTTTCCCTTTGCTGTGACCGCCACAGCACTTATAGAAACCATACAGAGACTCATAGAACAATCCAGAAGTTCTCATAACATTATGTTACACGTCTGAATGATACTGCATATAAGGAGAATAAAGCAACTTTATCTGATCTCCACAAATGTGCTCCCATTACCATCTGTACTAACTGGGAAGTAATAAAAACAATGTAAACTACTATTACCGAGCGAGTTTCTGAAATGATAAGTTTGGATACGTATTTCATGTGTGCGGTTTCCGCGGCGTGCGTGATTAAGGGCGATAGTTGTGCCGTGACGCAACACGCGTATTTTCGGCGGCAATATAACGTATTTCGTCCATAACGGTCGTGCTGAAATGTGAACCGACGCCTCGCCGACAACTGCCCGAACTTCGCTATTAATTGAGCTATTAACTGTGAAAATTATTCCTTACGTACATAATAGATATTTAGTTCACAGTTATTTAGAAATAGACCATTTACGACTTGCATATAATTGACTTTTATTGCACTTCCCGGTGTATTTAAGTTAACATCTCTTAGAAAATCACATAACAAAAAAGGACGTCATCGTAAAGCAGCATATGGAATTATAGGTACTCGTACGTCCCCTACCTACCTATTGTAGTGATTTATCGAGTATTCTTAGAAGACTTTCTTTTGTCTCTCCAAAGTGAATGGTCGCAGTTAATTATCCGCATCTGTCTTTCGTTTTCTCGAATTGTATATGACATGGTAATCTCTACTAGGACGTTTTGCATTTAGTAATCCTAGACGTATTGAAATATTATATGGCATACTATTAATTTATTTGGCTGGATAATGATGTGTAATTGGCCTCACTAAGTCAAGCTGTCTGGCATCAAAACCGCGAAAATATACGCCGTATATTTTCACAAGATCTCTATTTTAAAAAAAACAAACAAAGAAGTTAACACCAATTTCTTCTTAAATGTTCTCTATTATTAGCAGCTAGTAAATAATAAGGCTCTAAACATTAAGTAATTAATTTCCCGTCGTAAGCTAATATCACCTTGCTTGGAAAGCAAATCGTTAATCGGCCTAGAACGGCTATTTATTATTGCTTGAGTGGATGCCTAGATGCCTGTCTTATTATCACGATAATCACCCCATAAGCTAGCATTGATACACAGTCTTCTATTTTAGGTAGTCTTTATCCTGAGTTACCTACAACAGTAACAGGTACTAGTGATATTTCAAATAAGTAGAGTATCCCAATAAGTAGGTCGAATTTAGCAAGTGCTATTATCTCAATGTTGTTCTAATCACTGCGCTGGCCATCCATGACTGTTTTGGTTGCCAGTCTTTTGTTTTCTCATCAGCCAGTCATCGGCAATTTGCAATAATTGTCAAGGTCTGCTTCTACAATTACACGGAAAAGGTTTTCTTATTGATCAATTATATCTTGACAATCCTTTTCAACCGATCGAGACGGAGACGAAACTAAGACAATTAACTGACAGTATAATTATTATTATTCAAAATAAGTATTTACACCAATAAAACCCCAATATCTGGATCTACCATCTGGTACTCTAATCAAAGTGCTGGTGAATTTTTGACGAATGCCCAAGTAAGCCGCTACATATCTGAATAGCAAAAACAGGCAAGATTTGTAGATAAATAGGCCACTAGTACTATTAACATACTTTGTCACAGTCATGGAAAGGCAGTGAATGAACCCATTGGCAAATGCTAGTATAATTTACCTAGTTTGAGAAAGCGCATAGTTCTCAGATTGATGGCTCTATTAGCACCATAAAAGCTTTGCTTGTGACTCCATAACTTGCGTGCGGCACATTCATGCTCCTGCTGATTCTAGTATAGATATACACAATAGTACAATATTTCAAGCCTCCGTATGGATGTCGCAAGTGAGATGTAGATCTGTATGTCGCCCCCAAGCAATTACATGCAACATTAGCGGTGAGACGCTAGGTGTTACGTCGGTGCAGCCATCAACGTGGCAACGCAATTTGCCAGCAAAATATTTTGGTACAAACTGGTGCACTTAAAATGCTATTACCTTACTTGTGCAATAAGTTGCAGAAGCTTTAAATGATAATGTGCATGAAACA
The DNA here is from genome assembly GCA_963891755.1 of Pyrrhia umbra. Taxonomy (NCBI): domain Eukaryota; kingdom Metazoa; phylum Arthropoda; class Insecta; order Lepidoptera; family Noctuidae; genus Pyrrhia; species Pyrrhia umbra. The sequence continues at coordinate 4,158,430 of OY982923.1, read as the reverse complement.
AAGATAGCTTTGCAAGTACAGGCGTAGGAACCAGTTTGATTTTACGTGTTTCAATATCGGATGGGCAATACCAGACATGGTGTGCGTTTGTAGTATCGAATTGCAGTTGCATCGAATTTTTAACACATTTAACGACTTTAAAGACTCCTTTGAAACAAGACAGCACTGACGTCAGCTATTCACGTTTCCATTTAACCTCTCGCCATTCGCCACGTTTGCCTACATTGACGAAGCGCAGCCAATTTCGAGGTCGCCAGTCATGGACGCCGCATTCTAGACCAAAGAGGATATATATGACACTACGAGGCCTCGAGTTCAAAGCACTCAGTCAAGTTGGCAATTATTTAAAATGTATTATTCTGACACAAAAATGCCAATTCTTCAAGGAAGCTATTCAAATCTTATTTATCAGAATAACTGTATAAATATGTTCTATTGTTCCCAAATTAGGCTTGATTACGATTCAGGCGGTACAGGCGTGGGCGAACTGGGATTGTTTACAGAGTGTCTCAACTCCTAAAGGCGCCTTAACGACGGACGCACTTTCTACATGAGCACAAGTTTAAATCACGATATTGATATTATCTTTAACTGTATTCCTTTTCTCAAAACGAATGGCATGTAGTATTCTGCATATAGCAACTGGTTTGAGACTCTAACATGCAGATAATGCTTTTTCACAGAGAGATTGCCACAATGATAAATCGGCATGAAGAGATTATGAATGATACTGTGGCCTTGAACTGACATACAATGTGAGTGAGGCAGCACGCCACTTTTCACCAAAAATATAATATGAGCAGGCATTTCGTGTCTTCCAATCATCAGTGGGTTTCATGACAAATCAAATTTATCGTCGTTTCAGGAAACTTTATATATCGCCGTTCTGCGAATGATGCTCATTCGGATGGTCTATATTTGCTAAAAATGATTCACATATTTTTTGCAATAATTGCCAAAGTTTACGTTAGCATCTAACAAACTAATACCAATGAAGATTATGTAATGAAATCCTGTGCTATCTGTACATTGAAGTGTTGTATTGGAAGACTGTTAAACTCACTAACACATCCACTTTTTAAGATAAGTCCCAAAAATGCCAGCTTTGTTTCAAACTTCGTTTCAGAATTTTCAACAATGTCACCGTTCGTCTCACTCAATTTCAAAACCCTTTCCCGGACGCAAAGTTATTACCTGAACCACAACATTATTTTGTACTGTTGTTTGTAACAAAACATCAAAAATATCTAAAGTAAATCCACGTCGAAAACATTGATAGGTTTTACCATAGCTACAAGGAAAACTTTTATCTCTTTACTAACACGTACGAACCAACCACTGATAAGCAGATATAACATAGTTGTACCACATTCCAAGTATTCCTATATCCCAATCACGTATTAATTATTGCATAAGTACCAGATTAAATACTAATCTTTGATTCAACTAACGTGATGATAATTGTGATAGCCTTGGAACAATACGATGTTTCTGAATATAGAAACATGGACTCGTATAAATCAAACACGTAATTCACTTTGCATCGGCATAAATCGGTTTAATCCCGACGGACGGGCGTCATACATGAGTTTATTATCACAAATCGAATATATGCACAAATCATACATTGTTTGGAGTTGAGTTGAGTTACCATCTTCAAAGGGATTTACAGTAGATCAATCCAAAATTAAGATTGACAATCAATTTAAACGTAAACCGGATTGGGGATCTCAAACTGGAATCGAAGAGTATTGAAACCTAAAAGAACCAATTTTGATTTCGCAGGCCTATTTCCTACGCAAGCAGATAAAATGTTCATGAACTTCTTTATACTCGTGTTCAAACCAAATTAAGTTTTTAATAAAGTAACCTACTTGAAATACTACTATTCTAATTAATAGACCTATTTAGGAAGGCAGTAAACACATTTTAACTCAGCCTTAATTGCCCAAAGCGTGATTAGTATAAATAGTAGCTTTTGACAATTGATTTAAAACACTCTTCCTACGATCTATCGGAACTCAAGAGGCTGCAAGATTGATGGTTCATTTGCAGCTTGCTTGATTTGAAAGTTTATCTGACGTGAATAGATCCGAGTTGTTTTGTTGTGTGTCTGTCGGCTGGAGAGGCAGGTATGTGCGGAACGTCGGCCGCTCGGTTATAATTAGCAGTCTTTTGACACTCTAGCACTTTCTACGGCAGTCTTCCTGGAAAATCTGTTCAGTTGACAGACGGCATATTTTCACACCTTTTTGGTTTTACAATCGACTTACTATTTTCAATACAAGCATTATTTGAGATGCACTATATAATCTCCACAACGTTCCCAGATATGTCCTATTTTGGTGGGCGGGATTTCGTATTCATAGTGTATTCAAAGAAGTCCGGAGAGTGCCTCAAAAATTGTTGGATTTCACATACTAAATAACTACATTTAGGATTTTATCAAAATCACCGAATTCCATCCCCGAAGTGTTGCACACAGTAATCTCACCCTGATTCTTATCTGATCTTATCATAAAGATTTATCATTCCACGATACGTCCTATTAGATCTTCATTATCATGTTCAATAAGTTACTTTATTTCAAGAAAACTGACACACACACTTTTAGATATAGTTTTCAACAGTGCGTGCTAATGAACAACCAATCACAAAGTAAGGAGGTGTGAAAAAGTATGTTGACACAGTCCATTCAACTTCAATTTGTTAGGCTTACTTTTCATGTTAGTTAGTTATATACCTCTGTTAAGGTTAATATGATTAATAAATTGTTGCAGAAATTATACAAAAAAACGAATCATTATGCTAGTACAAAATTAAAAGTGAATTTATTGAAATATTTTCATTTAGTAATTCATGCGTGAGTACAGGTCATGAAGATATGAAACTCTTGGTGAACTTAAAAACAATATTTCAAAGGATCATTTGAATTGCACTGGAATTTTTGTTTGTGTTGAGAACTAGTAAATTCTGCCGGTCGGCAAACTGGTTTCTTATTCAGCCAGCAGCTGAGATTGCATATTTTATTCCTGAGCAAGAACTTCCAACTTTTGACTGAATGTTACTTTAAAATAGAAAGTATTCTATTGTCTTGAGGTGTATGGGAAAAACTACGCAAAAGTAAATTTAGCTGGTTAACGCTTTCGCTACTGCTGATAAATTTCCCTGCGATAGAAACTGGCAACATTAGCCATTATGTGCGTTTAATTCGATAAATCACTTTCCATGTATTTTATTCTACGGAAACGCGTAGAATTAAGTTTATATAAGATGATTCTCAGATAACAGGAACTTTCAGTTATCAAAACCAAAGTTTTGCTAATAAAATAACTTAACTGATTGAACAAAATTTGGCTGGTGTTGCTAGTTAGATAAGTTAAGTAATATTTAAACCTGATGAAACCACAATACCGACTAGTGATTTATTCAGAAAGTTTATTGTCGAAAGTATTCAGACGGGCCAAAGCTGAGCATAGTTAAATGTTATTTCAATAACCACGAATTTTACAACGAAAATTTAATTAAAATTCAAAGTTCGTGTGTCGGTACTAAAAATAAATAATCGCGTCATGTGGCAGGTTGTTAGACCAACAACTGAAACATTTCCTCGATGGCAGGAAGATGCGTATGCCATAAACACGTACGAGTATATCCGCACTGGTTAATTGCCGCAGTCTGCGCCCGCACTGATTGCGCATCAAATTGCACCAGTGAAAGCCACGAGTGATACATTTAGTGATGACTCGTCCAAATCACTGTGGGAATATTTGAATATCATTCAAACGTACATAATGTACCTTTATCTCGGGCAGGTATGCCCAATTGCCTATCTACGTAAAGACAAAAGTGCCTAGTTAATATCGCTCGCAAATTGATAAAGATTAATTACTAACTTAATTGTTTATATTTAATTAACTGTAGCGGATGTAATGCAAAAAGTTTTTATTAACATCCAATGCAATGAAGAGATTTAATCTTGGCTAGAATTATAGACCGAGAGCTCTATGTAATTGAGTGTAATACGAATACGATTCATACGCGGAACAAGATATTTTTTATTATGAACTTTCACCTACACAATGGGAGCTTTGTAACAAGGCATGTAATAGCTTAAAATTGATTTTTTATACCACGTGAGAATTATCAATTGTCTACGCCCCATTTGTACGTGTGCACGTGTTCACGTAATATCGAAGAAGTAGATCTATGGGAATTCATGTATTAGGTTATGTATGAAAGTTACTTATTAGCAATCGCAATTACTTTTTACGTTATCTTTGTTGTAAGAAAAAATCAGTTGCATGCTCTACTAGCGCATTTACGACACTACCTCGTCCAACAACCTATGCATATTCGTTGTTTCGATATAAATACAAGTAACGCGTTATTTTGGTGTCACGGACTACACTGCGTGCAACGCGCTGACCTCTCAATGCGGTGTACGCAGGCTCCGCCGCAGACCTCAAATCTGGGTCATTCGACCGCCGGCGCCACCCGAAAATGTCGCTCAAAATACATATATTTCAATCTCCATTCCCCAACATTTCTTATAAGACGTAGCCACGTAGGCGTGGAACTGTCAAAATGTAATCATTTCTCAACATAGAATGTTTCCTTTCCTCCTGTTTCCGGGTTCTGAAGTATTCTTAGTTTCCCCGGAATTGCGCAAACTCTGCCGTAATCTGCAAATATAGGTCTTTACATTCAGTCACGTTGCGTTGCGTTACAAGTTAGATCACATGAGATTATATACCTATGATGGATTGTGTTATACTGAATATCATATTGCATTTGCATCCAATGTGGCGCGAATTCGTCACAAAGTCACAATGCGTTCATTTACTTGCACTAACGCCTTAGCAATTTCCTGTCATGCGCCACGTGTTCCCCGGCGTCAGTTACTCACTATCCTTATTCATTTTATAATTTTGTTTCTGTTTTATGTTTCCCTGTTCCAAATCAGGCTACTAAAGCTCTAATGAATTATTGTTTGTTGTAGAAGATAATATATTTTTCTGAATTATCGTTAGAAGATATGCTCTTAAGTGTTCAGATTTCTGACATCATTGAAAAACTCGCACTTGTGAGGGAATTACCTTTTAGTGTATTATCAGACGCATTGATCGCGGATTTAAGTATAATTAAATTAACCTCGAAAACATTTTATTTAATTTTAATGTTACAAAGGAACACGAAAGCTCGAATAAGAGCAGGTTTGGCGCTTTCCAATGAAGTGTGTGCAACGTAAGGAAACCAGAGCAAGCTTTGCGATCACTTGATCAGTTCCTGTCGCAACGCAAATTATTCTCCGTTATTAAGTTAATTTGGGAATTATTTTGCTAAAAAGCAAACTATCAATGATTTGATGAATGAATGATTGACAAAAATCCTCTATGAGAAATAATAAGAGTAACAAAAACAGTTTATTATGAAAGAAAAATAAAAACGACCAAGTTTATCAGCCTACATGTGGACCGACGTTCAATCTAGATACGGTCCGTCAAACGTCCGGGTAAAATTAGCTTGGAGCTTGAGTTTACTCTTTTTCACTGAAGCGCTATCAGTTTTAAACCAATAAATAAGATTCCTGGTAACGTATAGGTATATTTTACATTTTTATAAGGGCAAATGAAAAAAAACTTTGGTCCATTTGAGAATATTTGGTGAACTCTATCAATTCTCCAAAATGTCTTTCTCACTCGATTTTGATTTTATTAAGCTTCTATGTAGGGAAACAGGACCAGTATTTAATGAAATTGCTTCTTGCGAATCTAGATATTATATGTAGTTGCAGTCTAATTCTCTTTTGGTTGCATCGCTAGTTCAGCAGTAACCATGCAGTCACGTTCACCCTCGCGTCAGCGCTGGACGCGTGCGTTGTGATTCTTACTTCACCTAATGTTTATAGTTTTTCCGCTGTTCACTTCATGTTCTAAAGGACTTGGTCAGATTATTTAAGTTACTCGTGTGACTTTATTTATGAAGTGCTAACCGGATTTTGGACTGAACATTCGTTTTCTTTTTGTTGGATGTCGTGTAAGTACTTTTCGTTTATTTGAATTTCAGCGTTTATAGCTTAGACTTTATTGCGGATATACATTTTATTTTGTTATGTATGATATTTATGGATATGTTATGTTCATTATATCTATATTTTAATGTTCGTGTATTAGATCCATAATATAATAGGTTTGCAATGTCTAATAGTTGGCATAGCCGGCACAAGCCGACGTGCGGCGCCCGTTTTGAGACCGGTTCGAAAGTGAGTGTTTTGTTGACGAAACCGGATCGGTTAATAATTACAAACATAATGGAAGCATGCATCTGCTTCACAATGTTTTCCTACACTTCGATAAACATGCAAAATGTAATGCTGTGCAACAAAACAGCAACGCTGTACCTACGTTATGAGATCAACTATTCGATTCGTAGGCATCCGAAGGCTTTACTCAAAAACTGATGAAGATATTATGACTCTTTAGGTTGAAACAATTTTATTCTTTCTAAATCCGAAATACTCCGAGCGTCAGATATAACTTAGAAAATGTCTGATAGAGTAAAAGCTCATTAATCAGTATTTCATAAGGTTTTTTTTTTCATTAGACTCCAAAACTTCTACCACTTTTTTGTGTAGAGGACAGACTTGTTTATTTTTACAGCACGTAAGTAGTTTGTAAATGAATAAACTCAACATCGGCGATCGGGCGTCGAACCCGTTAGATCGTTTTTAGAGCGACGACCTTGTAAGACTTAGCTTAGATTAGGAGTTTAGATCTAAGGGACTTCCTTTCCTTAACTTTACGCCAGTAAAAATCATAAGATGCTTTTGCTGTCGAATTCACATAAAAAAAATCATCACAATGATCTCTAAATTATTCACCAAACTTAAGCAGTGAGCGTTCCAAAAGCCATATTGAGTGATGACGCCATACTCTTTGCCTCCAGCGAGTTTAGATTTGGATCTATGCAATTTTTTGTTGGGTACATGATGTATTGTTAAAATTAATTGACTAAAAATACGTAGGCTATTCGCAAAATACCTAAGTTTGAAGAGCTGTCCTATATTTAGTTTCTATTCCATCATATTTTATACTAATGGTAGTTATGAAAAAAAAAAAACCTTTTGTTGGTATCGTTGGTTTCCGCAAGCGTTTTCCTCACAATTTCCTGTAGCGAGTGTTCTCATCGTTCTGTGGCCTATTTTCCATTGAAGTGGTGTCGCGGCTAGGGTAACACAGACGACGCCGGAGAGTCCGAGGCTTGTTCTACACTTACGAGGCTCGTCAGCAGCCACACTTTGCTCAATGCCACATTCTTAAATGTCATGACGCTGTGTCCGTCTATTTTAGTTTGAGTATTTAAGATTGAAAATATTGCAGCGAGCTTTCAAGACTACAGTCATATCATGTTAAATGGAAAATAGGAACCTATACTCCTAAGTATACTTTTCGAGAAACCATATATAGGTATCTGGAGAAAGCTAACAAAACTCGTCTCCATAAAATGGAATGAATATTCTAATGAAATCGGTTAAAAAAGTTTTCGTTTGAGATCTATCCCATGCACTGGTTTACAAAGTACATCTCGTGTGGACTTGGCCTAATAATAATTTATAAGGACGTGCATAATACATAAGTTATTATGGTACCATTATTCTTTTGTCCGTCTCGTCTGGTCCATTGTCAGAACTTTGTGAGAGTTGCTGCAATATTCATTATAATAATGAATGTTGCCTACGTTAATATTTTCTAAGTGTACCAAGAAAATATTTGCATCATCCACTAAGTGCTTGTTTGATGAATAGTGTATCGGTTTCCTACTTGCACTGGAATACTGCCAACTTTCCGATGATGTCAGACTGAGTATTGCAGAAAAAATATTTTTTTGGGATTGGTAACGTTATCGTTTCAAAGTCAGGAACCTTATTTGTTTGCGGGTGTGTATTTTGGTGCAGCGTCTTGTTTTCCAGACGTACATGTTTATCGTCTAGTTATAGGAGTGAGATCGTAAAACCGTAGCGGTTGGCTGGCGGACTTTGTGCGTGTTTACTTTGTGTGGAACCCGCTTGTTTAATGTATATTTTTTTTCTTCCTTCTTGAATTTGACTATCAAGATATTGTACCGATTTAGTCATCACGCGACAGTAAATAGTGGCGCCGAATCGCCGCGACTAAGAGCCCCCGCACACTGGCCACTTAGTGGCGGCCACGCTTCAGCCACTAGTGGCCGCCACAACCTGCGGACGCGTTTCTTCATACATTTTATATAGAATCGGCGCACACTGAGCGCTTGAGTGGCCGCGTCCGAGCCACAAGCTGCGAGAGTCGAGCGCGCTCGCTACTTGTGGCTGCGTTTTGTCGTTCGACTCGTGCGCATACACGGCCACAGTTGCCGGCTTCTTCCCACCCCTGCGCGCCGCTCCCCAATCCCGTCTCCCGGGTCTAGTCTTGTTGTAAGCTGCGTACTGAATGCACGTGCATGATGTCCACGGATCCGATTCCTCATTTTGATGTAGACGCTTTTATTTCCGATGTCGAAGAGCGACCCGCTATTTGGGATTTAAAGTCAGATTTGTATAGCGACAGGGGTAAGAAAACTGAAGCTTGGGAGGAATTGTGCCTAAAATTTATTCCAAATTTTAGTGAAAAAAATGTAGCGGAAAAAAACAAAGCAGGTAAGTTTTTGGACAATTTTATTTTACATTATTATTACTTATATATTTATTATATTTTATTATTTTGCCAAGGTACAGCTCCCTCGTTGCTAATAAAATAATCTTTCAATATATCTCTGGTGTTTAATGAACGACGAGATTGCACGTGGGCGTTATCGATATCGTGAAGTCCTGGTACAGTCAATGTATGATGGAAATTAAATCCATCTCTCTGACGAACAAAGTTGTGTAGTATACAACAGGCCTTCACGATGTCTTCGGCGAAATCTATTGACACATTCAATGGTCGATGTAGTATTCTCCACTTATTCACTAATATCCCAAAGGCACACTCGATATGACGCCTGGCTCGAGAAAGCCTATAGTTGAAAATTCTTTTTTCAATATTCAAGTGTTTTCCTGAATAAGGTCTCAACATGTGTTCTGCAAGACCAAAAGCTTCATCACCAACAAAACAGTAGTTTACAGGACCAGAACTACTAGAAATTGCTTTTGGTGCAGGTAAATTCAGGGATTGGTCTTCCAATTTTTTGAATAATTTCGATTCTTTATAGATAGTCGAATCTGAAGCTTTCCCATAAGAGCCGACATCAATAAATGTGAACTTATAATTCACGTCACAGATAGCTAGAAGTACGATGGAAAAATAGTGTTTATAATTATAATATAAGGATCCGCTATCTTGAGGCTTAATAATCCTTATATGTTTTCCATCAATTGCACCACAGCAATTTGGAAAGTTAGCATATTCTTCAAACCCCTTAGCTATTTTACTCCACATCTCTTCAGTTGGTTGTGGTACGCAGATATCTTGAAGTGATGCATAGATCAATTTACATGTTTCTTTTACAATCAATCTCGCAGTTGACGCACCACATCGATATACTAATTCAAAATCACCAAATGAACAACCAGTAGCAAGGTACCTGCAACAAAAAGAACAGATTAGAAACCTTTGATTATGTTATTTTTATGTTTCAGCATCCCAGTTGCAGCGAAAATGGAAAAGCCTTCGTGACTGTTTCAAAAGAGAACACTCTAAACAAATGAGCGTTAAAAGTGGATCTGCATCATCGAGTCGCAAGCCGTATATATATTATCAACAACTATCTTTTTTAAAAAACTTGGCTGACACACGACGTGATCCCAGCCCATTACCGAACGAGGTACACGATGCGACTGAGAGAAAAAGGCCAAAAAAGAACAAGACAAATAATGAAGACATTCAAGCAGAAACTGATATACTTGTTAGTATTTCAGAACAATTACAATCTCGTCATTCTAACAAGCATGAAGAAGACGCTGACCATAACTTTGCTTTGTCCTTGGTCCCGCACTTTAAACAAATACCCAATGAATTTAAATTGGATGCTCAAACCGATGTATTGATGGTACTAAAAAAATATAAACAGTATATGCGAACATCACAGAATCAACAACATGGATATTTCACATCATCATTTCAGGAACCACGCTCATACCATACTATGCAACCATCTACTTCGGGTTATCAACCGACTCCGCGTCCATCTGCTTTGGGATATCAATCGGCTTCGCGTCCACCTTCTGTGGGATATCAATCAAATTTTGAGCATGACTTTTCCGTTAGCTCGCCATCTGCATCTGATAATACTATGAATTCTGTTTTGTCAGATGATATAAATGAACATCTTTTTGACAACTGACTATGTAAAAGTAAATGTGTATTTGTTATAAAAACTGTATATCTGCGATATGTAACTTGATTTAGTTTGCGATTTTTCAATTCTCATTAATAAATAATTTCTATTTCAATTTGGCTTTTTTAATTGTTTGTTTTACGTTCTAGAATCCACGTGAGTCGCAAACTAATAGAAGCAAAATGATACGAATGAATGATACTTACCTTAAAGTTATAGCCAGCCTTTCTGTTGGAGAGATGCTTTTTCTCATGCGTGTATCTTGATGTTTGAGGTCATCGTGCAAAACGCTAAGTAATTCATTGAATGAGTTCACGCTCATTCTAAAATACTTGAAGAACTTATCTGGATAACATTTTAACTCTTCGAACAGCAATTTGTGCTGTCCATTTTTATTGCGTGATGTCAGAATTGGATGTACCCAGTGACGCCGATGAATTGGTCGTCGATGGTTCTGAATTCGGCGCCGTTTTCTACGTTTTAGAATAATAAGCAACAATAGCGAAATCAAGAGTGCGTCCATTCTTGGGCAACACACGTCTACCTCTGTCGAGATACTTGCAGCTAGTGTCTGACGCAAGTGGCAGCCACTGGTGGCTTGATGCGGCCACTAGTGGCTGCCACTGGTGGCGGCGTGTAGTGGTCTAGCCGAACTACTGGTGGTCGCGTTTAGTGGCGGCGACTGGTGGCCGTAATGTGCGAGGGCTCTAAGTCTGGTTTTTGTGAAAAGTTGTCTTACCTCAATAGGTTATTGTTACGCGACCTTTTATGTCGAGCCTCATGGGAGCATCCATTTTAGGTAACCTTTATTCCATAACAAAAGCACAGGTCGTTTATTCATGGATGATATTTATGGGTCTATTAGTTTGTATTCAATAAAATGGTTGGTTGCTTCGGTGTATAAATATATAACTGCTTAGGAGTTGGAACGTGCGGGTTAAATTAACCATGACGCTAATCCAATTTGGCTATTATCAATTGTTTTTTGTTTGTTGCACTATAATGTGAGTGATAAAGACGTTTGTGGCCAGCCAATTGAAACGTTCCCCCGTCGGCCACACTTTCCCGGATGTAATTGACCATTTTGCGCCTTTGGCACTTCCATTGTATGCAGTCCTCGTAACCGCCAATCGCTGTGATTGCTTGTGATGTAACGCTTAAACAGCTTAGGTGCCCAATGGCAATATGGAGTAAATAAAAATCGGTCCTATCTCATATTTTGCGCAAAGCAAAATATTAACAGTATTGCACATGGACGGTCAGTAATAACGGGACATTATCAATGCAGTAATGATCGCTTAAAAACTTTTGTAAAGAATAAGCAAGAAAATACAATTGTGTAATCGAATACATACAGCATGGTGCAACCGTCTGCAGAAAAAAGAATATAAGAATCGTTGATCAATATGCAGACTTGGTCGCAGTACAATGCAAAACAAAGGAGCAACGAACTTGGAGGAAGAGTCCTTGCCATAAACGGTTCTCTAGCACCATATTCGAACAGGCGGTGAATCATTCACGTGACAGACATTCTATTTCGGGTATTGATTACTGAAGGAACTGTTACATCAGTACTATTAACGATTACTGTGGTCAGGTAGTAGACGGCCAAATAAAGTTTCATTCATAGATAGCTTACTGAAAACAGCGTCATAACATTCCTGGAGCTATCTAAAATAGGCAACTGAAATGTACGGCGAAAGCTTGGATGAAATAGATGGGCAGAAATTAACCAAACATCTAATAAATTCCGACCACTATCTCAGACAATTTGCTCTGCTTAGCGTGATAATTAAACTATATTTCTCATAATTTATGTCGAGAATACGCTTGCTGTAAGTCTACTATTACTAAATCTACAAGTTATATGAAAGGTAGTTTTAGGATTTTATAAAGTGCCTTTTATAACGGTTCTACGATATAAATTTATGGACCTGGTCTGGAATAAATGCTCATTATTATAATAGAACTTTGTTCTTCGGACTACAGTTAGGACTACTAGGGTCACGACTCACACGTGTAGTGCATGAAACTAGATATAGAACATAATAGAGGTTGAATTGCTTGTATTTTTGTTCTTTGGTAGTTACTCGTCTAGACTGGATATTGAGACGCGTCTACTGAAAAATAAATATTCTTACCCATCTGCCTGATCTCTCTACTCGTAACTTCACAATCACACCGAATTGTGCCTTACTTTTTAAGGCTTCGTATTCGAAAAAGGTATCTACTTCATTGGTTCAATATTCCCTTCCAACACTGTTGGATTTCTCGTTAATATTTTATCCGGGGTCACACGTGTTTTGCCCTGGTTGTGTACAAAAAACACGTGCTCTTGACACAGCTGCCGTCCATCTATTTTGGTGCCGTCAAATGAGTTTTTCCCTTCCATGTGTTTATTAATTATGTTGGATAGCGTGGCTTAACCGTTGCGGGTTTTATCAATTAATGTTATTTTTCCGAGTTTCGGGTGATCCAATTGTAGTTATTTAAATTTGATTTAAAATTAGTGTTTTCAAGCATTTTTTATAGTTAAGGAAAATTTGCTGTCATTTGAGTACCTGCCTATCTTACCTAGGTATCTTCTTTTAAAATTTAACGCAACTAATTCAACAATGTAATGCAGTGCTATTAATTTTCTTGCGTGTGAATTAAATTGACTTTAACAATATCTTAGTATACTACATAAAACAGTTAATTTTTAATTTTAATAAAATTGTTTTATGTAGTTTCTCTTCTGGTACTTTTCAAGATTTGCAATCTTGGAATCTGGAAACGTTATTAGTGAAATTAAGAAAGAAATAACTCTGATATATATTTAGTAGTCTATCTGCATGCAAACTTATTAAACGATTGAAGTTAAACGTACCTATTCAATCATTCTCATTATTTTTGTAATCCTAGTCAAATGAACATATCAAGTTATTACGCAATGCTTAGTTCCAATTATAAATAATTTTTAACGGAATTGGCATTCATTATTTCCACTAAAATTTAACATTAGAGCGCGTGTTGATTACAAATGTATTAGGGTTTATTAAAGCAATTTGACTTTCCTGTTATTGAGATACAGCGTCATAATTTTATAAATAGTTCATTAACGTTTGAATTTTGATTAGGCCAACGGTTATTGAACGAATCCAGTACTTACAGGAGTCAACAATGCACAGATAATATGTTAGCAAATTAATGATGTCTCAAAACGTTTTCCAATACTACTGCACTTAAATAGACTACAGGGCGAGAGGCGTTCAATCCCGTCGCACCCATATCTTTCAAATGATAAATACATTTCATACTTCATTTACAGTTACAAAATCGTACGAGACACTACAACTTAATATTTCTAGCTCCTAATAAGTTCTCATCAATGTATCTCTGAGACCCCAAAAAATGGTATAAAATATATCTTCTAAGGTTTACATTTTTAAGCATCTGATTCTAAATTAGAATCCAGTTTATAAACTGGTAGTAAACAATTGGCTACACGTGGTGATTTACGCTCTCTCTGCGTACGTATAATATCTGCTAAGTGTTCATAATGAATAGACATTCGCGTGTGGTCGGTACCGGCTGCGGGTTGGCCTGGCGCTAACGGAAGTCGGTTATTTAGCGAATCATGCGACTTAGGGTGCTTGTGGACTGTGTTGGCGTAGAGCTTTAGTGTGTTACTGTAGTGTGAGTGTTATATATTGCGACTGTACCTACCTTATATCGGATTATTGGGTAAGTAGCATTTAAGCTGTTGCTAGACCTACAAAAGATTTGCGCTTTGTTTTTAGTCTTTCACTTTTAGACAAAGACTCCCCTTTTCCTTCAAAAATGTCATACTTTTTGCTGATTCCATCCAATTATAAATATCCACAGGAAAATTATATTTTTGTTATATATATAGAATTCAAGTATCAATGTGTCAAAATATTTCTGGAACTTGTATTTTGCGTCTGAAGATTGTTTTTCTATACAGAGTAATTCAGCACTTTTTGTGACTTTACATTGCACATTAGTCTTTATGTGCCTTTACTGTATCGCACAGAGTGTATTTATGTACGGCAGCTTGGGAGACCGGCCTTCACCCGACCGTCAGTGGCCAACGACGATTATCCCATTACTAGCGACTTCACCATCTAACCCTGTCATCATTATAATAGGCCTAGTAAGTAGATAAGTAGAGTCGTGGTAATTGCCCTTGTGAACATGTTTTAATTATTCAGCTTGCTTTGATAAATAGTCCATAGTCTGCTAAACCAAATGCGTGTTCAGGGAAGGTAGCGCTAACGATACCGATGGTAGCAGCTATGTTTTGAAAATGTTCAGACTTTGACAAATTAGTGTTATTAATTAAGTATAACACCCAAAGGACTGAATTAATAATCCCTGTTCAGTGAACTCTATATCCAAAGTATCACGGCTGCCGTGCCTAACTAATATATTACTCTCATTCAACGTTATGGCAAATGGCTAGTTGAAATATTAAAGTCAGTTGTAAATCATCTCATAACACGACGCTTTTCAATATAGGGCGGCATGCGGAAGTGCAGCCACATCCAACATGTTCGAGCATCGCCTTTTTAAAGTCCAGTCCAAACATGCCGAAATGAAATATCGGTAGAACTAATCCCGGTCGTATCCGACGTCCCGTAATGTTCATGTTTTATTAGTTCCCGGACTCGTATGTCCTACTAAGAACAGCTAAGATGAAGCTGGTACAGCAAACCACAGGTTGTTTTGGCTACGTCCTTATAAGCAGTCTACATGAATGCTGTACATTTCATGCTCTTTTTCCTTTCATATCGCGCAAATTCCTACAGATTACCGTTAAAAGCGCTTGAGGCGTAATCGTAAAGCAATAATAAAACGTGTCGACTGTAAAATTGCAATCGTACACAAAATGGCAACTGATGGTTAGGCTATGCCTAGGAGCATTGGCAACCGGTCTTACTCAGCTGTCTCCTGGAAATTGCATGGAGTGATAAAACCTTTAATTCTTGAGGTGATTGACCTAAAACTCGACGAATAGGGATAATAAATAGCTACCTTAATAATGTAATGGACGATGCAGTTAGCCAACTTTCGGCCGTATTGCGGACTTTTTACATCAAAATTAATGTGATTATAGAGTTTTCTCATTTCCAAGTTGCAGACGTTTCATAGATATATTTTAACATACAAGTGCCCCATCTTCAGGATTGGAACGCTAGGCACGCGACGAGACGGGATATATAATTAGATTCACCCGTTCTTGTAAATCCTTCTCCTTTTGGAACGAAAGTTTTGCTTATTACTGTAAAACGTTCATTCAGTACCTACCAGTGAAGAAATAAAACGCTCAGAAATTACTTCGTTCTGCAACATTTCACATCAATTTACTAACTTTGCCAATTATTTTTTTTGGCATTTTCAGTGTTTATGTTTACGCGTTTTTATGTATGAAATTCTTAATTATTGGAATTACAATTCATTTTTCATTGCAGACAGTAAGTGTTAAATTATTTTGCTGTTATTATACAAATTATCTAACGATACAAAAAAAATGAAGTCTGTTTGCAATGTAAATAAAAAGCTTTTTAACCTTTTACTAAATGCTTATATATATTTACACGGTACCTATATAAAAAAAAAACTTTTATTTATTCCGATTTTGATGTAATTAGTAGCAACTTACTTTAATTTTACAAAAAGAGAGTTCTGCTCAAAACAATTACAACAATCGAATTTATACAACGCAGGTTATGCCGCGGGGATAGCTAATTTTAATATGACTTCAAAGTTATTGAGAATTTTCTGGCCTTGTGAAATTTCAAAGTCAATGGTTTAAGAAAATTTCAATGAAAACGTTCGCAGTTTCAGCATTATTTAGAAGTTTATACAAATTCGCATACTAAAGGCTTCTTCACGCAAGATGCCTGACGTCGTTAAGAACTCTCAAGGTTACTAATCGCCTCGGAAAAGGGTGGTTACGTAACCATTGTGTTTGTCTTAAAATGCGATCTTTTTGTAACCAGCATATTTAATGGAAGAAAATGTCTTAGTTAATTTGTGCTGGTGACATTTAAGGTCAGTTGGTGAGCCCAAGCAAAAAAATTAAATGTCGCAATTATTTATCCTTACAGCTTGACGTTAGATAGCTGACGGTTATAAGGTATCTCGTTAATTATTAATTAAACGTGTTGCCATTGGAATTTTGTTCCGAACGAACTATAAATAAAGGAAAATATAGGAGGCATGTGCTGATAAGAGTAATTTAGGTAACTATTGCTTTTGTTGGCAAGCTAACAACCACTAGGTCGTGACTGCTTTATTCATGGAAACTTATGCATTTTAAATTTTTCATCCGCTATTCTTCTCTTTCAACTTTCAATTTGAAAAATTACTTGTGACCTCGCATCAGTCGCATCTCAGTAACCTAGTTTGGGGAATGTGTGCGCTTGTAACTGTCATGCTTTTTCCCTTAAGATGTTTGTGAACTAGAGAAGTAACAGTTACAAACGTTTGTACAAGCACGCAATCGTACAACAATACCGTTACTGGCTATAAATTTTAAGTGCATAAAGTAATTTTCCTTTATCGCCGCACACCATGACATTCCCGTGTGAAGTGGCCAACAATCTGGTGTATAAATCAATAGACGATTGAACTCGATACCCGTGAACCTCGGTTCCGCACCGTGCTCCGAGGATCTGATTGCAACCGATGCCCAGGTCACTTCACACAATGACACGGATGCAGGCCTGCTACTGGACCCACGTCTGAATGTCGCGTGAACTGTTGTATCGGGTTCGTTCGCCAATCGACGCACTCGTTCCGCTTGCATGGAGCCGAGCAGTGACTCACTGGGGATTTGTTCTGTAACGAATACCATTATAATTTATACTGGTAAAGAGTTTATGTAATAACAACCTAATATTAAACGAGACACAATTATACACTAATTCCTTGAACCTTAAAAAAAGCTTTTCTGATGTCTCATAAAATGTATTAACGATTCTACTAATAAAGAGTTTTTTTGGGACGACAGACATCGGTACGTTAGACTGATTTATTAGTCTGGAACAAGATAAAACATTTCTCAAATGGCATTAAAATATAATGTTACAGCCAAGATACTCGCAATGAACTCCACCATAGAGGTCATTGCGTTCTTAAGACTTGCAACCATGCCTAATACGGTCATCTTTAATGCAAGTTAATTATAAAATATGGTATACGATGTTGATATAAATAATGTCTATAACACCATTTTAGCAGATAGACTTGATGTAAAATTTCTAAGCATTTAAAATACAAAACGTTCTATTAACACAGATGTTCACCGTTATATAAAGTGGCATCGTTAATTAGCTTCTGTAATAACTGTTATCAAATGCGTATCTTACGTCACGATTGAGAATACTCATGTGCATCTGCATTACATTTCTTTACTCCGTGCTCTCAATTTTGGTCCCGGAACCTCGTGTGATTGTCTATTGTCAATTTTTCATTTTTGAGTTACATTCGCATCATATATAATCATTAACGCCTTTGATAGCTATGCGCTGAATAAATTTGCATTCTATTGACTGTTTTTATTATTTATTAGTGAACGTGTTTGGACTACCACGTGTGGTTTTTCATCTTATTGCATTCCATAACTCTCTTCTGTAGTATGACCTTATTTTGGGTCCGGTTTAACACCTTACGTGTAGGCAAGGTCGTACTGGATGATCACGAGAGCCTGCCATCTACGGCACTCGTCTCACCAGTCGAGAATCAAAGCGCACAGCCATATGGCCGGCACACCGGTCAAGGGCATCGATCACTCCCAGCACACTTGAGGACTTCAAAGGAAAATTATCAGCTTTGATAAATATTGCTTCGTGTAAACGCTATGACCCAGATTGCCAATAAAACTGCCAATGAAACTGCGTTAAGTGGCGCACAGAGCACTCATTCTTGATCGTTAAACAGTTACGTATTTGACTTCATTAAGGTCTTTTATGAGGTTTTTTTTGTAAAGTACCCTTACAAAATTGCTTCACAATTTCACGGGTTCCAAATTTTTCAGAATTGTTGTTATTTTTTCAATCACGTTTGCACGTAGCTGGAAAGCAATTTGTGATTGATTTCAAATCGACACAGCTGCCTTCTCACACCGGTGATTCGATTTCCCGCTCATTAACGAGATCAATAAGCTCGAAGGTACGCAAAATCGAAATTAAATCGTGTCATGCCGAGCCCTCGATGGCTGCGATAGGCAAGGAAAATTAAATTACCGGCTAACATTATTTGCGTAGGTTCGACTGGACAGGATATTGCTGTCTGAACAACTTAATGGACCTGTTTTAACACTGATTTTAGTTAACAGCTTTATTCCAGTTAACGAATTTTAAACCAAACCACCTAACGGAGTCATGGTCTTTTGAAAATGTTGCTAATTGTTAAAGTGTATAAGTTTGTCTTTTATTTAAGAAGCATCTCGAAGTTGCAGCTTTTGTTTAAATGTACGAGACTTACTACGTATGACAGTCAGCGCAGCTATCAGCAACATGAACATATTGTTAATATTTAGATCATTCAAACGCTTGACGAAAATTTAGAACTGTAGGTTAAGGAACAGCGTATCGGTCTTTTTATATTTCTTGTCAATTATAATAACAACGCAAATTTCACACATTAGAGAAAACTATCCAACTTTCTAACAGACTTTTAAAGCTAATTTAAACAGATATTCAAGCTGTTTTCTGTATAAGTGTAGTCTCTTTATTGTGTCATGTTCCCACGGTCGAGTATTTATTTAGTTAAATGCCTTTATTTTGTATTTATTTACAACAAATTGATAGCTTACTTTCTTTAATAAATGATTTTCAGCTATACTTCGTGCTTTTGTTTAAACTTTATCAGGAAAACTTACGATTACAGTTTTGAGAATCTGGGCAAGTAATACTACAACCACTCTCTCAGACGTAATTAGCAATTCTAAAATGTAATCTAAGTAAGTAATAAGTATGTTAACAATTATTGTAAACGTCAGAAGAACAATGTAATTTAAAAGTGCTTTATGCAACTCGTTTACATAATCATGATTCGTTTCAAGATCATGTAAATGTTTGCAAATAAGCTAGCGGCAAATCTATTGTTGCATCTCCCGAGATCTTTCTGCGTACGATCAATCCTTGCTCATTGTGCTGCACGCTGCACGCAATTGAATCGTCCAAGCACAACAGATTGCCAATTTAAGATCATTACGACTTCAATAGAATTACACTTTATGTAATTGACAAGGTTACAAGTCGTAAAGTAGAAGAATAAAAATAATGTTAAAAAATCAAGTTTGCCAAACTTTACTCTGAAACTTTCTATACTCAATATTGACTACTTTCCGCAACTTTTTACTTAATATTCATCATGACATTAATATATTACCAAAAGTTAATCGTTTCACTTGAAAATGTCGTTTGGAAAGCTGCACGGTTTTATCTACATCGATTAATAAGGGATTCAAGCATCGTCTACTTCGTCATTCCTTGCTATCTTGATGCGAATACTTGTTTTTCTTTGAATTCGTTGTCCACAGCTGCAAGCTTGATAATCTAGTGTGGGGCGTGCAATTATAATGATGCTATGTTATGTCTGCCTTTGGCTTGTTTAAAAATGGTAATAGAGAAAGGCATATGTGTATTGTTGGGTTTTAACATCGCCATCGGCTCCATGTGGTGACGCGCGGCGCGCCCCTCCGGTCGTCGGCATTGCTCGCCAGTTTATTTGGTAGTTCCATCCGCGCCCGTCTCGGATATTGACGTGTTTACGATAAGACTTTCCTCCGAAGTTGCTTTCAGTTGACTACTTGAAACTTCACTGTGGAACTGTTGTGCAATTGTTTGTTTGTTTTAGATTGTTGGTCTTGATTGCTTAGCTGATAGTCTAGACAGAACTGTTTCTGTTCTATAAACTTTCAGGTGAGTTTTGGTTTAGTAAAACTCAAGTTCTTACAATTTAATAAAATTTCAAAAAGTTGTACATAATCAATAATCATTAAGTTATAAAATTATTTCGTTATTTTTCAATAACTTTTATCAGGACTTCTAATTTTGTGGTATCAGATAAAATGCGTTTATCATCCTCGGCCCATTAAATTTGAATAGATACACATTCATAACAAGTTTCAAGGTCATTCAATATGACAATGCTGATGCATAACTTTGTATACACAAAAATTTTTTTGGTTTCAAAAAACTTTCGTTTCTGTAAGTCGGTTAAATATGTTCCCATACACGCTGTAAATACAATACCAAAAATGTAACTAATATTATTTTAACATACATTTATCATAATAATAATATAAAGTTGATTTCGTGGCGGTCACGTGTATACACACGGACACGGACATACGGAGCATAAGGATAACGTTTATTTAATTTCATGCATAGTTACTAATAATACCTATATAAATATTCCGCAATAATTCTATACATTTAATAGTATACATTTAATAGTATACACATGTGGCATAAACAAGTCAAAAAGACAAAAGTCAAAAAAAAAATTCACATAGACCTCTAAAAAATGAAAGATCAAATTATTTGCACATGTCTCATAGCTCTTGAATGCACAATGCATTTTATACGGCATTGCTGTAAAACAGCCATGTGTCTGTCTCCTTAACCAGTAATTTCCCAAAAAATCAATGTGAGTAAGCAATTTAACATTCACAGTGTGTAGTCAAAGCGAGGGTGGCCAACGTAGGGGAATCGGTGTTTATAGGGACAATAAAATTGTTGGCTAGGACAACATTCGCGTTGTTGCGAGATTACACTAATATTTGAACTTGGCACGCCATGATTTCCCCGATACAGCCTTCACCTTGCCTCAGACTTTATGCAATTATGTACTTTGTTTATGGTTAGGTACTGCGGCATCCGTGACTTTCAATTTGACTTTTCAATTGTTTGAAAAGAACTGAAAAATACCTTCCAAAAGTCCGTAACGTCACGAATATTTGAAAAGGAGTTCATAAAAATTATATTTCTAATTTAAAAGTCAGGTTTCGTAAACTGGATGACTAATTGTCTCGCTTAATGCAATTCAAATATCATTCACATTTACTGCTAAACACAACATGTACACAATCGAAAAACAGATATTCCTGTATAATATAAACATTATATTTTTCTCTTTTGCATGTTCGAATTGATGTTTTGTTGTTTTCTGTTGGCTCGCAGTCGACAGTCGGACTGATTCATTTTCATTATTAAAGTTTATTAAGATTCTTTACGAACTTCTCAAAGTTTCCTCTTCATCTAAAAGTCCACTTTATGCTACATATTAATAAGAATAAAATTAAAACCCATTCCATATTTATTATTCTGACATTTAGATTGTTTTTAACTTTTTTTTATGAATTAATCCCAAATTAGTAGATATTTTTAATGTCAACTTCGATATTTTAATACAAACAAAATTTTTGGAATACAATTAATTTCCAAAGTCGTTTCTTGAACATATACTTTATAATACTTATGGGGACTCTATCAGATTCTATAATGTTAATATCATAGGGGTTGGCGAATGACACGGGCCCTGTTATAGGACAAATAGGGGGTCGACACAGTGGCACAAAATTGTGATTTATGTGGAGCAACTGTCAAGGGCCTGGTTCCTGTTGACGTAAATGTCTTCATCGATATTCTAGTAAGAAATAGAATATAAAAAAAACTTATAAGATAATTCTTTGTACCTACAACGCAATTAATGTGACCATAATTGGTGAACATGGCTTTAATTCTATTCAGAATCTAGATGGAGAATCATATCTTATCCTTATTTATGAGCTGTATTTTTTCATTTGAGAATAAAAGAAAGTAGACTGAAATAAATGAATGTTAAATGTTGTCTGTATTTATCTCCAAGGATTCAGTGTTGAGCTTTCTACTTTATTTGGAGCAAAGTCACTAAGTTTAAAAGGTTTTCAAAGTTTGTAAATGGCCAGGCATGACAGGCAGGCGTCAAATGTTTGGAAGTTTTCAATAACCTATCTATCCTAAGATTTGCTTACCAGAGATAGGGTTTTGACATTAATTGTATGGAACTTATGTTAAAATTGTATCTCTAGTAAGTAAATCTTCGGATATATAGATTATATAGACTAGTGTATAGTCTTTGCAGCACAACCCATTCAAGTAAAGTTTTTTTTTCATATATCATTAAAGGTGCATTATTGGTGGCTTGTGTCTTAGCATCCGCATCATTCCGAGTTCCATTCCGTCTTCTCTCATTGCCGTGAAAGTCAGGCGACAGTTGCTCAGCCTAAAACCAGTAACTTGCTACACGAAAGACAAGGCAACAATTCCGGTATAGCTCGACCAGCTTCCTGGAAAGTGGAAACTGACAATTGATGTAAATCATCGGAAGAATATATAAATTCTTTCTATTGGTGCCCATAAATTCCAAAGACCGACAATAGAATCAATGGATGTTTGCAATTCACTATCAATAAGCGTCGATGAACGATAATAATAAAATGTCTCTCTGAACATGCTATATAATAAATAAATGACACGTGCTCAAACTCAGGTATGTATTCATATAATGGGAATAGCCTGGCGCTACACCGAGCCCTGTTTCCGGTCCCGCCCTGATCCGCTAATGGCAAAGCGAAAGGGTTACCAGTTACCACAATCGACCTATGTAGACTTATACACTTGTTTACAAAGGCGACATGTTTTATTACCAAAGGTGCAATATAATCGTATAAAAAATAACATGATATCTTATTGAACACAAATATTTGTTTACTTGTGCCGTTAATATCAATGGACCATAAGTAGCATGTACGTAATACAATTATTTTTGTTTTTATTGTAATATACATATTACTACTAGCTTTCTGCCAGCGCAATCGCCCGCGTGGGCCATACGAATTCGAATTTAAAAAAATGACGTAGTTTCATACAAACTTTTATCTCCTATTTCACCTCCTTAGGGGTAGAATTTCGAAAAATCCTTTCTTATCGAATGCCCACGTCATGCAAAGAACACACCCTCCATGTTTCAGGTCTCTACGATCAGCGGTTTAGGCTGTGCGTTAATCCGTCGTCATTCAGGACAAAGCATTTTATATGTATAAAGATATCTTAATATAACAGACTAAATACGTTGACGTATGTCCCCTGAGATGCACCCACTCGCACTTTCCAATTTATTTTCAGACCGATTCGAAGAAATCTTCGAACAAAAGATTAATCGATTGTGAAGATTTTGGGTTGGGCTTTAAACATAAACATATCTGTTTAACATCAGCTCATAAAATGTACATTAAAACGTATCGGTGTTTCAGTCAACGCGATGAACGACAAGACATTAGCTGTAAATGTGCCGAGCCCTAGGGGACGAGGGCCAAGCCCCAAGTCCTGTTATGGCCGACATAATAATTTTATGCGTGGCAACAGACGCTGTTAATAAATGAATTAACTGTTACCACGCGGATGGATTACCTGCCGAAAAGCCATTTATGCGGCTAATAATGTAGATCAGGAACTAATAACAATGACTGGAAGATTGGACGTCAAAGGTACAAAAGACAGCCCCCAAAACGCCCTTCACTACTTCCTATGTGTTTTTGCGGGGAAGAAGAAGTGGCGCAACATAAGAATATCATAAAACTGTTTTTCGTTTATCAAACTTGTACAGCTTAACAACTATAAAAGCCAGTCGTGTACAAATTGAAAATAATTCTTCAACCAACTCAAGCTTAACATATTTAAAAAGGCAGCTAAATCAGAAATACAAAATGTGAATATGTTTTACCGTAAAATTAAGCAACTATATTTTGCGATGATGTAGCTTCGCTTAATTTGGCGGCCCCGTCCATGGTTTATAAAAACTTTGCCAAATCACGCGTCCGCATCAAAGCCGGTGTAACGACCTTGCCTCGTCCACCTATGACACGGAAGGACGTGCCAATTGCACGAACATATAAAATGGCCGCCGTTTTATAGTCCTGCTGCAATCTCTTGTAAGAAAACGTAAATTTAAATTCTTACGTTACATCTGTTTTCACCAAGAGGTTAAGTAAATTTGTATTAGAAAGACTGGAGACGAGTCTTTGAAATACTAATTCAGACAACCGATTTTTTTTAATATTCCAATATCACAGGTATCGCCGTTGTTAAATCGTATAACGCGGTTTTGCAGTTGAACCTGACATTACACTTTTCCTCTAAAAAGCTTGTTTTTATTGAGGTTTAGGGCAGGTTCTATCTGTAATTCTAATCGAGATATGACGGAGCCATTGCAATCAAGTTCTACAAGTTTTTTTTTAAACCAGACATCGCAAGGTCTGTGCTATGTTGTTAGAATGATTTGTTGATCTCATTTTGTCGTTTTTGTTTCAACACACGCCAACCTATCATTTATCTAGTCGCAAGTTAATTATAGTATGCGTTTCAGCAAAAACTGTGTCGGAATGTGGGTTTGTTACACCACTTAATTTACGTAATGTGCTCCTTATTTATAGGGAACAAACATAAAATAATGTTCTTCATTCCTGAAGGGATTATTGTAACTGTTTTGCGTGCTTTGGCACACGCTCGGTTCTTGTAGCCGCTAAAGCACTAATTAAACCGCATAAGGAACGTTTAGTTGCAAGTGAAGCGTGGACTTTTTTATCATGAACCAGCGCAGTTACATATATATAATCCCTTCATTTGTATTGTACGAGTAGCTCAGGATAATAAGCAGCTGCTTAATTCCATTATTCTTTTATTCCCAGACAGCCATATTTATTCAGTAAGTACGTGCTGCCTAGATGTTCAGCTGATGTTAAGCACTGCATGGCTTTTTATGCTAAGTTAGTGAGAACCTCCGTTGAATAACGTGACATGATTGATGACGACAGTATATGTTTACTGTAGTGCCAATCAATGAGAAAATGTTTACCAGCTCATTCTGGGAAGAGCTTGTCAATATGTCAGCGGCAGACGTCGGTTGATGGTTCAGCCAGACTCCAAAAGGCCTTTGCTTGTATTATAGGTTCTTCTACTTTAGGCTCGTATATTTGTATATTTAATCTCTTTACTTATTGGGAGTAAAAGGATTCTACACAGTGAAAATGGGTCATGTGTAGCTAGAGAATTTAATCCACCACTTACTGCTTTAATACCACATATTTGGTTTCATGTTGCTCGGTCTCTATTTGGGCTACTTATCCCGTTACGAGAGGTACGGGGTGAATATAACACATTTTCTATTAAAACATTACTATTTTATGCAAATCTGTTCAATAACTGATAATTTGAGTTTCCAAAATGGAAGCGCCCATTTTCCTTTAAAGGTAGCATTGTCAAACAAGTTTGTAATAAATGGAGCTCGATGAATTATTGCCCTGTTTGTGATGCCGCCTTTAATTGAAAAATATTTTCTAAATTGTCTCTATTTTTATAAAAAATCTGCTATATCTTAGTAGAAAAAAACTGGCAATAAGAAAAATGCATCGTATAATAACAACCGAAACTTTGATGTATTTTTAAACATTTGTTTTGGTCTAAATATTCATTTGAGTAAAAGTAAACT
Source organism: Pyrrhia umbra (assembly GCA_963891755.1). Lineage (NCBI taxonomy): Eukaryota > Metazoa > Arthropoda > Insecta > Lepidoptera > Noctuidae > Pyrrhia > Pyrrhia umbra. Next base: position 4,132,528 of record OY982923.1, on the reverse strand, counting down.
GTTCAGGGAAGAGAAGATTTATTTTTAGCATTCGTTTGAAGATACAACACGAGCACAAAGTTAAAAACGCATGTTATTTAATTGTAACCATGCTACGTAGGCAAATGTTTTCGTATAAAGTTTATTTTGCATCACGAATAAAATACACATATATGTATTATTATACAATGTATTGCTGATCGTATCGTGTTATAGGCAGCAGATTTGTACGCGTTTACAAATTGCGTGCATTAACCCAGATTTAAGTTAGGTATAACAATTGTACAATGTCGGCAAACTGACGCCTAGAGATGGAGTCTAGCCAAATACCTGAAACATTTGGTTTGGGAATATTGTCGAAGTTATATTGCGAATAAAGATGTATCGATTGATGTCTCGTCTCATACCCGAGAAAAGTCTTAACGGAATGGCTAACGGACTTTTAGTACGGCAGGAGTCGTTAAATTTTACTATGGTACTCTTTCCTAAAGGTTATGATCATGCATGGGCTTGACGTTCCCACGATAACCATTATTTCAAATATTCGGGAATGTTTACAAGTTCCCATAATTTGGGAAATATTTTGGGCAAATTCGAAGTTTGATGACCTTTAGTTTAGTACCTTTTCCCATTCGACCACTTATGCATTTGCATGTTCAGAAAACTGAATACTTTTATCTGAAAGTACTTCTTTGTGACTTTCGTTGAAAATTGAAATACATTATAAAATTTAACTTAAAGTTTCTTATCGATTTCGAACGATCGGCTCATGAATACAGATGAAGATAATAAAGATGCTTCAAATAGCCATTATAAATTATATCATGTCATAAAGATTATTTTCGCTTTTATAACACTCACGTTCTATAGTCGCACGTTATGGCCCAATAGTGCATCAAATAATCAATCATTATGTTCGTATCGTAAAACGTCTATGGAGTGGTTATAAAAGTACTTTTACCTTTGCCTTAAAAAAGAAATTCAATGTTCTCGAAGAAAAAACGCGATGTCTACGTGCTCCGTTTCTGGCATGGCGCAATCAGCCCTCTCTAGAATATCAAAAGCAATAGATAGCTTATTTGTATTTTAAACGTGATCTACAAGAAAGTCGCTCAAGTGGAAATTGACGAAGGCAATTTCGTCGAGGGTCTGTCGATTGTCTCTTTTTATCGCTATCGTATTTGCAATTAACATAAGCACTCAGACTAAGAGCTGTTCATGTGCATTTTATTAGTCATCTGTTTATACAGCCAACTCATTTTTTTCTACGCGAGGCAACGACTTTAGACCTTCGCCGTGGCCTTTTTAGATTAATTAAACAGCAACAAGTCTGTTGTATCTCCGGTATAAAAATAAACCTTAGTGCATGCCTATCGGTGGGTGCGTAGACGGCGCGTCGCGTACATAATTACCGTGACAAATTGTATAGAGAACACGTAGTATAGGTGCCCATGACTTGAACTCAGTGTTTGAATAGTACGCCTTGATGCCCCCCAGCAAATCGCAGTACAATGACCCTGTTCCCGTATCCCCACTGGCTTACACATATCAATACGTGTGGAAGGGAATGGTTGTATTGAATTAGATGTAAAGTTGAACAACGCTGTTTAAATATTTGTATAAGATTGTGAGTTTCTAATTTTACGAAAGTTTAAAATATGATTATAGCAAGAACAGAACCGAAAGACATGCCTTGCATATTAAGTAGGCTTTGTAATTCAAAAAGTCTAGGATGCATGTTATTCGAACACTAGGTACCTACTTAAAATAAAATTAAACTAATCAAATGGTTCCAAAAAGATCTATGCTTGAGTATTATTCTATAATAAGTACCTAGTACCTAGTGTTGTTCGATCAGAGATCTCGATAACCTTAAAGTTGAACTAATGAACTACAAAAAATCTCAATTGTCTCTGGCCTACCATCACAGCTATTTTGAAGTCTTCTGAGAAGATTTGTTGAGACGTGATTCAAGAATCAAGTTGCACCTATGTTATTTTTGTTAATAAGTATTTCCGCTAAATATACCCTAGATAACTTATCAAGTCCAAGTGGCTAAATAGTTCTACTCAGTATGTTTGAATGTGAGCAATCACGTTCATGTTATCGGTCGATGTTTCAAATACTTATACAATAAAATCTAATATTTTATGCTAGACTAAGCTGTTATTGTCAATTTCCACGAAAACAATCCGCCGATAAATTAAATTTACTGCCACTTGTCACGAATATCGACGTATTATGTTTTACTGCATGGGAAAATAATTCTTTTTGAAACACTGATGCAAAACGTTTGATTGCACCCTGATAAGTATGAATAGGCGAGGCCGACTGGAGGCCCGTTCATGAGAACTATTCTTTACTCCGTATAGTTGCTACACAATACGTCGATAGGTTTTGCTCATTGTTGGGCGTTTCACCATTTGATATTCTGATAGCTAACTTTTTGCCGAGATCACTTCACGGCTTTTATGTAGTTGAATACCTTGTACTAGTACGAGTATTAAACGTAGTCGGACAAGTATTTTTACGGACACTCACGCAGAGTGAAGCCATAAACCTGTGTCGAAACCTTGTCGTGTACGTAAACCGTTGTTTGTGTAAAAGTTTGCATCATAATACCTTTATCTGCCTATATTTTATCGCAGCTACGTACATATAATAAGAATATTCTATGAGATATCTATAGGATTGTTCATTTAACAGTTATTTTAGCATAGATAGATAGTTCTTGAATAGGCGACACCAGGAACAATAGCAATAAGCTCCCCCGAGATTGCGCCAGTGCAGCCGTGCCCAAGGGCCGGCATACAATGGATGCCAGCTCACAATACCGCTGCAGCGAACTGATTACTGCGCTTCGATCACAGCCTTAACTAACATTCATTACTCAACGGACTTCGTTTGTTTTGTTACAGAACATGTGATTAACTCGCCATGGAGGATGAGAACCCAGCCTGTCCCGGCGAGGCCGCCCCACCGACCGCCGACACGCAGACCAATGACGATGTTCCTAACGCAGAGACAAAGTCGGCAGGAGAGAACCTCGCTACTAGTGTTACGAATGTAGATAGTAAAGACCAAAGTGAAAATAAGGATAATTGTGACGACAAAAAAGAAAGTGAAAACAAAAAAGATGAAAGTGCAGAAGTTATTCTTGAAACTGTAAAAGTAGAAATCAAGAGCCCAGTGCCAGTACTCAAAGAGCCCTTCAGCGAGCATGAGCCTAGCGAACCGAACGACGACGCAAGATCGCTGGGCGACCTAGATAGCTTGCCAGCTGGAGACGAACTAGCTCTTGGTGCTGCCGGCAGTGACAGTGGAGTAGAGGGCTGCGGCCGTGCGCTCAGCAGCGGTGGCGGGTCCAGGTCGTGCGCTTCCAGTGTAGTGTCATGTGGCTCCGGCTGCGGCTCTGAAAGCTCTTCATTGGCGGGTGCACCGCCGCGTCCTCGACGTCGCGTCAATGTCAACGTCACTGAGCCGAAACGCAGCTCACCTGTCGGCTCGGCAGCCCCACGACCCGTAACGGCGCCGCGCGGCCCCAACCTGGCCACCCGTGAACGTGCTAGGAGTCGGGAGAAACCAACTCCACCAGAAAAGCCGCGACCACTGACACCGAAACCACGCATTCGACCTACCGCAGACCTGCCTAATCTCGTTCGCGAGAGCCCCGCGCTTCGAGCGAAGCCCACCAAAACCTCAACGGCTAGATGTCGGACGCCTAACTCGCCAAGTGAGGAGAAAAGATGGCCGGCCAATGGGCCACGGTTGACTACTGTGGCAGACGCAAACGCGACACGGGTGGCTGCTGACAAGTATGCGACGTTACCCCGCAGGAGACGTGACGCGGAGCCAGAGGGCTCTCCGAAGCACGAAGGCACTCCACCGTCGTCGCGACGTCCTACTGTCACTCGTTCTGCTTCGTCCCGCTCTACCATTAAGACGCGAGTACGCATCTACGCGGAGAAAACCTCACAGACAGTGCTGGTCGGCACCGACATCGAGGCAGCACTGGCGGGGATTGTGCCAAATATTGAGAAGTAAGTCATTCGCCATTCATAAAAAAAACAATGTAGTTTCGTAAAACAACCTAAATGATCATTGCTTAAACTAGCGTAACTTCTGATGTATGTTAGCTCATTTTATTATGAAATAAGAATATTATGAAATGTTTATAAACAAAGATCGAGTTTTTATACATGGTAATTTACTGAATCGAAACACGTTTCTAGAGATGTGATCTATAGTTCCATACATAATCCTTGTTTCAGTCGTGTAGAAGTGTCTCGCTGCCACCGTGGCGTGCAGGCGAGTGCTCGGGACGCGGAGGCGACTCGCCTCGCCACCGCGCTGGCCGCGGCGGCTGAGGAGCGGGAGCGGAGACAGCGCGCTGAGGCACAACTGGCGGCCGAGCGGGCGGCGCGGCTGGCTGCCATCGCCGAGCTGGACCGCAACTCGCAGAGGCTGCTGGACCTCGCCGGTGCTGGTGAGTCAAGTGCTTGAAGATCCAAGGACTTTTTAACAAATATCTGAATGTTTGTACTTGTGTATATTTTTAACGCACCCCCGATATAGGAAAAATATATCGTGTATACAACGTAAATAAAAAAAAAAAAAAAAATTTATCCAGGATTTTTATCATTATTTTGCATTGTATAAAACGAAATGTGACTCATGTGACACCCCTAGCCGTCGGTAGTCGTGTAAAAGGTCTTTGCAGACTCTGTGTAGAATGTCTGCGTGTAGCGTTTGATATTACTATACTATAATAATTATTTGCATTGGAACTGGGTTACATATTAATGAAAAGAACGAAACAATAAGCATTTCTTTCGCGACCTACAGTATAAAATATTCAAAGTACATTTTGAATGTTACTGTAATATTTATCTTTTAATTTAACAATCCAAAGTTGGATAGGACCCCTAAAAGAAACAATAAAAGTATTTTTTTTTAAATGAGCTTATATGAACTGGGAACAGGCCAGTTGTAACTACTATGACTGTAGCCAGAAATAGATTTAACTTGCGTGTTCGCGATGAGTGAGATCCGACCTCATTCATTCAAATTCGTATGAATAACGGATGCATGATCCGCGCACATTTGGTGACCTTTGTGTAATAAGGTCGTTGGGGTTAACACCTTATTATAAAGTTTTGGCTGCGATCAGTTCCGGTTCAATTCTCGCGTTAATTACATATTCGACCTCTTTATAATGTCACGGCGACTTGCATTGTAAAAATCCGAAATTTCATTATATTAAAAAAAAACCTTTTAATTGCTGATTTAATTTTACATAATGTCGGTTTAAAGGCTATCAAGGTATGTATGATAATTTCCGTTATCAGTGGAAATAAATTAATGTGAAACATACTCTACGATGGCAGGAAATAACAGCTTATTGAATGGTTTTAATAGAGATTGTTTCGATAAAATGTTTATCAAAATATAATGGCACCTGTAAAAACATTATTGTAATAGCATGTACTCTTGGTGAGACTTACGGGCTTCAAACAAGACCTTACCATAAAGATTAGACCTTAGACCTTAAGTTGAAGATCACTTTGCAAAGAAATAAGTATATCAAAAATTATGATCAGCAGTTGCGTTGCGTTTGCAACCAGTCTTACCAAGGGGTATCGTGTTACCCGGTAAAACTGAGTTGTGGAGGTCAGATAGGCAGTCGCTCCATGTAAAACACTGGTACTCAGCTGCATCCGGTTAGACTGGAAGCCGACCCCAACGTAGTTGGGAAAAGGCTAGGCAGATGATGAGTTGCGTTGCGCTTGCCTCTACTTGAAAGCGAGGCAGTTTTAATAATCCTAAAATTAGAAACACTTAAATAAGATTCTTTATTCGTTTGTTACGTTGTCACGGTAAAATGGCTGAACGGGCTTATATGGAATTTGGTACGGAAATAGCTAGTATCCTGGAGAAGGTGTATAGTTTTTATACGGGCGCGAGAAGAAAATTTCTTCTCGCTGATGTTTTTTGGAAGCAATTCAAAACTTTAAGCCAAATTTGTTCGGGATCTAGCGGCTTTGGATAAAAAAGGAAATTTCATAGACTAAGTAAAACCATCGACAGCCTATTTTTTCTCAAAATTTTGGAGTTGGCGGGTATTGGCCTATATTATATAGGCTATATATGACTCAAATTTCTGGTAAAATAAACTACGGTAAACAGCTAGTATTATCTCATAATTATTATTTTTCGTTGTGGCAGGCGCCGGCGCCAATGCCGATGGGTGCCTGCGAGCGCTGGAGGAGCAGCTGCGTGCTGCAGGAGAGCTGGCGGCCAAGCAGCGGGCTGAAATAGACGCGCTGCGGGAACAGTGCAACAAACTGCACGTGGTAAGTGTACCTTGTGCTGTTATTTAAATGATGTATATGTTGAAGAGACAGTTAATACATCCTTACTACTCTGTTTTACTACTAATTACATAGATTTGTTTATTGCTTTTTGCTTGTTTTTCGGAGCAACGAAACAATATATACACTCGGCGTCACAAAAATCGCACCTCATCAAGAATTCTTTTCAAAGTCATTTTAACCCTATTAATCAATGGTAGACATATGACTATGGGGTATCATTCGAAAGGTAATTTATTTAAATTTAAGAATAAAACAAAAGATTTCGTTTTTGTTTACCAGGGAATAAAAAAAAGCAAGTTGATTATGCAAATGACTAAAACATGTTTATTTACAACAAAAAAAAATATACAAAAGAGTCCTTAAAAACAACTTAAAACCTAGTGTTGCCCCCCCTAGCCCTGATAACTGCTTCCATGCGTTCCCTCATGGACCTAATTAATGTTACAACAGTCTCCTGAGGAATGTTGTCCCATTCTGCTACGGCGGCATCTTGGAGGTCCTGAAGCGTGGTAGGGGCAGGATCCCGTGCCCGTACTCGCCGTTTCAGTTCATCCCAAAGGTGCTCAATTGGGTTCAGGTCTGGACTTCTCGCTGGGCAGCGCATAATAGGTATCCCAACTTCTTGCAGGTAGTCCCTTACAATTAATGCGGTGTGACAGCGGGCGTTATCATGCATTAACATGAACCCACTGCCAATATAACCCGCATAAGGGACCACGTGCTCCTCTAAGATCTCTGTTATGTACCGAGGAGCAGTCAGCGACCCTTGCCCGCGAGCACCTCCAGTCCGAGAAACGCACACAAGGTTCGTCTTGCCGTCGATTGACATGCCGCCCCAGAACATGCACGAGCCACCCCCGTATTCTACTGTCTCTTGAATACAGGCATGTGTGAATCGTTCCCCTTGCTTTCTGTACACCCTCCTACGCCTGTCGTTACAGAAAAGACAAACCCTTGTCTCATCTGAGAAGAGCACAGTCCTCCATTGTTCGATTGTCCAATCCACATGTTCCCGAGCAAATTGTAACCGGTCTCTCCTATGCTGTGCAGTCAATTTTGGCCCTGTAGCAGCCCTATGAGCTGCAATTTTCTTCTCCCGCAACCTTCTTCTAACCGTGGAGACACTCACAGAAGTTCTGCGAGCTGATCGGAGTTGTTGTTGCAGCTCAACAGCATTGGAGAACCGATTTCGTAAAGACGTCGAAACAATGAAGCGATCGTCTCTTTCGGATGTGCAGCGTTGTCTTCCAGATCCACGTCTTCGAATATAGCCACCAGTCTCTTGGAACCGTTGGAACACTCGTCGAACGGAAAATCGACTCAAGTTCAGTTGCCGAGCAACATCACATTGCCGCATCCCTGATTGCAGTAGTGCAATGACTTGAGCGGCTTCATCTGCAGTGGTATCCATCTTCAGGGGTATTTTTCTTAATGTAGCTGTTCACGTGTGTTCACTTCAACGGTTGGAGAGCGAATGACTCACATTTAACCCGGGTCGCCCGTTTTATACCCTTCTAGAGGGGTGCAATTAGTGGATGATGTGATGCGTATTTTGACAACATTTTGTTTAACGTTACGTGCTAATGAGATTTGATGTGTTTGGGAATTCTAACTATTGTTAAATTAAAGGTCATTAAATATACTTTCAATTGATACTGGTATTAATTGGGTTCAATTGATTCCTTGATGGCGGGGCATGCTTAAAACTCATATTCAAAGAGGTGCGATTTTTGTGACGCCGAGTGTAGTTGATATAGTTTAGAAGCCTGCGAGTGGCTTTTAATTAGACCACAAGAGTGAAGCCGAGAGTCGGATTTTGATTTCTGATTTCAAAGTCAAGTCTTATTTCGATCGGCATAAGTTGAGTGATTATAATTTTGGTGATTCTATAATATATGCAAAGGTTTGTCGGTTTTTGTTCATAATCTTCTTTCTCTACTATCTAAAATCAATGTTTATATGTTTGTTTTCTATTGGTTCCTAAACCATTGATCGGATTTTCAATTGCCCAAAGTAGCATTCATTGCCACGCATGCAGCTAGTATGCTAAACAACTTTAAATCTGTACCAATTGATTTTGTTCTTATTTTTCCACGTTTTATTATTTAGATAAATAAAATAGCTTTAAATGATAAGGATGGTGTTTAGAGCATAAAATTGACATAAGTGTGCCATCCTTGCGCTATTTTGTTAATTTATGTGGCAGAATTCGAACAAAATAGGTTACTTTGACTTTGTTTACATTTCTCGTAAAATCAATTGGTACATACAGAGTATAATAGCATCTCGTCCTCAGGAGGCGTGCAGCGCCCGCGAGTGCGCTCGCGTGGCCGAGGCGCGGCTGGGCGAGGCGGAGCGCGAGGCGGCTGAGATGCAGGACTTCCTCGCCGCGGAGACGGGGGCGCTCAGCGACTCGCTGCGGGACGCCGAGACAGAACTAGCTAGAGTTAATGCGGATCTTGATAGAAGGTACGGACAATAGTCGATTGTTTTACTTTAATAAATAGTTTAGTTACTTAGAAAGTTTTTGACTGTTTGACCCGCCAGTGGTTCCAGAGTCACATCGCATCGATTGTATTTTATTTGTTTTTATTTAACTCCTTTGGTGTATAGTGATATGTTAAATAACCTACAACATTCTCAAAAAATGGGCTATCAAATGTTCGTATATTTTTTCAAATTCGACTAGTAATTCCAGAGATTTTGCGCGTTCTAATACAGTGGCGCCCGCGTCGCCAGCCGCAGTAGCGACGTCACCTGCTCCGGCAGCTCGTCGATACCCTGCGGGGAGGCGATTTGTCAAAAAAAAGTTTTTATTTCAAACTAGCTTTCCGCCCGCGGCTTCGCTCGCCAAACTCTTAAGCTTCATATAGAAGTGTAAATAGTAGACATAATGTTTCGTTTGTTTTAATAAATTTAATAATTTTGTTGTAAAAGGTAAAAACAGTAAAAATCGATAATCGGCATAAAATACAAACTTGACAAAAATGGTTCACGTTACGAACTAGCAAGAAGAGATTGCGTGGTAGTTGATAGCGGTGCGTGTGCAGGCGCGCGGAGTGCCGGCAGCTGGTGCGGCTGTGCGAGCAGCGCCGGCAGGAGGCGCTGGCGGCGGCGGCGCGGTCGCGCGGGGGCGCGCGGGGGGTGCACGCGCTGGACGCGCTGGCGCAGCGCCTGGCGCGCCTCACCCGCGCCGTGCAGCGCGCCTACCGCCTGCCGCACGACCTCGAGCCCACCGTCTACCACAACGACCTCTACAGGTACTACCTCTACACTTACGGGCGCTTGTGAATTTGTTCGCTGATGACTCCGTCACTTAGATAATAACAAAAAAAGGCAGTTTTGCTTACCGTTCGTGTGCTAGTTATGCTATGTGTACTGTATTGCATCTTTACAGTACCAATTTTGCATATACTGGTTATGTTGACGTTAAACATCTAAAACCACTACTTAAGGGTTAAGATTGATCAATATGCCGTGGCGACAAACGGCATGACGCTCGAGTATGCCATCACGCCTCGCTCCTTGTCGCCCAATCTATTTCTTACACAGTACAAATGTTCTTCATTGCTTCTCCGTGGGAGTATGAACTGCGTGAAAATGTCTCACATATGCCGTGTCTTTCATCATGTGCATCTGCCTAGCCTTTTCCCAACTACGTTGGGATCGGCTTCCAGTCTAACTGGATGCAGCTAAATACCAGTATTTTCGTTTTTTGTCTTTCATGATTGGCTAATTAAGTTTTTATCGATTCCAGTCGTAGCGACAGTGGCGAGGCATTATCTCCGGAGGAAGAAGCGACGGGTGGTGGGCTAGTGGCCAACGTGGCGCGAGCGCTGCGACAGGCGGCGCCGGCCCCCGGGCCCCCCAGCCCCGCGGGCCCCGGCACGCCTGTAGGTCTGCCCGCCGCGCTCCGCGACGACGACCGCTCGCACATCTCCGACGACAACGACAACTCCGCCGACCTGCTGGACTCCGAGACCGAGCCCTGTCTCGTCACTGACCCCGGTAACTTTCACAAATTAACGTAGTAGAGTGAGGTTTAAAAGTAATATTTTTTTTACTCAAAAGATTTCGGTTTTAAAGCCATCTTAGTTTTGAATTTACTCGTTTGCATGTAAACATTAATGAATGATTGGTATCTGGTTCCTAGAATGCGCAGAGGAGTGGTGGTCCGGTGCGGAAGGTGCAGGCGCGTGGAGCGGTGACGAATTGTCGCCTGAGCGAGACTTTTACACCGATGATAAAGGTACGAGCATAAAGATTTATTTGTTACTGAAAGTGAAAAAAAAAATATCAATTAAAAATTTGTTAAACTCTGGAGAACTTAGGTACATTTATTTTCAAAGGGAACAAATTACATTTCTAACCGCTTCAACTAGGTTTATACTTTGTGAAAAGATTATCAAGTGGACCTTGGCCAATTAGGAGCTTAAAAAATCAAAACAATGAGTTAAATATAGTTACACATATATTATACGCCTATTGCAGACGGCGAATCAGCATCAGCTTCAGAGCGCGAGTCACTGCGTACTCTATCAGCTGCCATCGCACAGCGCCAGCGCTCGGAGGCGGAGGCGGAGACAGGTGGCGAGGCGCGCGGCGGCGTGCTGGCGCGCGCGCTGGCGCTGGACGCGCGGCTGTCGCGCCTGCTGCACGCGCTGCGCCACGCCGCCGCGCTGGCCGCCGCGCGCGGGGACCCCGACTCCTGCCGCCTGGCTGCCGCGCTCAAGTCAGTACACACGCGCTACTATAAATATAAATATTGCACGCTCAATAATGTTCCCACCGTTTAATTGGCAAATCGAAAGTCACTCAATTATAATAGCATACTTCTCTAAAGGTATTAAGTGGAAGATGTATGTAAATTGATCCTGAAAATAGATAAGAAAATGATAAATAGAAAAATCTAATTTTATTTTCTTGTTTGTTTTGATCATAAATCGTTATTGTTCAGTCTATTTTTATATATAAAATGTTTTATTTTTCTAAAAAAAATTTCATTAATAGCTAATTTAGTTCATTATGTTACTGAGTATTTAACACCATCACTCAACATTATTTACCTAATTATGCCTAAAATAATCTTATGGCCTGTTTCGCCACTTATATCTGCCACTAATTAATAACTGAACACCATTTTTATAAAACTATCTGGCTCATAAATTAAACAGATACTTTTCCGGAGTTGTTAAATCTAGCCATTAAATATACCTAATTTTCAAAAGAACAATTAAAAGAAATATCATTACAAGTCACTAGTATAACCATGCATCATTTATATCATGTACCCGTATCGCTATTTCAGAGACAAAATAGACATGACCGAAAAGAATGTAGCTGATGTAGTAGTAAAAAAGCTAGCCGAGTTGGACGCCAGTAAGAATATGATGGAGCAGTACCGCCAGTCTGTAGAAGTGAGTATACATAAACATTTCTCTATCATTATTTACATATTTATATATTTTTATTGAAATTTATGGTTACCCTATCACTGGTCCCTAGACAAATTCATTCATGTAAAACAACCATATACATTTTCTCAGAGTCGTTTATAAGTTTAGTTACAGACATACAAAACATTCACGTTCTATTAAGTATATCATAATATTGCTCCATTCAAGAATTTAACTAGCCAGAGAAGGTCTATTATACACCATTCGTTAAATTTAGACGTGTGTAAGAAAGAGACCTTATCTCTAATTATGCTTAGAGTTCGTGATGAAAATATTTAAAAATTAATTGACACCATACATGAATTTTAATTCATTATCAATTTGACATATTTTATGTTTTGATTCAAAAAATAACACAAGCAGAATGTAGAATATTCCATTGAAAAGTGTTTAAAAAAGAAGTCGAAACACAAATAAAAATACATACACAATATCCTAGTATTGTTAGTGCCGTTAACTGGTTTAATATGAAACAGGTATTTACACCATTCAGGCCCTGCTTGGCGATCTCGAGTCAAGAATAAGGCGCCAAGGTTAATACATTTATACTAGTCTACGCTGAACGCCTTCATCACGGCTTTTAGATAGCACTGCGCGTCTTATGTTCTCTCCCTGAACCATACCGAACATTACACAGACAAATATATAGCCTACATAATATATTATCATATTAATATTCAATATTTATTTATACATAATTATTATAAATATCACAAATAGTATACCTACCATTATTATTTGAAAATATCAAATAATGATTTTGAATTAATTTTACAGTTTTATGAATATTTTATATATAAATTGTTATCTTTAAATCATGATTGGCAATACTTTGTAGGCTATATTGAATAGCATGTTTTCTCAATTCATGCACTTGTAGCATTTATATATCAGTCTAATATGTATACACCAAAAATATTTAACTTGGATACTGAATAGGAGAGAACGTATTGACTCCCATTCAACATAGCTTCCAGTGCAGTGTTGCTGCAATATGACGTAGCACAACCTGTATATAGTCACCGGCAGATATGTATATAACCGTTGCTAGATAGAACATGTACTTATATAAAAATACGAAATATGTATTACAAGGAACTGTTGTCCAAATTAAGCGATGAAGGTTTATTTTGCTGCAACTTCATCTGCAATAATTATTTTCAATATTCATGTCATATTCGTATTAAAATGTAATTTGTTGTTGTTCCATAGACGCTCAAGAAGCAGCTGGCACAAGCCGGTGAGGAGGATGATATAGAAGCAGTTGAGGAGGTATGTGAGTTGATGCTCTTTATGTTATAGGAATTTATTTTTTGTTAAAGTTTTTACAAATTTGGGCCCAAGCACAAACTAAGAGTTTCTCTGATTTTTCTTTGCTAAATTTAGTTTTCAGACCTTTTTTAAATGTCAAAATATCTGGTGCGACCCCAGGAGCTGTCGGCGTGCAGCGAGAGCGAGCGGCGCGCGCTGTACGTGTCGCTGGACGGCGCGCTGGCGGCGCTGGGGGGCGCGCCGCCGCACTGGCCGCGCCTCGCCGCGCACCGCGCGCGCCTCGAGCGCCTCGCCTTCGCCCTCGCCGCGCCCCCCGCGCCCTCCGCCGCGCCGTCCGCCGCGCCCGCCGCGCCCGCCGCGCCGCTGCAGGGCGCCGCCTAGCGCGCCGACACCGACCAGGCAGCGCCGGCTGCAACGACACCTATTAAAAACTACGTCTTCAATTTTGCCAATATAGTTATGTAGCATAGTTGATAATAATTTGACATACATTTGTTTTCGCCGGCACTGAGCGCTTCCTCACTACTCAATCGTAGCCATCGAGCTGCACTCGCCGGACAGTCCGTGAATCCTGAAATACTTCCATTTTTGTCATAATGTAGCTAAGGTTAGTAAAACCGTTAGAAACTAGTGTTCATGAAATTGTTAAATCGTATTGTGAAGCTTACGTTTGCCCTCCGCGAAAGTACGTCATCCGTCCTGCGTAGTCTGTGACTAGATTGAAGGACCGACGTGCGCCAAGCGAATTGTAAAACTAGGTGAAGGAACCGGGTATTTTTTGCCGTAATGATGGATGTTGTCTAGGTAACGGTCTGGTCGTAAAAGTAATAATGACTAAGTTATAAGATATTTAATAAAAGTTAATTACATCAGATTCGTGACAAATAAATTTTGCACACACTGACATGTTGCCTGTGTCAATTTAGTGACATGTAGAAAAATGGAATGTTTAAGTAATAATGTTTCGTAAAGTGTATGTAGTAGTCGTGTTCGATGGATCTCAATTCGCAAGAAAAGCGTGAGTCTTCAGAGTGTTAAGTCCGCTAACAATGCAATGATCAAGTCTTTGACGATGGAACAATGTAGTGTCATTATATACTTGCTTTTGTTTCCATACATTTTTAGACTAAGCATTAACATTTTCATTCCTAATTGCATTTAACGTTTCGTCTGAATTTTTAAATCATTGCAATTGCACTGTATTATTTTGAATTGTATTATTTATAAGTTGTAACTTTTCTAATATTTTTGTCTGTATTATTTTATAAGTATTATGTTAGAACATTTCTTTATATGCTGTATATACATCACGTCCGGAATACTAAAGTCATCCGCCCCCCACACCATGACTAAAGTATTTAAGTGCCATTGTGTTAGCTCTTCTAGTATATTGTAGTGCTGATCTTGGGTCTAAATCTCTTTTATTCGCCAACCATATATTACGTCACAAATATAGAGTAGTCGTGTCACAATACTGATTCCCCCACCTTTATAAACGTTACTTAATGCATATTTAACTGAATATCACTTTTACAGCATTTCATAAATCGAAGAATACTGTTTAAGTTATATGCAGAAGAGACGTAATATATGAAAAGTCTCAAATATTTAGCTGTCTGACATCACATAAACTATATATTTTATATTGCATTAAAATAAAATCATTGACTAAAATGTAAATAAAATGGATGGTACACGATTATATCACAATATTTATTTTTCTGATCTAGTCAATAACATTCGATATTTTAATTCGATATACTTACATTTAAAATATTATCAGAAATCTATTGTCTATAAATTAAATATAGAAATCAACTTCTATTCAATCTGTATTAAGAGATTTACAATGTGTTGCCCTTTTTTGATTATAATTAAATTTAGGCAAGCATACCACAATAAATGATAATTAGTAAAATATTTTACGTGTAATGAGCAGATTATGAAAACAAAACGCGTTGCAAGATAGACAAAATTGTAACAAATGAGACTGATATTGTATTTACGTTGAACGAATCGTTGACGATCGTGTTGAAGTTTGGTAAAATGCGTGTTATGATATTTTTTTAGAACAAATGACTTTATTACGTAAATTCCTTAAGGTGGATGTTCCGATAGTCCGTCCATACATTTTGGGATTGAGCTTTATCCTAAACACAGCCACTATTTGTTTCAAACTAATAATTTCATCACTTTCTACAATGAAATGTGTACGCCTATCAACTTTTTAGAGAATAACTTACATTATTTACTAAGAAAAATAATAGTAAAATTCACGCAAAAATTGACATTTTGTTTATTAGTGTGAGTGTCTTTTGCCATAAACAAAAATAGAATAGGATAGAATAGACAAGCAAACCAAAAGCGTAGTTTAGACATTAGCACGCTAGATGGCGACAGATGATGAATCAATTTCTTATGTACAATATTTATTTATTTCCTTTTCTGCAATTCATAAACAAAAAAAACAATAAAATAACATAAAACTGTAGACCCTAGATGACAAATTTTACAATTTTATTTTATTACATCATAATTATTGTTGTCTGGCAACATAAACCATTTTGCGTAGGTAGGTAATATAAGCGACGCTGCCACTCTTGCAAACTTAAACCTGACCTTCAAACATTGACGAAGAAACAGCGTTGCCAAACTTCTATCACTTGTTTGACTGTTATAAAATACATTCTGAAGTAATTCTCAATTGTCCCGCGATAGGATTTGCGCGCGGAATTTCTTGCGTGTTATATTTTGTATGTTATGCATTTTCATTGATTCAAATTGGAATATTTCTAGTATGTTTTTGATTTCAATTTAATATGGGACAATATATTATGGTATCTACCATTACATTATAGTAATTAATTATTCATAATATGCAATTTTATTTTCGGTGCGCGATGGTATTAGAAACAACAAGTTGGCCCGTGATATGCTGAAATCTCGTCACAATACTAATTACCTACGTCGTATGAGTCGGTTTCGAGTACAAAGTCTTTGTTTCATATTTATTTTAATGTGTTTTTTTATTTTTTAGGTCAACTTTAAATAAAATTATTATAAATCGGTAAGCTACCAAAGTAGTCACAAAATAAAATTAATAAACATTTTCAAAATATGGATATACCGGGTTACGTAAAAACACCTTTTTCGAATTTTGCAAAGTTTCAGACAGACGCACATTATTATTATTATTTTGTAGTACCAAGAAGCTCAAGGTCGTGTCCTATAAAATTTGTCCGGTGCGTTCAATCAAATAGACGTATCTGGGGGCACGGCAGTGTCCCGCCAAGTCGAGCACAAAGCAACACAGCCGTACTATCCTTTTGTGGAACCAATTCGCCGCATTTTCAGGTCCCTATTTGAGAACCGCGATTGGACTAGAACGCTGATTCGTCATGTAAGCTATAATCACACACTCGAAATCCAAAATGTCAAGTCAGTAGATCATTTAGTTCCGAAGCTAAGCGAAAGCTTCGCATTTTCGACACTGACTGACTCACTGATCAAAATTTTCGGTTTTCCGCGTCTAATAAGAAAATGTAATAAAGTCAATCAGCCCATGTCTTGTCAGCTTTTTGCAAAAAGAAGTGAAATCCCACTAAAAATATTCTGTAAAAAAAAGTAGCAAGGTCTCGATTTGAATTGCTTGTTTATCTCTAAAAAGTAATGAAATCTCTAGACCAAGTTGAGCCAAGTCTAAGGTTTGTTATTGCAATTACTGCAATATTTATTATTATCTTTAATGTTATGTGACTTGGTCATGGGTCCTACAGGATCCACAAACGTATAAAAAATGTTCAACCGTTGATCGGAATTTTTTCAATATCTAGAGCGTGAAAAAATGTTCAACCGTTGAACATTTTTTACACGTTCGTGGGTAAAGGACAACGGCCAAGTCACACAACATTAATTAAATATAATAATAAAGAAATTGCAGTAAAGAATCTTAGACTTGACTCAATTTTATCTAGAGATATCATTACTTTTTAGAGATAAACAACCAGCTCCATCGAAACTTGGCTATTTTTTAAAAAATGTTTTTGGTGGGATACTTCACTTACAATAAGATTAGAAAAACTTCCAAACTCTTTTTGCAGCTTATTCAACCGATTTTGAGTTCTATTCCCTACTGATAAGGGTGCGTTGACGCGTTGAAAGCAAAATAATTTTTACTATAACAAATATATTCTGCATCTTTTTTGTGTCTTGTTCTCTTAGCAATAGAGCTTTAAATCGTTTAAACATACAGTAAATATTATTATGCATAATAAATGGAAAATAGTTTATAGTTTATTGTTTATAAATCTGTTTTTTTTTTTCTTATTCGTCGACTAATATTCTACCAGGAATATAAAGACAACATTGATGTAAAAGATAAGTAAAATTTTACTGTTACATTTTTATGTTCTAGACTTTTTAATTTTCGAACGCAACCTAAAATTCAAATAAGAATTATTGTATTATCTATGATCTGGATTATCTCTCTCAGATGACCTGCGATCACTTTCGTTACATGGTTATGAATTACGATACTATTACATTTTATTCAAATATTGAGTGTTTAAAAGTAACATACTCTTTGGTTTTTCATTTGTTTTTCTATATTTCAGATTACCTCGACAATGCCTGCAACAAACAAGACGGCGTACAAGCGACACGCATATTCGGGGGCGCGAAAATCTTTGAAACGAGTTCGAGGTGGATTACGAAAATATTACGCTGAAGAGAGGTAAGTATATGTACAATACAATTAATTCTGTACCCGGCTTCTTCGCAAACACGGCTAAGTATGGATGTAGGTAGGGATTTCATAACCAATAACGAAAAGCCGTTACCCGCCACAACCTCTTGTTTATAAGTACCTACCTATTCTGTTGGCAAAGTTGGCAAAGTCTGAGAAATACTGCTCCAGAGGTGTGGGCTCTGATTTATGCAGCCAATGAAAAAATTGCTTTGAAGGCAGGCCGTTTGTCAAATGAGACAACAAATGTAGCAGAAAACTTTATGAGCATAATAAATAAATTCAACTGTGGAAAACGAATTAGTTTAGGAAGAGGGGGTTCTTACCAGCGACGTGTTCATGTGGCAGGTAAATTCTGAAATTGTTAGAACCAGTAAAAATGTTTTGATTATCATGGTGGTCTTCACAAATATTGTGACTAGTTCTATGGAATATCATCATTCTCCTATCATTTCCCTTATCCCAAATTATTTGGGGTTGGGTCTTTTTCTTGGAATAGAACATATTTAAAAAAAAATATATGATTTCAGGATTATCGCTTGCTACTGGACACAAATGGCATGAAACTGCATGGAAAAAAGAAACCACACAGAGCCCAGGGACACATTTTAAAAAATACATAAAACGGAAGGAACAAAGCAGAATACGACATCAATCATTCACACGCAAACGATTGTTTGCTCCAAGAGAGAAAACCCAGCCCGATAGTCACTATGGACCTGAAGCTTGTGATCCTATTGATATTGATGAAGCACAGTTGAGAATACAGTGTGAAGAACGGTTAGCAGAATTCCAAAAGTCACCAGAAAACATTGCTTTGGTTGAAATGTCTACAGTAGGGCAGCATGAAAATGATTTATATACTACTCATAGGCGTGACCGCTTGACTGCTAGTCAATTTGGAATGGTTAGTTGTGTGATATAATCATTATATTAGCAGAAATGTTTATACACATACAGTTTGGATTTAAAAAATTACCCATAACATACATTTATTTTATGTGGGTTTTCATCTTTACAGGTTTGCAAACGCCGTATTACCACTCCTTGTCACAATCATGTGAAAGATATTCTATATAAAAAGAATTTTTGTACAAAAGACATGTTATATGGGCAGCAGAATGAGAATGTAGCAAAAAGTATGTTCATGCAACAATATAATAAAATTGTCAGGCCTTCAGGTCTTTTTATTGATGAAGAATTTGGATGTTTAGCTGGCAGTCCAGATGGTAAGTTTTTCTTTATCAAACTTAAATTTTATCAATGTATTTGGGAAATGTGGCCAATCATAATACTAGTTTTAATTGCGAGACACAAAGGATTATGAGCACAAGAGGCGATTGAATTTCTTGTCTCAAATCTCATAAAGACCTCAATTTCTTTGTTTTTATATTTTATTATCAATTTGTTACAGGTATAATTGAAAACGAGAGAGCTGTTGTTGAGGTCAAATGCTTCCCATCATTGGCCAGGAAAAATCAAACCCTAGAGGCAGCTGCACTAGAAAAGAAAAATTTTGCTCTAAAACTGGATAATAATGTTTTAGTGATGAATAAAAAGCATGATTATTACTATCAAGTAAATTGAAAATTCTATAGCTTTGCACGTCCACATTATAATTATTTTAGTGTCTTCTTTTCTCTTACTATAATCAAAATCTATTTCAGATTCAAGGACAAATGCGTGTCAGCAAAATGGATAAGTGCTACTTCGTATGTTTTATTTCAGTCACTGAACCTTTGACTGTGATAGAAGTTTGTCGAGATAATGAATTTATCCGCAATATGGTGCCAAAATTATTAGACTTTTTTAAAAACTGTATTCTGCCAGAAATCATTTTGAGACGTGTTCAAAAAAATGGGAAATGTATAGATTTGAATGGTATGTACCAGTAGGTACAAAGGTTATTACTTTTTTTATTTACTTCATAAATTATCAATATCAATGTCTAAAATATATTATTATGTTATTCTAGTGAAAAATCGTCCTTCAACATCAGTTGGAAATTCGAGCACAGAAAAGTAAAGTTTAATTTTAGAGCAGCTTTGGAGATGGATGGTAAATAACATTTTGAAGTGAATGGTAAACAATATTCGTCAAAAAGTAACTATGTAGTATACTAAGTAAAGTATTTTTTCTTTGCAGCAGCCGTGTAGCAGTGGTTTCAAGATAAGAAGACTCAGAAGAGGGGGAAATCAACAAGTCAAATGATTCTTGTTTTAATTGTATTTTTGTAGTAGTTTGTTTAGTATCTACATCATAGTTGTATATTTATTTTTATCATGTATTTACCATAAAATCAAAAGGTGAAATAATACTTCATTAGGTATAACCACCTGCTCAATTCAATAAGCTGCTCTTTAGATTTCTGTTTTACTAAAAGCTTATTTATGCTTTGAAATTAGGAAATATTGTTTCACCTTCCTGGTTATTATTGCATACTAAATCGTGTTTTCAGATTTGTTGTTATCCCTTGTTTATGAATTGTAGTTTCTTACGAGTTATGTTATGTCTTTGTAATAATTGGTTATGTTACAACTTATCAATGTAATTATTTTGATTGAATAGGCATGTATCAGGCATGTGTTACTTACTTCAATTACTTGTGTTTTGAAAAATATTTTCAATAGTGTGAGGTAATAAAGAAAACTGTGTTTTATTTTACGTAATTTGGTCATCATTTATTTCCCAAAATTATAAATCAATTAAATAGTTTATGCCTATAAATACAACTTTTATTTTTATCACCTAATCGTACATAATAAATATCGTAGAAGGTGGCGTTCTGTAGTTGTGCTTACACCCATACAGTAAAATCGCCATGTAGTCCACACGCCATCTAGTGATAAATTTTCGTAAACGTAAGGACTAGGCACTCGCCCACGTCTGTGTGTGTAAAAAATACTATGTTCAAGGACAATGTTATTTTGCAACTTTTTTGTCGAATTGGGTGGATTTTGAGGCAAGGAAATGACCCAGTTAAATAAAGTGTAAAATCCGCGAACCGCCACAGCTACTCCGACGACTTAATATGTTCCAATTACACAATAAACTCAAATAAACTAAAAACATTGACTTCAACGCCATCTAGCGGGAAAGTGGCCGGGAACAGACCGTATGTTTCACCTTAATATCCAACACATTAACTGTATGATAATACGAAAGGCTTTTTGTATATAGTACAAAATCAATAAACTCGCTTCGTCCATCCACGTCGCTTGCTTCAGGTGCTAATGATACGTAATCATTAGGTATAATAAACTTAATAAATATCGATACAGAATTTATGCGAACACCAACTGCCCAGGTCAGTGGAATATATCATAGGTGAACTTGAATTTATTTCGAATTAAATCGTGAAAATTATACGATGTAAATACATTAGTGTATGTAAATAAAATATATTGAGCGATGTTCCTGCAGTTTTATTTTGACTCAAACTCCATACTAGCGAAGTAGGTACCGTCAGCGCAAAAACACTACGAACACCACATTTTATAACTTTCAAGTTATAATGGATATAAATAAATTATGATATATTATGACTGTTATTTAATTATGTATATGTTACTTTATTCTAAATAACATACTGTTTGTTGGGTTTACGAGAAAAAAGAAATCGTAATAATATAGCAATATTTATTCACTTAATAAAACTAGGATATTTTTTGGTCTAAGCCAGTCACGCTTCGGTCAAGGCTTTTTTTTTTACATTACTTAAATTTATTGAGTCATCATTAAATATTAACACGTTTTGTGGAGTGGCGTTCATTTTTAGAACAGTTTATCTTACTAAAAAATATGGAAAATAAGATTTAGCATAGCATGCATAAATGCTTTATGTATAAATCTACCAATAAGTGTTTCGCAAAACTGCTCCAAAAAGGTTGAAGGAATACATCGTAAGGAAACCGGCATTTCTTGAAACCAAGAACTTCGAGGACATGTGACACCTACCAACCCACTCCCTCTCACAGACAGGCCTGGGGCGGGAATGGAAACTTTATCGTATGAAGCTTTGCAATAAAAATATGTTAAGACAATTATTGTTTGGCTCTTTGAATTTATACTTATCCACTTTGCCATGTATGGTGGTTATTAGTAAGTTTTATGCTTATTACTAGAAGTTTCCCGCGGTTTCACCCGCATCCCGAGGGAACTACTTAACGCACCTGGATAAAAAGTCCCAGTCCCGTCTATCTCCCTACCAAATTTCATCCAAATCGGTTCAGCCGTTTTATCATGGAAGCGAAACAAACAAACTCACTTTCGCATTCATAACATTAGTAGGATAGGCAGCTTCAAAAAGTTTAAAATAAAATGAATCGTTTTCAATAAATTTTATAATATAGTATAGTAAGAATTTTTTTTTTTTTATAAACATTCAAAAATATTTATTATTTTGCACCATCCAAGCTAAACAACAAACAGTTTAAACACAAAGTGGCTTACAGATACATAATTATTTGCAACTAATGCAGTAATATGTTTCACTTATGAATACAATGCGAAAAGAATGAAAAATATTTATTATTTTGCACCATTCAAGCTAAACAACCAAAGTTTATACACAAAGAGGCTTATAGATAGTTACAGAATTATTTGCAACTAATGCAGTAATATGGTTCACTTTTGAATACAATGCGAAAATAATGAAAAATATTTATTTATTTTGCACCAATCAAGCTAAACAATCAAAATTTATACACAAAAGGCATAAAGATAGTTACACTTATGGCTGTGGTTGATCTGCTCTGTGGAGCCAGCTTATGTACAATCAAGTCGGGGGTACCACAACATCGGTAGAGAGCTGTTAGCTCACACGGTGCAGCATGGCGATGATAGGGTGGTTGAATGGAAGAGTTAGCGTAACCCATTGAGATCTAATAAACAATACCGCGTCCCACCCCGTCGAAACGCTACCGCCTTGCGAAGCTCCTGATCCATTCACATTCTTCATCCGTCACATTCAAACCACAAAATGACTCACTCATCAAGCCTCCTTTTTCGCCCACGTATTTCTTGACCTGGGAGCTTTGCTGAAGAATGCCATATTTTCCAGCAGTTCTCAAAGCATAAAAATACGTCACAGGTGGAACACTGAGAGCGAACCATTTTGTTTAGCTTCTCTCGATAACAAATCACACATCTCTTTCTATCCTTCGATCCAGAGGTGCTCTTTGGAACGTGTAAGATATCCCGCCTCAGCCTCATAAGATCCCCTACGTGCTTACTAGTCTCTGCTTGACAGGGGCGATGCCGTCTTACAAGAGATCTAGCAAGCTCATATCGGAACTCACGATGCGTCACAGGCTGTTTATCGCACCGTTTCAAAGAACCTACATACATAACAAAAGCATTATGTATGCTCACATTCAGTAACCTTTTGAACATTTTTATATACCATTTCACGCCTCTCTTTCGCTCCAACAAATACATGGCGAGTTTTTGATCTTTGAGATCTACTCCCCCCATGGATTTGTTGTAATCTCTAACGCACACAGGTTTCACAAGCGGTCTTCCGGCCCTCGATCCGATGAAAGTATCGTCGTTGTGGTAGGTAGATATAATATTCACCATTTTGGAGTCTTTCCATGCTATGATGGAAACGTCTCCACAATGGCGAGATATTATCGTCCCCTTCTTCACTTTCTCCGATACTTTCGCGATGTCACTAGGCACGTTTCGACGACATGCACGAAGGGTCCCTAAACAATCAAAACCCAAACTCTTGAGGTACCGTGCTAACGATGGAGAATTGTAAAAATTATCCATCGTTACACAATGCCCCCGACGTTCTAGACCTTGCAAGAGTTCAAGAACCACTTTCATGCTTTTTCCCCCCAGATCAACACCGAGTGATGGGTCATCAGTAGATCCACTCTTCCCAGTGTAGATCTGGAATTTGGCCATATAGCCAGTATGAGCTTCACAAAGCTCATACGACTTTATGCCAAACCGCGCAGCCTTTGACCTTATTGTTTGGATCCAGGATAACCTGCCCTTGAATAAGGTCAAAGACTCGTCGATGGAGATGTCGGGCAAAAGGTTATACAGGGAGTTGAATTTCTCCCCGAGATGTTCAATGATAGGCGCTAACTTTACCAGCTTGGGCGATAGCGTTGCTGAGGGAGTTTCTCCAGTTTGCAGCAATTGTTGAGTTGCCTCAGCATTATTGTCTACAAAATGAAGAAACTTATTCAGCAACACGTAACGATTAAAGGACATTAGATGCCTGAATCCCGGTAGTTCGAGAACATCGTCTAATGCCCAATATTCGCTTATCGACGTCCGCTGGTCAATTGCCATATACATGAACATCCCGAAAAGAAGCATTATCTCGTCTGCATTCGTGTCAGTCCACGCATGTAGGCGAGATGATGGTTTCAACCCCCCATTGCTGCGCAAAGTCTCGATTGTCTGATTGGCATACCGATTTGTTTCACGGGCGATTAGCTCTATGATGTCTTTATCCCATATATCGATAAAGGCATCATAAGGCGAATCGTAATCTTTGACTGGCCCAGGGGTAGGACCCGAGAACTCCTCACGAACAGCCCTGAACGAGTCAAAGTTATCGACCCAAGTAAAACAAGACGATGTACCAATCAGGCGATCGGCATCGTCATCCATCCCCATTTCGATGTTGTTTATTATATCTCGAATGGGCTCATCCAACTCCTCACTGTCGGGAATGTCCTTACCAACACCTGAAATAGCAGGTATTTCGACTTGTGAGTCGTCGAACTCGTCGTCGTACTCACTGTCTAAATCACTGCCATTCCTTATCTCACGGCTAGGTGCCCTTCTCGACGGTGCCGTCATTCCCGAAGTTGATGGACGAAGTTCAACTTCGGGGTGGGTGACGGGTTCGTCAGATGGAGCACTAGGCGTGAGTGGTGTAGGCGACAGACGCTCCTGACGCTTCAACCTATCCTCTCCTGTCCTGGCCTCTTCTAAGTCCGGCAGATCCTGCACCCACCGCTGGACATGCCATGGCGCCTCCTCCAGCAATTCCTCGGCCTCTTCCTCCGTCATGTCCAAAACCTCCACCCGTTCCAATATGTTAGAGCTGCAAGAGATACAATATTGTAAAATATATAACCTAATTCTGGTGTGTACGCTAGAGTGTAGTACCTTGTTGGGGGCATGCGTGTCTGTGTTATTTTTTAATAACACAGACACGCATTTGGGGTCTTGTTGTAAACCAAGGAGTTACTCCATGAAGGAAAGATAACTTACCAGAGAGGCGCCATTGCCTTGGCCTGGACATGACGGATATGACCGCCAGGGGTTGCTGTGATAGGCACCACGTTGGTGGAACCACCTGGGGTCGCTTGCACTGGAATTGCTTGGGGCCTGCAAAGATGAGAAATACAAAATATAACATTATCTAACTGGAACTAATACATTCAGTAAGACGCTATATTGAAAGTATTTACCGCGGTGGGGAGACAGACTCAGGCTCACGGGGCTGGGAGTCCTTAAGCAGGCCCATCAATATAGCGCGACTTGCGGCGGGTACGCGTGACGCGTATCGGTCGTCGGTATTCGACGGCGTCACGCTCCTTGACCGACCCGTCGAGGTTGATCGCAGTCTCGGTAATCTAAAAATGTTATAAAACAATAGCATAAAGTAATTGACTACTTGTCTGTTACTTGAAAATAAATTGATCTGAAAAATATATATCTATACTAATCTATACTACTATATTATAAAGAGGAAAGATTTGTTTGTTTGATTGTAGGGTTTTAACTCAAAAACTACTGAACCGATTTAAAAAATTCTTTCACTGTTAGAAAGCTACATCTTTACGAAGTGTCATAGGCTATATTTATTTCCAGAAATAATAAGGCATCCCTACTAAATTTTGAATAATGTAACCCAAGGTGTAAAAAAAATGTCCACGTGGGTGAAGCCGCGGGCGGAAAGCTAGTTAAATTATAATCTCGTCATCTATACTAATATTATAAAGAGGAAAGATTTGTTTGGTTGTAGGGTTTTAACTCAAAAACTACAGAACCGATTTAAAAAATTCTTTCACTGTTAGAAAGCTACATCTTTACGAAGTGTCACAGGCTATATTTATTTCCAGAAATAATTAGGGATCCCTACTAAATTTTGAATAATGTAACCCAAGGTGTAAAAAAAATGTCCACGTGGGCGAAGCCGCGGTCGGAAAGCTAGTTAAATTATAATCTCGTCATCTATACTAATATTATAAAGAGGAAAGATTTGTTTGTTTGTTTGGTTGTAGGGTTTTAACTCAAAAACTACAGAACCGATTTAAAAAATTCTTTCACTGTTAGAAAGCTACATCTTTACGAAGTGTCACAGGCTATATTTATTTCCAGAAATAATTAGGGATCCCTACTAAATTTTGAATAATGTAACCCAAGGTGTAAGAAAAATGTCCACGTGGGCGAAGCCGCGGGCGGAAAGCTAGTTAAATATTATAATCTCGTCATTTACTATTGTCAGACATAAACAGATTCTGCAATAGTAAATAAAAATTCTATAAGCATAATAAAATCTTAGATTATATACATGTCTAAATGGAGCGTCGCGCTACAATCATAACAAAGAAAACGAGGCAACAATTTCAAGCATGTGTGCGTGCAGGCGTCGTTTTACACTGTGCGTATACGTCTCTGTGTGTGTAAATAATGATAACAGTTACTACAATTCTCCCATAAATCACAAAAAAATAATAGACTTATTAATTACGACAAGGTTTACCGACGGTTACATACTGTACTGATCGGCGGGTAAGCACTTGTGAGCAAATCGTTGGCTGACACTTTTTGACACGTTTGCGCGCACTTGACGCTCCATCTAGACATGTATAAATATTCATAACAGTTTTTTTAGCACGTGGTACTTTACCACTAAAGGCGGGAAACTATTCGCCAATTTCACTTTTGAAATACAATATTACGATGATCATTGGCAATAGTATCAGTAGCCATATTATGTATGTAGATTAATAAGTTAACTAATTATATGTATTACAAAATCATGTACAGTAATATTTATATTTACCATAAAAACAACGAAATACGAAAAAACTTTTTTACATTACGAAAGTTTGACAGATTTTTCACTAAAATATTTGTAGATTTTCGAAAAACTAACACTCAATACCAAATCTTCACTTATTTCTCAGTAATTCTATATAATAATCTTAAGATTAGGTACTTACCGGTTTCGTCGGCAACTCATTTTTTCTAGCAACAAACAATGGCAACAACAGAACAGACAGACACAGCACAACCGACCACAAACGGCGTCGTTATCACAGATTACTATATACTAGTCAGAGAGTCGTTATTCAAAAAGAGCAATGCTATGGCGTTATGCGTTATTGGGCGTTATGAGAGTAACAGTGTTGCCAACTGCTACCGAAGGCCTGTAGCTAAAAATTTTAGAGAAAGTTGCTAGATTGAGTAATTTGTTCGTCCTGAAAAGTAGCTAGAAATAGCTAAATTTCCCAGTAAAAATAAATACCGTTTTACATGAATACTAGAAATCACACAGCGATATTTTATTATATGTATTGTATTTAAAATGTAAGTCACAAAATTACACACAAATAAATCAGCTATAAACTATAATGATAATTTTTAAATTTTATTATTCATATCGACGCTTGAAAGGCAAATATGACTAAGCGACATTTTGGGCGATATTGATTTTTATATATCATTGAAATCAGGAATCACTCTCGTTCCGCTAGGAAGAAGATGGTTGTCGCTTGGTAATTTAAACAAGTGCGAGTCGGACTCGCGCACCGAGGGTTCCGACCATTGGAAAGAAAAATATGCAATAAAGTCGCAATTATCTTGTTTTTTTCCGACCGAATAATTAAGTTTGTTTGTAGAGGAAAATTGCTGATTACTTAAAAACTACTTACAAGATCTCGTTCAAACTAATTTTCAATAGAAGTTTGCATGGTAATCTACATCATATATTTTTTTTAGATTTTATCATTCTCTTATTTTAGAAGTTACAGGGGGGGGGGACACATTTTACCACTTTGGAAGTGCCTCTCGCGCAAAATATTTAGTTTAGAAAAAAATGATATTAGAAACCTCAATATCATTTTTGAAGACCGATCCATAGATACCCCACACGTATGGGTTTGATGAAAGAAAAATTTTTGAGTTTCAGTTCTAAGTATGGGGAACCTCCAAAATTTATTCCTTTTTTTCTATTTTTGTGTCATAATCTTAAAGCGGTTCACAGAATACATCTACTTACTAAATTTCAACAGTATAGTTCTTATAGTTTCGGAAAAAAATGGCTGTGACATACGGACGGACAGACAGACAGACAGACGGACAGACAGACAGACATGACGAATCTATAAGGGTTCCGTTTTTTGCCATTTGGCTACGGAACCCTAAAAAGGACACATATCCACAGTTTTCGGCGACCAACCGACAAAATTTTTACCAATTTATGAATAGTTTTCACTTGGTGCTTTTTAGATTATGACTTATTACACTTAGTAATTTTTTTACCTTACTGTATTTAGGGTAAGAACATTGCTTAAGAAATTTTACCCGACAAATATTTTTTTTTTCGGCGTTTACGACTTTCTGACACACATTAATTATGTACTCATTTTCATTTAGTAAATTTTTCCTAACTGAGATATATCTAAAAACGTATTATAGTAGTATTTTACCTGCCTAATTAGGCTCAAGTTCACCGACAAGATAACGGTCCGATTAACTTAAAACAGCTGTTTACCATAAATTCAAACTTCCAACTTTCGATGGGTAACGTATTATTTGAGATTTTTATTCCTGAAACAGTTGATTACCAAACCAGGGTTGAACTTGAAGTGGGTAACACGACAATTCCAGCTTCCTGATTAAAAAACGTTTTTATTTAACGGGCCGATTAGGTAACCATCTGTTGGTGAACTTGGGCCTTAGTAATATACTTTGTCGTTTAACTGTAAAAAAACGTTTTTTTTTTTTACCGTTTTTGTCACTTAGATAGCTATTTCTGATATGAAATTTGTTTAAAACCGAGCTTATCCTCGTTGCACGTATTTTATTTAGTCGCTTACGCGTACTAACCAAAAGTTGCTAGAAAAAGTAGCTAAAAAGTTTAGCTACAAGTTTCGAGAAATTGGAAAAAACAAAAATAGTACACTACAGTCAAAAGCCAAAGTTAGAAACCATTAAGATTAAATATAATAATGTTAAAATAGTTGAGGCCACTTCCGCGAAATTTTTAGGTGTATGGATAGACCAAAACATGACCTGGAAATCTCAAATTCACTCGGTCTGCAAAAAACTTAGCAAATTTTCTTATGCATTATATATGCTCTCTAAAGTGGTTAACCAAAAAGCTGTTCTAACAGCCTATAATGCATATGTTTCGTCAACCATAAGATATGCCATCATGTTCAGGGGGAATTCCACCGATGGAAGCGTTTAAAGCACAGAAGAAATGTGTAAGGGCTATTTGTAATTTACGAGTACCCGATAGCTGTAGACCACATTTTAATAACTTAAACATTTTAACATTACCTTCTCTTTACATATTTGAATTAGCAGTATTTGTCAAGTCTCATCCGGAATTATTTAACGAAAAGCTAACTAATCCACGTCATCATAATAAAATTGAGGCCATTAGTCATACAGCTATATATATGATAAAAATATCCTAGGTATGGCACCAAAAAAATTTAACAAAATTCCAAAGTCTATAAGAAATATCCGTGATGTGAGGCTATTTAAAAAAGAACTTAAAATATTTTTAGTGAAGAACACGTACTATTCAATAAATGAATTCCTCTCTGATTATGAAACTGATAACTATCTTTTATCCCATATTTATAAATAACTCATCTTAGGCAATAGTTCAGCTCAGCATTTTAGTAGATACAATTTTAATAAATTATCTATTCATGATAGTACATAAGATTAACCAGAACATTGTGCATTTTAATTTTATTTTATTTTAGTTATAAGGAATTTTATATTGTTCGTTAATTATTAAATTGTAAAATTACTATAACACTACTATACATATAATACTATTGTCTCATGTTATCTATTATATTTTTTGAAATTTTATAGAATTAATATTTGTATGCCACTTGAAGTGGCAGGACACAGTGATACATTTACCCAATACTGATTGTACCTAACATCCTTATACCTGTGGACACGAATAAAGATTTTGATTTGATTGATTGATTTGATTGAATAATTGTAGCTGCCTGACATCAAAAAATTGCTAAAACTAGCTAAGTTGGCAACACTGGAGAGCAATAAGGCTGACATCCCAAAATTTACGCACTCGTAGATTTTATTTTTTTATTTCGTTCGGATATAGAGTGCCACGTACTAGTACCACGTAAAATGTTACTAAAATGCATTCAGTATGCACCAAATAATCGAATCATAAAGCCAGTTCATGTTGCTAGTGTCAAAAAATGATAAAATTCAGTATCCAATGACTACAAACCTGTGTGCACAACCCCGGTGCAAACGACACGTGTAGCCACAGACTAATAGTAGATACGGAAGCGCGGGAAACGTTCAAACTTGGCGGACGTGTCCTTTTGGTTTTTCGCTAAAATATTATAATTTTCAGTGCTATATGACACTGAAAATTATAATATTTTAGCCGTAGTTTATTGTATATATTCTTTTAATTACCTAGTGTAAATTTAGTTTTTGTCCTATTCGCTTGGTAAGTGAATTTTATTTCATTTGTTGGAGTCAGTACACAGAACACAATACCCTAAGTCTAGTATGAACGAGCCACCTGATCCGGGGAGCTTTATCCCCCCGGCAGGTAACTTTGTAACAATACAGTCCAATGAGTCTGGTATGGACACTGACGGATCCACGTCGGTACGTTCGTTAAAAAGAAGTCGTCTACATGTGTGCAAACACTGCACACAAGCGTCGTCGTCGACACCACGGTTCTGACTCAGTCGGTTGTGGATGTCAGGACGCTCAACTTCCAGATACAAATGCGGAATTAAATTTAATACCTGACAATAGCAGACCTTCCTCTTACTATACCAGCTCCTACCCCTGCTCCAATCACTCCCTCCCCAGTTGGAAGACATACATATGAAAAGACAGACTGTGCACCGTACATCATACAT
The DNA here is from genome assembly GCA_963891755.1 of Pyrrhia umbra. Lineage (NCBI taxonomy): Eukaryota > Metazoa > Arthropoda > Insecta > Lepidoptera > Noctuidae > Pyrrhia > Pyrrhia umbra. The sequence continues at coordinate 4,101,561 of OY982923.1, read as the reverse complement.
ATACAATTGGGTGTGGTCCTATACTTAAGGTAAGACGACTAAGACAGTTGTTGATGGTTCAGTAATATCAATAGTTTTAACCTACCCAATCAATAGTTTTAACTTTTGATGAGCAGATTCTTCCGAAACGCATATTTATGTGTTATAATGCCCTACCGGTTGATTTATATATTTTCCCCACTGTCCAAAAAATTTTTCAAAATTCAAATGTTTTTATTTCAAATTGGTCTTTGCAGGCACTTATGAAACGTCAAGTTAGTTGCACGGTTCCAAGGAGTGGGTCTTATGGAGAAGAACCGGCAACAGTAGCGGCGTTAGGGTAGGGCGAGGTGGGGCGACCGCCCAGGGCGCCGGATCTGAAGGGGCGCCGCAGGCGCCCTTTTTATATCCTCTCACTCTTTGAGGCCTACTTACCCTCATACATATAGTTTGCTTAGCAAGTTTTCTTGAATTTTTTATCAAATGTCTATCAATTTCGGGGTTTTCTGCGTTATTGACATTAGAATACAAAAGTTGACAAGAAAAAAGCTGTCGTCAATTTTCCGGCAAATGAGAATGGGCGTGCCCCTCCAGTATCGTCTTTACCATAAGGGCACTCGGGGCGCCATTGTCACGGGGCCCCCCAAAAACGAAGCATTCAATTATTATAATATTGTTACTAGCTGTTACCCACATCCCGAGTGAACTCCTTCGCGCACCCGCGTAAAAAGTAGCCTATGTCCTTTCTCAGGCTCTAGACTATCTGTGTACCAAATTTCATTTAAACCGGTTTAGTAGTTCTGGCGTGAAAACGCGACAAACAGGCAGACATAGTTACTTTCGCATTTATAATATTAGTAAGTATTATTATGTTGCTCATACCTATTAATTAAAAAATTTCGCGCTCGCTTCGCTCGCGCTCTAATTCTTATTCCTCTGGTTTTTTCTCACCTTCTTATTTATAATTTTTAGGGTTCCGTAGGCGACTAGAAAAACTTTTAAAAATCGGGGTGTCCACTATTTGGAAAATCAGGGAAACAATAGGTGGTCACAGATTTTCAGGGAAATGCAAGAGTCATGAAATACAAATATGATTCCTAAGAAAATTGATGCTCATATTCCTAAAAAAAAATTCGCGCTCGCTTCGCTCGCGCTCTTACTCATATTACTCTGATGTTCTCTTAGCTTACTGTTTATGGTTTATAACTCCAAAAACAGATAATATATCTTTTCCTACCTATGCACATGGTCTAAATTTTTAACATAAATAGTCCAAAGTATACACTCTGGTTAAAAACAAAATAATATAATATTTTCCATAAGACGACAATATTGGATCAGGGAAATGTGGTAGAATGGTCAGGGAAAAGTCAGGGAACTATTTTTGGTATTTATAATGGACACCCCGCTTATAGTTTCGCCATGACCTTCTGTCTGTCTGTCTGTCCACGGTATAGCTAAGCGTTCTTTAGTACAAGAAAGCTGAAATTTGGTATGGATATGTTCAAGATTTTTTTAACCAGTGCGCATATTTTGTCTAAATAAACTTCAACACTTTTTAACAAACACGTATTTTTCAGTTTATTAGGTCTTAGTACTTAAAAAAAGTTATCGTTTGCGCAAAATATTCATTTAAGAACTTAATTTGTTTAAAACTCGCTGGTCGGCTTGTGTGTAGATATCAGCTGAGTCGTATTGTACTTGTGAGCTCGCTCTTGCATGCTTAGGCAGTGTAGTGCTATTACGAAAAGATTATGCCCATGTTTTACTTACGTTTTACTTACTTACTTACTTTTACTTATTAAACATAGAAATGTGTTCAATTACTGATACCGAACCACCAAAAAAAAATGCGCACTGGTTAAAAACTTTTCCAGTATTGATCACGCCGACGCCGATTCTTTCCAAATGTTGGAACCCTCGATGCGCTAGTCTGACTCGCACTTGGCCAGTTTTTTCCGTATGGGTTTAAATTGCAGTTAGGGGGCGCCGCAAAAATCTCGCCCAGGGCGCTGATGGGGGTAAAACCGGCACTGACCGGCAAGAAACTCTATAGACACTCTTTTCAATAGGAAATGTTTACAATTGTCTTTTTACAGTACAGGTTATCGCTGAGAAAGTTATACAATTCAAATGATGCTATACAACAAAAAAATGAAATAATTAAATTACAATTTAAATTTAGCCATATAAGTAATATTTCATGTAGTTTTCTGTTCGCCAGGGAGGCCACCTGTGCAGAAAATAAGTTATTAACGCCACGCATCCCTGTCGTCAATGAAGTCCTGGATTTTATAATAGGCTCTTTTTATAAGTGTTAATTTGACAACATTTTTAAACTTTTTATCTGTAAGATCAAGGATACATTTAGGCAGCTTGTTATAAAAGCGTACACAGTTCCCTAAGAATGATTTATTTGACTTAGTGAGTCTAAATTTTGGAACTACTATTTTATGTTTATTACGTGTGTTAATATTGTGAATGTCACAACAATGTTTTAATTGTTGTAGATTTGGTCACACTAAGATTCAGTGTCGATCTAAACCCAGATGCTTTAAATGTGGTCAAAATCATACAGGGGATAGTTGCGACAAAGAGGAAGGTTCATTATCCTGTTGCCTGTGCTCAGGATTTCATTTCGCCACTAGCAAATCATGGCCTGAATTTTCAAGGCAAAAACAGATTAAGACTTACATGGCACAAAATTCAGTTTCCAATGCTGAAGCCATGAAGGTACATGCCCCAGTCTCAAGGTCTTATGCTGAAACTCTTCTCTCTTCCCCTTCTACATTTTTTTCTACTAAACCAGCTGTGTCCTCTATGTCCAATAAAATGCCTAACACTACTAGCCATAAAAAAACTATTTTTCTGAAACCCCGGTCTCCTCCCAGACACAAGGTTACAATAAAGAGGTTCATAATGCTATTATTAATGAATTTAATATTCCAGAACCTTCAAATGGATGTGCTATTAAAAAAAATGAAAAAAGTAAAAAATCTGATCATTTGTCAATTAATGACTTTATTTCGGCCTTCTTACAACTTCTCAACAAGCTAGCTCTGTAATTACATCTGCTTTGTCGTCACTATCCTCATGGTTACATTTGAACGGTTTAGAATTATCCATATCTAAAAGCGCCACGGTTCTTTTTACTCCCCAATTCAAACTTTCTTGTAATGAAATTCCTATTCCTATTAAAGACAGTTTTAAATATCTGGGTGTTATTTTAGACTCTAAGCTTAGTAGTATTCTACATTGCGATTATATTATTAGTAAATGTGAGAAACATTTAAGCACATCCTTTCTCATTGAAGTTGATTTATAACGCAATTATTAGAAGCATTTTAGATTATGGTTTATTTATTCTAGAACCTGGCAGTGCTATGGCTTTCAAAAAGTTGGATAAAATACAGTCTAAAGCACTTCGTATTATTTCTGGTGCTATGAAGTCTAGTCCTGTGAATGCACTCCAAGTGGAGTGCGGAGAAGCTCCGTTACACCTTAGGAGACAGTTCCTCTCAGATAAATATTTTTTCAGAGTTCTTCAGTACTCTGCTCATCCTCTCATCCCTAAACTGGATCCTTTAATGTCTCAAATTGATACCTACTTCTAGTTACTGAGCCAATAAAACAGCTCTGTTATATAAATACATTTCCCTTAGTTCCCCCACACATCGTTCAAATAAACTCCCTTTATTTAGTGTAAGTTATGACAGTTTAAATTTTTCTCCTATAATAATCCGTAATTTCATTAATAAATCTGACCCTAATGTCCAATCAAAATTTAAACATATTGTAGCCGAGCACTTTGAAGGTTTTCATCACATTTACACAGATGCATCTAAACCTTCTCCAACTGACTGTGTTGGTATAGGAGTAACTTCCTCCGGAAACTTCTGTTTTTACTGTACTGTAGCTGTTGAATATGTTCGGATATTTAAACTTAAAAAATGACATAATTTTTACCGATACTTTAAGCGCTCTTCAAGCTATTCAGAAATTCTTTCAGACCAAAAACACAATTACAGGTTATTTTTGACATAAAAGAATTAGCGTTCAAAATTTACTCCGAGGGTTATTATTTACAATTCGTTTGGATTCCAGCTCACACTGGAATCCAAGGTAACGAAGTCGCGGATAAATTGGCGACGGATGCGGTGCAATGTGGTGATTTGGGTAAAGGGTTATAATTATGCAACCATTCAACCAGAAATCCCTAAGAGACCTTGGCTTTTCAGAGCAAAGTTAAGTAAGATGGAAAAATCTGTTTTAGTACGAATGAGACTGGGGCATGTCTGTTCTCCCGACCCCGTTTGAGAGTGTGGCACAGATGTCGGCGATCTCAATCATATTGTCTTCTCTTGTCCGCTTTACGATCGTAGTTCCTTTTTAAATAGTCTAGTATCCCTCGGTATTCCTTTTCCTACTTCTATTCTTTCATTACTTCATACCATTAAATAATTATTTATAAAATAATTGCTTCGTTCATCTCATAAAATAAAATTGTAAATAATTTGTCATTCTCTAATATTTAATTTTTCCTCTTTTGCCTAGTCTTATTAATAAATTTCATTCATTATTAATTTTAGTAGTTACTTTATGAAATACTGATTCTATAATTCCAGTTTCCAATCAAAATTGTTATGTTCCTTTTTACCTCTCCGTTTCCTTACCTTTAAACTTGCCATTGGCTACCACAAACCGTGAAGAGCCACAAAAAAAAGTAGTTATCGTGAAGCACGACATTTCACGGGTTAAATAAATATGGTTAAAAGTAAATATAGGAACACCACAGAAAATGGATAACGGCACAAGTAAACATTCGTCACGCACGCAACATAATAAAATAAATTAACACTACCGGGAATTTGTTGAGACATTTATTCGACGTAGTCCATTAATGTTACATTTAAATAGTTATACAGTTTCCACTGAACATTAAATAATTAAATATGTTTTACAGCCAACTTTACAATGAGTTCTGGCAATATAATGTTGTATCTTCCTGATTTTGAAAAGTACAGTATAGGTACACGGTAATGTTCTGTGGGCCTAGCACGAATCACTTTCGAAAAAGTATTCGTATCGAAAGCGATTTTTGAATGGAATTCACTCGCTTTTTACGAACTATTTATTTAAATTTATGACTTTAATCATATCCTTGGATGCTTTAATCGTTATTTACATATTTTAAATATAAAATTTTGCTCTGTTATAGTTGTATTTACGATTCGAAAATCGCTTACGATACGAATACTTTTTCGAAAGTGATTCGTGCTAAACACACTGATATACTTACAGATTATTTTACATTATAAAAAAACGTGATTTCCGAAGTAATTCAAAATATACACACTAACGGAGGCTGTGACGTAGTAACAGTTATTAATGTAACACTACTAGAAGAAATTCAACTGCTACGCGCAAAATAACATTGATACGTGTACATTTAATATCAGCATCATTGCTACAATACCCAAATATTCAAGTTTAGCCATCAAATAAGAGTAATCGTTGCTTTTAGTACAATATGCTACAATAATTATATATTTCAACACTATAACAGAGAGGCCCCTAATTATAGATAGGAACAGAATTACAGAAAATCGCGCGCAAAATCTGGGACTTCGGTAATTATTGCATAGTTGTAAAGTCCTTACACTAACACGTAGATAAAGCAATTTTCTATTTATACTTCATTAAATACTGTCAAATAAATTGTTCCCTGCAATAAACTTTACAACAGTAAATTAATATTTTATAATAATTAACCCATTACATTATCGTTTTAAGTCCACGCACGTGTAAAAGATATTTTAATAAGATTATCTATTTTCTAGTCTTCTTAATGAAAATGTTATTTCTCTAAACAAAAACCTCCTTAGTCATAATTATCCTAACAGAATTTTGATTGATTTGATTAGTTCATTTAACAAAACAAGTTTCAAGCTGACTATTTGGCTTTTGTATCGACGACGGCTTAGTAAAGCAGAGTGCAAGCCCGATCAAAATGTTAAACTTAAAATATACAAATATATCAGTCAGTGGGCTGTAAGCTAAATTCTATTTTCCTAACTACAGTACAAATAAGTCATCTCGCACTATCACCACATTCACACTAACCTCAAGAATTTGTTTAACAATAAGTATAATTATTCATTACTAAATATAGATATATAAACTATATCCACTTGTTCGATTTCATGATATTATCCTTAATATACAACATCAATAAAATTATGTATCCAATATACATAAGAGCGCGAAATGCAAATTTAAATTCTTAAGATACATTTACGCAATGTAATTCATATTCAACATGGAAAGCTATTTTAATACAAAAATAACATGTATAGACAAGGAATGAACATGTAACATTTAATTGACGTGCATTTGAATATTAAATATTATGAATGTTTTCAAAAGCTTCGTCATTGTATCTTAGTTGTAACCATTACATTGCAATAGGTATAAAGTTTTGTTATTATATGAGTCAGAAGTTGCATATTAGTTACAGATAATTTAAGACAAAACATTGTCTTTTAAAATATACTTAATATTTGACTATTGATTGCCAGGTCTCCGCAGACGATGCATTTTCATTTTCAAATGTTTAATCATAGAACTCTTACTCTTGACTAACACATATGTACATTAACGATACGAATGATATTACATGGTTTGGTGGGACTGCTGCTACATAGTTCGTCATAATATTTGAAATTGCAGTCAACCGCCTGCGGGGCTCCAACATAAAACCACAAAATAGGCTGTCCTTCTCTACACATTTTCATGTCTTATTTATAACACTCATTGAGTTCATTGAAAATATTGCATAAACATCAATGAGCGTCGTCGTTTATTATTTAATCTGATCAACATTTGGTTATTGTAAGTTGGAACGTAAGGAACTCCTGATACCAGGCGCAGCCAGCATGATATTTTTTATCTAGCTCTGAGCTAAATTTATATGTGTACATGATAGTAAACGAAGTGAAAATTAACATACTAAGTCCTCGCCGCACCCGACGTGAGGAGTTCCATCCATATACAAAATTACAGGCTGTCTTACAAAAGTGGTCATAAACTTAACGGCCATACCTGATATGATATGAGGCGAATGAAACTTGTAAATCCATACCCAGGCATGCTTGAAGCATTAACTTAAGCCGTGGAACACCCGGCTGGGTTTTTACTAACAAAGATTATCAACAGAGTGTAATAAAGTCGACAATAAAATAGCTCGTCCAGAACATCAAAGCGGCCATAACCCCTAATTTGGCCGTCACATCTATGACCAGTTTAAACAGATTCCACTCTTACTGTACAACTCACAACCCAATGTTCAATGTGAACATTCATTTTGTTCAATACTGCTCCCATCTAATACTTGCCATACTTTGTTATCTTCGGAGGTAGTCCTGAGATCATTCATCAACACTTTGTATCTCCCTTTACATAAGATTCTAGTCAGCGATGGACCGCGGTAGGATGGCCACAACTAACTTTGAACATACGCTTCGGAATAAATCACCGTTCAACGTAAACATTGTTTACTATATGCAACTTGATATAAATATATAAGATATCCAATCAACACCTATTTTTTTTTTATAATATAAATATACTGTACACTATCAGTTGATATAATAAACATATCTAAAACTGTATTCACGATATTGATATCTATTAAATATTTATGTTGAATAGCAGTTTAATTTCTCTAATTAAATGTCAATATGAAGTGTTAACTTCACTTCAAATACATACGCAAAGTGTAGCAAGTCTTAGATCCAAATCCGTTAGCTTTATAAGTTACAGAGATCCCGAATTAATAAAAAATATCAATTTCCTAAGTCAAAAACTGACTGATCCACTGCTCGTCCTACTAACTCGCAACCGAACGCTGCATTACACGAGGTTCATCTTGAACTACTAGCACTCACAAAGTGAGTCTACCATTCTACATCCGATTCACCAATCTCCTTTGGCTAGGTACAATTGCACGTTTATCTAAGACCAGGCCGACTGTCACACAGGGCCTATGTGATGAAAATGATAATAATATAGATCTAGTTCACCCGACGGAGTAGCGCGACCCGCGGCGCGGCCTAGGTGGACAGGTAGAGGCGGTGGTAGTCGTTGGCCCCGAAGGCGGCGTTACACTTGGGACACTTGCGCTGGCGCGTCTCGTAGCGCGTGCGCAGGCAGTCCCAGCAGAACACGTGGAAGCACTTCGTCAGCACGGCGTCTTTGCGCTTCACCTGCGGGACAAACATCAGCTGTTTACAAAACAACATCGGCCAAGTGTGAGTCAGACTCGCTCACTAAACAACGTGACCAATTCAAGAGTGTAAATGTGTAGTATAAGGCATTGGTAGACTATGACTATGTTACTGATAGGTGCACTAGCTATTTCTCGCGGCTTCACCTGCGAATCAAACTTCACTCAATCGGTTCAGCCGAATTCCCGTGAAAACGTGTCAGACAGACAGAGACACTTTCACATTTATAATATTAGTAAAGATCATATTTAAAACTTTTTTTAATCTGTGTAATAATGGCAAAAACAGGGTTTTATTGTGCAGCCCTTGTGAAGGCTGTTTACAAAGCTGCCTAGGATAATAGCAGTAGCGATAAGTGACCTTGCACGAGGGACAGGTGAGCGTCTCCTTGTACTCGCGGATCTCCTCGAGCAGCACCTCGTCCATGCTGCTGCCGGCTTGCTCCATCTTCTTCATGCGCTCCGCCTTCCGACGAAGTATCGCCAACTCCTCCTGCAATGTGTTAGTGAAATTCTATACGCCAAGCCAACATAGGGGTACACACTAATTACGTCCAGACTAAGGCCAAGGCTAAGGTCTAGGTAGTATTCAGTGTCCGGTGACAATGCATCACAAATATTTATTTGTGTTCTCATACCCCAAGCAAATAAAAGAAACAGCTGATTTTATTTACACGGCGACGAGAGACGAAATATCGTCGATATACCTACCGATCGTCGACACATCAATCGATTTAAAATGAAGTTGCTAGTAATTAAGTGTAATTACTCACGTGTAGTCTTTTTGTTTTATACGCTTCTGCTTCTAGAGCACTCGTCTTCTCCGCCACCACTTGCTGCGCCTCCTTCATTTGCGCGTGATATTTTTCTGCAAATTATAAAATATGATTTATTTATTAATTTATTTTATCATTTATTTATTTGCCTAAAATATGGTGGGTACACAAGATGTTAAATAAAATTATAGTACAGGATATATTTTACCCCTTATTACGAGCAATCAAAATTATAGTTAACTGACAACAATTATTTGAATACTAGCTTCTGCCAGCGACTTCGTCCGCGTGGAATAGTAGTGCTCCGCTCCTATTGGTCTTAGCGTGATGATATATAGCCTATAGCCTTCCTCGATAAATGGACTATCTAACACTGAAAGATTTTTTCAAATCGGACCAGCGGTTCCTGAGATTAGCGCGTTTAAACAAAATGACAACATTTCCCTTCACTGCTCTGCTCCTATTGATTGTAGCGTGATGAAAAGTATAATAACCAGCTCAGGAGTATGAAAAATAATTGTACCAAGTTTCGTTAAAATCCGTCGAGTAGTTTTTGTTTCTATAGAGTTTATATAGACAGACAGACAGACAAAAATTTTACTGATTGCATTTTTGGCATCAGTATCGATCCCTAATCACCCCCTGATAGTTATTTTGGAAATATATTTCATGTACAGAATTGACCTCTCTACAGATTTATTATAAGTATAGAAGAAGATATAGATAAAATTACAATTAGAACTATCTACATTATGTATATATTGAATAATCATTAATCGAACTGGTAACAATTTATAAGAATAAAAATTAATTGCTGAAATGTATGTACGCGCATAATTTCCGAAGGACTGGACCAAATTGGATAATTCTTTTTATTCGTGTCAGTTATCACAATAACTGACTGACTGATGATAAAGTTTGCATAGAAAAAAAATTGAACAGAAAAAAAAATGGCGGTACGAAGTTCTCCGGATCAGCTAGTTAATAATATATAAAAGTTTAAATTTTTGGAGCGAATATATTACTAAGAGCAAAGGTACCTAAATGCAGTTTCAAATCAGCGGCGGACTGCGCGGACTCGATGGCCTTCCGTTTGTGCATCTCCATCGCCTGCTGGCGGAGCAACAGTTCCTTCTCGACGGCCGACAGCGTCGCTTGGAGCAGACGCTCCTTTTCCTCGAGCCGACGGGCCACTGCACCCATCGACTCGATCTGCTGGTCACGAGTTAACACCTGGAACGGAAGGAGTTATAAGTCTAACGAACCATTCTCCTAATTATCGTATGCGATTGCAATAAAAAAAATCGACGGGCTTGTAAAAAAATATTTTCTTGTAGACTATTTTTAAACTTATATATTTAACTTAAATGCATACAGTTAAAACCAACATCAAGCCTTGTTTACAACGGAAATTCTAATAACAAAACATCGAAAACGTCATCAAATTCTGAAGTAATTATATAGTTCTACGATCTACACTGCAACATCATGGAGTTTCTTGCCGGTTCTTCTCCATAGCACCCACTTTCTTTTACCTAGTTTCTAGCTTTGACGTTTAATAAGAACTTTATTTGGTCTACATAAAATAAAATCTTTGTCTTTGACTTGATACCTGTTCCTGCAGCAACTGTTTCTCCTCTCGCAGCAGCTTGTGCAGCGAGTTGGCCTTGATCCGCTCCGACATCAGCTTGAAGTTGGCGTCGTCCTTCTCCCGCAGCTGCTGGATGAGCCTCGAGTTCTGCTCCTGCATGTCCTCGAACGCCTGCCCCGTCACCTCCATCTCGTTGAGGAGAGCCTCCTCCTCCTGTGCATTGGAAAAATACTTTATTTTTTTATTATTCCGCCCTTTTAGTTAATTAATTCCTGAATTGGCAAGACCTGGAAAAGAAAAAGAATGTTCGCTCATCGCGTTATCGTACAACATGATTTTCTTATATTAGTCAGCGTTAAGTAATGCTGGTCGCCGATTTCAAAAAGTGTAGTATTGTCTGATTAGTAGTACACAGTACACTAATGATTTTTCTTGTGCTTTCCCCCATACAACGATAAAACGAAAATAATGCGATGCGAATTTTTACAAAAACACGACATAAGCTAATCTGTTATTGCATTCAGGTTGACTTTTTCATGAAGAAATAAAAATGGCAACCCCCCAATACAATACTCGAGTTGTTTTCGAAGTACAAAATTTTATATATTACACATATTTGTGAAGCGAGAATTAAAAATGATTATATTATCAGTAGTTTTCATTCAGTGACTTAAGTACGTATATAATATTCAAGGCCCGTGTTTATAAACCATTATTTCATAACTCACGTTTCACACATTTTCATTATGCAATCGTCATCAATTTAATTTTTAATTACCTACGAATACGTGTTGTGAGTGAGTTATGAAGAAGTTGTTAGTTATAAATACGGGCCTAATTGTCTGATGCTCGGCATTGGGCAACAATCAACAAAATAGGCGATCGACCTTCCTGTTCAGGACAAAAACAGTACCTTATTACAGCTCGTATTGTATTGACGAGTGCTTTCACTAAGCAAATATTTAACTCGCCGAGTAGCGAGGTCCGAATGCAAATTGATAGCGGGAGATTTCTAATCCTATTGACAGAATCATTCCACCGCTTTGATACAGATTGTAGAATTCATTAAAGGCGAGTACATGTAGCTGAGATGAGAATGTTAGGAGGAATAAAATTAGAAATGAGTATATTAGAGGAAAGTCTGAAAGTGGCGCCGGGAACAGACAAATTATGTGCGAAACGTTTGTCATGGCATGAATGAAGAAGTGAAGAACATGTGACAAGAAAGGTTCTGACATGAATGTGGATGTATTTAGGATGAGAGGAAGTCCGAACAAACGCTGGATGGAGCGTGTTAAAGACGACATGGCTAGAAAGAGGGTAAATTATGAAATTATTGTTGATAGAAATGTATAAAAAAAAATACATGCTGCGCTAACCCCAAATAATTCGGAATAACGGCAGGAGTGGAAACTTCTTTGTCAAAGCGCAAAATGTTAGGGAAGTCGAACACCAATTTGTTGATTGTCGATACTGTTAATATCATACCGGTGATCCGGCGAAGGGTCGCGAGAAGGCGTGCAGCGGGTCGGCGTTGGGTCTCGCGCACGACAGCTGCTTCTGCAGCTCGTACTTCTGCTCCTCCAGCTGCTTGATCTTACGGAGAGCGTCCTCGTCTGCCAGGCGACGCTCGCGTTTGCTTTCCTTTGTGGGAAAAAAATATTTGTAGGATCATTCCTATTTTAAATATGTATTTTAAAAAGATTTCATTTCTTCATAATATTCATTGGTTATTCTATTGACTTATTCTTCTTCTGGTGCCTTTTCAACTAGTGAAGGTTGGCAGCCTCTCTGTATATTTTTCCTTGCTTTAGCTTGTTATACTATACTACGGTAAAGCCGGATAGCTACTGTGACATCAACTATATTTTTCTATTGCTAACTATCATGACTATAATTTACTGGCTGTTTCCCTCGGTTTCACTCGCGTCTTAACGGGAACTACTTAACGCACCCGGATATAAAGTACTCTACAACCGTCTCCTGGGTCTATGTACAAGTCAAAGTCAACAGGTTTTTATTTTATGTAGACCGATTACAGGTTCTTATGAAATGTCAAAGCTAGAAACTACATGCTCTGTTCCAAAAAGTGGGTCCTATGGACAAGAACCGGCAAGGAACTCCATGGATATCTGGACTCTTTTAAAATCAATTGTTCTTGTTAAAAATAGTCGTGTAAAGTATGTAGATCAAATCACGTATACCAAATCATCATCCAAATCGAGTCAGCATATCACCTTGAAAAGGTTTAACTAACAAACTAACTTACTTTCGCATTTATAATAATAGTTAGGACTAGGAAATTTGTTGATAACACTAGCAAAATCACAAACTTTTACCACTTCAGTGTTTTGGCTCGTAAGAGTGGGTGTTACAGAGTGCTATCTCAAATTTCGTTGACGATAATGTAGTTGCTTGACATACCTGCGCCATTTTAGCCTTCTGCCGGTGGTCCTCTAGTTCCTGGCGCGCCTTACGTTCCGCGGCCATGAGCTGCACCTTGTCGCGCTGCTCCTTACTGACGCCCTTGTACATGTCCAGGAGGAGTTTCAGCTCCTTCTGCTCGTTCACTGCTTTCCTGTTAACACAATTTTATTTTTTTATGGCAAATGCTAGTTGAAATAAGTTGAAAGATGCTATAGATAAAACATTGCATTACAATTTTATTGATATATTCTTCTGAATCTTTTTGTGGATAATTGCAGGATTTTTTTATCTACCCTTTGCCGTTATAATTAAATACCAAAAATTTAGTATTTTTTTTAGATAAAACTGAATGCTTGGTAGATTTTTGAGTTTGTAAATGAGCATTGCCCAGATTAGAACACCCATAAAGACCTTTATTAATCCCTGAAATATGTCCGGGGGAGTTAGTATTGAGCATTATAATGTTCTTGGAGACTAACTTGAGCTGTTGCTTGAGATCCTTGATGATGAGGTCCTGCTCCTGCAGCTTGGCGCGGCTGTGTTCCTTGCTGGCCGCCGGCTTCGTCTCCGCGCCGCCCTCCTCGCCCTGCCGGACACGCATGTACAGAATACCACTCCTCGACCAGCGGGGGTATCAACTACAGACTTGACTATTACGGTAGAAAGAGCAGTTTTTAAAAGGTAGATATTGGGCTTCGAAATTGTTCGAAAGAGTTACCGCGGTCCCGGGACGCGAAGGAAGGAAGTTGGATGGGCTTTAGTCGATAACAGTCTGAGTCTCCCGCTCCGCCCCCCGCTGTGGGCGGAGTCATTTGATGATTGGAATATGACCAAAAGGAAATAACCATGGAGGTTCTTTTTTGGTTGGAACCCTCAAAGGTGAATCATTATAAGACTTTGCCTGTCGTCTAACCATTTTAATGATATCATTTATGGTATGTTAGTAACATAATAACAAATTCGAATATAACTTTGTTTGTCTGTTACATTATATTTAAAGAGTAACCATGGAGTTTTTTTGCCCATATTTTTCTCAATAGGAACCTCCTTTTTGGAATGGGCAACTAGATTCTTTTTTCGACTTTCTAAGGAGTTTATTATTAGGCCTAATTGAAGTAAATTATTAATTTATATTTGAATTGAACTGCTTCAATTATACTCTGTAGGGATTTTGAACTGAATTAATATGGAGAAAGAATGCAAAATTGGGAACAGGATGATTTTATATCCATGTGCAAGTAGTTGTATAGTTGGATGCGAGTAGCTATATAAACACGTACCTCAGGGTCAGGTTCCTCCTTCTTGAGCGCGTGCGGCTTCTCATCCGCGGCGTCAGCTCCGCCTATGGACACCCGCGCTCCCGCCTCCTCCAACTCCTTGCGAACCTGCACAACATATTACCAATTATGTATATTACTTTATTACTTGACGGTGGCAGAGACAAAAATAATTATAAAGCTAAGTCCATTCAAACCACTTTCTTGAGTCTGTCTTAATATTATAAATGCGAAACTAGTTTGGGAGGATGTTTGTTACTCTTTCATGCCAAATCTACTGAACGGATTTGGATGAAATTTGCAACACACATAGATTATCACCTGGATTAAAAGGACACCACATTTCATCCCGGTAAATGTGAAAGTAACTATGTCTCTCGCTCTCGGTTACGCCTTTCACGGAAAAACAACTGAACTGATTAAGTTGAAATTTGGTATGAAGATTGGAGATTGAAATCTGAGGAAGGAATTAGGATAGTTTTTTATCCAGATCCGGGAAGAAGTTACGTCAGGACGCGGATGAGATCGCGGGAAACAGCTAGTACTTTATACAAATATACAATTTGTTGTCTTATACAAATATCGATGGTCCCTACGTACAAAAGCACATGTCGAAAATGTCAGTTCTTTTTTTATTTCACAACTAGCTGTTTCCCGCGGTTTCACCCGCATCCCGAGGGAACTACTTAGCGCACCCGGGTAAAAAGTAGCCTATGTTGTTCCTCAGGGTCTATTCTATCTCTGTACCAAATTTCATTTATATCGGTCCAGTAGTTTTGGCGTGAAAGCGTAACAGACAGACAGACAGAGTTACTTTCGCATTTATAATATTAGTAAGGAAGTAAGGATTGGCTTTAGATTGTCCACTTACTCATTGTAAATATAAAACTTGTTCTCATATACAATTTGTAAATGACGTTAAATACGTAATACTAAAAAAAGTATTTATACAGGTATATGCATATGGACAATCTAAAGCCAATTGTGCAAAAAAAAATAAACTGCCATTTTCGACATGTCCTTATGTACGTAGGGACCGTCAATATACAATTTGTTGTCTTATACAAATTGAATATTTGTAATAAGTTATCTGTAATAGGACATACCTTATTGAGCTCCTGACTAGTATCCTTATACTTCCTCTTGTAGCGGTGCACCTCTCCCTTGAGCTGCTGGTTGTGGTTCTGCAGCGAGGTGATGAGGTGCCTCATCTCGCGGTTGATGGGCCCCGTTTGCTCGTTCGCTGCCAGGTTCTGCTCGAACTCTATGCGCAGCATCTCGTATTCCTTCCTCAGTTGACCCAGCACGTCTTCCAGTTGGATCATTTCCGCTCTGAGTGTTTTTTGTCTTGATAATTCTTCACTCTTAAATTAATAAAGACTTTTGTATAGTTTTTGGGTGTAGTATTACGGTTATACTTGAGTGTTATTAGAGCAGTTTAATCGATCCACCCCAAAAAAAGAAAAGACAGTAAAGTAAAAAGATGAAAAGATAGTAAGAAAGAAAATTTGAAAAGATGTAGACATGAATGTTAGAAATATTTCGGTCGCCTGAAGGAGGTGTCACACGGTCCTCTTCAAACAGTCTTCTATATTACAAAACAAGGTTGTTGTATTTTGAACTTTATTCCGAAAAAGTTTCTGATACAAACTCTGTACTAGACAGACAAGGCATATAAATCTGTATTTTGAATTAGAACATACAACATACTGATTCAATATTTGTTGCAATTATCATCGATCTAGTTATGCACATTTCTAGGTGACAAACCTTAAATATTATATATAGCTTCTGCCAGCGACTTCGTCCGCGTGGAATAGTAGTGCTCCGGTCCTATTGGTCTTAGCGTGATGATATATAGCCTATAGCTTTCCTCGATAAATGGACTATCTAACACTGAAAGAATTATTTAAATCGGACCAGCGGTTCCTGAGATTAGCACGATTAAACAAAATGACAACATTTCCCTTCACTGCTCTGCTCCTATTGATTGTAGCGTGATGAAAAGTATACTATAACCATCTCAGGAGTATGACAAATAATTGTACCAAGTTTCGTTAAAATCCGTCCAGTAGCTTTTGTTTCTATAGAGTTTATACAGACAGACAGACAGACAAAAATTTTACTGATTGCATTTTTGGCATCAGTATCGATCCCTAATCACCCGCTGATAGTTATTTTGGAAATATATTTCATGTACAGAATTGACCTCTCTACAGATTTATTATAAGTATAGATAGAAGATAATATACTACCGATAATTTTTTTCTTTAGCTAATCACTAAGCGGTCAATATTGAGAGCATCAGAGGAGTACTATTTTAGCTTAAAGTGTTGCGTCCTGAAGTATACCTAGCACCAAGCAGCATTCCTGAAAACGCTCACAGGATCAAAATGAATCAAAAACATTTAACTAACCTCCATCATCTCAATCTGTCGCATGTGCAAGTTCTTAGCATTCTGCAGCTGCAGCCGAGTCTCGTCAAGCGCCGTCTTCATTTGCATCGACTCGTTATAAAGTACTGAGAACTGACTCTGAAGACATTTGTACTCCGTTGTCTCCACTATCACTGATTCGGGCAGTTGTCGGATCTGTTGAATAAAAAATATCTTTAGTTAACTTAGAAGATTTTAATAGCTGGTACGATTATTTACAAGATGTTGATAAAAATCCATTTTTTCCAAAATCCAGTTTTTCAGTTACTATCTTAATAAAAAAAATGTTTTGAGACATGGAGTATTACAAAAGATGGAGGATGCTACATAGGAGACTATGTAGCATCCTCCTCTACCCTTTAGTTAGAGCACTAAAAACGATAACTTACATCCATCTTAAGTTTCTCGACCTCCTTGAGTGTGTCGCGATGCTGGCGGTGCAGGCGGTCGAGCTCGGCCAGCCGGTTGGTGGCGAGCTCGCGCTGCTCCTCGAGCTCGGCCGCGACGTCCTCCAGCTTGGCGGCCGCGGCGCCCGAGTGGCCCGAGCTGGCGCCCGGCGTGGCCACCGCGGGGACCGTACTGGCTCCTGATTGGTGGTAGCTCTTCAATTTCTCTATTGCTTCTGCTAGGTGATTTTCTAGCTTATCGTTCCGGGACCGCACCTGTGAATAGGTATTGTGATGAAAACGCCTTATTTTTTTTATTTAATTTACTTCTGTAATGCTGGGACTTTCATATTGTAGGATTAATATCATTAAAAATAATAATATTATATCCTTCTATGATGAATGCGAAAATTTGTGAGGATGTATGTTACTCTTTTACATAAAAACCATTGAATGGATTTGGGCGGAATTTGGTACACACATAGTTTGTAACGTGAACTTTTTATTATGGTGCGCGAAGTAGTTCCCTCGCGGTTGGAGGGATCATTTGATGATTACCCATCAGAAAAAAAAAAGGACGGGAACCGCGTGATACACATGGTTTAAAGAATGGCCTAAATTAATACAAGACAACAATTTCTGTATATTCTAAATGAATTAGAGATGCTACTCAGGATAAAGAGATGTTCCTTTTGACCTATTTTCCTGCTAAGAAGGTATACCTTTAAAAAAAGGTCAAGGTCTGATTAAACTCAATGCATTCAGGCTTAATTGAATGAATTGAACTAGGTGAGAATTATCGTAGTCAGACAGAGGCACTCTCCTTTTCCAGTCATTTAATTCTATAAATGATTCATATCAATGTAAGAACAACAACATACCTTCATCAGCTCATACTGAAGGTCATCAATCTGGTTTTTAAGCTCAGCATTCTCCGTGTCTCTGCTGTTGACAGCATCTTGCAGTTGTGCCACCCTCAGGGTCATGGCGTGGTGACTTTCGTGCAAGGTTGTACACAACGCTTGAAGCCGCCTGTTCTCAACTGTAACCTCCTCATTGGTTGCACGGATCACTTCATCGAGCATAGGGGCAGGGGCAGATTCTGAAAGGTGTAATCAATAATGCATTGGTACTCATATAATAATATGCATAAGATAAACCAAATAAAAGCAATCCACTGACAATGGAAAAATTCACAAACACTAGTTCATGAGCAAATCACAATTTAAAGCTAAACGGAATTATATACATTTTGGCATAATATATATAGGTTGTTTAAAAACTACAGAGCTTCTTTGGATGAAACTGCACACAGATAGCCTATTTTCTAGATTAACATAGGATATGTTTGATGTCTAGATTATATATGTTTCATACTGCTGGCGTGTGAAAATGCCATGAAGCACTAGTATTATCTAAATGACAATGTTACTATTGATTTATTTTCATTAAAACAGAAAAATATATAACGTAACTTACCCTCACTGTCGCCTTTGATAGCTCGCCAGATTTTATCATTTCTCTGCTGCAGCCGGTCAAAAGCTTGTAGTACTTTAGCAACCGCCCGCTTGCTTACTTGCACCCGGTTTGCGAGCTGAGCATCTAACTCCTCCTTGTCCCAGGTAGACAACTGCATCAAGAACGAGGTTGTTGCCTCATTCTCATCTAAGGAACAAGCAAGTTTTACACATCGTCATCAATACCTCATATCATCATCTGCCTAGCCTTTTCCCAACTATATGGGGTGGGCTTCTAGTCAAACCGGATGCAGCTGAGTACCAGTGTTTTACATGGAGCGACTGCATATCTGACCTCTACAACCCAGTTACCGGGTAACATGGTACCCCTTGGTAAGACTGGTTGTCAGACATTCTGGCTTCTGACTACCTGTAACGACGTATCTACAAATGACAACCGGTACTAACAGCTTAACGTGCTTTCCGAGGCACGGAGGAGTCTCGCTACGATAAAGATGGTCACCTATCCACGGACCGACCGGGCCAAGCGTAGTTTACCCTATGATCGGTAGACCCGCACGGCTGTTACTTAGCCACAAGCTTCTCTATCGTCATCAATACCTAATAAATCAATTAGAAATAATAATATTGTTGACACAAAAACCATGTAGAAATAGATACTACTTACTTTTGTTTTCTGACTCGTCCGCTGTCTCTGCATCAAAACGTTGCAGAAGCACTCTGATATCTTCATTGAGAAGATTCCAATAGCGGTTGACAACACACAGTACGGCATCATCCTGTGTCTGTCTTTTCTCAAGCTGTTCTATCCTAGCCCGAAGTTCAGCTTCACACCTATGGCGTTGTTCTATTCTCTGGAAGATACCACATTAATGTAAACAAAGGAGAGGGAAGGAAGATAATTTGTTTTGATGCTGGAATATGACAATAAACTGGTGGCCATTGTATGTGTAGAATGTTTATGATAAACTAACAAATATAAACACTCTGATATAAGGCAAAGAGCAAGCTTATTATATTAGAAAACATGTTGTTGAAATATATTGAGCGTAATTTTAAGATTGAAAATATATTTAGAGGATAATTTAAGCTTTTTTTTTTCTGCAAGCTTACTGCTATGTTTTCACTTGTTAACTCAAACTCAGAGCTCAATCAAAACTCAGAGAAAACATGGTATAGTTTTAATATGAATACATAAGAAAATCTGTTATTCCAGAAAATATGTTATTAGTAAACAATTTGGAACAGCTTATTGAATAGACGGTCAACTGTGGTATGACAATCAAAATCCAATTTAAAATAGTTGTTTGTGTGATCTATGCAAGTATGCAGTTTCTTAAGCATTTAAATGCCACGCCGGTCACCGGTGACGGTCAGTATGGCATTCAATGTGTTAAATTGTTAAACTACATAACATGAGTGTAAAACAGTTATACAGATATTATGTTTTCAAGTACCAAATAAAAAGTATCCAGTCAGCTGGTAACTTATTAATCTATGCATGCAGACACACATGCCTATATGTACGCAGAAATTTATTATCCATATAACTTTCAAGTTTTGTCCGGAAAGACAGCAGCTCTGCAAGTATATCTTAACTACTCATGTTGTGTTTATGATAGTGCTCCTCATATTTTTGCCATTATTATATTTTTAATAAAAAAAAAATGAACAGATCCAATACTTTCCTCTATTTTCATTCTAATTCAGAAATATAAAGATCTGCAGAAAATGTACATGTGTGTGTTAATAATATTATTGATTATAGTTACAACATTTCTACAAAAGATTGTATTCACATTCCACACATTGTTGAAATTACATTAGTATCAATATTCATAAGTTAATTTCAACATGAAACATTTTCGACAGAACTAACAGTGTTTGTATAACTTAATTATCACTCATAGTATTAAAAATCTTGTCATGTATATTGCTTTCAAAATATCTTAATGTCCCCAAAGACTTACAACCAACACTACATTGTGAAATTACAATGAACATAAACTAGACTAAGATTTGCTGTTTAGAGAAAGAATGTGTTTGCCATAGATAGGAATGCAAATAAGTCTTAAATAACATATTGATGTATTGTTGTCAGTGTATGCTATGTAATTAAAGTATTGATAAACAGCTGATCATGACATGTTACTTATTCATGTATGCTGCATGATAACTTTAAAATACATTTAAAAAGTAATAAATCATGCTCTATATTTCAAGTTGAGTACCTGAGCCAACTTTTTATTCTGGAACTGAAGAACTTTTATGTCCATTTCCTCCAAAGTGGACACAGGACCGATAAGATGGGGTTCAAAATGAACTTTCTTTATCGGCGGCTGGCTGCTGCCATTGCCGCCGTCGTCCGCCGTACGCTTAGACATTTTGACCTAAAAAATTGGAAAAGTGAAATCCACAAATCTCAAAAAACTAAGCACCTATGTAATGATTCCCATGAAAACTATTGATCAATATAACCCGGTCAAATTAGAAAGAGGTTATGATAACGTAAATAAGAGATACCTCGGTTGCTTCTAGTTTGGCTGGATTATATACATACCTGCTTGTCAATATTGACACCCTTGTAAGTTTTGTTTAATTAAAGTACTCAATGAACTGAGAAATCATAAGTTTACAATAATCTATATTAAAAAACATTTTGCTAACGAAAGCAGAGGAAAACAAACTTTAAAACGCCAAGCTCCGCCCGAAATATTGCCGACCTACTCGTCTCGCACGTCCTCTTCCGAGTAGGCACTAGTGATGGATAATGTGATTTGTGAGTCACTGCATACATACAGCGATTATTTAATAAATTTGATTTTATCAATTGTTTCAAAAAAGCTATAAAATTAAGACGTAAAAACGATTTAAAAAAGTTCAAATTTTGTAACAATAAAAATTGCAAGTTTCTGTGTTAGTCGATTTATTGGTACGAGTAAGAGGCTTACTAATTTATGATTCCGATAGAGGGCGGTCGAATCAACGAGAGTCAATAGAATAGAGTGGAATAGTGTTGTACGAGTGTTGTTTTTTTTTTGTAACTAGCAAAGAGAATACGATGGAAATAAAGTAATATTAAAAAAAAAATGTACCTAATCTGTTTACTTAAAAAAATAAAAGCATTATCGTTTTAGCGGTCACCAGTTCGCGCCATTGTCGAGTGAGATCCATGTAGTAACCTCTACAACTACCTTCTAATTTGCATTTTTTATATCCAATACTCGGAGGAATACGTGTTTAAGTAACAGCCGCACAGTTCGATCGATCAAAGGTTAAGCTACGCTTGGCGCGGTCGGTCCGTGGATAGGTGACCATCTTTATCATCGTGAGCCTCCTCCGTGCCTCGGAAAGCTAAAGCTGTTAAGCTGTTGGTCCCGGTTGTCATTGCAGATCTTAGACAGTCGTTACGGATAGTCAGAAAGTCTGATAACCAGTTTTACTAAGGGGTACCATGTTACCTGGTAACTGGGTTGTGGAGGTCAGATAGGCAGTCGCTCCATGTATAACAATGATACTCAGCTCCATCCAGTTTAGATTGGAAGCCGACTCTAACATAGTTGGGAAAACACTGGGATGATGATATCCAATACATTTTTTTTGTAATAAGTTTTAATAAACATAGATTTATCAAAGTCTCCACGCTGCTCCTACTAAGTACCGCCAGTGTACTTGTAAAATGCAACAACAAATACTACTATGCCGAAGTACCCGAGTAAAATGCCAGTTTTTGTAGTGAAACCATGTGAAAATAATACCAGAAAAATAAGAATAAAAAACACTTGAGTTCACTTACACATACTACAAATTACTAAATATGTTGCTGCATTCACGGAGCTGTTGTTCTTAGGAAGTACGGTATCTAGTCGGAGCGGCGGGTGCGTAGTCCTTCATTAAACTATGGTAATAAAAAAAAAAAATAAAAGTAGCCAACTAATTTTGAACCTATCTTTAGCTCTTCATGTACATGTGAAATTCATGACCCACAATAAAAGTACTCTCAGTGATCAAAGATCTGTGAAATAATAAATCTATGAAAGATCTCTTGGATTTGACATTTCTTGAGGCCTTACTCTACACTAGCGCCTCTCGCGGAGAATTCAAGCGCGGTGACCCTCGTCTCAGAGGGTTGCAATGTCAAATAAAAAAAAAACTATTTTTGTAGTCAGTCGTGTAAAAAGGGTAATCATAAATTAAAAAAAAAAAGGGATTTCAATGAAAATTCCTTTAATTTAACTATGCTTATTTAATCTAAAACTAAAATGTATTGCTTCAGTATGAATATAAAACATTTCCTAACTAAGCTAGACCCTCCCTCTTCTTCCATTCACTTTTCAATAGAGCCATTTTTTTCTTTTTAGACTCAGTTTTTCTGAATTTATTACTTTCTAGGCGTTTTTTCTGAGCAGCTAAACTATCTTCGCCATTGAGAACCTCATCTAATTTTGCAATTAACATCTCACGAGCTCTCTTTCTATTTTCATCTTGGCATCTACTTGTGTGGCATTTTACTACAGTTCCTGTAATGTGAAAAAAAAATATTAAGTAAATTCTAGGAAATTTAATAAATGAAATAAAAACAATACAATATTGTTTATAGTTTTTTATAAACTTCATTTCTTTATTGAAAATGCCTTTTATATGTTATTTTTGCCAACACTGTTAAATTTTAGAATAAGGACAAAATAATGAGATAATTATTGAAAGGGATGCATGATCCTAATATTACTAATTTTATTGAATGGCTAATTGGTATTTATTACCTGTAGGCACATGTGTTAGAACTACACAATTAGCATTTTTGTTGACAGCAGACCCACCGGGCCCACCACCTCTAACAAACTGTTCAGATAAGTCATTCTCATTTATCTTCGGAACTTTGGAGTAATCTATTGTGTGTTTCAGAGCAACACACATGCGGGATATGAGCCCAGCATGCAGACGGCTTATTGGGTTGAATAGCATTTTAGACAACAGCACCACGCCTCAGCAGGGCTTCACCTTTCTGCAATTAATAATAAATAAAAATAAATAATATTTTTCAATATTTTTTTTTTTATAAATAATATTTAAATGTAAAAGGTATATAGAAAAGTGAATACAGAAAAAAAATAAGACTATTCTAAACACTAATTTGTGGAATAAAATAGTTTAAGCATACTGTGTACACAAAAGAGTGTGTGAACAGTGCTTAAGATAAAAAAATAGATTACCAAATTACCCATGTGAAAATTCACTCAAGGCACCCCATAGATATAAAGTAACATTTATCGGTGGACCTCAGATTGAAAAAGTAATTTGACATTGGTAAAAGGTCAAGTCCCAGCAAATTCTTACTTATTCCCTATATTTGGCAGAAACCGGTCCTAAGACAGCCCACTGACCAAAAAAACATAGTATGTATGTATTAATTGTTAAAATGAAATCAATAAAACTGCTGTTTATCTCAATGCAACTTAGTATTTATATCAATCTGATACCTGGTACGCAAATGTTATGTCTTCTGCTTTAGTCAAGGCTTTGTTATTTCTAAATTCGGTCGCAACTCTCCGTTTAAAGTACGCGGGATCAGTCAGTGTCAGCGACTTTGAATACAACATCAGATGCTTATAAAGTTTCAGGATCTCTGTTCTTGTCACTTGCATGTTAATATTTTGAGTATAACGATGTAATGATTCAAATTCAATAGATTTATATTAAATCATATAAGACAAAGTGACTATCAAAGCCATACCATAATATAACCTTTTTAATTTCCAAGTTTGACAGTTGACTTTTGACACACATAACTTCCAGTTCTAACATAAAAAAGTGTTTCATGAAACTTCCAGTTTGACATTCATTAGGTTCACAGAATATATAGTCACCACGTTTTAGTGGTTGACAAAATTTAAAAAAACTACGTTTAAAAAAACCGACTTCAAAAAAAAAACTAAAAAGTATTAAAAAAGTATAAAATAACTTAATAAAGATTTAACACAAACCTAATACCTTTAATATTAATAAAACACCATTATTTGTATGTGTTACCTATTGACAGGTTTAAAGTCGGTGCCAAGCCAAATTTAATAGTGTTACTCATTCAGGTATTAAAAAGTTTTCATCTGTTTCACATTAATTCACATTGTTCTTTAAGTTTATTTACGTAGGTTAATCTTTAGGAATTTCATTTTGTTTAGGACTTGGCACCGACTTCAAACCTGTCAATAGGTAACACATACAAATAATGGTGTTTTATTAATATTAAAGGTATTAGGTTTGTGTTAAATCTTTATTAAGTTATTTTATACTTTTTTAATACTTTTTAGTTTTTTTTTTGAAGTCGGTTTTTTTAAACGTAGTTTTTTTAAATTTATTTTTTACTTTTTAGTGTCTGTAATAAGTTGCTCTGTAAACTACAGCTTGGCAAAAAAGAGTAGAAATTAATAGGGGCGCCACTTTACCGTTCGTGTGGCAACCCGCTGCGACCGTATAGCGTACCATGCTACCGTCTTGATACTAAGCTGTATTTTTATAATTAATTAAAATCAGTAAGTATTATAAAATGTAATAACAAGTATTCACGTCATGTAACTGAATACAAATTACTTATAAGCACTAATAATGTAAGCACTCCTGTGTTTACAATTTTTTTTGGGTAGGTATAAAAAAAAGGCGTATGAATATAGCGTTATTATATTTGATTTCAATAAATCTTCCTCTAAATATTCCACGCCCGCCACATCCATGTCTTGGCTAGAGCTAGCCATAAACTCATCTGAGTCACACTCAGATTCAAAGGCACTGCGCTATCATGTTGGAGATTGATTCCTAAACGTTTTATGTCCAAGTACGAGCCCTCTCATAAATTCATAATATGTACTCCTTTTCTATTTTGTTAACATGCTGGCATGAATTCTTTTGAACTCCTACTCGGTTATAGATTGAAATGCACGTTCGGTGCTTCCTATAAAGATAAAACAAAATGATTAAAGCTCTATCAATAATTAATGTAAAAAGTTTACGGTACCTATCTAGTTTTTTTTGTGATTTTTAAATGCTAGTTATAACAAGTATTATATTATCTTGTGATCACACTCATAGATAAGGTTATGTAGAAATCGAATTTACATATTGCAGAGTATCAAGGCTCAAGCCACTCAAGTATCAAAATAATCTAGTCGCGCTATACCAAAGTGTCAAAGACAAAACGTAAACATAACCTATATGCTCGATGTTTATTGTTCAAAATTTCACTTATTTCGTATTCAAGCAATTCAAAACCAAATAGAGATCATAAATTAACACTTGATACAACTAAATACATCAAAACAAACTCTTACATACCTGTCATAATGGCGGTACTTTGGTAAATATCGTCGAGATCGGAAAGAAGAGTTTAAGCCTCATGTTCGACCAGATATCGCCTATAAACATTATAAATTGTTTCCTTGCTAGTACTCCGAATGGTTTTATTTATTATAACGTGGTTTTATTAACGTTTTGATGGTCGAAATAAAAAAATAAGTAACTCGCGAACTTTGTTTACATCGAACGACACAGAACGACATTAATTGCCAATGGCTGCCAGCAATAAAAAAAAATAGTTCCGTTTCTAGACTTTCTTGCCAAGCTGTACAGTATTTTTTACAGGATTTTTATAGATTACATAAGGAAGGCTATAACATTTCGTTGTTTTTATTGTCATAATTATATGTTAAATAGTTTTTTTTTAAGTAGCTATGGGTAGGCCTACGAAAGGTGCAGCTTTAAACAATATAGATCAAGAAACGGGAACGGAAAATATAAATCGACTCCGAAACAATTACGTCATCGATGTAAACAAAAATGTAAAAAATGTTCACAAAATGAAAACTACTGGGCCAAACCATGTGAAATTTTTATGGGACCAAATGGCATCTATTCCGCATCAAACTAAAAAAGAATCACGTAAATCGGATCATAAATCTCAGCGTAATCGGTGTACATACATAGAAAAAAAAAAATACCGATCGAATTGAGAACCTCCTCCTTTTTTTGAAGTCGGTTAAAAAATAATACTAATCTCAAGACCGATTTCGGAGACAGCAGGAGATATTAGAGTGCACAAGTGCTTGCGCAGACTCAGACGCAATCTCTTTTCCCTTATTTTCATAGTCCGATGGGTCAGCGTTGAGCGATCCGACACGAGCAGTGATCAGACGCAGGACCGGTAACTTTATGAGTTCTCCGTCCATGGACTGGATCATGGTTAGCGCAGCTTAACCTTACTATACTAATGATAAGCACCTCAACGCTCATTATTAATCTGTGGTATGGCTGACGCACAGAGTACAAATATAAAAAATATTCTTCGAAAACTTACGATACCTCGGGGGTCCCCCCTAATGCACTGATTACGGATTTGGTTATGGCTAGTGATGGATAATAAACTTTTGTATCGATATCAATGAAATCGATTCGAACTTACTTTTCTCAAGCGATCATGTAAAAAGATTATTCAGCAGGTAATTAGTTATTCTGCTTGAGCGCACCCAGCAAGAGATCAAACAAAAAGATTTAAGTTATTTTATGCTAGCCAGTCAATAAGTGTGGGCATTAAATTTATCTTGTTAGATTAGATTATTCCGCATATAAGTACGAAAATTCTTAAACTATCCCGTGGTTTCACCCACGTCCCGAGGGAACTACTTAATTCGCCTAATGCCATCTCCAGGATCCTTAATCTATCTCCATACCAATTATCATTCAAATTGGTACGGCCATTTTACCGTGAAAGCGTAACAAACAAACGAACGTATTTTGCATTTTTGAAATAATAAGTAAGCTAATTCAACTGCAAATTCTGGATTTTATATGGAGTTGATACAAGCGATTGCCATTAAATTAAACCTCATGTCAAAAAAATCATAATATAGAATTAGTATTTTAGTCACGAAATAGCTTTTAAGTAGACGAAGTAAAAGGGTAATTCGTATCATAAAATCATCAGGTGGCATTCATTTGATTCTACAACTTTACTACTGTTCTGTGTAGTAAGTACCTACTGCATACTGCTATTACATTGCAGTACAGTTTAACCAACAATATTTAATTGAAAGTGAAACGTAAATATATAAATATCGAACTAAATAATCCAATCTAAATTCAGTTGATAAAGATCGATTATAATTATAATCGATAGTGAGAACATAAATGAGTGAATATCTGATGGGAATATTACACACAAACAGCACAACACAACACTAACAATTAGCAATTGAGTCAGGTTGACAAAAAACAAAATCTGAAAAGCACTGAAAAGTTTGATAACTACTTGCAAACGTTGTGTTGCTGTGATTTGTGTTATACACCTTTCCAAAAAAGATGCAGTGTGATTCCCGCGTACAAGGATTAGATGTAGAAAACATCATTGGTAATAGCGATGTTATGAATATTGATATGATGTCAGAGATTGAAAAAGAACTACAAGACAATCCCTACGACATCATATCTCTTGTGTTTCTTTTATACGATGTTCCTGATACTGCCCTGCAACGTCTGATCGTATTCCAGCGCGTTTCTAGTGATGCTTCCTCCTCGATAAACCTTAATATGCTACATGAGTGGTTGCGACATGCTAAGCACAATCCCAACTGGAAACATGAATTCGTAGAGGCCCTCCTGATCTGTCAACTCTACAGTGTAGTCAGAAAGCTCGGCTTCGACATACCGTCAGCACGCAAGTATTATCAGACCGACAATGTTGCTGTTAAGATGTATGTGAATCCAATGAAGAAAGCTCTGTATAAACTGTGTGAGAGTATCAACTCTGACAATCTATTGAAACTGAAAAAAGCTCTCCTCACTTACGATATTGATACAACAGAATATGACTCCTGTGAACTAGTTTTTTTAAAGCTCATGTGTGATAAATTCATTACAATTAACCAGTATCAGTACAATAGGAAGGTACTAGGTTTTAAGGTAAATGTGGACAAACTCATTAAAATTGTTGAGAACTTGCCTGGATTAAAGAAATTAGTTTTAGAGATAAATATGCTGCAACACTCAATGAGTGATGAACCTAAACCAGGACCAATGATTGTTACAAGTACCCCCTCTGAACATATGAAGGTTGATGAATCAAACCAAAGACAAGGAGATCAAAATTATTATAACATGGACTTTGATGATGTGTTCGAAATGCTTGGTGACTTAAAGTTGGATGAAATGACACAGGAAAGTTTAAAATCTGATCGTAAACAATTAGACAATGATAGCTATGAAATTAAGAGTAATAAAAGGGTTGGTATTTGTGTGATTATAAATCAAGAAAATTTTTATCCATCTAAGATGAGTATAGAGATCACTGGTCAAACACAACTAGACAGGAGAATTGGCTCTGACAAAGACAAAATGGTTTTAGAAAAGACTATGAAATCTTTGAATTTTACGGTGATTAGTGCTACAGATATAGGTCACAAGGACATGTTCAAATTTATAATGGATGTGGTGAAGAATGAAGTTAATGAAGAAGACAGTATATTCATGTTGTGTATACTGTCTCATGGTGTCAGAGGGCAAATATATGCTGCGGATTCTGTAAAAGTTAAAATGGACGATATTCAGAGCATGTTAGACTCTGACGAGGCAGTAAACATACACAATATGCCCAAGCTGCTTATAGTTCAAGCATGCCAGGTTGATGAAGCGCCACACCCAGTTCTGGTAGCGGACAGCCCAAAACACAATTGTAATTTAAAGAAAACAAATTTTCTCATCTACTATGCAACTGCACCAGATTTAGAAGCATACAGGAATGAGAAAAGAGGCTCTATATTCATACAGATTCTATGTAGAACAATTCGTAAGTTTGCAAATGTTGAGCATGTATTTGATATTTTTACTAAAGTTACAGACAGTGTAACACTGCTTTGTACAAAAGTAGGATGTGTTCAAGTGCCAATATTTCAATCTACATTGAGGAAAAAGCTATATTTACAAATTCCTCAGTAAACTTGGATAATGAAATGGAAAAACTTCCAACAGCAATATTTCAACAATTATTTTTGATAATAGTATATGGATTTAGATCAGATTTGCTATTGTGTGATACTCATGTGACTGATTACCAGAGATCGGAGTAGGTAGATTGATTTGGGGTCAATGAACCGTGATATGAATGATTTACATTCACAATATTTGGTTCAATCCCGTAAGTACCAAAATGAAATCCCAGCAAAAAGGCTTATCCATGTTATGATTTCTATGACTGTTCATGATGCAAGTACGTAAAATCAATCTACCTACTGCGATCCCTGCCGATTACTGATTTGCCACATGCTGACAAGTTACAATGTTGCTGGTTTCTAAAATATCCAGATCCAGTTAAGATTTTATCTTCATCAGTCAAAAAATTATAATGGATTTAAATAGAACTTTTATATGAAAATGTGACTTATTGTGTGCAATGTATTATATTTATATTGAATAAACTATTTTTTATACAAGTACCCGTTTCTTTTCATGTATTATTTTTTTAAACTGGAACCATCTATCAGAATAGGATCGATGTTAAGCATTATATAGGCTTACTAGCCTACTCAAAATAAAAGAACAATTGTTTATGCAATATTTTCTATATTTATAGCAACATCAGTTTTTGTATAATCCATCACAGCTGCTTCTAATTTCTGTCTTTCTTCATCTGTTTTTAATTTTGACCACATGGAATCTAAATATGCTCTCTGATGCTTTTGTATGAACTTAAAACTATGCTTGAGTGTGGCACCAACATGCAGTGTATTCAACCTAACATCTAGATTACCTATTTTGGTAATAAAAGGCAAACTACTAGTTACAAATCTATGTGGCCCGTGTCTTGATCTAATAATAGCTATCCTGGTATTCTCGTTACAATACTTTGTTAGGAACCCATTCGTAATAGCAGCAACACCAAAGTCTCCGTGCAGAAGTTGAATTTTATTCAGTAATGTGTCGTGGAATATTTTAGGCTTCAAATGTAAGGGTTTATCTTCAGGCACTAGTGGAGAAACGATCTCAACAGTGATATATCTAAAAAGCAAAATGATCGTATGTAATAAACTTGTCTGAACGCTGTAATTTAAAGATTAAGGTTAGTTCGCTTCGATATCAGGTTAAACATAAACAAGTACCTGTGTTTGAAACGAACCATTGTAAAAACGTGAATATAAAAGAGAGAAAAGAATTAGTGGTCGCAAACGCAACGCAACAAACAAATAACAAAAAACTATTTCAAACGACCGCCGACCAATCTGTCAATGGATGACGGACGCCGGACGGACGTCGGACTCAAGTATTGTACCTATTCTCTTTGGTCGGACTCGGACTAATTGTCCGGTTAAGCAGGTCGAATGCTACATAGATGATACATAATAACTAGAGAGAATGCTGTTAGAAGCACCCTGCAAGAGGTCATGTAGAAAGGCAATTGTAATGCCAATTATAAATTAATTAATTAATTGATTAAAACATTGAATTCGTAGGAATCTATGGAATCGTAGATTGTAAATAAACGGGTGCGTGATGAACTACATCACGCACCCCTCAGGATGCGGGTGAAACCGCGGGAAACAGCTACAATCGGGGAGCTAAAGCGGGAAATTTTACAATCGATAATTAACTAATATATCTTAGACCTCTTTCCTCTTTGATCTTGCAAGCACTTGGGCTTGTGTTTAATTCTTTTTTCATTAGACAATCATGTTGTTTCAATGGGGGCTATCGTTTTTATGGTCACCAGGTGGCGCCACTGTTGAGTAAGGTCCTGTGAGTCAACAGAAAAAGAGCTCAAATCTCAACAATTGTAACTTTTGACAGATAAATACGCTGAAGTAAACAACACTGGGACATGTAGATAGTAACTACTACAACTACCTTCGAATTAACTGTATTCAAAGCATTTATTTTGCACCTATTTTTAGCTTTTCGTTTATCAATGAGGAATGGCATAATATTTGCGATAAACATCAATAATTTGTAGAAATCCGCGATTAAAGTGGTCGCAGTGAAAGATCTCTTACATTTGACATTTCTTGAGATCGTACGCTACACTAGCGCCTCTAGCGGCAAATTTAACCGCGGTAGGGTTTGACAAGTAACCTAATGTGGTGTAAGAATTTTAAGATACAATAAAACGTATTCAATCATAACATTAGTGCTAAAAGTGGTTAGATAACAAGTTGAAACCCTCAAAATACGGATCGATGTGTTACTATTTCCATTGTTTACCTCTTTCTTACATTAATTTGAAATGCCCTTTAATTTCTTTCGTGTCTCGTGTTTCTGTCTGTCACTGTCACTATCACTACTGTCAGCAGTCCCCAAACCTAAACGGAAAGAAAGTCAACAAAGTGTTGCCCATCGCGTTCTAATAAAAAATAAGCTATATTTTAAAGTTGTTTAAGTATATTTGTAATACGTATATTTAGGTGTTTGAGCCTAAAAGGCTTGATCCACCTTGAGATAACACCCTTGCATTCTGATTTCATTCACCTGAAGTTCGTGCGGATTCTCGCAAAATTACCGTATTGGTTCATCACTCACCTGAATTCATGTGGGTATTATCATTCGACGCTGGCTGCGCTTGATTTGACAGAACGCCTTTGTATTCTGACCAGAACACTATTTCCGAAAGAAACGTTGGTAAGTGAATAATTCCTTATTTTGATGCGACAACGGCGCGTCGTTGATCTTGATCCGCCACATTTGGTGCGTCCTACCACCAAAACGATGCCTCCACTGACAGTTATGCGATCAACGCGACAATGCCGCGTCCTTGAACCGTCAATAAAATGTCAGTCTCTCTGACATGTCGCATCACACGTATGTCGCAAAAGATTGACGCATGTCGTTTGAAATTGATGCGACGCATGTCGTTTCAAATTGATGCAACACATGTTATATCAAATTGACGCGACGCATGTCGTTTCAACTGATGAAACGCATGTCGTTTCGAATTGTTACGACGCCGGTCGTTGACAGTAACATGATGCATGTCGTTCGGTTAATGCGACATTGCCTTCTCAGGCTTTAATGCAATCAATACGACAATGGAGCGCCCTTTAACCGCCACTGTATGGTGCGTCTAACCACCAAACAATGGCTCTGGCAGTAATGCGATCAATGCGACAATGGCGCGTCCTTGTACCGTCACTTAAAAGTGAATATCTAATTGACATGTCGTATCGCAAAATGTCGTAAAAGATTGCCAAATCGATCAATCTCATACGTTGCATCAATTCATTCGACACATGTCGTTTCAAATCAATACGTCGTATCAAATCCATACGTCGTATCCAATCCATACGTCATGTCTAATCCATACGTCGTATCAAATCCATACGTCGTATCCAATCCATACGTCATGTCTAATCCATACGTCGTATCAAATCTGTACGTCGTATCAAATCCGTACATCGTATCAAATCCATACGTCGTATCAGTGTGGGCTATACAAAATAAATTTAAAATGACAGTTTCATACAACTGTCGACCTTTTTTCACCCCTTAGGAGTAGAATTACGGAAAATCCTTTCTTATCAGATGCCTATGTCATACAAAAAACACACCCTCCAAGTTTCAGGTTTCTACAATCAGCGGTTTAGGCTGTGCATTGATCTGTCAGCTATCCAGGAAAAAGTATTTAATATTTCATCTGCATCTGCCTAGCCTTTTCCCAACTATGTTGTGACCATGTCGGGTTTAGACTGGAAGCCGACCCGGCTTCCAGTTTAAACCGGATGCAGCTGAGTACCAGTGTTTTACATGGAGCGACTGCCTATCTGACCTCCACAATCCAGTTACCGGGTAACACGGTACCCCTTGGTAAGACTGGTGGTAAGACTGGTTGTCAGACTTTCTGGCTTCTGACTACCCATAACGACTGTCAAAGATCTACAAATGACAACCAACAGCGTAACATGCTTTCCGGGGCACGGAGGAGTCTCGCTGTGACTAAGATGGTCACCCATCCACGGACCGACCGCGCCAAGCGCAGCTTGACCTTTGATCGGTCGAACCGTGCGTATGCTAAAGTATTTAATATTTATAGATAGAAAATTAATTGTTTTGTCATGGTTGAAATAAGATTACTATGAAAATGGTATCTTAAAATTAATTATTATTGGTATCATCTACCCAAGTAGGAACACCTATAATGTGATCTATTTGAGTCCTATGTTTCTTTGTAAGTAATTTAAATACAAATACTGAGCTAATAGTAATATCTTCATCTCTTAGCTTGTTATTATCAACATTTCAGCAAAATAATACAGCATTTAATAAAGAAATTGAATAATTTTTATAATAGTGAACAATGAAGCAAGACAAAGTTCTCTTACTATGTTGCCTGGAAAGCAGAGGCACCTTCTTTGTAATATGTTACATGGGTCGTTTTGATGAAATACTTTCATCCGAATATTAGATAGGGGCAAACCCTTAATTTTTTTAATAAAAGTTTATAAACCACTAGCTGTTTTCTGCGGTTTCATCCGCATCCTTACTTTCGTGATCTACTACTAGATTCGTGCAGACGAATCTGAATAAAAAGTATCCTAAGCCAAGTTGTAAGCTATGTGTGTACCAAATTTCATCCAAATGTGAAAAGTGTGAAAGAGTAACAAACATCCAACCATCCTCCCAAACTTTCGCATTTATAATATTAATAAGATTGAGGATATGAAGTAACACATTGTTGCTACGTATAATCTCACAACTCTTAGGCAAAGTTGTAACATATGATGTAGTCACCCCATGTATCCATGCCTATTACTATTAACTGTTTGCAAGTCCTGACTTCATCCTGAGGAATTAAAATCGATAATTTCAACAGCAGTACTAGGAAAAAAACCAGGACCACATACTCAGCGGTCTGCTTGTCGGTCATAGACACGCAGACCTCCGGAAAACTTATTTTATGAACTTTGATTACAGGCAGGCAAAGCAGCCAGGCTGAAAAAATGAATACATATGATTTAACAGTTGGGTATCCTCATTTAGTAGATGTGACACACATAAATCACCCGCACAGTTTTTTCGTACGCACCATAAACGTAAGAGCCTTGATAGATTTGATTGAAAAGCCAGATCAAGAACCCATGTCTGCTAACATGATAAACCTAGACCAGCGAGTTGTGTATAGATCAAAAGTACTTGAAAAATATGTTCGTGGCAGCATACGCCGTATTAACATTGAAGAACAGATTGTTACGTATGATATTTATGCAATCGACTATGGATGCTTTGACAATTCTGTCTTAATGAAATACATTCACTATCCAGACAAAAGTTCTGAGCCAGAAAATCAATGTCCAGGATTAGCTGTTCAATGTCGACTACACTTATGTGAACCTAAGGGTAGCCAGTTTACTAAAGAAGTGATTGATACCATGAAATTTTTTGTTGGTAAAAACACAGCTTCTATAATCGTAATGTCTAAAATTAATGAACAACTGGCAGTAGAACTAAGAACAGGAGATTGCCCTCGAGACATTGCAACGATGTTAGGATTGATTCACAATACTATATTTTTTAAAGATCTTCCTTCAGTACACAGATTCTCTAATATTTTACCAACATCAGCAAATTCACACGCTACACAGATTTTAAACTACAAACATAAAAGTTTAAATGTAGGTGATATCTTACATGTGAGAGTGCAGAGTGGGACGTCATTATCTGGTTTCTATGTTGCTGAAATTAATGAATTTAAAAAGTTTATTTCTGATGGATCTAAGTTTTCACAGTACTGTAAAGACCGACAAATGAAAGATGAAGATATTGTTCCAGGCAGAAAATGCGCTGTAAAAGTTGATGAGCCTGGCAAATATGAACGAGCAATAATAAAGCGAATAACAGAACCGAATAAAAGAGCTGTTTTGCAACTTGTGGATTGGGGTAAAGAATTTGAAAGTCACTTTTTATGGATAAAATCTGTGGATTCAGAAATTTATGTAAACAAACCAATTCTTGCCATCTACTGCTCAACAGATGAACACCAAGCCTGGAAAACAAGCTTGCCTAGATTTTTATATCCAGGTTATGATTTTATAATAAAAATTATGGTTTTAGGAAATGGTTTTGACCAACCTCATAAGGTAAACATTTTTCCAAAGGCAGTAAATCAGTAGCATTAGCCTCCTTCCCTTATCTCGATGTATCAGGGGTCGGCGCAGTATAATTTATTATAACAAACAAATAGGTTTTAAAATATTAAATTTCATTGTTCATCTCGTTTTAAATCATATAATAAAATAGTAAACAATTAAAATGGTTTTATTTTTGGTGAGACATTGTGCAGTCGCAGACGTCGTGCCTACTTAGACGGAGATAAGACGGCGTTTATACGCTCAATCTGGCGTCAGTTCAGTCTGTGATCTTGATCACGTATATACTGATGGCTGAATGATGGATTGACAGGTGGTATTAGACGGTAAGTCAGACTGACGATCAGTCCAACCGAAAACTTCTACGCGTTAGCACGCATAATTTGCGTTAGGTATGGATTTTAATTAGATAAAACCGGCCAAGTGCGTGTCGGGCCACACGCAGTAGGGTTCCGTAGTAGGTCTTAGTTAGTCGACTATAACTCTGTAACCGGTGGAGTTGACTTAGCCGTGATAGTTTTCCTTGTAAATTCATTACATGTACTAAGTTTGTGATTTTTTACATTTCTAGGGACAGCCATTCAAAAGTTAGAGGGGGGATGCTCGTATCGAACAAAAATTTGCACTTATAGCTAAATATTTCGCCAATGGCTCACTTAAGCGAAAAATGGTCTTAACACACCTATACCTACGCCACACGAAGGTGTACGCGAGAAAAAAATATGCATCCCCACTTTACGTGTTTGGGAGCTACCCTAAAAAAAGTCATTTAACCACTTTCTCGGCGTGATCAATATACATATCCATAGGTACCAAATTTCAGCTTTCTAGTAACAAGAACCTCGGAGCTATGCCGCGGACAGACAGACAGACAGAAGGACATGGCGAATCTATAAGGGTTCCTTGTCGGATTACGGAACCCTAAAAAAGCTTGTCAAGCGTCAGTCTCACCAGACTGACAAAAAATATTAAAATATTTAAATAACCATCATTCTGGACCATCAATCCATCAGTCTGCGCGTATACAGTCAGTTTCCCGTCATTCTGACATCAATCATGGACTTTACTGACGCCAGAATGAGCGTGTAATCTCCGTCTTACACGCTTGACAAGCTTTTTTAGGGTTCCGTAATCCGACAAGGAACCCTTATAGATTCGCCATGTCCTTCTGTCTGTCTGTCTGTCCGCGGCATAGCTCCGAGGTTCTTGTTACTAGAAAGCTGAAATTTGGTACCTGTAGATATGTATATTGATCACGCCGAGAAAGTGGTTAAATGACTTTTTTTAGGGTAGCTCCCAAACACGTAAAGTGGGGATGCATATTTTTTTATCGCGTACACCTTCGTGTGGCGTAGGTATAGGTGTGTTAAGACCATTTTTCGCTTAAGTGAGCCATTGGCGAAATATTTAGCTATAAGTGCAAATTTTTGTTCGATACGAGCATCCTCCCTCTAACTTTTGAATGGCTGTCTCTAGAAATGTAAAAAATCACAGACTTAGTACATGTAATGAATTTACAAGGAAAACTATCACGGTTAAGTAGGCTCCACCGGTTACAGAGTTATAGTCGACTAACTAAGACCTACTACGGAACCCTACTGCGTGTGGCCCGACACGCACTTGGCCGGTTTTTTCTGATTAAAATCCATACCTAACGCAAATTATGCGTGCTAACGCGTAGAAGTTTTGGGTTGGACTGATCGTCAGTCTGACTTACCGTCTAATACCACCTGTCAATCCATCATTCAGCCATCAGTATATACGTGATCAAGATCACAGACTGAACTGACGCCAGATTGAGCGTATAAACGCCGTCTTACAATTAGGTCAATTCTAGAGTTACAAAAGTAGATAGCCTGTGTTAAGCGCCCATAACTTAACGATATTGCTGATATTAAATAATGAATAATTGTTTTGGATAAGAAAGGCGACGACGTGATCTTAATTGCGTCGAACGTGGCCGGGGGTCGGTTTAGTTTTCCCGTGAGAATGTTTTAAGACGATAAGGTATTTAATACCAGAGCAGCCTAGATCAGGAACCATTCGCATTATTCAGTTAATTCGAGGCAGTTGGTTCATACAGTTGATCCAGTGCAATTGAGTTAATCATTCAGTTGGTCAGTAAGTTGCATTCAGATCACGAGATGAGCGCGACCTGTGGACTTGTTTTGCCCTTCTAATTCATTTAACAAAGAAACCTAGATTATTAGTTTTATGCAGACTTTTATAATCAGTGGACAATATTGTTAAATAACTTTAAGTAGCAAGTGACAGTTCATCCACAAAGTATACAGAAAGACAGTTCCATAATGAACAATCTAATTGATTATTACCCTTCTGACGATGATTGTGAGCCCCTGTGCCAACCAGCCTCACCGCTCTGCGTTCCGACACATATATGTACCCATTTTATACATACTAACGTGTACGTATGTATAAATATATATAGCATTAGTTCCGGCACTGTCTTCCAGAGGCGCTGCTGGCCTTTCAAATTGGTGTTTCGAAAATATGCCGTGACTGGGCGCTCTTTACCGTTATACTTACTTTACTCTTTGTGTGCCATCTTGCGTTGTGTTTAAGTTTTATCAATGTCATCATATGGGCCATATGTTTTTCAAATAGTCAAATGACTATTCAGACAATGACATCAAATGATATCCGAACACAGGCATGGCTCCACAGACTTAAAGACGTAAAGTCTCCCATGAAAGCTAAACAAATAATATTATCGAATGCAATAATAACCACCCCTTGTACAGCTTGGCACAAAAGAGTAGAAATTAATAGGGGCGCCACTTTACCGTTCGTGTGGCAACCCGCTGCGACCGTATAGCGTACCATGCTATCGTCTTGATACTAAGCTGTATTTTTATAATTAATTAAAATCAGTAAGTATTATAAAATGTAATAACAAGTATTCACGTCGTCTGAATACAAATTACTTATTAGCACTAATAATGTAAGCACTCCTGTGTTTACAATTTTTTTTGGGTATAAAAAAAAGGCGTATGAATATAGCGTTATTATATTTGATTTCAATAAATCTTCCTCTAAATATTCCACGCCCGCCACATCCATGTCTTGGCTAGAGCTAGCCATAAACTCATCTGAGTCACACTCAGATTCAATTCTATCATGTTGGAGATTGATTCCTAAACGTTTTATGTCCAAGTACGAGCCCTCTCATAAATTCATAATACTCCTCTTCTATTTTGTTAACATGCTGGCATGAATTCTTTTGAACTCATACTCGGTTATAGATTGAAATGCACGTTCGGTGCTTCCTATAAAGATAAAAAAAAATGATTAAACCTCTATCAATAATTAATGTAAAAAGTTTACGGTACCTATCAAGTTTTTTTTGTGGTTTTTAAATGCTAGTTATAACAAGTATTATATTATCTTGTGATCACACTCATAGATAAGGTTATGTAGAAATCAAATTTACATATTGCAAAGTATCAAGGCTCAAGCCACTCAAGTATCAAAATAATCTAGTCGCGCTATACCAAAGTGTCAAAGACAAAACGTAAACATAACCTATATGCTCGATGTTTATTGTTCAAAATTTCACTTATTTCGTATTCAAGCAATTCAAAACCAATTAGAGATCATAAATTAACACTTGATACAACTAAATACATCAAAACAAACTCTTACATACCTGTCATAATGGCGGTACTTTGGTAAATATCGTCGAGATCGGAAAGAAGAGTTTAAGCCTCATGTTCGACCAGATATCGCCTATAAACATTATAAATTGTTTCCTTGCTAGTACTCTGAATGGTTTTATTTATTATAACGGGGTTTTATTAACGTTTTGATGGTCGAAATAAAAAAATAAGTAACTCGCGAACTTTGTTTACATCGAACGACACAGAACGACATTAATTGACAGCGGCTGCCAGCAATAAAAAAAATTAGTTCCGTTTCTAGACTTTTTTGCCAAGCTGTACTACATTTTGTATAGACCGACATGGCTATTTTTATGAACGTGGCTGACAGATGAACTAACGTAAGCCACCATCTTGAAATGTTATTTTGGTGATACCGGCCAAGGGAAAATTCTTACCCAACTATAAGTAAAAATATAGCGCTATTCAATAAGACTACATTTTGTCCTTGAAATAGTTTAGAAAGGGCCTTGATGATCTGTGATGCCTCTGGTGTTGTATATATCCATCGGCCGCGGTGACTACTTATTAATCAGGAGGGTTTCTTGTGAGCCACCTACTAACATCCAAATGTGTGTTAAATGTTTAAATATTGCATTTTATTGTTTCTTATTAAGGATTATTATTAAAACGTAAATGATGAATTAATAAATTGCTATTTATCATGTCATGATTTACTTAAAAAAATTGAAATTTCCATTAATTGGTATCATTATCACTAAAAATGACATTTCAAGATGGTGGCTTGCGTTAGTTCACCTTTCAGCCATGTTCATAAATAGCCATGTCGGACTATATTTTTACTTGAAGCAATGCAATCATAAAAATCGCTAGTTACAGCTTGGCAAAAAAGTCTAGAAACGGAACTAATTTTTTTTATTGCTGGCAGCCCCTGGCAAATAATGTCGTTCTGTGTCGTTCGATGTAAACAAAGTTCGCGAGTTACTTATTTTTTTATTTCGACCATCAAAACTTTAATAAAACCACGTTATAATAAATAAAACCATTCGGAGTACTAGCAAGGAAACAATTTATAATGTTTATAGGCGATATCTGGTCGAACATGAGGCTTAAACTCTTCTTTCCGATCTCGACGATATTTACCAAAGTACCGCCATTATGACAGGTATGTAAGAGTTTGTTTTGTTGTATTTAGTTGTATCAAGTGTTAATTTATGATCTCTATTTTGTTTTGAATTGCTTGAATACGAAATAAGTGAAATTTTGAACAATAAACATCGAGCATATAGGTTATGTTTACGTTTTGTCTTTGACACTTTGGTATAGCGCGAATAGATTAAAATTGATACTTGAGTGGCTTGAGCCTTGATACTCTGCAATATGTAAATTCGATTTCTACATAACTTTATCTATGAGTGTGATCACAAGATAATTATAATACTTGTTATAACTAGCATTTAAAAATAAAAAAAATAAAATAGATAGATACCGTAAACTTTTTACGTTTAATATTGATAGAGGTTTAATCAATTTGTTTATCTTTATAGGAAGCACCGAACGTGCATTTCAATCTATAACCGAGTAGGAGTTCAAAAGAATTCATGCTAGCATGTTAATAAAATAGAAAAGGAGTATTAAGAATTTATGAGAGGGCTCGTACTTGGACATAAAACGTTTAGGAATCAATCTCCAACATGATAGCGCAGTGCCTTTGAATCTGAGTGTGACTCAGATGAGTTTATGGCTAGCTCTAGCCAAGACATGGATATGGCGGGCGTGGAACATTTAGAGGAAGATTTATTGAAATCAAATATAATAATGCTATATTTATACGCCTTTTTTTTACCCCAAAAAAATTTAAAACACAGGAGTGCTTTGCTGCATTATTAGTGCTTGTAAGTAATTTGTATTCAGTTACATGACGTGAATACATTGTTATTACATTTTATGATACTTACTGATTTTAATTACTTATAAAAATACAGCTTAGTATCAAGACGATAGGATGGTACGCTATACGGTCGCAGCGGGTTGCCACACGAACGGTAAAGTGGCGCCCTTATTAATTTCTACTCTTTTTTGCCAAGCTGTAGCATGGTAAGCTATACGGTCGCAGCGGGTTGCCACACAAACGGTAAAGTGGCGCCCCTATTAATTTCTACTCTTTTTTGCCAAGCTGTACTAAGCAACTGTTATATAAAGGTGAACGCACACTTATCCACGCCGAACGAGTCGAACGAAACGACTTTTAGAAGAATTTCCCCGCGTCGAATAGTCTGAATCGGAAGTGTGCGAGGTTTCATGAGATTTCATATATGTACAGAATTCTAAAATTCGTTTCGTTCGACGCTTTCGGCTCGGATAAGTGTGCGTTCACCTTTAAACAGCTGATTCTACAATACCGTTACGTCAGTGCGACACTGACAGTGACTAACCGTAAAGTTAGGAGGCTAAATGGCGGTAAAATTGAATTCGCTTCGGATTACATTTCTAATTGCGTTAAGATAAATAATTGGTGAAACCATTAATGGACCTAAAGCCTCCTAGTGATAAAAAGTACATTTTGAGAATTATCTTGTCAATACAAGAAAAGTTAAACGAAGTTTTGTAGTACATAGTAACCTTGTTTATTATTATGTTGAAATGTTACTTGTTCAGCTGCTGCATAACATCAACAGCTAGAAAGTTCAAAGGACAATAAGGTTATCTCTTGAGACTTGGTTTATGTTTGTATTACTTCATATCTTTTATCTAGAACTTCAAGGTCGTTTTATTTTATCCATTTATTGTGTCGCCGCCGATCACATTCGCTCTGTTAATGAACTGGTAGTCTTTGAGAGGTGAATTAAATAATTTGCTTTGTGATTTTAATCTGTGTGGTATATAGTGAGATTTTTTTTATTTACTAACAATTTGAAAGTTATTTTTCTCATATGTGCTAACATACGATTGTTTTTGTAGATCTGCAATACAATAACAAGGTATATTTCCAAATGAGTAAAGAGGTTTATTTTATCGGTGTGGATGTGGGCTCAGGGAGCGTACGAGCTGCGCTAGTTGATGATAAAGGCCATGTATTAAATGCATCTGTAAAGGAAATTCAGACATGGAAACCTAAAGTTGATTACTTTGAACAGTCTTCAAATAACATATGGGAATGCTGTGTATTTGTCATTAAGGTAAGATGTTAAAAATGTACTTATTATTATCAAAAAAATTAAAATTGTATAGGTCACCTGGCTTATTTTGTTGTAAAGTGGTAATATAATGTGTAAGTACTCATAAAACAGTTCACTTAAACAAAGTTTTTATTATTTTTCATGGTTTCATATTACTTTTCAGAATGTAACTGCAAATATAAATCCTGCAAGCATTAAAGGTATTGGATTTGACGCTACATGCTCCTTAGTAGCCTTAGACAAACACGGCAATCCATTGTCTGTCAGCACAAACAACAATGAACAAAACATTATTATGTGGATGGACCACCGAGCTCAGGCTGAGGCAGACTCCATTAACAAAACAAATCATGACATACTCAAATATGTCGGAGGAAAAGTTAGTCTAGAAATGGAAATGCCAAAACTCCTCTGGTTGAAAAAACATCTTTCAAATAAGTGGAAAGACTTCGGATATTTCTTTGATCTACCAGATTTCTTGACGTGGAAAGCAACCGGTTCATTAAGCCGTTCACTGTGCTCATTAGTATGCAAATGGAACTATGAATGCTCCATCGACGGAAAGCAAGGTTGGAATATGAGCTTCCTTCAAGACATTGGATTAGAGGACTTGGCCGGCGATAACTTTAAAAAGATTGGCAACAAAGTTTTAATGCCTGGGGAATTTTGTGGGGGATTATCAAATGAAATCGCAAACATTTTAGGATTATTACCCGGTACTCCGGTAGCTACTTCAATTATAGACGCACATGCTGGAGGTTTGGGCATGATAGGTACACACGGTGGAAGTATAGACAAGGAGATGTCTTCACGTCTCGGCTTAATCTGTGGGACGTCTACATGTCACATGGCTGTGAACAAAAAGCCTGTCTTAGTCCAAGGAGTTTGGGGACCATATTACAGTGCAATGGTCCCTGGTATGTGGTTAAATGAGGCTGGACAAAGTGCATCAGGGATGTTATTGGATCACATAATATCAAGTCATCCGGCTGGTGCTGAACTGCTGAAGACAATGTCTTCTGGAGAGTAAGTTTTGACTGTGATAACTAATTTTATGTTAGGTACTATAAAAAGTATTCACTATAATAAGTACAGCAACAAAATGTAACCTGTGAATGTGCCTGGATGCGTACCTACATCATATGGACCTAATTATGGCAATCAATATACATAAACTATTTTTTTCAGTACCCGAAATCACTTACATCATATGGACCTAATTATGGCAATAAATATAAATAAACAAT
This sequence comes from Pyrrhia umbra, assembly GCA_963891755.1. Classification (NCBI taxonomy): domain Eukaryota; kingdom Metazoa; phylum Arthropoda; class Insecta; order Lepidoptera; family Noctuidae; genus Pyrrhia; species Pyrrhia umbra. The sequence continues at coordinate 4,057,756 of OY982923.1, read as the reverse complement.
TTTTTTCAGTACCCGAAATCACTTAAGAGGTTTATTATCAAAAATGGCGAGACTGGAAGGTCATAGCGACGTTTGCTACCTAACACGAGACATCCACGTTTGGCCTGACTTCCATGGCAACCGGTCGCCATTGGCAGACCCCTCGATGCGGGGCATGATCTGTGGGCTCTCGATAAATAGTAGTGAAGCTAACCTAGCGCTGTTGTACCTGGCCACACTACAAGCTCTAGCGGTGAGTAGACAGACTTCCTATCTGTGCTATTTAAATAATAAAGTCATAAATTCGTGATATGATACACATTATCTTTATTGTTTATAATGCCAACCATTGTATTTACGACTAGCTTCTGCCCGCGACTTCGTCCGCGTGGAATAGTAGTGCTCCGCTCCTATTGGTTTTAGCGTGATGAAATATAGCCTATAGCCTTCTTCAATAAATGGGCTATCTAACACTGAAAGAATTTTCAAATCGGACCAGTAGTTCCTGAGATTAGTAGCGTACGCAAAAAAAGTAACTTTTCTGGTTGATTTCTTACACCTTGTGTCCGAAAAACTCAAATATCTTACGGAACTCTATTGTTTTTTCAAAATAAAATTTAGCCTATGTTACTCGTGGATAATGTAGCTTTCGAATGGTGAAAGAATTTTTAAAATTGGTCCAGTAGTTTTTGAGCCTATTCATTACAAACAAACAAACAAACAAAGTTTTCCTCTTTATAATATTAGTGTAGATAAATATTATTCTCTGTGATCCTAGGCAGGATTGAGCAACATTACTTAATATTACGCCAACAAGGGATAGGCAGAGTCTGCCGCGGTTGCGGGATGTTTGAAAGTGTTCCACGTCCCCGGAATACAAAGGGCTGAGGAAGTAACATGGATGGGTTTTCGTCAGTAAGAATCTGACACTCCCTCCCGCCCCACATTTGCTGATTTCCGATCCGCAAAAGGGATAGGCAGAAAATCAACATAATTACTCTAATTCAACAGTTGTGTTCAAGTACAATACCGACGGTTGACTATATTACCTGAACGTTTGACACAGTGGCAGCCGCACAGTATGTCGCGGGTTCGATTCCCGCGCGTAATAAATAAGTAGTTTCAGTTCTGGACAATAATATAATTATGTTTATAAAGGCATGAACAAGACAGAGGATTTTTTGTATTTTATTTTTATTATAAAACTGGAAATCGTTCCATTTTCAGTTCTATTTCTTTTAAGGTCGACTTCTTAAATATAAATCATGGATGTACAATACTTTAAGCAGTTTTCACATCGTTTCAGTATGGCACTCGGCACATCGTAGACGCCCTGGTCCTGGCAGGTTACGAGCCTTTCAAGTCCATGCTCATTTGTGGCGGCATCTCGAAAGACCCGCTGTTCGTCCAAACGCAAGCCGATTCCGTGGGCCTGCCTATACTGAGGCCTCAAGAAAAAGACTCGGTTCTAGTTGGCTCGGCCATTTTAGGAGCGTGTGCTTCTCAGTACTTCAATAATATACAGGATGCTGTTGAAAATATGGGGGGGACTGCTGACGTCATACAACCTGTCGTGAGCACGAAGGGATACCATGATAAAAAGTACCGAGTTTTTCTTAGAATGTTTCAAGATCAGCTGAAGTATAAAACTGTGATGACTTCCAACCTGTAGTTGACTAGTTGCTAAGTAGAGGTTTCATAGAATCTTTTTATCGGATTTCAGGGTAATTTTAATGAAATAATGTGAAATTTAATATTAGGATGTTAATATTTTGTATTGTATTTAAGTCAATAAAATCTTATTTAGTTTTTTTTGTTCGACTTTCAATTTTCTAGATCCCTTTTATATGCACGCGTAGGCTGTATTATATAAAGTAGCTGGGTAAGAACATCCCATATTTAGGCTGGTTGGATAAAAATCTTAATTCATACATAATTTCAGGTTCTCCTTAATGGTACTGCTATTTCAGTAAGTGAGAAGGTCAGGAACTTGGGGCTTCTGATCGATAAAAATCTTTCTTGGGGTCCCCAGCTGCAAGAGGTCAGCCGCAAGGTATTTGCATCCGCAAAATCCTTGAGGCGATTGCGGAACTTTCTTCCCACTGCCACTAAAACTGCGCTTGCACAGTCCCTTCTACTTCCAATCCTTGACTACGCTGATGTCAGTTATCTTGATCTCACAGAGGCACAACTAGATAAACTTGAGCGACTTCAAAATGTTTGCATAAGATTTATATTTGGCTTGCGCAAATATGATCACGTATCTGAATTTCGTACAAAGCTCAAGTGGCTTCCAATGCGTCTTCGCCGGAATTCTCATATTTTATTTTTGCTTTACAGTATTCTGTTCAATCCTGCAACCCCCTCTTATCTTAAAGAACGTTTCAAGTTCCTTCATGACACACATACAAAATATCTAAGATCATCAGAAAACTTGAAGCTTGAGATGGCGATGCATTCCACTAGTTTCTACGACAAATCTTTTACAATACAAGCTGTACGGCTATGGAATGCTTTGCCAGTGGAAATAAGACGTGCACAATCTCTTGCAATTTTCAAAAATATGGTTTTTAAGCACTATTTATCCTCTTAAATTTTAATTAGTTCAGTCAGTTTTTTCTATTTTTCTGTTACTCGATCCCTCATGATATGTATTATATAGGATATATATTGTATGTATGTTATTATTATATTACTTATGTATTTATATTTATTTATTATATGTATTATTTATGTATTGTATGTATGTTATTATTATATTATGTATAGTAAGTATTCGAGCATATTAGTATTATATCTGTACATTATGTAAACAGTACACCATGGACTACCTACAGCATCATTACTCCTTTTATCATAAATCCATCCAAAGGTTGTCTGTAAAAGATCGCTTTTAGCGATAAGACCGCCCATTGTGTCACCCTATGTAACTAACTTTCCAATGTTATATGTTTTTCTTTTGGTGTACATAATAAAGAATATTCTATTCTATTCTATTCTATTCTAATTTCGAATAATGTTAAACACTTTTAGAATGGTTTCACTCAACTAGTAGGTAGATGTAATAATGAGGTAAACGTCATCGTGAAACGTAAAAGAAATAATAGCGTCACGAGAATCGCTACGCATTACTTTCGTTAAGTTAATACTGTGCAGATCTTATTCGGGATAGATGTGATTCGACTTCGACCCATGTTCATCAGATTTGGGTTCCGTAGCACAAATATCAAACAAATTAGATTAGTATGCCGAGTATGCGTTATCTGGCGTACCTAATAATATTATCCCTATTATCGTTTCGTACCATATTTGGAGCAAATAAAGAAAAGGTTGCTACCTATTTATGATAAGCCGGGATTATATTGAGATCAGCATAACTATCTACTTGACGGGGCCCATAGCCAGCCGGGGCTGTGGAATATGCGGAAGATTTACCGCGCCCCCGGAATGTAAAGGGCTGAGGAAGGAAAATAGATGGGTTTTATTCAGCAAGAACCTGACACTCCCTTCCCACGGCGTTATTTTTTCGCGGAGAGTTATTAGATGATTCGTACTTATGCTTTCTAGTCTGTTAGATTAGTTGAAGCCGAATTAGGGCGAATGGGGTGGAAACTTTATCCAAATAGATAATGGGAGAATATAACCGCTTTCGATACTCTACGCACTGGGATAAATTAGGTAGGTATTCTTAACAAGACAAAGTAGTAATTTCTGAATTTAATATTAAGACATGTAAAAGTATTATAAAAAAACATAAAATAAAATAGTATCAAAAGAAAAATATCTCATTATTTAGTTGTTATGTGAATCCTTCGACTTATCGATCCCCTCTCATTTAGTCTGCTCTGGAAACAGGACATGTGTTTGTTCAACATTTTCTGTATATTCGTCAACTCGCTACAACTGGCAGGAAGTCGATTGCCATCCAAAATTACTTTCATGAGGCCACACTCGCCGGGCTGGTGGTGAACTTGCTGATACTCCACAACTGACAGCAAAGTTTTAACGCTCACGTATGTCAACTCGTTATACGCTAAATTTAGGTAGCATAACACGAAATTACCGATGCAATGCGGATAACAATCTTCTATTATAACACTGGAAGGACAAAATGGGTCCACAAACGGTCCGGCCAATTCTCTGGCTATCAATTCTGCCTTCATGTCGACATTCTCTTCATTCGGTGTAATGTTTTTTATACTATCTCTTTTGTAAACTGACTTACGTTTTACGTGTGAAATTCTCTTGTTTAACGGAACTACATGTGTTTTACTAGTGTTACAGCGAATGCTTGCTGCGGGTGATTTTTGAGAGTGACCCAATTTACGTAAGCACTCCATGTAAAGCTCGTGTTTCTTTCTCATGTATAACATAAGCCGGTGTCGCCTGGCCATGTTTTCATCACAAGTCAAGGGGAATTCTATAAACTTTTTAAATAAATGACTCGCCCCTTCGTCGCCAATAACATTATCAGCTAAATTCAAATATCGCAAATGTCTATTAGTTCTTAGAGCTTCTGCGAAATACTTAGCACCCGCATCCCCAATGTCATTTGAAGTTAAATTTAAAGTAACTAAATTTTTTTCCGAATGTTCGGAAAAGTGTAACTTTGAAGCTAATCGCTCACACACTTCATCATTTATTTTACATCTGCATAGGGATAGATTTTTAAGACAAGAATTGTGTTTTAAAAGGACTTCATAATTAGCTTCTTTGAGTGGGCAGTCGTCTAGGCATAGATCGGTGATTGTGGATTGAGCAAGGATCTTGCCTAGCTCGTGAATAACAAACTTGTCGATACGACTATTTTTGATCGTAAACTTATTAAGCTGCTGGTAGTTAGATATAATTAAACCAAGAAGTTGTAGTGTGATCCTCGGAATGGTCTGTTTTTTAAATTCATGAATCTTTATCTCCGTTAGATGACCTTGGATGTCATATTTGGCTATTAATGTTAAGGTGATTTCCCCTTCAGATTCGTATTTAATCTGGATGTAATCACTGTCTGGAATAGCTGGAGCGACAGTAACACGTTTGTATTTCAATTTGCTTTCACGAAGCTTCTGGCTTCTGTTTTCTAAAACAAAAGTTAAGTTATACATGATTTAATACCGTTAAAATATAATGTTCATGGGTGGCGAATGGCGAAGGACATGGCATCTGTAGGTTCAGTCGGTTCGTAAGTCTGGCTTACCATTGCATAAGTTGTTTTTATGAAATCGTGTTGGCCTAGTGGTTAAGGCACCTGCATCTCGTATATGACTGCGCGGATTCTGGCAAGTACATACCACTGTAACGTTTCTTAAGCCATATTTACTTCCTAAGTGTATCTTAGACACCACTGACTAACAGTAAAGAAAACATCGTGAGGAAACCTGGGGCTGTACCACCACGTGTTTTTGCCATCACTATTCAAGTTTGAGAGCGTGACACAGCTATAACATCGCATAGCTCCGTCTCTTTATCATAACGAAAATAATCTTGTTTTGGCACATCATGGTAAGGCCCCTGAACTGCAGTCTAAAATCGCCAATCCGTCTTGAGCAAGCGTGGTGATCAGTGTTCATGTCATCTATGTCTCAGAAGAGGCCTTTACCCAACAATGAGATAGGAAATAGACGACGATGTAGTTATTTTTATTTAAACGTAATTTGGTTCATGCCGATACGAGCGAAAGCGAAACCATTGATGTTAGTAGCTCATAATTAAACATTTTTTTCTAGACGAAAAATCTAAAGTTTTTGGGTAAGGTTTACCCATGCCCAGCAATGGACGGATGTACAATGATGTAAAATTGTAACATCATAGAACTGTAACATCACGACTTCATTGTGGTATCAAAAATGACTTGAAAACACTATCATATAGGTAAAGGTTCGTATTGGGATCCCTATTAAGACCTTGATATTTCCAAAACCATCTTACCTGCACGTTGCTTATATTCTTTGCCAACAGCAACAGTAATTGGACAGTTATATCTTTTGAACACCTCGATTAAACAGAGTTCAAAATCTTCTTCGCCATCGGAACTGGTTACGTAAGATTTTCCCGATTTGGTTGACTGGATGGATCGGTGCGATGTTGGTGGATTCATAATAATTATTTAATAATGGATAAAAAATCTAAAAAAGTAAAAATATTATAAACAATTGTAAATTGTTAGCAAAATTGTAAAGTACAAATAGAAATGTATCAAATAGTAAAATAGTCTTTGACAGACAGTAATAGAAAATGTAGTAATGTTAATCTATGGGTAGCATTTATGGAAGTTTATAATAAAATGAGGTTTGATTATGCTATTTATTACGTATTAAGCCTTAAGTTCGACAATGAAGCCGAACAGTGCCGGTCATCTAGATACAGTAATACTATTTGTTAAATACCTACTGTCGACCAGTAAGATGAGGAAAACACTTAGGTGCCAGTAGACCCAGACACTTTACGGAAGAGCTACAGCTTTTACTCTGCGTGAGACAATAAAGGTTAAACAAAGAACATTATTAAATTCCAAAGTTTCCTTATTTCAGAATCCCTACGAGTCTTTAAATTCTATCTTTTTTTCATTTTCCCTTTTTTTTTAAGTAAAGCTTATTGTAAAATGTCTACAATGTCGGTACCTACTCACTATCCTTGACCTATTTGTTCGTGGAGGCTGCTTCCATCTCCCGTACCACGGGGTTTATGCGAGTTTTAATCGATTACCAGTTAATTTCATCAAGGTATCAAAGAAATATGGAGTTAAGACTCACTAATCAATGTAGGTATCAAGTTATTCATCTTTTTATGATGATCAGATTCTTTATTTGTATTTTCTTTGAGTGATTTAAATCTCAATCCATATTTATTTTGTTCGTGCCTAGGTAAGACCCGTGTTTGTTGTATTTTCTTCAACTGGATTTTATTAGAAAGAACTGCTAAAAGAGAAAAATACATTTGGAGAAATACGCATGTGTAATTGGACTATGATAGGGGCAGGAAGGGGCCGACTGGGTCACGGTCGCTGACGTCACGGGACGCCCCAACCTCCCTATGCGTTGCGCTGTTCCCCTTGGACAAACACTCGTAAAACGGCATCTAATGACAAATGAAATTGGAGGGTTCCACAATTTGTATGAGAGTATTAGTCACGCGGGAACTCATTCCTCCACGGGAAATGCTGCACATACATAGGTAGGTACCTACTTTTTGCGATTCGTCAAGTAGTGGCTCTGAAGTTCAAGGCGGCAATAGAAAGAACAAAGGTTAGGCTCTGAACCTAGCGCCCTTCGCTCTTAGGATAATGGCTGGCAAAATGAGGAAACTTTGAAACTTTTCTTCTCTTCTTTTCTCCGGTAAGACAGCATCAGACGTAAGGTAGGTATGTGAAGCGAAAGGCTGTGGTTTTGCCAAAGATTATATTTTTTGTATAATATGTAGCCGGCGGCCGGATCAGTTTTCAAGTTTTCCTTTCCCATTACGCACACACTCAAACCACGAACTATAGAAGAAATAGTGATGTGCCTATCGCGAGTAGGAGGTTGGAATCTATCTAGTAGGCTGTATAGTACTTTTGAAGTATGCATGTACCTAGGATCTAGGAGATAAAATCGGTTCGCAAGTAGGTAATTACCTTCTCACGTAGTTACTTATGTAAAAGGTAATGCACAGGGGAGCTTAAATACCTAAGATAGGTATACCAATGAAAATTATTATCAGGTAAACAAAAGCAAGTAAGATATCTATCATTTAGTTTATTATTTGCGATTGGTAATTAAAGTATCCTTTTCTTTTTGGGACCTAAAATTTTAGTAGGTACCTCTACCTAGATATATAGGAATAAATAAATTAGCAATCATGATAGCAGGTATTTCACCATCATATCTGCGCATGTTACTTAAATGTGCTCAGTTATACATACACACATATATTATTCATGGGCTCCGACGTGTATCAGTGTTTACATAGGAAATAGATATCGTTCGCTCTCATCTTTGGGTTTATGATAAACTTAAAGGTACCTATGTATTATATTGCGTATACCTACCTGTTTTCTTTACATATCATGAAGTAAACACAAGTTTATGTGCTCATCTATTTATGATATTTAATAATATGTCAGAGCCTGATTCAGAAGGCAGTTCTCCTTTATACGGCTCGTATTGTGAGGAGGTTCCTGTCTCTGGAGCCCAAACCACCGGTAGCTTGGACCCTGTTCCCGACTTCGGTGGATCCCTATTTTTTATATTTTTAAATGTATTTTTTTGTATATTTTTTATAATGATTATTTAAAAATGTAAAAAATATGTGTAAAAGTTAAATAAAGGAAATAATTATAATTAAGCCTTTATTTTCTCAAAGTTGACATTACAAGAAAATAAACCTACCAAGGTACACTGTCAAGAGAATGGTGTCTGAAAAAGGTTGACCCTGTGTTACAGATCACTAGATATTGGCTATTAAACCTTATTTGCAGGCCGTCAATTCTTATTTTATATTTAAGAAGAACATTCACAAAGGTGTTAAGTAAGCCTAGGCCCTTCCTTCTATGTATGTTCAAATCAATTGAACCTCATGTTATAGGAATTACCTCAATCATGATGTAAATGTCCGTGGACTTGATCGATTTTACAACTTGGCGTTTTGGTATGCGTGACTTTTTCGAATCTCCAAATTAAGTAAACACGTACTGTGATAACATTGTTTGCAATCGAGAAAACTCAATGAACTATTTAGCTAGGAAGCTTATTAATAACTAGCTTCTGCCAGCGACTTCGTCCGCGTGGAATAGTAGTGTTCCGCTCCTATTGGTCTTAGCGTGATGATATATAGCCTATAGCCTTCCTCGATAAATGGACTATCTAACACTGAAAGAATTATTTAAATCGAACCAGCGGTTCCTGAGATCAGCGCGTTTAAACAAAATGACAACATTTCCCTTCACTGCTCTGGTCTTATTGATTGTAGCGTGATGAAAAGTACTACTAATACTATAACCATCTCAGGAGTATGACAAATAATTGTACCAAGTTTCGTTAAAATCCGTCGAGTAGTTTTTTTTCTATAGAGTTTATACAGACAGACAGGCAAAAATTTTACTGATTGCATTTTTGGCATCAGTATCGATCCCTAATCACTCCCTGATAGTTATTTTGGAAATATATTTCATGTACAGAATTGACCTCTCTACAGATTTATTATAAGTATAGATAGAAGTATAGATATAGATGATGTTTGTGCACGATAATGTTTTTAGTAGAAACTTAATTTAAATAAATTATTTGATAAAACAAATCAAATGCCAGTCAAAACCTTTAAAACACCTACGTACACGGTGGTCTTACCTACCTTGATTTAGCTTGCATGTACCTCTTAATCATCACCCCCTCCCTCACTCATCAATTATTCTCTCTGTCCTCCGTTATGGCTCGTCAGTCCACCCGCCAACGAGTACCGCAACCTCAGTCCCTCTATCCCTGTCATCCGACCACCAATCAATCCGCCTCGATCGACAGCTGTGAGCGATTCTCATTTAAAACGATTACTACCCGAATCGACCGGAATAAAGTTGTTCCGCTCGAATGGCAGATAGTTTAGTTAAGTGTCTTTTTCCAAACCATCAATCTATACATATAAAATGCTCTGTCCTGTCAATGTCAATGACTGACGGATCAACGTATAGCCTAAACAGCTGATTGTAGAGACCTGAAACTTGGAGAGTGTGTTCTTTATATCACGTAGGCAACCGGTTAGATAAGATTTTCCCAAATTCTAACTTTAAGGGGGTGAAAAAAGGGGCCAGAGCTTGTATAAAACTCTGACATTTTTAATTTTGAATTCGCATAGTCCATGCGTCCGAAGGTGCTGGAAAGCTAGTTTTACATAAGATATTTGAATACATTCAATTTTATAATATCCACTTTCATTTAGCACTAGGATTAGGAAAACTCATCATCTACCTAGCCTTTTCCTTAATTTGTTGGCATCGGCTTCCAGTAGGTACAGTAACCGGATACAGCTGAGTAGCCAGTGTCGAACATAAAGCGAGTGCCCTATCTGACCTCCTCCATAAGCCAGTAGCCGGGTAACATGATACCCCTTGGTAAGACTAATTGTCAGACTTTCTGGCTTTATAACAACAATACCCTTTTAGGCTTTTACCAACACCAACACAACACACGCCGTTGAGTTGGTAAAGTTAATAAATTGTTGATTATTGCGTGCGTGTTATCTTACTACCTTCACTTTGAATTATCACAGTGTATTTGCTCTTTAATTAATTTGAACATATATTTTTATTTTTATAATCCTAGCGCATAGCTTGGCTTGTTTTCCTCAAAACAAAACAATTAAAATTTGTTGGAAAAACAAAGTACGGAACCCGTGGTATCAAAAAATATGTAGCCTATTTATTTTTTTCATAATGTAGGTTACCTCTGTTCTGAAATACGTTTAGATTTAATTCGAACGCGAACAAATTCTCAGAAAATTCATTAGTTATTATTGCATAACTAGATAGCTATACTCCATTTATAATAAGATTTATTTACCGTTTGTTCAAACGGTATAAAGCTTTATTACTAAGGTGAAATGACAAAAACAAATGCAGAATATAGCTTCAACACCATACTTATCAATACGGAATAGAAATCAAAATCGGTCGAATAAGCTGCAAAAAGAGTTTGGAAGTTTTTCTAATCTTATTGTAAACTAGCTTCTGCCAGCGACTTCGTCCGCGTGGAATAGTGGTGCTCCGCTCCTATTGGTCTTAGCGTGATAATATAATGACAACATTTCCCTTCACTGCTCTGCTCCTATTGATTGTAGCGTGATGAAAAGTATACTATAACCATCTCAGGAGTATGACAAATAATTGTACCAAGTTTCGTTAAAATCCGTCGAGTAGTTTTTGTTTCTATAGAGTTTATACAGACAGACAGACAGACAGACGGACAGACAGACAGACAGACAAAAATTTTACTGATTGCATTTTTGGCATCAGTATCGATCCCTAATCACCCCCTGATAGTTATTTTGGAAATATATTTCATGTACAGAATTGACCTCTCTACAGATTTATTATAAGTATAGATATAGATATAGAAGATATAGATGAAGTATAGGTAAGTAGCTAAATTACATTAAATTATAAAGTTCCTTCCCTGGAATACCTTCTTTAAGAGAATTCGATGTAAAATATAGCTATTAAAATATTATAACTTAAAGGACATTGGAAAATCCATCAATATGGATAGGCGTTAATGTCAACGCCACTTATTGATAGCGGTCATCAATCAAATTGGAAAAGGGACATGGAAAAAACAACTTTTAAGTAACGCTAATAAAACTGAAAATTAAACTATGTAAATATCTACCTGTAATTTTTTAAGTTTGAAGATTATAAACATTTTTTTATCATTACAATACATATAAAATGCTTTGTCTTGAACTGTTATTTATATTTCTATGGTCCTGAATGACTGACGGATCAACGCACACAACCTAAACCGCTGATTGTAGAATCCTGAAACTTAAAGGGTGAGTCTTGAGGGTCTTTGTATGACGTCACGTAGGCCTTATTTGACGTAGGTATAACGGGGTGAAAAAGGGGGCCAAATTTGTATGAAACTCTGTCATTTTAAATCTGAATTCGTATAGACCACGCGGGCGAACCCGCTGGCGGAAAGCTAGTTTAAAATATATGGACGCCTAAATAGGTAAGTACATAAACTTTTCCAGTCTTGCCGTACCTGGGTGAATTATTGAAGAATTATTTTAGGATTTTGCTTTGTGCATCATGTACAATTTTTTGGAAGATAATTTATATACCTACTAACAATCACAATTCACTTGAGGCTGGTATACTTTGAGTAGGTACAGAGTCTTCAACGAGGAGATATCTCGGGGCTATATAAGCCGTTGCTATCACATGGTTGTTATATGGTTTGCACAAAAATAGTTCGATCCGTCTATAAATTATTAATTCTAATATTAATTAATATAATTATTATTTAAGCTGTTACTATGTTATCCACAGCTTACTGTAATATTATGTAACCAGGCCACAATCTCAATCGAGTAAAATTATTCAGTAGCTAAGTACTTAACATAATATTCTTTCGCATTTGAAAAGTCATTCCTTAAGTACAAGTAGGCTGTTCTTCTAGAATTAAGTACCTACCTTTGAATATTGATCACTAGATTTAAAAATGATACAGTGCTAGCCATTTAATATTTATAATAAAAAGTACCTTTCCTAGCTCGTCGTAGCCGATGCAGCAAATAACTTATTTACCGAGAATAATTATAGCCGTAAGCCTCAAATGTTATTAAACAGAACAGTAAAGCCACGGATTTAAGCCTGTTTAAACGGAATACTTAAACAGGGTTCAAAGAGGATTTAATGAATTACAGAGGAAATATTGCATGGCAACACTCTAGAGATCGCGCGATCAATTATCATGATTGGCTAGCTCAGGTAGAAGCGGAGTATCAGCTCGATCAAAAACTCCAAGGAAAACTCCGGATATAAGATGAAGCAGCTTTTAGCTTTACGTCTCTTATAGAATTTTAATCACATCCCATTTACATACAAGAATAAACAATACATGCCTTGTTATCATCTAACTTCAAAGAAGTGATTGTTCTAGAATTCTAGATAAAATGAATACTCACAATAATAGTACAAGTTACGTATAGTAGATAAAACTACATTTTTAGGGTTCCATAGTCCGAGTATAAATATGTATATTGATCACACCAACAAAGTGGTAAAATAAAATTATGAAAAATATTTTTTAGGGTAGCTCGCACACAAGTAAAGTGGGGATGAATTATTTTTTTCACGCATTTGCCTTCTTGTGGGGTATCGTTAGAAATATCTAGCTTTTAAGTGCAAATTTTTGCTCGATACGAGCATCCACTAACTTTTGAACGGTTGTCCCTAGAAATGTGAAAAAATTCACAGACGTAGCACATGTATTGAACTTACAAGGAAAACTATCACGGCTAAGTAGGCTTCAGCGGTTACATAGAGTTATAGTAACCGCTATAGTTACTATAACTCTAACTAAGACCTACTAAGGAACCTTACTGCGCGTGGCCCGACACGCACTTGGCCGGTTTTTAAATTGTTTTAACCATTTTCAAAATTGTGCATTGCTAGATATCGATTTTCGTGTAGATAAGTACGTTTATATTATTATCTAATTACGAAAAAAAAAGATATGACGGTATTCCGTATTTTTTTTTTTAAGGGAAATTATTATCTAATTTGAAACACGCTTAAGGTAACATACACGTCAGTATCTTCGCTTCAGATTGATCTCTCTGAAAGCTGCAAGTAGTAACTAAAAATATTCAAAATGTTTCTCCCGTTCTTAACTAACCCCTGACTCTCTTGGAACGAAGTTTAAAATGTGTACTTACTTAGATAATAAAAATGTAGCAAACACAATGTAAAAGTTTCAGAAATCTCCACAAAGAAACAGTTCAACAGAGATGACTTTACAAATTATTTTCATGTTCTTGTTTTATATTTTTCCGAGCTAGTTGAATCAGAGAAACTCCGACATTGCAGACATTTAAACGTATTTTATAGCAAAGAAACTAGTTGGTAACCTTAACGTCAGATACGTGCACTGTACAATACAGATCGAATTCTTGCGCGATTTTTTAGGGTTCCGTAGTCGACAATGAACCCTTATAGTTTCGCCATGTCCGTCTGTATGTCTGTCTGTCCGCGGTATAGTTCGGAGGATCTAAGTACTGGAAAGCTGAAACTTGGTACCTATGGATATTCATATTGATCAAATGTGGTAAAATAAAATGTAAATATATTTTTAGGGTTTCTCCCAAACACGTAAAGTGAGGATGAATATTTTTTTCTGGTGTATTCACCATCGTTTTGGGTATTGTTAATAGGTTTTTCAAAAAAATGTGAAGACCATTTTCATATTTAGGGAGTTGTTTGCGAAATATCAAGCAAGTAACCTTTAAAGTGCATATTTTTGTTAGGTTCGAGCGACCCTCCAGGGCCTCTAACTTCTGTTCTCGGAATTATAAAAAAAAAACACAGACGTAGCATTATATAACGAACTTAAAAGAAAAACTGTTACGGCTAAGTAAGCACGGCCGAAGGTACTATTAAGTAATTTTTCAGTTCCAAATTATTTTATATATGTTTATAGATACCTACATCATTTTGCAGTATAATTTATTACAGAAAATTAATAACACAAGACTGCTTTGACCAGTCAAGGGGCAATGTTTTAACATCACTGAAGACTCGCTACTTAAAAGTTATTCTAACAAAACAAATTCACAGTTTGCTGTTTCTGCTCAGTGATCAAAAACTATGAAACTTGAGGACCTTGGTACGCGATATTTATTTAAATTAAATAATGTTTATTAAACAGGGACTTTCCATGACCTCATATTTACCAGCATTCATAATTACGTAACCTAATATCGTTCCATATAAATTTCATTACCATTATTTCTACGTTCAACCACAGGTTCAACTATTGCGTCGTTATTATGTAGTTATAATAATAATTATCAATTAGATAAATGTTTTCAAATATTCAGCAATGTATATTGAACCATTATCTCATGAGCCGTGATAGTTAGACAGTTGAAATTTTCACAGATGATGTATTTCTGTTGCCGCTACAACAAAAAGTGTATTTTTTTTGCTCGTTTTTGCTCGATCAATAACGAGCGAAAACGATTTACATAATTAGCGTATATAATATAACGGTAACAAGTAGACGCTTGAAATACCTCGAGAGCAATGAATCCGGGTCACTTAAAGAATCCTAAAAATCTCGGAATCTAAAAATGCTAGGTTAATGCAATAAATCGTACTTAATAGACAATGTAATACTCCTTAAATGAAGGTATTAAAACTTCTTAGTTATTGTAAAGTTATATCATAAAAAAATCAAATTTGAAAAAGGGCCACTTTCGAAGATGGAACTACGAAATTACAGCATTTGGTTTTGCTTTTGTTTGTAATCTGTAATTTATGTGGGTACATAAACCATGTTGATAGTGCTCTATATTCATTATTCAAGCTGAAATTATGTCGCTTACGCCTGAAGAATGCACCAGAATACTTACAATGCTGGAAACCGGCCGGAGTCAGCGCGATACAGCCAGGACTGTCGGTGTGTCGCTGTCAACAGTACAAAGAGTTCTCCGACGTTACGAAGAAACTGGTTCTAACCTACGCAGACCAGGAACGGGCAGAACCAGGTTTACCACAGCACGAGAAGACCGATACTTGGTGAACACCATGCTTCGAAATCGCTTTCTCACAGGAACTGAACTCACAAATCAGTTTCGACGCCTCGGAGGAAGTAACCCAAGTGCATGGACAGTAAGACGTCGGCTTGCTGAATCTAACTTAAAACCCCTTAGACCTGCAAACGGCCCTAAACTGGAGCGTGGGCATCGTATTTCAAGACTAAGATATGCCCAGAGCCACGTAAATTGGAGTATTGAAGATTGGTCAAAAGTTATGTTCTCCGACGAATCAAAATTTATGCTCTACAAGCACGATGGAAGACACAGAGTGTATCGAAGACCAGGGGAAAGATTCAAGCAAGCATGCATCGAAGAAAAAGTAGCCTACGGTGGTGGGTCTGTACTTGTGTGGGCCGGAATTTCTTCTGAAAGTCGCACAGAGCTGGTGATCATAGAAAACGGCTCTTTAACTAGCGAAAGATATGTGGAAGAAATCCTCAATGATCACGTTGGTCCATTTATGGTCAATTTAGGTGAGGATGCTATATTTATGCATGACAATGCCCGACCTCATACAGGTAGGATTGTGAATGACTACCTTCAAGAGATGAACATTACTCGTATGAAGTGGCCAGCGCGCAGCCCGGATATCAACCCGATCGAGCATGCTTGGGACGAGCTAGGCAGATGCGTAAAACAACGAAACCCTCCCCCAATCACGCTTCGTGAGCTCAAAATTGCTCTCACAGAGGAATGGGAGAATATTCCCCAAAATCGTATAAGGAACTTGGTGTACAGCATGCCAAACCGCGTAAACGCAGTAATGGAATCACGAGGAGGCAATACGAAGTATTAAAATTCAAGAAAATCGTAATAAAGTTCAAAAATTTCATGTTTCCTATTTTTGTTTTAAGGAGAGATCAGCAGTTTTTTTCTTTATGTAATTTTGTGTTAATAAAATGTATGGTGACTCATATTTTTTTTTACTTTCATTTAAGGAGTATTACATTGTCTATTAAATACAATTTATTGCATTAACCTATCATTTTTAGTTTCCGAGATTTTTAACATTCTTTAAGTGACCCGGATTCATTGCTCTCGAGTGTATTCACAGAATATTGAGTTATATTATTCATGTTGAAATATTGAGTTAGGTTATACAGACATGATTTTTTTGCCGTTTTTATAGGTACAGAACTCTTCGTGCGCGAGTCCGACTCGCACTTGGGCGTACGTTTTTTTAGATATTGAAAGTGAATACAAAATGAGGTTTCTGAATACATTGTGATTTTTAACATTGAACTCGAACTGTTTCGAACTTCACACTGTTTATACAAGAAGAAGTTAAAAGTAAATTATCATTTTGCTGTCAGAAGTTTATATTCCAAATTGTAATATGTAGATTGTATTAGTGTGCTTTCAGTTTAACAGAGAGCGTGTTCCCCGTCTTTGTTAAACTAATTGCGTTTAGCATAAACATTTGTTAACCGACTTCAAAAAAAAGGAGGAGGTTCTCAATTCGTCGGGATCTTTTTATTTTTTTATTTTTTATGTATGTTCACCGATTACTCGAAGACGCCTGGACCGATTTGCAAAATTGTTTTTTTATTTGGTAGGGTATACTTTCCAGGTGGTCCCATAGTCATCAAGTCAGGATCTGATGATGGGAACCCTGAGAAATCGAGGGCAACTTTGGAAAGTTGTAGGCATGCATAGGGTAAAAACTTAATGCTCAGGTGTATGTTTGATAACACTATTCACTAGTGCAAGTTTGGAGCTGACCTGATGATGGAGACGAGAGAAGGTCGAGGGAACTCAGCAACGGTATATATTAATAACTACCTCGTGTTTGGGCTTATTATGTTCGTATTGACGAGACCTTTGCAACAGTGAAGGTTTGGAGCTGATCTGATGATGGGGAGGAAGTTATCAATTCGACTGTATATTTTTTTTTTTTTTTTATGTTTGTTACCTCATAACTTGCGACTGGGTGAACCGATTTTCATGATTCTTTTTTTATTTGAAAGCTGGTGCTTCCCGTGTGGTCCCATTTAAATTTTATCACTACCGGTTCAGTCGTTTTATAAATATATCAAAAATAACGATTTATCTCTACTTGCTGATATGCCAAATACTTCGATGATTTGGTTATTTACGCTTATTACAACCTAAAAAAGTGGTGTGTTTATTTTGTTAAGATAGCAAGACCGAGACACTGAAAAGCGAAAAAATAAAAAAGCTTTTTACAAAAAAAATAAAACCGACTTCCAAAAAAAAACTGAAAAGTAAAAAATAATTTTAATTTAAACGCTTTACGACCAAAACATCGCTCTAGAAGTCGGTGGCGAAATACTAACAATAGTAACTTACAAGACACCGACTTCTAGAGCGATGTTTTGGTCGTAAAGCGTTTAAATTAAAATTATTTTTTACTTTTCAGTTTTTTTTTTGGAAGTCGGTTTTATTTTTTTTTGGATTGTGTAATTGGCATTTATGCTATAAACAAATAGGATTTGTTTATAGCATAAATTACGGTAAGATCTATTTTTTTTTTCGGATGGGAAATCATCTAATGACGAAACCCCTCCCGCCGTAGGTGGGGCGGGTGGGAGTGTAGTCTTACTGACTAAAACCCATCCATGTTCCTTCCTCAGCCCTTTGTATTACGGGGGCGCGGTATCTCATTCGAACGTCCCGCAGGTCCTATATCTATGTATTATAAACTAGCTTTCCGCCCGCGGCTTCGCCCGCGTGTAAATTTTTTTTACACCTTGAGTTACATTATTCTAGTTTTAGTAGGGATCCCTAATTATTTCTGGAAATAAATATAGCCTATGACACGTCGTAAAAGTGTAGCTATTAGCGGTGAAAGATTTTTTTTAAATCGGTCCAGTGGTTTTTGAGTTAAACCCTACAAACAAACAAACAAATCTTTCCTCTTTATATATTAGTATAGATGTATAGCACCTCTGTCTGTCTGTTACGGTTTTATGGTAAACGGCTGAACAGCTGTTTACCGCGGTTTCTCCCGCATCCTGAGAGAACTACTACACGCTCAGGTATGTCCTTCCCCAGGGTTCTAGCTATCTTCATACCATAGACAGAATTACTTTCGCATTTATACCCAACTAGCTGTTTCCCGCGGTTTCACCCACATCCCGAGGGAACTACTTAGCGCACCCGGGTAAAAAGTAGCCTATGTTGTTCCTCAGGGTCCATTCTATCTCTGTACCAAATTTCATTTATATCGGTCCAGTAGTTTTGGTGTGACAGACAGACAGACAGACAGACAGAGTTACTTTTGCATTTATAATATTAGTAAGGATATTAGTAATGACTATAGTAGTATTTCATACAAACCTTTTTCACCCCCTAAGAAAGGATGCCTACGTCATACAAAGAATACACCCTCCAAGTTTTAGGTCTCACGATCAGCGGTTTAGGCTGTGCGTTGATCGGTCAGTCATTCAGGACAAAGCATATTATATGTATAGATAAGTATACCCTTACCTTACCTGAATGGAGTGGTGGATAGTGTAACTGTATAATCTGTCAGATATCACTATAGGAACCTAATAAACACGGCTCTTGAATCGATACAATTTAATCATAAAAAGGTGCGATTCCTAGCGCTTCGGCCGAATTACACCGGCCGTGGTCATGGGTTAACTGGCGTCCACTATCGACGAAAGGTTAATTGTTTTATTAACCCTTGCCTGCTTTCAACACTTTACGGTGTCTAAAAATTAATGATGTCTTCACACTAAATATTTAGGGCATTCTAGCAAAGTTTTTAAATACTGAGGATTCATGCAGATTTCAGGATGACTATAATTTGTATAATCATTCCCGATTTGAGTCTTGTATTATCTTGGCCCATACATACGCGGCGATCTACGTGGGCATTTAAGGCGAACGCGATAGCGAAGCGAAGGCGCGAAGCGGTGCGAATAGAACAAACAATGATACTCTATTGAGGTGGCTTACGTGACCAGCCGCACATGGGTGCGGTCCGGCGGCGAGCGAAGCGAAGATAGATGCGATCAGTGCGTTTGCCAGTATGCTCAGGCAGACTTATAGGCCAGTGCTTTTAGCCTCTAAAAACGGTAAAAAGTGAATTAAATAATAGTAGGATGAAACCCATTGGAAAAGGAGGAGAATACAATGAAAATGATAGGAAAAATAAATTACGGGCGATCTGAGGTCGGGAAGTGGGGGGAGGGGGGGTTAAAGTTAAAAAAACGGTTTATCTCAATTTCCGGCAAAACTACAAGTCCTATGAAAAAAAGTTAAATAGCAAAGTTGTAGGTAATAAAAAGATCTACAACTTTTGTATTAACACTTTTTTCACATAACCTCAAAATTTATGTGAAAAATTCAAAAAACCAAGTTTTTGGTTTTTTATTTTTATCTTTTACAATAATTAATTTTTTTTCACGAAATTTGGTGAAAACTTACCTTTTTATGTTCCAAACACACTGTAATTTATTTGATTTAAAATAATTATTTTTTCACCCTTATTTTGACTTAATATCGAAAAAACATCCTAATTTTCAATCGAAAATTCTCGTGTCAAAATATCACTTTTTTTTAAAAAGTCGATGGTCTTTTTGTTCGTTGAAATCTCTACTTTCAGATGGTATAAAAAAATATTTACATTGCTATGGAAAATGTTCTCAGAAAATATAAAGAAACGCTACGAAATAACAGGTAGTAAGGCCTAAACTGGCTTATTTTTTTTGCGTAGATGCCTATTTATTGCTATTTTAAGATAACTTATGTATCTGAGTGACCTACGGAACCTCGGACCTCTCTATGAAATACCTTTTAGCTCATCAAAAGGTTTTTTCATAGAGAAGTGGGGAGTTGCTAGAAGGATCTAGCCTTGCTAACTGTTATTTCGTAGCGTTTCTTTATATTTTCTGAGAACATTTACCATAGCAATGTAAATATTTTTTTATACCATCTGAAAGTAGAGATTTCAAAGAACAAAAAGATTACCAACTTTTTAAAAAAAAGTGATATTTTGACGCGAGAATTTTCGATTGAAAATTAGGGTGTTTTTTCGATATTAAGTCAAAATAAGGGTGAAAAAATAATTATTTTAAATCAAATAAATTACAGTGTGTTTGAGACATAAAAAGGTAAGTTTTCACTAAATTTCGTGAAAAAAAAATAATTATTGTAAAAGATAAAAATAAAAAACCAAAAACTTGGTTTTTTGAATTTTTCACATAAATTTTGAGGTTATGTGAAAAAAGTGTTAATACAAAAGTTGTAGATCTTTTTATTACCTACAACTTTGCTATTTAACTTTTTTCATAGGACTTGTAGTTTTGCCGGAAATTGAGATAAACCGTTTTTTTAACTTTAACCCCCCCTCCCCCCCACTTCCCGACCTCAGATCGCCCGTAATTTATTTTTCCTATAATTTTTATTGTATTCTCCTCCTTTTCCAATGGGTTTCATCCTACTATTTTTTTTTTTGTTTTCAAAAGTTATTGGCACTGGTCTATTATATATACGTACCTACTTAAAATAGGAAAACCCTCTAAATGGACGTTCAATAAGTTCTTTAAAAAAATCGGCCAAGTGCGGGTCGGACTCGCGTACCGCCATTTTTAATATAATACGAAAACTAAAAGACATAAAAGAAAACAAATAATACATTAGGAATGTGCAGACAAAGCCCTTTTATATGATACTTAACCTACATGACCATAGTAACTATAATTTGAAATTTTTAAACCTTCGCTTCTTCCATAAAAACAAAATTATTTTTTTACGTTTTTTATTTGCAATACGCATAGATGACTTTCTTTATAACTGTTCCAAATTTCAGGTCGATAGCATTAGTAGTTCCTGAAATGATCATCTGTTTCAAATAGACTAAGTGAAAAGGGTTCCTTTTACTGGTTTTGGTCGGAACCCTAAAATAATAATAATAATAATAATATCAATTTATTTCGGACAACTAAGAGATCCATAAAACGTTAGTAAGACAGATTTTCACTTAAACACTATTGTTAGTAACTTAACTACAGACAGACAAAACAAATTCAATAAATTAATGAGAAGACCTCCCCACTCCTATGACAATGAAGTAGGTACTAGGGTATAAGTCTTCTCACAAATTGCCTCATTATAAATGAAGACGTGTCAGCTGCCACGGACTTCAAAATTTTATTGCGACTGCCTCTTATTCTGCTCAGGAGCGAAGCCGTTTTCTTGCGAATTATAGCATGAAAGCCATCAGTGTTGGTTACCGCAAACATTTCGGAGGCACTACAAAAACGAGGCAATCGCAACAGCATCCTAAATACATTATTGTATTGGACGCGCAGGACGTCCAGCGATTTTTTCGAGTAGCTGACCCAAAGATTCCCGGTGTACAAGCTCTGACAATAAGCTTTGAAAAGCGTAATCTTTACTTGATCAGTACACCGAGCAAATCTTCGTGCCAACATGTTACCCCTAACCGCCAGAGCCCTACGCTCCCTTTCTATGTCTTCATGGTCGCTGAGGTCGTCGGTAAGAAAATGCCCAAGATATTTAAACTTTCTCACTCTACGTATTGGAGTACCGTTAATGGCAAGTTCAAGTGTACTTTCCCGGCACTTTCCGGCGACCCCAAAGACCATGTACTCACATTTTTTGGCATTGTATACCAGTCCATGTGCAGCAGCGAAGGTCTCACACACCTTTAGCATCTCCTCTATCGCTCTCGGAGACGGGCCCAGCAGCACCATGTCATCTGCATAACTAATATTGTTGCAACTAACACCATTTACCTTGCATCCGACACGCATGCTGCTGAGCTCGGCAATGAGATCATTAATGTATAGATTGAAGAGCCTGGGAGACGACAGACCACCCTGCCTCACCCCGCACTCCAACCCATACGATTCCGACAACGCATTACACCATTTGACACAGTTTGTCTGGCCACGATACCAATACTGTAAAACACTGAGCAGTTCCTCCGGCACCCCCCTCTCCCTCAACCTTCCCCAAAGCACGTCGTAAGAAACGAGATCAAATGCCTTGGAGAGGTCAAGGAAGCAGGCGTACACCGGTGTCTTACGGTCAGTATAGTATTTGACAGTATGCTTGACAGCCAGGATAGCACTTTCTGTTGATAGTCCAGGACAAAACCCAAACTGTGCATCATGCAACTTAATATAATTCGCCAGCGAAGAGTCAAGCATACTGTCAAACACCTTGGCCATGACAGTCGCCAGAGAAATTGGGCGGTAATTGCTCATGTCCGATACGTCTCCGGTCCTGTTCTTCACGATGGGTACCACGATGCACTTGATTAAATCTGCCGGCAGATACGAATGGCTTATGCACATCGTATAGAACAAGGATAGGACCCTCGGCAAATGCACACCCGCGTATTTTAAATGTTCAATACTAAGCCCATCATGACCGGGGGATTTGCCCCTACTCATACTATTTATCACCGATTTCACTTGCTTTGTGGTGAAACGTAGCAGCGGCTCCTGCCCCCGAACATGGGACACATAGTCAATACCCGATACTGAAGGGCCAAGTGGAGAACTTACTTTGAAGTAGTCTCTAAACAGGTTAGCGATACCCTCGTGATCAGTAACCCCACCTACCTCTGCCGCAAGACCAGGCCTAGGCTCCAACTTACCAGTGGATTTCCAAAAAGCACAGAAATTATTTGACGCTCTTTGCTCTGCCAACACGTCCATTTTAACTTGATCTTGTCTATTTTGACAGTACTTTAGCCTGCTTTTGAATATTCTACGCGTCTCGTTCATTCGATCGTAAACAGGCCCAGAGGTTGGCCGATCAGCTAAAACCCAAAGTTGAAACCCAAGCCTAGCCTCCCGGTGAGCGTCTCGGACATACTTGTTCCACCCACACAAAGGACTACCCCGCTTATGGCTTATGTGCATTTCCTTAGATGCCCTCGCTGCCTCACACAGAACATCAACAATATTATTGTACATATTGTCAAGGACACGTTTATGATCATCCATGTTGCACGACCCATGACTGCACACCACAAACTCCTGTGGGAAGTCTACCTCGCGCAGTTTATCAGAACACAACTTATGATAAATCTCGATCTCCGTTTTATTTCTGACACCCCACACAACAGCATTGCGGGGTGCAGCCCCCGTCAGCAACTTTGGCTTTACGACATCTAAGTTACAAGATATATACAACGGTAAATGATCAGACACATACACATCTTCATCAATACCCACATTTAAAATTGTCTGCCAGGCTGACAAAGAGACCACGCAATGGTCTAACCATCTCCTACATCCATGAGCCTCACTAGTAAAAGTGTAATGGTCAGAATTATCACCTAACATCCTTGTATCAGCGCAAACCCAAGATTGATCATTACAAAAGCTTTGTAACTCAACGTAAAATAATTCCTTCGGATGTGCATTAAAATCACCCAATATGTAGATGTTTTCAACATCATACGTCGCAATTATTGCACTTACCTCACTTAAGACCTCGGTAAACAACGGCAAGTTCTCCGGTGAGTTTGTAGGCATGTATAAAGAAAATACAATAATAGCGCGTCCATCAGATACAGCTTTGATGGCCACTAACCGAGAGCTAGAACAGGATATTACCGAGACAGTCTCAAAAACACCCTTTCTCCAGAGAATGGCCACCCCCCCGTACGGCCGACCCTTTAGAAGCCCCTCTGACGTGTCCACAGCAGACTTACCCGTGAAATCAAATTCATTACTTATCGTTCCTAACATTGAGATATCATGTGGTAACAACCAAGTCTCCTGTAGGCAAATCAGATCGGACCATACACATATCTGCCTTATATTATCAACAGACCTTTTTGCAGATTTACAATTAAAGCTAGCTAATTTTAATTGAAACTTATTAAAACAATCCATTATAAAAGTTACATACTAGCTAAATTTTTAGAGGTTCCTGAGCCTCTCTGTTTTTTCGGTACATAAAAATGCACAAAACGCCTAAAAGTAATACCATCAGGCCATAACTGGTCATTTAAAAACATGTCTACCTTGTGTCTAGATACATATAATTTATAAGCGTTATACTTTTTATACGTCTTAATGTTAAGCTTTTTTAAAGATACACTTTCGTTAGTCTCGTTTTTAATATAACTAATAATGTCTTCCTCAGATGCTTCCTTACTCACATTCGATATTAACAACGGGACTTTAATGTCAGCCGCACGGAATTTACTGTTCGGAACAATAGAAGCACGACCTTTTTGGCTAGCTAATTTCGAACGTGAACGCTTATATTGCACTAGTTTCCACTCATTAATACTCGGTTCACTCACCACTGTCTTAGAGATAACCTTATCATTCTTATGTATCAATGGCATATCCTCATATTGCACTGTTGTTTGCTGAAGACCACTCGATGCTTTCGCTGCCGTAGCAGCGGATTCACTGGCAATCGTCCCCCCTTCGCCAGCGGTGGGAGAAGAGACGGGCGTGTGCGCACCGGCCGGGACCGATACGTTAACCGGTTTGCACGAAACCACGGTGCATTTTGTGGCCTCCACGCGCTCTAATTCTCGCGCTGCCTCGCTCTCGCACGAACTACTCTCATTAAATTCGCATGTCATGCTGACGGTCTCGCTCATTTCCCTCGGAACCGCAGTAGCCGATTTGGCCTCCATATGCCCGCGATGCTTTGTCTCAGTAATATGTCCATGTAAGACAGAGAGACGACGATTAGTATCGTTGCTTACTAGCGTTGATGACACACCTTTGGACAAAAGGTCATTAACCTTGCAATCAGCTGGGTTTTTTATAGGTAAATATTGTAAACCTATAGGACCACTGTCTAGTGTAAAGCTGTTTTGTAAACACGCTCCTCTTCTGGCATTTATATTGTCATTCCTGACCATAGGCGAATCATTTATTAAAGATGCCTGCTTAAGACCAATCACTTCCAGTTGAAGCGAAAGAAATTGCTCCTTAGACACTGTATTTTCTTCTAAAACGCTAATCCGATTTTTCAGTTTTAAAATATCTTTTAGGAGACACGTCACGTCAATATGATCAAAAGTGACCGGAGGGAGTTTATTAAGCTCCTTCGCCACAAATATTGGGAATAATTCTGTACTGGTACCCTTCATGAGACAGATCATATCTTCTAAATCCCGTGACATTCTCTTCTTTCCCGCCTTTCTGCGCACTGGCATTTTCTTGCCACTCGGGATCGACTCAAACAGCAAAGATTTTGCCCGCGAGATGTCCTCCGCAGTAAAAGCCGAGCAGCACACCTGATGAACACTCTCCTCATCCATTACATCCAATACATTTCGCAGAAATGCTAACAGTTCGTTGATAACAACATTGCAATTTGCACACTTCACAGTATGACACGACATTATTATCGATTAGTCACCGCACCGGTTATAGCGGCATCGCAAACTCGTCCGCTACACGCTGCATACGATGCGAGACTGAAACTAAAAAGAATATAATATATTTTACCGCCGATTTGCGGGTTGTTGACCCCTGCGGCCTCGTGCTCGCGACCCTGTAGGTACTCTATTCTATGTTCATAATAGAGAATACATAATGTTGTTCTAAAATATAGCTTATTTCACTATATTCTTAGAAAGCAGGGCACTATTTGATAGCCATTGGTTAAATCGCAGCAGTATGATTTTTATACTAGTTTGTATGTAGTGATATAACATTTCCATCCATTTAAAAAAAACAGCTATCTGCAAGTCAATGCTATCTGCATACCTATATACCAATGCGTGCAGTTTTTTAAAAGGGGAGCCATTTTTTCCCATAGATACGTAACGATCCCAGGAATACGTATCTTGCAAATGGTGTGGAACCGTTCTATTGACACATAGGAATGGAAAATATATCACCCTGTTATTTATATTTCTATGATATCCCCTATGAGTACCTACATGTTCTAACAATTTTAGAGCCGCATTGAAAGAGAAGTATCGCGCTGTGCACGGGGGTGCATAATATTACTTAGCATTTTGAATCTTATGTGTAAACTTTAAAAGTTCAAATTGGTTGAAGAACGATGATTAGTAGACAGTCGCCTGGTGGCACTTTAAGAATAGTCAGACTTTCCTTGGACTATAATAGGCAAAATGGTAGGTAATATTATGTCCTGAAACATTTTTTTTAAGTTGCGGTGCTCTTACAGGGCTAACTACTGAATTACCTTGAATAAAACCTTTACACTTACCTAATATGAGGCCGTGAATTATGAAAAGAGACTAGCTCTGCTCGCCTATTCCCCACCCGTGGCTCCGAACCATCGTGTCGTATCGCTCGCTAGTACCATTTTTCTTGCTCAGCTCCCAAGGGCCATAGCGTAATGTTAAATAGACCTTTCGCGAAAATTGTTTTTTTTTAAACTGACTGGTAGTTTCTCTCACGTCCCGAGTGATATACTAACGCACCCGACTATATAAAACCCTATGTGCTCCCCAAGGGTTCAAGCTATCCCCATACCAAATTCTATCTAAATCGGTTCAGCTGTTTAAGCGTGAAGAGGTAACAGACAGACAGACACACTTTCGCATTTATAATATTAGTGCCTATGAATAAAGATAGGTATGTAGGTATTAGGTAAGTATCCATACGGCTTAAGTCTATAACAAGATGATGATGCCAGTTGTCACGCACCACAGCTCGGGAGGGGATGAGTTACGGCATTTCTCACACATATAGGTACTTCAGAATGCCCAGTTCGGACAGCGGACGAGTTACCATTACTAAAGGTACATTATACTGTACGAGCTCGTCCCGCTTCTTGAGGAAACTATTTCACGCACCCGGATAAAAACTTCTAGGTCCATTCCCAGGTTCAAGCGACCGCGCCAAGTGCAACTTAACCGTACCTCGATCCACTCATCATACCATCAGTGTATAATAATAAATAATAGCTGGTCCAACAAACTATGGAACTACTGTAATCGTATGTTTATTGTTAGTATTAGATACGATTGTGTACCGAGATGTGGTCGTGTTGGTACACAAGCCGTTTGACGAGCCACATTAATATAGAGACTGTTTATGGTTTATCTATGTACGTAACGGGCATTAACTTGATTGTGTTTTGTTGTAATTACTTACACTTGTGTGCTATCTTTTAGGTAAATAACGGTATTATTATTATTTGTATTCGTAATTTATCCAAATAAGAGATTAATTGTTAATTTGAAAAGGGAAACAACAAGATAAATTATAATGTAAATAAACAGAATCATATTTCAAATACATCGTAACGTAATCCAAGACTAAAGCTACGATCCGCTACGGCACGCTACGGACTCGAGCAGTTCGTAGCAATGGCCGCTTGCTACGAGAGAGTGATCACGTAGCAACGACTGATCACTTAGGATCAACAAGTGTTATGAAAAATGTTTTTCTGAAGCTACATAAGCACATTGACCTTAACCCATTGCAATTTAATTTATATAAGTTCTATTTTACAGGGTGTGGTACTCGATGAAGGTAATAGCGTCGGGGCGGCTCCCGTTTGGCCTGACGGTAGCCTCCTGAGACCTCATTCAATACCGGCATAAAATTGCGATAGCAATCGCATTACTATTTTTCCAATTTTGTTTCTACATGATCTTCGCATATCATTATTTTATGTACACTTACATGAAAATATATGTAATATGTGTATTTTTAGAAAATAAAATTCTTATTCTTATTCTTTAAAATTGTGAAAACTTATTTTAAAAGAGTAACTACTCTTGCCAAGGTCGAACGTATATTTTCGAACCAATTTATCGACAAAAAAAGGTCGCAGGTGGACAAAATAAACAAAATACCCACCTATCTTGTCGGTGCCTGTGGCGACGTCTTTCAAAACGATCCCTCGATAAAGCTGTTAGCCCAATATTTTTTCAATTTAGATCCCAAGAATTCATACTATAGAACGCTAGTGTTTCCAGTTTATGTCACGCGAATATTTTTCAGATTAAAAGTATCCTATTTATTTATTAATGTATCTCTATCAAATCTGGTAAGTATTTTCGCGTGAGTGAAAGAAAGAAAGGTGCGTGAAAAAGTAACAATAATGTCTCTTAAAATTTGATATCGACAATTTTTGAATTAAATTCTATTTTTTTTACTAATATTATAAATGTGAAAGTGAGGAGCTCGTGGCTAAGTAACAGCCGCACGGTTCGACCGATCAAAGGTTAAGCCGCGCTTGGCGCGGTCGGTCCGTGGATGGGTGACCATCTATGTCATAGCGAGACTCCTCCATGCCCCGGAAAGCACGTTAAGCAGTTGGTCCCGGCTGTCATTTGTAGATCTTTGACACTCGGTAACATAGTTGGGAAAAGGCTAGGCAGATGATGATTATAAATGTGAAAGTTACTCTGTCTTTCTATCTAGTACGATTTTACGACAAAACAGCTAATAAATCTATTTGGATGCAATTTGGTATGGAGATAGAATGAACCCCGGGGGAGGAAAATTTGCTCAGGATGATACAGCAAGTACTGAATCCTTACTAATATTATAAATGCGAAAGTAACTCTGTCTGTCTGTCTGTTACGCTTTCACGCCAAAACTACTGGACCGATATAAATGAAATTTGGTACAGACATAGAATAGACCCTGAGGAACAACATAGGCTACTTTTTACCCGGGTGCGCTAAGTAATTCCCTCGGGATGCGGGTGAAACCGCGGGAAACAGCTAGTATATTATATATGTATGTATATTATTATTAACAATCAAAGCTTTGCTTTGCTAAAAGTTTTAAAATATTTGAGCGATCTTTTTAAAATAAAATCTTAATTAACATTTATTTCATTACAAACTTGCTGTTGCCCGCGGTTTTACCCGCGTTCTGACGGAACTACTTGACGCACCAAGATAAAAATATGCTATGGATTGCGTTGCCCGTGCGCCGTGAACATAAGATGTGCCCAATCCATTGATCAGGCTGTGTGGTACAATCACTTTTTTTAATTTATTTTTTGTGTATGGCATCACGCAGGTCAACCTAGAAGTTTGTCGACTGCTTAACCGGGCTTGCCTGTGAAGTGCCTTAAATGAATTTATGTGTGAAGACCATTTTTCGGCTAAGTGAGCCATTTGCGAAATATCTAGCTTTTAAGTGCTAATTTTTGTTCGATACGAGAATCCCTGGGCTCCTATCTAACTTTTAAATGGCTGTCTCTCGAAATGTGAAAAAAATCACAGACGTAGCACATGTAATGAACTTACAAGGAAAACTACCACGGCTAAGTAGCCTTAACCGGTTACAGAGTTATAGTCGACTAACTAAGACCTACTACGAAACCCTAACGCGCGTGACCCGACACGCACTTGGCCGGTTTTTAGGGTTCCGTAGTCCGACAAGGAACCCTTATAGTTTCGCTCTGTCCGTCTGTCTGTCTGTCTGTCCGCGGCATAGCTCCGTGGTTTTTGTTATTAGAAAGCTGAAATTTGGTATGAATATGTATATTGATCACGCCGAGAAAGTGGTTAAATAAAATTTTGAAAAAAAATTTTTTTTAGGGTAGCTCCCAAACATGTAAAGTAGGGATGAATATTTTTTTTCTCGCGTACCCCTTCGTGTGGGGTATCGTTAGATAGGTCTTTCAAAAATATTATGGGTGTGTGAAGACCATTTTTCAGTTAAGCGAGCCATTTGCGAAATATCTAGATTTTAAGTGAAATTTTTTGTTCGATACGAGTTACCCCCCCCCCCCTCTAACTTTTGAATGGCTGTACCTAGAAATGTGAAAAAAATCACAGACGTAGTACATGTAATGAAATTACAAGGAAAACTATCACGGCTAAGTAGGCTTAACCGGTTACAGAGCTATAGTCGACTAACTAACTCCTACTACGGAACCCTACTGCGCGTGGCCCGACACGCACTTGGCCGGTTTTTACGTTTCTTGTGCCAAGACTCAAGGATATTGGTAGTCCTATGACGCTCTCCAAATACACATCACATCGGATTCTTGGATTTTCTTGGTACCAACGTCATGGATTTCGGTGTGATAAAAAGACATGTTCGCATTTCATACTGTTTTATTTAAAGGTCGTAATTTTTTTGGTATATACATATATACTTAATACAATAATACTCCATTCTCCCCACTTTAAACACTACCGGGGTGTATGCTACTCTTGCTCCACGGTGCTTCTCAATCTGTGCCATCCACCAGTAATGGGAACCACCGGGGTAGATGGAATGGGATCAATCCATTTTTGGTCCGGCCGTAGCGTTACAATGTACGGTACGTGTGGTACCGTACAGGGAAATTCAAATTCAAAATATTTAACGCACCATGATGATTACAAGTACAAGGTATTATTGTATATTTAACAGTAAGAGATACCTATAGTAATTCTCACTTAAAAATAAACTATATATAGTTTGTGAGATAGTAGGGGGTAATCTCTGCATCTACTGAACCGATTTAGATAAAATTGATACGGAGATAGAGGAGATCCTGGAGAAGGTTATAGGCTACTTTTTATCCGAGTGCGTGAAGTAATAAGCTTAGGACACGGGTGAAACCGCGGGAAACAGGAGTTTCAATAATTTTCAATATCCCATCAGAATTGGAAAAAAACTAAACAGTCTAAGTTAAATTGTCCAAGCGGGTAAAGCTGCGAGTATTTTAATATATTTTTCCGTTGTTGCATATCGAGGTCGTGAATTGTGTCTTGCAGTGAAGGTGAGTCCTAATTTTGCTGAAACTCTTAACTACCACTTATGTGAGAACTCTTTATCTGTACACGTATGATCTATAAGATGTCTATAAGGTCTCACGTCAGTAAATACTAGTATTCCGGTATCGTTCCTAAACAAGATAAAGCTGCCAATCCCAAATAATTTGTTTTTCGAATATAACATAGCGCCTGCCCCCATTCCTGGGAAGTTGTCCTTATTACGTAGGCAGATGAAGTATCCCCAGTCTCGCGACATAAACTCTTCGCAGTCTACTACTAAGTCCTCCAGTGATTCATACTCAAGTGGATGTATTTTATTGTAGTCTTTCATTTCCTTAGTAGTTCTGTAACCTAAGGAATAAATGGCCACCCCACTACCAAGTCGTTCATAAACATTAGCGACGTATGACCTTATGGGGGCGTTGAAATGCCAGTCCTGGTGTTCTTCATTTGCATCATAGGTAAACTTATTTGTAAATCCCGTGTGACCAAACTCTTCCTCAACTCTTAGCACCATCAAGTCATGTACAGGAGAATGCTTCCGGCCGGCATCATGCCAGAAAACGACCTCATCATCTGGCAAGTATACTATTTGCCGCCCACATACAATCTGAGCTACATGCACCCCAACTATATGTGTTTTCTGAGTGTAACTCTGGGGAAGGGCTATCACCAATTTTTCTGCAATTTCGGGTTTACGTATAATGTCTCTGAAAGGGTTATATGCAGTAAGAAGTCGACTGCTGTCTATCAATACTGACGGGACAAGTATTGTCTTTTCTGATTTACTATTTAAGTACTTTGGTATATTTACAATAACAAGCGATATTCTATCCCAAAAACGGATTCCATACCAGGACCTAGGCGGCCAAACCTCTAGTTTCTCCTTCCATCCCATCGACGGAGCCATATCTTTCAGTCGATTGTATTTTTGAGCATGAGCGTGTTGCAACAAGGCGCAGGTAAGTATAATGAAGACGAGTTTTGTGGTATACCTGCAATAAAAGAAGACTGTTTAAAGATTCAATTTCTGTAGACTCGTGTTTATGACAATATCTGTAAATCTGAATAATCAATGGCATTGTTAAAAAATGTTTTTTTAATAAAAATATAGTTGCCCGATAACACGAATATTCTTTCCAAAGGTAGAGGTTTCATGAAAACCTTATCACATTTAACCTTATTGTGTGAACTGGCCACACAATCATTTGAATACATTTGAAATATGAAGAGAAGTTTTTTTTTTTCAAATTCATATACTTAGCTGGTTTTATTTAAAAGAAAGTATTTACATTATTTACATTACGAAAAATAAAAAAAAAAGTAAATATATTCTAATATAAATCTAACTAAAATATTGCGTCAAAAAATTCTTCCTCATCGCCGTCAACTGGAAGTGTACCCAAGAGGCTGGCGGCATTGCCACGTTGGATGGCAATGCTTAGCCTTTGGCCAAAGTAAAAGCCAGCCTTTGGGTCACGGGAAGTGTCAACAAGCCGCTTCGCTAATTCTTTAAAAAGAAGGTGGGCACTCGGACCCGACGACCCTAGAGTTTCAACCCCAAACGGCTCAAAAATATAGTTACCAATAAGGTTACTATACTTTCGCCGCTTGAGGTTCTCCGCAGCCGCAGCAGCGGAGCCAACGCAGCACGAAGAGCTAGCAAGGTGGGATGGCGCAAGAGTATCGACACAAGAGAAGTTATAATAAATAAAACCAAACTTTTCTCATCTTTGATTTATAATAACGAATCCTCCACCTCTGACTACGCATTCCCCACAGTACCATGTCATAATATAAACAACATTTCATGTCTTGAAATAGTTTAGAAAGGGCAATGATGATCTGTGATGCCTCTGGTGTTGTAGCTATATCCATCGGCCGCGGTGACTACTTAATAATCAGGGGGGTTTCGGCTTGTGAGCTACCTGCTAACATCCAAATGTGTGTTAAATGTTTAAATATTGCATTTTATTATTTCCAATTTAAGATTAATAAATTGCTATTTATCATGCTATGATTCACTTAAAAAAATGGAAATTTCTATTAATTGGTATCATTATCACTAACTTGACCTGGTGGTCTGTAATAAAACGAGACCTCAAGATTGCCCATTGCCTGAAACGACAACCCAAGACAGAACGTCTTGGCGCAAAAGAGTGAGGAGACCCGACTCCAATTGAACGGGATCAGGGGCGAAAGAAGAGGTATCATTATCACAAAAAAAAATAGTTTAAAAAAACTAAAAAAACACGCTTTTATTGCTGATCGAACTAAAAAGTAGAAAATAATTTTTAAATAATTCAATTCAGAGTAAAAAGCGTGGGGTGCTTGATATTTTAATTATTACACCTATTCTATTGGCAACCATTTATGAGAGGAGAGTCATGAAAATATAGGAAAATGCTTCTACTTTTTAGTTCGATCAGCAATAAAAGCGTGTTTTTTTAAACTATTTTTTATTTTCCATTTTTTAGTTCGGTCAGCAATAAAAGCGTGTTTTTTTAGTTTTTTTTTTCGGATTATTGCATTGTCATCGGCCCTTAACACGTGTGCAAAGTTCCAAGTTGATCAGACGTCTAGAAACCAGTGGAAATTAGGTTCAAAGATTCCGTTACATACATACATACATACCTACATACCAGCGGCGTGCACAGAGTTTTTAGGTAGGGTAGGCAGAAAAGCCAAAAAGTTTTTATACGAAAAATCGATAGGTACCTATCTTAATTACTCGCGAAGCGGCTTGCCGCTAGCGTGCGAGCCGAGCAGCGCACGACCTTACTACGATAGGTAGGTACGCCTGCCCGAGAGATGCGCCGCCGCCGCGCCGCGCACGGGCCAAATGTGCCTAAACTGCTGAGTGACACCTGGTGACACCAGCCTGGCTTTGGTACCCACTTTTCAAAAATACCTTCCGCATGTTGGTTTTGGTTCGTCGTCTTGTCGATCAATTAATGATGCATGTAATTTGTCGCCTCAAATAATCATAGATTCAGATTTGATTTAAAAAACTCGAACATGAATATCTAAGAGCAATTTCGTAAATAGTTTTCCATAACTCAGTCGTATTTCGCATGAAAGTTGACCTCTCTTAATAACTTCCCTTATTCACTGAGGAACAAATTCTTTTACGTAAAGTGAACTCATGTTTACTTCAAAAACAAACAATAAAAAAGTGATTGAATAATAATTCGGTTTCGATCTACTTTCATCGTGTTTCAATACGATTTTCTCCAAGTGTACGGAAGCTTCTAAGTCATATTACTCGTGGTTTTTTCTACCGTAGGAGATAAATATGAATAGGTGAAACCTGCGTCGTTCCAGACGGTTTTATTGCGGTAAAATAGTAGGTAAGTTAGGGAAATAGCGTGTATGCAATCCGAGAGCTAAAATAGGAATCAAATTGTTTAGTATTGAATATACGATTGATTGACTATACCTTTAGTTTGTATAAATTGTATCTGATTTGGTGTAGGTGCAGCGGCCTTTCGCTATCACTTGTTTTTTTCTTCGAAAGATAGTTTTACAAACGCATCATTTTTAATTTTCTATACACACACACACCACCTGAACAACTTTCACAGTGAATATATTCCATTTCACACTATTATCAACGCTTAAAACTCACTATTATTAAAATATTAAGAAATATTCGCTAGCACAGAACAAGTCAGATAAACAATAACAATGGCGACGCCGGCGACGCGCGCGAAACTCACGTCACAGAAAAAAAAAATACGACTAAAAGAAATGTTGTTTACTTAGAGATAAGAAAGTCAAAACATGCTACTTTTTAAAATAGTTACATTACATCATAATGTAGATCGGTTCGGAAAACATCGGCCACCGTCTCTTGTGGCCTTGTCGATAGCCGAAGGTTTCCGAACCGATGTTTCCGTCGTATAAATCGCAACAAGGCACAGCCTTTTTTGTTATTTGTGTGCGTAATTTGTGTCAATGTGTGCAAAATATTTATACGAACGCACACTGCATTGTATTCGCATGTCTACGAGTCTTCTTACAAATACTATTATACGAAATGAGGCAATCACGTTTTCTGTCTATTTTCGCTAGGGGCGCCCTAGTACCGCGCAAACTTTTTTGTGTTGTTGAAATGTATCGCGAGTATTGATTCTTCGTAATAGGTACCACCAATATTCGACAGGTGGAGCTGATTTAAGTTTCAAGATTTTTTTATTGATAGTAATGACTCTGAGATAAAATATTAGATACTTATTAAAATAAAATAAAGATAGTAAATATTTTCTGAGTTATGTAAGGGTAGGCAGTGTCTTTTTGCCTATATGAACTGCACGCCACTGCTACATACATACATACATACAACCCGAGCTAATATAAAAGCGTGTTAAAAATGACATTTCAAGATGGTGGATAGCGTTAGTCTAGAGAACTATATAGTCCGACATGGCTATTTTTGACTGTGGCTGACAGGTGAACTAACGCTATCCACCATCTTGAAATGTCATTTTTGGTGATACCAGTCAAGGGTTTTTTTTTACCACACTATAAGTAAAAATATAGCTGTATTCGATAATACTATATTTTGTCCTCGAACTAGCTAAAAAAGGGCAATGATAATCTGCGATGCCTCTAGTGCTGTAGATATCTATCGGCCGAGGTGACTACTTATGCCCGTAGCTCACCTCCGCTGCGAAACCATAACAGCGGAACCGCATTAACCGTTTCGCAACTGAAGTTTCGCAGCGGAGGTGTGAGAAGGGTGTCTCGCCTTGTAGAGCGACTTACTAACATCCAAATGAGTGTTAAATATAAAGATGGGTACTGACCAACGTTACGAGTGTAATGTAACATTCGCATCGAGCATATTACGCTGGGTGGAGCACCCAAAGCGAGCAACGAGCGGCTCGTTGCACGCTGGTTTCTCCGTAACGTCCGTTAAAATCATAATCTAAAATTCAAAACAATAAATGTAAAGGTGGGTACTGACCAACGTTACGAGGTGTAATGTAACATGTTACGCAGCGAGCATTCGTGCAGTCAGTACACTACGGCCGGCGTATCTTGGCGATCCTGAAGTTAGCCGATTAGCTGCGCAGTAGAGATTTTTGTTCTTAAAATAGTAACAAGCAGACAAAAAGCTAACTTCAGGCTCGCCAAGATACATCGGCGGTAGTGAACTGACTGCTGATATTACATAGGGTACTTTTTATTTGAGTGAAACCGCGGGAAACAGGTACCTAATTTTTTTCTTCGAATAGAGAAAATTGATAGGCTCCTTCTCTTCTTCTAATAATAATCATAAATCTTCTAATAATATTTAAATAATTAACATATTTAGCAACTAGCTTTCCGCCAGCGGCTTCGCCCGCGTGTGCATAAAAACTTTGTCCTCCCTTTTCACCCTCTTAGGGGTAGAATTTCCGAAAATCCTTTCTTATCGGAAGCCTACGTCATACAAAGAACACACCCTCCAAGTTTTAGGTCTCTACGATCAACGGTTTAGCCTGTGCGTTGATCTGTCAGACATTTAGGACAAAGTATTTTATATGTATAGATATAAAAGACATAATTTTGAACAAATGACGGCCTAAGTTTCATTCACCACATTAATTGCGAATTCCGTGCTGTTTCGGTTTGTATGCGACGTACGCATATAAGATTGCATACGACGCGTATGTACCCATCTATTTGGTTTACTTTTAGGATGCCGAAGCAACGGAATCATGATCTGTATCATCACATATCTTTGATTAAAAATAAACAAATGTATTGTGTAAACACAGTTACCACTAGTCATTTAAAATAACCTACCTATATCTACATACATATAATAAAATTTTACTTGTCTGTACATTTCGAAATTTTGAGAAAAGAAATTATATTTCTTTTCTTTTTTGCAAGTGATTATGACGTCCTGTGTCGTCTGTCTATTTGTCTTTCTGTCTGTTTGTTTGTACGCGCGTCACTACGAAAACAGCTTTCTATAAAATTGATAGCAATGTAACACTGCTTTGGTCAGTCAAGTGGCAATGTTTAATCATTCAAGGAGCGCTACCTAAAAGTTACGAGTTAACAACTTGCTTTATCTCTTCTCTTTGACGATCGAAAACAATAAAGCTTGTGGGCCCGGCCATGCGAAATTTATGTTATATATTTATATATAATATATACTAGCATTCCGCCAGCGGCTTCGCCCGCGTGGGCTCTCCGGATCCAAATTAAAAATGGCAGAGTTTCATACAAATTTTGCCCCCTTTTTTCACCCCTTTAGGATGAGACTTTCGAAAAACCCTTTCTTATCGGATGCCTACATCATATATTATAAAGAACACGCCCTCCAAGTTTCAGGTCTCTACGATCAGCGGTTTAGGCTGGGCGTTGATCCGTCAGTCATTCAGGACAAAGCGGTTTATATGTAGGTATAGACGTACACACAGGACCGCGCCGACCCCTGACAGCGCCTGTGTGCGAAACGTATGAAGCGCCTCTTTTTTAACAGACTTTAAAAAAGAAAAAGGTTCTCAAGTCGATTATGTTTTGTGTTTGTTACGCGATAACTACACCAACCTTTTTCTTAACATGATAATATTATTAGGAATATTGTTCTTTCAATAAATAGTTATAAAAACAGTGTTTGAAAAGAAATAGAAATACCTACGTAATCGAAAGCGCGAGCGAAGCGAGCGCGAATTTTTTTTAGCATAATAATGAAAGGGAATAATATTTTTCAATAAATAGTAACAAAAACAGAGTTTGAAAAGAAATATAAATACCTACGTAATCGAAAGCGCGAGCGAAGTGAGAACGAATTTTTTTTAGCATAATAATGAAAGGGAATAATATTTTTCAATAAATGGTAACAAAAACAGAGTTTGAAAAGAAATAAAAATACCTACGTAA
Source organism: Pyrrhia umbra (assembly GCA_963891755.1). Classification (NCBI taxonomy): domain Eukaryota; kingdom Metazoa; phylum Arthropoda; class Insecta; order Lepidoptera; family Noctuidae; genus Pyrrhia; species Pyrrhia umbra. Next base: position 4,019,973 of record OY982923.1, on the reverse strand, counting down.
TCGAAAGCGCGATCGAAGCGAGCGCGAATTTCCTTTAGCATGATAATTATAGGGAATATCGTTTTTCAATAAATAGTAACAAAAACAGAATCTGAAAATGAATTAATCGGAAGCGTGAGTGCAAACTTTTTTTTAACATGTTTTTTTTTTTATTTAATGGTAACGAAAACAGAAGCTGAGAAGAAATAGGAATACGTAATTGAAAGCGCGAGCGAAGCGAGCGCGAATTTTTCTTTAGCAAGATGATTATGGGGAATAATATTTTTTTTAATGACTTGCCTTGATTGATGATGTTGAAACCTATTTTATTTAGTTTCCGAAGATGGGAGAATTTTTCACTAGTTCAATAAGAGGTTGGCTAATCAGGTTTTGGGGGCTCCCCTAGCTTGGGAGTCCCGGGGCGCTGCCCGGCTAGCCCCTGGGTGGCTACACCTCTGCTCACGCTTTTATTTAAGTGATAACTGTATTAAATTAAAGCTTATGTTTCTTTTCCGCAGAAACAATGAAAAATTCTTACATTCTGTGTAGGTTTATGTAAATACTTAGGAGAGCTAGCCTAAGCCTACATAATCTTTCCTGTTCCATTGAGGCTACTCAAAATTTTTACTTTTGTAATTGTTTTGGTTCTTACGCTCGTTTAAATTAGGGAGTACCCGGTGACCACATTTCGCTCGCGTCGCATCGCATCGGATTGCGTTGATAAACTCATCCACGGCACGGCCTTTTTAATAAAATAATCGCCTATTGTAGCGACTGCGGTGGTTCTTTTGATTTTAATGCAGAGCTCGTAATTCATGTTAACTAATACCCGAAACGTAAACAGTGGGTCAATTCAAATAGTGTAAAATTAAACCACAATCATAAATATTGTCTTGATGTAGTGAGAAAGGTTTTGGACATGAATGTGGATGGATATAGAGGAAGGGGACGACCGAAGAAATGATGGATGGATTGTGTGAAGGTGACGGCAGATAGAAGAGTATGGAAGAAGAAAACATGCTGCGCCGACCCCAAATAAAATTGGGATAAGGGCAGGAGGATGATGATAAATATTGTCTTGGGAGACTTGTATCTTAGTCATCGATGTTCAACTATGAGAGAATATGTTGATAAGTGACAAAAATAATGTTAATAACTGGCGCTGGCATTTCATCCGGCGCCCCTACTGCCCTGGCGCCTGTGTGCGCCGCACACTTCGCACACAGGGGCGGCGCGGCCCTGCGTACACATATATATATTTACCACTTTGTCGGCGTGACCAGTATGCATACCCATACCTTTCAGCTTTCTACATAGAGAAATATAGTCTTTGGCTTTCTAGTACCAAGACTCTCTGGGTTATGCCGCGGACAGACAGACAGACAAATAGATGGACTTGGCGAAACTATATGGGTTCCTTGTCGACTACAGGACCCTAAGAAACATCAAATATACGAATAACAATTATTAAGGTACAGATTAATTAGAATCTAGCCCAGTCGTACATTGAAAAACAAATCATTTTTCGTCAGCAACATAATTATATAATAAAAAGTATATGCAATCTTATTGGTACAGCCATCGTAAGACGAAAGCATTACAACCTTGGATTCCGGGGTTGATCCCCGGGTCAACCAACATGTTATTGGGTTTTCCATATCCTCAGTAAATGCCTGTAGCTTGACATTGTACCCAGTTGATGACAAAGGGCTCGCTCTTTATTACATGGCATTTTTCTTGCTCAATCTAATTCCGGCTACCTGTTTCAACAATCCAACGTTAGTATGACACACTGATATATATATATGTATATTGTATATATGAACATCATTTGCCTAGCCTTTTACCAACTATGTTTATTTATTTATTTATGTTGGGATCGGCTTCCAGTCTAAACCGGATGTGACGGAGTACCAGTTGTCCAGTTGTTTTACATGTAGTGACTGCCTATCTGACCCTCACAACCCAGTTACCGGGTAACACGATACCTCTTGGTAAGCCTGGTTGACAGACTTTCTGGCTTCTGACTACCCGTAACGACTGTCAAAGATCTACAAATAACCATCAACAAATCAACGGGTTTTCCGAGGCACGGAGGAGTCTCGCTATGACAAGGATGGTCTCTCATCCACGGGCGGACCCCGCAAAGCGCCGCTTAACTTTTGATCTGTCGACCCTTGCGGCTGTTACTTAGCCACAAGCTCCTCATATAAAGCATATACCCACATAATATAGGTACCAATCGTGAAACAACTGACAGAAACTCATCCGATTTACACACAAGGTCTCACGCCTTGTGGGTTAACTAATTATATGATGGCTTTAACTTGGTATATATATAACTACAAGCAAACCATATTACGATGTTAACAGATTTTGAAATTTAGTATTTTGCGGCAGTAATTCAATCTACACATTTACATGCATTATAATATTATCTTTCAATGTAAGCTTTTTGGATAACTTCAATAAGTCTTACAGTACATCTTACAGTTTTCCTTATTCTGAAAGGGGGCACAAAGTTATCTTTTCGCGTATTAATACGTATGTAGGTGCGCATTAAATAATGTAAATCGGTCAAACAACATTAAATGGACTGTTCCACGTAAACCTCCAATATTTTACTGAAACGCCATTTTGTTAGCTACGTAACAACCCCGCAAGCGGTTTTCTCAAAACATAAATCAAAATACAAGCTCGGTTCTCGGCATTGATCCATTGTTAGTGAACTCAGTAGCAATGTACGCAGTAATCAATTTTCATTGAATATCGTTATTTCGCCCATCTAAAATAATTAATGGATTTCTCAACTAAATATTAGTATTTATGTTTATAAATTTATTTTACGTAAAATAGAGCAGTGTTTTTATTAAACTTTTTTTATTAAGCTTTTATTAAACTGATAAATATCTCTTCTAATATGTATATTTTTCTCTCTTTTAATATTTTTGGTGCTTAGGTACGAAATATTAGAAATTGCAAATTGGCAACGCATGACTGGATGATTCCGTGCCTCAAACACAAGCACGATGTAAAAATTACTTTTGGCTATTTCATGTGCTTCTATAAAACAATCTATTACAAAGATTTTAAAGGCGATGGACAAAAACAAAATCCTGAGTCAACAAAAACTTATATGTGCGATTTCAGTGAGCTTATTGTGTACAAAGAAAATTAAATACTCAAAAAACTATGGGGATAAAAAAATATTTTATATTATAAGTAGTAGTATAACAGTTTTTATCTTGAATCCGTTTACAGTTTGACACTTTAGCAAGGCTGTGCTAAGTTCGACATTTCATTTGTAGTTTGTAGTGGTCCATCGACGTCCAAATTTAGCCCCCATCTTAGGACTAAATTATTGATTTGAGGCAATAAAATTTGGAAAAATATTTTTTAGGGTATCTCCCATACACACGGGATGAATATTTTTTTCTCATATATATCACGGCGTAGGGAGGATGGGGTGGGGGGGGGGGAATGGGCGCAATTGCCCCCCCCCCTGATTTATTATTATTCAAATTATTGAAATCGTCGTACCGACCTCACTACCCATATCGTTCTATTTACGAAGAATCATCTGCTCAAGAATCGCTGCATGAGTAGATTGTAAATTAAATTTGTAGGTTCAACTCATAGCGGAATTTAGCAAATTTGATGATGACGATGATAAATAATATTTTTTATTTTGCATATTTTGCAATTTGTAAAACTATGTTTTACCTAAGACTAATTAACTGGTGTTACGTACAGGCAAAAAGTTTGTGACACTCAAAGGGGGTCATTGAATTGCGTATCTCCAGTTGTTATTACATCAAAAAGTATTTCTGTTAGTATCGTTATAAAGATATTCCTATCACACCCTTCCAATAGTTATTAGACGACGACCCACTTCGTTTATTAAGCGATTTTTAAAAGGGAAGTTATTACTAAATTTATATATGTAGATACTTTTTAAAAGATTATTACTTAAAAGATTGCAAACATTGTAAGTAAGTAAGGATACAAAGAACGGACCCTAGTGACCAGTAGAAGGAAACCCTACAGCAAGTTCAACAAAGTTATACAGCCATCAAACCAATTCTCAAATAATGGGTAATTTTTAAACCGATCGATTCCAGAAATTATTTCACTAACAAAATTCGGGAGACGCCGTTAGGCAGAAACTGTATTATAGAAGATTATCTTTTTTCTCGCGATTTCACCCGTATCGTGAGTTAATGAAAGTATCTCTTGAAATGTATAGTTAGCAAAATTATACCCTTTTTTTTGGATGGGAAATCATGAAATGACCCCTCCCGCCGTAGGTGGGGCGGGTGGGAGTGTAGTCTTACTGACTAAAACCCATCCATGTTCCTTCCTCAGCCCTTTGTATTCCGGGGGCACGGTATCTCTTTCGAACATCCCCCAGCCCCGGCCGTCCCGCAGCCCCGGCAGGTATACCATACCCTGTGTTATCATAAAATAGATCCAGCAAAATTGTACCTAGATATTACTCGTATCAATTCACTTACATCAATTTTCAACTCTATGCGAATTATTGCGTCTATTTTGAGCGGAAAAACTGGATGACTAATTGTGACAGGATGCTTACACAATACATTTGTTTATTTGAAATTCCTAGACAGGTTTTTTTATGGTTCCGTCTCATTAAAGGGATAATGTAACAATGATTATTGCGTTTCTTTTTCTGAATTAGATGTCGTACGAGTTTGGAAGGATAAAACGCTTAGGGGCTGTACCACCACGTGTTTTTGCAATCACTATTCAAGCTTGAGAGCGTGACACAGCTACTAACGTCGTATAGCTCCGTCTCTATTTCATAACGAAAATAATCTTGTTTTGGCACGTCATGGTAAGGGCCCAGCTGTGGCCCATTGACATGATAGTATGGTCCTGACATACCCATGAGAAATAAACACCGGCCAAGTGCGAGTCGGACTCGCACTCGGAGTTTTCCGACCTTTGAAAAGAATATTATACGCGCATAAAAAAGCGTATAATAAATTCGCAATTATTTTGTTTTTTTTCCTACCGCATAATTTAGTTTGTGTGTAGAGGAAAATTGCTGATTACTTAAAAACTGCCAAACTTAGAATGATAGTTTAAATTTTCCTGTAATATTTACCTAGTTTTTAGTTTCTAATTATTTTAGATTATTCCCTTCTCTAACTTCGGACATAATGGGTACAGTGGGCCTAGCACGAATCACTTTCGAAAAAGTATTCGTATCGAAAGCGATTTTCGAATCATAAATAAAACCATACCAGAACAAAATGTATGTTTAAAATATGTAAATAACAATTTGCAGCATCCAAAGATGTGATTAAAGTCATAAATTTAAGTAAATAGTTCGTAAGAAGCAAGTATATTCCATTTAAAAATCACTGTCGATACGAATACTTTTTCGAAAGTGATTCGTGCTAGGCCCACTGATTTCATTATAATTCGAAAATTAAAAGCCATACAAGAAAACATAAAGTATATTATAATTTACCAATCAAGACCTTTCATACTAAACCCCTTCAAAATCAGAACAGTCGTTTTTGAGAAAATCGCGGACATACAAACATATTTACATAATATGTATACATACATGCGGGTCGAATAGAGAACCTCCTTTTTTGAAGTCGGTTAAAAAAGTTTACGTTTATTGAAATAATTTTACTGACGCTTTAATTTTGAAACAAGCACTGGTGCCTTGGATTTTTTTAACAACATATTTACCAACAATACAACCATAGGTACCTACTTAATATTAAAAATGCGAAAGATTGCTGTCTTTTTGTCACCTCTACTCGCTTAAACTGCTGAACCGATTTAAATGAAATTTCGTATGGATATAGCTTGAACCCTAGGGAAGGACATAGGGTAGTTTTAATCCGGGTGCGTTAGGTTTATTCCATGGGATATATAAATTACTAGCTTCCCGCCAGCGGCTTCGCCCGCCATATTTTAGCTAATGGATACAAAAACTTGACAAACTATATACTAAAACCTTCCTCATTAATCTCTCTATCTATTAAAAAAACCGCATCGAAATCCGTTGCGTAGTTTTAAAGATTTAGGCATACATAGGGATATAGGGACAGAGAAAGCGACGTTGTTTTGTACTATGTAGTGAATATGATAAGTACTTTGTTTAATAATTTCTAATATTAAAACACTATTTGCACTGATCATTTACCTATGTACATAGATTATTACATACTTATTTTAATAAAGAATCCTGATAAGCAAGACCGTCTCACTCCTGACCGGTATTTCTAGTCAAAACATTGTACCACTACTGTCATTGATATTCCTTGACGGCACTATATATTTGCAACCACTGAATAGAATGAACTAGTTTTAAACGACACAGTTTTATATCTTTACTAGCTTCTGCCCGCGACTTCGTCCGCGTGGAATAGTGGTGTAGCCTTTATCTTTCCTCAATAAATGTGCTATCTAACACTGAAAGAATTTTTCAAATCGGTCCAGCAGTTCCTGAGATTAGCGCGTTCAAACAAACAAACTCTTCAGCTTTATTTTATTAGTATAGATATACTTACATAATTCTTCTGTACGTGTATTTGTCACCTAACTACTCCTATACGGCTTGACCGATTTGGATGAAATTTGTGTGTATATTTCAGTGGTTCCCTGGACGGTTTGAAAATACAATTGGACCGGTAGATGTCGTCGTTTTTATAAAAAAAAAACACCAAAGCTAGGACAGTACAGCGTCTGTCGGGACCGCTAAATCTTTGATATTTTTTTATCTGCAAGTGGACGATTATAATTATGTGAGTTTTTCTTTTAATTTACCTTATATATTTTTTTACAATTTATTTTTTTCTACCTACTTATTTGTTTTTGTTACTCGATAACTTTATATTATTTCGTCCATTAATCATTTGACATATTTGATTAAATTAAATAGGTATTAAATGTAAATACCCCCTTTAAAATATGAGAAAACAATATTAACAAGATGATAAACAAAAACCGGCCAAGTGCGTATTGGGTCACACGCAGTAAGGTTCCATAATACCTACATTTTAGTTGACTATAACTTTGTACCTGGCAAAGCCTGCTTAGCCGTGATAGTTTCTCTTTTAAGTTTGAAATTAATTTTTTTTGCACTTTGAAGCTTGATATTTCCCAAAAGGAAAATGGTTCACACGCCTATAATTGTTTTAAAAGATTAATCGAATGTGAAATTGATAAAAAAACACACCCACTTTACGTATACACTAAAAAATGATTTGTTCCTGATTCGTCCTACGAGTTTCGTCCCACACAAATAAATCTTGTTTCGGCCCTCATTTTATTCCTGTTTCGTCCCAAAAATAATGTATGTATTTTACAACATGTTTTCTACAGAGAGCATAAAAATCATTCCAAACGTTTTGACTTATCTTAGTTTTCACAATGTTTTATTCTCAAATGTTACTTAACACCATACACATTATTTGTGGCAAATTAAAACTACCAGGATAGAGGAAATGAACTGGAAGTATAATAATATATATTCAGTAAAACATTCATTTCGGAAAACAGAAATCCTTGTAAAATAACATTTTATAAAGTGGTCCGAAACAGGAATTAAAATTAACGCGGGACAAAACAAGAATTTTTAGGAATGTGGAACGAAAACTTGGGCCGAAACAGGAACAAATCTAAAAAATATATTATTTTACCACTTTGTTGGAGTGATGTATATGCATATCCAAACTAAATTTCAGCTTTCTAGTACTATTAAAACAGACCGATAGACATGGTGAATAAGGATTTAAAAAAAACGGTAAAACGTTCTTTCAGCGAACCATTATGATGAACTTCATTGATTATTCAGATTTCCAGATGTTGTCTGATGCGGGACTCAACACAGATAGTTCATTTAAACAGTCTTCTTTTATTGCAGGTATACCACAAAACTCGTCTTCATTATACTTGCCTGCGCCATGTTGCAACACGCTCATGCTCAAAAATACAATCGACTGAAAGATATGGCTCCCATGGTGGGATGGAAGGAGAAACTAGACGTTTGGCCGCCTAGGTCCTACTATGGAATCCGTTTTTGGGATAGAATATCGCTTGTTATTATAAATATACCAAAGTACTTAAATAGTAGTTCAGAAAAGACAATACTTGTCCCGTCAGTAATGATAGACAGCAGTCGACTTCTTACTGCATATAACCCTTTCAGAGACATTATACGTAAACCCGAAGTTGTAAATAAATTGGTGGTAGCTCTTCCCCAGAGCTACACTCAGAACACACATATAGTTGGGGTGCATGTATCTGAGATTGTATGTGGGCGGCAAGTAGTATACTTGCCAGATGATGAGGTTGTTTCCTGGCATGGCACCGACCGGAAGCATTCTCCTGTACATGATTTGATGGTGCTAAGAGCAGATGAAGAGTTTAATCATACGGAATTTACAGATTATTTAGCCTATAATGCACAAACCGAATCCAAGGACTGGTATTTCAACGCCCCCATAAAGACATACGTCGCTGATGTTGATGAACAACTAGGTACTAAGTTGGTAATTTATTCCTTAGGTTACAGAACTACTAAGGAAATGAAAGACTACAATAAAATATATCCACTTGAGTATGAATCACTGGACGACGTACAAGTAGACTGCGAGGAATGGATGCCGCGAGAATGGGGATACTTCATCTGCCTACGTAATATGGAACCCCACGCAGGACTGGGGGCAGGCGCTATGTTATATTCGAAAAACAAATTATTTGGGGTTGGCAGCTTTGCCATGTTTAGGAACAACACAGGGATACTGGTATTTACAGACATAAGACCTTATAGGAAACTTATAGATCATACGTGTACAGATAAAGAGTTCTCACATAAGTGGTAAGTGTTTCAGCCAATCTAGGGCCCGCCTTGACTGCAAGACACAATTCACAACTTTGACATGCAACAACGAAAATGGATATTAATACGTTAATGTCATTAAATGTCTGAGATAAGTAACTATCGGAGACTGGAACAGATTGCAAACAGATATAATAACATAGCGATGAAGAATTTCGTTTCGTAGTGTGCTGACTGCACGAATGCTCGCTGTGTAACATGTTACATAAGACGGAGTTTACACGCTCATTCTGGCGTCAGTAAAGACCATGATTGATGTCAGAATGACGGGAAACTGACTGTATACGCGCAAACTGATGGATCGATGGTCCAGAATGATGGTTATTTAAATATTTTAATAATTTTTGTCAGTCTGGTGAGACTGACGTTTGACAAGCTTTTTTAGAGTTCCGTAGTCCGATAAGGGACCCTTATAGATTCGCCATGTCCGTCTGTCTGTCTGTCTGTCCGCGGCATAGCTCCGAGGTTCTTGTTACTAGAAAGCTGAAATTTGGTACCTATGGATATGTATATTGATCACACCGAGAAAGTGTTTAAATATTTTTTTTTTAGGGTAGCTCCCAAACTTGTAAAGTGGGGATGCATATTTTTTTTCTCGCGTACCCCTTCGTGTGGCGTAGGTATAGGTGTGTTAAGACCATTTTTCGCTTAAGTGTGCCATTGGCTAAATATTTAGCTATAAGCGCAAATTTTTGTTCGATACGAGCATCCCCCCTCTAACTTTTGAATGGCTGTCCCTAGAAATGTAAAAAATCACAGACTTAGCACATGAAATGAATTTACAAGGAAAACTATCACGGCTAAGTAGGCTCCACCGGTTACAGAGTTATAGTCGACTAACTAAGACCCACTACGGAACCCTACTGCGTGTGGCCCGACACGCACTTGGCCGGTTTTTTCTAATTAAAATCCATACCTAACGCAAATGCATGCTAACGCGTAGAAGTTTTCGGTTGGACTGATCGTCAGTCTGACTTACCGTCTAATACCACCTGTCAATCCATCATTCAGCCATCAGTATATACGTGATCACGGTCACAGACTGAACTGACGCCAGAATGAGCGTATAAACGCCGTCTTACACCTCGTAACGTTGGTCAGTACCCATCTTTACATTTATTTTTTCGAAATTTAAATTATGATTTAAAAGTAAATGCAATAAAGCATAGGTTTAATATATTATCTATCATATTACAAAAAAAAAACAAACTCACATTATGTTACTTGTCCACTTGCAGAGACTTATCTGAGTGCGATGGCATCGCTGAAAATATATACATACGCCGATTATAGTTGTGATACAATGTTTTGATTAAAATGACGGTCAAGAGTGAGCGATCTCGCTCATACAGGATTCCTTATCTGATTGTTTTATTTCAAATTGAAGTAAAAGTTTTTGAATGATTTAGAGGAAAACACTAGTTTATCTTACTTGCATCTGATAAGACGGGATTCTGACCGTAAAATGGTTTAAACGTGCAATGTTGGTCTACGATCCCTCTGCTATTTTGGATACCTATATTAATATGTATGTGTAATGTAACTTTTGTTATTGTTTCATGCAAAAATTACCTATTGAATAGATTTATTGAAATAACAATTTGCAGCTTATTTACAATATATACATTCTTAACAATATAAAAAAAAACTATAATATTAAAATATTGCGTCAAAAAATTCATCCTCATCGCCGTCAACCGGGAATGTACCCAAGAGACTGGCGGCATTGCCACGTTGCCACGTTGGCAATGCTTAGCTTTTGACCAAAATAAAAGCCAGCCTTTGGGTCACAGGAAGTGTCAACAAGCCGCTTGGCTATTTCTTTAAAAAGAAGGTGGGCGCTCGGACCCCATGACCCGAGAGTTTCAACCCCAAACGGCTCAAAAGTATAGTTTCCGATGAGGCTACTATACTTGCGCCGCTTGAGGTTCTCGGAGCGGCGGAGCCAGCACAGCACGCAGAGCTAGCAAGATGGGATGGTGCAAGAGTGTCGACGCAGGTTGCGTCCCACACTAAAGACCTACCCATCTTCCATGGAAATAATGACATACCGTCTGGTCTCTTGCCATCGTCACGTGCCAAGCCAAATAGATTTAGATGAAATTTTGTGAGTATACACAGTTGAGAATAGATTATTACACAGGTACTTTTTATGTGAGTGAGACCGCGGGAAACAGGTACCTAATTTTTTTCTTCGAATAGAGAAAAATGGGTTAAACTGGTAGGCTACTTCTCTTCAGAAGAATATGATAATCAATAAAAGGCATTAAAATCATTAACATATTTAGCAACTAGTTTTCCGCCAGCGGCTTCGCCCGCGTGGGCATACAAACTTTGTCCTCCCTTTTCATCCCCTTAGGGGTAGAATTTCCGAAAATCCTTTCTTATGGGAAGCCTACGTCATACAAAGAACACAACCTCCAAGTTTTAGGTCTCTACGATCAACGGTTTAGCCTGTGCGTTGATCTGTCAGACATTCAGGACAAAGTATTTTATATGTATAGATATAAAAGACATAATTTTGAACAAATGACGGCCTAAGTTTCATTAACTACATTAATTGCGAATTCCGCGCTGTTTCGGATTGTATGCGACGTACGCATATAAGATGGCATACGACGCGTAAGTAACTATTTATTTTATTTTTAGGATGCCGAAGCAACGGAACCATGATCTGCATCATCACATATCTTTGATTAAAAATAAACAAATGTATTGTGTAAACACAGTTACCACTAGTCATTTAAAATAACCTACCTATATCTACATATAATAAAATTTTACTTGTCTGTACCTCACAACTTATATTAGTTATGAACCAATGCTACATAGTTAAAACATAAATACTTAATCAATAAGTACTCTTACTTCATAACCAAAAGTAACAACCAATCTCTTAGGTCAAACAAGAAAAATATTGTAATTCTTTTATAAAAATCTACACCTTCACAGTATAATGTGTAACAACTGAGATGTGTACATTACATGTTTTTCCTTTATTAACAATTTCGTCAGTACATCAGCTAACATTTTATCAGTAGGAGTATAAAATAGCTGAACAATTTTTCTTGTAATTAAATCTCTTACAAAATGGTGACGAATATCAATGTGCTTTGTCCTAGAATGAGACAATGTACTTTTACAAATCTTCTGAGCAGACTGATTATCATTAAATAATGTTATTTTACAAACAACATCAGAACATTCACGAACAAATGTTTGCAAGAACAATGCTTCCTTACAAGAGTCTGAAATTGCCATGTATTCAGCCTCGGTACTAGAGAGAGCTACTGTACGTTGCTTACGACTTTCCCATGATATTATCGAGTTACCGACGCTAAACACATATCTGGTATATGATCTGCGATTCAGCTGATCTCCACCCCAATCGGCATCCGTAAATCCCACAATTTCAAGAATACCTTTTTACCGGGCTGCGACAGAAGGAGGGTTATGTTTTTCGAGTGTATGTATGTATGTATGTCCATTTCTGTGGCACGCCCTACAGCCCAAACGGCTGGACGGTTTTTGACATATGAGGTGTCGTTGGATTCGTTTAAATTGTAGGTAGTAGAGACATAGGCTATATAGATTTTCAAAATGGCGCCCGCAAATGGCGGAATGGGGGGGGGAGTTGATTTTTTTCTTACCGTAGCAATATGGGTGCGTAAAAATACTTTTATTATGAACTAAAAAGAATAAAACAAGTCTGGTTGATCTGAACTTTGACAGTCGGGACCATACATATATATGTTACTAAAGTACCTAACTAGATGTACAATCACCAAGCAAAATGCGTGCCATAAAGGTTATGACCAGTCATAATTCATGACCTCTGTCACTTGGTAGCCAGCTTGAATCTATCAGAGTGACTATTCTATTTGAGCAGGACGATTTTAACAATAATATGGGGAAATTTGTAGTAAATGTATGGGCAAATTTGTAGTAAATGCCATCCTTATCATACGGATGTCATGAACATTACGTTTCGGTTAGTGTGAGAGAGATAGATATAATTTTACATCAAAATGATTACTAGTTTCAAAGCTACGTCTGCATTCTAAAAAATGGTTACGTTTTTGTGATCGCGTAATGTTCGGGATTGCATCTCTATTGATATATCTCGATGGTCGGGACCCATTAAATAACCTAGACTCATTCCTATCCAATGTGGGTGCCGACTGTCAAAGTTCAGATCAACCAGACTTGTTTTATTCTTTTAAGTTCATAATAAAAGTATTTTTACGCATTCGGGTTTTTTGATTTTTTTAATTTATGTTTTTTCAAAAATAAGACGTAAGAGTAATTCATTGTACCTTATAGATACTGAAGAACTCTCTTTGCTGCTTTCCAATGACTTTCCCCATAGTAGTTATTAAACTGGCTCAAGTAGCTCACACTGTGCGCTATATCAGGTCTGGAACATACAGCCAAGTACATTAAATAACCAATATGACTTCTATAGTCATGCTCACATTGTGAATGTTCTTCCTTTTGTAACTTTAAACCAACTTCCATAGGTGTCCTCATAGGTTAACGGTCTGTCATTTTAAATCTTTCTAGCATTCATCTGATGTAACTTTGCTGATCCAATGTGATTTTACTATCGTCCAATCTAGTTATTCTCATACTTAAAATGTGATTGGATGGACCCAAATCTTTCATCAGTTTTCCCTTTATTACATCTCTTTTCTGAGATGTTTTTGACGTAAACAACATAATGTCGTCGACATATAATGCAATAAACATGATTTCCTTATCATGATTATAAACAAAAACACATGGTTCTGAAGAGAACCGCTTAAATTGCAATTTATTGATTAAAACGTCATTTATCTTATCGTACCAAGCTTTTGCCGCCTGTTTTAGGCCATAAATTGCTTTATTGAGCCTATATACTTTCTTTATATTTTCTTGTGAAACAAACCCTGCCGGTTGTTTCATATAAACTGTTTCTGATAAATCACCATTTAAAAATGCAGTCTTGACATCCAGATGTTCCATAATCAAGTCATATTGAGCTGCTAGAGCTAATATTATTCTTATAGTTGAATATCTGACTACCGGAGCAAATGTTTCAAAGAAAGAAAGAAAGAAAAAAAATATTTGCTTAGAATGTAGGTATTACAAATCAGATGTTACATTTCTAAAGTATCCTTATATTTTAAAGTATCCTTTCATGATAATCTATTCCAGGTTTTTGAGTAAAACCTTTTGCTACAAGACGTGCTTTGTATTTGAGTAATTCAACATTTAGTCCCTTCTTTTTGCAAAAGACTCGGAATATCATCGCCATTCATGATCCCTGTTAGCCCTCTCTCTACTCCCTAACTCTAAACTTCCGCTGTCAGCGTCCTCGAAGGATGACATGGTCGAGTCTTCATTTTCCAAGCTGGATTCCCCTGGAATGTAAGTGTAGTCCAACAGATCATATGTGCTTTCAATAACCTCTGAATCATCATGACTAGTAGTAGAATTTAGTCTATCCTCAATTTGCAGATCAAATATTGTCTGTCTGCGTTTGTTCATTGTGCCATCAAATCATCCGTTTTCCTCTAAAAATAATACGGGTCCTGGAGAGATTGACTCTATAGAGTTTTGAGCTACTGTCTCTGAATCTAGTTTCTCAGTCTCAGATGAGTTACCTAGCAAAATTTTATTATTTTTCTCACTTTTATCATCATGCGGCACATTCCTACCCATAAAATCATTTTCTAAAAATGTTACATGTCGTTTAGTGACACATTTCTTTGGGAATGCTGGATCAATAAGCCTGTAGCCTTTGCTATTCTCACAATAGCCTACAAATATATATTTCTTGCTTCTTGATTCAAGTTTCCGTCAATTTTCAACTAGTGCATAATCAGTGCCGGTTTTACCCCCATCAGCGCCCTGGGCGAGATTTTTGCGGCGCCCCCTAACTGCAATTTAAACCCATACGGAATAAAACTGGCCAAGTGCGAGTCAGACTAGCGCACCGAAGGTTCCAACATTTGGAAAGAATCGGCGTGATCAATACTGGAAAAGTTTTTAACCAGTGCGCATTTTTTTTGGTGCTTCGGTATCAGTAATTGAACACATTTCTATGTTTAGTAAGTAAAAGTAAGTAAGTAAGTAAAACGTAAGTAAAACATGGGCATAATCTTTTCGTAATAGCACTACACTGCCTAAGCATGCAAGAGCGAGCTCACAAGTACAATACGACTCAGCTGATATCTACACACGAGCCGACCGGCGAGTTTTAAACAAATTAAGTTCTTAAATGAATATTTTGCGCAAATGATAACTTTTTTTAAGTACTTAGACCTAATAAACTGAAAAATACGTGATTGTTAAAAAGTGTTGAAGTTTATTTAGACAAAATTTGCGCACTGGTTAAAAATCTTGGATACATATCCATACCAAATTTCAGCTTTCTTGTACTAAAGAACGCTTAGCTATACCGTGGACAGACAGAAGGTCATGGCGAAACTATAAGCGGGGTGTCCATTATAAATACCAAAAATAGTTCCCTGACTTTTCCCTGACCATTCTACCACATTTCCCTGATCCAATATTGTCGTCTTATGGAAAATATTATATTATTTTGTTTTTAACCAGTGTATACTTTGGACTATTTATGTTAAAAATTTAGACCATGTGCATAGGTAGGAAAATATATATTATCTGTTTTTGGAGTTATAAACCATAAACAGTAAGCTAAGAGATCATCAGAGCAATATGAGTAAGAGCGCGAGCGAAGCGAGCGCGAATTTTTTTTTAGGAATATGAGCATCAATATTCTTAGGAATCATATTTGTATTTCATGACTCTTACATTTCCCTGAAAACCCGTGACCACCTATTGCTTCCCTGATTTTCCAAATAGTGGACACCCCGATTTTTAAAAGTCGCCTACGGAACCCTAAAAACTATAAATAATAAGGTGAGAAAAAATCAGAGGAATAAGAGTTAGAGCGCGAGCGAAGCGAGCGCGAAATTTTTTAAGTAATAGGTATGAGCAACATAATAATCCTTACTAATATTATAAATGCGAAAGTAACTATGTCTGCCTGTTTGTCGCGTTTTCACGCCAAAACTACTGAACCGGTTTAAATGAAATTTGGTACACAGATAGTCCAGAGCCTGAGAAAGGACATAGGCTACTTTTTACCCGGGTGCGCGAAGGAGTTCACTCGGGATGTGGGTAAAACAGCTAGTAACAATATTATAATAATTGAATGCTTCGTTTTTGGGGGGCCCCGTGACAATGGCGCCCCGAGTGCCCTTATGGTAAAGACGATACTGGAGGGGCACCAACACGCCCATTCTCATTTGCCGGAAAATTGACGACAGTTTTTTTCTTGACAACTTTTGCATTCTAATGTCAATAACGCAGAAAAACCCGAAATTGATAGACATTTGATGGAAAATTCAAGAAAACTTATGCAAAGCAAACTATATGTATGAGGGTAAGTAGGCCTCAAAGAGTGAGAGGATATAAAAAGGGCGCCTGCGGCGCCCCTTCAGATCCGGCGCCCTGGGCGGTCGCCCCACCTCGCCCTACTCTAACGCCGCTACTGTGCATAATGCAAGCACAATGTAAAAATTACTTTTGGCTATTTCAGGTGCTTCTATAAATCAATCTATTACAAAGATTTTAAAGGCGATGGGTAAGAACACAAAAACAAAACCTAGAGTCAACAAAAACAAAAACAATAAAATGTGCGATTTTAGTGAGCTTATTGTGTAGGTACAAAAAAAAATACTCAAAAAACTATGCGGTTAAAAAAATCTTTTACATTACATTCCCTGATATTTCTTTAGCTTACTATTGAGGATTCTTGACTCTAAACCCAAATTAGATACCTTCTCACATGGTCTAGACTTTGACTTCAAAAGTGCAAAGTATTAATAAATTCATAATCTGGTTTAAAACGAGAAAATTACATATTTGTCGACAATATTGTGTCAATGTGGTAGAGTGATCAAACAAAGTCCAGACTTTCCTGATCTTATGTTACTTTCCCTGGAAAGTCAAGGTTTTTTTTGTCATTTGGAGTGGACACCCTGAAAACTTTTTAAATAAGGTGGGTACAGTTTCGACCACAAACGGCTCGAAAATATATTTGCCTATGTGGCTATACTATACATGTACATTTCCTTCCGCCTTAAAAATCACTGTAAAATTAGGCCATAGCCCTGTAGTGGGACAATAAATAGGCCGAAAATAATGTCGCGCTTTCCGTTTACGCCTAAAATAATAAAGCTGTTAGCGATAACACGCCGCTGTACCCTTTGATGTGAATTTGTATCTCACGTAATTTCTTCGAAGACGTTCAATAGCATAATTAGGGTATTCCAGTTATCATTATGAAATAATATACCTAAAAAAGTAAACAATCTTTTTCCAGATTATATTGACCCAACCTATGCCCGTATAATATTCATGCGATTTTTAGGATTCAATGCATGCGATGAAATCAGAAAAAAACTTTTCACAAAAAATACAACTGGCTTACAAAGCATTTCAAAGAGAAAATTAATTTTATTTTCTGCTACAACATCGCTCTAGAAATCGGTGTCTACTACAATACACTAAGATACTGTTAAAAAGGCGCATTTTAGCCACCTACTTCTTTTTCGTCGTTCGTCGTCGTCAACCGCCTGTTTTAACGTTTAGACACACTGGTATTTTCAAAAAATAACTAATGTTCACCTAACTTTTCCCGCTTTTCGTAACGAGTTTATTACCTCATGTGGTTTTTCTGTTTATAAATCCATCAATGATGTCTTCAATACCGTATTAAGGGATATCTTGCCATTCGTCTAACATAGCTGTCTTCAGCTCCCTTATAGCGGTTGGTGCTGGCATTCTAGCCAAAATCTGTTGTTTAAGATTGTTTCAAACTGCGTGCGGGTCTTGAAAGAGTTGGCATTCCAACTCCCTCAAGATACCCAGTGACGCATTCAAAGATGTGACTACAATACGTGGCTAAAATGAAATTATTCCCAATCTAAGATCAAGCGCAGGACTGGCAGCTTTACGTGCTCTCTAGGCATGGATGGGTATGTTTAGAAAACGGCCACTTATCGATTTGCATGGCTATTCATTAGCTACGGGCTCCTCACTCTCCGCATATGATTATTTAGAGAGAACCTCTCATGTGACCATCTGCATACAAGCTGAAGTCCTTCTGGACCTTTTAAGGTCACTCTGCTGTCGTATGAAATCAGTACATTCTTTCGATTCTCAATACTCCAATTCGGAGGCCGGAGCTAGCCAAAACACCCTCCAATTCCTTTCTGTCTTTTTGCTTGAACTTGAAAAATGTAGGTGCCCTGTGTCTGTGAGTCTACTTCACGCACCCGGATAAATTCAATTCAATTCATTTATTAATTTTGTGAACATAGTGCTAAGATTCGAACATAAGCAGGTATGTTCGTATTGTTAAAATGTTAAGAACTTCAATGTCCCTCTTCCCCAGGCTTTAGTTTATATTATACCAAATTCATCTCATTTGATTCCGCCGTTTTCACTGAAAAACTGGCCATCCATAAATAATGTTTATAATGGTATATTGCGACATCTCTGGAATGTGTGGGAAAAACCGAATCTCTCGCGGACGAAGTCGCGGGCAAATTGCTAGTCATTATAATAAAGAGGTAAAGTTTGTATACGTACGAGTAGGTAAAGATTGCAAACATTGTATCAAGCAAGGAGCTAAGGAACCTCTACCTGTAAGATTGCTAAGAACCTAGTGCCCAGTAGAAGGAAACCCTCAAGTTCAACAAAGTTTTAAATTCTCAAATAATGGGTAATTTTTAAACCGATCGATTCCAGAAATTCTTTCACTAACAAAATGCGGGAAACGCCGAGGCAGAAACTGTATTATAGAGTAAACTGAAATCTTTTTTCTCGCGATTTCACCCGCAACGTGAGTTAATGAAAATATCTCTTGAAATGTATAAGTTAGCTATATCATACCCTTTTTATCGGAAGGGAAATCATCAAATGACCCCTCCCGCCGGGCTGCTCTTTCGAACATCCGCAGCCCCGGTAGGTATACTATACATACCCTGTGTTATCAAAAATAGATCCAGCAAAATTGTACCTAGATATTATTCGTATCAATGCACCTACACCAATTTTCAAGTCTATGCGAATTATTGCGTCTATTTTGAGCGGAAAAACTGGATGACTAATTGTGACAGGATGCTTACACAATACACTTGTTTATTTGAAATTCCTAGATAGGTTTTTTATGGTTCCGTCTCATTAGAGGGATAATGTAACAATTAAAAATTAAAAGCCATACAAGAAAACAAGAAGTATATTAGAATGTACCAATCAAGACCTTTCATACTAAACCCCATTAAAATCAGAACAGTAGTTTTTGAGAAAATCGCGGACATACATAATATGTATACATACATGCGGGTCGAATAGAGAATCTCCTTTTTTGAAGTCGGTTAAAAAGTTTACGTTTATTGAAATAATTTTATTGACGCTTTAATTTTGAAACAAGCACTGGTGCCTTGGATTTTTTTAACAACATATTTACCAACAATACAACCATAGGTACTTAATATTAAAAATGCGAAAGTTTGCTGTCTTTTTGTCACCTCTACTCGCTTAAACTGCTGAACCGAATTAAATGAAATTTCGTATGGATTTAGCTTAAACCCTGGGGAAGGACATAGGGTAGTTTTAATCCGGGTGCGTTAGGTTTATCCCATGGGACGCGGGAAACAGTATTATATAAATTACTAGCTTCCCGCCAGCGGCTTCGCCCGCGATATTTTAGCTAATGGATACAAAAACTTGTCAAATTATATACTAAAACTTTCTTCATTAATCACTCTATCTATTAAAAAAACCGCATCAAAATCCGTTGCGTAGTTTTAAAGATTTAGGCATACATAGGGATATAGGGACAGAGAAAGCGACTTTGTTTTATACTATGTAGTGAATATGATAAGTACTTTCATTAATAATTTCTAATATTAAAACACTATTTGCACTGATCATTTACCTATGTACATAGATTATTACATACTTATTTTAATAAAGAATCCTGATAAGCAAGACCGTCTCACTCCTGACCGGTATTTCTAGTCAAAACATTGTACCACTACTGTCATTGATATTCCTTGACGGCACTATATATTTGCAACCACTGAATAGGATGAACTAGTTTTAAACGACACAGTTTTATATCTTTACTAGCTTCTGCCCGCGACTTCGTCCGCGTGGAATAGTGGTGCTAGCGTGATAATATATAGCCTATAGCCTTCCTCAATAAATGGGCTATCTAACACTGAAAGAATTTTTCAAATCGTAAAAGTAGTTCCTAAGATTAGCGCGTTCAAACAAACAAACGAACTCTTCAGCTTTATTATATTAGTACAGATATATACATAATTCTTCTGTAAGTTTTTGTCACCTAACTCCTCCTAAACAGCTTTACCGATTTGGATGAATTTGTGTGTATATTTCAGTGGTTCCCTGGACGGTTTGAAAATACAATTGGACCGGTAGATGTCGTCGTTTTTATAAAAAAAAAAACACTAAAGCTAGGACAGTACAGCGTCTGTCGGGACCGCTAATTCTTTGATATTTTTTTATCTGCAAGTGGACGATTAGAATTATGTGAGTTTTTCTTTTAATTTACCTTATATATTTTTTTACAATTTATTTTTTTCTACTTTCTTATTTTTTTGTGTTGGCAAATAATGTTACTCGATAACTTTATATTATTTCGTCCTCGTTAATCATTTGACATATTTGATTAAATTAAATAGGTATTAAATGTAAAAACCCCCTTTAAAATATGAGAAAACAATATTAACAAGATAATAAACAAAAACCGGCCAAGTGCGTATTGGGTCACACGCAGTAAGGTTCCATAATACCTACATTTTAGTTGTCTATAACTTTGTACCTGGCAAAGCCTGCTTAGCCGTGATAGTTTCTCCTTTAAGTTCGGTATATATGCTCCGTCTGATTTTTTTGCACTTTAAAGCTTGATATGTCCCAAAAGGAAAATGGTTCACACGCCTACAATTGTTTTACACTACGCCTACAATTGGGCTACACTAAAAAATATATTATTTTACCACTTTGTTGGAGTGATGTATATGCATATCCAAACTAAATTTCAGCTTTCTAGTACTAATAAAACAGACTGATAGATATGGTGAATAAGGATTAAAAAAAGCGGTAAAACGTTCTTTCAGCGAACCATTATGATGAACTTCATTGATTATTCAGATTTCCAGATGTTGTCTGATGCGGGACTCAACACAGATAGTTCATTTAAACAGTCTTCTTTTATTGCAGGTATACCACAAAACTCGTCTTCATTATACTTACCTGCGCCATGTTGCAACACGCTCATGCTCAAAAATACAATCGACTGAAAGATATGGCTCCCATGATGGGATGGAAGGAGAAACTAGACGTTTGGCCGCCTAGGTCCTACTATGGAATCCGTTTTTGGGATAGAATATCGCTTATTATTATAAATATACCAAAGTACTTAAATAGTAGTTCAGAAAAGACAATACTTGTCCCGTCAGTATTGATAGACAGCAGTCGACATCTTACTGCATATAACCCTTTCAGAGACATTATAAGTAAACCCGAAGTTGTAAATAAATTGGTGGTAGCCCTTCCCCAGAGTTATACTCAGAAGCATATAGTTGGGGTGCATGTATCTGAGATTGTATGTGGGCGGCAAGTAGTATACTTGCCAGATGATGAGGTTGTTTCCTGGCATGGCACCGACCGGAAGCATTCTCCTGTACATGATTTGATGGTGCTAAGAGGAGATGAAGAGTTTGGTCATACGGGATTTACAGATTACTTAGCCTATGATGCACACACGGAATCCAAGGACTGGAATTTTAACGCCCCCATAATGACATACGTCGCTGGTGTTGATGAACAACTAGGTACTGAGTTGGTAATTTATTCCTTAGGTTACAGAACTACTAAGGAAATGAAAAACTACAATAAAATATATCCACTTGAATATGAATCACTGAACGACGTACTAGTAGACTGCGAGGAATGGATGCCGCGAGAATGGGGATACTTCATCTGCCTACGTAATATGGAACCCCACGCAGGACTGGGGGCAGGCGCTATGTTATATTCTAATAACAAATTATTTGGGGTTGGCAGCTTTGCCATGTTTAGGAATAACACAGGGATACTGGTATTTACAGATGTAAGACCTTATAGAAAACTTATAGATCATACGTGTACAGATAAAGAGTTCTCACATAAGTGGTAAGTGTTTCAGCCAATCTAGGGCCCGCCTTGACTGCAAGACACAATTCACAACTTTGACATGCAACAACGAAAATGGATATTAATACGTTAATGTCATTAGAAGTCTGAGATAAGTTTCGGAGATCGGAGACTGGAACAGATTGCAAACAGATATAATAACATAGCGATGAAGAATTTCATGGAAGATATGAAAAGCTAGATATTTTTTTGGACAATTAACTATTATTGAGGCCCGAAATTCTAAATAAACAAAAAATCACAAGAAAATGGGTTTCAATAAACCCACAAAATTGTTTAAAACCAAAGTAGACTATAAGGGTTCGTCTCGAATTGCGTTTTACATTAATTGCATTTTTAACAGACTTCAAAAAAGGAGGGGGTTCTCAATTCGACTGTTTTTTTTTTGTTACCTCATAACTTTTGACGGGGTTAATCGATTTTGATGATTCTTTTTTTATTAGAAATGTTATCAATATCTGTTCAGCGGTTTTATAAATATATTAGAAACTAGCTTCTGCCAGCGACTTCGTCCGCGTGGAACAGTGGTGCTCCACTCCTATTGGTCTTAGCGTGATGATATATAGCTTATAGTCTTCCTCGATAAATGGACTATCTAACACTGAAATAATTATTTAAATCGGACCTGTGGTTCCTGAGATTAGGGCGTTTAAACAAAATGACAACATTTCCCTTCACTGCTCTGCTCCTATTGATTGTAGCGTGATGAGAAGTATACTATAACCATCTCAGGAGTATGACAAATAATTGTACCAAGTTTCGTTAAAATCCGTCGAGTAGTTTTTGTTTCTATAGAGTTTATACAGACAGACAGACAGACAGACAGACAGACGGACAGACAGACAGACAGACAAAAATTTTACTGATTGCATTTTTGGCATCAGTATCGATCCCTAATCACCCCCTGATAGTTATTTTGGAAATATATTTCATGTACAGAATTGACCTCTCTACAGATTTATTATAAGTATAGATAACGGTTTATCTCTACTTGCGCATACGCCAAATACTTACATGATTTGGTTATTCACGCTTATTGCAACCTAAAAAAGTGGTTTGTTTATATTAAGATAACAAGATCGAGTCACTGAAAAGTTTTCAGTTTTTTTTGGAAGCCAGATTTTTTTTTTTTTACTAAATGTTTTCTATACGTAATTAGCAGCTGTAAATGTATAAAACATTCAAGGAAGACTCCTTGACACGGGATTGGCTTCTGACTGGCTCGGGTAAACAGACTTCGGCATAGTATTTTTGCCGCATTTCACAAGTTTACTAGCGGTATCTAGTCAGATCAGCGTGGGGACCTTTATTAATCTAAGATTAGAAACCATACTATTTTGTTATTGCAAATTCATCACCTGCTCATCTCATCATAGTATAACTTTGACAGATACAACATTTTTGTAGCAATTTACAGAACTTTGCTGAGTGGATATTGGGAAACAAACTGAAACAAATATTCTCTTTTGATTTGATTTATTTTCGTAATATTCAACTGTTGACAGATAACAAATGACCTTAGGTACAATATCCAATTTGTACATAATGACTTAAGAAAATATGGCAACACTCGTATTTTAACAATAAATAGGTACATTATAGGTAGTACTTTGATGTTATGATCTATAGAGGTTATATGGAAAACTAGCAAGGGAAGTCATGTGTGTTACTGCAAACATTTCAAAACAATAATTTCTCTATAAGTTTAGACGTTGGCCATTACTTGATTTTTTGTAAAATAAGTACCTATCAGATGAAATACGAATTCATTTACATTCAATTACATGTTATGATAAAAACATAATGCGTTAAGTGATGTCGCTTCCATTATACCTACTCTAATTTTTAATTTCGTAGACTAAAATGAAAAATGACATGCAATTGACCATATTTTTTTAAAAATGTTGCAAGCGCGGATCTGATACGTGTGGCCGACATAAGTCATTAATAGATTGATTGTGGCATGACTTCTTAATTTAATTTTATTTACTGGTGTAAATCAATAAAAAAATGCATGAAATATAACAATCTTAATAAACATAATACATAGGCTATTCTCGTCTTAAAATGAATTAAAAACCAACAATAGAAAAAACGATAATTAGAATGTACACGCTTATACACGAGTGAAAATGAAATAAAAGTATGTATTTTTTGGCCGCGTTTTATTTAGCTGCTTAATTTGATATGGCAGCAATCTGTTATAAATCGTATTTTATTCGCTCTCTACTTATTTCGTTAGCAGATACGTTCACGGACTCTATTTCCTGAATATATAATATTTTTTCAGCATTTTTTTTTCAAACCATTTAAAAAATAATAAGATAATTTATTTTTTCCATGCCTTACCATCATTGCAGTCGATCGATTATAGTCAATCACTCAGGATAACACACTATTTTTATTTTACAATAACGTGGCAACTCACCATATGTCATTTTAGTCTATGAAATTAAAAATCAGAGTATGGATTTTTGACACAATGGTTAAAATGCGGCATGAATTTGACTATTAACAGAGGATCTTTTATGGGCATAAGTTAGAACAATTTAATATGTCATTCTTCTTGCTGCAGGACTAGCACGATAAAAGGGGAGAGAGTCAATTACAGAGACAAATGTATATATGTATTTCCAGTTTTGTCACTCTCTTCAGCTAGCACTGTGACACAAGTTTGTCACTGGGTTTAAACCATCGAGATACATCAATAGAGATGCAATCCCGAACATTACCCGGTAGCAAAAACTTAACCAATTTTTAGAATGCAGACGTAGCTTTGAAACTAGTAATCATTCTGATGTAAAATTATATCTATCTCTACCAACTAGCCAAAACATAATGTTCATGATATCTGTATGATAAGGATGGCAATAGTACTCCCAGGAAAAATACGGTGTGGCGTACCACATAAAAAAATGGCATGAGTTATGTCTGTGGGCTCAACCTTTATGGCTCGCATTGTGTTCGGTGATTGGAGATCTAGTTGCTTTAGTAACATATATTCTATTCTCCATCTTCACAGGGTAGGACAGGGCTGTCGCCGTAGTAAATATTTATTGTCTTGGTGAGACCTATGCAATTACACTATAATCGATACCGTTGGAGAGGGGTACCATAACGCCAATTCTCCTTTGTCTCCTTAAAACCTTGTGGTGGGACATAAGTCCCTCGTCCCCATGCTAGCAAAAGAGAGATGTTTGATTTTGTCTCCTTACAAATTACAAAGGATTAAGAAATCGCGTTTGTCCACACTCGTGCTAGGCCTGCTGAAACTACGAACAGGCAATGACCAGACTCATCCGACAGCATTGTCATTAGTCAAAGCCACCTACAAAACTTCGATAACTTTGGCTCGTGTTAATTGTCTCATGTGTCAACACATAATGTAATGTGATAGGGAGCTAAAATACTACACGGACTAGCTTGCTGATTTATCAATCTTTACCAACATTAACATTATAAAGAAGATACATCAAGATCTTTGATAAAAAATCCCCCTTTGTTCCTAGACATTACAGGTACAATGAAAACATGTAACAAGATATTTTGACAGTCATTCAGTGAGGCAATTTCCACTTATTTAAAACACTATTCCCTATCAATAAGCTTGTCTTTTTACAAATCATTGGCGTATACTCCAAATACAGTTGGTATTATAGTATTTCCAAGCATTTCTTACGTAGAAATTAGAACAGAACACTGAGCCCATAGCATGAGTGTTAGTAGCACCCAGCATTAGTCAAAAGAGTATGTAGTTATGGTCACAAAACTTTTTGATGATGTCTGCGGGAATATTCGAGGGTATACCGCCAACTAGTCGATATGACTCTCGAAAGTTGTAATGGGTTGGAAACACTAATAACTTGGGTTCCAGTATTCCATCGGCTCAGATAAAAGACATGTAGTTTACTACTACGGCATTGAAAAGTTCAGATTGTGTGACATTGTGCACATTTTTGTGTTGCGTTGGTAGAATCATCTCTTCACTGGACATTTAAGGTACTTTACAGATCAACTATTCGTTATAGCTAAACACTGATGCTATGGTTTCTATATTCGCAAACAATTCATTTTTGGTTTTACCCACTCGATATTTAGCGACGGAACAGTAAATGCAGTATATTCTGAGAGTGTTGTCACTACATTCGCGGTGGCCAGCCTATTTCACGCCCAAATCGAATTTCGCTCGACGAACGTTGTTCTGGTCAGTGTTCTGATCGAGTGTATGTTGCTTATTTTTGAAGTTACTATGTAGGCAATGCCAGATAATTTGCCCGTAAATGTAGCCACAACTGCGTAGAGCGATCAACAATATACATACATACAAGATCGAACAAAGCGCTATATTGCTCATTAAGATACAACCTAATCATGATGTAATGTAATGAACGCATTTTTATATTCATAATATTGCATACGAAAAATTTGATAAATGTATTAATGCGAATGTATTAAGAGACTTCATAATGATCAAGTTCAATCAAGATTGAGCAGTTAAACGGTCCTTCAAAGTACGGAACCCTCGCTGAGCGACTTCAACTCGCACTTGGCCAGTTTTTTTGCCTAGTTGAATGAATATTGTTGATCGAAGGTGTGAAGCGGTGTCTTTTACATTTATACAACATGTAGAAATAAATCTCAAAATAACTCTTATGATCTAAAATGTTTTCATCGGGTAATAAAAAGAGGAGATCATTCACGGTCCATTAATATTCGCGCGCAAAATTCCCAAAGAAAAGTGCCAAAGAAAGTAAAGCTATTATTATGATAGAATATGTTATCATGAATATTTTTAATATGCCTGCTTGATTGTAGGCTTGAACTACTAGATTATGGTTTAAGTTGAAATTTACAAAGTATGTATAGGGTTGTAAATCGAGGGCTTTGAAAGTATATTTTTTTATAATTTAAAAAACGTAAGAAACTAGAAATTGATTTTTAAAACGAATAACTTTTTGGAGGCTTAACAATAGCTCTAGTAAGATAATATGTTGTGTAAGGGTCAGCTGTATGTATTCTATCTAAATCGCTTTATTTTTCTGGCCAATCTACATTCAACTTTTCGTAAATTTTGGATGTTATCTTTTCACATAGTATTACTTAAAATTGATTGACAAATCCTCGCAGCTAAAGTTCTGCCTTAATACTTTCAACAAACAACGGTTTTTAAGTCTTAGTACAAAATTAGATTGATCGCAGTCAGAACCGCTTAGAGACCAGCAACAACACTACTGGGATCGATCCTCTCTAACAACAAGTTGTAGACAATATCGAAGTAACAATAGTCGCGACCCGCGAGCGACTCACAACGCGCCGCTCGTACCCGTTCGTTGAAAAACTTGATACGGCGACCTCATTAATCGCACATTCATCAACTTAATTTTAATCTATAAACATCTCATTAAAATATTTGATATGAAGAATAACTATTCTAAAATTATCTTGTGCGCTAACATGCAAATACAAGGAAGACGATAATTATTATTACAAAAACATTGAAACACGCAAGTTTTCCAACGAACACCTCGCTCGCTAAAGAGAAAATACATTTATTCGTAAGTAGGTATATCACGTAAGAATTGATGAACAATAACGTGGTGCTTGAAAATATTACTCGGTGACACTTTTAAATACAATAAGTCGAAATGTAAAAATATTTACAGCGGTTACATCCCCGCTAGGTGTTCGCGATAGTATGACTTCAGAGTCGTATCTACGCAGTATTACTACGTAGCCGTGCGCGGAGCTGTCGGTGGCTAAGAACTTCAGTCCGGCACGGTTCGTAGTACGCGCGCGCTCCATTCATTTCCATATTATTATACGCTCTGTGTAATTCCATCGCCGATGCCAAACATATACGTATATACTTGTCTGTTGACACATTGAATTCCAATCTTATTTCAGTTCTATTCCCTTAAGATGTAATGTGCAAGCGTGCCTGCCGAGCCTGGCCGCTTGTGTCGCCGCTATCCCACACGTCACTCTATCGGCAAGTAATACTTCTGAATACCTGCGATGATATCGACCCTCGCCTACACAATGATCGAACATCACAATTTACAACTTGACAATATAAATTTCAGAAAAAACCTATCTATGATACTATAACTTGGACCATTCATCCAAAGGACTCGGCTCGCATGATCCCACCTTGTACAATATTAAACGGTATAAGTTCCTAGCTGTTTACAAATTCACAATCATTTTCTCAGTGCACCTAATTTGCTCCATGAAAGATGACAATCCATGCAAATAAGAACTCTATATATAGCAAAGTGTCCACTGGCAAGTAACTTCCACAATTTCTTGTAGAACTCAATTGGCAACTGTTTCCACTGACTGCAATTTCTCTTTATGCACGTGCTCACTACACACGTGCTCACTACACACGTGCTCACTACACACGTGCTCACTACACACGTGCTCACTACACACGTGCGACTTGCAGCAAGTTCGGCAAGGCACTGAAACTTGCAGAAGTCAACTTGCGAGAGCGTTTACACGTTGGAAGTCACTTGCGCAAGTCAACTTCCGCAAATTTTATTGTCAGTGGACACTTCACTTATAGAAGTGTGTAGTTCAAATTTGTGTAGGGGAGAGCCCTACACAAATATGGGTGGTTTAATCAATATAAATATTAATGTAATGTACTTCATGATTAAGTAGACTTTCGTGTACGAAATAATCGGATATCGTGGTTTTGTTTTAATGATGTAATTAATTAGAACTTTCCCTTAGTTAAATAATACTTTATTTTAATTTATTAGGCATTATTATCATTATTTCTTAGCTCCACCCCCACCCTGACCCACCCTGTTAGTTCAGTGGGTTTACTCTGAAACTGCAAACATTTGCCGATCCACCTAACCTAACCCGTATACTAAAACGTGCCTCAATTTGAAGTAACCTACGCTCAAAACGTCGTCCAAATGGACCAGTACGTATTCGGGCAATTAATATTGAAGACAAATTGTATAATCACTCATAATAAATCTTGCTTCTATCGTGTCGACGGCCGTGTCATATTTTATTAGCCCAGTAAACCGCCACAGGGCCCGTGTTTTCATAATTTACTTCATTTTAAACCAACAAGAGCTGCAGGATCAGTTTTTAGTATCAACCTTTGCGATATGACCCTTGGCTAGCTCCACCAACGTCCACGTATTTTGGACGACGTTTAATTGAGGAGACTCACTCCTCAATTCTTGCACGTCATAATACTTTTTTGAACAAGTAGCAGCAAAGTTGCAGCCCTTGTATTTATGTGCACACTTTTGCGCGTAACCAGTCCTTTGGTTAAATGGTCTAAGTGCTATAAGTTTGCTACGCATTAATATATACCTATTACAACTACGCTTTGACCAAATATATCGATACGATTCGATATTTCCGAACACAAAGCTATGTTCAGACGTCATGTTTACAAATAATCTTTGAATCATAATAATGAAGCGTCGAAATTATGTTATTAAATATATTGGCAGTTTTAAAATAATAACAGATATTATTATGCATTTTACCGCCATAAAAATACTTTATCCATCGCATGAAAGCGCCTATGCCTAATGTAAAAGAAAGAATGCGCTTTGAAAGCCACGTTTAAAACGTCGAATACATTTTATATTGTTTTTGAAAGTTAGGCTCACTGTTCACTCACGTCCAGTAACAAAAAAGAGGCCATAAAGCTTGTAGTATACGATAATAATATCCAAAAATGTATTGCACCGTATCGAAATTAAAGTCGGTTGACGGACAAACAATTTATTACTTGGAATTAGAAAAGGAAGCCCAAAGTAAAACTCTGTGATATTGTTTTAGTTTCGAGCCTAACAATCATAATCCAATACATTATATAATTAAATAGTACTGCGTTAAACAAAAATCCGACACCGTAGCGAGCTGACGACTTCTCGTACTGATAGAATGTAAAATTACATATTGGTTAACTATTCAACTTTGGTTAACCGACTACGGACGACAAAGAACATAACATATCATCAATATCCACTTAGTTAGACCTGGGCTGCGGTACCTCAGCATGCGAGTTCTGTTTTCCGCACATTTTTCTGTTGCCATAATAATATTAAAAAATCTTAAGTTATCCTTAAAGTTACAACATTCAACCGATATTCTTAGGAATTATTCGTGTTAAGTAGTGGGTTGATCACGAAGTAGTGTAGATAAGATAAGCATTTCGATGATGTAATGTAGGTAGATGAAGCGCGGCGTCTCGCCGGCTGGTCGATAGTACAGAGCTCGCATGCGACCAACCTTACCCCTCGTGGCGCGAGCGCACGGCTCGGCGGCTCATCTACGCATCTTCGTTGAGTTTCTTGAATAGTAAAGTCTCCTCAAAGATGTACTTCTTCAGTGTCTCTTTGGGAAGGTCGTCGAGTTCCATAGCGAATCGGAAAGGCTCCTCTGCCACGGGCTGTAATTAAAACTCATGTTTGAATTTGAACGATGCGTCACGCGGGCCCACGATTTCTGGAATTCCTGCAATGTCCCGTGTACACTAATAAGAAGTATCTTTTGTCCTAATATAGGTTATGGTCAACTGATTTCATCCAAATCCTTAGGCTTAGACCCAACAATTAATGAGAAAAAGTTATATGGACACAATTGTTTTCGGGTAGATACATCGTAATTTCATTCTGTTAATATCAACTTTTTAATACATCGCAGTAGGTGTGATTCTTGTTTACACCCTGGACTCAAAATGACAGACATTTATTACACTACTTTTGTTAACTATACCATCTTGGAATTATAATAAAAAATGATTAAAGTAATTACCTCAAGTATTTATTAGCAATAGCTATAAAAAAAATACCATTTATGTAACTACCTGTCATCAAAACGCAAGGACAACATGACACACATGGGGTCTATGCTTAGCAAAAAGTTGTCAAGTGCATAATACCGTACTTTTGTAGCCTAACCATAGCCCGCACATAATACGAAATAGATTTGACAGAGATACCATCTACATCTCTCTATATCTAGAAAATTACTTCCTACAAATGATGTTACGTCTACTAGATATAATAATAATTCCTATAAAGGTCGCCAAAAATGTCCACATAGGTCCTCTTTCACAATATCTGGATCCAAAAAGGTTAAATCAAAAAACATTAGCCTCCTTCGGCAGTCGGGTAACAAACACTTACCTCATCGTTGGGGTCATAGTACTGTTCAAGGTAGGGGTGTGCGAGCGCCTCTTCGACGGTGATGCGCTTGTGCGGGTTGAAGGTGAGCATGCGATGCAGCAGGTCCAGCGCGCGCGCGTCCGCGCCGGGGAACAGCTCCGCCCAGGGCACGCGCGGCTTGTACGGCAGGGACTCCAGGTACCCACGGGCCTACACCAACGTACGACGTTCATTACGACCCCTTGTTATGATTATACGCGCAATCTGTCGAACCTTTTCGGCTTAAAATCTTATCGGATGCATCTGCATACCAGTGTTTTACATGAAGCGACGTCTTCCCTCCATAACCCTGTTACCAGTTAACACGATAGCCCTTGAACTGTTTTTCAGATTTTCTGTCCTCATACCACAACTTAACGAACGACTGTCAAAGATCTGTAAATGGCAGCCGGGACAACCGGTAACAGCCGTTCGGATCGATAGATTACGAAGGTTAAGCTGCGCTAGTCGCAGTCAATCCATGGGTGGGTGACCGTTTTCTTATCAAACACGTAAAGCTGTCGGTCCTGCGCTTGATTACTCCCCGGTCGTGTCGGATTGCCGACCCATCGAACTATGATACTGACGAAAGAGAGTGAGAGTGTACTTGTTGTTATTTTCTCCATTCGTTTTTTATTTGACAATAGCCAAAGTTCATATAATGACAACGTACCTTTTCATTGATAATACAGTCGAGGTCTTCCTGACTGGGGGAGCCGAGCACTCCGAGGATGTGGTTCAGCTGGTCTAGGTAATGCTTGCCCGGGAAGATGGGTCGGTTGCTAAGCATCTCCGCAAGGATGCACCCCACCGACCAGATGTCTATCGACTTGGTGTACCCCTATGAGGCAAGAACAATTGAACATTAGTACCAAAATAAACCATTAGTTAAAATGTCCTGAATGATTAACTGACTGACGGAAGCAAAGCACAGACTTAACCGCTGATCGTGGAGACCTAAAACTTGAAGGGTGTGTTCTTTGTATGACGTAGGCGTCCTATAAGAAAGTATTTTCCGAAATTCTATCCCTAAGGGGGTGAAAAAGCGGGACAACTTCTGTTATAAATAAATATCTTTTTTTTTGTCCAAAAAGATATTATATTTATTTATAACAGACAGACATATATAACTATTCTATACGTTTTGCTGTGAAGATTGTTCAGCCACTTCTTCTATTAAGAAAAAGCAATAAAAATAAATATAAATAAATAAACAATAAAAAATATCCTGTATGTGTAAACAACACTCGCTATACAACTAAGTGTAGAATCTCGTGTTCTTCTGGGTACCTATGGGCGGTAATAAAAAGTATGAGCCGTATACCAACCTTAGAGTTAAGCATAATCTCTGGCGCCCTATACCACCGAGTCGCCACGTACTCGGTCAGGAAGCCCGTGTGGTCATGATCAGGGTCTGCCACCCGCGCCAGACCGAAGTCGCAAATCTGATAACAAACATATTATAGGCATCTTCTTCTTCTTCTTATCATGTTGGCTGCAGGTTTAACCAACCTAACAAGCTTTAATGTCAGAGTTTCCTCAAATCCGCCTGAAGGCCTCTGCAGCTAGCAGATACGGTTAGATGGTGTTCATGCAAGTTAGTTCCATAAAAAAGTCTAAACTATTGAACCGATTTCAATAAACAAGGTGCCCTTGGATTGATCTTGACCCAAAGAACGTTTAGAGAACATATCACAGCAAACTGTCGGATTGGAGAGTTGATTTTCGATATTGGTTGTATGAGGCACTGACTTCTTTCATGGTAGCAGCTCTAATAAGTATACTACGATTCAAAAGGGTCCCCTCTATTGATATTCGAACGAAAACCCAGACTCTAATAATGCGGGCAGCTACTAAGTGAAAATGTGAGGAAACAAATATAACCAAAGACTAATATTAAAAATGTGTTTGTTTGTTACGCTTTCACAGTAAAACTATTTATTTATATCTTACCTTCAAATCACACGTTGTGTTAAGTAGCAAGTTAGAGGGCTTTAGGTCTCTGTGAAGTACGTTTGCCGAGTGTATGTACTTCAGCCCGCGGAGAATTTGATACAGGAAGTAACAGATGTGATCGTTGCTTAGTTTCTGAAATAAAATATCTCGCTGAAATATCTATTTATTGAATGATCTACGGCCTAACCATGACGTGCCAAAGCAGGAATAATATCGTTGTGAAATAGATAGAGACTGCTATACGACGTTAGGAGCTGTCTCGCTCTCATCATCATCATCTGCCTAGCCTTTTCCCAACTATGTTGAGGTCAGCTTCCAGTCTAAACCGGATGCAGCTGAGTACCAGTGTTTTACATGGAGCGACTGCCTATCTGACCTCCACAACCCAGTTACCGGGTAACACGGTACCCCTTGGTAAGACTGGTTGTCAGACTTTCTGGCTTATGACTACACGTAACGACTGTCGATCTACAAATGACAGCATTAGCATTCGGTCGAACCGTGCGACTGTTACTTAGCAACGAGCTCCTCGAGTAGCTGTCTCGCTCTCATACCTGAAGTGATTACAAAACACGTCGGCAATCCTTTAATATGTTGTTTTAATTCATTAAATGTTCTCAATCAGAAGCGTGTTAATAATTAATTAAGGTTCCATTCAAAGGAGTGTCTAGCAACAAACAATTTTAATATATATGCTTTCGACAAATTATTAAGTACTTGTATTCATTACCTGTGTCTTTAACAATTTGTAAAGGTCCGTCTCCATCAAACATTGCACGATATAGACGTCCTTCATGGAGTCTATCGTCTCAGCCCTTAAAATGTCTCTAATGTCAATTATCTGAAAGAGAACAATCAAAGTTCATTTTCGAACATTAAGCCTAACAAACATAATCCTAGAAAATCCAACCAAAGATGGTAGGGTGTAAGATAATACGTTTAAATTTAAAAAGAGCAAGTTTTTAAGAACATATCTGGATGTAATTTTTATAACATCGCGACTAGTAATGTACTTGAATGAATTGGCCAGTACGCTCCGTGTGGCGAGTTAATTTGCCGCGCTTTGCAATTATTTGTGTCAATTAGCCATATTTATTTATGATACGCGTACTTTTAAATGCAACCAATGTAATTACAGTCGTACATTAAAGCTATAGGTGGATTATCTTTGAAAATACAATTGACATTTATCATAAATACAGAACGAGATGCCGGTGTGTATGTATTTTAGTAAAAACACAAGCTTTTATTACATAGAAAAGGTATAGAAATGGATAAAGATAGATGAAAAGCCTTTAACGACATTTCTTTTTCGTTATTTATTACATGAAATTCCTTCGTATCGTCTTGTGTACCGGACAACCGACACTAATTGAACAAATGGACTATACAGGAAAAATGCCAAGTTAAAATAATAATAAACATCAATAACGAGCTTACGTTTTCATGCTTAAACCGTGTTAAGATTTTAATTTCCCTTAGTGTCCTCTGGCAGTAGGTCTGATGCTCAAACGGGGATATTTTCTTGATGGCAACTTTCGTTTTCTTTATGTTGTCGTGCGCAGATCTGTGGGTCAAACATTTCTATGTTATTTTTTTTTACATAAAACCTCCAGTCTCGCAATTGGAGAGGCGCTGTTATTTACACATTAATGAATATACAAAAAATATAATTTTAGGAGTCATGTAAAAGACCAAAAAATAAACCAGATATATTATTATTCCATTATAATTATTGTCACGTCTGAGAAATAGAAAGAATAAATACGTCTGCAGACTAGAAATAATTATATTATTACGCGCACAAATTTTCTCCATTGCCACACCAAATTGAAGTATCATATTAATAAAGCTACAGATTATTATTTCTGTGTTTGCCACAACGAGACATCAAATGTTACGTGTGGTTTCAGCTGTTCTAAGACACATACTAGGTACATAATAAATAATAATATATCAGGCAGGAGGACAATGAACAAAATACCATATCTTAAGGACTTAGAACAGTTTCAAAGTTTCGTAGTACAAGTTTTTAAATAAACTCATGTTATAGAACCTGTTACTTTCTATTTCATTAACCTATTTTGTTTAAAGATTATCCTCGTTGTTTGCTATCCCTCGCCGTCAATGCGTTTCATATTTCTTAATGGCATCATAAAAACGTGGCATTTGCCATTTGCCACCGACCTACCATGAACCCCTAATGGGCCGTTACTTTACTTTCGTATGCCACACCCCTAAATGGCGGTGTTTCTACCACGCGATAACAGACTTATTTTATATGCTACGTAATCTGCTAATATCTTATCATAGTATCGATTAGGTTGAGAAAGTACTAAGAAATTCTTTAATATTATATACATATCAATTTTCCTGTTGCTTTGAGTGGTGGAATAATTTTATGATACGATTATGAATAAAGATTGCAGTATAAAAACGCATTATGAAGTGCACCAGGAAAAGTTCTCGTAAATTAGACCGCGTGCTTACTTATTTTAAGACTACTATTTCATTAATGTTTGCAAGAAAGTTTCAATCTCTCATTTCAATCACCTCACAATCTCGGAAAACCGAGTAACGGATGAGAAAGCCGTGCCCTAACCGTAACTTGAGTATTCTCCAACCTTGAACTAACACAAAACAATTAAATTTGAGTAATTACACCTCAGCTCAGGCTCAAGTGCGAGAGAGTTGGAGCTAGTTAGAGCTATAATGCCGTCATAAGAAAACAGACCGTAACTACCTTTTTTCGATATTGAGTTACATACAAATTCGTAATCGTAATCAGAAGCTTTACCTGTTTTAAAATACGAACTTAACTCAATATCGAAAGAAAATGGTAGTCACGGCCTTTCTTCTAATAGTATACAGGACGACTAGCTCTGTCCCTATATAGGTACACTGGAACAAAGTTCACTATACAAACGTGTCATACATAATTCCGGGAACGTTTACATTGTAGGGGAGCCCACGATGCTAAATGGGGATTTACTCGAGCGTCATAGAGACCTATTGGGATGCAAAGCTTAGATGATAAGAAGAAAAAAATGTTATATAATGTATCTTTTTCATCGGTGGGGGGAGCAGCTATAGATTTTCAAAAATGTAAAAAAAATCTGTTGCATGGACATAATCGAGCGCGTCAGATATTGATAGCATCAATGTCCTACGTATTTTTAAGAATGTATGTATGTTAATCTGATCGTTTGCATGATGGGGGTGGTCGTACGTAAGGGTTGAAAATGAAAAAAAAAATAATTTAATCGAGCGCGTCAGATTTTCTAAGGGGGTGTTAAGTGAACCTAAAAAAACGCTCTCAATCAATAATCTGACGATTTCGATGTGACGCAAACTCGTGGCCATTATTATAATGTGCAAAAAAAAATCGCCATTTTGAAATACTCGAGCGCGTCAGATTAAGATATATATGGTTCATCTTTATGTCCTAGACGTGCTGTCTCATAATCTGACGATTATCTAGAGGGATTCGCCTAATCTGACAAAAAAACATTTTTATTCAAACCATTGGACTTAATTAATTGAAAAGCTCAGGAAATAGCATGCAAATAAAAACGTGTACGTTTGTTAAGTAGAATACTACAAGTATTCTCGTATTTATAAGATTTTTTTTTTTAAATGCTCAAAAAAATATTTTTTTTTTATAATTAATTGATTAATTAATCATCATCTTCATCAGTAGAATCATCTTCATCTTTTTCGTGCTCGAACAAAAAAAAAACGTAAACGAAAAGCCAAAACGTTGGAAATACTGTTAATAATATTATGCCACGAACGAGTCTGTTCTGTGTCATCAGCTGTGAAGGCGTCATAGCAACCGAAACTAGAGTAGGGACGGAGTGAGATAGTAATAGATAGAGAAAGAGTGAGAGGGGAATAGAAACGCGGAGAGGATAATCATCATCACGCAGCTTTACGCATTAAACTTTATCGACGAATTTTTGTTACTTCGGCTTGTGGAAATGGTCAGATTATATATTTTTCGTTATCCTTGAATAATTTACTACAAAATAAAAAAAAAATCAGCCACGCTCGAGAATGTCGAGATGACGTTTTTTTTTTACAACTTTTCCGCCCTCCCCTTTCTTTGCGTCTCTCTCAAATTGTCAGATTAGTGGAATATACACTTTTTAGCATGTAATTAACTCACCCTACCTTAATCTGACGCGCTCGAGATTGTCTGATGATCGATTTTTTTTTACTAATCTGATCCTTTATCCTTGACGCGCGTCCTTATATATGGGGCTCATATTTGGTGGAGGTACTCAAACGGGTACAAGGTATCCCCCTGTATATTAATCTGCCGCGCTTTAGTAAATCCCGAAATCCCTTCTAGGGCTCCCCTACCATTGAATTGTTGTAACTTCAGACTAAT
This sequence comes from Pyrrhia umbra, assembly GCA_963891755.1. Lineage (NCBI taxonomy): Eukaryota > Metazoa > Arthropoda > Insecta > Lepidoptera > Noctuidae > Pyrrhia > Pyrrhia umbra. The sequence continues at coordinate 3,982,274 of OY982923.1, read as the reverse complement.
ATTGAGCTATCACAATAACTTCGCTATAAGTAATTAATTAATATTAAATACAGTTACATTAATAGAACCTTACACGCACAGCTGGTCTCTAAGTAAAGCCATCAAATTAGTTTGTTACTTTTGTATAATAATTTAATAAACCACAATGTATCATGAATTTAACGGTAATTAATGAATATGTTGTGCCTACAATCTTGTTCGGACGTAATACCCACATCAGACCCTTGTCGAGCACCAGTTGGCTAACCAGAGCAATGTAACCTGCAATCTACGTGTCCCAAAATATTTGGAGGACATAATTTAATAATACTTGATAAATTTATATTTGTTTACATAAAGTGAGGTAGGTAGCGTAGGTAATATGTCTATGTCTATGTTAGCACATGAAAATATTTTATTCCTATTTTTACTAATTTAAAAGTAATTACTTCGAGTGTATTATAAAAAGAAGCTAACATTAAAACTTTGCAGTGTGCTGATACGTAATCAGGCTAACAACGGTTGGAGGAAAATTAATGGGATTTTTGCCTTAGCATTACAGTCGCGTAGGGTTCCCAACCGAAAAAAATATACGTAATATTTTTTTTTAATTAATGAATATTAAACAAATGTTATTCAAACCTAACAGACAGATATGTGTTGCTGGGGAGTTTGTTACGCCACTTCTTTTTAGCAAAAACACATAGGAAGTGGTGGAGGACGGCCGTTTTGGAGGCTGTATTTGGTAAATTAATTTGACCTTCGAAAAGTGCTGATTTTCCAAGCCTTTTTTGATTAAATGATTTCTGTTTTTTTTTCTTTAGCGCTTGTTGGTACGTGAATAATCCTTTCTGGCAGTAAAAACCATAATTTTCCAAACACTTTATGTTATTTGAATACTATAATATTAAAATGGATCGGACCACAAGGCAAAGCAGAGGCAGGCCTTACGCCAGATGGTTAAATGCGATACTTGAGATGACAGGCAGGCCAAATCTGGTTAAGCACAGCCAGCAACAAAGAGTACTGACACTACATGGAGGAGGCTTTTACCCGAAGCGGGTCCATGCAAACTACATAATCTATTATTAATATTAAAAGCACACTAGTACATTATTGGTTTTCTTTTTCAAGCCATGACATTGCACGGTAATAAATCAACTTTACTATTATTTGAACACAAAAGATGTGAAATTAATCGATAACAGTGATGAGAAAAACTGTGGTTCAATAACTACATCTAAGCTGGAACAACCGCGTTCCAACTAGCAGACTAGACAAACAAAAGCATGAATCAGCGAACAATAATATACATCGACAATAGCCTATAGACAATCGCATCACATATTATAGGTAGAAGCACGTAACTGACATCCGTAACGCAAGCGCGTAACAGGAAAATTTAATAGCACCTCGTACCAAAGATATTCGATAATGATTTAACTGCTAAATGAGGCGCACAGTATCGAGAATATGTAAAACATATTATGAAGAAAGTATGTTTGAACTATTTTTGATAGAAAACACACAAAAATAATATTTATCATCAGCCCATCCAACACTGGTCCATCGCTGGACACAGGCTTCCCCTAACGTGTGCCATATCGCCTGATCTTTGAGTATACTTACTTCATTTACAATGAGATTAGAAAAACTTCCAAACTCTTTTTGCAGCTTATTCAATCGATTTTGAGTTCTATTCCCTATTGATAAGGATTGAAAGGAAAATGTTACAATTACAAATATATTCTGCATCTGTTTTTGTCTTGTCACCTTAGTAATAGAGCTTTAAATCGTTTGAACAATCACTAAATAGGGTGCATTTAAATGTCTAATCTCATACTAAAAATGGAGTATAGACGTATCCAACTTCTGCCGGCCGGCTTTCGCAAAACGTCACTCTATTTTACCGAAAGGCGTTCTACTCTACGTTTGCCTAGCCGTGGTCACCAGTCATAAGCCCGAGAAGAAAAATAATATAGCTTGACTTAGTTTATTAATCATAATTAGTATGATTGCGTTTTCCTTATTTTAGGGAGCCATCATTCAATTCATTAGCGTGAGCCCGCCCGGGTTACTTCAGAAGTTATTATCTGTAATTTGTTAATGTGATCTTAGGCGCCGTGCTGTAATCGGTTTGTTTCTTTCAAACACCACTTTCACCAACATAACTTTTAGTATCGTGTTCCTAGTCCCTATTTGTTTGATATTCATAGAATAGCCAATTCTTCTTCATAGGATCCACTTTCTAGAACCGTTTACTGAGCTTCTAGTTTTGAAGATTTATAAATTACCTGTATCTATTGGTCTACAGCTACAAAGTAAAAAAATCTACTTTAACATTGATATTGAAATTTTACAAACGTTGATGCCGCTGTGCCGCCATGTACTATCTCTAATAAACAAAAACTGCGGATAGATACGTTATTGAAAATGGTATTGAAATTTATAGTTAATCATCAAATTCCTAGTAAAGCAATCAAACTAGCGAAACTAGTGTCACGGCTCTACAATCAAGAGTGAGTCATTGTATTACGGTCAAACGCACGACGCGACATCCGTAAACGGTGCGCACCGGTCCCTAAATACTGTCAGCAACGAGTGCGCCCACGCAGCAATAGTTACCAAACACGACCTCGTTATTATTACAAGCACCGCTATCTAAAATTCCGTAAAATTGGCTGGGCCGGGAATTAGTTAAATGACACTCATTTCGTAGCCTCGCCTGGATTCCAGGCATCAATTCCATAGAGAACAAAAGTCCGACATAATAACTTTCATGGGTTTAATAACCAGCCATCAGTGTTTAAATGACGAACATTAACCGTCACAGAGAGGTGGACGGTATTTAGCACTGTTTAATTCAAACTAATTGTCACAAAGTAAAAAAGTTTAACAATCCTCATCTATTATAATATTATAAAGAGCTACATTAGTACGAGTGACGAAAGTTGGTTATGACACTCGTCCTGGGATTTCAACTTTCAGTAATGGTTTCGAGTGTGATGAGGTCAGACTGCTGACCTATCTATCCCAATTCATAATTTGCTAGTTGCTAGCTCAGATTGTGATAAAAAAAGGTATTTCTAGTTGATTGTCGTCACTAGAAATCCGATAACTGAGACATAACTAATTCAAATCACTAATTCACCTTCGCTATTATCTAGTTATCAAGAAAATATTTTATTCTAGAGATAGAGTAGACAGATTTAAGGGAAATTCCGTATAAATGGATGGCGCCGATTTATTAAAATTTTATTAAAGTTCAGACCAAATATTTCAGCTATTCCCAGAAGATGGAAACAAACTTTGCTCTTTTAATGTCGTCGCCCACCTTTTGATAGGTTTCGGCTGGAAAACAAACTTGTGACATAAACTTACATTACTTTTCTTTCAAACATCGTCTCCCTGTTTGGGCGAACTGTAATTGAGTTAGGTGCACTTTTTAAAGACGAAGACTTACTTAATGTACTCTGTCAGTCTTGTTTGCGCAAATATCTACTCTTAACTAAGTTTGATGTCCTTTCACCTTGATGACTCATCATGAGCTTTTATTTAGCATGACTATTAAACCTTATTGACATTTGTGTATTATTAGCTGGCTGTTACCACTTTTACAAATGACACTACTAATAAGAGTCAATGGTTAATGTACGAATAACAAATCTAGGTAGCAATGCTGCTAATTATAAGGTTATGATAAGCCTTTGTTTAATTTTTTTTTAACAGAACTAACATAGAACAACCGTGCTTTGTAAGGAATTAAGGGTTTCGCTCGATCTTTGTTGTGTATTTTGATCTCGTTAGTCAAATAAATTGAATGGCTGCATTTTGTTGGCACGTTTCCCGTCTCACTGAGCCCACATTAGTGATTACACGACGCTGCTCGTCTCGTTGGCGACTTCAGAGAGCCTAGCCCAGTTCCTCATAATGCTAAACGAGCCATGAAGACTTTTAATTAATTTGTCACTCCGTTAGCTACGATGTCGTACGTTTTAAGCGAATAACACACGGAGGGGTGCGAGCCCGGCTCTCACGTTAATCTTTAATTAAAAATACACATTCAATCACACTTCCTATTATCCTTGCATTATAATATACAAGAACTTTTGACGTTATGCGTTTATCCTTCTCGGTGGTGATTAAGATTGATTTAACAGATTTTTTGCCGAGAAAATATAACAAACAGACCAATTCTTTCACATTTACCTACGATATTAATAATAAAGATTTTTATAAAGTATTTATTTAAAACTTAAACTAGCAAAAGATTTTGTATTCTTATCACATTCTATTTACAAGATCTAACTAGAGGAAAACAAAACGTTGAATAGATTGTATACAAGAAGTCATATCCAGAAAGTAAGTGAATAATGAGATGTCGGGGATGGTAGAGATGTAAAAGATATTCTGCTCCGACTTCAAATAAATAGGGAACAAGTCAAGAAGACTACGAAACTAGAGCGTATATATTTATATAGAAAATATTCTGAACTAGCTTCTGCCAGCGACTTCGTCCGCGTGGAATAGTGGTGCTCCGCTCCTATTGGTCTTAGCGTGATGATATATAGCCTATAGCCTTCCTCGATAAATGGACTATCTAACACTGAAAGAATTTTTCAAATCGGACCAGTGGTTCCTGAGATTAGCGCGTTTAAACAAAATGACAACATTTCCCTTCACTGCTCTGCTCCTATTCATTGTAGCGTGATGAAAAGTATACTATAACCATCTCAGGAGTATGACAAATAATTGTACCAAGTTTCGTTAAAATCCGTCGAGTAGTTTTTGTTTCTATAGAGTTTATACAGACAGACAGACAGACAAAAATTTTACTGATTGCATTTTTGGCATCAGTATCGATCCCTAATCACCCCCTGGTAGTTATTTTGGAAATATATTTCATGTACAGAATTGACCTCTCTACAGATTTATTATAAGTATAGAAGATATAGATAGATAACCAGAGGACAGAGGTACAGAATGCAATGGGTAGGTACGATCATTATCGTAGTCGCTAAAGTCAATGCTAAAATATCCCGGCCCGGACCATGACGTATCAAAGCAATATTGGGAAAATGAGACATTACCATATAGTCCATTGAAATGTTACATTTTTTAGGCCTAACCTTGCGTTTTTTAGAGGACGCAATTTTATTTTTTTGATGTGTAGGGGGGGTCAGTGTAAAGCTAAAACCAAGTTTGTGGGGTCGCCACCCTTGTCCCCCGGCCGCCATCTTGAAAATAGGGGTTGAAATGGTTTTTACGATATATCTCTTAAACTATTAATTTAATAAAAAAAAATTGTTAGCATTTTTTGTTGCAAATTAAATTCTCTACAACTTTGGTCCAGAAACTTTTTGTTATAAGCGAAAATGTTCAGAACCTTCAGGCCTTACTACCTGTTATTTCGTAGCGTTTCTTTATATTTTCTGAGAACATTTACCATAGAAATGTAAATATTTTTTTATACCATCAGAAAGTAGAGATTTCAACAAACAAAAAGATCACCGACTTTTTTTAAAAAAGTGATATTTTGACGCGAGAATTTTCGATTGAAAATTAGGGTGTTTTTTCGATATTAAGTCAAAATAAGGTTAAAAAATAATTATTTTAAATAAAATAAATTACAGTGTGTTTGGGACATAAAAAGGCAAGTTTTCACCAAATTTCGTGGAAAAAAAATAATTATTTATTTATTAAAAGATAAAAATTAAACTCCAAAAACTTGGTTTTTTGAATTTTTCACATAAATTTTGAGGTTATGTGAAAAAGTGTCAATACAAAAGTTGTAGGTCTTTTTATTACCTACAATTTTGCCATTTAACTTTTTTTCATAGGACTTGTAGTTTTGCCGGAAATTGAGATAAACCATTTTTTTAACTTTAACCCCCCTCTCCCCCCACTTCCCGACCTCAGATCGCCCGTAATTTATTTTTCCTATCATTTATATTATATTCTCCTCCTTTTCCAATGGGTTTCATCCTACTATTATTTTATTCACTTTTTACCGTTTTTAGAGGCTAAAAGCACTGGCCTATTACTTCGGAGCGCTGTAAAACCTTAGCTATTGACTTAATGAAAAATGTTTTACATAAAAGTTGTTCCTCGTAAAACGATCTACAAAAATGGTCTAATATATTTTTTTCGTAAAATGATAAAAAAAAGTTATATCGAAAAATATATATTTTTTTCTGGAATTCTGAACATTTTTGCTTATAACTTTTTTATTTATAGTTCTATGACAAAAAGTTGTGGATCAAAGTTGTAGAGAATTTAATTTGCAACAAAAATGACAAGATTTTTTTTAAATCAGATAAACAGTTTAGGAGATATATCGTGAAAACCTTTTCAACCCCTATTTTCAAGATGGCGGCCGGGGGACAAGGGTGGCGACCCCACAAACTTGGTTTTAGCTTTACGCTGACCCCCCCTACACATCAAAAAAATAAAATTGCGTCCTCTAAAAAACGCAACCCCAAATGTAACTTTTCAATGGACTAATACGTCACTTCTAACGCCGCCTTGTTCTTTATCCTGAACAGTGATAGCAAAAAACGACATGATACGGCCCCTGACTGACATTCAAATCAAACAAAAATAATATTTTTTATTAAAGCTTGTCTGTCTCATTAAATTCTGTTGTTCCATCCCATATCATGGCACCATCGCAAACAATAAAATTCGTTCATTTGAAGATGTTGTTGTGGTGAATAAAGTGAGCAGTGAACGTGACCGGAATGAACCTAACGATGAATCCACAAAAGAAACATGTGGAACCAGATTAAGATTTCGAAAGCCCGTAAACTATTTAATTTGCCTATTGTAATTTGACTTTGCAGAGTTTGATCCAAAATCTCATTAAATATTTCACAACACGTAACTCGAAAGTTGTTTTGTTGATTCTACGGCTTTTGTTTTTCGGATGGGAAATCATCAAATGACCCCCGCCATCCATGTTCCTACCTTAGCATTTTGTATTCCGGGACGCGGTATTTCTTTCAAACGTCCCGCAGCGCTACAGCTGCTTTTTTTCAAGTTTTGTTGCTCTCTGTATTCACAGATTCGCACTGACTAATAATTACTCCAATTCCATCTGTTTTCCGCGGTTTCCCCCGTTTAGGGAAGGATAAAAACTACCCTATGTCCTACCCCAGGGTTCAGTCCCCATGGCATTCTCTGAGAAGAGACATTTACCCAACATTGGGATTATAAACCGGCGAAACTCACTGATTCAATAATAAAATGTACCTACCTAACTATGCTCAACTGCTCATGACAGGAAGGAACTATGCTTGAGTTCCGTTTAAAATAGCATAGCAACTTGCCTATTATCCTGAGACTACAGTTAAGTATTTAATCTCTGAAGTTATTAATCTCGATCAATACATATAATATTCCCAATCTGCCCTCCTGCATAGTAGAGATTCTAGAGATAGCATACATAAAAAACCGGCCAAGAGCGAGATGGACTCGCGTACCGAGGATTCAGGAAGTTAAACTATGCGTAGTTATGTCCCAACTATTTTGTTTTCCCGACCGCATAATTAAGATTACTTGTAAAGGAATTTTGCTGATTACATTTCTGTCGTAGTGTAAATTACACTACGACAGAAATTGGGGCACACACAAATTACATAGTAGGTATTTTTTTATACTTCAAACTTCAAACTTCAAATATTTATTGCGATCATGAGTAGATACAGATGTTATAAAAGGTAAAGGTACATACATGATACCCTGTTAGGGCGCAGCAATACAATTTAATATAAAATTACTTACACACTATTTAATTATTAGTAAACACTATTTAGTTATTAAGTTATTAACTATTTATTAGTCTTTTTAATTAATCTTGTTTTATAGCTATATATATATATATATATCTCTATTTATATATATATTATTATACTTATTTATACCTATTTTATTATTTTATCATTATACTTATATTATTTACTTTAACATATTACAATTAAATTATTTTTTATATATCACACTGTCTTGTAGTTTAGTTCTGTCCTCGAAAAATTCTTTTATACTGTAATAGCATTTTTTGATCAAGTATATTTTTAATTTATTTTTGAATATATTGAAGCTGGAGGTTTCTTTTAGTTGTTGAGGTATTTTATTGTATATTTTAATACACATTACATATGGCCCAGAATGAAATATAGATAACTTTGATGTCGGTAGTGCGAGCGAATTTTTATTTCTTAAGTTACGAGGTTGTGAGTAATGGTCTTTTTTTAGGGAAAATAGATGAGTATGTTTCTTGACAAATAGACAGATTTCAAAGATGTACATAGATGGTAATGTTAGTATGCCTAGTTCAATGAAGTGTGGCCTGCAGCTATCCATTCCGTCGATGTTAGCGAGGATTCTTATGCATTTCTTCTGCAATCTGAATAGAACATCTGCGTTTGTGCTATTACCCCATAGTATTATACCATACACAAGCCAGGAGTGAGCATATGCATAGTAAGCAGCGATTGCCGATTTTAGGTCTGTAGTTTTTTTTAATTGGAGTAAAGCATATGTGAACCTGGATAGTCTCCCGCTTATGTTATGAATGTGGCATTTCCAATTTAGGTTAGTGTCTATGTGTAGGCCTAATAGTTTAAAAGAATCAACGCATTCTATTGTTGTGTTATGGTGGGTATAGTTGATTACTAGTGGACGTTTTTGGTATGGTTTGAACTGCATAATTTTGGTTTTAGTGAAGTTAACTTTAAGGTTATGGTCTTCGAGCCACGCTACAATTTCAAAAAGGGTTTCATTAATTTTCGTGTTTAAATCTAATATGTTTTCACATGGGAATATTACTGATATATCGTCAGCAAATAGGATACTTGGTGAATCTATGATCTTTGGAAGGTCGTTTATATATAACAGGAACAATATACAACCTAGTACACTGCCCTGTGGGATGGAGTTTTTTATAGCTATCTTTTTTGAACGGACGTGTGATATTTCACCGGTTTGTGAATTAAGGTGTTCAATTTCAACAAATTGTGCGCGAGAGTTTAGATAAGAGGAAAACCAATCATAGGCAACACCTCGAACTCCAATACCTTCCAGTTTATTCAGCAAGATGTTATACGAGACCCTGTCATAAGCTTTGCTCATATCTAGCAGAATACTTATAGCATATTTTCTGTCGTTTATGTAGTTGAGAGCTTGTTGGATGTATCGGTATACTGCATAGGTGGTGGATCTGTTTTTTCTGAAACCGTTTTGGTTTTCATCAAAGATGTTAAATTTCTCGCAAAATGAATAAAGGCGTTTTGAAATTGCGGTTTCTATTATTTTTGCAAAGGTGGGTAGAAGGGCTATTGGACGGTAGTTTGTGCAGTCGGTTACGTCGTCTTTTTTGTGTATTGGCTTTATGATGGATATTTTAAGTAAGTCCGGGAAGATACCTTCTGAGAATGATTGATTTGTCAAATACACCAGTGGCAGCACGAGTTGTTCTGCACATTTTTTTATCAGTGTGGGAGGGAGTTCGTCATGACCGTAGCTTTGTTTGTTTTTAAGGTTTTTTATTATGGAGAAGATTTCAAGGGGGTCGACTGGTGTCAAGTATATGGAGTTCTCCGAGCGCGTTAGGACTGGGCGCCCTGGTTGGTTACCAGGTGTACCTCCAACCTTAACAAAGAACTCATTAAATGTATTTGCTATTATATTAGGCTCATCTGTAACTTTATTTTGAACTTTTAATTTAATATTATTTCTTATCTTTTTCGTTGTCTTATTTGTACGTTCTTTTATGATTTGCCACATTGTTTTTGACACGTTATCACTTTTTTTAATTTTTTGTATATAATGTAGTCTTTTTGATTTATTTACGCATTTTTTTAGTATGCTTTCATATTTTTTATAATAGCTTTTTAGAATAGGGTTGTCGTTTAGTGTTATAAATATTTTAAGTAGACGTTTTTGTTTGCAGGATGATTTTAGTCCGGAAGTTAGCCATGTAGTTTTACGTTTATTTTTTATTTTTGTTCGCGTTTTAGGAAAACATTTATTTAATATATTATTTATTGTATTGTGGAAAGCTTCGTAATTAGTGTTTACGTTATTGTTTTTAGTGATAATTGTTTCCCAGTCTATTTTTCCTAGTTCTGTTTTGAAATTTAGTGTATTTTTGTCGTTAAATATTCTTTTATTTATGTACCAGATTTTCCTATCAGTAGATAACATATTATATTTACTGAGTAGTATACCTTTATGGTCTGAAATTCCGTAATCATTAACAGTTATTTTGGTATCCTTCACGTCAAAGTTTGTAAAGATTAAATCAATACAGGTGGCACTAGTATTTGTTATTCTGGTTGGTTCTTTAATTTGTTGATGGAAGTTGAAGCTTTTCATTAGGTTTAATACAGATAAAGTTGTTTGGGAATTTTCTAAGATATTAATATTAAAGTCTCCTCCTATTATTGTGTCTTTTTTACTGTCTTTTAACAATAATAAGTTTAAGAGTTTTTCGAGTGAACTATAAAATATATCTGGATTTCTATTTTTTTGAGGCCAGTAAACAACTACAATTACAAGATTTTGTTTGACTATTTCTATTGCACATGTTTCAAATATGAACTCGACCGTTATATCATCTATGTCTTTACGTTTTGTGAATTGTATATTTTCATGCAATAATATACATACGCCTCCTCCTGCGTAGTTTTGTCTGCAGTACGATGATGCCACAGTAAATCCATCCAAGAGTAGTGAATCTACTTTATCTTGCGTGATCCATGTTTCAGTGATGCATAGTGCCTGGATAGATTGTCTGTCTTCTATGATTGATTGAAGTAGATGTGTTTTGTTTTTTATACTACATACATTCTGATAAATTATTTCGAATTGACTATTTTGACTATTAGAATGTGTTGTTTTGGGCTTGTTCCTTATATGCACGTTGGGTTTGGCCACGAAATGTCCGGTTAGTATGTTATATGTTGGGGTTGTGTTTGCGAAAGGAATAGTTCTTTGTTTCATCCGGTATATTTGTTTGTGAATGTGAATGATAATCCGTGTTGCCTGTAGCAATTATATTATTTTCTTGGTATGTCGAATTATTGCTTTGTTGATGTTTGTAGTTGTTTTGTTCTATAATCACTTGTTTACCATCTATAAATAATTTATTGTTTCTAATGATTGCATGTAGGCCATTTTTTCTAGCTTGAATAAGTTTGTCTCTCATTTGTGCTCTCTCTTTGCGTGCGTTTGCATCTAGGAATTCGGATATAAATAATCCAGTTCCTTGAAAGCACTCGCTGTTATTGATTAAATACTTAGTCATTCTTTTACTGAGTAATTCTATAACTAGAGGTCGGTTCTTTATGGCCTTTCTGCCTACTCTGTACATGAGTTCTATGTACCCAGATAGGTCCACGTTTACAATATCGCGAAACAGTTCTATAAGCCGGTTGTGGAGTTCGCTTTCTGGCTCTTTGTAATATTCTGCGAGGCCATAGAGCACAAGTTTTTTATGATTTATGTCAGGACTACTTAGTGTTCGGGGTGTTTGTATTTGTATCGACAGTTCTCTTAATTCCATTTTTAAGTTTTCATTTTCGATGCGTAATTCTTCTAATTTATTATTAATACTTTCTATTTCCTCTATTCTATCGTTGTTTTGTACTGTTAAATAATTTGTTTTGTTATTAAAATCCTCTCTTAATTCGGCTATGGCTTTTTTTATTTCAGTTTGTATTGTACTCTGCAGTTCTTCTATGATTGACTTGTTATTTTCTTTTAAGCGCAGTATTATTAATTCACTAAGACTTTGTATAGTTACATTATTTAGGATTTCTACGTTTTCTTGTGTTCTCAAGGTGTCACCTAAGAAACTCAAGTCTTCAGAGCATGTAGTTTCGTTGTTCATAGATGTTGTTGTTTTTCTCATGGTAACATTATTTTCTGGAGTTTTGGTTACATGTTGGGTATAGTCAGGTGCTCTCGGGGAACATATAGGGGTATCAATGTTTCCTGTCTTAGGTATTTTGCATATGCAGGTCTGGCATTTCCATAATTTTCTAAGTTCCAGGGTCATTGTTTTAGTATAATAGTCTTTCTGGATACCAGCACACTCCAGGTCGTATCTACACTTGCATAGTGCACAGGTGAGATTTTCTCTGATAGGCACTTTTTGTTGACATCCTGCGCATAATTGTGTGGGAGCCATCTCAGCTTTTTTTTTTTTTTTTTTTTTTTTAGTATTGTCTTGTCAAAACTACTGGTAGTGACCTCTAGTATGCAGTAGTGGTACTACAGGTTGAATATTGAGTTGGTGTTAGTAGTCCTAACAGTTGCCAATAGATGGCGTGAATTCATAATAAGTCGAGGATGACTTCGTAGATTTGTTTTTGTAAATTAGAAATTATTTAACAATATTGTGTAAGATTTGGTACCTTTCAGGTTTTTTCTTCCTATTTGTTATGGAATGTTGCTTTTCCAGTAGAATTTTTATCACTTTATGCACTATTTTTTGAATTTAGTCACCGTTTTTGTCCTAAAAGTTTTTGAACAGTTTTTGTGCTTTTTCTTGGATATTCCTCAACTTCTTCAATAACACACACTTTATGTCACATATACTTTCACTTAAATACTGTTTCTTTGTGAAATGTTCATTAATACATTATTTATTGAATTTAGTTTACGCAGCTATTTGTTTACTTTTCGCGCTCAGTGTTGCCAGTTATATATACTGTTCACACATAAAAAGTTTCACTGCAATGCTGCTGTCCGCGACACTTTTCTTGTTCCCATCACATCCACATCCATCATGTTTACACACAGTAACTCACTGTATACACCAAATGTACGGTGTACGATGTCGTATCGTAAATACAACTTAAAATGTGTAACATAGAATCCTCCAATTAGAATCATTGTTTTATTTTTCCTGTACAATATTTGGGTTAATGTCTAACTTACATTGTGGGTCAGTCCTAATAACTCTTGCTGGAAAAAATACAGTCTTTCCTAGTAAAACAGCAAATCATGTGCTTTAACAGATTCTACCCATTTCATCCAAACAATAATCAAAATTAACCGACATTATTTTGATATGGAACCAACACTTTGCCATACACTTGTAATGCAAACTTGGAAAACATGCTAATCTTATCAAACAATCATATTATGTTGAGTCATTTGGCTAGATGAAATACTTCAGTGTTATGTTATGTTACGGAGGTACAGAGGCTAAATAGGTACCTACAAGGCCACAATGGAGCTGAGATTAGCTCTAATTGTAAATGTTTTCCATATGGGAAAACCCACCCATTTTTTTTTGGAATTAGCAATGGTCTAAGCTGGACTTATAAGTGTAATGTAGATTTAATGCTATTTTCAAACAAAACCTTATTGCAGATAAATCTGTTGACATAAATATGTTCAAAATTATCTTCAGTTGTTTTTATGTTGATCACTTAATTATTTTTTAATTAATTATTAGTGCAAAAGTATGTCTGTTAGTTGTGCTCTTGCCATTTAATCATAAAGAGAATTTGAAGAAAAAAATTGTGGACAAGACTTACATTGTCTAGTGAAGGACTAGATCCTTTTTACATTAATTTCTTCTCTATGCAGGCAATGAAGTACTTTCTAGAGGATACAACTTCATACTCTAAAGCTAGTGCATACCAACCGTTTCCCATTGTATAATAAATTGAGTGAACTAAATTGGTAGAACATCAAGGTCAATTTATAATCATTTTGAAATAAGTTCTAGTGAATCTTGAATGAAGTGGCATACCTACAGCTGCACTTTCCTTGTCTGCACTACATCCATTTTTTATCATTCATAATTGACCAACAATTTTGCCCAATGGTATACCATCCTCGGTCAGAATCAGCCCAAAATTTGCACAAATGGGTTTACAAAACAGTTTGTTGCGAGCCAGTTACTAGGTTAGACATATGAGGCAGTTTATGACATCACTGTCACCATGTAATTATTTATCATTAATATTATTTTGTACTGCCTCACAGTAGTTTTCTGATTATATTCATTCTTTTATTCTTTGATGAATATAAAAGAAAAAAAGCAAAAGAGATTACTTTTATTTAAAATATTAGTTGCATAATTTGCAAATGGATTGGTTTTTCCTCTATGTAGTAAGGTACCATTACAAACAAACATAAAGAATGATGTGTCACATGAATACTTCCTCAAATACAATAAACCTGTTCATATGATAAGTTTCCTCATCATGGACAGTCAAACATTACCTATAAGTAGCACATTTTCTTTAAAAAATACTCACTATTATTTATAATAGTCTAATAAGCCTATTTTGGCTATTAAACTGTTTTGTTTCAAACTTTATTTTACCTTGACAGAATGGGAGCTAGTCTATTTTTAAAGTTTTATAAGTGTTCTTGGGTTTTTCCAATATTTATAAGCAGCAAGGAGTCTAAATGTGTGCCCAGTTTATGACAACATGATCACTCTCATTATTACTTTTAATGTTGCAATCTAAATATTGCCAAGAATTAACTCTTACAAGGAAATTGGTGTTAGGTTGTTCTTTTTACCTTAAAAATCCAAAAGTGCCTGTCTGTCTGGTACTGTTTCTGAAATTGCTGAACCGATTCAGATGCAATTTCGTATGAACATAGATGTGATACTAGAGATGGTTGTGGCCTATTTTTATCTCAAACCGAATGTGTAAAGTAGTTCTTTGTCACATAATAGACCATCTTATCTTACATAAAGCAACTGCTACCTTTTTATACAAATTAGCAGGAAATACTTCTATGTTTCTACAGTACTCGGTGGGCCTAAAATCTACTGGTTACTCTGCTTATGATCACAGAATAAATTAAACAAAACAAAATTAATTGTTTAATGATTTTAAGCATGAGCTGTTATGATATTCATTAAAACTCCTCGGAATTACTCACATTTAATTGGTACTTTATCAATAGATCTGTTTAACCAATCTTAATCATAGTAGGAATTTCAATAAGATACTTAAGATATGATAAAGACCATAGCATATTGTTTTAATATGTAAAAACTTAAGCAAAAAGATGTTAACCTAAACAATATAATCAAAACAATAGTTGAGCACACACCAATAATAATTAATTAGTAATTTCTTTTGGCAATTTTAAAGTTTACTAAAATTTTATTACCAAATCCTCAGTTACAGTGTAATTGTAGCTACTAGCTTGGTACAAACTGCAGTAGGTATGCAACATAATCTCTCAAGCTGCAGTCGTTCGAACGTAATCCATTGCAATACTTACACAACCATGCCATAGGCGCCTTCGCCGATATACTGCAGATTAGTGTACCTCGGCCCCACTTCGAACACCTGGCCCCGAATGATCTCCGCGTTGGGATTACTGCTCGCGGCACCTGCAGCCTCGGCCATCGCGACACAGAAGGAAGCCACTTAACCAACGTTAACAATACTGAGTTCAGCATAAATTTATTACACACGGGCGACACAAAACTGCCGATTCTTCAGTCCACATTAACAGCCAAAACAAATTACTAATCGACCTACATTATCCACTACCCGAACAAATCATCCACTTGTCACTAGCTTATCATTCTCGCTTGCCTCTTTGCCCGACTTCTCATGGACACTCCCGTATAGACGCAGTACCGTTACAAAATGAACTCGATTTTTTCATCTCTAGCAGCGTGTTCCATTTGTATTATAACATCTTTTCTATTTTATCATTCTATTTCCTTCTAATAGCCCGTAACGAAAAGAGAAAGAGCTATCCGTTTTCGAAAGCACAATAGTCCACACTAGCCTTTATAGTAATCTTTTGCATTTATTATTACATAAAAAAATATTGGGATTATAGTTTTAGTTTTTTTTAGTATCACAAATGAAATAGATTCCTTTGATTTAATTATTTACACATAGCACCTCAAATTATGTTGTTAATATTTTGCCAGAGCGAGAATATCATTCCTAAGGAAGATTACCTAAGTCAGTTATGTCAACGTCCAGTAATCTGTCATTCTGTCAAGATTGACATTGACACTGACATCTGACAAATTTTGTTGACGTTAACGTTATGGTTCGGTCAGAGATGCCAGATCGTCCCAAAAGGGACGATTTTTGTCCGTTTAGACATATTTACGTCCCTTCGATGTCCGTTCATATATTCCGTCCTTTTTTCGTCCCTTTTCAAATAGCCAACTACATTAATTTACTTTCTTATTACAAAAACAACAAAACGCTGTTTTAAAAAGAACCATAATGCGTAAAACTTGTAAACAAGAAACGCACGGTGTGTGAATGAAACCACAGATTACTTACACTACAGATGTGATAGTTTTTACTTTTGCTTAGTTTCCAAATGGTCCGTTTAGGCACTGCAGTCGCAATCAAAGTCAAATTGAGATGACAGTTTTAGCTGTATAAACATAATCTGAATATGTGGCATTATTGATATGATCTATCTAGCTAGTCCCTAGTTGTCCTCCCCAGTGACGCCCTAAGCCGAGGTTCTTTTCCCACATTAAATTAGGAATATCTCTGCTTAGCAAAACCTACAGAACCTCTCGCCAGATATTATTGCTTGCAAAATCACAGCAAATCTTTTGATTAGCTCTTCATCCAGCCCGGTAATAGCTGCAGTTTTATTGGGAAACTCGAAAAAATTATTGCTGTTTAATTATTGCTTTTTGGTATTTTGGTTGTACGAAAAGTATTAAAACTCATTTTGTGTTCCTAAATATCGAGCTAATAGTTGTTTAAGTATGGGTGTACTATAAACCTCTGCCTACTCCTTCGGGGATATAGGGGTGATGCTATTTTATGTTACGAGTTTTTCCACAACTTCGAGGATTTAAAAAAAAACCATAAAACAGAGTATGCCAAAAAACATAAATAATTAGTACTATAACTACCTGTAAGGTTATTATGGTTTTTCTTGCCCCTTTAAGAGATAATTAGATTTTTCATATTGGCTTCATACATTTTTTTCGTTAAAAAAATTATAATTCCGTCGTCTTTGGGCAGAATTAACTCAGTTATCATTTTTAGGTTTCCGTAGTCCGACAAGGAACCCTTATAGTTTCGCTATGTCCGTCTGTCTGTCTGTCCGCGGCATAGCTCCGAGGTTCTTGTTACCAGGAAGCTGAAATTTGATTTGGATATGTATATTTGTCACGCCGAGAAAGTGTTAAAATAAAATTTTAAAAAATATTTTTTTTGGGTAGCTCCCAAACACGTTAAGTGGGGATGAATATTTTTTTCACGCATACCCCTTTCTGTGGGGTATCGTTAGATAGGTCTTTCAAAAATATTATGGGTGTGTGATGACCATTTTTTGGTTAAGCGAGCCATTTGCGAAATATCTAGCTTTTCAGTGCAATTTTTTGTTCGATACGAGCATCCCCCCTCTAACTTTTGAATGGCTATACCTAGAAATGTGAAAAAATTCACAGACGTAGCACATGTAATGAACTTACAAGGAAAACTATCATGGTTAAGTAGGCTTAACCGGTTACAGAGTTATAGTCGACTAAGACTTACTACGGAACCCCACTGCGCGTGGCCCGACACGCACTTGGCCGGTTTTCTATATTCTAACAACTAATAGAAGCGATATCCAGCAAAAAATCTAGCACTTGCAAATTGAAATCCCTACGTCTATGAAAGCCGATTTTCAGCCCACCGTGTGCCGTTTGTTTTACTATTTGCAAATGCAAGGGTGAAAAGACTTTACAATAAACCGAAAAAGATCAAGATGGAAAGCGGAACCCGCCTCAACACCAATACTTTAGTATCATTCAATCGTATCAAATATATCGTATCGTAAATTCGTAACAAATTAGTATTTCTCCAGCCGTCCTTTTTGTCCAAAAATCGTCCTATTTCAGGTAGTGAATCGTCCGAAAGTCGACGAAGGTACTGGCAACACTGGGTTCGGTTTGCATGGAAATGGAATAGCAACAGTAGTTTTTTTGTAAATTTTATAAAATACTATAACTAATCATATGTACCGTAAGCATTATTTTTTGTGCTCGACTTGTCGGACAATGTAATGTCCTTAATCCGTGGTTTACATGGAGTAAAGGTGTAACGCCCAGATTGACCTCGTCCACTGAAATCGAAGGACTATCGTGCAAATAATTTAGGTATGTCGGTTTGGTCAGCCAGTACAGCTGGGAATAATTACCATTCCGCACTGCCAGGCGGTCAATACGGTTCCTCTAATAACTGGTGTCCAAAGTTAAGCAAGGTATGATATAACTTTAGTTGCATGTAGTGCTGCATTTGTTTTGCTTAGATATACATAATTTGATTGCAAATGACAACTATGACTGTTTACTGTTAGATGTCTTATTAGAATATCAGTCGTGTGGTAATGCGGCGCACTTTACACGTGCGCTTAGTAAATATGCTTTAACAATTCTTCATTTAATTATTATTGTGATAAAAGTAGTGAACATTTCTTAGACTTTTGAGTGTATTCATAGTGATTTATAATATAAAATTGGGGCTTTTGTGTTTCGACCATTAGCTCTAACTTTGAAGGGTATGACTTCAGTATTATTATACTGCCTGAAATGCTATCTATGTTACCTAATTCATATTATATTTAGTACAATATGATAGTTATCTTGCTTTTCCATGAATTATTTATTTGAATGTATGTTTTTAAAGAACTATGTACATGTAATGTTTAATTAATTAATTAATACATAAAATAGATATCTATCTGTACATTGTATGCATGCAATAATCATGTGTTTACAATTTTATTGACATTTTTATTTTGTTCTGCAAGGTGTGGTTGACAGGTTTTTAGCGAGCATTTTGATCAGTTTTGACGCACTGAAACGGAAGATACAACTTATCATTTTCTAACAAGAGTGAGTTTACAATGGTTGTTATTGGATCAAGGGTTTTAGTCATGTTTTGTTTAGAAATCCATATATCACATTATATTTTTAACTACTTTTTCTACTCCATACTTCTATGGATAACTTTATAATTAGGTATAACTTTGAGGACAGAAAATCACTGTTTTGTCTTTCCGGTTTTGATCACAATGTAATGTTGATAATAGTCTTATCAAAAAAAAAACTGAAATAAGTTGATATTATAAGCATACTATTTTATATTTTATAATAACAAATATTTTTGCTCTTATCAATGAATATGCACATTCCAATTTAAGTTAGTCAATCTATATCATACAGAAATTTTGTAGTCTACTGCAATGGGCAAAACTTAGGCCATACATTTATAATTAAATAATGTGCTATATGGATGACAATTTGGCTGGTATTAAGGCTTGGTATAACTGCTTCCAAAATAACACTGATTGAAATTTTCCACTACCTAATTCAATTACATGTA
Source organism: Pyrrhia umbra (assembly GCA_963891755.1). Lineage (NCBI taxonomy): Eukaryota > Metazoa > Arthropoda > Insecta > Lepidoptera > Noctuidae > Pyrrhia > Pyrrhia umbra. The sequence continues at coordinate 3,962,943 of OY982923.1, read as the reverse complement.
TCTCATTATACTAAATGAATACTGTGTGAAATTACTTGTTCTTATAAAACAAAAGAGGCTAAATAACATCTTTTGGTTATAATATTCCTTATAACCCACTGGCTGGTGAGGTTGCTATTTGCTTGGCTGACATGACTGTGTCTAGATAAAGTCATCAACTGGTTGGCCTCAAAAGAACAAGCCACATTAAATGGCAATTCATTAATTTACATTTTTTCTTCCAAAGAAGGTTGTGGGTCTATCTCTTAGAGGTGTGTTGCTTTCGCCTGCACCTGTATCAACTAGATATGCTAAGGGTCATTGGTTTCTCTTTAACCTTATATTTGAATGGTGATCATTTTTGTGGGTTATGCACATACATGGGCAATTTCGTGTAATAGTGTCCATATGATCGGTCAAACTTATTCACTAAATATAAAATTCACAACTGTCGTATTATTTATTTATTTAGTAATAGTACTGTGTGCGATTTTTAACCGACTTCAAAAAGAATGAGGTCCTAATTTCGTCGGTTTTTTATGTATGTTCACCGAATTCTCTGTCAATTGTGGACCGATTTTGAAAATTCTTTTTTTTGTGTTTGAAAGAGTATAGGCGAATTGGTCATATTGATTAATTTTGTCATGATTTGATAATGAATTCAATTTGTATTGTCTTTTACATTCACTTCGCCATAAATATACAGATTGGATATCAGTATTCAATCTACCTGCTTCATATTTAAGAGGAATTAGGATGCGCTTCAAAAAATTTAAGAACCCTAGAGATAATTATGAATATAAACTCCTGGACGAACGCGCAAAATTTTATATTAAGGACTGTTACAAAACGTATTTAGCTAATACCGAAAAAAATATCGCTCAAAACCCAAAATACTTCTGGACCTTTATAAAAGCAAAGAGATCTAAATCCATTGACATTCCATCCACAATGTATTTGAACCAGAATGTTGCATCATCTGGGGAAGAAATTAGTAAACAGTTTGCCACACATTTTTCTTCTACTTTCATACAGCCAATTAGCCCTATTGTTACAAGTACCGACGATCACGATTTCACTCAATTATCCTTATGTAAAATTACTTTCACTGAAAGAGATGTGAATAAAGCTCTAAATAAATTAAATATTTGCAAGGGCCCAGGACCAGATGGTCTTCCGCCATTGTTTGTGAAAAAATGTGCAACTAAGCTATCCTTGCCGCTCCAACTGATTTTCAATAAGTCAATAGAATCATCTAGATTCCCCTCACAATGGAAAATCGCTAACGTTGTCCCTATACATAAAAAAGGAGAAGCCAACAATATTATGAACTACCGTCCCATATCGTTGCTCTCAGTCTTTGCAAAATTGTTCGAATCGTTGGTATGTCCTATATTAACGTCCCACATTAAAACTCAGTTAGCCCCCCAGCAGCACGGATTTTGTACTCGGAAATCTACCACCACTAATTTAGTACACTACATTAACGACATTAGTAAATCTTTAGATTCCCGTACACAAGTAGATTCTATTTATACCGATTTTAGTAGTGCCTTTGACAAGGTAAATCACAATATATTAATTAAAAAGCTCTATAACTTTGGTATATTCGGCCAGTTACTCAAATGGTTTGCGTCTTATCTTTCTGAACGAAAACAAAGAGTGGTGGTTAGGGGTTACGAATCACCGCTATACCTCTCTACTTCTGGTGTACCGCAAGGATCTCACCTGGGACCAATTCTTTTCCTAATTTACGTGAATGATATTGTTCACTCCATAAAGCATTGCAAATGCTCTATGTTTGCTGATGATTTGAAATTATATAAGGAAATCAAAACGAGCGCAGACTCATTCCTTCTTCAGAACGACCTAAATGCAATACACGATTGGTGTCTGCTAAATAAAATGACTCTCAATGCAAGTAAATGTTACCACATGACTTTCACGCGAAACAAGAACATACAGCCAAGATCCTATACGTTAAATGGCTCAACTCTGCAGAAAGTTGACACAATCCGCGACTTAGGTGTCCAACTCGACAGTAAACTGTCCTTCATTAATCACATAGATGCAATTGTTGCCAAAGCTTCAAAAATGTCCGGCTTTGTAAAGAGAACATGTTCTACATTCCAGTCAACAATTACACTTAAACTACTTTATAACACCCTTGTTAGAAGCATTTTAGATTACGCATCTCCAGTCTGGAATCCCTCGTATCGTATTCATATTAATAGGATTGAACGAATACAGAAGAGCTTTACGCGGTACTTGCGCTTTAGATGCTCTAGTTGTCCACGTGACGCCAATTATCCCCAGAGACTTGCCTTTTTCAAAATGACATCACTGGAGCATCGTAGAAACCTAACAGATCAAATTTTGCTGTACAAAATTGTCCATAATTTGGCCAATGTACCCGATTTGTTATCTGAAATAAATATCGCTGTACCTAGACATGCCTCAATCAGAACCACACGCAAAATAAATACATTTGTAACATCCTCGTTTAAGACCAATCTCGGTAACACAGCCCCCATAAATCGATTTATGACTAATTATAATAAGCTGAGCATCTCCAACCAGAGCATCGACATCTTTTCAAACACATTTTCACAGTTCTGTAAGCACCTCACACCTTCTGACGAACTAAATGGTTTTTTGTAAAATACTTAACCAGCGTTTGATTAAAATCAAGCACATTTTTAATAACAATATTTTTTCTCTCTCATCACCCACATATTAATAAAAAATATTGCACTCGCTAACAAAATCTGCATCCTAATGTCATTATCGCAACTTATGAACATTATCTAAAACATGTTAATGTATAATTACTATCCTAATAATTATCCACTTCAATGCAAACTTAAACAACTGTCACTATATATTTTATTTTCTCCTTGTACGAAAACTTGTAGATCTCCTGTAAATGAAATTAATTCTATTTTATTATACAGAAATATTAAGCTTTTTTGTAAATGCTGTGTACTTCTATAAGTGGCAAGTCTACCATAATCCATAAAATTGTTAATATAATTATAATGTGTATGTTTAGTAGATAAGTCGTTGAAGTACCTTAAATAAATAAATAAATAAATAAATAAATATAATTTCCTTCATTTATTTTCAATAACTTGATGGGTTGGCTTTAATGAGATGGTATGTTTTTTGTGCTGGTCGTCTCTGGGGTTTCTACTGCTTTGTTTGTTTTGCCTCAGTCAACGTAAGCCTGACTCAAATTACGATTAAATTACCCACCTACATACCTACTACTTGGCGTTTTTGTTTTATGTAGTATTATTGTATTATACATATTATACCCACCTGTAAATAATTATTTTCATTTTGTGTATTTTTATTTCGAGTGCAATTATAACAATTGTTGGGTTTTATACATGACATATCATTATAGGTACTAACGTGTGTCATGTCCTATTTATACAAATTGATGAAGCACCTCTACTCAATTTCGATGTTTTGTCAATGACTATAGACTTAAAAAAAAACATATTTCCGATATTGTTTTTTACAATCTAAAGTCTATTCCAAATCCCTGTGGGTAGTGTTTATCATGTTTCTCCCATTAAGCACATCCTAAATCATTCTAATAAGCAAAACATACAGGGTGTTGGAATATTATTTGTGAATTAAGATATAAATGTTAATGTGTGATGATATCGGTAGCAGCATAATTGCGTGATGTCGGGCGAGACTCCGATTCAGTCAGCGGACGGGCTGCACACGCCTGCCTACCTGTCGTGGAGGAAGCTTCAGCTCAGCAGGGCCAAGCTCAAAGCCTCCAGCAAGACATCAGCACTGCTCTCAGGATTCGCTATGGTAAGTCAACCAAGTATATTATCACGTTGAGAAGTTTAAAAAGATCCTTATCTTTGTAAACGACTTATAACTATGTGCGGTGCGCAAAGTGCATTGTGAATTTATTGATTAATTGAGTAAAGAAATATAATGGCATGATGGCATGGCAAGAAAACACAACTTTAAAAAAAACGGTCGTCAAACGCTTTTAAAATGACGAATATCATTAGTAGTAAATAGGTATAGCGTTTGGTGTGTGCGAATTTGCGATAACATAATGGGTATGCTGAATTGATGCAGGTTTTATTTGATACGTCAGTAGAGTTCCCTTCAATTGTCAAATATAGTATTAAATGTAAGTCTTTTTTATTTCAACAAGCAAACATTTAAAATTTAAAAAACCACCTACACAAAAATGCCTTACATCATTTTGGAAAAGACCTCTTACAGTGCTAGATCGATATTAACCAAACATAGCTGAACCATCGTAAGGAAACTGGCTTTCAAATGAAAAAAAACGTCCATCCGTTTGAGAGCTACAATGCCACAGACAGACAGACATCGACGTCAAACTTATAACACCCCTCTTTTTGCGTCGGGGGTTAAAAAGAGAAAAGATCATTAAACGTACTTTCATTGTCACCAGGTGGCGATGGTAGAAGTGCAACTAAATCCGCCTGAAAACACTAAAGTGCCTAACGAAATGCTAGTAGCTTTCACAGTGTGTACCACACTACTGGTAGCTGTCCATATGCTAGCTCTAATGATAAGCACGTGTATACTGCCGAACATAGAAGCCGTTGGTAATCTCCACAGCATATCCCTCGTCCACGAATCACCGCACGAACGACTCCACTGGTACATAGAAATAGCGTGGGCCTTCTCGACCCTCCTAGGGCTGATATTGTTCCTCATAGAGATAGCAATACTCTGCTGGGTCAAGTTCTACGACCTGAGTCCGACGGCGGCATGGTCCGCCTGCGTCGTACTCATTCCAGTCATGATCGTGTTCCTGGCGTTCGCCATACATTTCTACATGTCGTTAGCAAGGCACAAATACGAGGTGACAGCTACAGGTATCAAGGAACTCGAATTGCTCAAAGAACAGATCGAAATGGGTGACCACGACGCGCGAATGAATAATTTAACGTTGCTCGACCAAAGTCGCATCGTGTGATTGTCGACGTGTGTGTCCTATGTCCTTTTTGGAATGTTATTATTACCTTTTGTTTGTGAGTGTACACCATTGATTATTTAGGTAAGTTATGTACTTAGCTTGTTAAGATTGTACTTATTGAGTGCCAACACACAAGTTACACGGATATTAAATCGTACAAGTTAAATGGGCGATGTTATTGCTCAGATGTATAACAGGGCTTCTAGATACTTAGCGTAGTTATTGGCAGAGCATAATTGTATTATTTCGCTAATGAGTTCGAATGATTTATGTTCTGCCCGTAATATTTTTGTAATGGCAATCATGTTTTGCGGTATACATTTTTTTTGCCTGGTAACATTGATGGTAATAAATCCTCGAAGTAAAAAACTAGGAAGCCACCAGGACAGTCTTCCTTGGCATTTTAAGGCCTGAAGCTTCCAAAAATCCTCATCATCTGGTGTGGTACCGCGACACATTTTTGCCCTACGAGAGTAAACTTTAATCAATTTTCATTTATTTAGGCAAAACATTTGAGAATAAGAAAAATAACATCTCATGTATTTTAATTTTGACTTTTAAAATCTCATTTGAATACAGGTATAGACAAGACAACTTAAAAAAAAACTAGATTTTAGTATAATTGACGAATCTCTGTAAATACAATCATAATAATATACTAAACGTAATTTGTATTATTTGGACGTTGGATAAAGGAAAAGCTCAAGAAAACATATGCATTGTCGATCAATCTTAATGAAAGTAATCATGTTGTGTAAACACAAATAACACAATATCAGTGAATGACAGTAAACGCACTTGTGAACCAAGAAATTATTTTGATGAAGATATTCATTGGGTTATCCGCGAGGTCGTTTCACTAAAAAAGTATTTAATTTAATATCTTTCAATAAGGGTTCTTTCTTTCAAATTAGTGGATGAAGTTTGTATGAGAACTTCGTTTCCTTGAATATATAATATAGGACGGAATATTGTGAAGATCTAAAGAGAAATTAAATTTGGATTATTCGCAGGTTATATGATAGTATAAAAAAACCGGCCAAGTGCGTGTCGGGCCACGCGCAGTAGGGTTCCGTAGTAGGAGTTAGTTAGTCGACTATAGCTCTGTAACCGGTTAAGCCTACTTAGCCGTGATAGTTTTCCTTGTAATTTCATTACATGTACTACGTCTGTGATTTTTTTCACATTTCTAGGTACAGTCAGCGTCTAATAGATAGTGACACTCAGGGTATTCAGATAAATAGACGCAACCAAAAAGTCAATAATATCGGTACAAACAAAGTTTCCATATTGTTGTCAACACTTTAGTCGCTCAAAAGGTCGAGACGTTTAAAATGTCATATAGATAGGTTCATTCAAACCGCCATAAATATGGTAACAGTCATCGCGCCAATGGTATCCAAGCATTCTAGGTGTTCAAAAATAAGGAACACATTTGAAAAATAAACTTTACTGCTATGTATTTTAAATATTATTTCTCACGTCAATTAATATTAAAACATTTATTCACAAAATGAAAGGGATAGAACCTACTGCTGTCCTTTTCATTTTAAGCATGACGTCAGAGACATGTCTTTTGTTTTGTAAAGAATTTCGTGCGATATACTTTGTAAGTAATATACAGCTGACTAGGTACAGTTATTCGCATCTCTTCAGATTTTCATTTTCGCATACTCGCACTTTTTCAAATTCGAAAAAAATATATAAATTAACAAAAGAACGTCGACTAAACTACAGATTACGATTTTCGACCTTATTGATTTTTATTTAAAAACGCTTTTTTTACATAAACAAGGCAATATAAGATAAAATATACTAAAAACAAGCAATAAAGATAAATGTCGATAAGGTCGAAAATCGCTTGCTCCTATTTTTACAACTAAAAATCGTTTAAATAATTAAGAAATCCAAGTACCTTTAGTTTTTTTTTTTTCAATTTTATTTATTATTTTTTCTTAGACAACTTAAAATTAGTCGAGCCTATAAAAAAGCGAGAAATCTATCTGATCTTCGTCGACTGTAGTAATATGGTGAAAAGACATTTCGAAGACATGCTAATCTGTAGTGCGAATCCGAAAAAGTGCGGAAACGAGGATCTGAAGAGATGCGAATAATTCTATAGGTAACTCATCTAAAGCGATACTTACGGATACTCCCAGTTCATTTGAAATATCTGTTATGGAGACACCTTCCTCCTTCAAATATAATATAATTCGATGTTTTTTGGTGTCACTAAAGCGATATGTAGCCTTATTTAAGCATGGAACAATATTAGATGCCTAAAGAGGTTCTTATCTTAGAAACCATTTTTTTCTATAACATGCTGGTTTATTTTTCTAATCTGTTCCATATTTTTGAATACTTAGAATGCTCGGATACCATTGACGCGATGACTGTTACCATATTTATGGCGCTTTGATTGAACCTATCTATATGACATTTTAAACGTCTCGACCTTTTGAGCGACTAAAGTGTTGACAACAATATGGAAACTTTGTTTGTACCGATATTATTGACTTTTTGGTTGCGTCTATTTATCTGAATACCCTGAGTGTCACTATCTATTAGACGCTGACTGTACAGCCATTCAAAAGTTAGAGGGGGGGGGGGTAACTCGTATCGAACAAAAAAAATCACTTAAAATCTAGATATTTCGCAAATGGCTCGCTTAACCAAAAAATGGTCTTCACACACCCATAATATTTTTGAAAGACCTATCTAACGATACCCCACACGAAGGGGTACGCGAGAAAAAAAATATTCATCCCTACTTTACATGTTTGGGAGCTACCCTAAAAAAAAATATTTTTGAAAATTTTATTTTACCACTCTCTCGGCGTGATCAATATACATATTCATACCAAATTTTAGCTTTCTAATAACAAAAACCACGGAGCTATGCCGCGGACAGACAGACAGACAGACGGACAGAGCGAAACTATAAGGGTTCCTTGTCGGACTACGGAACCCTAAAAATACATCATAAGTCAGTACTATGTAAAATGATTATTGTGTGTTATCAGCGCGCTATACACATAGATACTTTATATGCCTAATGGGTCATCTAGATTTATCAGATACGGCTAGGGTTGTCAGAAACTAGAAACTTATATCCGATATTATTAGGTAGATACTTCTTAGCAGTACCTGCGTATATCTATTAAATGACAAAGCAATTATAAAAAATATGTATTGACTATCCACTTTACTCGTCATATTTTTTATCATCTCTTGTAATTTTTATTTCTAGATTATTTCTTCAGTCAAATCTTTTAAATTACTGACTCCTATAATTTTGAACTCCGACGTGGCAAACGAAGTTTTGTGTTTTAAGTGCATGTCTGCTGTAGAAAATTAAATATTATAGCAAAATTAAGTTGTTCTAAATGTCACAAAACAATCTAGGTATTCCTGTATATTCTTCGCCATACAGACGTTAAGTTAAACTTAATTGTATAGCCTATAGGCTTAACATATTCATATTACACAGACAATGTATAGTTAAGCTGGGAAAAATCTCATATGGCACGAAAAATATGTAGGTCATTTGCATCAATCAACATTTAGCATTTAGATAATCGGAAACATAATTATGTATAGTACAATTACACATACTTTATTGACAGGACAGTAAGAGCGTTCAAGAAAATCTTCAGTAATTAAAAAAATGCTCGTTACTGTTAGAAAAAGAAAAGTCTTTTCATAACGTGCCTGTTAGGACGTTAACGTATTCAATGCCACATCATTTGACTTGAATTATTTACGCATGATTGACTACAAGCGAGTAGGCAGATACGTATGAGTAAAACGTGATCGAGCCTCGCATCACATCGGGAGGGTAATGTACCGTAAATGTCACAGGCCTTATATTACAACCACAGCTGCTAAAGCGCTGCCCATAGCACGATATAATTAGTTATTTAATGATGGCCGTTACTGACTAATTATGTACTTGAATTAGGTAGTACGTACTGCCAGGTGGTAATTAAAATACCTTGATAAATTTAGTTTTTGAAATTACCATTTGTTTGCAAAAACTGGCTTAATGTGTTAAGTGTCTACCTAGTACGGTTCAAAAGATACATCATTCCTGTGGGAAATAGACAGACGGACGGACAGATAAAGTCTTAGTAAAATGGGTCCTAACTTTTTGACGACAAGAAGCCTTTAAAACCATAAAATGATTATAAGATTCAACGCAAATTTATACATAAAGTAACTTGATAATGTATTTTTACTGGAAAACTTTGTTAGGTAACATTTCAAGTTTAATAAGTATTCGACTGTAAACGTGATCAACTGAAATTTATGATAGGTAGGTACGGCACGACATTGGTAATGTGTGTAGATATCAACTTTGTAATATGTATCAAGAGTTATGCCATCACTATAGATTATTGTTACATTATTGTATGACATTACTACACGTTGCCCTTGACGTTAATTATAGACCTACATTTTTAAACAGAATAATTTTATTCTATCAGGCATGGGTTCCCAAACTCGACGTGTTTGTGTTCCAAGCGCCCCTCAAAAGATGTCAGCATAATATCTGACGGGGCCCACCCCCAAGGCCAAAGCCCGCCGGGGCTGCGGGATGTTCGAAAGAGTTACCACGGCCCCGGAACAAAGGGCGAAGCAAGGAACATGTATGGGTTTTAGTCAATAAGAGTCTGATACTCTCTCTGAGAGTGGGAATATTGTAGCCTATTTACACTTGCTAGAGCGCATATATATAATGAAAAACCTGTAAGTGCGCCGCGTACTGAAAATGTTTGGGAACCCCTGATATAAGGTATAAAAAATAATTCTTATATTATTTCTGGTGTCCTTTCTCTCTAGCAATCGGTAAATAATGAGTTAATTTTCCACTACGAGCTATAGATTTTCTTGTGACGTTGGGTACCCAAAGATACTGTCTAGGTCAAGAAAATCAAAGGACCTTATTCGTTGTAATTGCTTCAGCAGTTTAGGCTGTGCGAGGGGACAAACTGACATACATACATAGCCAGACTAATAACCCCTCCTCTCTACCTTAGTCGTGTACAAAACGCATTTATTGTGGCACAACTCTCCGGCCGATAGTGAAATATCACTAAATTTTAATAATGCCTTTTTTTAGTCAATTTTAAATTATTGTAAGGCTTTACCATAATAATACCATAATAAATATATCTCCTTAACGTGTATAGTAGCGAAATAAAAACATTTCGATAGCTGACGATCCAGCATTCGAGCTTTACCTTCGAACCTAGCTTTCGCCTGTTATATTGACGATTAAGAACACCTTGTTCTTTGATCGTAATTAATATTTGATTTAAGTTTCAATTTTCACATAACCATCAATCATTTCTTTATCCAACGATCCTATTTATGATCGAATGTTCTTCTTCAGGTGCTTTTTTTAACTTGCCCCAAAGATCTCTCAAACCGATTTCGGTAACAGCGGCCTATCTCAATGGAGACTAGCCAGGTGCGCAAGAGAAATTATACAATTGCTTGCGCAGACACAGGTGCACTCCTTATTCCCTCAGTCTCAAAGTCCAGACGACAATCTGACAAAACCGGGGAGAGATTAGGCGCAGGCCCGACGGCCCATCTATGGACTGACTGCGGCTAGAGCTGCTTAACCTAGCTGAACTATCAATGAGCATAGCTGTTACTTAGCTACAAGCCTCTCAAAGTACCTACCTAAATAATCTTGGGCTGTTAAAACCCGACATGACACGAACATTTTCGTCGTATTGAATCAGTCAATTCGATGCCAGTGTACCTTGCTTGCCCTATATTAAAATATTGTTCAAAAACTTCGAATAGGTACATAAGCCAACGTATGGCAATAATATGATATTGACTGTATTTATTACTTAATCCAATAAGTACTGTGATATAATAATGAATGACATTAATAAATCTGTTAATATATTATGTATTTTAGAATTAAGTAAATAAATTGTTCATGTAAACGTAACTTGTAGAAATTTTGTATGGATCGTTTTACAATGTTGTTATTTTTAATGGATCTTGTAAACACATACCTATTACATTTGGTCGATGCAATACTTGTGGTTTTTGTCTATTTCTCCTTTTTTCTGTTTAATCCATAGCTCGCTGAACTCCAGTATGGTTCTTGCAAATTTCAGTTTATGCTGTTAGTGGAAAACAAAAAATATAAGTGAGTGTGTGCCTTCTTGGTTTGGTGGTCGTAAGCGCGTTTGAGCGTCAGGTTCTTCGTAAGTGTTTTTGAGTTTTTCCATGCAGTTTTTCGTTGGTAGCCCGGGAATATGGATTTGTGCTCGGTTGAAGTCATTAAGCCCAGCCCTTGCATGAGAACTCTAACTGATAATTATAAAATATGCTTAACTGAGTTTGTTTGTTACGTTTTCATAGTAAAACGGATAAAGCGATTTAGATTGAATTTTATATGGATATATATAGATAGATAGATTGAAGCTTAGTGAAGGATATAGGATGATTTTTATCCGGGTGCGTCTAGTAGTTTCCTCAGGAGGTAGTTGAAACCGTGGAAAACAGCAATTTTAAATTATCCGATAAAGTGTGGCTGTGTGCACTCGGAAAACTGTCTAACCCACTGGAAAAAGAAGGCGTGATTGTTATAGTATTTTTCGAGGTTTCGCCTTCAGATTTATCAAAGATCTGGCCTCACGTTATCTTCAGCATACACTACAAATGATTGTCCAATACAAATACCGACCCAACACCTATACGCGCGTGGACAATGAAACTGAAGCACCCGCGATTTATTATAGTTTAATGCATCTTTAGCGGTTGACAATAATTGAGGTAAACATAAGTCTACGCGCGGAACGGACATCGCAATACTACAGTTTCTATATACTAAACAAGAGTATTTGCAATGTACTGGGGAACGCGGCAAACGTACCAAGTGCATAAAGGCGACCTTTAGATATAGGTTGTAGGACAGGTTTTTGTTGTGTTGATTATTTGAACTATTTGATTCATCATCCAACCTATCCAACACTAGTCCACTGCTGGACATAGGCCTCCCCTAACGTGTGCCAACTTACCCAGTCTTTATCTAATTTTATTTGAGGTATGTGGTGATATATTCTTGAATCAGCTTCTGATTAAAGAACTTAAATTTAATACAGAACGTGCCTTTAGAAGTCTAGACGCAAGCACTTAGTAAGTACCTACCTACTTCAATTTTGATTCAACCAATCAAATGGCTTCAATCTTAAGCCCTTCTGTATCGTTGTGTACTTAGTACGGACCTAGAACTCAAGATTTTCTTTTCACTGAAACAAAATCGAAGGGCACTCCATTTATTTTTAACAATTACCTACTTAAGTAATTGGGTATTATTAGAATGTTGGAATAAACCAACGTTATTTTTAAAAGTCGATTTTCCTTATTTGTAAAAATCTTTCCTGTTCCGTTCCCATCTAAAGGTAGGTACAAATATATCCTTCAAAGAAATCGAGTTTTAGCTTAAAACTTGATTTTACTCCGATGATGTCATCAGTTTATTTAAGAACAAGTAGGTGCCTATCTACTTAATGTTGCCGTTCATCGTGTTAGTTTTAAGGGTATCGATGTGTGGTCATCTAATACCAGCTGTTTCCCGCGGTTTCACCCGCATCTCGAGGTAACTACTTCACGCACCGTGACAAAAGAACGCCTGTGTCATGTCCCAGGTTTCCATCTAGCTCCATACGAAATTTCATCTAAATCGATCTAGCCGTTCTCCCATAAAAGCGTACCCAACAGACAGCAGACAGACAGATTATTATTATTTTTAACCGACTTCAAAAAAGGAGGAGGTTATCAATTCGACTGTATTTTTTTTTTTTCTGTTTGTTACCTCATAACTTGCGACTGGGTGAACCGATTTTCATGATTCTTTTTTTATTTGAAAGCTGGTGCTTCCCGTGTGGTCCCATATAAATTTTATCCCTACCGGTTCAGCCGTTTTATAAATATATCAAAAATAACGATTTATCTCTACTTGCTGATATGCCAAATACTTAGATGATTTGGTTATTTACGCTTATTACAACCTAAAAAAGTGGTGTGTTTATTTTGTTAAGATAGCAAGACCGAGACACTGAAAAGCGAAAAAATAATAAAACTTTACAAAAAAATAAAACCGACTTCCAAAAAAAACTGAAAAGTAAAAAATAATTTTTATTTAAACGCTTTACGACCAAAACATGGCTTTCGAAGTCGGTGTCTTGTAAGTTACTATTGTTAGTATTTCGCCACTTACTTTTCAGTTTTTTTTGGAAGTCGGTTTTCGCATTTATAATGTTACTAATGATTTAGCTAAGTAAAAACATTTCGCAGTCAAAATAGTAATTTTGATTATGGTGTCGTGTCGTATTTCTGAAGAGTTATTGCGGTCTTAAACAATGTTTGAAATTGTTGCCACAATATTTTTTAAACGCATTGTGTTCAAACTGTTCGAAGTTATTTGGTAGCTAGTTATTAAACTGTTTGCAGTTCATGATTATACTTAAGAAGGAGATAGGTAGGTACTTAACTATTCATTTCATATGGCTACTTTATTTTTCTTATTCTTATCTTGTGGGCCGCAGGTTTTACCAACCTAACAAGCCCTAGTTTCAGAGTTTTCTCAAATCCGCCGAACGGCCTCTGACATGGAATTGTAAAAACAACTGCTACCAAGATAACAGCCGGGGACGAAGGCCTCCCAGGCACGAGTGTATAACACCATCAACTCCCTTACTTCGAGCTGCCTTGTGAAAAATTCTAAAATCCACAAAACGAATTCGGCCCGGGAATCGAACGCGAGACTCTGTTTACAGCAATCGTTACTTTATTAAAGTAAGTTTAAGAGGTTAATACATAATTTAAGTAGGTATCTACTTACTTTAATTTTATGAAACGACTATAATATCCGTGGTTCATTAGAATTATCAGCTTGATGACGTCATATATGTTAATCGCTTGGTTTCTGTTAGCATTTAGGTACATAGACACATACTTACATATAACTATAGATACTATAAGTAGCTTGCAGTGTGTTTAACTTTTAAACAAGAGAGAAACAAATGGTGATTACCACCTACCTACAATTCAGTGTCTATGTTTTAGTTTAGTGGTCAAAAGTGCGACTTTTACGAACCCGCGTACTCATGCTTATGTACTAATGCTCATGTAGAGAAGCAGGCTCTTTAGCTTCTAAACCAGTTAGCTAATAATTAGTGACATAGGGCTCTCAGAACCCCCACTTCTCTCTAACTTTGTCAGCTAATTATACTTATAGCAAAGAAAAACTGTAATAATATATAACTAACCGGTGGTATAGGATAAGGTGTCGGGTGGTCGCAGGCCTGCCTCATAACGATATCGGTTATCTTAGACATGATACACACGTCGTTTGCCCAGCATCCTTCTTGAAGCTGACCAGTACGCATGTGGTAGAATCGTCCAAGACCACTTTTTAAGCCTTTCTCCCAATGTCCTTCGTACCTGTTCCCGTTTTCTGAGCGCCAAGATAATAAACAACTTATTGTAGGTGTGTTAGTAGGTAATTAAGTACTCATTCCGAACAATAGGCGTATCGTTCTTATCGTGGGAACGATATAAAACGTTCTGTTGGTATAACAAAAGAAGGCAATTTTATAAAACTAGGTTTGAACGCTTATGAAGCCGACATCTGTAGGACGCATGTGGCGCAACTTCCGCCATTTGTGAGTTCAGCCTACATATGGCTGAAAAACGATTTGTTTATTTGTATGTAATGTTCTCCAGATCGGAATTCAGTCACGATCTTTGGCAAAGTTTTTCAATGTGGAATATTTAAGTAGCTGCCCGAAGACTGAATAAATGCTCGGTTGAAGTCATTAGGTTCGGTCCGTGAATAAAATGGTCATTTTTTCGTCGGGAAATCATCAAATGACGCCTCCCGCCGTGGGTGGAGCGGAAGGGAGGGTCGGACTCTTACTGACTAAAACCCATCCATGTTCCTTCCTTAGCCCTTTGTGTTCCGGGAGCGCGGTAACTCTTTCGAACATCCCGCAGTGAATAAAATGGGACTTAAAACATAATTGGCGAAATGTGGGTACTGCTATCATCCACAAAACAGTGTTCCTACGTACTGTAATGTAATCCTATTCCACTTTGATGGTTAATACGAATAAAATCTTATTGAACTCACCAAGTAGAAGTAACCCCAAGCCTTCTCTCATATCATTGTTCCAATAGCCAGCATGAAAAGTTTTGTCAGCAAACCACATATTGCCGTACCCGTGCTTCATGCCCCGTTTCCAGAACCCCAGGAATGTGTCGCCGTTATCGTAGTACATCCAGCCGATCCCCTCGGGTTTGCCGCGCACCCAGTCGCCTCGGTATATGAGAGAATATGTGCCATTCGGCTGCAGCTGACTGAGTAACCCGAAGCCGTGTCTGATGATGGAAAGTAGCTCCATTATTTTCCGAAGTTCATAAATTTACTTAAGGTTCTGTGATCTTGCAGTCTACTATTGATTCTAAATAATACGACTGCTTGAACAGTTGATTGGTTGCAAGCGGGATTGCTAAGCATGAGTTGGCTTCCCTTGTGAGCAGTTTATTCACAAGGAATATCTGAGTGGCAATCATCGCTCTGGGTCGATGTCTAGTTCATGCCAATGATAGGGCGATTTAACCATTGGACATGAACGTAACTGGCACGCAAGGTGTGCAAGGGACTCTCTCTAACCCTTTGGGCGAAAAAGCGTTGGGTTGGGAAAAAGATATTGAGTATATGGTAGCAGATAATTTTGGCGGTTATTGATAGATACAAGAGAATTCACTTACACTTACCGACAACCATTGTACCAATCGCCTTCGTATAATTTACCTCCAACCGTCAAAAACTTTCCCTTTCCTGCGAACATGGTTTTGCATCAACCGACAGCTCAGAGCACTGTTATTGTGTAGATAGCTTTAGATTCCAAAGATATAAACAGATTGACCGATTCATCATCTTTAATACATTCGTGAGAGAAATAATATATAGAAAGGCGCTGATAAGATTGCTACAACAATATCTATTTTTGGAAAATTAAGTTTCCGATTAAAATCATTTTGAACAGCGTTGTACGGCCGAATAATGACCGACATTACATTGAAAGATAAATTAGGTACTAGTTGTTTCAAGTGGTTTCACACGCGTCCCAAGAGGACTACTCAAGACACCCGGATAAAAAGCCTATAACTATCTCCAGGGTCAAATCTAGGTCTGTGTAAAATTTCACCCAAATCGGTTCAAAAAAGAAAAGCCAAACTTTTTATATAATGTGAGTTTGTTTGGTAAAACGGCAGAAATGATTTGGATGAAATTTGAGACGGTTATAGGTATATTGTACTTTTTATCCGGGTACGTTAAGGAATTTCCCCAGGACGAGGGTGAAACTGCGGGAAGCATTTGCTAAAAAAAATAAACTTACAAACCCACTCTCACATTTAAAATTATTATTATATATTAATTATTTAGGATTTAATGGCGAAATCAGACGAATTCGACTATCCATTTTTGGATGGGAAATCATCAAATGACACCTCCCGCCGCTGGTGGGCGGAAGGAAGTGTCAAACTCTTACTGACTAAAACCCATCCATGTTCCTTCCTCAGCTCTTTATTTTCCGGCGCGGTAACGCTTTCGAACATCCGGCAGCCAATCCAACTATCCTAGTGAGGATTAAATAAGACGTTGGTTGGGAACACTTCTTATCAGTCAGTCATAAGGACCTCCCGCCAATACGCTATCTATACGCAACCTACCTTCCTTCAAATCGTTTTTCCAGTCTCCGACATATTTGTCTAACCTCGACGTATAAATGGCGTGTCGTAGGCCGTTCTTCTTCGCCTTCTTTTCAGCTGCTATCAAAAGTGGTGTAAATTCTCGTTGCTTATGATAAAATGGCATGGTATTTTACAAAGAATATTGTTGTTTACAAAAGTTATACACATATTAAGTCTATGGTTACACTGACATCACATTTTTTTTGGCATGACATTCTGAAAAAATAATATAGGTACTCTTTGCCCTTGAGGTTCTCATATAAAAAGGTTGACTATAGTGGTATTTATTTTAAGCTAGATGTCCCGGTGAACTTCCTATCACCTACATCTATCTGAAGTTCTTCTCGCCACTTTAAGCTTCCCTGGACTACGATAAACATTTCAAAACCAAAAGCAACTCAATCGGCCTACCCGTTCTCGAGTTTTAGCGAGACTACGAACTACGTTTTAGCGAACATCAATTCATTGTAGATTTTCCTTGAACTTGTTCCAACACTATATAACATAAATATTTAGTTTATTCTTTTGTGCCATTTTAATAGTAAAATGGCACAAAAGAATAAACTAAATATTTTTAAAAATAAAACACATGTCCAAACTTAACTATACATTTATTCTTGAACTTGCACAAAAATGCACTAAATACAATTGGAACTTAAAACTTTAAATATCATTCCATCTCTGTCTTTCTTCAAACAATTGTCAGATACAGAACGAGAGAAGAAATTTGTTTTAAAAAGGTCTATTTACATACAAATGCTTTAAACATTGCCGTGTGCTTTCTTCAGACCTCTGCTGAGTTCAATAAGCTGCTGATAATGCTCCCTGAAGCCCTGCAGAGCCAACTCCTGCTGGCTCTTCATTGAAGAGTTGCTGGTAATGTACTTCTCTACACATTCTACGCATTTGGTGTCCAACTGGATGTCTGCCTCATTCAGGCTCTCGGGCTTCGTCAGCTGTACTGGTGTAGGCAGTATCTGTAAAGTAATAGCTATTTAGAGGAGCCCTGTTGAAAATAATATCACACGGATATTCTCCATTGGGTAGAGAGAGGTGTACATTATAGAACGCTAATTTCGCCCATATTCATTATCATACAATGTAAAGAAACTGGGCCTTACATTTATTTTGATGAGATGGTCACCCATCTACAGACCGAGCACGGGTCGGGCCGAAATAGTTTGGCGGATTTAGTTTTTTTTTTTTAAAAGTAGCCTGGAGTCAGGAAGTTGGTGATGTTATAACCCAGTGCCTGGGAGGGCACGCTAAGCCGTCGTCTCCGGCTGTTATCTTGATAGCAGTTGTTTTTACAATTCTATGTCAGAGGCCGTCAGGCGGATTTATGAAAACTCTGACACTAGGGCTTGTTAGGTTGGTAAAACCCGCACAATAACAAGAAGAAGAACATGTAATAACAAAGCACTCACTTGCTGCACTATAGTATCAGCAATTTCTCCATTAGCCACATCAGCGTGTATAGCGTGCCTCAACGCGACCAGCAGCACGGCCTCCCGGACGGCGCCGCTCTGCAGCAGCTCCAGCATTAACCTGTCCATGCTCTGGTGCCAGGTCAGGTAGAACACCAGAGGACCAAAGTGCCGAGTTGATCTGTAACAACAAGATTGTATATGCAATGATTCAATGAAACCATTATCATATAGTTGTGAAGTAATGTTATTTTAAACTTAATTACAAAAATAATCCTTATGGATAAATTAAATAACTGTAATCATTCAAATCTAGGTATTTCCTAGTTAATGATCTTTTTCATGCCAAGCAAATTAAAAACGTGTAGGTCCATAATTATATGATTGGGTAATCTTTTATATCAATTTCCATAGCTAATAATTAATTTGAGTACTGCACCACTGTGCAAAATTCGTATTATGAAGAATTTGGCGTTTAAAATCATAACTACAATATCTGAAAAAAGCTCAATTGAAAACTCACCTTAACAGCTCATACTTGCTGTTGCTGTCAAGATGCTGGTATGTGATGCTGGTGACCCTCTGGTATGAAGGCTCGTCAGGCTCATACTGCACACAGGCACGATCCAACACAAACTCATACTTCTCTCGGTCAAGTAGGCTATTGAACTTCTCCAAGTCACTGAACATCACCGGCTCTCTCAGTTTACGGCCATTGAGTGGGAAGTATACCTGGAAGGAGAAATGAGTTGATTTGATGACTCCACTATTTCACAGAAAGGTAGAAACAGACTCAAAACTGTGCTTGCTAATAACTGCCTTTTTAAATGGCCTATCTATCCAAAGATTTTTTACTAGAGACAGAATTTTGACAAAAGGTCTGTTATGTCAAAAACCTATATCTGGTAAGTAAATCTAAGGATAGATTAGTTATTGAAAACTGCCATAAAAATATAATCAAAATATTTTTGATGTTTTTTTATAGATTTGAGTCAGGATGGGTTAAAACACTTAAATGTATAGAAATGTTGTTATAATGGTATTTTCCTATGAAATCAATTAAAACATACCTGATTCAATCTCTTTCTAACATCATGATCACAACTACGGAGAGTGCCATCGGGATCACTGGAAAGAGTCAATATAACCAATGATAAACTATAAACCTCATTCATGGGAGGCGGAGTGAAGATGGAAAGAGAGCTTGCCTAGATTGGAGCCGTATCAAATAATTGCTATAAGTAGGTATATTTTTTAAACAATTCTAAATAATATTTTTAATGCAAAAGTGTGTTTGTTACGCTTTCAAAGTAAAGCAGCTGAACCGATTTGGATTTAATAGGCAACCTAGAGACCAGACCGGATTAGATATAAGCTTATCTAGGTGTATTAATTAGTTCCCTCAGGACACTGGTGTGCAACAAAAGTGCATTTAATCAATGAAAGTAGGGGTTACATAGGCCTGGATAACAATGAAATATAATCTTACCGTTCAACAATAAATCTGTGTTCATTAGCCACACCAAATGTGATGTCAGTGAATATGAACTTGGATGTATCATACCCCGTGAGTGCAGGGTCTTTGGACAAAACATCTTCAATGTGTTGTTGGATCTGAAAATAACAATTTTGTAATATTTTTTTTAATTAATATAAATTAATGAAGATATATGTAGTTTTGAAAGATTCAGGTCTACAGTCAAACTTATCAATGACAAGTAATCGTTTTAGAAAGAATAAAATTGGTTAATATTTAAGACAACAGGGCATTTGCTAGTCTTCCTTTTTTCTAGTCCTTGATACTATTAAAAATAACTTTGTCTGTGTTTTTTATGGTATCATGGTTAAAATGCTGATCCCAATTTAATGAAATTTGGTATGAAGGTAGATGGGAAAGGACAAGATGTCTATCCAGTACATGAAGAAGTTTTCTCAAGATGACGGTGAAGCTGTGGAAAATAGCAAATTTTACATAGAAAGATTACCTTGACAACCGGAGGCATCTGTAGTAATCTATCAGCTCTCTTATTAGCTTTAGCAACTTCTTCATCAAGTTCTTCGTTTGTTAAGAATTTGTAAGACGGTGTTTTTAAGACGGACAACCCTTGGTTAGTCCTTTTGCGAAACACTCTATTGTAATCAGGCCGGGTCAAACGTTTCAATAACACCTGAACATTTGACGAGAAAAACTTCGGAGCTGGATCTTGTTCTCCATCTAGAATACAAGTGTCGAGAATATAGAAAGCTGTAAATAAGTTTTGTAGTCAGTAACGTGAATGAACTTACCGTATAAGGATGGAACTATGCTCAATTTACGGCATGATATAATAAGTATTTGTGCATCAGTGATGATGTTCCTTGGATTATTTCGGGCTAGTCTACGAAATATAAGAGACATCTTAGTAATATTTGTTTTCTGAATTCGAATTCTAACCTAAAAAACTGATTGTTTTTTTATTTTACTTCTTCTGATCTTCACTTTTTGGACTTTGGATTGTAGTCTTTTAAGTTCTGCTGATATTCTACGAAATGCCCAACAACATATCCTCTTGAAACCACATTATGCCGCTCCCAGACATGTGTGTGACATGTTATAATCTAAAGTAAGGCAAACGAAATAATAAAATGTTAACAAACTTTCACGGGTTTCAGCATTTACTATTTAAAAGAGTGGTCCAAAAGTACTTGCGAATTCCTGCTATAAATGAAATGAAATGTTGGTTGAGCGTTGGTGTTTTCCACAACGCAACATCTAGGAAGGGCTTTAGTGTCCAAAGAAATACGCGTCTTGGAAGAATTGGCAACACTGTCACTGTCAATCGTTTGTCAAAATAATATTTTGTCAAAATACCTATACCTTTCTGTGTAAAATAAATTATTCCAATTTTATGAAAAGATAACGTAATAAAAGTATACTTCGAGGGTGGGACAACACCTTGATGACTTAGAATTACCGTCATGGCAAAAAGGAAAGCAGGTGTGAATGATATCATTTATGAATTGGACAATGAGGACATCGTAATCAGTAGTGACGATGAGGTTAAAGAACCCAAAATAAATCGTTTAGAGGCAGTAAACAGTACAAACGCCGCCTCAAATGACAAAGATATTAGTGTAGAAAATAGTTTAGAAGTAATTGACGTAGATAAGCCAAGTGAAAGCGTCAGTGAAAACAACACTACAGCGATGAAGCATAATGGAGGGAAAACGGCGAGCGACATAAATATCGGAAATGTACTAAAAGGTAAAAGTTCTCAAGAGACTGAAGACGCAGTTGATTCCGTGAAGAAAATAAGTAGCGACTGTACTAAAACCACTATATTTAACGAGGATATTGTAATAGATTCTCCCGGCAATAGTGATTTAGGCGTAGAGGGTTGCGAAAATAGGACACCTCTAGTTACAGTACGATTTAGAGATAGTAAAATGGCAAGTAATTATAAGGAACAGGTGAAAGCATTTATGTTGAACTTAATAAAACTTCATGAAGGAGACAATTTGGGAGCTGATAGTGAGACCATTATCGAACTTGATATTTGGCCTGAAGACTTGATTGAGACTGGAGTATGTGAGGATACTGTTGAGACGAAGGAGGAAAGCAATTTGTTCTTTGTGGACACAGACCCTTGTGCTGACCGGCCAAATATTATACCTAGATACAGTCAGGTAAGTTTTATTTGTTATTGTTTTTTTAAATTATAAAGACCTTCTAAATTAAACCGTAACATTGTACACAATTGTTTTTAATCTACACTAATGTTATAAAGAGGAAAACTTTGTTTGTAATGAATAGGCTCAAAAACTACTGGACCGATTACAAAAATTCTTTCACCATTTGAAAGCTACACTATCCACGAGTAACATAGGCTAAATTTTATTTTGGAAAAAATAGGATTCCGTAAGATATGGAATAGAATTTTAGTATATAATTTGTCAAGTTTTTATATCCATTAGCTAAAATATCGCGGGCAAAGCCGCTGGCGGAAACTAGTGTTAAATAAAGGTGAAAAAAAAAAATTAGCTCTTCGGGAGTGGCAATACCTAAATCTATTGTATTAGATTAATTTTGTTTCCCCATACTACCATACATTCTAACTTTATCATGGAGAGTATCTATTATAAGCTGCCAAAAATGTGTATGAAACATATCTAAGATCCTGTGAGGCTGATGCCTAAACACTCTGAATATTCTAAAAACTTCTAAAACATAGATTTACAAAAGTATTAGACAATAATAATGTATTCCACCTCTTTCTGTAATTTGAAATATATGTTTTCAGGCAGCAACACTCATTTCAAATGCTCCAGACAAGGAGGCATCCCCTCCACCACTGAGGAGGGGGCCCTGCTGCTTCAACTGTGACGGTAGTCATCAACTTAGAGATTGTACCCTGCCCAGAGATCATGCAAGGATAGCAGAAAAAAGAAAAGCCATGAATTCCCTTAGAGTTGGGTATGTTACA
Organism: Pyrrhia umbra; assembly: GCA_963891755.1. Taxonomy (NCBI): domain Eukaryota; kingdom Metazoa; phylum Arthropoda; class Insecta; order Lepidoptera; family Noctuidae; genus Pyrrhia; species Pyrrhia umbra. The sequence goes on along the minus strand of OY982923.1, from coordinate 3,940,291 downwards.
TCTATTCAAAATTCATTTATTTAAATTAGGCTGAAAATGTGAACATCAATTTTAAAAAAAAGACAGCCCCCACCACTTCCTATGTGTTTTTGCTGGGAAAAAGAAGTGGCGCAAAAAACTCCCCAGCAACACATATCTGTCTGTAAGGTTTGAAGAAACTTTCACCAACATCAATTACTAGCAATTTCCAGCCATTTTACCCCATCCAGAAGGAACTACTCGACACACCTAATCACACCAAGTTTCATTCAAATCTGTTCAACTGTTTTACTATGAAAGCACACAGACACACAGTTACATTCGCATTTAGGATATTAGTGAGCATGTAGTCTACATATTCACCTGTTCCCATAATTATGACAATTTATGGCAATGTCAATAACAGGTTGTGTCTATCTCTCCTATTCTATTGGTCTGAAAGCATACTATCAATAAAGTTAATAAATCTTGTCATTAGTAAATCAAATTACCACAATAAACTGAATTTTAGATTCATTGTTCATTAAGCTAATTTTATTTTGGAGTTAATGGTAGATTGGTAAAATAGCTCCTTAATGATGCTTGTTTCATAATGTTACCACATTATTAGGACTCTGCCTTTCCCATTGCGTGAGAATTATTCAGTATTTATGCCTATTCCAATAGTTATTTCATATCCATAAGATTTAGTTTGCACTAAGTATGTAAGCAAACAGTTTATTAGGCATATTTAGTATGTCTCTTTGAAATGTAATCCGAAATATTCCACTCATTGATTTTATTAGAAAGACCTAATTATTAAAAAAAAAAGTTTTCGAATATTGACTTATAGCTATTTATACAAGAATTGTTTTTATAATACCATGTATTTATGTTCCAGCCGATACCATGTGGAAGATGAACAGAAATATGGGCACCTAATACCTGGTAGGATATCAGGGCAGCTGCGGCATGCTCTAGGTCTTAAAAGGAATGAGCTGCCACTCCATATCTACCGCATGCGGTTATTAGGATACCCTCCTGGGTGGCTGGAAGAGGCTAGGATATCTCATTCAGGCATCTCAATGTTTGATTCCACGGTAAATATGTTTTGATTGAAATTCTAATAATATGATTAATTAAAAAAATAATGATGACAATGACAATGTCCTACACAATGTTTAATTTAACAGTGCTTTGACTATAGATAATTTTTTTATGCCCTTACAATATGGAATCTTCAATGGTTGTGGTTCTTCTATGTTTTATTTGACAAAACAGTTTCATTTATTTACACTAACCACCAGTATTAATCCGTAAAATATTGTTGCGTCCTTATGATCAGGATCGTATATTTACGACCAAATACCACTGCTCGTTTAACATTAACATCAAATTGCTTGTTTAATACTAAAGTATTGCACATTCCTCCTTCTAAGTATATATTTTTTCCCTGACTGCTGAAGGAGGTTAATGTTTTTGATTCACTGTGCTTGGCGCATGGCGATTTCAGACGTTACTGACTAACGGTGAAGGAAAACATCGTGAGGAAACCTGGACTAAAAAGTCTGAAATCGCAAATCCGCTATGAGCAAGCGTGGTAATCAATGCTCATGCCTTCTCCGTATGAGGAGATGCCTGTGCCCAGCAGTAGGACAATATATAGGCCGATGATGATGTGCCTGGCGCTGTGGGCACAACTGATATGAAGTTGGTTGGTTAAAGAGTTAATAAATCTAAACTTCAACAACCATTTCATTTACTTCAGGGTACCGCCATTTTGGAACCAGAAGAGGAAGAAGGCGAAGTATGTGAACCTGGCTCCAAAGACAAGTTCGACATCAAGAAGATACTCGACTTCCCCGGGTTCAATGTACCAGCCAGCTCACGGTACATCGAGGTAAGTTATCACTAACATCTGATATCTATAATATGGGGAATCTGATAAAATATCCAAAGTTTATGAGAGTCATTGTCTACGTCTCTGGGATCCCATTGGTCTCTAGGCTCTCTGGCTACTTAAAGCATCCAAATAAAAAGTAGCCTATAAACGTCTTCAAGGTAACATCCATATCAGTACCAAATTTCATTGGAATTGGTTTAGCCGTTTTACCGTCAAAGTGTAACAAACAAACTTACTTTTGCATTTTTAATATTAGTTAGGATCATTACATTAAAATAAAGGCTTAGAATTTTAAGGGTGCTATGGAAATATTGAACATATTATATGTGAACCATGCTATAATATTTCCAGGAGTCCCAGCAGTTTGGTCTGCCACCGATCTCAGAGCAAGACAGCAAGATGGCGATGCTTCAGTTCCTCGCGCCGAACGCTATGAAGGCGTATAAGCGCAAGAAACTCACGTTCTTCCCATCCGCGTCTGCCAACACCACGCTCGAAGGACAAGCTGAGATGGAACTAGACAGTGGGGATGGTAAGTTGGAATAAGAAAGTGAAGAAATCTGACCGCACGTTTGGCGTAGTGGCCGAGCAAATTGGTTGCTGCGCTGCGTGTCGCGGGTTCGATCCCCGCACGGGACAACTAAAATTGTTCCGGGTCTGGGTGTTTGCGCATGTGTAATGAATGTTTGTAAACGCACCCACGACACAGAAGTAATTCCTAGTATGGGTGTTAACGCGTTAACGCTGGCAACCCACTGTGCTGCGCGTGAGGGGCACGCGCGGTGTGAGAAGGACGAGGGCCGCGCGGCCGCAACGCGTCGCTTCGACGCCGGCGCCGCCATTCCTGCACGGGCACGACTCGAGCCACACGTCCGTCGCTCACTACGCCACTCCAAGCCAAAATTGTATTTTTGTAACAAACTTAATTAAATGTAAATTCAAAGCATCAAGTACTTTCCTTTCTATACAATGGGGAAAGGTTTTTATTAAAAAAAATGGCCTAAAACGATACTCGAGTATAAATAAAACTCCTTCTGTCGCTACAATACATTTTTAAATGGTGGTGATAACAAGAGATTTGCGAAAATTAGATTAAATTTTGCATATTTGGGCATCTTTCTGAGTCTGCTTCAGATGATTATGGCCTAAAAGGCTAATTAAAATAGCAGAGTTGCGTGAAAGCATTGTGTCTTTTCAATAAGATTCAATGTCGCTTGGCTACTTCACTGGTATCCTTTGGTATTATTGAATGTTAAAAAATTATGGTTCTCCCGTACTAGACAAAAAAAAAGTAATTTTATTATTGTTTTAGAAGTCGCAGAATTCCCGTCCAACCCCCCGCTGCCGGACGAGGCCCCGCCGCCGCCTCCTCCCCCGCCGGCCATGCCGCCTCCCCCGCCCGCCCTGCCGCCTCCCCCGCCCGCCCTGCCTCCTCCTCCCCCGCCCACCCTACCGCCGCCCCCCGTGGAGACGCCGTCGCCTGCGAAACCGCCTGTCCCTGTGGATGACAAGCCCGAAAGCTCGGGGGATGATGTCGAAGTGATTGAGGTTATCAGAGTTGGGGACATACCGGTGCCTGAAGCCGACCTTATTACAATTGACGAGGACGATGTAAGTGATAAACATTATCATGTTCTTTTTTGCGTTTTTTACACAACTTAAGTGTTTTAACCTGTAAATAATGCATTTGACCTTAAATAACTAAACTTAACTTTCAGGATAAATCTCAAAGCAGTGGACGCGCCAGTCCAACGTTAGACGACTTAGAGGAAAAGAAAAGACTACTATTAAATGCATTAGAAACTGACTGCACGCCCAACGTCTCCGTCATTACTATATTAGACACCACGGAGGAAAACATAGCCGATAAGAGTGACGACAATGATACGACCATGGACACTGAAAATGTTGAAGATAATCAGAAAGATCAGGAAGATGTATCAAGTAACACTGTTGACGATAATAAAAATACAACTCCTGACAACAGCGAACCCATTATCATACTAGAAGAACCTCAGACCGAGTCTAAAAGTACAGAAGAAATTGCCGATGAACCATCAGCACCATCAGAACCATCTTCATCAACTTCACAAACAGAAAACAATGACATTGAAGATAACGAAAGAAGAGACAGCATATCCGATAACGTCAGTACAGAATCTAAACCTGGCCATGTAAAGGGGACACTGTTTGGGACACCGGTCATCAACATAGCTTCCTCATACGTCAAGCTACCCACAGACGACAAGTTCGCAAAAGACATTTGTGATGTCATCAACTTTGAAAACTTACCCAACTCAACAGGAAAGTACAAGAAAATAAGTGCATTACTAAGAAAGGTTAAGAATGAAGTGGACAGGATACAGGACTCATGATACCGACGTACCCCATTATGGGGTAGAACTGTTTTAAGTTTTATCACGAAAGATGTGTGTATGGAATTGTTAGAGAATATTTGTAAATTGAGTCAATGTATTTTTATACTACTCAATAGGATAACTCCATTTTTGGATGAGAAGCAATATTTTAGCTACTACGTATTGATTATGATTCTTTAAGTTACCAGGCGCTGGTGCGTTTTAGCATAATCCGTTGTATGTTCGATAAATCAAGTTTTAACAAGACTTTTTGCAAGTTAATATTGACAGAATTTGCATTTTGCAGTGCAGCGTTCATAGAATTTCTTTCATATAAATACACAGTTTTTTTATGATTGCGTTCTTTCTTTTAAATTTTCTTTGGATCGTCACTAAGAAGTTGGTACTTAGGAACTAATTGCTCTTTTACGCCACACTAACGGTGCGGTGCTTTGGAATCATATCTTCTGTTAATCGACTACAAGCCATATCCCGCGGTTTCATCCGCATCCCGAGAGAAGTACTTCGGGCACTCGGATAAAACTATCCTGTGTTCTTTCCTAGGTATTAATCTAACTCCACTGGTATGATCTGATGGTTTCATCTATATTGCTTCAGCAGTTTTAGCGTGAAAGCGTAACAGACAGTTGGACACGAGTTACTTTCATATTTATATATACTCCATTTACAATAAGATTAGACATTTAAACGCACCCCATTTACCGTTCGTTCAAACGATTTTGAGTTCTATTCCGTATAGATAAGGATGGTGTTGAAAGCAAAATAATGTTTACAATACCAAATGTATTCCGTATCTGTTTTTTGTTTTATCACCTCAGCAATAGAGCTCAAAATCGTTTGAACGAACAGTAAATGGGGTGCGTTTAAATGTCTAATCTTATTGTAAATGGAGTATAGTAAGGATGTTTTCTAACAAATCTTTTAGTATGTGCATTCTTTTTAACCGTCTTCAAATAAAGGAGGTTCTGTATTCGACCAGTATGTATGTTTGTATGTCCACGATTTTCTCAAAAACTACTGATCTAATTTGGATGGGTTATTTGAATGCATTATTGTGGCGAGAATGCACGAAACAATACCTTATTGGAGACACCGAATTTTAGAACGATGTTTAGCTATTTTTCAATTTGTAGTTTTTTTTAAGTCCGTTCTATTTTTGCAGTGTTTTTTTCTTTGGTTTACTCATCGTCGAGTTTCGCGGTGCAAATATTTAGCGAGTAATTTCTATTTTGATCCATTGTTCATGGTAAGTATGAATATGGAAGTGGCAGTGGGCTAGCCATATCTTTCGAAGAACCGACGACCGTTGACCCAAACGGGTTCATGACTAAAGACCACGGGTAGGCATACGTAGTGTAGAACGCCCTCCGGCAAGATGAACTGACAATCTGCGAAAGGCTGCCGGCAGAAGTTGGATGCGGCAAGCTAAAGACAGAGTAATTTGGCACACATTACGCTGATGATGATGACGAATATTAGCTTATATTCATCCAGTATTCTCTTCAGCTGTTACTCTTTCTTTTGGGATTTGATACAAACCATTGTTACTAAACCTCGAGCCACAGAATACCAAAAGACGATGGCTGCATGATAAAAACGTTATTTGGTGATCTCGATTGGTCTGGTTTTATGTACTGCAGTCACCACACTAAACATGACACGTCATCCTTACTAATATTATAAATGCGAAAGTAACTCTGTCTGTCTGTCTGTTACGCTTTCACGCCAAAACTACTGGACCGATATAAATGAAATTTGGTACAGAGATAGAATAGACCCTGAGGAACAACATAGGCTACTTTTTACCCGGGTGCGCTAAGTAGTTCCCTCGGGATGCGGGTGAAACCGCGGGATACAGCTAGTTTCAAATAAAACAAATAGTTTCACAGTTATATTTATTTCTCTTGATAAATATAATCTCGATCGGTTTGTCATAATAAAAATACATAAAATGAAATTATAATTATGTAAAGTTGATACATTAAATCACAAATAATTATGGTTGTAAATATTGCCCAACCCAAGTCAAACGTGAATTAACTAAAACTAATGGAATATATGCATTGGATTGACCAGAAAAATAAAAAATAACAAAGGTTTATGTGGAAAAATAATCTCCTTGCATGTGTTCATGATATGATTTACATTAGTATATATTTTATTTTTCTCATCTCACTTATTATAAGTTTAGTGTAACTCAAGCAAAAACAATAAGAAAATTGCAATTATTTGCAATAGAGACAAAGTCATGAACAACTTTGTAGGAGTCTATCACGATTGAGAAGAAATTAAATTTCCTCATTTATATTAGCTATTCACGATCTCGTAAAATGAACTTTTTACACCGATTTCTAGTCGTCCACTGAAACTAGCCAAAGTGCATTGAACAACCAATAGAGGGTTATTATATAATATTTTTTGATTATATAATAAAAAAAAACAATAGTATTCAACGAATTGCAGCTCGAACTTTGCGTAACTGCAATTGAAAATCGATTTTCCTTGATTACAATTTCTAGCCATAAATGTCATTGTTTATAGAAAGGATCGATTGTTTATTTTACTACTTTCATCGCGTAACGTGCTTTCAGTGCAAACCTAACCAACAACATTACTAATCATGCCTATAATACTTAACCAATGTCAGATCTTTGTATTTCGTTTTGAGATTGTATATTGCACTCAATGTGATGTGGATAATTTATTCATGTCGTATAATAAACATACTTATATTTGTTTAAGTGCAAATTGAAGAATTATCATATCAATGTACTTTTAAACAGCAGATATATGAAACAAAGATGACATCGTATGTTACCATAACAAATTTGCATCCATAAGGCGAAGTTGTTGAAAATAGCACCAAATGATATAGAAAATAATAAATACGTTAAACAATAAATAAATTCAAGGAGCAATAGAACAATTCACTATTTAAAGTGTTATAAATTCCACGTTCATAAGAATTATGTTTGTGACGCCTTCTATACTACTACATTTAAATTCAATTTCAAAGGCAAGGCAGCAACAGCAAACTAAATTGTTATACATCGTCGAAACTTCCAATCGTTTATAATAAACCTTATCAGTACATAATACCTATACAAGATCTTATACATCTACACATGAGTTGTGATGACGATGTTGGTGTCCACAACTTGGTGCGGTACATTTTACTATATTATACAATTACTGGAATTAATTGTTAGCGTGACCCCTTGACGATGGACTCCTTGGCTTATATTCTTGGAGGCGTTGGAGGTGCGCCGTCATGATCCTGGGGACAAATACATGCAATATAGTAACTCCTGACTGACATGTCTCTTAATTTCATAATAATATTAAAGTGTACCTGTCTGTCTATTACATCTTCACGCTTAAACCGCGATAAAATTTGGTATGGGGATAGGTTGAATTCTGGGGAAGGACGAAGGACAGGGTAGTTTTTATGAGGGTGCGTTAAGTATATACCTCGGGACGCAGGCGAAACTGTGGGCAATAGCTAGTGGCAAGTAAAGTGCTGTCGTATTCAGTAGGTCAGACAGCTCACGGCTCGTATCTGTTTTCACAATATTTTATGCAATTTACAGCTGCTAAATTAAATTGATGAATGAGCCATGTTTCTATCGTATATTTAAAACTCATGAGCGGAAACTAACCTGATACTAATTGGCAGAAACTGATGCCACTTTTATTTATTTTGCTTTTGAAGAGTAAATTGGATGTGGCGTGTATTAAAGTTGAATCTGAATAATCAAGTTTTACAAAGTAAACACCATTTTAAAGGTCAGAGCTCAGACTTGGAAGGTCGCTGAGATTATATACATTTGTGTTTAATCATGCATTCATTTTATTAATTAAAACATGAAGTCAAAACAATATTGTTTTCATAATTCTGTTTAGCGCTTAGTTTTGACTATGTCATAAACTGTTATATAGCGTGAATGTGAATTTGTTAGTGTAACGCCTTTTCGGTAAAACGGCTGAACAGTTTCCGATGAAATTTGGTATGGAAATAGATGGGACACTGGGCACGGTTTTTGGATACAGGACGCGAGTGAAACCAAGGAAAAAAGCTAGAGTAATAATTTAATTTACTCCAAACTGAAATTGGTCCTATTCATTCATACTGCGTTAGTCACTATATCACCGGGCTCAGGGGCCTTACCATGACATGCCAAAGCAGGAATATTTTTGTTGTGAAAAGAATGCGCATAGTACTGTAGTGCGGTAGTAACTGTCTCATTCTTACTTCGGAATAGTGATTGCAAAAACACGTGATGATGCGGCCCCTGGTCCTATTTTATAATCACACATACTAATAATTTAGATCAATTATACGTTTTATATTTATTTTACCTATGAATTTCACATTTGTTGTTTACGAAAAAGTGATAGCGCTATTTCATTTGCACAGCTCCGTCTCTCTCTCGGATTGAAATTTGGATCTTTATAGCATGTCATAAACGGTCCCAGAAAATTGAAATAAGCAAGGAGCCTTACGCAAAAAGGCAATATATTAGATTCGATTGATAAAAAGCTACATATGACGCAATATTTATTTTTGGCTACTTTAAAAGACTTCGAAACTTCGAAACCTTATCATTTTGTCTTCGTATAGATAGACTGATGTAGGTAATATGCTCAAAGCTGTGCAGTGTGCCTACGGTTTTTTCTTCTTTTTTGCTATCGACCGGTTTTCGAAATGACTAAAGTTCAACGTATTCAGAGTGCTTTTTTAGGACGTCCATTATTCAAATTCCAACAATAGGTACTGTGGACAATATTTAAACTCGGATCAAAGAAAAATCAACCTAAATTATTTATTCATTTGTTGCATTTTTAGTGCTCTGAAATTTCATTGGAATGCAATATTAATATAGTAGGAATTTCCTTAACAGGAACAACTAACTTGAGGAATTTACTATGGCAGTTTTTTTTTTACTTTTCCTGTACTTTTCGCGTGCGACCTCGTTAGAGCGAATCAGATAGTTCCATATACAAAGTGTGGAGTGTTCCCTTCACGGTTCCCGTGCTAAGTAGGGGCAGGTCGCCGACCTCACATTTTATTTATTAAGGAGCAGTGGACTTAAGATATGTATATCTAGACATACGTGGTAGATATGACTCGTACGGATCACCAACACTGCGCATGTCTAGACTCATTTGACCGGTTTTTTATGATGTACATTTCATTACTACCTATTGCAAGTCCGATGTGGACGATTCTTATTCACGAACAGATCGAGAGCGCTTTGACGAGCAGTTTTATAAGAGTTTTTCAGCAATTCAAAGTGTAGATCAAAAGGGGAAAAAGCCTATAACTGTATTCAGGGTTCATTTATTTCTGTACCAAATTTGAGTCAAATATGTTTAGGCGTTTTAATGTGAAAGCTTGGTTAACGCTGAAAACCAGCGCCGTGGACTTGTGCCATTGTGCCCGGGCCACTGCATTATGCTGAGCGTTAGCCGTTTCGCGTAGTGGTGACGCATTTATTAGATTGTTTCTTTATATGCCTAGTTATAGAATATACACTCATTTGTTTTTCTTCTTATTTTTTGCTTTGTATGTGTGTGTATGTACTGAACGTGAATAAATTGTTTTTCTTTCTTTCTTATTATGAAATTTTGATACTACATATTATTATAAGAAAATTATGCTAATGTTAAATACGTTATAAAACTCTTAAGGCTATCAGTATTGCAGTAGGTAAATTAAATAGGTATGACGTCCAATTTCACCGGTTACTTACACTAGCAAGTGGAACTCACATTTTATCGATCGATATTGTTCAAGGGTTATCCTAGTTAAGTACATATATCCTTACTAATATAATATTATAAATGCGAAAGTAACTCTGTCTGTCTGTTGCGCTTTCACGCCAAAACTACTGGACCGATATAAATGAAATTTGGTACAGAGATAGAATAGACCCTGAGGAACAACATAGGCTACTTTTTACCCGGGTGCGCTAAGTAGTTCCCTCGGGATGCGGGTGAAACCGCGGGAAACAGCTAGTTTTAATATAAGTGGCATTTTATGTTGATAAAATGTTAAAAGCATGACTCAGTATATAATTGGATGGATCTTAAGCATATAAATTTTTCTATTTCTTTACCTCTATCTTTTCAGATAGAAAAGGCTTCATGTTATATTATGATCATCGTCTGTCTAGCCTTTTCCCAACTACGTTAAGGTCGGATTTCACTCTGCAGCGTTACATGGAGCAACTGCCTATGTGACCTCCACAACCCAGTTACCGTGTAACACGATAGTCCTTGGTAAGATTAGTTGTCAGACTTTCTAGCAGATGACAAATGACAACCGGGACCAACGGCTTTACGTAGGTACTTTGCGAGGCGCGGTCTTGGTGTAACATATATGGTCACCCATCCACAGACTGACCGTGCCAAGATCAAATTAACCTCTGATTACTTGGCCAAAATTAATCTGTCCTGAATTGACTGACCGATCAACGCACAGCATAAACTGCTGATCATAGAGACCTGAAACTTGGAGGGTGTGTTCTTTGTATGACGTAGGCATCCGATAAGAAAGGATTTTCCAAAATTCTACCCCTAAGGTGGTGAAAGGGGGGGCAAATTTGTATGAAACTCTGTCATTTGAATTCGTATAGCCAAGTCGGACGAAGCTGCTGGCGGAAAGCTAGTTTACATACATACATACTCATAAACTTTAACTTTAAGTAATATTACCTGAGAATTGCGCGTAGGCTTCGCGGCGTCCTGTATCTGGTTGCGGCGCGGGCGCATCGCGTACATGGCGAGCGCCAGTGCCATCATGAGGAACATCACCATGAAGCTGTTCGCCGAAGACTCGGGCCTCGGCAGCCCCGGCAGCTGGTCCAGGCATTCGCTGTCTGTGCAGTACGACTGTCCTTGACGAAGCTGGGTAAATAGGACATGTCTTATAAAGAGGGGTACTAAAATGAAAGTATTGTTCATCGATATGAAAAAAAAAATTATATAGCTTTTGATTGATTAAAAGACGTGTATGATCTACGTTCCCATATTTCTTAAGCTGATTTTAGGAAACTGGATCCATATTTATAAGAATAGCAAAGTCCTAACTCATATTATTAATGGGAAAATATGTTAATAAAACAGCTGAAGCGATTTGGATGAAATTTGGTAAGGAGTTAGAGAGGACCAATGAGAGTGTTTAGTAGTTCCTCCCTATCCTGGGAGAACTAATTCACGCACACAGATAAAAACTACCCTATGTCCTCCCCCCTTCCATCTATCTCCATATCACATTTCAGGTTTAACAATTTTCCCATTAGAGCGTAACAAATTATTTTTATTAGAGTTATTTTAGCTTTTGCAATAAGGAATAGCCTTGGCCCGGGGAATAGGGTAGCTTCCTCTCGGTGAAAGAATTATGTAGAATTGGAGAAAAACCATTTTACAATAATAGCAGTAGTAAATTGGGTTGAGTTGAAAACCGCCAATTGTTTTCAGTACTTTATGTACCCATGTAATATTTTATGGGAACCATAAAATTACATAACACGATAACATTTATATGTCCAATGTATGACGTAGCAGTCATTACGTCACAGAGGACATCAAACGAAATAGCTACAACATTTTATGAGAGGAATTAAAATTTACGTAATTCCATGGACATACAAAGGTAAGTACCATTTATTACGTGAACGTTTTAATTATTTTAGAATTCATAGACAGCGAAATCGATTTCCTGCGTTTGTTTGTAAATACGTTTCTTATATTTGTTGGTTTAATGGAATATTTTACACTTAATTTGCTTTGTTGATATGACTTAGAATAACATTACACAGTCACGTTACATATTTATAAAGCTTGCTCGTTTTGTGTATTTATACGAACCATTACTCATTTCGAAAATTACTCAATGATCAGGATTATAGTTCTTTTAAAATATATAATTATGTTACAACAAGATTCTAATGAACAGCTGGTAGATTCATATTTATTGCACTTTTTTGGTCCAGTGATTTAATGCTTCGCAGAAAAATACATGTAGTACGAATTTATAGATAAATAGAAAATGGTATTCGAAAATAGACTTAACTTCAAAAGAGGTTGCAGTCTAGTTAATTCTTATACAGGGAGTCTTTAACTTAACTTTACTTTATCAAGTGAGAATAATGATGTATTTATTTACAGGGTTCAGCAAAAAGAAAAGTTTTGGCAAAGGATACCGCTAGGTGTCTAACAAGACCATTTTAAATTATTGTCGCGTTCATCTTTTGTTTGCATCTGCGCAGTAAATATTCGTGTATGCTTATTAAAATACGTCGCCACGTGTGAAAGCAGTATAAATAAACAAATACTTTCATTCTCAAATATTTGTGTTAGCTACATTCTTCTTTAATAAAACAATTGTATAATGTGATGAAACAGCAGTTAGCTCGTGTGCGGTGTTACTAGGGAGAGATGAGGAAAATATTTGGACGACACCATTGAGGATTTGCCTTAAACTATATTAAGTAGGTACCTACTTATATGCCTGCCGGGGCTGCGGGACGTTCGAAAGAGATACCGCGCCCCCGGAAAACAAGGGGCTGAGGAAGGAACATGGATGGGTTTTAGTCAAGTCTGACACTAACGGCGGTTGGGTCTCATTTGATGATTTCCCATTCCAAAAAAAGGTACCTCCCTATATGAGCATGAAACATGCTATGTTAAAAAGTGGACCTTCAATTATATGCGGTATAATTATATCGAGATTAAAATCATAGGTACTTCTAATACGATAGCGTGCTCTTAATTAGAACACGTTACACTATAATCTTATCGGACACGTTGTTATCACATTACTAGATATATATCACTCACAATAACGTAGCTCAATACAGTATACAATAGGTGTACAGTACGATAGTGATTGGACCTTATTGGACACCATAAAAATGATTGTGTCTCGGTCATGCGTAAACGTTCTTCACGTTAGGTTTCATGGACAAAGGACCAATTTTGGGCCTTCCGACAGCAACTGTGGCGACAATATCGACGTGATCTCATAGGAAGAGAAGCGAGAATTGTTGGATAATGTTGGTTCAGTTAAGGATATTGTCTATAGAGGATAAACTTTACAGTCAAAGTTGTTTTTTAAACAGACCTTATTACTGGTTCGTATAAAACTTTAAAACTAGAAGATAGGTGCACAGAGCTTCGTTAAAACTAGTTGCAAGATAGGATAGAAATAATTATTGAAGGTGAAACGCAACGAGTGAGGTCGCCTAGATGCGTGACACGAATACACGATGAACCGTCCGAATTAAAGCCACAATACTAAACGAAGGCTACAGAACTACTATGCAGGAGGAACGGAGAAAGATTTCGATGACCATGACCAGTCTAGCAACAGTGTACCGACGATGAAGCAAATGAATATCTGCAGAGAGAATTGAACGACTGAACTGTTCATTACACGATAGATCATTATTGAAGACCGTCAATCTACACACACGTGCAGTTTAGTTGCACGTGTTGTCTTTGCGGCAGTAGTAAATATTGTCCATCATTTGTCGTATAAAGTCCGGCTTATAAGTACCTACATCATCCCACTTGTTCTCACGGATGTTGTTGCAGAGAATTACGGTATAGTATGGCATCAATTTGAGGGCACGGTTGTCGGTGCACTGAGATATCGGCATCTGTATGAATTGAGAAGTCTATCCCCGAACGAAATATTGAATGACATGTATGTGATTTGGGTCAATATTGATTTTGTTGTACTTTTTTTTTTTGTGTGTGGCATCTCGCAGGTCAACCTAGAAGGTTGTCGACTGCTTAACCGGGCTTGAAAAGGGTTATAAACTATGTAAATATGGAGGAATACTGTGCGGGGTCCCTCCATTGAAAAGGAAGCCAGGCGGGTGATATTGCCAGGCGGGCTACTACCCATTTTGTTGTACGTATGTCATAATATAGGTGAGACGCTGTATCTTATGCAGCCAGTCTTCAGTTAATATACTGGGAACACTGTAGGCTGTAGCGAGAAAGATATTCTAAAGTCCTTGATTTTACGTTTTAGTTCTAACCGTGAAAAAGAACTACGCAGTGGATATATGAAGCTATAAACAATATCGCATTCAATTACAGGCGTAAAATAATTGAATGAGTCGCGATAAGGGAGCCAGTTAGCAGTCTAATTGTGTTATAGATTAACTTGCTAACTGCTCAAACTCTTTTCTATTAAAAGTACTGAAATATGAACTAGGTATTCTTCGGTAATAGATTAATGTCATAGTCCAATCCAAATTCTTTAAAAATAACTGTTTGGATGAGAATGTAGAAAAAATATAAATAAATAAAAATTACACATGTCTATTTTAAAATGTGCAGTATGTAAATTTTTATTGGCCTTAATCGCATACTATGTTGTTAAATACTGATTAACAAAAATCTAACAAGAAATTCCTACCTACATTTTATTTTACCTTCCTACAAGTGTAATGTTTAACATAAATTACCTATTTTGATATGTACTTCAAATAATTAGCTATTTAAAGTGTGGATTGAATGCACAAAATTTTCAATTTAGAAAAGTACATCTTCAGTTGTTAATCTATACTAATATTATAAAGAGGAAATATATGTTTGTTTGTAGGGTTTTAACTCAAAAACTACGGGACCAATTTTAAAAATTATTTCACCATTAGAAAGCTACATCTTTGCGAAGTGTCATAGGCTATATTTATTTCCAGAAATAATCAAGGATCCCTACGTACTACGTTTTGTGTCCTTGTTCAATACAATATCCATAGACAAAGGGTGGAGAATGCTTCCTGCAAGGCCTGTAAGCCTAGTGAGGGGGGGGGGGGGTTGACAAACATGTTTCCTCTATCTTTTGTCTCTATGTTCAATACAAATTCCATAGACATAGGGAGATATGCGTGATGGAGAAATGCTTGGGTCCATCCCCATGTAGACCTGCTGGGGTATATTTTTTATCCAGGTGTGAGGTAGTTCCCTCCGCATTCAAGTGAAACTGTGGTAAACTGCTATTTTATTTAACAGCTGATTTCACAAAGTTGCCTGGAGTCAAGAAGGTAGTGGTGTAATACCCCTGTGCCCGGGATGTTAAGGGCATGTTAAGCTATTGTCCCTGGCTGTTATCTTGATAGCAGTTGTTGCTACAATTCCATGTTAGATGCCATCAGGCAGATTTGAGAAAACTCTGATACCAGGGCTTGTTAGGTTGGTAAAACCCTGCAGCCTACATAATAAGAAGAAGAAGCTTTATCTAATTAATAATTGCTTAATTAAACATCTTGAATGAATCAAAAAATCAATAAAGTCATAACAATCTTCAGAAGGATGTTTGTTACATACTTGTGTTGTTTTCAAAACAGTTTTTTTTTTAGTGACACATCTGTTACCAAGTTATTTGTTTATTAGTATACTAGCTGTTTCCCGCGGTTTCACCCGCATCCCGAGGGAACTACTTAGCGCACCCGGGTAAAAAGTAGCCTATGTTGTTCCTCAGGGTCTATTCTATCTCTGTACCAAATTTCATTTATATCGGTCCAGTAGTTTTGGCGTGAAAGCGTAACAGACAGACAGACAGACAGAGTTATTTTCGCATTTATAATATTAGTAAGGAAGTAAGGATTATGAAGGTACAAATGTACAATGAAATATAAAGTATTTTCGGCGATACTATGGCATGTAAAATTATAATATATGGTAATACTTCCTTATAGGTTTACTGGTATGTTAATTGGAAAAATATATATAATTACTGATACTACTGCCAGGAATTAAATATACATTAATAATTAATTTTAAGCAACTCTTTTAGTTTATAATACTGATCGGTATAGTTTAATCTATCTTATATAAAATTTGTTTGACAAAGGCAAGGATTCACATAACCAGGCATGTATACATAAGTATATGAAAATAGTTTGATACACCTCATTATAGTCAACGCAGACAATATTTATTTAAAAAAAAATCTTCAACAATACACTATGGTTCCCAATAGACAATAAACTCTCAAGGAATTTGTTATAAAATATCACAGACAATATTTACAATGTCTACAGTAATTGTTTAAGAAATTAACTCTGTAGTTGTTTCACCACAAGAGCTATTAGAAATCCATAACAGACAGTTATTACATGTTTCAGCCGTTATTTATAATTAATAATATAAATAATAATGCAAATGCATTGTGGTCTGCACATGGTCATTAACATTATTTGTGAATAATTCTAGATTGTTATGGAGACACTATTATGAAACAACACTAAACATTTGGATGCAAAAAAAAAGATAAATTAATCAAATTGATATGCTTATCATGACATGATAGAATAAATAGGTCAGATAGGTAATATCAATGTTTACCAACAATATAAAAAAATAGTAGTGTATAATTAGTTTGTTTCGTTTCTACAATAGGTCGCGAGGTACTTTTTATGAGCGCAATTTTATTGTAGACGTGGATGTTACATAGTCCACCCACTTCAATGATTACATCTCATCGTACAAACTACAAGGGCAAATAACTTACCAAAGATATAAGTCGACGCATTGCCAGCTCATGATTCCACAGGCACTCGCAAGGATCCATTTCGTCACCCATATCTATGCAAAAAACCAGCACTTAGAAATCGCTATGTCGAAACTACTTTCTTTATACCCAGTCCTTTATGCGATCTTTTCATTAACCAGCATACATACAAACAATAAATACCCAAGGTAATTACGTCAACATATCACTTTTCCTCCATAGCGATGTAACCAGTAACCACTGAGTATTATTATTATTCCAATCTTTGTTTTTATTTACAAATACAAAAAACACTGGTCAAGGATTATCTGTCATGGGGTCTTACAAGAGAAAGTAAATTTCATGGGCGTACCTGCAGCACTAGTCAGCAGGAGGATGGAAATACAATAACTTAAATCGTTATTATTATTCCTAAGAATAAGTGAGTGCAACTGCGTTTGGTTTGTTAAATGAAAGGAAAACGTCGAACACAATATTACACTTGCGACGACATTTTTACATCGAGTGCTTGTAGCTTTGTGATTGGTGTTCAGGAAATATATTTGACTGGCAACTTGCTGGCAAACATCCAATCAAAAATGAGAGTAGATCGGAGTTGACAGCTTTTAAAATTCAATGTTGCCATACCATTAATTTAGTTTGAAAATAGTAGAAATAAAAACTAAAGAGGCTTGACTTGCTACTCTGCTCGCCTGTCGCCAAAAAAACATTTATCGGAGCGCGAAATTTAAAACAGAAATATCGACTTTTTTAAATATTTCATGAAAAATATTTTTTTATTAATTCAAAGAAAGTACGCCGAGAACATTATGAAATTAAACTCATAGGATACACGCCACCAGTGTATTGAAGTAGGTAGTGCCTACTTCATACAAAATTTGTATCATTTATTTGTGTTACAAATTGATGGCACTATCACTACCTACTACTAACAACACTATTTATCATTTGACTCACAGATTTGTGTACCAATATAGTTATAATCATGGAGGAGATACAATTCGCTCCATGTTCATACCTGATTAACTATTTTCTTATCACCGTCATTCAGAGTTAGAAATAAGTATAACCAAAGATTTGTAAATGTTTAAAACCTGAATTGTCAATCTTCCTTTTTTTGTCTATCAGGATAGCCTCTCTTCAGAAAATTCCTTCCACCCAATAATAGTCACCGAAATGTATAATCATGCGTAATTATTTATGAGATAGAAAATTTACAGCAAATGAAATACTTTGGGTAATTGACACCCAAAACAAATTCCAAAACACAATTATGATGCACTTAATGGCTGATGACGAATGGTCCCAGACGGTAACACTGACACGGACAACTCGGAACACAGATAGCACTGACCCAGAAATGTATGTGTAAATAGCGCCTAAACGTTCCCTGGACTACGACAAACATTTCTAAACCAAAATCAGCTAAATCAGCCCAGCCGTCCTCAAGTTTTAGCGAGACTAACGAACATCAATTTATTTTTATATAGATAGATTTAAAATTAGTCTTTTACACCACTAACGTTGCACAAAAACATCGTGAGGAAACCTGAACTTCACGTCTATCTGCCTCGATCCGCATTGTGTAAGCGTGATGATCAATGCTCATATCTTCTCTGTATGTATCTAGAGGCATTCATTAGCTTAGCAGTGGTAAAATACCTAATTGATGATGATTAAAACTTATATAAGTAGGTACAGCAAAATTGAGCACAACATCTTTATGGTAGCGTATCTTTATCAATTGATATACTGCACGTTCGTAGCGACATTTTCTGTGTACAGATATTTGATACCTATTTTTCTTCTGAGCCTGGCTTTTGTTTGTAGACCTGCCTAAGTATACCTACAAGCAAAATGTACTCATGCCCGGTTTCTAAGGTACTTTGTTGGTATTTTTTTTTATGTATGTATTTACTATAGCAGAATCTATAGATAACCACGCAATTGAATAAATACACCACCGATAAAAGTACCTCAGAACCGGACATTAGACTCGTGGATATCGACTAACAAAAAAAAACAGATTATTTTTTTCCTTTTTGGTGCTTTGTATCGTAGCAACTATGCTACGTAGCTACGCCGACACTACGGCGTAGTCGGCTACGATACGCAGAATTCCCCGACGCGTTTTCTTTAAATTGTAAAATAATAAGTTATGTTTATTTGCTTATGAGTTTTTATCAATCAGGTTTATTTTATTTTATGAGGAATAGTTATGAATATGATATCTTTTAGCAAAATACTGGTCAATGTCGGCAAAATACTGGTACCTAAATGCTATTTAATCAAATTCAAGTTTGGAAAGTATCATTCAATAATAAATGTTCGTTTCTTAACTTTGTATTATCCATCCTTACTTGTGATTATAAAGTATAGTATTATTCTGTAGTGGTATAGTAACCGTGTTTGGCGGTATGTACTTATACACTGTATACATCCAGTATAATGTTGTTTTTCTAAGAACGTTGAACTCACG
This sequence comes from Pyrrhia umbra, assembly GCA_963891755.1. Taxonomy (NCBI): domain Eukaryota; kingdom Metazoa; phylum Arthropoda; class Insecta; order Lepidoptera; family Noctuidae; genus Pyrrhia; species Pyrrhia umbra. Next base: position 3,921,041 of record OY982923.1, on the reverse strand, counting down.
TTTTCGGTATAACCGACGAGAGGAACCCATGAGTTGAAGAATAAACCATGAAGAAGTACCTGCCACTAAGGTAAATAAGATGAATTGCTGGTGATAGCAGACAGGCCATTTGCTAAAAATGCATATAGGTACAATAATGTGAATGATTATCCTTCTTATAGGATGGGAAATCAAATTAAATGAAATCATTTATCTATACTAATATAATAAAGCTGAAGAGTTTGTTTGTTTGAACGCGCTAATCTCAGGAACTAGTGGTACGATTTGAAAAATTATTTCAGTGTTAGATAGCTCATTCATTGAGGAATCCTATATATCATCACGCTAAAACCAATAGGAACCAACCAATATTCCACGCGGACGAAGTCGCGGGCAGAAGCTAGTTCAAAAATAAAATAGGTAACATACAGTAAAAGTCTTAGAAATAATAAAGGTATGGGTAATTGTAAGTGCCTGTACTGGGATAAACCTGTGTTACAGGCGGTATTAGCTCTTACAATGTTCTATTGGTAGGCAAATAATTTATCAGATGACTCCCCCTTCCTGTAAAACCCTTCTGTGTTAATTCATTTGCCATTTACGTTCCAGGAACGTGGTAACTCTTTCGAACTAACTCGCAACACAATCACAAGCACAGATTAAATGATAACTTTTATGAATATTTTTAAAGTGAAGCGAAAAATCCACTATAACCGATAGAAAGAAGAAAGAAAAGAAAGAAAGAAAAAATGTTTATTTGTCACAGACATCACGTGCATATTTACAAACAGTAGGTAGAAGGAAAAAAAACAGATAATAAAATGGAAAAAAAAAACAACATTAATGGCTATGGCTTAATTATTGGCACGTTCTGACTGCGACAAGAAGTAAACCACTCAGCATGATGCTATGCTGTGGGGAGCCACAACACAGCGCTGATTTTCAGTGGTCAACTTGGAATGACGTACAAACATCAAATCAGCTATTTCACTAATTCTATTATTACAATTAATTACAAAAACAACAGACAACTTATACCTATAACTTGAAATGAACATGCAATTTATAAAAAAAGATAGAAAATATAAGTTAGAGCGCATGGAGAGCGCGAAGCTTGCCATAGAAACACGGAAATGAATGCAGGGAACGTGCGACGAAAAATGTATTCTTTGCGATAGTCGCAAAAAATACCACAACAAAGCGAGGGTTACCCAGATAGGCGAGTTATTGGGTAACACGATACCCCTTGGCAAAACTTGTTTGTGACTATCCGTAACGACTGTCGAAGATATACAGAGAATAGCCGAGACCAACAGCTTAACGTGTTTTTTGAGACACGGAGGAGTCTCGGTATGACATAGATGGTCACTCATCCACGAACGGACTGCGTCAAGCGTAGCTCAACCTTTGAACGATCGCCGGTTGTGACTTTTACTTAGCCACGGGCTTCTCTATTTAAATTTCCAAATAAATAGGTTAATTTTATTGTAAAAATAAATTTTAGTAGCTACAAAACGGTAATTGCATACCATCGAGCACAGCGGTACCGAGACTTATTAATCTATGCATGCTTCAACTTTAACCCATATTTGAAGTAAGATGCACCATGCAACCGGTCAATAGTATCTGTTAGTATGTTGCACAAATTCACAGATACCTACGTCATAAAATTGACAAATCACTTTAAGTGGAATCTTAGAAGTGCTCATGAAGAGCGACATGTCGTGATTGAGACAGGTGGGCGGCAATCTGATGGGGCGTGGCATTCTAAGCCCCGCCCTCCGCTAAGTAGGGCGGCCCGCCCGCCCTCCACTAATTGATTACTTGCATTAAATTTATATAAAGAAAGTAGGCTATAACTAAGTTATATATATCGTTAAAAGCCTATCCGATTAACTGCTTATTATAGGTAATTACGCTGTTATACAATACTCTGTTTTAGCTAAAAAATGTTCTTACTGTCGTCCTAATGTTCTCATAAAGTCTAGTCATTTTGACGAATTTCATCTATTGGTGTGTATACAATTTAATGGTGTGTTGGAGTTTCTATTTTGTGAACACAATAATATTATTAAACAAAATAATATTATTAAGTCACATACAATATTTAGTTTTTTGTAATATTTTTCTCCTCCTGAAGTAAGATACCGGTTTAATGTTCTTAAAAAGCCATAATAGTAAGTTCAAGAGGCTTCACGAAAAATCTACCCAGATGTGAGTTAACAATACTTAAGAATAAAAACAATCGTGGTGCAAAAATATTGTGTCCTTTAAAAACACAAGCATTTATCTAGGTACACAAAAAAACATAAAAAAACTAGATTTTATACCATTTTCTAGAAGCGCTTTGGACTAAGCATTTTTTTCAATGCCTAAGGATTTTAATAAACTCGAATACCCTAGTTTCAGGCTCGATAAGTTCTGCTCAACACGAAGCAGGCGTAATACTGGGCGTGGCTTCTTCTACGATCACGCCCAGGAGATGACAAAGTTGGCGCGCTGCCGTCACTCTGGCCTAGGCACGGCGCCGCGCGGACATGGCGCCGGCAATGCGACCGCCGACACGCAAGTGAGTAACACGCCTTATATTATTTATGTAGTTAGGAATATTAGAATAAATTAAAAATGAAGAAAAGTTTTTTTATAATTATATAAATAAATTAATCAACATTTGACAATCATGTGGAGCTCGTTTTGCGACTTTGATAAGTTTTGCTTGTAAGAAATAATGATGAATTCTGTTAGGAAATAAACTTGAATTAAGAATAACACACCGTGGTATATACAAATGGTTTTAATGTTTGTTTAAAAATCGTGTTTGTTTATAAAAAAACATGTTTTTATAGCTCGTCAATAAAGTTCGCCCTTTATCACTACAATACCGCGGTTAAAAAAACCGACTGGTCCGGCTCGTAGTTCGTTACAATTGTTTTAATTTTTATTCAACTAATAATTTATGTTATACCGAGACTCTTCCATGCCTCGGAATGGTCCCGGCTGTCATTTGTAGTTCTTTGACAGTCGTTACAGGTAGTCAGAAGCCAGAAAGTCTGACAACCAGTCTTACCAAGGGTATCGTGTTAGCCGGTACCCGGGTTGTGGAGGTAAGATAGGCAGTCACTCCATGTAAAATTCTGATACTGAGCTGCATCCGGTTAAACTGGAAGCCAACCCCAACATAGTTGGGAAAAGGCACATGATGATATTTTTGACAAACAACTATTTATAGATCGGTTGAACTGATAAATAATGCTATGAAAAAAAAAACCTTTTTACAAAAAAATATAACCGACTTCCAAAAAAAAGTGAAAATGGGAAAAATTATTTTGTTTCTGCTGAAACATTGCTCTAGAAGTCGGTGTCTGTCCAACAATAATTTACTAATGTGTTTATTTTTGCCACCGACTTCTAGAGCGATTTTCAGCAGAAACAAATTTAATTTATCTCTTTAAGTTTTTTTTTTGGAAGTCGGTTATATTATTTTGTAAAGGTTTTTTTAGTGCTTTGTTTAAATACATGCATGAGTTCGTGTTAACTAAAAGTAGGGATCTCTTTTAGTTTAAATTTACTTCAAGTTGATATTTTCTCTTTGCTTTAATTAATTCCAAAACTTTTACGTCTACACTGCATTATTATAATAATATTAGGTACTTCATTGGTTTTCCGGTGGTGATTCTTAAATCTATAATGGAATTAGCTATTATGACTTTTAAAATTTAACTATTCACTCATTGTACACTACTGCCTACAAAATTGTATCATTTTCTTCAATTTGTTATTTCATTTTTACAGCTTAAAGCTACTTTTTAAATGAAATTTCTATTATCGACAGAATCTTATTTTTTTTATTCAACAACGTTTTTTTTAGTTTTTACGTAACGTATCCTATCGGCCTGTTGCACAAAATAATATGTAGTAATTAATCAGTTAGTTTTATAAACTCAAATCTCTTTTTATCAATTAAGGAAATCCATTACGTTTTACGAGTTTGTACTAGTTACACTACGAATGTTATAACAATACTCAACAAGTAATAAAACCTGAAGGCTGGTCTAGGTATATTTAGTACTAGCTTTCCGCCCGCGGTTTCGCCCGCGTGGACATTTTTTTTTACACCTTGGGTTACATTATTGAAGTTTTAGTAAGGATACCTAATTTTTCTGGAAATAAATTTAGCCTATGTTACTCGTGGATAATGTAGCTGTCGAATGGTGAAAGAATTTTTAAAATCGGTCCAGTAGTTTTTGAGCCTATTCATGTTTCATTCATTCAAACAAACAAACAAACAAAGTTTTCCTCTTTATAATATTAGTGTAGATGTGCATTGCCACGTGGAAATACAGCCAGCCAGAGAGAGAGCACGATTCGATGTTTAACTTTTGTATAATATTTAAAGTCTAACGTATTTTTTTACCTTCTTACTTAAAAAAAAAGGTACAACGTACAATATATCCAGACCTTTGAATGTACTAAGGGAATTAAGAATTCCACACCTAATTAATAATCTATTTACTAAAAACCGGCCAAGTGCGTGTCGGGCCACGCGCAGTAGGGTTCCGTAGTACGTTTTAGTTGGTCGACTATAACTATGTAACCGGTTATGCCTACGTAGCCGTGATAACCGTTTAAGTTTATTATATGTGCTACATCTGTGAATTTTCATTTCTAGGGTATTGTCATTTAAGAGTAAGAGGGGGAGGGACACACACGCTCGTATTGAACAAAATTTTGCACTTTAACTTTAAAGCTTGATATTTCACAAATGGCACCCTTAATCGAAAAATGATCTTGACAGACCCTCTTTATTCTTGAAAGACCTATCTAACGATATCCCGCACGATGAGATACAGGAGAAAAAAAATATTCCTCCCCACATTACTTTAATGGGGGTTACCCTAAAAACTTTTTTTTCAAAATTTTATTTTTGCCACTTCGGCGTGATCAATATGCATATCGACACTAAATTTCAGCTTTCTAGTCTTAAGCTATACCGCGGACAGACAGACAGGCAGACAGACATGGTGAAACTATGAGGGTTCCTTGTTGACTACGGAACCCAAAAAATGCGTTAAAAAGTGATCAAAAATTCCTCTCTTACTCTATCTTCATTTTAATGTGCCATACAGCGTCCATATTGATTTGATTGAATATTGCACAAGATTTTTTATAAGGAATTCAATAAAGAATTGTAGTGTAGACTGTTCAATGATATTTTTTGTATTTACGAAGCTATACTGAGTTTTTAAGAATATGGTCAATTTATTAAAGTTAATTCTTTTAATAAAGCGGGTTACAGTTACGATTGGGGTTCAAGAAGTCAAGATATGTTAGATAGGTAATCAGGATATGTTTGTACGAACTGTTGATTTTCTGATCGCCTTGTGATGTTTTTGAGTAGAGAACGTGATCTGCATTCTTTGGTCCGAGTGTTTTTACCCCAAATTCTAATTCATATTTGCGATCGAAGGATACCATGGACACAACACATTATTTACCAATATCGGATAAATTCATACGCGATTTCCAGATTTCTGAAAAACGGCCCTGTCTCTCATTGTCTCCGGGAAAAGAGATTTTTAAGCAAATCCAGATTGGCAAAAAAATACAGTTTGCGTGCTGTCAATTATTCTTTTGTAAGAGATACACACGCCTGAGGATTATTTTTGAAATTATAAAAATGTGGTTTACAAAACGATTATTTTGTGATATTTATTTTCAGTAACGAAAAAACAAAGGAAAACACAGTTGTTTCGAGAGTGTATCTCTACACCAATATTCCGCAAAAAGAATGTTCGTCAGATTCCGAATTCAATTTGTTAACCATTGGCGCGCTGTAGCGCTGACATTCGATTTTTCGTCGCTAAATCGACCATCGGTTAATCGGAGCGCCGAGCTAGCTGGACGTGACAGCCACTCGGACGTACTGGATAGAGAGCTTGCACTAGGGTTGCTACAGTCGTAATAGGACAAATGGCTACAGACATTTACAATTTTGTTTTAGGTAAGATGCAGTGACGAAAACACGTAGTAGGTACTTATTATTATTATTATTTATATGTATCACTACTCGCAAATCAGAGTATAAACCTCTAACACTACGCGAGCTTCCTACTTGCCACGCGAACGAGAATTCCTTGACTTTGTTCCGTGACAATGTTTTAGTGTAGCAAAACATTACAAAAAAACCAAACCTTAAACAATCAATGTCAGTGCCTACCTTACCTACTGTGCCCCATTGGTTGTTCAAAGTAAAATCTCAAAAACAATAATCTCAAATGAAGTTGCGGCAACCCTGGTTTAAAGCCGCGCGGTCAGCGGTCAGCGTGCTGAAGTGTGTGCCCTCTGTCACGCGGCGCGTCATAACATTTGTCACTTCATTATGTCCCGTCGTAATGGAGGGCCAGCTCTCGCGATATTTCTGGCCGGTTAATTAACACTCGGATAAAAGGTCAAGTGATGTAGTTTCGTTGGCTCGTTGTTTGAACGTGTTTCAATAGGATTTGTTTTTCATTTAAAGAATTGAATTGATTTATAAAATGGAGATTTAATTTTCCGCGTCTAAACCACAGCCACACCGATCAATCGATTAACTTGATTATGCTGTAGTCAGGCCATGGATGGGTTTCGATCCACGTCAAGACTCCTCCATTCCAAAATCATGTAGTTGCCTCCAGTTATCATAAATCATTCAAAAATCTATGTAAAAGTAACCCATAAAACAACTGAACGAATTAAAAATGTTTCATTCGGTATAGTCGCATTCGCGGTAATGTCGCATTCGCGGTATAGTCGCAGTGGCCTAGTGGTTAAAGCACCTGTACGATTGTGTGGGTTCGAAATCTGGCAAGTACCAATGCGACTTTTCTAAAGTCATATTATACATGTACTTCCTAAGTATATGTTAGACACAACCTAGACTTAAAAATCTAAAATCCCCAATCCGCCTTGAGCAAACGTAGTGATCAATGCTCAAGCCTTCTCTGTATGAGACGAGGTTTGTGCCCAGCAGTGGGATAAATATAGGCTGATGATGAATTAGGTAATCAATAGCTGTCATCCTTGAATTATATATTCGGAAGTTATGTATTCCTGTGCATGGATAAGACGGCTCAGTAATGACGAATTGTGACTCATGCCGACTGACGACCTGCAAGCGATAATATGTTGGTCGAAGCTATTAGTTGTAAAAGTGACGTCCGGTTTTTATGAAGATTTATGACTCACTCGCCGATCCTACGACCTTTTAACAAGAACTAAATTATCAATCGGTAGGTTACCATTAATGATTGATTAGTCGTAGTTACTTAACGTATAATAATGAATGTAAATCGTAGCAACTGTCGTAGTGCCGTAGCGCTATTCTGCCGTCATAAGAAAAAAGGGCGTAACTATTTTTTTTATATATTGAGTTAAATATATATTCGTGATCAGATTTTTTTCCTGAATCCAAATATGTACCTTACTTTTTTCTTATGACGACAGTATTTCATACTTATCCTAATATTGAATAACCGATGCAAATCCTCAGTTGAATGTTGAGGAACTGTGTGTGTTCTGTTCTAATAGAGCTGAACATCTTCATATCATACATATTTAACCAATTCTCGTAACGAATTGGTTTCCCACAAATAGTGTGAGAAAGATGAACCCACTCACGCAGCATACCGAATTATATTGATCGTGAGCACGATTATTTTTTTAATCGATTTCTTTTGTTCTTTAGGGTGTGGCGGGTTCCTGTGGTTGGGCAGTAGGATGGCGCTGAAGACGCCTACGCCGGGCGTCGGCGAGCGCGAGACATGGGGCAAGAAGGTGGACTTCCTGCTGTCGGTCATCGGGTTCGCCGTCGACCTCGCCAACGTGTGGCGCTTCCCTTACCTCTGCTACAAGAATGGCGGCGGTGAGTACAGTTTTGAAGTTTTCTGGAGTGGTTACAATGATGTGTCAAATCTGGAATTATTTCGTTGCGAAAATGAGATGGTATATGGATAACATTTCTCGGAATATTAAGTAATGGCAGCAAATATTTAGCAGGTTATAGGAAAAAAGTTCCAGGGGTGCCCGTAGAATTTTTGTACGCACAGTCTATTCTGGTTTTGAGGTTGCGAACTTTTGAGTGTCGAGATATTTCGTCTACGTTTTAAATGTATGCTTTAATTTTTGGACTTTTGGAAACATTTTTCAATAGGTAGCATTATAGAAATACACATCATTATAGTCCTCACTTTTTTAATCATTTACTTGAGTTACTGTTTTACTAGAAATTATAGGTTGATAATTTATCTCGATTTCAAAATTACAAATTGAATAAAACAGGAATTGAATGAAACCTAATTTTATATTTTTCATTATAACTTAGGTATTTTTTCCATTTTTAAAAATGAATGTGAATGTGCTCACCGTAATTGTCCACGCAAGGACCACAACCAATAAAACCTCAAAATCAGTAATATTTTGGTCACAGCTACAATCAATTAACATCATTATCCCTACTAGACGGCCTAGATACGTGGTGTCGGTGTCTAGAGTGGCGCGGTTGTGCCTTGAATGGCACTAAGTGCCTCTTGCCGTGCTAATTTTCCGCCTCGCGTCTCGCCGCCGGCTTCCGACACGTCATGATAAACTCTCAGACAGCACACTCGATGCTTCGACTTTTGTCGGAACTCGGCTGAGAGTCGCTGAGTAAAATAATGACTGATAGTTTTACACATATAGATAGACTAGAGATCTATAGCTTAACCCCAACAAAAAATCAATTCAACGTTATTTTTTTCGAGTCCAGAAGGAAATTATTTTTTTAGCATTTTTAATGTTTAAGTGAGTGGTTTACTAGTTTTAGTCTCGATAAGAATTTTCTAAATTCTAAACCACTCCATGATCTGATTGACATTTTTATTATAAGCTATACTATAGCGCAAACTTCTAACATAAGAATATTTCATACCATTTCATACGTGAGCAAATGATTCATGAATTCATTCAAGACTTGCTGTGTATTGCGCGCTAACACCGGCTGTAGGGCACTCGAGGCATAATAGGCGGTTAACAATCGTACGCCTTGTGCCTCGCCTCGCCTCATGCAGCGCCTCGAGTGGCTTGCACTACGCTTACACCTGCGGCTTGCTAATTGAAGGCTTCACATTCGCCCAATGTGCGGGTGAAGTACCATGTAATAGCGTTATACACTCCAACACAGAATAGTCGACACTATCTCTATGTAAGTATGCAAACGAAATATATGTATGTAGGTAGATCACAAAATTAGACTTGAAATTACTTCTTCTTCCATTATTTTTAAGTTCAAATTGGAGTAGATTCCAACAACGTACTGAAACTCCAAAAGTTCTAACCCAGCAGGTATAGTCTGTACCAATTAATTTTACGAAAAATGTAAACAAAGTCGTCACCTATTTTGTTCTAATTCTGCCACAGAAACTTACAAAATGGCGTACTAAGGATGGCGCTTTTATGTCAATTTCATGCTCTGAACATTATGGTTCATCATTAAATGCTATGATTTATCTATGTGGGAAAATTGGGACAACATAGGTTGCGATTTTGTTTACACTTTTCGTAAAACCAATTGGTACCATATAAAAGTTGGTTTCCTTAGTGACGTCTACTTCTCTAAGGACTAGTAGGTAGCTATTTTCTTTGAAAGGCTCACCCTTTTCTTCACAACAGCCAGGATTGTTGTTTGCTGTTGAAGATTTGAAGGGAAGATAATGTTTATTGGTATATCTGCCTGAAGCGCATTGGAGTTTAGTGAGGACATGTCTAAAGCGGTTCGTTGTGGTGGCACTAGGCACATTCTTTAAGGTGAATAACCTGAAGAGATCTTTTAAAATGTCTGTAACGAGCTTAAACGATATCCTAGCTAAGTAATTTGGACGCCATCTTCTCTTAGACAAAACATTGCAAGTGACAAGCGATATAGCGGGGCATTGCCGACTTCACGCGTCTTGCGTAAGCGGAAATGAAACGCCACAAACCAAACGTCCGACATTCAAAGGCCGGGAAACGACTAAATGAGATTTGTTTGCATGGTGTTCAACAGTCCAGAATTCGACTTTGTCTACATTAATTTTAACACAGTTTTTCACAGTTCAAAGTCCTCACATTCTCAATTCCGCCGTATCAAAAGAAAATTTTCATAGTCCGATTGACATTGTTCTTATTTAAGTACGATTAGGTTAAATTAATCAAGTGGTGACATATACGGTTGATGCTAGTTAAACCTACCTACAGTCCTTTCTAAATAAAATAATAGTGTGCCTATGTTTTAAGTTTTAATAAGAAAACAGATACTTTATAATAATCATATTTAAACAAAGTAAAAAGTTTTTGGGACCGATAGCCAATAAAGGAAAATTATGAATTCAGATTCAATTCTTTTTTTTTATTTATTTATTTAAAGGGCTTTGTCGCTTAAGTTTTCTTTTTCTCTTTTAAAAAGTTTTTTGTAAAAAGTTTTTATTTTTAACGAAAAACGACCTCACTACAGTAAACCATTATCTCTAGAGATTATCAAAACTGCCACAACGATCACTGTCAAAATTTCACCCTCTAGTACCTACAAAACAAACACATGAAAGACACGCTGACCTTAATACAACACCGTACACACTGACGGATATGTTGGAAAATACTTGCACTTATAACAAAGTTTCTGCCACATGCTTAATTGCATCCGTTGCTCCCGATGCTTTGATCGTCCGTCGCCACCCTTTGGCGTCCAAGACTCAGTAATTGACAATCAAAACGAGCCCTTTACGCTGGGAAAACTTCGTTAACTCCTCGATGTGCAGGAAAATTAGTAACGTAATAATGGGAGGGTAATAATATAATGGAGAGGGAGGTCATCCTCTCTCACAACGCAAAGGCCGATCGGGCCGCGTCTACCCGTGATCTAATTAAATGGCAATTCTCGGGAACTGTTGAAATGTGATCTTGTCTTTGAGCTGTTCGCGTCGGAGGAAATTTATTTAGAACTGCCGATGAGATGAATGGCGTCGTAGCTCCGAAGTGTACTTAGTATTCGCATCTATAATAATATTATGTTTATTTGCACCTTCATCTTTTCTTACTACGATTTTGGTAGAATGATTTATTTATTTTGCATACACTAACTGAAATTTTATGTCAATAAAATTTGTAAATATCTAACTCCATGTGGACTTGTTCCTAATAAGCATAGTATACTAATTGTCTGGCTTTGGGCTTCCCAACAATCGCGACGGATAAAATATTATAGCACTCCAATGTATGGGGTGGATGATGGTCATCCATAACCGGAATAAGATAAGTGTAGCCGACTGATCAAAAAGCCTAGGTGTGGATGTGACGATGATGGTGATAACATTCATACATATTAGATTTTTTTCCTTGGTCTTTTTGTCCTTCCCTTCCGATAAACCTGATACATAACCTTATATTTCCGGAATCTTTTTGAGATTCGAATAATAAATGATAGTTTTTTTCTAGTTGCTTCCCGTGGCTTTACTCACGTCCTGAAGGTGCTACTTCACGCACCGGGAAAAAACTATCCCATGTCCAGCTTTCCATCTTTCTCGACTCGACTAAATTTCATTAAAATCGATTGAACCCTATTCCCGTGAAAGTGTGACAGACAGACAAGAATTACTTTTTCATGTATAATATTAGTTAGGATTGCCCCTATACTAAAAGACATCCATCGTACAAACTTAATAAGTAATTTAGATTATTTTGATAGTCTCAGCCGACATTCCGACTAACCCTTCCGAATGACCCTGATTTATAGCAGCGTTCGGTCGTATAGTGGTTCCGTACTAATTGATTGGGGCGCCACTTCATCATGTGACCCTCGCCATCCATCATTGCGGCGTAGGCTATACACCTTCCTCTGTCGCTGCAATTATTTTGTGATTTGACAGGTCGGGTGCTTGTGTTGATTGTATTGTTTGCTGACTGATATTAAACGTTATCCTGTTTTGTATACTAGAATGGTTTCTATGTAACGGTAGGTATTGTTATCAATAAACTGTATAGTATTTAAATGTTACAAGTCTGAAACAATCATGAATTGTGCAGCTTTATCTCATTTTTACTTAATATTTTGTGAAAACAGTGCTCATTATTTGAAATGAGTGCATTTCTATTCGAAATAAAGCTACGAAACCATTCGCATAGTATTATACTTAGAATAAGGATTAGTTATTTTTACGTTTATCGACATACAGAACGAATAAAACTAACGTTGTTTATGAAATAATGATGCTCAAACTGTTACTTGCTTCAATTTAACCTGCAAGGCAGTACAACAGTAACAAAGTTATCATCAAAATCTATTACTAAGAGTTCTGTGAATCGAAATCAAAGTATTATTGCTTATAAATCACAAATCCATAAACATTTCAGTCAGAAACAATTCCGGCCTTACGGTGTGGATGATTTAATGGAGCCCTATCGGCGGTAATCTCGTAATACCCAATCATCCGGCGGGCTCCGGTCCGCGGGGACCTCCCGGGTTCTCTCGGAACTAAGGCGATTCGATTACGCACCTTACTATTGAGACAGATTCGAAGGAAATGTAGCTCTAAATTAAATAATCGAGAGCCGATTACTTATGTTTTTTTGTAATATTTTTTGTAGAAAATTGAAGATGCCTAATGAATATTACCTGATGGCTGATACTAGTCGGCTGTATACTGGATATTCAAAACGTTACATTGCACGTTGCGTTTGAGGTTTTACATTGAATTATTTTGAAAAAAAAAACGGTAGTATACGTGTGATATATATGTAGTGATAGATAGTGTTTATCAACGAATAAGAAATTAATTCGTTGATGTTTATATATTACCGCAATTGGTTTTTAAGGTTAAAAAATGTGAAAAAAGAGATTTCTTCTGGCTGACGATAATTTAAAGTTCCCACTCTTATATCCAACCCAGCCTTTTATGAGTTTATTTTTTTATACATTTTTCACTCGCTGTACAACGAGCCTTTTTAGAAATGAAATAATTATTTTTAATAAGACTTGCATCAAGAATATTAAAACCGGTACATTTCATAAAAGCCAAGGCGCAACAGTTAAATTACATCACCCCATCAACGCAAAAAGCCGCACTATTCCATAAAGCCCCATTATCCCCTCACTTAAAAGACACGAAGATTCTCCGAAGTCACTTCTCCCCGGCGCCGTCGACTTACAGAAACTTGGTCGGAATGTTCTCGATTCCCCTCTTATCCGCGACCTGTTGCATCCGGCAATAAAGTAAATCCTTGCCATATTTCTTCATGCCTCCCTCTAAAAGGGGGCGCGTTTCTAGTAGGTAGGTACCGTAGTACGAGGTACTTAAAGACTTTTTCTTCGTCGTAGAATTGTCTCAGTTTGCGAATCTGTAAAGTACAATGAATAGTCGAAATGGAATCCTATTTTCTTTTAGTCTAGTATCTATTTGTCGAGAGATGATCGAATGATCACTCTAGTATAGACGCGGCCGTATTTTGAATTCGTTAGTGTATTCGTATTTGTTATTACTAATGCAAAAATAACTCCGTCTGTCTGTTATGTTGTCATGGTAATTTGAAATTAAGATAGGTTAAAACGTAATTTAGTCAAAAGAGTGTTTTATCTGGGTGCGTGAAATACACCTATATATAGCTATACACCAATAACAGGGAACTACGATTCCCTCAGGACGCGAAATAGATTTTAAATTAAAAGTGAACGAACTTATTAAAATTCACTCATGGGACTCATTTTCTAATTTCATCTGTACATGGAATCTAAAGCTGTACCTCGTGTGGGTTCCGTGGTCATTATACTCACTCGATTATAGTATACGGAAGTTTGTCATTTAACAATTGTGTTCGTTATTCATTACTGTTTACTGGGAACTCGGCATACGTGTTCGAGACACTTTACTCCATCCTTTAACTGACCCCGTTTTAGTAACTGCTTCGGAGAACCCTAAAGCGTTTGAAGCTGAGTTAGGAGAAGTTTACTATGAAAATATAGATAGTCAAAAAATATTTTTCGTACTACATACCTACATTTTCGAACCCCATAACTTGACATTTTGATACCCTAAAACGTGATGAATGAACACTTCTGTCGTCAGTTCTTTTAAATAATGCGGATATTAGGACCAAAATTAAAGTATACTTAGCAATATTTACAATTTAATAAGACTTTCTTCAATTATAGCTGGCATAATGCGAATTCTAGCTTTAACAATGGTTTTTGTGAATATTGTGATTTATTTGTATAATCATTTTGACACGTGCCACTTATAAAAGCTAGTTCATTCCATTACCTACACATAATATAGGTACTTATAATTAATATACATGAACGAACTTGTACGCTATGTACATCTCAAGTTTCATAAAAGCGTATTGGAAGCAAATGCGAGCGCCTTAAAAGGCCAATTACAGGACAATTTGCGTCGCCCTCTCTCTTGGGGCCGATATAAAATTATTGCTTCAGTATTGCAAGATCTCAGATTGCGATGGAATTCTTTGGGGGAAATCGACTGAAAAAATAGGGTTATTATCTATTGATATATAAGCTGAGATTGTTGAACTTTTAAGTACCTATTCTCGTTGCCTAATTCTTGTCACCTATTGACGACTATTGTCGGTTAATAACCGTGCAAAGATCATTAACTATTTATTTCTTTATTTTCTGTTAAAACACAAATTCCTAAAAGTGCCTATATCTACTGATTTGGTAATATCATGTCAAGCTAGTCAATAACTATAAACACTGCATAAACGCAATAAATGACAAGATCTTCTTCATGTTGTACAATACATGTAATAACACCGAAAACTTTGTGAGCCTAAGGACGATTATCATCTTAATAATATACATACTTATAACTTTTCATTTTTTAAATAAAGATTTATTACACGACTTCTTAAAGATTTTGTTGAGACTTGCAGCGCTAAAATATCTAATTTATATTTTAGCCCTTACTTTGTTCCATTGTTCCCAGGCGCTTTTCTGGTGCCGTATTGCATCATGCTGGTGGTGGGCGGCATCCCACTGTTCTACATGGAGCTGGCGTTGGGGCAGTTCCATCGGAAGGGTGCCATTACCTGCTGGGGGAGGCTAGTTCCACTCTTTAAAGGTAAGTGGCTGTGGTCATGAACAATTTCTGGTCCTTGGTTCCGATGTTAAAAAGTGTCATGATGGAAAAACATGTGCTTAGTATTTTAACGCATGATGCTACTAACATTTCAGTGAATGGGTTCCTCGTGATACTACTCGAATAATATCTTAGAAGCACTGACGTCATAAGGGACCTTAGGGTTTCAATTTATCAGGTTTAATTTGTCAAATGTTAATAAAGTCATGGCATCGGCCAACTGTGTTTGACTCCTGGAAAGAAAAATCTTGATCAGTTGATCCCTATGTCGCGGTCATATTTTCAGACTTTTCTTCAAGTGTTTTTGTCTTTTGGTATGAAATGGAATAGAGCATAAGTGGATTGAATTTTGAAATGGCACGAATTCTCTTTACTTGGCTTACTTTTATGGGGTCACGTGCGAGTCATACGCTAGATTTATGGGCGGCCGGTCACGTCCCGACGGCTAATGTCATCGGTATGGTAGAGATTTTTGCGATCAAGAGTTATAGAGTGCACCACTTAACTTTCTGGCTGCTGTTGTAAGCACATGAAGACATGAATCTACAAGGAATACAAGGAATACAAGAGTACAACTACAAGGAATACGGAACATCAAAATATACAGCTGATGGATAAAAAAGTTAAAGACATGATGTAAGATATACGATAAAGTTTTATGAAATGGTACAAGAAAAACATAAAAAATAACTTTGTACTATAAAATCACTTTTGAAGTTAAATACATACATTAAAGGTATATCATATATGTGTTTTTTTTAGTTTATGTACTTTGGAGTCATCAGTAGCATCGTGTATGAAGTGCTTTATTAAGATAATGAATGAAGTTTTTTTGTGAATCATGTTTGAAACGTGTTTTGGTTTTCTCTACATCAAAAAGCTGCATAACCACAGATGAAATTATAAATTTATAATGAAGTAAGACCGAGTATTAAATTGTTTCGAGTAACAACTTCGGTGTCGAGCTAAGTTTTGCGTTTATCATTTAGCATGGCGTAAATATACATGTTGTAGGTACATGCTGACGTAAACAGAAAAAAAATAAAAATGGACATTATTTAATGCAGTTGCCTGTATAACAGTTTTTTTTATCTCAAATCATACGCTTCAACAAACAATCCACTCGACTTCAAGACTTTTTATGCAAAACATGGGACACGTCATTTACAAGACCGCGGTCTAGTCGGACGCCCCCCGCACTTAACCCCCATAATTGACACCATTCTCGGGGCTCCCCTTAAGTGCTCGTCCCATACGGTCTCAAAAGGCTCCGGTAGATTTGCGAGGCCGGCTTATGCCCGTTGATTTCATTTCACGCGATTGTCACGTCTCACGCCCTGAGTGGCTCCCACCACGATATGATTTTTGAAAAGAAATAAAATTGGTAATGGTCCGGAAAGGTGGAAATCCGCTTTGGAGTGAAAGTATTTTTCTTTATTGAAATGAATTGAGAACTTTGGACTCAGATGTGGTGAAATGGATTTTTTATTGGTACATTTACAGTCTACGTATCTAAACGATTTTTGAACATCTATCTTATTAAATTGAAGAAAAATAGTATAATCCTAAATTACCTTATTGTTCCAAGATTCTTCATTTTATCTGCTACGTATGTAGGTACATTACATGTACTAAGTAGTATTAAATATAATGAGTTCTTTAAAAAACTTTCAAAAGTCTTCCAGTAAAATTTTGCGCTATCGTAGAATTTAATACGCGCCTTTCGGTACAGATGACGATTTATTACTTTTAGGAACTTTGACAGATGATTTTTTGAAAATTACCTCAGCATATAAATATGATTCAGCTGTATGCTTTAGGATGACGTGATTATGACAAAAAAATAGCAAATCTCTCGCTCTCTTTCTTTCTTTGTTTTTTTTTTACGTAGACAATGCTTTGTAGCAATTTCTACAGAAAACCAACATCTTTCTACTATCTATTATTTTAGGTATCGGTTACGCGGTAGTCCTGATAGCCTTTTACGTGGATTTCTACTACAACGTTATCATCGCGTGGGCTCTGCGGTTCTTCTTTGCATCCTTCACCACCATGCTGCCCTGGACAAACTGCGACAACGAGTGGAACACGCCGGCTTGTCGACCTGTGAGTTTAAAATTGTTAGTTATCTATTTAAGCACAATGCCGAATGAAATTGCCGATGGCTGAAACTACGTTCCAGTTTTAATAATATGTATGCTTTGTGATCAATAGATTAAAAAAAAACAAATACTCACTTAGTCTTATGTTCAAGATGCGGGTCCATTATTAAGTCTAAGGCAATTTTTTGATAAATTTAGTGACTATCATTGAGCTAGTTAATGATATTGTCCAACATCTACTTAGGCCGCATTATTAAATATACACTTTACTTCTCAGTTCGAAGCCATCTGGGAAGCTTCCAACAGAACTCGCGTGCGCAACAACAGCACTTCAGGATTGATCGCTCCTCCTCAAACAACGCCATTCACATCGGCAGCATCTGAATATTTTAAGTAAGTTTGTTTTAAACATTGTGGGCTGTTTTTCAGTTATCAAATCATAAAATAACCATACTTTTGCTGTATATTATTTTAGCCGCGCCATCTTAGAACTGCAAGGGAGCGAAGGTCTCCATGATCTTGGTGCCGTAAAATGGGACATGGCTCTCTGTCTGCTTGCAGTCTACATCATCTGCTATTTCTCTCTGTGGAAAGGCATCAGTACTTCTGGAAAAGTGAGTTCAACAGTTATTTGGCGAGAATTGCAATGGATTTCACCAAACTAAACCGACGGTCACTGACAGATTTTATGGTCCATTGAAAATGTGGTCCTTTTGTAAAAAAAATAGAGATATTCAGTAATTTTCATACGTTTTATGGTGTTCTTCTGTAGTGTTCCTTTCAATTATAACTCAATTTACCGTCTATTTATAACACTCGACATAAGACTGATACTTATACTTTCTCTTCTAGGTGGTTTGGTTCACGGCCCTCTTTCCTTATGCAGTTCTTTTGATTCTTTTGGTGCGCGGTATAACTCTCCCTGGCTCGGCTACCGGTATTCAGTATTACCTCAGTCCTAACTTCGAAGCTATCACACAACCTCAGGTAAGTATGTAATTAAGTAACACCCTTGATAAAAATATATATGTTGAACTTATTGCAGCAGCATGATATCCTAAGTCTGATACCCAATTCAGCCAATAGTAGCAACCTAGATTTGTACCCTGTTCATGGCAATAGGTTCACTCCCTATAATATTACTGGCAAAATGTAGGAATACTACAGATGTTTCTGCTGAATCCTTCGGGGAAAAGGTATTATTACATTACATTGAATAAAATATTTCGGTTCAGGTATGGGTGGACGCGGCGACGCAGGTATTCTTCTCTTTGGGTCCTGGATTCGGAGTGCTATTGGCTTACGCGTCGTACAACAAGTACCATAACAACGTGTACAAGTGAGTATTCATACATGAAGTAAGAAGTTGTCGTGAAGCAATACCTAACTATGTCTTCCATAACATGTATTGCTGTTTGATAGGAAGATATCGTAGAAATTTAAAGAGTTCGGAAACCGGCCCTTAGGAAAATTGCTGTTACCTGGTAACAGCAATTTTCCTAAGGGCCGGTAACAGTTACCATCGTCCCGTTTGACTAATAAATCGCCATGACACATCGGAATCCAAGAAAAAGCAGCTTTACTTATTACGTAAAATTTTGCAGCTATTCAAAACTAATCTGGATCCTCTCTGGTCCTTATACACTTACGCAATTTTTTTCCTCAGGGACGCCATCTTAACAAGCGTGATCAATTCCGCGACTTCCTTCATCGCTGGCTTCGTGATCTTCAGCGTGCTTGGTTACATGGCTCACGCTTCGGGCAGGGATGTGCAAGACGTGGCCACCGAAGGACCCGGCCTTGTGTTTGTGGTGTATCCAGCGGCTATCGCGACTATGCCTGGCTCTACTTTCTGGGCTCTGATATTCTTCATGATGCTTCTTACGCTTGGTTTGGATAGCTCTGTAAGTAGACCTCCAATTATGGTCATTATTAGAGGTACACATTATTTTGAAATAACATGAACTAATAGCTAAATGGTAGACGCAATTTCAAGCCAGATTACTCATTATACCTTAAGCTACCTCGACACTGACTTAACAGTGAAAGTGATTTGTTAGTTAGAAAAAGTTACTTCCGCAATTAATAACTATTACTAATGAAGAAGTAGCTCTAAGATTGATGTTCTTTTTTTTCGTTTTCTCTCAGTTCGGCGGTTCCGAGGCAATAATAACAGCTTTAAGCGACGAGTTTCCTCCAATCGGTCGTCACCGTGAGATCTTCGTGGCGTGCCTCTTCACACTGTACTTCTTCGTGGGTCTGGCTTCGTGCACCAAGGGCGGTTTCTACTTCTTTCAACTGCTTGACAGATATGCTGCCGGCTATTCTATACTGGTTGCTGTATTCTTTGAGGCTATTGCTGTATCTTGGATTTATGGTGAGTAGATTTTCAAAGATTTTTGATTAATCTTCAAATATATTTTTTTGTAATGATTAAAATAATCTTTAGCTTTACAGTGTTTCATAGTAACATAGGTAGGTACTTAATTACTAAAATTCCAAAAAGACTTTAATCTTCTCTAGGGCAATAAGCAAATATGTTGTTAAAGATTTCAACAAGTTTCCAGTTCTCACAGAGTTATTTCTTCGATTCTTGATCTTTCTTTATTGTTCAATGCACCAGGTACGGAGCGTTTCTGCGAGGATATCCGCGACATGATTGGCTTCCGTCCCGGTCTCTACTGGCGCGTCTGCTGGCGCTTCGCCGCCCCGGCCTTCCTACTCTTCATAACGGCATACGGACTGCTGGACTATGAACCGCTGAGATATGAGGACTACGTATATCCTGGATGGGCCAACGCCCTGGGCTGGGCCATAGCCGGGTCTAGTGTCATGTGTATTCCAACCGTGGCTATATACAAACTGATTACGGCTAAGGGAACTTTTGTTGAGGTATGAAGTTGGTCACATTGTTAATTCTCTGTCGCTGTGCCTAAATATTTTTCTGCTCTTTTCCCAGTCTTTTGAAATGATTTTAAGGTTTACTTAGATACTTTGTCCATGGCTCACATTGCAGCGTCTGCGGCTGCTGACGACGCCATATGCGGACTCAGAAGGCGGTGGCGCGGTGCACAACGGCGTGGTGGTGTCGGAAAGCGGCGGCGTGCGCCTGGCTTCAGCGGCCGTGACGCCCACGTCCCCACCGCCTGCCTCCCCGCCCGCACACCCGCCACCCGCGCTCGTCTGAGCACACCTCTCCTTCGACGTCTACTACGTCTAGGCGTACAGAAAGAGACAGCTAGTGTTGTTTTATTCATTGAAGTTGCGGTTGAACAGTGATGCCGTCGGTCGACGTCGTGCGATTGCCAGACGGCTATGAGCATTCCGTTTGTTAGTTACTCCGTGTTGCTCTCCCGAGTGTATAGTTTGACTGTTTTCTATTCGTGCTTTGAATGTAGTATGAACTTTTGGATTTTCTTAGTATAATAGCGTGGTAAGGCATTGAAGGTGGAGTTGAAAGGGTAAATTGTGAAAGGCTTATATTAAAAGTATAATACTCAATGTTTGAAATAAGTACCCAAGTATTTTTATGAGCTTTCTACTAGAGCACATTTTTTAGCATGTCTAATAAAATGCCTAGGTAGGTTGACTATCTTATATTACTATATTAGTTTATACGTAGGTAAAGGTCACTGAGCAAAATAATTCGATGCTCATTAGGGGCTTTTAACATAATAATTATCTGTACCTACTTATTTATATTACTATATTATCTATTTATACGTACACATAATATTTGTGAAACTAGTTACCTATTCATAAGAAGTTTCTAGAATAATAAGCTAGTCTAATTTAGTTACGCGTGTAATTTAAACACGCCTGTAAGATAAACCGACAACTCAGCAAACCGTCGATGTTTTAGATGTAGTTTAGTTATAGACCATCAAGCATTAAGGTTGGCGCTGGAACAATTTATTATTATTATTAAAGAATACTCCTTTAACACTACGAGAACTCAAATGTAGAACTGTACACGTTAGTAAATTCCCCCGTTTCAAAATAATTCCGATATAATAAGTTTTTTTTTTCATTTTGTACTGTACTTTGTTTTTTTTACAATCTGGCAATCTTTAGTCATCCTTTCATTAGTGCTGCGAAATAGCCGGGCACAAATAACTTACTAATCGACTACCCTTGAGGATGAGCTTAAAAAATCTACATATTTTAAAATAATATACTCTCCACTATTTGTAAGTACAAATGAATATCTACCGTGTACATTATTGAAAACGTGTATTGTAGCATTAATAATATAGGATTTTACCTTTATCTCTTTGTAACTGTAATTGAAATATGTGGCTGTTTATTAACAATAAGAGTAAAATAATTCATTAAATAATTTTGAAATATTTTAAGTCGCGTTTAATGTTATTCGTCAGTTTTCAGCGCAGTATATTTTAAGCGCAATTAAGTACCTATCAAAGTAGCAGGAATGTATTCAAATCTTTAAACTGACCGAGATTCATATCGGTGAACATTAGAAGTAAAACTAGGATTAAGAAAAATCAAATGCTGTGTAGATAATAGAAACAATAAAATAATAATATAATCAAATTTGATCTAACATTTAAATGTATTCGAACTTAAAGTTCATGTACCCACATAATTTATTTATATATAAGGTGTGTGTATCTATTAGTGTGAAATATATGTATAATCTACTATATTCGTCTGATGTTATCTTCAATTTTATGTCTAAATGTTGTGGTTAGATTCAACGTTATAATATAATGCTCCATTTTGTATTTATGTGTTTCACATGCGTTATCTTTTTTTGTTACAATTACTATTCATCACTCCGTCTTGGGCAATGCGGACTGATGAATTGTACAGTGATTTTGAAGTTATTGATCAATGGATCTTCCATAATTTTAGGAATGTGAAACGCTCCACAGGCACTACACTTCAGCTTACTTGATATGTAGTGTTTAGAAATATATATCTTGCATTATCTTGATGTTAGTATAGTAATTTTTCGCTCTTTGAATTATAGTTAGTGTTATTAATCTTAAGAGTATTGATTCTATAAAATATTCGCTTATGTAAGTTATAAGGCAATTTATAATTCAGCAATTTTGGCTTCAAATATTCTGAATGTTAGTAAATACTACGGCATTGAAGATGTAACGCGTATTTATAGTTGTTGATGTTATATCAATAGTCATACCAGCCATTATGACTACTGATTTTAGATTAAATTTATACTTACTACATTTGACTTTCACTAAACCTTCTTTTACCTTACTACAGAAAACTTTTTCTTCAATAAACGAGTTTCAAGTTATAGTGGTATTTCCTATTGTAGCATTTATATAAACAAAAGTTTCGACGGTCTTCGCTACTATGTAGCTTTTACAAATTAAAGTGATATCGACGGACGAGTACTTCATAAACCAAAAATAATAATATACCCTCGTCTTAGATTACAGTTATGGCTACAAAGTGTTCATAACTAATTTACTTATTAGTAATATTTCTATGCTCCATTTATTTACCATTTCAAGTTTGCAAATCAACAAATAAACGTTCAGTAGTAGTGTTAGTAACAGTTCAGTACGTCGTATTCGAAAAAAAATGTATTTGGGGCTTATATTCATGATATCTATTACTTTTAACCCTCACAAATAAACATAGCGCAGCGGTAATAATCTAGTCATACAGTATTCAATTAATGGTTTATATTTCTGGTCAAAGGTTTATATTTCATGTATGTCATAATTATGTGAAATATGATATGACAAAAAAAGGATGCAGCATTTTTAAGATTAAAAGTTATGCATGTTTAAAAACCAGATTTCAAATGTGATGTCATCTGCACAACGCCCTCTATGGGTACGTACTGCAAATGTTTAGCCAATTTTGTTTTTATCAAACAATGCGTGTTTAGCCAATTTACCTTGTAGGAAGTACTTTGCGATAGCATAATAATTATATAAAAAAATCAATTTTGTTCATATTATCACAAGAATGAAAATATTTATTTTTATAATTTAAATCGACTATCTTCTAAATCTGGTTTTCTCTTAAGTTGCCTCTTATGGCACATCCCTAGGAAAGGAATGTCAAGTTGACTTGACTTTGACATTGACAGACTATTTTATAGGTTGTTTGCTTCAGGTAGCATTTTTCCGTTCGATAGAATAAAATTTTCCAGAAAATCGATATGGAGGCGAAAAGTGAAGAAAAGCCTGGTGCTGAGAAAACTATATTCGATGCCATTGCTCAGAATGACTTGATAGAATTCAAGAATATTTTGGCCCAACACAAAGGGTCCGTAGATTTCTTTGACGAAAATGGTATGACTGCGCTACAGCACGCCGCATATAAGGGCAACAAGGATATGGTGCAATTGCTCCTTGATAGGGTACGTAACTTTCCTTGTCGCTTTTGGCACTCATTTGTTTCCGTGATACTTATTTGTTTTTCTATCACATTTTACAGGGTGCCGACGTGAATTCTGGGAAGCATGAGTACAACTATACGGCTCTGCACTTTGGCGCGTTGTCTGGTAGCTCCGAGGTGTGTAAGCTGCTCCTGGACGCTGGAGCGAAGCCAATCGCCACCAACTCTGTAGGTCGCACCGCCTCGCAGATGGCTGCGTTTGTTGGGAACCACCACACGGTCGCGACCATCAACAACTACGTGCCTCGCAGCGAGCTAGCCTACTTCAGTGCCCTACAGGGACAACAAACAGAACCCATCTTACCTGCAGCCTTATTGGATCCTTTGCACAAGTTTGTTCTTGGTGTCAACATCCATCCAGTGCGATTGGCGCTCAATCTGCAACACATACCTACCCTGCTAGACAATGCTGACAAAGTAATTAAAACACTTGAGCTGTTGTGCAAGAAGGAGATGACGAGAGGAGGTGACACTAATGAAGTGATGGCATTTAAATACCATTATCTAGCTTATGTTCTTAGAGAAATACACAACATTAGAGATAAGAAAAATAATTCCGATAAGGATGAGAAGAAACATGATGTTGTTGAAATATTCTCTAAGAAACTGTTGAAGCCAGGTAAGGATGGGGTTTCTCTAGACTTGATGGATACATTCCTCAAGGATTGTGTGAGGGAGTTCCCTTTTAGAGAATGCACAACCTTCCACCAGATGGTGTCTTCCCTGACCAGTAAAGATCCTCCACCTGCACTGTCAGTCATCAACTGCACTATTAATGGTCAGAGAGGGTTTGTTGATGCCATCCCCTACTGCAGCACTTGTGGCGAGGAGAAGCCTGCTAAGAAGTGTTCCAAATGTAAATCTGTGCAATACTGTGACAGGGAGTGCCAGCGCCTCCACTGGTTTGTGCACAAGAAGGCTTGCAACAGAGAGTCAAGTGCACCTGTACCTACGCCTAATGCTAAAGTCAACATTGATGCTAATGAATTAAGTTCGGAGCTTCAAAACCTTGTTGCTGGATAGGAGCGGACCTAACCAGAGTGATTGGTGTCTAACTAAATAAGAATAAAGTAATTCCACTATTTCTGTCTGGATGTATTTTCTTGTAATGTAGGTACATGTTTTTTATCTTGGACACTAAAATGATCTTCTATATAACAATAGGAGTGCAATATTTTTATAAACAATCACAAATTGATGTTATTTACTTTCGCTTAAGTAAATCAATATGGTATGATATAAAATAATTGTTTCCGACATTGTAAGTTGCATTTGTTGTACATAATTGTGTTATCCCCTCTTCTGTGTGTATGTATCCTGTAAAGTCAAATATATCAAAATTATAAATTGTAAACACTTATTTTGAACCAGAAAAGAACACCCTTTTTATCAAAAATATATCATTTTGCAGTAGAAACAAAAAATATAAAATATAGTTGAAACTAATTGGACAAAAAAATATGTAAAATAAATAATATTGATTTCCTTTTTCTATTACTGGTATTCGGATATTATGTTTTCATAAATTAATGAAAAAAAAAACATTTTATATTTTTTAAACATCTAACACAAGTCAGTTGAACAAATTAATGGTCAAATTCGATATATTTTTCCCCCACTACAGTCCCATTGTAGTAGCCAGGCACACACAATCCTTGAATCATACAAGCAAATAGAATACAATAAGTCTATGCATGCAAGACATTGAACTACGTCCTTCTTCTTTATTTCGGTAGATGGCGCCACTGTACATTTGTTAAGAAGTTAAGTTGTGTTTTAGGTTTAGGCGGGCTGGTTTCCGCAACTCCACATCAAAGCGCACATTTTGCGTGAGAGGGCGAAAAGCCAGCACATGCTTAGTTCTGCTGACTCATCTTTTGGATAGTACCTGGGCTACCGAAGTACTTGTGTTAGTTTTGTTGCTTTTATAGAACCCGACTGCTCTGGGTAGCATAGCGAAAGAAACAGAAAACCTAACTGGAGCATAGGTCACCTCTTATCCAAGAGAAACCTATTGCTCTATTTGAATGGCTCGTAGCTATGTAACAGCCATGCCGATCGATAGATTAACAAGGTTAAGCTGCGCTAGCCGCGGTCAGTCCATTGATGGGTGACCGTTTTCTTAACATAGCGAATGTGCCTCGCAGGCAGTCGCAGGGCACGTAAAACTGTCGGTCCAGCGCCTGATCGCTCCCGGGTCGTGTTGGATTGCTGACTGACAATGAGAGACAAGGAATAGAGAGTGCAACTGTATCTGCGCAAGCGCACTTAATAAAGAGATTGGCCGCCGTGACCAAAATCAGTCACTGGTTTGCAGGGATAAAAAATTCTTCTCTAAAAATTTAATAAATTCGCAAATTCTTATTGGATAAATCGGCTAATCAATTTTAGGTCCATTTGCACCGAAACGTGCGTTGCCGAACCGAAACGTTCATCTTATATCGGATTTCATTCAAATATATAAGTACCTACGTTCGTATTAGCTGTGGGGAATGATGATGAGGAATAATGTCTTAAAAATCGTATGAATAAACCTAAAGATACACTTTTGCCGACTTCAAAAGATAGGTGTATTTTTAGAGTTAAACAAAATAGGTAGGTGTCTAGAATAGGTGTGCCTACGTACGGTGTCTTAAATTAAAACACGTTTTTCATTTTGATTTTGCTGAAGTTGTATTAAACGCGAACTCATGTTGAGAAGAATCGCTCGAGACGCTAAATCTATACTAATATTATAAAGCTGAAGAGTTTGTTTGTTTGAACGCGCTAATCTCAGGAACCGCTGGTCCGATTTGAAAAATTCTTCAGTGTTAGGTAGTACATTTATCGAGGAAGGCTATAGGCTATATATCATCACGCTAAGACCAATAGTGGCGGAGCACCACTATTCCACGCGGACGAAGTCGCGTGCAGGAGCTAGTTATTATAAATATAAAAACTTTTGCATAAAAACACTAGGAAGTCTGTTGACCGTCAGGACCCGGGAATAATCGTGGGTAAATATTTATTTATATTTAACTTAGTTGTTACTATGTACCTAAATATATAAATAAATATTGATTCCAAGTAGGTACCTACTTATTTATTTATTTAAACTTCATAGCAGTGATACATAGGCGGACTTAATGCCACAAGGCATATAAACGCTACCTACTTATATCTGATCAGTGATAGTTTTCGCGTGAAAATAAAAAAGTGTGTTTTTGTTTAATGGAAAATTACTATTCCCTAAGAAAAGTATTTGAGTATTTCTTTAAATAGGTACTTATTCACATTTCTTATAACTTTCCCACTTTCAATCATAATGTACCTAGCTAGTAAGCATAAGCTTATTATAGCTTTATTACAGGTATGTTGAGGGTTTATTAAATTAAATGCAGTGTTTTATCAAATAAAAAAATATATTGTAATTACTTAACGTTTGACTGATATTATTTACACAATATGTACAGTTTACATAACACATTTATTTTTATAAAATATCAATAATAAAATTAACTAAGTAATTAGGTAATACAAATACACATTAGAGTAGGCATATTTTTTTTACATATTGTAGGTAGGTACATACGCTAAGACCTAAGTACCTATACCTAAGTAGGTCATGTAGCACTAATTAAAATAATTAAAATTTAAGAATTCTTTACAAACTTAAGGCACTGCTATCACAATACAATATTCTTTACTTATTTTAACGAGGTAGGCATACAATAGAGTTCACATAATTAAACGTTTTAAATAAAATTATGTTCAAATTATAATTATTATTTACATTAATTTATGGTAAGTAGGTATTGCGAATATTCCCGTCGCGTTAACATATTAAGTACTCTATCAGATAGCTAGCCATATGGCTCAAAGTATACAAGAAGTATCTCCCATTCGCGGAGGAACATTGGTGAACACTTAAATATTCTACTTCATTTATATCCAGAAGAAATGTGTAAATATAAGCATCAGCCTTCGCCGAGCAAGGCGCTGATCGTAAAGCTTTTTACCCGTCGGCAGGGCGCCGGCGCGGCGGGGGGCGAAGGCGCCGCCGGCTGGGGCGGCGGCAGCGCGGGTCCCCACGGGAAACCGCTAACCATTGGATTGCTCGGCCAGAGCCCTAGGTGCATCGGCATATGGAGTGGTCCTAAGTACGGTAACTCCGGCGGGTAGTACGCGGCTGGCGGAGGAGTGGTGTTCTCTGGCGGAGCGACGAGTGGGGCGGGAGACTCGATTAAGGGGGGAGATCTCGGCGATGAAGACCGCAAGCTACCCTCCTCTGAGCACGAGGATGCAGCGTCGGAACATGGTCGCTTAGCCTCACTGGGCTCTGCGTTAGGTTCAGGGTTACTCTCGCTGCCAGAGTCGGGGTTCTTCCGCTTGCATTTGGACTGGCCGCACGCACGAAAGCCTTTAGCGAAGGGATTGTTGTCGATTTTCAACTTAGTGATGCGGTCATTCTGTGGACAAACAAAAAATTACGGTTAAAAAATGAGGAACAAATAAATTATGTATTTTCTTAGAATTGATTAAACGTTTGAAATGGTAAGTAAACGACAGCAAGGCTCTAAAAAATCCTCAGAAATCTATTCGTATCAAAATTTCGGTGGTTGACGCGTCACACGGAAATCTCCTTATCTCATTTGGAGAATGCAATTTAAACATCCGTTTCCGCATACATCCCGGCGTCGCTAATAGCTTGTAAGGGATAATTGTTGCACATGTGGCGTGGACTTGGCGACAAGCCAATTAGCATGGCATGTTCGCGTGTCGCCGCGGAGTCGCCCGCCCGTCGCGCGGCTGTTACGCGCGAACTACTCTACTAGGCGCCGGGTAGGTACGCTCGCGGCAAAAACACTACTCGCTACCGTAACATGAAATTTGATACAAGTCCCTATTGGTGTAAGTAAGTGACGAAGACAGTTAGACCACAATATTTAAATATGCAACATTTCCTAATTGAATAGGACGTACGAAATTCAACAGGATTTTTTTCGCGTCTCGCCCGAAAATGTGTTTGCAATCGAAAGTCGAAATTATCTAGCGAAATCCTGAACGCAAATAGTGAGTTCGAGATACGTGAAGTCACTTGTAACGATTGTTTACCCGGCGTGATAAGGCGGCGCCGGCGGGAGCCCTGCTCGCTGCACCACCAGATAACCGCCACCCCGCCGAAACACCGGAGAGTGCTAAAAGCCTGTTATTAGCAGAGCAAAGTGCACTTTTTAAGTCGGCCGGTTAGCAAAACGTGATGCTTGAGAGTAGTCAGGCGCCGCCCCCGGTCCGCCCTGTCGCCCGTGACGTCACCACACAAACTTGCCGTCGCTTTTACTTTTTGCGTGACTATTTCACATATTGGCGACTGTCGCCAGTTTTTTAGAACTGTGTAATTAGGGTCTGAGTAAATTTGCTTTATTTATTTGGCAGATAGGTCCATAATTTATAGGGTGGAGCTGTAAACACGCGATGACAGGCTCGAATGATGATGGTACATTATTGGATTCACAATGTATCAAGGCATTGTGTATTGTAATTGAACTGGTGTGCCACCTAGCTACGCTCTCGAATAAAGTGGCGGCATTTCCAAAGACGATTTCTAATTCGTTGATAATTTGTAACAATGGTTGAGCCGTCGAGCGGTCGCCTGTCGGGGGATAATGCGCAATGATACGCCGCGCGCCATTGTCGGACAGAGGGTCCCGTTAGCCGGACAATTGTCGGATAATCCTACAAAGCTTCCGATGAAATGTACGCGAGAAAACTTTCGCGCCTCGTTGCAGTCAACATGAGAGAAGCCGCGGGGCAAAGAAAGCCGCTGGTTAATTACGTCTGGGGATTATGCAAGGGATGGCCACGCTGCAATGAACGCGAAAGCCAGTAGTTAGTTTGGGATAACAAACAGCGGGGGGCTGTCTCAATAAGACTTCGGGCAGATTTAATAAATGGAATTAAAGTGTACCGCAATTTTATTGCCCAAAGCAGATGCGAAGATATATTCTTTCAAACGTGTATTGGTTTGGTTAGACACGCAAGTCGAAACGGGCTATCTGACTGGCGACCCGACGAAGGTAAGTAATCTAAATCGTGTGAGTTCAGTTAAATACAATAGGCAATTGTAACTGAACTGCTGGTCCCATTGCTCACTCTATTGTTTCCCATAATGCTATGATATTATTGGGTACCGAGTATTTACCGCTTCATTTCACTGTGCAGCTTCTTCAGAGCGTAACTGTAGTTAAGCTACACTTCCAAGATTTACAGAACACGACCGACAATGGTTCACAAACGCCGCTTGAACAAAAACACCAAATTAGTCGGTATTGTTTCTTTAAGAGTCCTTACACAATGCCCGTTCGTCGCAATCTTATTTTTTGTCGATGTAACTGGCACCAACTTATGTTCGATATTCGTAAAAGCTTCGGCGCCTGGTGTAGCGAAAAAAATGCCGACGTCAGTCCGTATGTGCGAATCGACGGGCTTCGTAGAATAGTGGTGCGCATTCTCGGAATTAGAGAGGTGCGATCGTATCATGTAAGGAGTTCCCTTGATAGCCCTACTGATAGTACATCTGAATATTATTTATTAACAACCCTCGTAATTTTAGCTTTTTTTTTACGAGATTACGATGGTAACGACGCAAAAAATACTGTGGGGATGTCCCAACAAAAACAGAAGAAAGCTTAGTGCTGAATCTTACTAGTCCAATAATCCTAAAGTTGGTGAGGATGTATGTATGTTTGTTACTATATTCACGTAAAAGACAACTGAATGCATTTGGATAATATTGGTACACAAATAGCTTACAATTTGGATTAACACATAGATATACTTTTTATCCGAGATCACGAAGTAGTGCCTTCAGAATGTGGGTGAAAATATTTTACAGAATCTACCTAAGCCAAATAGATAAAACTAACCCTCCAATCTGTCCCCAGTTACAACTCATATAAGTACTATTTCGTACCGTATCGTTGTCGTAATCTAATCTTGATTGAAAATAGTTCTACCCTTAAAATACGTAAGTAGAACAAGTACAAACCTGGTAAGCAGTAACAGCGATGAATTCAGTCTCGGGGAAGGAGAAGGAGGCATGGGGCGCGCCCCACGCGAGCGCTGCAGCGTCACGAGCGCGCACCACTAGCACGCGCGGCCGGTACTTGTGCATGGAGGTCAGAACCATCTGAAATAGGAGAGTACGTTAATACGTGACCATCGAATAAATATCATCATAAACTATGAATAAATAACATCGAAAGAAACTTTTGTAGGTCACAGAATAATTAAAAATAGTGGTAGAAATGCAACACTAATTCATCATTATTTAAGTTTAAAGAATGTCAGCTTTCTGCAGTCTTGCTTCATATAAGCGTTGCCTATGTGAGGGCTGCCATCCGTCCGAGTTTTCCCGGATTTGTCCTAGTTTAAATAGCGTCCGGGGTGCGTCTGGATGGATTTTCAAATGGCGTCCGGAGAAAGCCCGGACACTTGTTACCTTATATCCGATCCCGATTGATTGAAAGGTAAGCAAAGTAAAAAAGTGTCCGGGGAAAACATCAAACTCATTCAAGATGTCCGGGGTTTTTATAGTTTTCGTCCAGGGTCGGCGGTTTGGGCGATGGCAGCCCTACCTATGTCAAATCCCACAACGACATGCACGTTATCCGTTTAAGATGTAAAATGGATATGAAATGTTCTCTTCAAATACCTATTATTATAAGATGTCAATGTTCTATAGTTCTGTTGTTATAAAGAGCCTGAAAGTTTACCTACGAACAAAGCTCTTTAGTACCTAGTGTTATGATGTTATTAACTTTAGTAATATCTGTTTGAAAATAAAATTACTCTTTAGTTAAGTAAGTGTCGTGTTTTCGAATAAGATTGGAGTTAGATATATAATATGTATTACGTCACCCGAAAAAATATGAACGGTTCGCTATTTTTCAGACATAAAGCAACCTCTCAAAGAACACCACAAACTTGCTAAAACATTAAAAACTAATCTCATCCCAATAGAACAAACATCGTCAAGTCTGTGTCTGGCGACAAGACTGTCGCGTCGTGCCGTCGGTCGCTCTTGTGTAAAGGGCCTTATCTCCCACTTGACGCGAATACCGCTACCTGGGCAATGCGCGGGCGCCGACTACAACCACTTCAAACGTAGAAGGGTTTGTCTTCCATTGTCTATGGTTTTTTAAAAGATTAATTCGTAGTTTAAAGAGGATTTAAGTAAAAGTGTGATAGTGTTAAAAAGTTGCTTTCTTTTCAATTGTTTGTTACTTTTCAGAGGCATTGTTTTTTCGTTACACGTACCTAATGCAGAACAGTGAAAATACAAAGAAAATTTAACTTATTGTATAGCTTTGTCTCTATCAAAGGAATAATGAGCAACGGTAAATTTAAATGCGCTGTAAAAGTGAAATATTTTTGCAAAAATAATGCATGAAGGAAATGAAGGGAAAATATGCAATTGATAGCTGCATAATCTATAAAGGTTTTGCTTCTTAAAATAGTTCTTGTTTATGATAAGAAACATAGAAACAAAGTCGCTTGCCGCTGTCTGTCTGTATGAATGCTTAGATCTTTAAAACTACGCAATTTATGCGGTTTTTTAATAGATAGAGTGATTCAAGAGGAAGGGTTTGGTATATAATTTGTCAAGTTTTTGTATACATTGACTAAAATTTAATGATATTTGTTGAAGATTTATAGCCCACACGGGCGAAGCCGCTGACGGCAGCTAGTAAAAAACAAGGCAAATTCATACCGTGTGTACAAATCTTGTCATGCCTCTTTCATATCAATAACAGACCACGTTTTCTGTCACTCACAGAATCGCTTTTTATTCGTGTTAAGACTGATATGACGAGAAATTTTATTTGAAATATTCCCACAACGGCCCGAGGTGTGGCGGACAGATTGACAGATAGACAATAAGTACAAAGGCTTCACCGCGTTCGGTAGCTCGTCCATCATAGCAAGGAGTATTCAATCAAAAAGATACAGCCTTCAGATTGGGCGACTATAAGTTCGGGAGTTTTTTGCGACGCATGCGAAGATAGTGATCATTTTAATTGATAGTTTTTGATTAAAATGATTTTAAGTTGCCGTTTACACTCTTTATTTTAACTAATTCGAAATCAATTCTTTGTTTGCGCCAATGCACTGTCAAAAAGCTCTTCTGACTATTATTTGCTTATATGCAGTCTACGATGCTAATAAATTTGCATAAGTAGATAAACCTCCACACGAGCTTAATAACATAGATACAACGACACTTTTCCATGTACAGATCTACCTACAGATATAAAGTTGATTAATTAATCATTAACTATTGTTAGAAGTAGAAAAATAAAAATTGAGAATAAATTGTAGGTAGGTATCCACCTATACATCATTACAAGACATTTTACTGTATTCATAAATTGAGACATAATCAGTAATCATGCTGCGATTAAAAAAAACTGTTTCTAATAAAATGGCATATTGTAAACCACACACAGTTAGACACAGATTGGTTAAAGTTAACCACAGGTCAGCTATGTATGGGCGGAGCGAGGAATTTTATTGATTCACGACGAAACATTTAAAGTTTTTAAATAGCGCCAGGGGCCATATTGTAGATAAATACCATCTATAAATTACGAAACTTGAGTAAGATATCATTTATGTGAATAACAATTATTGTGTGAATAATGTTTAACTGGACGTTTTCCTCAGTTCACTCGCATCCTGAACAACCTACTAGGCAAATGCCTCCAGAAATCATCCTTATTCTTTCCTAGGTATTTATTCTATCTCCATACCAAATATCATCGAAATAGATTCAGCAGTTTAACAATAAACACGTAATTAACAATCAAACAGACACAAAATAGTTACAATATCATTAGAAAGGATTTTCCGTAGAAAGACAGAGATTAGTCATGAAAAAAACTTTTTTAATTTCACCGCTTCGCGCAGTATCTTTGACAAACAAGATCTTCTATCTCCAATCTAACAGAACACGTGTCTATCACTAATTATTGCCGACAATGTCACGCTACAGATAAGGGATGTTTTCCGCACAGGCTCGAACCCTCTTGCCTTCCGCGCCGCTAACCCGATCGCATGTACTGATAAACTTAATGCGCCACAAAACCTTAACGTTTTTGTTGTAATTCTTGTTAATATTAATGTCAAGATGTAATGTAATTTAGTAAGCTTTTTTTGTAGAACAATAAAAAGAGCGACTTTATTTTTGAAAGTGCAATATGCCTAGGTATTTTCTACTAAGATGTTTTTCGTTTTTATTGGTTCTAGGATTTGTTGATGTTCAATGTACAATACATTATATTTTCTTTACATTTTCCGTTTACTACCTATAGTAAATAGGTATCTGGAAAAGATCGGTCATTACATGACATGTTATCGTTATAACTAACGAAGCAGTTTCATATATATACCGTAAAATAAAATGATCTTTAAATAAATATTAAAATCATATTCATAATATCTTTATAGATTATGTGATATCGTTCGATCTTTGAGAAATAGCTGTCCGACGCGATATCACAAATCTCGACTTTAATGTGACTATAAAATATCTCCCAATTTAATCACCTTATTACCCCCAATTTTCTACCTCGGCCGTTTCTTAGAAACAATATTGAACTATTCCTAATTGCGTGAAGGTAATCTCTCTATAATCTCTAACATTTAACGATTTTGATAATTAGCTCTTTTGAAATGACCAGGCTTCTAATCCTTTCACTGTAATAGTCTTTTTAAACATTAATCCGCCGTGGGTCTGTACTCTTTCACACGGCGTCTGTTTGAAGTATTTGCTAAAAAAGTAACCAACAAAGGGTGTGGACACAATGTATAATGGTGGCTCCTTTTATCACAGGTGGTAAATCCTCAAGTGCACAGTACGCGAGGATATTTTCCACGCGAATAGGTTCGCTCCTCGTCTCTCGGTAGCTGGTGCATTGTTAGGGTGGGTGCATAAAGACGCCGCTCCGCTCTCCCGCGATCCCGGTACCTCGGTGAAGCGTACGCGCGCACTGGTGCGTACCCGCCTACAGTTTTTGCCGTCCCTACCCGTCATAATAATGTGTGTTATGATGCTTTGTGACTGATAGCCATGAACGATGTTTGTTTTGATAGACAACCAGCTTTTATGGAGGCAGGTCAGGTTAATTGAAATGTTTAGTTGACAGGTTTCTATATAATTGTGATTGTAAGACTCTTAGAACATTATTTTAGTCGACATGACTAGTATCTCTCTACATCTTTGTTTAAAGTTGTAAAAAATCTTATCGCTCTGTTTGACGGCTATAAAATTCAAACAGTCAAACATGCATCAAGAGCAGTCGTAAACTGTCACTCTCATGCAGTTTCTACAAACAGCCAGTGCAAACATTGTATAAAAATTACTCGTATAAAACCTAGGGCGAAGCACCACGGTCGTCATTAATCGAGGCGTCAACCGCTCTGTCCAAACACACCGCCCGGATAAAGGAATACAGTTAGCTGCCCCTACAAAGCCATCATACAATGCCTTTCAGCGTATTTGTTCAAGTGACGAAATGCTTAAAGACGTCTTTGTACGCAGGCTCCCGCGGCGCGTAAGAACTATCGCTCGCATATTGTACACTCAGCTTTATATCAACGATTTAAGATTGAAATTGGAATGAGAAATCGCGAAGAACTATCTTTTTTACGTCATCGCAAAACGGGTTGTTTGCATTCGAATCTTATCTCAACAACATAAGGCTCAGTTCTGTTTTCATTGAAGTTTTAATGGGAAGTGGTTGGCGTGGTTGCGCGAGAGGCGTTTCCTTTCAAAAAGTCGATATATGAGGCAGAGTCACGATCGCGGGAATGTTCGGCGAAGGCTGTGCTTGTAACTGTATTCGATATTGAAACTTTTTGTTACAATAGACCCAATGTTTGTCGTTTGCGTCATACTTTTATTAGTTTGAACGAGTTTTTATTTACGGGGTTTCAATTAATGATTTCAATTGCTTTGTGAAATAAATTTTCTGTGAGGTGGTCATAATGGTCTTTAATAACTTTATGAGTCGCCATTAAAAATATTTTTTCACCGGTGTCTAATACTACATAGCCACTTAACTTAAGCAAAAAGTCCCTTAGCATATCTGCTAATGACCAGAATATTTCAAAACATTACTATCTCTGGGTCATTACCACGCATTCCTGAATGCCAGTGTTGCAAATCATCACCCCTTATCTGGGAGGGGTGACTACTGACTTGTGACGTCATGCCTTAGATAATGGCGTGTCATGGCGCTACTGACAAATTGCATCCCTGTGTCTGCTGTCAGCTGTCACAAGTTTTTATAATAAATCGGTTATTTAAATAAAATTGAACAGTCACCTGCAAAAATGCTTAAAAAACAAATAACTTCTTGCTACGAGCATTTTTTTTAAATATTGCAGTTTCCTTTTATACTTGTAAAAATATGAAAAATATACAAATATGTGGTTCAATGTAAAGCAACATGTCTAAAAAAACTAAAGAAAACAAAGGCCTAAGGAAATATTAATTTACGATGAAGGAAAATTCAATGCGAACGAATTACACAATCGACCACTAACGTTTGAATAAACGATGGAAATTCATTAGTAAACCATTTCATAAGTCGTATTGCCGTACCTACTTATTATTTATTGCAGTATGGTAACTTTGTGAAATTAGCGAACAGAGTAAACTTAATCGATCCGGGTCAGATTAAAAATCATTATCAGGTAAATTAAAAAATCTATCTATCTATTACCTGCAACAGGTGAGATATTGGTCAAACGCGAGCCTTAAACAATAGTTAAAAAAAACTATGGGGCATAAACGTAAAACAAAAACCTGTGTCTACAACTTAAAACTTATTTCAGTTGTTTTCCGTATTTATTTACTAAATTACGTTTTTTCTTGACTATACTTATAAGTATAGTCAATATATATGTAAATATCATAATTTCAAAGATGTTTTTAACATCTGTGAATTAGATTTATTGCTCTGAAGTATAAACCTTGCGTTGTAAGTGAGGATAAGTTCATAATATTTCCATGTTATGCTGCTGACATTGTAGCTTACTATTAGTGAAATAATTTCTTAAATACGTTCAGTAGTTCCTGAAATATACACGGATAAACCTATTCATATAAATTCTTTGTCCTGAATGATTGACGGATCAACGCACAGCCTAAGCCACTGATCGTAGAGACCTGAAACTTGGAGGGTGTGTTCTTTGTATAACGTAGGCATCCGATAAGGAAGGATTTTCCGAAATTCTACCCCTAAAGAGTTGAAAAAAGGCGGCAAAGTTTGTATGAAACTCTGACATATTTAATTTGAATTCGTACGCGGGCAAGCCGCTGGCAGAAAGTTAGTTGGTATTAAAACGTTGCAATGCTGAGCTAGTTATCTGTGACAAATTACCAACTGCAACGTAGCTTGGTTGTTGTGCAGCAATTACTAATGAAAGTCATGTTCTCTTGCAATACAATGTATAATGGATTAGTTATTGCTATTTATTTCCCACGACTATTGAGGCTTAATATCAAATTAACAGTTTTTGCTGAGGACATAAAACTCATATGATTTTCATTGGATCTGAGAATTGTAGGAGCGCCGTTTCTGATATTTTTCTGTTAAGATTTTCTACATTAAAGTTAATTATCGTTAATTCTAATTAAGTATATTCGTTATGACATTGTGGAAAAGGTTTATGTTAACTGTAATATACGCGTAATTCTAAATTATATCCGTAAATATTAATCCAAAAGTACTTCTGTCTGTCTGTAGCACTTTCATGGGAAAACGGCTGCGTCGATTGAGATAAAATTTGGTACGTATAGAGCTTGAACCCTGGGTAAGGACATACCTAGGGTAGGAATATAACCTTTACCTGCAACCCAAAATTCCTACTTCTAAGTTATAATCCTTGCTAATATTATAAATGCGCAGAAGTTTGTTTGTTTATTTGTTACGCTTTCACGGTAAAACGGTTGAAGCAATTTGCATGAAATTTGGTACGGAGACTTTTGAGAATTTGACACCTATATAGGTGTCCCTGGAGGCGATTTTAGACTTCTTTTTATCCGGATGCTTTAAGTAATTCTTCGGGACACGGGTAGAACCGCGGGAGACAGCTAGTATGTAAATAGATTCGTTAATACTTACATGTCCTTGTGCATCCATAGTATTATTGGTGAGCTTCAGTTTGCTAAACGACACAGGGTTAGCAGTCCAGTGGTGGCCAGGAGCTGGGGAGTCAGGGTGCAGCATCAGCCGCCTAGGGGACTGCGGCTCAGCACCGCCCGCAGCCGCCCACGCGCCGCCCGCCCAGCGCCAGCGCCGCCGCCCTACGAGCGACAGCTCTAGGAGTACGCAGTATTCTTCGCGAGGATCCAGCCCGCCTAGCGAGATGCGCAGCGATGGGAACATGCGTCTGTAAGAGGAAAAATAGGATTTAGAAATATGTTTTTTTTTTCTATGAGTAGGTACAGTGTTTATTTATTTTTTAAAGTATTTATATTATTTACAGAAGGTAAAATTAAAAGGAAAACATAAATATTTAAATATAATAAAACTATCAAAATAATAGGGAGGCTTGAAATTAGGTAGAGAGAGCTAAATAGTGTTGTTTTTTATGAGAAATTCAATAAGTTTCGCTTGATTTTATGCACCAATTATGCAGCAATTCCATATGTTATTCTATAATATTTACTATACATACTTATGTTTTTTTATAGCTCTACGAGTATCGATATCTAAATATTAGTCCAGCATGAAAGAATGCATATTTTTGTTCGCATAGCAAGTTAAACTCGATGGTTACCTTAGCAAAATCAGAAAATTTGTTTAGTCATAAATTATGCATACATTCGTGTGCATAATTATCATGTTTCGGAATGTAGTTTATAAGTCAACGTTTAGCTTCACGATAAGATTAGAATTAACATACATAACGGTGTATTTGCCTGTCACCATTTTAAGCAGCCAATACGTCACGTCTTAACAAAATAAATAAATGGACCGATTTAAAAATTCCGCAAGAACCTATTAAATGCATAGATTAGATAAATGTTGATAGATATATACATACTCAGGTATCTATGTAGAGAAATTTATTACTATTGCAAATTCTAACTTATTATAAATTTGAATGTGATTTAGTTTTATCTGTTTGTTTTGCTACGCTTTCAAGATAAAATGGTTGAACCGATTAAGATGAATTTTGGTATGGATGTAGATGGGACCCTGGAGACAGTTATAGGCTACTATTTTTCGGGTGCGTCATCCAGGACGCGGGTGCAAACAAACACCTATACTTCATCATCATCAATTTCGTGTGATTTGGGGTCGAGTTTACTGTCGTCAACTGGTCAAAAATCCAAACATAAACGTATGGTTTTTGGATCTTAAAATAGATCCAAGGATCTAAAGCTTAGTCGTCACGCTGAGGTCCACTGGACAAACGAGGCAGTTTCAATTAAATTTTTGCTTTTAAAGCATTTTATTATCCAACGACAAAGCAAATATGATAAGAAGAAAAAAATCTCATCTTCTCAGTAGCACTCATGACTAAAATTCCTTCCAAATGTTATCAAGCTTATAAAAATGTGATAGAGGCAAATGTGTTACCAATGAGGGCTTTTGGCACCCGTTTGTTTCGTCCATATAAAGTGTCATAAAGCCCGATATTGGTGGCGCCATCTTTATCGGGGAACGCCGTGGTCGGTCTTAGAATTAACGTATCTGTAAGTAGTTATGTGAAAGTATTTGTGCCTACCGCGGCGGTGGCTAATCTTTGGTCAGATGTGTTTGGTATAATGGGTGGTTAATTTGGATGGTAGTGTAAAATTTTGGTTTGTTTTATGACTCGTTTTACTTGGCTTGAAGTGTATAATGTTTAGTGCATGTTTTATGTAAATTTTTTGTAGGGTTAAGGGTAAATTTTCTTCATTTATTTCAATTAGTTAAAGTAAAAAAAGTAATTGTAGTATGTAATTAATTTCATAATTAAGTGGAAATATTTTAATATTAAATTCGATAAAATGATGAAAATGACGTTTGAATAATTGTTTTAAATATTTTGATAATATTTCAGGTATTTCAATGAAAAAAAAACAGAAAATGTATCACGCATTTTAATTTGATAACGCAGACACAAAACAACATATTATGTAAGTATGTATAGCAGTCTTATTCGCGTATCACCGAGACATGCCATCAGTCATAATAGTGTTGTTATCAGCGGCGGCGAGGGCGCAGCGCCGGCCGGAGGCACTAATGCAGGCCGCAGATAAGGCGCCGACAGAAGCTCAATTAACAACAAACTAAATTAGCCTCCATTTAAAGTTTACGATCGCCGCTACCGCCTTACGTGAGCCGTACAGAC
The DNA here is from genome assembly GCA_963891755.1 of Pyrrhia umbra. Classification (NCBI taxonomy): domain Eukaryota; kingdom Metazoa; phylum Arthropoda; class Insecta; order Lepidoptera; family Noctuidae; genus Pyrrhia; species Pyrrhia umbra. The sequence continues at coordinate 3,881,026 of OY982923.1, read as the reverse complement.
AGGACAACAAATACTGTATTTACTTATGGACGCATGTCGATAAAACTCTTGTATGGGAACCAAGAGACATTACTTACAGAGATGTATGCAACTGCAATTTTGTTTAAGCATGATATGTAATTATAGTAAAATATAGGTAAAGACTCTAAAGAGCATATAAAAGTTTTGAACGTGAAGAAATTGAGAAATAACGGTTTCAAAAAGGAAAAGCGATTGGAATATTTTAGATCTTTATAATAGATATTAGAATTTAGTTTTCATGTTGCTGTGTCAACGTTCTCGAATATTATGACATGATAAATATTGAAAAATCAAACTCTTAAACGGTATTTAATGTTTCGTTTCCGCTTCAAGAAATAATATAGACATCGACATATACGTAAGCATGTATAATTATATAGTTATAATAAGTTTAGAACAACGTAAATTTTACATATAATGTGCGTCGGATATCGTTAGTGGTCCGTACACCAACGCGTCGCCCACACAACGTCACCGCCACATGAAATATCTGTAAATCATTCAGTTTTGATGCGCGCGCGCTCATCACTCGGAATTAAGATCTTGTCCACGATTACATTCTTAGCGGTTGATTAATAGGCAATTTTGTTTGCTAATTTATTTCTTTTCTTTTACTTTACGTGAAATAGTATTGACATTAAATAATTGGATAGATTGGCTGTTATTTTTCAAACAACTGTTGCTACAACAGGTAACATCCCGTGTTTACAACTGTCCTAATGTCAAACATGGCGAGACAAGTAAGTCCAAACACAAATATGTGTTCAAATTGTTGGGTATCGACGTCGCATGTTGACCGTACGTTGACAAATCCCTTCACTCGGCTACCGTTCGTAAGATGCTTCTTATCAACCGCCGTCCACTTATCGGGCTGTTTGAAAGCTCCGCGCGCCGACAAAGAGGTGACGATCCACGCGCAAAATATCATGAAAAATTTACCGCCCGAACGTATCTAAATCGTAATTCCACCGCTAACCCATACAACCTGTAATGAACTTTCCGAACCATTTATCATTTGATTGCCGCGATGACGAATTAAACATAATGCGTGTCATGTCAGCCTTTTTATTTAAAGTGTTTTATGTTATGGAATTTTGTTTACGATACAGTTTAAACGAGAATGCAAATGAAATAAAGATACTATAAAAACGGGACCGCCATAAAAGGCCTCTCGAGAGCGCTAAGCCGCGGCTTCGGCGGTGGGAAGGGACTTAGGGAACACAATGGGACCACCAGAATCGCGTTGAATCAACTTTAGAGTGGGTCGTAAATCGGTAACAACTTGCCAATTGCCGCACGGAGGCGCTAACAGCGGCCAAAGAAACTGTCATATCCGCCCTAGCATCCGCACTCGAAACGGTCGAGCCGACCGATTCGTTGCGGATTGTTGAACACGACGCGGTCACACACGATAGACTGAGTATTTCTCAAGATTACTTCAGAAGCTCACACACTTGAGTCTGACAGACATAGTCTGTAAACTTTAATGACTCCTGATCACTGTTTAAAGTCGTCAACACTAACCTACCCCTCTCGCCTGACAGTTATCTTTACTGCTAATTTCATTAGTTTTTTATCGTCCAAGTTCAATGTTAAGTTCAAGACAGTCGTTAACGCATAGAGGACACGTTGTTCGACACATCTGTGCTTCAATTCGAAGTAATGCGAAGGATAAACAACTTTGGAGTGTACAATACTTGTGTTGTGTATCCAGCGCCTAACCCGCGCTTATTAACGCTCATACGAGAAGTCCGGCCGGTTTTTTCGATTGCCCAGATGTGGGCCTGGGTAAACACCTCCGCCATTGTCTGGCTATATAAAAAATCATACACCTGGAAGTGTCAAATTGTTCACTCGGACTGTGAGAGCGGCCCGTGTGAATCTCGCTCGCTCAGACTCGCTCGCTACGTGTGTACACAAATATTTGTATTTAGCGTTCTTTATCCTGCTCCTAAATCGTCAAAACACGATTATCTACAATCTGCAACTAAATTATAGTTAAATGCCCAACTGCTTAGCGCACAAGGTTGTTTTTTACAACATAATGTTCTTAGAAAAACGTTTTATTTTTTAAAAGGCTCCATCGTGTGTGTCTGTGCGTAATATTTCTGAAACCTATAAAATGTAATTCCCGTTCTATAACTACATAATTATATGTAAATTATCTTAATGGTTCGGCATCGCTATGGGCGGTTGACGTGCGCTCAGATAATGTACTACAACTGCTAAAAACCTTTTACTGCGTGATTATAAACGCGTAAACGGCAGCTTACGACGCAATCGACGTATGTGTCCGTGCGTCGTAATGAGCGGTGTGTGTGTTCGTACAACCCGGCTCTAGTCACTCGCGACACTCTTGCGCAACCACCAATTGATGGCCACGCGCATGCGCAACGCACGCTCATTGTTATCCCACTTAAGTGGGCTGTTTAAGACGGAACCAAACTCCATGAATCAGCAATAACGCATAACGATAACACATTAGGGGCGGTCAGGATGTAGCAGTCAATGCTTACAATACATTCAGACCGGAAAGTATCCTGTCGACAGAATTCAGAACATTGTGTTGTTTGCTCTAAAATTCACAAATATTTTCAATGTCGTCAGAAAAAAAATATTCCCGTGCCCCTCCCATATGCTACGAGAGCTCGCCATCGCAAACCAAACAAACTGCACTTATAAAGAAATACATTGGTAACAAAACAAATAAACCAATTTGGGCACGACCACAAAAAAGCCACGGAATGATCTCGGGAGATGTAACGACGTATTAGCATATTGATGGCTACCTCTATCTGTCGTCCTTTGTTTAAAATCAGCGACAGCACCTTCAATCATAACGATCGCTTTCAAAAAAAGATTTATTTTATTGGCTAGTTTTTGCCGGGCGGCTGCAGGTGGTAACAAAAAATATTGCACCGGCTACCTTGCTCAACAACCCTTGTTTTATAACAAAATTGATTAAACCCCTCGACTGCTTTGTTATTAGATAATTTAATAGTCATTGATTATTGATATATCTTATATAAATTCCTATATTGATATAATACAATATAATACATTTAGAAATACATTTCTAAATGTATTAGAAATACATTTCTAAATGTATTACATTTTTTTTAGTCAAATGTATCGAATGAATCTGTGAGCGTATAATGATGAGATGTTACTTCATCATCGGTGTTATTACGTCGAGTAATGACACGCGATATTGAGAGTATGTGCAGTAATAGCAGATGTTAGCAATATTTCAATTGGTCCTAGGTACCGCGGAGTGCGCGGAGGTGGAGCTCAACGGCGCGCACAAAGCTCGCCCGCGGCGCGCGCGCACCTGCGCGACATGTTTATGCGCATCTCGTCGCCAAATTTACTACCGCCCTGAACAAGGATACCGCTCTTGCGGAAATTGAAAATGTTTAATCACCACATCGGCACCCTTTTATCCAACGAGTTGCCGTCCACCATAGTTTCATTTGCACCCATTTCGCTTTAGTGCACCGTTCGCAGATTGTAAACGTATCTGTAAAGGGTACCGCCTCAATTAATATCCGATCTTACGCCAGTCGCCGATTGGTTTTATTACCGCATAAGTAAATGAATTCGCAGGCTGTTTTATCTCAGTGTGTTTATTTATACATTGATAATCCTGCAGTATCAATTTTCGCTGCAAAACTTCTTTGAAACTTTATCATACAAACTCATGTAAGCTTCGTTACTTAAATATGACCTACCTGCTATCAGACTTTTTGATATTATCTTAATTAAAGTAATTAGTCAGAAGTTTTTAGTTCCCATAATCATTTAAGATGCTGTAATGATTCAAGCTTAATCATGGCAAAGCAGGAAATAAGTAGTTTAACTGATAAGTAAACATACTTCTGTATACGAATGCATTATGTTTTTAGAAAAAAATATCGAAAGAGACACATTTAAGTAATATTTATTAAAATACATATTCAAAGAAATGCGTGTAAATTTTTAGCATAATTCACTAAAAGGGGATAAATAAACACGACATTTGGTCACGATTTTTGTATAAACACCTTGTAGTGGGAGCTTACGTAAAAAAGCTCAAATTTCAAATGAATATGGATGTAGTTACGGTGAAAGTACGGAATTAATTCAGCACCTTTTTGGGCGCCGGCGCCGCGGCATTCACGCGTGGCACAAAGCTTGTTGCTCGTAAATTGCGAATGGAAGGGCCGACAAACGCGCAGTAATTTAGTTGACAGTGGGTACCAGAGCCGGCGACCGACAACGAGCGAGCGACGTCCCGACCGCCGCGCAGCGCGGCCCCTATACAAAGCTTATCTACACGCCGCATCTAGAGCCTATTATGAGCCTGACGCCGAACTCAACACAACAGATCGTTAAGATTACGTTTCGCCAATACACAGTTCGGTAATTCATGCCGAATAAACGATTAAAGAATTCGCCGACAATTAAAAATTAATTAGAGTTATAATACCAGTCCAAAAAACTGCACGAATAACTTCGTCGATGGAACGTGGCATTGATGAACGATTCCTTATTGTCCATAGGTATTTTTTCTTACCAAATCAAGTTTTGATTTGGATTTATATAACAAAGTAAGCTAGTCTTCAAACTGAAACAAAACCAATTCAAGAATTAATGAGAATCATTTGATTGCATTACTCGTGGACCTTAATTGTCCGATCAACAATTCTTGGGTTGAGTTACCATATCACGTTCAAAGCTGGTCCTTATGTACGCGCTTTAGAGTTCAAGTTGTACTGCAGTCGGGTAGGTCGTGGCGAGCGCCCCCAGTCCAGTGGCGATCGCTCGTTAGCTCCCGAGCCGGCATAAATCACACCGTTTTATGAGAACTCCCAATTTTTTAACATTTTGAGTTAATGAAATGCGAGCGCAGTATGGGACCCGACTAGCGACATTAAAAAGGACAACCCAAAAGAACGGACAGTTTCTAATTATAATCCTGTCAAAGATGTGATATAGCAAAGAATTGATGATCGCCACAAACGCGGTGATTTTATCTAAGATAATAGCGATCTGTTGATAGTAGCTGTTGAATGTTGATATTTGTCATATTTTTTATTTGTCCGCGTCGCAGTAAACCCCTGCGATGAAAGCTCATAAAATTACCATCGATTATGTTGTTTATTTGCTTCGGATGATGTTTAGCAAAGAGGCTCATATCACGGGAAGAAAGTCTATTAATGTTATTACAACTACGGATCGCCCACCAAGTCCTTACTATTGCAACTAATTTGCAGTAGTTAACAAGAATAACAAGAACCATTAACCACAAGTACAATAAGGGAACACGGTAGTGGCAGTCAAACGAGGAGCTATCAATCAAGCACAGGATCTTCGCTCATCGTACCGTAATGCCGCGATCCCTAGATCTATAACAACTTCAATTACAACCGTATTTCATAGGAATAGAGTTCATTATCCTGTAACGGAAGTCATTGAGAATGGCGCCAGTATTTTAGGATTTTCGAAGAAGCGAAAGGGTTAGGCTGCGAATTAAAGTTGCGCACACGCACGGAGGCGCAGAGGGGGGATCACTAGCACCGACAAAGGCACCGCCGCACGCGAGCTGCCCGATTCACAATTAAGCCCGCGTGTGTTAATTGATATTAATTCTGTGTGGATGGTACAAGCAGGAAACGGCTCGCGTATTAGTCGAAAACAAAATTTCTATAACTATTCGCAAATTTAGTAAATTTTATTTGGTTCGAATTGAAAGTTGAGTCAGTCGATACTGTTGATGTTTGATTCAATCAGTGCTCTGCTGAATTTGGATGAAAAGGTCATATCATAAACAGTATCAAAATTGTATCTTCGACACATTACAAGATCTTGGCAAATTCATACAAATCAGATCTCTACAGAACACATTGAGAGCGAACCAGGCAGTTATATCCGCTACGGCTCCATACTTGGTTCACATTGCAGCAAGTCGAGTCTAATGTCGCTCGATTGGTCCTTTTACGCCAGTGTCGCTAATCGCTCCCACAAGATCCACATGACAGTCGGTAGGTACCGGGAATCGCGCCAAGGCTGGCCGTAATGTGTCGGGTTCAAACGCGCCGCGTCCGCGTCATCAACGCAATTAGTGGGCGTTGCGACATCCAGCACACTATTGACATTGAACCCTTGTTACATATTTCACAGAAATGTGTTTTGATGTCGCCTCATCGTCACGTCTCAACTAATATGTGCGGACTTTAATCTCGAACGCATTGCTCGCTTCTAATTGCAGTGCATGCAGTCGTCTTTCAATTCTCATGTACGGTATCATGCTAAGGCATTTTTCTGCGAAGTCTATAATTGATATTGATGCGGTGCTTAGTTAGATATTTGCTGGATTGTAACTTGCATGACAATTGAGTAAAAGCCACGGATTGGAAAGTTTGTGAAGTCAAGTTGCAGGACGAGGGTCTTTTAAAAGTGAACATGCAGGAGAATGCTGTGTCGCGGTCGTGATGTTTGCTTTAGGAAAGATCCATTTAAGTAGGTACCATGCATGCAACTTTTATAGCTTTGACCAAATTATCTGTGAGCATCTCGACGCCATTACGTATTCTTGTCAACATTCGTGTCCAAATCAGTCATGTTCTCACAGCGCACACTTAGACGCCGAAGCGACACATTTTATTTGAGAATCGTGCGTCTGTCTGCACCCAGAGTCGCCCATTGCGCTTATCTGAGGTTTCGGTAGCGGTCGCCGTGCGCGATACACATCGGCGCGTGATGTCGCGATGCGCGGGCGCAGCCGCCCGATGCTATCGGCACACGAGCGCGCGGGTGGCTCGTATCCCTCCCTGCCTCCGTCCTCTCAGTCTCGGTCTCTTTACGGCATCGCACGTCATTGTCGCCATGGTACAACCTTATAATATCTATCGAGTTTCAAATACAAGTAGAGTCTATTATGACGAGTCTTTAATGTACAGGGTTTGTTTTTGTTTTATAAATTACGGGAATCATATCTTCAGAAGACTATTAAATCAAATTATTAGACACGCAGCATAAAAATATCTGCTCAAAAGTCATAATAGCTCACAAACACGCATTCCTGTAAATCAATCGTCTAAAAACAAGATCACACGGCTCGTTAGCGACAAATCTTGCGTGAAATGTAACAAATTCATATATATCACGACTTTTTTTTCTGACCGCTACCATTGTACGTGGGTTCCCATGTTTTTACGACCACGTTATGATAAACGACGCACCCTGAACAACTGTCGGGTTATAATCACCTCGGGTTCTGGGAGACGCATTATGGACACGTACGACCAAGCACGTAATACACTGGATGCTTTCATGTTCTTCGATGTAAGATGTCACCCATAACCACGTAACCCCGTGGCTATTGATAGTAAGCGAACAGACTACATTTGTATCAGATTACTGAGACGAAATCAACTGTTTGTTTTGATCAAAAGAACAAGCCCAAAGCATAAACCCACAAAAAAGTAATGGCGTATCGGAACACGTGATTACTTTTTTCTGCATCAAAGAAGTCATCTAAAAGAATGTGAGTTGTCTCATTCGCTCACATTACAATTTGTTGGGTAGCGAAGCCAAGTCGGACTCCGTGAGAATAATTCCCGAGTTCCGAGTAACATGGGTTAAACGCTTGTATCGAGAGATACCGATCTAACCCGAGCTGCTCGTTGGCGCCATAAAAACAAAACATCTTCAACACGACCACTTTCTTCCCTAAATTATTCGTGGAATTTACGACGTTTCAACCGACAAAAATGTTATAACCTAATGAGAAATTATCATCAGAGCCGGTGTCTGTCGTCCGGCAAAAACCGACTCATGCGCCGCTCCACGATGATGCCCGGACGCATATTTTTTGTATTCTAAATTCGAATTATCATTTTCGTGTTTGTTTTTTACCTCGATCGTCGATTGTTTTAGGTTGTGACGGGACAAAAAGACGCGGGAGCCGGCGATGACTGTGCTTTTCTGTTGATCGCTCAACTTTGAGCTCGAGTCACTGTGGTGGATTTGTCTTATGCGCGAGCTACAACGACCGCTCAACAGGGAACCTTATCACGAGCACACACCTGATGCCGACAATGGATAGCACGTTTATAAAAAATTAAGGAATGGTGTGTGGTGTGTTCCCAAGAGATATTGCGATATGATCGCTCGAAGGCGGCGACTATTCGGCGCGTGCTTCAGATTCCTGGTCCTTTTATCCGGAATTACCCATTACGTACAATGACATTACGTTTTCATAGCGACATTTTTTAAGTTTTCATCTAAGCCTTCATTACTGTAAACGTTTTCTATCAACTTAAAATTGTACAAACAACTCGTACTACATCTTTAAGGGTTCTAACGTTTATCGTAATTGCAGTTCACTTTAGAAATGTACTTAATCGTTTTGACTTTTAGTTGGTTTTAATCGACTGCCAGCCTTTTAAGATTAATAGTTCTTTTTCAATTACAGCTTTTGTTAACCTGATTATGAAAAAAAAACTGTTTATGGAATACTTTACTAACACACTTTACACTACTTGACACTTTGCCTGTCTCTCTTTAGATAAGGGTTTTAGTAGTTAGTTTTCATATTGCTACTATGATGATATCTAATATAAAGTGACTGCTTAAAGGGGTAAGGTAAAAGGAAAGTGTTAAGCAAATGCATAAAGATGTGTGCTTAATTAATAAGTAGGATGTATGTCAACAGAACCTGCAGGTAGGGGCAAAGGTCTAACAAATTTTCAAGCTAACTGATCGGACCTTCATTAATTTTCCACTGACATGTAGTAACCTCCTGCTGCTATGCAGTCTAAAACAAAGAGGCATTATGTCAATTCCGCAGCGAGTGCAGCGATAGTCGCGATATCTCTCAATCTGGCACGTCTTGGCGCAGTTAGGAGAATATCTAACGTCAAGTGGTGGCCAGAGCTGGAGGAGTGACGAGTGGAGTGCAGAGCGGCCGGGAGACGGGCGACTGTCATAATCTGATTATTAGTGGTGCGTGGTTGGGGCGGGGCGCGCGGCGGGCGGCCGGCGCGCCGCAGGCGGTCGGCGCCCGCGCACGTCCCGCTCGCGCGCGCGCTCCCGCCCGCGCCGACAGGGACGCACACACCACGCAGGCGACAAACGACCCGTGGTAAAACAAAAGGAATGTTGCCGGCGACGCTTTGAGGCGCCGGCGCCGCTCCCCGCGCAACCTAATCACCCATTTTAATTACGACACAGATCGAATCAATTAATCGGTATTTCTGTTAAAACAAGCGCCGGAATGAGCTTACGCTCGTTTGTTAGATATGATTTCTGGACGTAGATCCGACATGTGATTAGAATTTTATCTCATAAAAGTCGGCGGTAAACGTCAATGTTACTGGCGTAATTCATGTTCACAAATCGAGTGCGAGCTATGCGACTCTATACCGCCGGGTCCCGACGCGGCGGCCGTTGCTAGTACCCGAGCATGCGCAGACGTTTTTAATTATAACTTATGATTTTTTCAAGCGAATTCGGGCGCGCCCTTCCCGAAGTATAACACAAGAATAAATAACGAGTTTTTGTGTTGTGTGTTTGTTTTTAAAATGGCGGGAGGTCCGCGCGACGACACGCGAGCGATGCGCGCCGGCCGCCGGCGGCCGCGGCCCGGCTCGCCCATTTGTCATATTTCAGTTTTGAGAAAAAATAAATAACCTACTCTATTCCAACCGATGTTTGTTTGTACACCGATTATTGAGGGTTAAGTATTATCTCTGAACATGTAGTGGAACAGATGGGTCGTGTCGCCGACAGCATGTATCTATGCAGTTTATTATTGTGTAGAGCGCGCGACCGGCCTGCATGTGGGCCTACAATGTTGACACGAGAATCACTGTTTTTAAATCGCATGTCACGTCAATTTTGTTTGGTATAAAAAGTTTCGTTAGACAATACTCTTAGAAGAGCATTTCTTTAGATTGATTTCGTTACGAAAGTGTTGGTATGCAAATTTGTATTTAGTTATCTAATATCCGGACTCTATTAGGCCTAGATAACATAACGACCATAGGCTCGCGTTAATAAAAAGTAAATCCGTGCAAAAGCAAACATCTTGGTACATAGTGCTGCTTAGCCCTATGTTACTATGTATCTACCAAGCAATTTACAGTTCCTCACAGGTGGGAAAATTGAGATGGCTGTTTCTACAGATCCCAAGTTAACACATAAGGCTTGCGCATGGCCGCCGAGCGTGGCAGGTGTTAACTCCGACTACACACGCCGCCCGGCCCCGCTTGCACAAACGAACCGCCCAAATCCACTGCTTGCGTAACCAATTAACCCACCAAACCCAGCCCCACTCCGCGAACCAAACCAGATAAAGAACAGACAAGAACAGCTTTTAACACTGTTTGAACAACAACTAAAAGCTTCGAATTACTCTCTCCAATGTTACCAGTTCCCAGCAGGGCCACAGACGCTCGCATAGAATAACTCAATTACTGCGTGCACGCACCTCGGCTAGTGTAGTGCTCAATACGAGAAATGCATGAAATATTTTTGACCCATTTCGATTCGTATGGCGCCAGGGTCGGCGCCAGCGCGCCCCCGGCCTCTCTCACGCGGCATCGTTAATACAAAACAAACAAAAGTGACCTCTAGACGGGCGCGGCCAGCTAAGCTAACGAGATTCACCAACCGCTGGATAAAGCGGTAAATTATCGGAATGTTAGCCGGGCGGCGGCGCGCGGTGGTCTGCGCCGGCGGCCGCGCCAAAAAAACGTGTAGGAGATGACAGGAGCACAGATGAACCCGGCTAATTATCGGCCAGCGCAAAAACTGGGACAGTGCGCAGGCGCGCCGCTACAGCCATCGCGCACGACAGCTATTCGTTTGCGACCAGCGTCTAGTTTTTACTGGTCATTTTAATAAGAGAGTGGTCGACGACGCGATGCGGTCCTCGAACGCTAATTACACGCCATTAATTACGGAATATTTTCATTTTTAACTCCGTCAGAAGTCGAACGGACGTGATGTTCATTATTGATCGAACTTTCTTTTGGCGGTGCGCGGCTATGGTGGTCGGCCTCCCTTCATTACCGTGAAACAATTACGTATCCAAAAATATTATTAATATCTAACGAGTCAATCTGCGGCTGATTGTGAGAACATAGACAGTTGTAACTATATGTGTAATGTTCCGGTCGGAGTCGTCGGATGAGTCTGTGAGCGGCCCCGCGGCTGCCATCTGCTAATAACGAGCGCTGCGGAGCCTCGTGGTGGGTCGCGGCTCTCGCTCGCAGGAAGGGCGGAGGCGCCGAGATCGCGACGACTGTGTAATTTCTTCACTGCTCGCACCCACATTATCGATCACGAAAAAAATATAATTGTAGGGGTACCGTCGTAAAGCAAACAAGCTTATAATAAGGTGTAATTTGTGCTCGGCCATTTAGAGAAATGCACAAATTGCCGGGGCAGCTGTTTGTTTTGTCTATGACGGAGGTCCGGCCCCGTCTCCCAAATTATCCGTTAACAAGGCTCGCGTCAGATTCAGCAGTCCTAATGGGTTTTCGTTAAGTTTTTGTTATTATTTTGTAATTTATTACGAGTAATATGTTTTTGTGCATTCGATTCTTGGATTCCGACAGCTGCATCGTTTAATTGAGACGATGGTTAGACAAAGTTTTTTCAATAAATTCTAAATGTCGCGGGTGATGAGGTCGCATTCGCGTCGTGTACTATGCGCAGGGCGGGCGCAGGGCGGCGCGCCTTCCCACGAAACACCGGCGATCGATTTGACAGGTGCTAATTATGAAATATCTCTCAATTCAATAACGCTACCAATAACACAAACTAAACTATTTCTACATGGAAAACAATTATCTTATTATATGCCAATTTCATGGTAGAAATACATTGCCAATCGATGTTTTTAAGAAATTAAAATGTCAGGAAACTAAATACTACTTTTTTCTTGTTATATTGACATTATGAGAAATTAAACGCAAACACTGTAGGTAGGTACTACGTTTGAACGTAAATTAAGATGATCTTAACAAATAACGTTTACCGAACAATCAATTTAATGAAACTGATTGCTGCAAGCGTCCTACCACAGAAACTATTACAGACCCACCATACAATTCACTTAATTTCGAAGAATTTATGTTTTAATAATCACTTTTTGCCCGCGGCGCTACGTGTGGCGTAAAATGATTTCTGTGCCCCTTTCACATAGTTAACTGGTCTTTCATGATTGGCACATAAAACAAACGAATCATTGGGTACTTAAAATAACCACTGTCGCTAATTCTTATAACATGTTATTTACATTGCTGAAACTGATTGAAAAATATCGCGATGAAAAAATCTATATAATTTATTGCTACAAAATCGTTTAATTTTCATTCAAGATACAGAATTATCTCTAGACCATCACTGTAATATTTATCGTCGATGAAATAATTTTTCATACAAAGTTATTATGTTATACAATGGCATATTTTCCAAATTCAACTCTAAAGTAATATATTTTAGGTCCTACACACAGCTATGATTGTTTTTTTGGTCCTTTGAGTCAACAAAATTCAATATATGTAGGTAGTAGTAATTTTGCCTCTATTTATTTTAATATTAATATTTAATAGGACTTACCGTCCTCCCTTGGTGATAATCATTTCAGTGCCGATGTCATGAAAGCGCCGCCAGAGGTCGCCGTTAAGGAGGCGCGCCTCGCAAGCCGGCGGCTCAGCGTCCGCACCCACGCGGTGTTCTGCAAAAAAGACCAATATTTTCATTATGTATAATATGTATCTACGTCATCAAAGTCCAAAATATTTTAGATTATTTATCAGACATAAAAAAAAACGCCAGTTGCAAACTTGTAGCGTTCCAGCTGCCCAGATAAAGGTTAGGAAGTAGTTGATGAAAATCAAGCAATATAATTAAAAGATTTTTTGTAATAAAATAAATTGTAGCCTGGTTTTCAAGGGTATATAAGAGAAAAATACTGAAACATCGAAAAAAAAACAATTATATTTATATTTATCTTATAAATGCGGGATGGGCGTGAATTGCACGCTACAAAATAAATATAAGTCAAGTCATAAGTTGCAGTTATATTTACCTCTTTATGATTAAAGCACATGATGATGCTATTATTTACTTAATTAAATTACACTCTTAAAACTCGCAATTTAATTTGCTCATAAAACTTTATGATTGTATAAGTAGGTAATTCAGTTTATTCTGTTAACTTGCAAAATCATATTTAATGTACTACAGTATAGGTTCTGAACATCCCACAGCTCATTTGAACTGTATAAAATAAAATAATTTAATTAATAAAAATACCGCAAATGATACCGATTATTTAATCACTCGAAACTTGTTTAAAAAAATCTAGATAAATTAAACTACTTACTAGAATAAATTATCTGAACTATTGATTATTCAGATAATAATTTTAATATGTATCTGAAATATTGAATAAATTTAAGATAATTAATTACATTTAAACTAACTAGAGTCAAGCTACTCCATAGGTCTGTGGTATCTACTTGTATGTAAAAGTTTCGCAAATAAATTAAACTTGCGGACTAGTCGAAATTATGTGTTAGGAGACACAAAACGCCGTCTTATCTCAATTTAAATTTATAGGCATACACTGAATTATGGATGGTAGCACCATAAAGTCGAAAACATTTTACTTTTAATTTATTCATTTCTACTAATGGGTATTTTCTTTTTGCAATGTAACACGGGAACTGTGAAATCTACAGCACATTTTTTACACTAATAGAGATTTTTTCTATAAGTAGGTCCCTCCTATAAACTACGCTGCAAGTACATGCCACGCCACGGTAGCTAGTTTATAATAAAACGTCATCAGACTTTGAATTTGATCATTATTTCAAAGAAAACTACGAAAATAAACATATAAAAAAAACATGTAAGTTGTCACTAAACTTTTCAATATTATTAAGATGAAGATGAACTTTAAGTCCGCAATTTCACAAAGACAAGACACAGTATAACATGATAATTACCTATATCTACTAATAATTACGAAGGATGCAAAATAAAAAAAAAACATTCATACATTATAATTTGTATGACAAAATAATGATATGCTGATGACATAGATTTTTGACGATGAATACCTTCATCCATTAACCATGAAAAGATGCATTTATTTACTTAACCTCGTTCTAAAGTCAAGAATATTTATCATCACGCTGCAATTAAGAAATAAAACTTAATCATTTAATAAATAGTATATTTTGTTACGTTTTATGCGTTAATTTTGAATTCAATATATTAAGTAAACCTGCTTTGTTTACAGTCCAGTTAACTAGATATACTTATATCTACAATATTAAGCTTCTCATTTTTTTCGCTCTGATCACACTACACCTAACTAGTGAATAGGTGCTCAAAGGAAAATACTATAAAATATTGTATTCACCATTATATTACAATAACAATTGACCTACTATAGGAGTATCTTAATATTTTAACTTACTCCAGTCAAAAATAAATTTACTAACTATTAATAAATACAATTAAAAATATAGTACCTATATTTAATTGCATAGGTATTATACATACGGCATTTTGCACTGCGTTTTGCTCTGATCTTTTCCTTTATCAATATTTTAATTTTAATTAATTATATTCGGTGATCTTAAATATCGATGACATAAACGACATTTCCAGTAATCAGCGTTCAGTCCATCCCTACTATAATGCAAAAAATATTCATTCATAAAACTTAAATTGTAATTTATGGTCGGTGTAGGCGGTTCATTTGATGCAGCTCGCTAATATATGTAGGTATTATATGGTACGTATACTATGTAGTGTATTGACTCTTCACCATAATTTGCGTGGTGGTCATGTGCAACAGGAAAAGTTCTATTTTCTTCTATATTCTGTTTTATCCTTTCTGATTTTCGAGAATTTGGTAGTTTTTCACCAAAAATTGGTTATTATTAAGTAGTAGTATAAACTTTTAAAGTAACAACTCCTAAACAAACTAAAAATCTATTTAAGTACTTGTTTAGCAATTAATTCACTTTCGAAAAGGATTGCAGGTCAAATGAAGTGAATATTGAGATTGTATTAGAACTATATTTTTAACAACAGCAGTCAGTTTTATTCTGGATCGAGTCTATAGTTCCTTATCATCGAAATCGATTCAGCAGTTTAGCAGACAGACAGATATAGAGATAAGATTAATTCCTACATCCATAGGTACACGTGACATAAACTTGTTGTTTAGTAAAGTTGTCACTGTGACAAATCTGATCATCAATCGAGAACCACCGTTAAATACGAAACGCAATAAACTGAGGTATGTAACTGTTACCGACACTCCAATCATTCACGACTTTATTAATTAATAATTTACACTCGTTAGTTCAGCCCGACACGCTGGTGTAAGACATCTATGGCAACATCACTAATGAGGTAATACAACGAAAATGCTCAAAGAGTCAGATAACATCTTCAAATGTTACATTTCTTTTTCAAACCTTATTTTATAGTATCTAAAGTTGATATTTAAAGTAATCATTGATACGATTGTACGGTCTTCTTTATATTAATATTGTTTTTTTACGAGTGAAGTTTTGGCGACGGGCGCCTTGCGCAGCGCGGATCAAAGGCCCGATATTAAAATTATTGTATGCGTTGCTCGTATGCGCTTTGAAAGTTTTAAGTATTGAATTTTATGGAGAGTTTATTTGTACATTTAAAATTGAATAATACAATTCTAATGAACATTAAGATCATAATGTATTTTAAAATTGGTTATAAATAATTTTACGAGAAAGAAAAATTAGAATATTCTCAAATTGTTATGTGTGTTGTAAAATTAACTATTGTATAGTAATAGCAATACAGATACATTGATCATATTTATTTGTCACATCCAAAAAATATTTAAAACATATAGATTTTTTAAACAATATCAATTAAAAATAACAAAAATACAAAACTAGTCTTAGCGTATACAAAAAGCGAACATACGAGGTCCCAGTAATTTGATGACGCGGGGACATTGATGGCACTAAATGACAGCGGCTCTCGGCCGATTTAAGGCGCAATTAACTTTGACTTGGAAGCTGCGATCATCTCGTGCTGAATGGATTGAGACTCAATGGAATATAATTGTGAGGAATCAGCACCCCATTTCAGCACTTAAAAATATAATGAAACGTAAGAAATCCTAAATAATATTATAAATGCGAACGTGAGTTGGTTTTGATATAATTTTACTGTAAAACGGCTGAATCGACTTACATGAAATATGCTATGGAGATAAATAGACCGGGTCCTTGGAGGCGGTTATCGGTACTTACAGCTAGTGTGTATATTAATAATTTATGACCGCGGTTTTAATTGCTAAAGATGAAGTTGTGTGTGTTGTCTTTTATTTTTTCTAATAAAAATTAAGTTAAAAATTAAGGTCGATGCTGAACCTATGTAGATTATTGAAACATAAATATGAAAAAATAACTTTAAACCTTATTGAAACTTAAGCTTGTTACAAAAAGAAGTACCTACTTAGTGATTATATATGCTATCCAAACTATTAAAACGTAAGATACTATCGTAGGTACCTACTTTGATATCGTGAAAATGCCTATCATTAGATAAGCAAGTAGTCGACAAATTGACACCTTAGGCAAGACAAAGACAGGTGACATTATACTACTCGATTAAATAACACGAAGAAGGGACGCAAACGTGTATATTATGTACCTATATTTCTATGAAAGCAATCTTCCATCAATACAAAATTGTGCGATTTAATTTTCAACTTTATCACTTTGAAAATAGAGTCGTATACCACTAGTAAGTTTCAAACAGGTGCACTACAATGTGCTATAATGTGTGACATAATATTTAACATGCCAAGCAATTATACACCTTATTAATAAAAGGTAATAAAGTAGAAATACTATTGTTACATTGTGTCGAACCGGTCGATAAGCAAAAACTAGCCCTTTATAAAGAATCTTAATTATTTCACAATAATAAATAATGGACGCCCTTTCCTCCTTAATAGGGAAGATTACGTTGAAACCTTTTGTGGAGGACAAAGTAGATATATCGCTTATAAGTACAACTTAACTTAGAAATATGGCATTTACTTGTACTCATACTTCTAACTATTATTATAAATGCGAAAAATGCCAAATCTATATATATATATATATATATTTTGTATGGCATCTCGCAGGTCAACCTAGAAAGTTGTCGACTGCTTAACCAGGCTTGCCTGTGAAGTGCCTTAAATGAATTTAGGGCCTCCAGCCAGGGCTTAACTTACAAAACTAAGCGACTACACGCTAAGGGCATCCCCTAGTGAGGTACGGGCCTCGGCTTAGGGCGTCGCTGGGGGAGGACAACAAGGGACAGGCTGGATCAGATTATATATGATTATTATAACCGGGAATTTTAAAGCTATTAGCTCAGCTCGCGGGCCGGCTCGTCGAGCTAGGGTCGGGAGGGCATGGAACCGAAACTATATAATATGTACACATAGGTACCGCGCTTTCACCCGCATCCCGAGAGAACAACTTCGCCCACCTGGGTAAATAATATCCTATATGTTAATCTAGGTTATAATCTATGTCTGTACCAAATTTCATCCAAATCCGTTCAGTAGTTTTTACGTGAAAGAGCAACAAACATACATCCTCACAAACTCGCATTCATAATATTATATAGGGTGTTGCAATAAATAAAAATAAATGCGACAGACATCAAAAGGCCTTTTACCCTATAGGTTAAAATAACAAAAAGCGACGTTATTTAATCCAAGCGGTTTAAACAATGGAGTAAAAACTTTATGAATGAGTAGATGCCTGCACGTGAGAGGGGGTCATTATAGTTATAACAAAGTGTATGGTGTCACGTGTACTGCGACACTTATGTAGGTAGGTATATAATGTTTTTCCTTTGTGGCTTGTGAAGGTGTGTGCTGTTGTTAATCTATATTTGGATTAAGAAGGAAAAAGTAAACTTAACTCCGTATTATGAAAATGTGTCTCACATGAAAGTTATAATTTTCTTAACAAAACATGATTATTAGAACTTATGCATATGTTAAGCTTTCTAGAGTTTATAAGATTAATAAATTATTGCATACATTTTAATTATTAAGATAGGTATTCTTCCTTTTTCAATTCAGACACTCTTTAACTAGTAAATTAGAGAAGAGCTTTCCGAGCTCATACAAAAGACATCAACGCGCTTCCACACGAACTTCAACTCTTTTTTTAAATTGATTATTTCATAACAAATAGATTTTATCTTTTATTTGTAACACTGTTATTATAATATTATATGTTTGTAATACTATATATAAACACCAATTGTATATACTCCTTTTTACATGTTATCAAACATGTATTTTTTTAATGAAAATTTTGATGTTATTTTTCAAAGATTAAAATCGTCTACAGAATACTAAAAGACAACTTTTGGACTATAGCATTTGTATAAAAGTTCTATTATTATTTATTTTCCGTAAAACTAAACAGTTGTGTCCCTCTATCCATTGTTTCGGGCTGGAAATAAAGTTGTTAACCAAACGTTTTGTTGTAGCGTGGTGATAATCAAATAATATGTTTAGCGCTCTCCATTGAGATTGAGCCCAATTCTCATACAGACAGAACACCGAGTAACGCTAGGCTTATTTGTTCTCATCGTGTTTTCTTTCCTAATAAATATAATTATCCTTTTTTTCTTTTTTTTTGTTGCTGCAAAAATATTTTTTTGTGTCATTGGAACACCAGTGTTGGATAAGCTGATGATGATGATGATGATGACACATTCATGTATTGTTTTTACATTGAGTAGGTAGGTATAGTAGAAATCAAAGATATTTAGGTATAGACTTGGGCTTTAATTCAAGATCGTCAAGTAACAAATATCACAATATAAAAAAATTGCTACCTATTTTTTTTCCAATTCTTATTTTAAAATTATTTTACGGCCAGTCTAAATGATAAGGTTGAATAATTTCTATGCTTAATTAAACCTTTACAGTACCTAGAGCAGATACCGCTCAATTAGACCTACTTCAGGAAATATTTTACCTATGTTCTATTAGCGTTTACACTAGCTATAGATACGTTTGAAACTGATTTAGAATTAAACAGACTTAAAATTTTGGATAATGCATTAAGTTTAGTGGTCGCGCTATTAGATGTTGCGCTGCATGTAGCCGGTTCGATTCCAGTATGGAATAAACTATAGGTAGGTATTTGTTTATCTCACACTCACAAAACCTTTTTATATAAAGTTTAAAATATGTAATTTTAAAATGCAGTAATAATAATGTATAACAAAATTTAATAATGTAATAACAAACTTTTGGGTATATAAATTCATCATGATAGCGCTAGAACACCTAATAATTTTAATTTCCTTAGTCATTCTTTTAAATATTAAATACAAAAAGTTGAACACAAGAGCCAAGGTTTAAAAAAATCATTAAACACGACTTAATATGTTAATTATAATTTTCTGCTTTAACGATTGACACTTTGTTTTAATTGGCGATTAATAAACAATCTAGCGAATTGTTAATTAGTTCATACCTCATTATTGCAATAGCTTAATAAAGCTACGGCTAATAAGCCGTTTTAGAGAATATTAATTATAACCCAAAATAAATGTTAATATATGTCTATTACTTTTCTCGTTTTTTAAACGAGAAAAGTAATAGACATATGGATATATTGGATGGATATATTTTGATTGAAATTTGCATTAAGCTAAATAAAGAAGAGGTCGGTACTTATGATACCTACTATGAGTACCGTTAGTATTAATTTCTATAAAATAACGGTTTTAAAGAAATTAATAATAACGACTATCTTTTAAAAAACGATGCAAAAAATAGTCAAACATATGTTTTTCTTCTTCTTCGCCCTATTTCCAATTTATTTGGGGTCGGCGCAATATGTTTTTCGCTTCCATTCTTCTCTGTTAGCCGTCATACTATCATTCAATCCCTTTTCATTCATATAAATTTTCATAGTCAAACATACCTATAAAATGTGAAAATAAAACTCTTAGTAAAAAAAAATCTGCTAAAATGAGAAAAAATCTTCCTCTTAAAAACGCAGGGCACAATTATAAAAAATAATAATAATGCAAATATGATAATGCCTATGTATATTCAGATTATCGCATGGCCAGATCAAAATTATACATTATTTATGCTGACGGCATACATGGACTGTTGGAGTTAACATACTAGTTTCAACACATCACTATGTTACGACATAGCGACCTGTGTTATGTAACAAATTGGTAATGTATAATTCAGGTAAACAGATTATAACAAGGTTGACGCAAAAATAGAGAAATATTGCCATTTTTTGGCATGAAAATTGCGCAAAGAAAACAAGGGAGAGAGTAATCCCCTGGAAAAGGGCTTAATTTACCCATAAACATAATAAGAACAATTAATTAATTAATATTCTTTTTTACATAGATAAAGATAGGTATAAAACTTACGCAAACCGCTGAGTGATGCCGCATGCAACATTTGCTGCCTCAGCAAATACTCCCCAAAGTGCGCCTGATCCATCATCATCTTGCGAATAAAACAACAAACACCAAATAACAGTCACAGGAGCAGTCACTTCACATGAACATCATCAAATCAGTCTCAAAAATACATTAAAACCTCCTTACAAAGTTCGAAAATACAACACAAATACACACTCAAGTCTCACAAAAAGTTCATAATTAAAAACAAACGAAGTAGGGAAAGGATGACGACTATACGTGGCTACGGAGCGACAGCTGCGTTTACACTGAATCCGTTTTGCGTAGCGGGCGGCGCGTGCGCAAGGCCCCGCCTCCTTCGCCTGATTGGCGGAGAGCGGACTAATGGCGGCGGGTGTCAAAGCCTTCGCGGCTTGAATTGCCTTGTGGCGCTTTCCTCGAGCTTTCCGCCCGCCTTTATCTGACAGGTAATCGTGCTCGATTGTTACGATTGACATTCGAATTCGGTGCGTAGGCGCATGTATCGATGAAGGCCTATTGTTGCTTTCAATGGATCTGACTTGAATACATGCGTGTGAGATGTTTTATATTATAGTGAGTGGGATTTATATAACGCCTTTATTTGTATGTTTAGACCTTTCAATGATTTTGTAAATTGTTCACGATTTAAAAAATATCACCTAAAATAACATACAGGATTCAAAAAGTGACTCAGTTGACCTGAGTTACTTTATAGTTGCCCGACTTCAATAAATGTTATTTTCACGATATTTATTCGTGTGTTCGGACGACTTCGTTCGGGGTGCCTACAAGGCGCCACTCCCCAGGTGGTCTCTTATAAATTTCGTGAGAAACTGGCGATACCTAATGATTATAATAGAGAGGTGATGGTGTCTTAGTATATGTAAGGTATAAAAACCGAGTTTTAGATCCGTCTTGACATAGGCCGATATTTTTATTGCAATTACAGAACGTTTCGTAACATTTCTTTCCATTTTTTTTTTTTTGTAATCTGGGCAGGAAACCTGAATTACGTTGGAGTATCAGATGCCTCAATACCTAGTTAATATTCCTATCTACACTTTATATTTTAAGTTTTCCCCAAAGGGTTAGAAGTGTAATTTAAAGCGCAGTCAAATTCGCCAGATAAGTATTGTTTCTATCCCTGATATTAGGGACAGATATTAGGCATCCAGGTATGAGGCGATACACAAAATAAATTTATAACAAAATAGACTCAAGATACTTTTTTTAAAATCATTTTGTAACATTTAAAAAACGAATACTTATATTACTTATATATACTTATATACTTATATTGTCTTTAAATTATTTATTATAAGTAAAAAATCCCTAATAAGAATAATTGCTAAATATTATTTTTTTTACATTTAACAATTGGCGCTTTTTCTTAAGCAGGTGTAGGTACTATATGATTTTTATCGGTAATTAAACTTGTTATAGCATTCCTTCCACTACAAAGTGAACTAAATTCCGAAACGTACAAACTTACAAAAGTGGACTTACATATATATATGTACATACCGTGTCACGTACATAGTTAATAAGGTACCTACTTAATTCTATATCTAAGAATTACAGCAGACTGAACATATGTCACCTGTATTTCTTAATTAAATTAATTATTATTTCCCCTTAAAGCGTTTCTGTGTCTTCATTTGTTCGTTAGTAGGTTACCTATTTCTGTAAAGAATTTTATCAATGTTTGTTCACAAAAAATGGCTTTCTTGTAAGTCGATAATGTATTTGCCATGGCTAGTGGTAGTGACTAACTGATGCAGATAAGTCGTGTTGAATGGTTTATCTATAGAACTAGAAGCTTCATAGCTGGATGATAAAACCTGGCGTAAATTATTGTTTCCTAAATTTTCGTAGATATATAGGTATACCTATCTACCTTTCTTTAAGCCTAACTTATGTATGTATGTGTAGGAAATGCGTAGAGTATGCGTAGAGGTGGAGGATTCGGTATTATTAATCAAAGAGGAGCATTAAAGACTTCAATTTTATTTCATGATCGGAAATCGACTGACATTGTATTATACAAAATCAGCTTTTTTCCTTTTCTTCATATTCTAATTTCAAAATGATTGTGTGGCCAGTTTAATCTCTTAGATTTTCATAAAACCTCTAGTCTATATTTTATTATAATACCTATTGCAAATAATATGGTGATAAACATGATAAAGAAAATTTAACTCTATCCTGCTAGTCTACTTATAGGTAGTAGGGATTAATAATTAATTATATTTTCGCTGTGAGGTCAACAATGTTCGATAATAATAATATACTTACCTATATCTTTCGAAGATGTTAATTTTACATTTGATAAAAAATGTAAACAAGAAAAAGAAAATGTATATGTTAGAATTTAACTTAAGGTTAGGGGTGAAAAATACTAGTCCATAAAAGCAAAGCAATTTGAATTTACTTAAGCTGAAACATTTATCTGTATGTTCGAATGCTTTCATGTCTGAAACTACTTACAAGTCGGATTAAAAAAAATATTTTCCATGTGATATGTCCTAATGCTTGAGAAACATTACATATAGATTATATAACATCCCGCTACAACCCTAAAGAGTCGAGTTAAATAGAAAAAAAACCGGCCAAGTGCGTGTCGGGCCACGCGCAGTAGGGTTCCGTAGTAGGTCTCAGTTAGTCGACTATAACTCTGTAACCGGTTAAGCCTACTTAGCCGTGATAGTTTTCCTTGTAAGTTCATTACATGTGCTACGTCTTAGATTTTTTTCACATTTCTAGGTACAGCCATTCAAAAGTTAGAGGGGGGGGTAACTCGTATCGAACATAAAATTTCACTTAAAATCTAGATATTTCGCAAATGGCTCGCTTAACCAAAAAATGGTCTTCACACACCCATAATATTTTTGAAAGACCTATCTAACGATACCCCACACAAAGGGGTACGCGAGAAAAAAAATATTCATCCCTACTTTACATGTTTGGGAGCTACACTAAAAAAAAATATTTTTCAAAATTTTATTTTACCTCTTTCTCGGCGTGATCAATATACATATTCATACCAAATTTCAGCTTTCTAATAACAAAAACCACGGAGCTATGCCGCGGACAGACAGACAGACAGACAGACAGACAGACAGACAGACGGACAGAGCGAAACTATAAGGGTTCCTTGTCGGACTACGGAACCCTAAAAAGTACGGGCAGATGAAACGACCCGGGATGTTGGGAGGTACCTACGGGTTGAAACCGCGGGGCTGAGCTAGAGAGATACATAAAAACTAATACATATTACATAAGTACTTTCCGCTCTTCATTACCTATATATAAATATATATATCACCAATAGGCTATGGAACTCGACAGCTGTCTACGAATTTGTTTTAATTGAAATGTCAATTTTAAAAGGTTGATTAATTGTCCATGTTTTGCTATCGTTAGTCGTGTCTACTCGCAAAATGCATAATATTTTATTTTGTAATTTTTTTAAAGTAGTTTAAAATGTGTTTGCTTTAATAAATTACACCAGCCTTCCATTTCCCAGTTTTCATTGCTCAGTTCAGTCCAGAACATGAATATAGGTTCGGAGCAAACTTCTATCAAACTATTCAGACTAGACTAACTTATCATTTTGAAATACGGGACGGTACGTTTTTTCCCGACTGCCGATAGAGGGGTCATGTTTTTAGAAAGTATATATCGTCGCCGTGCAGTGAAAACCTCGTAAAGCACAAATTAAAATGAGCATATGATGTTCGTTCTAACGGTGCAAGACGGAGGTTTTTTTTCCAAAAAAAAAAAAAAAACCACAAATGTGTGCTTTACGAGGTTTTCACTGCGCGGCGACGATATAGGTATGTGTATGTAAAGTAGTAAGTATGTATATTATTTTTTGGCACCGTCTACAGCCTAAAGCCTGTTTTACAATCTATCTATATCTTCTTCTATCTATCTATCTATACTTATAATAAATCTGTAGAGAGGTCAATTCTGTACATGAAATATATTTCCAAAATAACTATCAGGGGGTGATAAGGGATCGATACTGATGCCAAAAATGCAATCAGTAAAATTTTTGTCTGTCTGTCTGTCTGTATAAACTCTATAGAAACAAAAACTACTCGACGGATTTTAACGAAACTTGGTACAATTATTTGTCATACTCCTGAGCTGGTTATAGTATACTTTTCATCACGCTACAATCAATAGGAGCAGAGCAGTGAAGGGAAATGTTGTCATTTTGTTTAAACGCGCCAATCTCAGGAACCGCTGGTCCGATTTGAAAAATTATTTCAGTGTTAGATAGTCACTTTATCGAGGAAGGCTATAGGCTATATATCATCACGCTAAGACCAATAGGAGCGGAGCACCACTATTCCACGCGGACGAAGTTGCTGGCAGAAGCTAGTAGGTAATATAAAAGGTTACTACGATTAAAAAGAAGACAAATCTTAACAAACCTTGACACGACCCCTCTTTTATTAATATAAACCTTTTTCAACCTTCAAACGGTATGAAGGGACCGTTTATTAACATAACGGTGTATAATATTTTAAGGTAGGTAGTATAATTAGCGAGCCATATTGCGTAGGGTGGCCTGAAGCCTTCGACAGGTGTATAGTGAGGGGCGAGTTCAAAGATTGATAGCATCATTGATAGTTAAGCAAATATCTATCTACCTCTGAATGACAACACATCCTTAAAAATAATAACTAAGCTATAGATACCTACATATACTTTCTATTACTAGGTCCTATACTTTCTTTCTGATTAAATTCGTTGCGGGTTCCATTCAAGACAGTTAATATCATTTCTCTGGGACTCATCTTCTGTTGGTCGCCACTGTCGATTCTGACTGGCGGGCTTGTCCTAAAAAAGTATTTGTATAAAAAACTGTTTTTCTAATGTCACCACAAAGTTTCAGACACAGTATAAAGCTATGTTCCACGAGCTTTCTTTTCGGGTGGGAAATCATCACATGACTCCTTCCGCCATAGGTGCAGCGGGAGGAAGGGTCAGACTCTTAGGGCCAAATTCACCTACAAATGGTTACGTAATCGGCCCGTTAAACAAAAACGTTTTCTAATCAGGAAGCTGGTTTTTTTGTGTTACCCACTTCTAGTTCAACCGTGGTTTGATGATCGACCGTTTCAGGAATAAACATCTCAAATAATACTTTACCCATCGAATGTTGGAAGTTTGAATTTATGGAAAACAGCTGTTTTAAGTTAATCGGACCGTTATCTTGTCGGTGAACTTGGGCTTTACTAACTAAAACTCATTTTCCTTTCTCAGCCCTTTGCGTTCCGTAGGCGCGGTAACTGCCCATGATGGCGCAATTTTATGATTATTCTAAAAACATGCAGTACCTATAGAAAAAGCTCAATAAACAAGCCATTCTCCACAGTTGACATTAACAGCTTGTGTGAGGAGACAGGCGGCTAATCGGCGACCTTTGTTTCCATTGTTCGAAACTTCGCAAAAGAAACAGCGAAAAAACTCGGAGAAAGTAAACGTGCCGTGACCAAAACGTTTTATTTATTGACTTTCTTGATTCGATTCGGCTTGATACTGGTTTTAAAGGCTTTTAGATCTATTTGTCACATTTTAACCACTTGATTTTTTTTCTTTTCGCATTTTTAAACGAGTTTTTACATTATGTAATTATTGTGGGCGCGTTTACCTACAAACATAATTATCTGACACGCATCAACACAATGAATTCTGAATGTATGTACAGCCACAGATCAAATACTAGTTTGTTCTAGTAGGTACAGCTATCCTATCTGGAAAGACTTACATCATTTAGGTAATAATTCAGGAATTCAATTGTAATTTCCTAAGGCTACTAAAACAAACTATAAGTATCTACCAAGGCATGTATTTGTACGTGTAAACTCAGTACAAAAAAAATCAACTTTTACAATTACCTATGACAGTTTATCTTAAGAGGAGACCTCCTTGAAGTATCAGAAATACCTGTGCTAGGAACAGTTTATTCTTAACTAGCTTCTGCCAGCGACTTCGTCCGCGTGGAATAGTGGTGCTCCGCTCCTATTGGTCTTAGCGTGATGATATATAGCCTATAGCCTTCCTCGATAAATTGAATATCTAACACTGAAATAATTTTTCAAATCGGATCAGCGGTTCCTGAAATTAGCGCGTTTAAACAAAATGGAGTAACTTCTCCCGTATTCCCAACATTTCCCTTCACTGCTCTGCTCCTATTGATTGTAGCGTGATGAAAAGTATACTATAACCAGCTCAGGAGTATAACAAATAATTGTACCAAGTTTCGTTAAAATCCGTCGAGTAGTTTTTGTTTCTATAGAGTTTATACAGACAGACAAAAATTTTACTGATTGCATTTTTGGCATCAGTATCGATCCCTAATCACCCCCTGATAGTTATTTTGGAAATATATTTCATGTACAGAATTGACCTCTCTACAGATTTATTATAAGTATAGATTAATCTTTCAATAATGTATTCGTCTTTGGCTGGTCGACAGCTGACCGAGTAAGTAACGCCCCCTTCGCGTCGACCTTACCCTTGAATCGCTTTATATTCTCCACTATGCATATAGCTATATGCAGGTAGATATATATATTAGAATAAAATTAATTATTTGCTACCTGTTTTCAATACAATCAATACAACGGTTTTCTTTCTTCTACAAATATTATTAATGCGAAAGTTAAATAAAATAGGTGACTACTTCATGAAAGTAATAAAATAGGCAACTAGTAAAGAGGACCGTATCAACATTTCTGAGGAAAACTTAATAAGTTTTTTAGTAAAACTTAAAAAAAAAACTTGCGGCGACTGAAATGTTTTTGTGGCCCCTATATAAATAAAATAGAACACCTCACATAACTTCCTTAATCACAATTAGAAATTCCTATTGATACAAGACTAAAGACAAGCCAAACTTCTTCATATTACGACAACGTCATGACGAAATGATTAATCACCCTTATCATTATCACCCACAAAAGCTCACATACATGCCAAACGCTTATCACTTATCAGATTGTACAAGCATTGTCCCAATCATAGCCCACAATGGCCAGTATTCGGTTACTCACCGCTAATCACCGGAAGCTAATCACTGGCCTGCAGAATTGTGATAATGAGTTTTGAGGAACGCTGTGACTAAGTGGTTAGTGGTTAGGTAATAAGCTGAATGTATATGAGAAATAATTAGGCATTAATAAGTTCCCACACCCCCATTAGGACGAATGGAGGGATTAAGAAGTTAAGTCTCAAATATTTTATCCTTATTCCTTACTAATATTATAAATGCGAAAGTAACTCTGTCTGTCTGTCTGTTACGCTTTCACGCCAAAACTACTGGACCGATATATATGAAATTTGGTACAGAGATAGAATAGACCCTGAGGAACAACATAGGCTACTTTTTACCCAGGTGCGCTAAGTAGTTCCCTCGGGATGCGGGTGAAACCGCGGGAAACAGCTAGTTGTTATTAAATGTCTTAGGTACCTATCTAGGTAGATATTTTTTTTATAAAACCATACCGCTGATATGCTCTATATTACAAAGGGTTGCGGAAGGAACATGGACGGGTTTAAGTCAGTAAGAGTTTGACACCATCTCCCGCCCCACCCACGGCGGGAGGGCTCATTTGATGATCTCCCACCCGAAAAAAGGTAGGTATTTACATGATGTGAATATCTGCAATCTCACGTAGTTCGTCCGTCTAAAATTGACGCGACGCTCCAATGATAGGTTTCCAAAAAAACAAATGTCTTTAGAATTAATGGAAAGAAAAGAAAAATAAATTTACTTATTTTCTGCTAAAACCCTCGTGGACCAATACCAATATCGCTCTAAAAGTTTGTATCAAAAGTTTCATATTTGGCATTTATAGTCATACTCAGTACCAACTTCGCCTAATTGTACATGCCGGTTGTGAAAACATGCCTGAAATTTATACCTTCTTATTGTTGGAGGATTTGCAATAAATAGCAGCGCACACGACAAACTTACCTACTCTTCGTCATATTTAAAGCTTGTAGATAGTTCCATTATCTTCTTTAATAAATATAAAAATGAATCGCTGAATGTGTTGCTAAGCGCAAATCTCGAGAGCAGCTGAACCGATTTGGATGAAATTTAGTATGGAGATAGAAGAGACCCCGGAGAAGGTTTTTATCCGGGTGCGTTTAGTAGTTTCCCCGGGACGCGGGTGAAACTGCAGGCAACAGCTATCTTCTTCTATCTATATCTTCTTCTATCTATACTTATAATAAATCTGTGGAGAGGTCAATTCTGTACATGAAATATATTTCCAAAATAACTATCAGGGGGTGATTAGGGATCGATACTGATGCCAAAAATGCAATCAGTAAAATTTTTGTCTGTCTGTCTGTCTGTCTGTATAAACTCTATAGAAACAAAAACTACTCGACGGATTTTAACGAAACTTGGTACAATTATTTGTCATACTCCTGAGATGGTTATAGTATACTTTTCATCACGCTACACTCAATAGGAGCAGAGCAGTGAAGGGAAATGTTGTTATTTTGTTTAAACGCGCTAATCTCAGGAACCGCTGGTCCGATTTAAATAATTCTTTCAGTGTTAGATAGTCCATTTATCGAGGAAGTCTATAGGCTATATATCATCACGCTAAGACCAATAGGAGCGGAGCACCAGTATTCCACGCGGACGAAGTTGCTGGCAGAAGCTAGTTAATAATATGTATAATGCTAAAAATCTCAATTTATTTAAAAGAAAATTATTTTATATCCTAATTAACAAATGCTAATATTCTATCAATGACTTTTTTGGGGGAAAAACAGTGATATAGTATAATAGATATTAAGTTAACCATAAAAATATTTGTACACTGATTCGATAGAATATAATATCTGATATGATACTATAAAATACTGTTAACACCTTTTGTACTATGTATATTCTAATATATTATTTTTTCTTTCTCTCTAAAAGTATTTAGTTCATGTTTGTGTGGACCAATGTTCTGTCTAGGCATAATTACAGTACCTACATAGGTAGGTACTTTTGGGGCACCTGTAATTTCTACCGATTTTCATTATGATCATGGCGCGTAAGGGCAAGAATTTATCATTAACTGGCGGGTCCGACAGACGTTGCGTCGTACCACAGAATAATACTTTGTACCGTCCCAACTTTGGCGTTTTTATGAAAACGACGACATTACTGGGTCCCGTTGTATTTTCAAACCGTCCAGGGACCGACTAACTATACACACAAATTGACATCCAAATCGGTCTATTCGGTATCTAAAGCTGAAGATCAAGCTCAGTGGCGTGCCATACGAGAGGCCTATGTCCGGCAGTGGACTGACACGGGCTGATGATGATAATGATGATCCGCGGTCTCTTAGCACCGTCGCGTGCCATGTCATTGGGCTCTAAAACAGTTAATCTGCCTGCCTAGCCTTTTCCCAACTATGTTGGGGTCAGGTTCCAGTCTAAACCTGTGTTTTACATGGAGCGACTAGTTACTTGACCTCCACAACCCAGTTGCTGGGTAATACGATACCCCTTGGAAGACTTTCTGGCTTCTGACTACCCGTAACGATTGTCAAAGATCTATAAATGACAACCGGGACCAATAGCTTAACGTGCTTTCCGAGGCACGGAAGAGTCTCGCTATGACATAGATGGATGTTCCTAAACTATCACATCCTATAGCTATGCTGAGGTAGCTTGTAACTGAATATTCCTTAAATTTTAATGTTAGAGCCTCTTCTACTCATAAATGATTCCAAAAACCACAGAACATTTAATGAATTAAAGCATATAACGAGCTGAAATGTAGTATCACTCAGCATTGTACTCAATTTCTACTCCCCCAACAGCCAGCCAGAAGGTGGACTCCCTCAGCGGTGTTGGTAGACTGTCAAATAAGATGTTTTCGCACCAACCTGCAGAGCAGCTTATCCCACTGACTCTGAGAAAATGGATTGCCAGGTTAAATCAGCTTATTAGGCCAGTGCTTTTAGCCTCTAAAAACGGTAAAAAGTGAATTAAATAATAGTAGGATGAAACCCATTGGAAAAGGAGGAGAATACAATAAAAATGATAGGAAAAATAAATTACGGGCGATCTGAGGTCGGGAAGTGGGGGGGAGGGGGGGTTAAAGTTAAAAAAACGGTTTATCTCAATTTCCGGCAAAACTACATGTCCTATGAAAAAAAGTTAAATGGCAAAGTTGTAGGTAATAAAAAGATCTACAACTTTTGGATTGACACTTTTTTCACATAACCTCAAAATTTATGTGAAAAATTCAAAAAAACAAGTTTTTGGTTTTTTATTTTTATCTTTTACAATAATTAATTTTTTATCACGAAATTTGGTGAAAACTTACCTTTTTATGTCCCAAACACACTGTAATTTATTTGATTTAAAATGATTATTTTTTCACCCTTATTTTGACTTAATATCGAAAAAACACCCTAATTTTCAATCGAAAATTCTCGTGTCAAAATATCACTTTTTTTTTAAAAGTCGGTAGTCTTTTTGTTCTTTGAAATCTCTACTTTCAGATGGTTTAAAAAAATATTTACATTGCTATGGTAAATATTCTCAGAAAATATAAAGAAACGCTACGAAATAACAGGTAGTAAGGCCTAGACCGGCTTAAATTTTTTGCGTAGATGCCTATTTATTGCTATTTTAAGGCGGCGATATACGACTTTGGCCCTTTTAAAGCTAATGATTACGCTTTAACGACTTGCTTTCATGATTTGAAAAGTATATATCCTAAACTAGAGCATATGCTTGATAATTTTGTATAACGTTTTTTTTAATTATGTATTTATAACATTGTATAAAAAAATCATGAAGTTAGGTCTAACGCAGAAGAAAAACTGAGTTTTACATAGAATTTATCAAGCGGATTTTAATGAAACCTGTACCATTTTATAGAAAAGTTAATTATCTGTCTTTTTGTATACGTATATTTTTCTGAAATCGTACAATTACGTCAATTTTTGTGCTTTTGTCAAAACGTTGAGTTGAAATTACGGAGGGGCTCCACCGGGCGACGGGGGCAGTACGTCTGTGACCACTGTCACGGGTAGACGCTGTCACTCAGAGCGAGCACATTACGATGTAAATAAATTATTATATTTGTGATAAGATGACTGGTGAATTATAATTATTACATTGAAAAGGCACTACATGCGGATAAAATATTTTTTTGATGTGAATAACGTGTTTTCAAACCAAATCATCCATAATCTGTCATAATCTAAAATGTGTGTATCTAAATTTGGCAGGACAAATATATTTTGTTATTGACTTACTAAATAATTAAATGTACTTTAGGATTTAAATATGTATTTCTTTTAATACATTGCGTATTCAAAACGAGAATATTGCATACCTCATTTAAATTTTACATGTAGGTCGGAGATAATCGTCAAAATTAAAATTCTTTCATGTTATGTTACAATATTTCCTAATAGTTTGGAATTTATAGAAATAGTAGCTATAAGTCAGGGCATAGGATGATATCTTAGAACAAAACTTAATGGTTTGTAAATAAAACGGTTTATCCATGGGTAACAAGGTGGCGCTATTCTAAATTATTACCAATGAAAATATTTTTCTAAACACGTGAATTTGGGTTCGAGTTTCTTTGCTACAAGACGAATTTGAAAAAAAATGCAGTTATGATAAAAAAATAAGCTTACGCTATTAAAAGAGTATTGTAAAATGTAAAATTGTAAGATGTATTGTATTGTCTGACTATTTTAGCTAGACCATTTTCCTATTTTGGATTGGTTACATTAGTTTTATTTTTAGGGTTCCGTAGTCCGACAAGGAACCCTTATAGTTTCGCAATGTCCGTCTGTCTGTCTGTTCGCGGCATAGCTAGGCTCTTGGTACTAGAAAGCTGAAATTTAGTATAGATATGTGTATTGATCACGCCGAAAAAGTGGTAAAAATGAATGAAAAAAAAAAAAAAATTTAGTGGAGCTCCCGAACACGTGAAATGAGGATGAATATTTTATTTGTTGCGTAACCTTTCATGTAGGGTATCGTTAGATAGGTCTTTCAAAAATAAAAAAAACTAACTTTCGAAAACTATCAAGGCAAAGTAGGCTTCACCGGTTACATAGTTATAGTTGACTAACTAAGACCTACTACGGAATCCTACTGCGTGTGGCCCGACACGCACTTGGCCGGTTTTTTACTGGTAACATTGGGTAGTGATGCTTTACATAGCAACCATTTTCGAAGTTTAGTAAAAACGCCAAGTAAGCAGTCACATATGATATACATATTAATCTATTAGTCAAGGTATCTAATGTGGGATAATATCATATACACACAATCTAAAAGATAAGACGAAGCATAGTGTTTTAGAAATGAAGGTCCTACTTCACTATGCCACTCTTATGTTTTATTTTCAACACCAAATAGTATCCGACAGAACGTCGATTTTTGGCTAGGCCTAAGCCGATTAATAGGCAATCGCTTAATTCTTTGGCTAAAGCCCTGATAAATAAAAAGGACTTGAATTTCTTTAATTTTTGGTCCAGAAGTCAAAGACAGAAGAACTGAAAACGAAAAAAAAAAGATATATTCAAATAGTATATTTAAGGTTCCGAACCAAAATGATAAAAAGTAACCCTTATGGGATGCGACTTTCTCTGTCTGTCTGTCAGAGCTGATAATTACTTCAGGAATAACTAACCTTATCGATTTGGAATAATTGTTGAAATATATCGCAAATGGATAAAGTAGAAAAATACTACCTATTACTTTCGAGGAAAAATGGGAATTAAAATTACAAAGTGTAGTTTCTACATCATAATTATTAAAGGGCTTGATATAAAGGCTTGATGCATATTCTAATATTTTTTACGTTTTCTTCGACATCTTTTGGTATACGAATTAAATTTAAAAAAAACTCTCCGTAGTTTGTAAAACAAACATTCTGAAATAATTAGACTTCCGTACATTTTTCTCTTAAATGCTTTTCTTAATATGGTATTTCGACCATTTTCCAATTCCAAGGTTATGTTTGAATTCCGATGAATTGTCATAAGAAAACTAAATGAAAATTGAGCTACTGCATGTCAATTTAATAATCTTTTTATAAAAAAAATCTGTAAATTTTTGCGGTGAGTTTTTCTGATAAAATATATTATAAAAAAACCTTATATTAGTAATATAAGGTAAAAAGATAAAGATCAAAAATATTTAAATCGGTAATTATAAATGGTTTCAAAGTCAAAAATCGATATTGCATCTTTCTAAAAGATTATCGAAATGCCATACAAAGGTAGGATTTTTTTCAATTACTTTATTTCTTCAATAATGCATGAAACCTTGGAAAAGGGTCGTACAAATTTGGTGCTTGAAAATGTAACAGCTAATTCTCATTCAGACAAAGTCTATATCCGAATTTAGCACATTTATTTTTGCATTGATTTTTGCTTTGCGGCACTTTCAAAATTGGGCCAAAACGGGTGATATTCCATTGTTCATGATAGGTAAAAATTTAAAAAATCCTGGTCATAATCGGAATCTTTACTATCCCACTTTTGGGTATGACATAGACATGCATTAGCATTAATTATCACGCTTTTTCAAGGTGGATTGGTGATTTCAGACCGTGTAGTCCAGGTTTTCTCACGGATGTTTTCCTTCACCGTTAGTCAATGGTGTCTAAGTTATACTAAAAAAATGCATGTAAAACTTTGGAATAGTCAGATTCGTAATTTCTAGGTTTTGAAGTTCGAATCTGCATACTCATAAATGAGATGCAGGTGCCTTAGCAAAGAAGCCACAATGACTTTTTACTAATATGTTCGGTGTATCAACTTAATAATATGAATAAAACTACCCGCAGCTTATTTAAAATATTAACATCATTTGTAATACAGTCTCACTCACTTTTAGGTCTTTAAACGTAATAGATTATTCAATTTCGGTTCTGTTGTGTGTCAAAACTTAGGCCAATTTTAAGCTAATGGTTTGGCCAAAGCTGATGCCAAAGGTTTGGTCGGACACTTTACAGATGGATCAGAAACGTCGGACTAATTAACTGGCTTCCAGGCTCTCCTTACAAAACTAATATGATTTTCCTATACAAGTGAAGATGAGCTGAAGTTATTTGAGAAGCAGCAGATGTCGTAAAATGCAAATATGAAAAAAACTTGCGTGCATTTCTGTTAGAAGAGCTCAAAGTGGACACCAATATGGCCTAAAAATTAACTCCTATGGTGCGATTTTGTCTGTCTGTCTGTCTGTCCATCTTTCACAGCGGATTAATTCAAGAATGCTAGTTGTCAGATTTTTTTCTTGAAACTTGTAACAATTCAGATCGATAAACATGTTTTGCAGATTAAAGAAATTGAAAATATTTTTGCTTTTCTGGCAAACGAAGTATGCAGTGGGGGTTGGAAATTTAAAATTAGTGTTTCGAAGTATTACTCAGACAGATGTTATTTGTATTTCGATTTTTATATCTTAGACATGCATATCAAAATACAATATGCGACTGTCCTTAGAATCTCTACATAATATTATGGTCACCCGTCAAAGTTCTTCAAAATATAAAATGACAACCGTGCGGTGTGCATTGCGGGGTCGCGGGGGGGAAGCTCAAGCTCCGCCCATTTGCTCAAGGTCATTGGCGGTAGTCGTCGTCTTAAGATAACTTATGTATCTGAGTGACCTATGGAACCTCGGACCTCTCTATGAAATACCTTTTAGCTGATCAAAAGGTATTTCATAGAGAACTGGGGAGTTGCTAGAAGGATCTTGGCCTTGCTAACTGTTATTTCGTAGCGTTTCTTTATATTTTCTGAGAAGATTTACCATAGCAATGTAAATATTTTTTTATACCATCTGAAAGTAGAGATTTCAAAGAACAAAAAGACTACCGACTTTTAAAAAAAAAGTGATATTTTGACACGAGAATTTTCGATTGAAAATTAGGGTGTTTTTTCGATATTAAGTCAAAATAAGGGTGAAAAAATAATCATTTTAAATCAAATAAATTACAGTGTGTTTGAGACATAAAAAGGTAAGTTTTCACCAAATTTCGTGATAAAAAATTAATTATTGTAAAAGATAAAAATAAAAAACCAAAAACTTGTTTTTTTGAATTTTTCACATAAATTTTGAGGTTATGTGAAAAAAGTGTCAATCCAAAAGTTGTAGATCTTTTTATTACCTACAACTTTGCCATTTAACTTTTTTTCATAGGACTTGTAGTTTTGCCGGAAATTAAGATAAACCGTTTTTTTAACTTTAACCCCCCCTCCCCCCCACTTCCCGACCTCAGATCGCCCGTAATTTATTTTTCCTATCATTTTTATTGTATTCTCCTCCTTTTCCAATGGGTTTCATCCTACTATTATTTTTTTTGTTTTCAAAAGTTATTGGCACTGGTCTATATTCATGTTACGTTTCCGATGCTGCAGACCGAGGATAAGAACTCGATAAACTGATAATAGCAATTTTTAGGCCGACGCTACGAACGGGATAAGTGACTAGAAGCCACGCACGGTCGCGGTCGTTCATTGCATATTATAAAAGTTAAAGCCTGTATAATTACGCCCTCCCGACCCTACCTCGAGCCAGCCCGCGAGCTGAGCTAATAGCTTTAAAATTCCCCATTATAATAATCATACATATATTCCGATCCAGCATGTCCCTTGCTGTCCTCCCCCAGCGACGCCCTAAGCTGAGGCCCTACTAGAGGGTGCCCTTAGCGTGTAGTCGCTTAGTTTTGTAAGTTGCGCCGTGGCTGGAGGCCCTAAATTCATTTAAGGCACTTCACAGGCAAGCCCGGTTAAGCAGTCGACAACCGTCAGACAGTCGACCTGTGAGATGCCATGCACAACAAAAAAAAACCTGTATAATTACTGGAGTGGCTTAATGGCCGAAATTTTTTTTTTGAATTTTCTGGGCTTTAGTATTCGCTCTAAATTTGAAAATTTAATTAAATTGACGGCACGTTTAGCGTAGTAGCTGAGCAATTGGCTGCTGCAACTAAAATTGTTCCGGGTCTGGGTGTATGTTTGTAAAAACACCCACGATACAGGAGAAATTCCTAGTCAGAGGCAACGTTTTTTTTAAATATCAGTTTTAATAGAGGCCGCAAACCACACAACGCCTTCGCTCTAAGTAAGAATTAAAACTATATTAATGCTAATTGCCAGCTTAGTAAATTACCCTTTATAAAGGCAAATACTAGCACTAATAGGTAGTAAATTAGTCAGTAATTAATGGTGATACAAATAACTCCCCACATATTTTTCCATACATATTTGAGAAATCAGTGTCATTTCGATTAGTAAAATTGTCTGGGTTTTAATGCATCAACATTCCAATCAGATTTCTTTCATAATCATTTTAATATAATCCAGGGAAGAATTAAATTATAAATCTTGCTACACTGACATAATGTTGCTATTTATAAAAATACTTCTTCTTCTAAGCACACTGTTTTTTTTTTAATCAAATTAAATGTTACTTTAATCTCATAATAGAATTGCGTAATGTTTAATAATTATGTCTGATGCTAATAGGTGTTTATACATTTTAAGTGATGTAAATTCATGGATGTAGAAGTATTTAGATTCCATTTTTAATAATTTCTCATGTTGAAACTACGAAGCTGGTAGCTTTTAACCAACTGGCAACACCGACAAAAATGTCAAAATAACAAATTTCTACCCGAAGGGCTTCTCTAAAATAAACCGCAAATCTATTAAAATCAATTGTTATTAGTTTGCAAATATGATTTAAAAAGTTGATTTAGAGTGCTTTACAGTCATCAACAATGCTTACCGTGCGATAGCTTTGTTTTATACGATGCATCGGTGCAACTTGATGTCCTGACAGGTAGACCGAAAAGGGAAACAAAGCGACTTATTTGTGTTGAGTACGATAGGAACAGTTGAAGATGTTTTCCAAGTCTCTTACGAGTAAGGACACGTTCCTGGAGCAGACGAAGGCGGCTCGCGAGGAGCGCGCGCTGGAGAAGAAACGGGAACAGTCGGCTGTGGTGATCCAGGCCGTCGTACGAGGGTGGCTTGCGAGGCAGGCATTCGTCAAACGTATTCTGTGAGTATTATATTCTTTATGCCTGTGTCTAACTTAAAAGAGACTGCAAATAAAAATTATAGCTCCTCAAAATGTATGGAGATGTTATAAAAATATCATAAAAATAAACAAGAGACGTTCTATTATTCTATCTGCTTCCAAAATGTACTCTAAATGTTGTGTTTCATAATCTTTCATTTAAGTTCAATATTAAAATAATAATTAAAAAAATAATAAATTTTTATTTATCTATTATTATTATCTTAAAACTTCCCACTGCTTTTGGGTAAAAGCAAATGTTTATCCCACTTTCTGCCCCTGATCAGCCCTTTTATTAAGTAATGCATATTGACCCATAACACATTTGTTTGTAGAAATGATTTCGACCAGCTTCTCCCAGAGTCAGTAACTCACGGCCCACAGGAGGACCAACCACAGCCGTTAGAACTGATCCCTGCATTAGAAGTGTACCGCGTCACATGCCGACTGTTCCTGATATTCAAACAGCAGAGAGACCGCAAGAGATTTGAGAAGCTATGCAAGTACATTGTTCACAGTCTCCACTCGGAGTCTGTAAAAATGTCTTATGTTGGTGTCTTCTTAAATAAAGAGTACAGGTATGTTTTCTTCTTTAACTCTTCATCATCATCATAAGCCTTCCTTATATTAGTTGTCCACTGTGGGACTGTAACTCTTATGCAGCTGTAAAATGATATAGACATTATTATCTAGAAATATACACAAAAGCTGTTATTGTTCCTAAACTATCACATCCTATAGCTATGCTGAGGAAGCTTGTAACTTAAATTTAATCTTAGAGCTTCTACTCATAAAATAAAACAATAGAACATTTAATGGAATATCTAGTGGTAAAACAGGACATTTACATTAAAAACATAATATTGCTTGTATATGTGAAGCCAGTTTAGAATTTGGTTACCCAAGTATTCTGAAGATAACATTTCTATTTATAAGTTACTAAATTTGTTATCAGTTTCCTTATAAATATTTAAGAAGTATTTTGAGCAATGTATAATAACAAAAGAATTGCTAAAGCAAAGCTGTAACATGCAGTGGTGGATCCAGGGGGGGGGGGGCTAAGGGGCTCAAGCCCCCCCCAAAAGCTAAGCAAGGAGACTTGTTAAGCACAATAAAATGTTCAGTGCTTTTTAGTGTTTCGCTTGATAAAACCTACCCTCCCCAGAATCAAGCCCCCCCCAAACCAAAATCCAGTATCCGCCACTGGTAACATTATGAAAGTACATAATACTGTTGTACAACATTCAGTTCAGTGTTAATTAGTGATACTTAACACTTTAAGTTCATGTAATCTGCTTTATATTGGAAGTAGCATATTATAGACTTCCTGTTTGCAAACAATAATGCACTATTTATTCAAGTTCATTATCAATGTTTAGAATCATTACAAACTTATTGCTTACAAAAATAGAATCTCCTTTTTTTGATGTTGGTTAAAAATAGAATTTAATGATACTTTGTCTTTTTCTTCTTAATTTATACAGTAAATATATATGGCTTTTGTATTAAATTGTGCATAAACATTCAATTTGAATATGTGTATAATTTGATGAGGATAAATTCTTATTTACTTCTTTTTAATAATGACTGGCTTTTTATGTGAATACTTTAAAATATGTTTTTTTTTTCTGATGACCTATGTTATTTAACTTAGTGATGAACAGTTCTTCATACATTTTAGTGAAAATACAACATACATCTCTATAAAACATTTTATTACTATTTCCAGTCTCCGCTGGATAGCTCACATCAAAGATCTCCTATACAAATGCTGTCTATACCTCGAGGAACTGAAGCCGGAGTCCCCAATAGACATGCAGAGCATACTCATCCACCTCCACACATTGGTAGCCTTCACCGCCAACAACACTTGGGCACTCACTCGACTGAAGAACTTTGAGAAACTGAGAGGAGGCATGACACAGTTGTGTGCAAATGTCATGGGCTCGCTGTTCCATAAGGGATATTATTTGACATTAAAGGTGAGTTTTTATTAAAACTTTCATTAGTTATAAATTAAGGCTTGTTAAGTCTGTGTGTAAATGTTTTCAAAATACTGCTATCAGACAGACGGTATTGGCCTTATTAGGTATTTGGAAAAAACTGTCTACAGCAAGTGCTTTGCAAGTCTAATTGGTAAATGAGCATACTTATGTTTCAAATAAAATAAGGAGACTTAACACATGACCAAAAAAATGTGTATCAAAATACACTTACTATTTGTTGTGTACTTTTTAGAGCATAATACCTACCTACTTTTATTAGACTTAACAAACAGATTAATATTTGACCAACTTGATTAGACCAAAGATCTAGTTTACTGACGAAATCCTGTGCGATCCACTCGGCTTTGGATAGATGTTTTTGCATATAAATTAGGTACCTACTACCTTAAAATTTGCCGCGTTCGGCTGAACCAATAGCCACGATCGAACATCAGGCCACCCTGCCGTAGAGTGTAAAGAAATTGCCGTAGCTTGCCACTTGTGAGTAATGTTCAAATAAATTAACTCAAAAGTCAACATTTTTATTTCAAATAGGCCTTTGCAGGCTCTTATGAAAAGTCACACTAGTTGCACGGTTCCAAAGAGTAGGTCCTATGGAGAAGAACCGGCAAAAAAGTCCATGGATACTCTTTTCAAAAAACTAATGGTGTTCACAATAACTCGGTTACATAATATAAGCTAAGAAAATTATATAATACAAGGTATGCTACTCAGTTATAAAAACCAAAAACTGAAGAAAACAAATTAAATAAAGAAAATAAATTAACTGGAATAATGAAAGCTCAAAATAATAGCTATACTTTGAACATATTTTCTAGTGTCCTATATATTAA
Source organism: Pyrrhia umbra (assembly GCA_963891755.1). Classification (NCBI taxonomy): domain Eukaryota; kingdom Metazoa; phylum Arthropoda; class Insecta; order Lepidoptera; family Noctuidae; genus Pyrrhia; species Pyrrhia umbra. The sequence continues at coordinate 3,840,546 of OY982923.1, read as the reverse complement.
ATTACTTCTAATCTACTAACGCATCAACGACACTCACACTAATGGGACAATTTGCATGGCACGGATACTAATGCCACTTATCACTTTTAATTTCGTAAGTGATATAAATGGGCCTAAAACATATGTACGAGTATATGACAAAGCAATTAATCAAGTATGCAATTAATAATCACTTGTCATGTCACTTAAACATTTAATTACTATGATATAATTCTATAAAATAATTTCATAGGTATGTATATAGGATAGTCTTTGTATGCTTTGATCTTTACCAAATCAATTAAAACATAGCAATTGCTGGTCGCGATTGCTGCGTGTCAATTTACGATTCCTTGTCGTCAATTAAAATCAGTCACCACAGATTGGTGCCATACTGTATTCGTAATACTACACAAAGTTGCAAGATAATTTGAGTTAGTCTTATCAACTACATACACAGACAACAGGAAATATTGTTCCTTGTAATATGCAACATGTGTGTGTAATGGGTCATAGAGGTAATTGTTTACGGATATCTCTAGCTGCTTGAATAATTACTTATATCGTTTATATCATATTAAATAAGTGATGTTATTACTAATTAATAGTTTCACACATGTTTGTTGGGTAATTAGAATCCCGCTGTGTCTTCGGTCTTATCTGTGAACTTCAATTTAAATTATATAATTTATTTATTAAATTAATCTTGTTTATTGTGAATGTAAAGAGTATTTTATGCTTGTTTTTATAGTAATAATCACAAGTAATGGAAAGCTTATGTCTATTGCACACAGCATGTGTGAGCCTTTGAACAAGACGATTTTAGGCTCAAAAATAGTCCATAAATCTTTTTCAAACTAGGTAGAACATCAGCACTTCTTAAATGTCTGAATTACTAAAGGGCAGCTTAAAATCCTACCGTTCACCATTAAAAACTAAATACCATTAAAAACGACCCAGCAAATAATTTTCTCGAAGAGACCTCTGTAACTCTTACAGTCCTCTAATATTGTCATCAGCCTATATATTGTCCCACTGCTAGGCACAGACCTCTTCTGAAACAGAGAAGGCAAGAGCATTGATCCCCACGCTTGTAAGGTGGATTGGCAATTTCAGACTTATGAAGTCCAGCTTTCTTACGATGTTTTTCTTCACTGTTATTCAGTGACGTCTAAGATATACTTGGAAAGTACATAATTATGACTTAAGAAAAGTCATATTGGTGGTTGCCAGGTTTCGACCCTGCGCACTCGTACACGAGATGCGGGTACCTGAACCACTAGACCACCAAGACACTACGTATACGATCTCCAATATTAATGAAGTGATTAATAAATGGTTTCTTTTTGTTCCAGTCTCTCTTGCTCCGTGGACTGTGTCGCGAGAAGATTTACCTGAAGAACATATCTTTGACCGCGATAGTGACGCTGTCACTCCGGCCACTGGTGTCCGCTCAGTTCTCGGAGAAGCTCCTCACCATGTACATCATACAGATCCTGTCGGTGCCCACCCTCGTCTACCATATGCAGCAGATATCACCTGAGGTACTCAACAACATTATTTCATATTACTATTTGAAGAAAGATATTTTTTCTGATAATTTAAAATTAGATCCTTTCAAAATCTTTTTTTATTTTACGACTGCAATGTAATAATAATTATTATTTTATTGGTGTTGGATATTTAAGGAAATGATAAGGAATAAACATATTCCTTATTAAGCCTAAAATTTAAAACATTATTCTGTTTCTTGTCAACTTCCAACGATTGACAAAGACAAAACAAGCAGGCCGAGGTGCACTACAATACCGCAAGAATAAACAATAAAAAGGTTTATTTCGTCAACTTTTACAATTATGACAGTAACAGCCAGTTGCATCAAACTTCTTATCATTTATCCTTTATAATTTTACAAATATCACAAAACATGATCTCAATAATTAGGATGTTTTTAATATTATTTATGAGATCAATAAGTAAACAAGTAGTCAAGTTCGTGAACGGCTGTCAGTTGAGGCTGGTCATCTCTAAATTGCCAAGAATTAGCATATTAGAATTGTTAAATGTTAACATTTACATCGTTCTCACATAAAAAAAAATCATTATTGATGTATACAGGAACATTGTAAAACATGTTGAAAAAGAGTAACCATGGAGTTTCTTGCCCATTCTTCTCCATAGGCATCTACGCTTTGGAACGGGCAAATACACTTCTCATCAAAAAAATCGAAACACCTCGCAGTTTATGATTTGATAAGGATTATCAGAAAAATGTGTATATTTAGGAATAAATGTAAAATGTCATTTAATAGTGAGTAGTATGAGGTTTTTAAATCCTAATGTTATTGTTCTAAATTCAAATTAAGTCTTCATAGATTTCGTATTTTGTATAATGAGTAATTTTTACCCTGTATGGAATATGAAGGAAATGGGTAAAACAACACGCGTAAATGAAAAAAAAAATATTAAGAAACGTTTATTTAATAACTTGTATTCCCTCCGCGAGCTCTTATTACTGCTTCCATACGGTTCTTCATCGATCGGATGAGAGTCACGATCACATGTTGTGGTATATTATCCCATTCCTCTTGGATTGCATTTTGCAGCTGGCTAAGTGTTTCTGGGGCTGGATCTCTTGCTCGAATTCGTCTCTTTAATTCATCCCATAGATGTTCAATGGGATTCATGTCCGGGCTTCTTGCTGGCCATACCATAATGGAGATACCGACTTCGGTAAGATAATCTCGTACGACGCCCGCGGTGTGAGCTCTAGCATTGTCGTGCATGAATATGAAGTCGTTGCCAATAAAATGTGCATAGGGCATCACATGAGGTTCAAGACACTGTTCGATGTACCGATGAGAGTTTAGTGCAGGCAGCCGTGGCCCAGACACAAAGGCAAGTTCTGTCTTACCGTCGGCGCTGATTCCTCCCCAAACCGTCCACGAACCGCCACCATAGCTGACCTTTTCTTCAATGCAGCATTGTGCAAAGCGTTCTCCATCTCTTCTGTAGACCTTGTTCCTTCCGTCGTTACCATACAGCATAATTTTACACTCATCAGAAAACAGTACTTTGCTCCACTGAAGGTATGACCAAGTTAGGTGCTCGCGTGCAAAGTTAAGGCGCGCTCTTCGATGGTCTGCAGTTAATTTCGGCCCATTCGCTGGCTTATGCGGTGCCAATCCGCGTTCCTTCAACCTTCTTCTTATTGTAGAGTCACTTACAGCTACTCTTCGTACAACGCGAAGCTGCTGCTGCAGTTGAAAAGCGTTAAGGCGTCGATTTCGTAAAGAAGTTGTTACAATAAATCGATCATCTCGCTCAGAAGTGACCCGATTCCTGCCAGATCCTGAACGGCGCGTGAACGAACCAGTCTCCCGATAGCGTTTGTAGACTCTATGAACAGATGATAAGCTTAGATGCAATCTTGCAGCCACAACACGCTGACTAAGTCCAGAATCCAGCAATGCCACCACTTGGGCGGCTTCTGCGGGCGAAGTATCCATATGTTTTAGAAAAAAAAGTTTTTTCAGACGTCCCAAAGTCACAGTAAATGAAATAAGAAACAAAAAGTTTAAAGACAAGCGCTAATTTTTAGTTTTTAAACGAGAAACGTACTCCAACCCTAAATACACATTTGTCTCAAAACAGTGATTAATTTCATTTATAGGATAAACAAATGAAATTCTAATTTCGAATTTTGATTTTTTTCTTCTTACTGTAATGACCAAACTGCCAGCTACACAATAATGTTTTTTTTTTCATGGAATTAATTCTCTTTTGTAAAAAATTAGGACAAAAACAATAAAAACGAAAGTGTTTCGATTTTTTTGATGAGAAGTGTAGCTTCAACTTTCTTTTCGACAAACTGACAGACTTATGACTCTTTGACAATTCAAAAGTGCCTGTAAATGGTCTAGTTGAAATAAATGATTTGAATTGAATTGAAACATATATCATAAATATTTAGTCGAAAAACATAAAATGATAGCCTAATTAACCGATTTTATCCTTCATTTTGACAGTTCTTGAATGACAGTTCTTCCGTTTCACGTATAAGTAACCGGATATTTTTTTTGGTGCAACCGGCTGTTTATCTTACATGTTTTAAGTATGAGAAATACCTGTGCTAGTAGTTCCTTATCCTTAATTCCCTCCATAGTCGATATCGTCGTTCCGCTCGTACTCAATGTTCGATAAATGCCTCGAGTTCCTGAGCACCGACCAGAACATGCGCATCGTGTTCAACACGCTGGAGGGCAACTACGCGCTCTGCCTGCTCGCCAACCTCGTGCAGCTGGCGCACTCCGAGCGAGACCACGCCCAGATCGACTCTTATCACCCCACCTTTGTGGTAAGACATGCTAGTTTTGGCTACGTATTACAGATTACTATGTATTTTCAACATATACTTTTACGTTTTAAGCATTGGTACTGATTTATAAATTAGTATGTTAATAGTGTTACGTACATATATATGTTACTAAAGTAACTAGATCTGCAATCACCGAACACAATGCGAGTCCTAAAGATTGAGCCCACAGACATAATTCATGCCATTTTTTATGTGGTACGCCACACCGTATTTTTCCTGGGAGTACTATTGCCATCCTTATCATATCTGTATGATAAGGATGGCAAGTATGATAAGTAAGTCGCAACATAATGTTCATTATATCTGTATAATGAACATTATGTTGCGACTAGTGTTTTTTACATCAAAATGATTACTAGTTTCAAAGCTACGTCTGCATTCTAAAAAATGGTTACGTTTTTGTTATCGAGTAATGTTCGGTATTACATCTCTATTGATGACGTATGAAGAGGTATCTCATTCATCATCATAGGGTGCCATCTTCTATTGAAGTTGGGCGGTCACTTGGTCAAATCTCACTTTCACGGCATTATGAATACGAATCCATAACTATCAACGAAAGTAATTATTTGGATGCAAGTAAGTCGGGATTCTAAATTTAAATATAGCTATTATAACCATTACTTTATTTTTACGCAGCTGGTGGTAACACGCTTCCTCGACTCCTGCCAGCAGTACGTGGTCTGCAAAAAGGGCAACTTAAGCAACTGGCACCCGATCTTAGGATGGTTCTCTCAAAGCTTCGACACTTACTTACCCCCAGCGATGGGGAATTTACGCAACCAGCTGTCGTTGCTATGGGGGGCGCCGTTGTTGAAGAAGTTGTTGGCAACGCCCTTGAAGGAGATGATAGATGCGGGGGTGACGGGGGAGGAGGGGGCGGGGCCCTCGCAGCCCTCCACTCCAGTGCAGAGCAATAACCCTGCGGCTATTATTAGGAGGGCTATTGAGGCTAGAACTAATAGGTGAGTGAAGTTTCTCGTTTGTAGCATGAATTATAAAATAAATGTTAAAGTAAATTGCATAAAACACGACGCTACGGTATTGATATACGAAATAGTTAAGTAAGTGTCAGAGAAAAGCATACATCGAACTTTAAAAAATACATGGTCTTTTAAATGGGTTCAAAAGAATCCTGTAATTTTTTGAGGAGCTGACAAATTTGAGGGAATTCCTCTGTATGATGCTGCACTTTAATAAGGAGTGAATATAGCTTTGTATATTTTTCAAATAAATAAAAAGATACTTAACAAAATGTTATTTTGTTTCAGATCTAACGCAAACAAACATTACAGAAAGCTAGGGTCGCCAGATTGCACCAAAACAGCTCTCATATGTTCCATGTACCACACCGCGCTGCAGACTATGACGCAAGTTAAGCTTGATATACTCACAGGTACACTCAATTATATTATAAATTAAAATCATTATAAATATACTAGCTATTACCCGCGGTTTCACCCGCGTCTTGAAGGAACTACTTAATGCACCCGGATAAAAAGTAGCCTTTAGCCACCTCCATCTTCTATCTTCGTTTCAAATTTAATTCAAATCAGTTCAGTCGCTCTCAAGGAATAGCGTGACCAATGGAAATAGGGATTCTTTTTTTTTATATAAGTACAGTTTTTTTTTTCTTTTCAGGGTTGTGTAATCAAGATGAAATATTATACTCGTTATGGCAATTTTTGTGCACATTGGGACCAAATTGTGGCTTGAAGTCGTTCCTTGATCTCTTAGCTGTTAACACGAAGACGTCGGCGCCGGAGTTCCAGATGTTGATACTGTTTGCTGATTGTATGACGCACTATGTTACGTGAGTACCGTATTAGACCAGGGTCGATAATTTGTGAAACCAAAAAAATAATAGTGGATGAAACCCATTGGAAAAGAAGGAGAATATATAAAAATGAAAGGAAAAATTAATTACGGGCGATCTGAGGTCGGGAAGTGGGAGGGGGTGAGTTTTTAAGGTAAAAAAAGGTTTATCTCAATTTCCGCCCAAACTACAAGTCCTATGGAAAAAAGTTTGTATTATATAGTCTTGTTTCTCGCTGTGTTTCTCACAGTCAACTTAAGTATGGGTGACCGAGTAGTCTGTCTAGCCTTGTGACGTATTAACGATGGCTTCTAGTCCGACAAAATATTAATGATATATTTTTTGTTACTGACATGTGCACTAATGATCGCTACATTATACTTGAGGCTATGTTAATCCGAATGCGATCTTAAATATTTTTTTGGTCTCAAGTTGGTATAAAAAGGGAACTTTTGACCATCGGAGTCATGTATGGATAAAGCAAAATGTGTCCAGCTCGCCACGGTCACGACTAAACAATAGAATTACAAGATAAAATTTAAAAAACCCCCTACGTAAAAATGCCTCACATCATTTTGGAAAAGAGCTGATACTCTTACACTGCTGGACCGATATTAACCAAACATAGCCAAGAACGACCGCAAGGAAACTGCCTTTCAAATGAAAAAAACTGCATCGAAATCGGTCCATCCGTTTGAGAGCTACGATGCCACAGACAGATAAACATCGACGTCAAACTATAACAGCCCTCTTTTTGCGTCGGGGGTTAAAAATATTATACCTTGACGCCGAGAACACGCTTAGCATTTTTGACGTGGCGGTGAGAGTGTTAATAAACTTTTCTAATTTGCGTTTAGAATATTAGACGACATGGAGATGTACGAGCAACAGACGCCGTTCAAGCTGCAAGACTTTATCAACATGTCGCAGTTCCTCAACATGTTCGTCTACAAATCCATTATGGGACAGTTATTTGGTAAGTTGCGAATTCCTTTTTATGTCCTATTAGCGGCCCGTCCGCAAGGGTAGCCTATGTTACTCATGGTGAATGCAGCTTTCCAATGGTGAAAGAATTTTTGAAATCGGCACAGTAGTTTTTGAGTTTATTCATTACAAACATACACACAAAAATACAAATCTTTCCTCTTTATAATAGTAGTGTAGATTTACAGATAAATATGAGGGTAAAGGGGCCTTACCATAATGTGTCAGGAAAAGCTTCGTTGTGAAAAAGAGACGGTGCTGAACGACGTTAGTAGCTGTGTCTCGCTTTTACACCTGAGTTGTGATTGCAAAAATAGGCAGGCTTGAGTAGTTGTACTAATGTGACTTTTTCAAGGTCATATTTACTTTCAAAGCATATCTTAATTATTAATTAATTATAATTAAGATATTAAGACAACGTTGACTAACGGCGAAGGAAAACATCGTGAGGAAACCTGGAATAAAACGTCTGACGTCGCCAATCCGCCTTGAGCAAGCATGGTAATCAATGCTCATGCCGTCTTTGTATTAGAAGAGGATTTTTCCTTTGTGTTTGCAAAAGAATCTTCCCAAAATTTTATTGGTGGTTGTAGATGGACGATAGTGAATTCGTTGACGTAAAAAACATGCGTAGATTAGTAAAAAAAATAGAAATAGCTTGCATTTGTATTTATCACAATTTCGAAAACTAAGGCGCTAGTGTGTCTATGTCTAGCAAATGCCGTCTATTTTGCGGGATTTTCCGAAAGTCGAGTTACCCCGGCCCTGGAACCCAAAGAGCGAAGAAAAGAACATCGATGGGTTTTAGATAGTAAGAGTATGTTACCCTCCGCCGTCAGCGGGAAGAGTCATTTGATGATTTCCCATAAAAAAATGACGTATTTTTCGTCCTATAAAACCAGAATAACCCGACTTCTAGATCTCAAAACAATCCAAAGCAACGAGCTGTTCAGCTCTCTCCACACGTTGCTGCTGGTGCTGTACCGGCGCGACTGCCGCCGCTCCTACACGCCCGCCAACCACTGGCTCGTCAGAGAAATACGAGAGGGTCAGTTCATGGCCGACCTTGAGAAGGGCAAGAAGCCACAACAAGTAAGTTTTCCTAACTTCCTAATGCAAAAGTGAGTTTGTTTGTTACGCATTCTCGGTTAAACGACTGAACTGATCTGGATGAAATTTATTACGGATATAAAAGGGACCCTAGCAATAGTTATAGGCTACTTATTATCTGTGCATTAACTTATTCCCTCGGGAAGTGAGTGAAACCGTGGGAAACAGCTACTATTTAAATGTGAAAGTAACTCTAGTCTGTCTGATACTCCTTTACGGAAAAACGTATGAAACGATTGAAATAAAATTTGGTATCGAGTTAGGCAGGAATCTACATAGGACATGGAATAGTTTTAATAGGGTTACGCGAAGTGTTTCGCTCAGAATGCCACCCGCATTACCACAGGACACCTAATCCTAAGCTTGGTTTAGTGGTCGCAAGGTTGAAACTGGGAGAAGGACATGGGTGAGTTCTTATCTGGGTACGTAAAGTATGTAGGGGTAGGTTTTATAGCTGAGGGAACAGCTAAGTATGCGGGTGAAACCACGGGAAGTCCCTAGTATAAGTATATTTATAGAAGTATATATTTGAGGCAGTTCTTATTGGTTTAATGATCACATAATGATCGCAAGTGCTACTTTTGAGCGTAAAGTCTTGAGGTTTAAGATCCCTCCCTTGTAGTGTACAAGGGAGGGATCTTAAACCTTTGTAATCTAAATCTAAATATATATAAAACTCAAAGGTGACTGACTGACTGACTGACATAGTGATCTATCAACGCACAGCCCAAACCACTGGAGGATCGGGCTGAAATTTGGCATGCAGGTAGATGTTATGACGTAGGCATCCGCTAAGAAAGGATTTTGATAAATTCTACCCCCAAGGGGATGAAAGTTTGTATGAAACTTTGTCAATTTTAAACCGATCGGGCTGAGACTTTGCATGCATATAGCTACTATGACGTAGGCATCCTCTAAGAAAGGATTTTGATAAATTCCACTCCAAAGGGGATAAAATAGGGGATGAAAGTTTGTATAAATCTTCTTAGATTTTCGATAGTTAAGAATATTGTGTATAAATAAGTTTTGTAGGCCCTAATTTTTTACACACGCTAAACAAAAGTAAAGCCGCAAAAAAATTACCTAATTAATAATAATACTTCTTAACGCGAGCGAAGCCGCGGGCAAAAGCTAGTTCTTCTATACTTTTATTTTCAGGTACTAGTACAAAAGACTCCGCACATGATAGCGCATGGAGAACGTGTACGATTATTCAGGCGAGCTGTCGCTGATGAAAAGGTATGTTCTAATTTAAGAGACAATCTTAGTCATAAATTGCACATTATCCTTTTTTTGTGTTGAAAAAAAGTTTTAATTTCGTAAAGTGAAATGAATACTGAGATTAGGCTTTCAGTATTCACTACATTTAAAATTATTTGGTGTATTACCCAATTAGTCATTCACATGCAACTATTATTTCTTCTAACATGTTCTTGTCGTATCTCGGAATGCGAGAGTCTCGAATGAGCGTTTCCATATACATTATGGAAACGCTCATTTAAATTCATGTGGAATTCACTTTAGATTTACTCGGAATAGTCCCATTAAGTTAACATAGAAAGAAAGAAAGAAAATTTAAGTAAAATTAAAAAAAAAAAAAAAAGCGTTTGCGTTTTAGTAGACGTAATCCGTTTTATTAGCCTCTGCGTTGCTTTTTCATGCATTCATATTATTTTCATGAAAGTAAATATACAGCCGGCATACAAGCCGCGTATTTGCATTCTGGTCATCTCGTTTACTGCTGCGAGAGTTAGCACAGTCAACGAATTCGCGCGAAAAATATACTTTGTGTAGTTGGTCCAAAAGGCGCCACCTTTTTCAAGCCGCAAAATCTAGATTCCTTATAACCGTGGCCAATCAATTTTAGAGAGAGTAGGTAGAGTACATGGAGCGACTGCCTATTTGACCTCCACAACCCATTTACCGGGTAACATGGTACCCCTTGGTAAGACTGGTTGACAGACTTTCTGGCTTCTGACTACCCGTAACGACTGTCAAAGATCTACAAATGACAAGCGAGACCAACAGCTTAGGAGAAGTCTCGCTATGACAAAGATGGCCACTCATCCACGGACCGACCGCGCCAAGCGCAGCTTAACCTTTGATCGGTCGAACCGTGCGGCTCATACTAAACCACGAGCCACCACTACCTTTATATTTTGCCCAGCGTGCATAATAAAGTATATTTTTCGCGCGAATATGTTGACTGTGCTCTCGCACTAGCAAACGGGACGACCAAGGTGCGAATACGCGGCGTGTACGCAGCTTGTTATCGTGGTCGTTTCGACCAAACTCCTACTTTCCGAGGTGCATCTGTTCATGTAACTGATCGGCTCGAGATCCTAGGCATGGAGTCGACATCCTCAACTTCAGAACCACTATTGGGTACAAAGATCAATAACAGCGGCCAAAAAACTGGGCATTCTAAATAGAGTGAAGCGATGCTTCAAGTCTGAACAGCTTTTAACCCTTTACAAAGCTCAAGTCTGATCCTGCATGGAATATTACAGCCACCTTTTGAGATGGCTCAGCTAAATACTAACTTGTCACGCTTGACTCGGTGGAACGCAGAGCTAAGAAGCTCATTGGCGACGTAAAACTTGTGGATACCATGCTTCATAGCTTGGCTCATCGCCGCAAGGTTACCTACTTGTCGGTTTTCTACAGATTGTACTTCGGTGAGTGTGCCCAAGAACTCCACGACCTCATGCCACCGGCTCCACCTTTTACCATCGAACTTCTAGACGTACTGCATGTTACCATCTCTACCTTGTTGCTATTCCTCCAATTCGTACTAAGCGTTTCCAAACCTCTTTTATAATGCGAACAGCAAAGGAGTGGAACTCTCTACCTGCGTCTGTGTTCCCGAACGCATTCCACCCTAATCTCTTCAAAGTTAGAGTGAACATCGTCGTCTTTGTCACCTCTGCCTTAGACTAGCGTCAAGAGCAGACCTTATCAAATATAAAAAACTGAAATTGTCGCGTATTGTATGCGGCAGGTAGTGCTGGGGCTGACGGAGCGCGCGTGCGGCGGCCGCTCCACGCTGGTGACGGTGCGGCGCGCGCGCCTGGTGGAGGACGGCTACCGGCAGCTGGCCGCGCTGCCCTCGCGCGCGCTCAAGGGCTGCGTGCGCGTGCGCTTCATCAACGAGCAGGGGCTCGACGAGGCCGGCATCGACCAGGACGGCGTCTTCAAAGGTACTCTCACAGAGCGCTCGACGCTGGTGGAGGACGGCTACCGGCAGCTGGCCGCGCTGCCCTCGCGCGCGCTCAAGGGCTGCGTGCGCGTGCGCTTCATCAACGAGCAGGGGCTCGACGAGGCCGGCATCGACCAGGACGGCGTCTTCAAAGGTACTCTCACAGAGCGCTCGACGCTGGTGGAGGACGGCTACCGGCAGCTGGCCGCGCTGCCCTCGCGCGCGCTCAAGGGCTGCGTGCGCGTGCGCTTCATCAACGAGCAGGGGCTCGACGAGGCCGGCATCGACCAGGACGGCGTCTTCAAAGGTACTCTCACAGAGCGCTCGACGCTGGTGGAGGACGGCTACCGGCAGCTGGCCGCGCTGCCCTCGCGCGCGCTCAAGGGCTGCGTGCGCGTGCGCTTCATCAACGAGCAGGGGCTCGACGAGGCCGGCATCGACCAGGACGGCGTCTTCAAAGGTACTCTCACAGAGCGCTCGACGCTGGTGGAGGACGGCTACCGGCAGCTGGCCGCGCTGCCCTCGCGCGCGCTCAAGGGCTGCGTGCGCGTGCGCTTCATCAACGAGCAGGGGCTCGACGAGGCCGGCATCGACCAGGACGGCGTCTTCAAAGGTACTCTCACAGAGCGCTCGACGCTGGTGGAGGACGGCTACCGGCAGCTGGCCGCGCTGCCCTCGCGCGCGCTCAAGGGCTGCGTGCGCGTGCGCTTCATCAACGAGCAGGGGCTCGACGAGGCCGGCATCGACCAGGACGGCGTCTTCAAAGGTACTCTCACAGAGCGCTCGACGCTGGTGGAGGACGGCTACCGGCAGCTGGCCGCGCTGCCCTCGCGCGCGCTCAAGGGCTGCGTGCGCGTGCGCTTTATCAACGAGCAGGGGCTCGACGAGGCCGGCATCGACCAGGACGGCGTCTTCAAAGGTATAGGCTGAAACGTGAATGATGGAATAGTTGGTCTGCAATACAATGAGCAGAGCAGAAAACAAGGTTAATCGATTTTAAAATCTGGGATCACTTATGTAATTCAACAATAAGGGCGGAATGTGAGTGAAATATACGTACCTTTGCTCAGTTGTTTAATGGTCACAATTGCGAATTTTGGTTGAAAAATGACAGTCACTCTTACATCAAGTATTAATATACAGTTCCACGTCTTCGTCAAGACTTGACCGGATGCATCTCTAAGAAGTTTTTTTATTGTTATATCATTTATCTGTTGCAGAGTTCTTGGAAGAAACAATAAAGCGGGTGTTCGATCCGTCGCTGAACTTGTTCCGCGTGACGAGTGAGGAGCGCCTGTACCCGTCGCCCACCTCGTGCCTGCAGGAGAACCACCTGCAGCTGTTCGAGTTCATCGGACGGATGCTGGGTAAAGCCGTTTATGAGGTCAGTACCACGGCAAATATCGATAAAGAAATTATATTAACTGTTCTCAATGGCCTAATTCTCAAACACCACTTTAAGTAGTCCTTATGTCTTTTGTCGCCTGGAGCTGCATATTGTTCGAAAGAGTTACCGCAGCCCTGGAACGCAAGTGCAAAGGAAGAAACATGGATGGGCTCCAGTCAGTAAGCGTCTGACTCTTCGCTCCGCCCACAGAAGGAGGAGTTATTTGATGTTTTCCCGTCCTTATAAAATTACAGCTACATGTAACATAAACCTTAAAACAACAGTGAACTTTATACATAAATCAAAAATAAATATTAGAGAAGACATTTATTTTTATTACCATCCACGGAAGGTTTAGATGTACTTGTTATGCCTATGTCATCCAGCCATTGCGTGGTACTTTGAAGCTTATATTTTGATTGTTTTTCCAGGGCATCGTGGTGGACGTACCTTTCGCTTCGTTCTTCCTCAGTCAAGTGCTAGGTCAAACTCAACAAGCTCTATACAGCTGGATCGACGAGCTGCCCTCGCTCGACCGCGACCTCTACCGGAGTCTAACCTACATCAAACACTTTCAGGTACATGATCATGTTAATTTATTCAACTATCTATACTATTATATAAAATGACAACCTCATACACTGAATGACTGACTCATCAACGCAGAGCCGAAACGGCTGGACCTAGAGTAATGAAATTTGGACAGGAGGTGCCTTTTATTGCCTAGACAAGTAATAAGAAAGGATTTTTGAAAATTCCAACCCTAAGTATATTAAAATAGGGTTGAAAGTTTGTATGGAGTAAGTTTAATTTTTGATTCAATCAAACTCAAATTTTGTAGAAACACTGTAAAATGAAAATAATTAAACACGTGTTTCACAGTTTTTCAAGATTTTAGCCCTAGGGTGAAAAATTCAAATTTTAAGTTTGTAAGAATAAAAATATGTTTTAACTTTACGCGAAAACGTCTGAACAGTTTTACTTGAAATTCACCAAAAATGTTTGTTATGAATCGGGTCAAGCTTTAGGCTACAAATCATCACGCTAATTATTATGGGGAATGAGCAGTGAGGCATTGAAATAAGTTTGTAATGGGATGACCTAACAAGTTTTTATAATAATGTAATTTCGCTATTATTACAATCTTTGACATGAAAATCATCACGCCCGTTTCTAAAGCAGATAAGCAGTAATTAAAATAAAAAATACGTTGTATTAGAACGTCAATTTTACCTGCATTGTCAACGAGCACTGTAGCGGAGGGGCTGTATTAATGATCATGCGAATCGGTTACATCGAGTTCGAATCCCACATTTTTTTTTGTTTTTTTTTAGTTTGGTGTATACATAATTTTCTTTTTCTTTTAGTTAATATCACATAATATCTTTCACCTTAGCGTCTTCTAGAATTAAGTTAGGAATTTGTTAAAAGTAAGCGCTTTCAAGTCATCATATGTAGATGTTATTCCACTTTAGTAAGCATGGTGATTAATGCTCATGCATTCTATGTATAAAAATGACCTCTTTTCATACATTACAGTGGAATAATTAAAAGTCAAAAAATTTGCGCTTTGCATTGTATTCATTCTATTCCATACTTTAGAAATTAAGAATATAGAATTCCCTTTGCTAATTAACAGATCATAAGGCCAAACATTTAAATGTATTCGGATGGACCTGAGTAAGGATAGTTTGTATTACACCTAACTGTTAGCGAATATGTTGGCACGCGATGTCTTATAGATATAACAATAAAACATACATTCGGACATCATTTACCGTTCTCCAGCTTTTCCTAATCATCAAGATTACCCGTACGCCCAGTGCATGGCACCCCACAATTGTGGTGATAAATCTCCTCTTTGAGGAGTGGCTAGGAAGGCGCCACGGCACCTTACCCTACCGCAGATCCTATGCCTACGCCTGACGCAGGTTCTCACCGGACACGGATATTTTGGGAGGTTCCTGTCCCGTTCCTTAACGTCGGGGTGTCGACACTGTGAGGATCATACAGTGAAGCGGTGATTTGCCCCGCTTGGGTGGCGGTGACCTCTCACGTCCGGCCCTGGTTCAAACCATGGTCCAAAGCGAGTGGGAATAGGAAGCAATCGCCTCCTTATGCGAAACAGTCATGCTAGAGAAGGAGATAGCGGGATGCGTGAGGGAGAGACAAACCTCACGCCCCAGCCAAGCCATCAGCATTTGGAACCAGGAATCGACTCCAGGCCACTGCAGGCCTGGGCCTGCAGACTTTAAGCAATAAGTGGCTAGCCGTCCGGTAAGAATTAGGCCCGCGTAGACGGCCACGGTCAATGAGATGTTAGCATAGTTGACGGGGCCCACCCCTAGGGAAAGTACCTGGTGGCGCTGTTCGAAAGAGCTACCGCGACCTAAAAAAATAAAGAGCGAAGAAGAGAACATAATGGATCAATTTAAGTCTCTCTGACACTTACCCCCGCTCCGCCCACAGCGGGAAGAGTCGGGAGATGATTTTCCATTCCTAAAAAAAAAACTTTTTGCAAAAATAGAACGAAGATATACAACAAAATATTTAATTGGAGACACCGACATCTGGAACGATGTATTAGTTATTTTTCAATTTGTATTATTTTCCATGTCAGTTCTATTTTTGCAAAAAAGTTTTTCAGTTCGCTTTTGAGTGTAGTAGTTTGTAATTTAAATAAATAACTATATCCTAATGTCTAGACAAATGTTCATCACCGTGAATAAGGGTGAACTCTATACCTCTGCTTTCTCCTTTAAAGCTTAGAGGTGTGATGTTATGTTATAGAATAGTGAAAACAATCACTGGCATACGATCGCAGTAATCGCTGTTCCTTTACTATTAGTAATTGAAGACTTCCATTGGCTATCTCCGAAGAACTCCATCAGATCCCAATATACGTATTATATGTATGTATTATACTAAAAACCTTCCTTGAAAACTATGCATTTGAAGAACGAAAACTCCTATCCAATTCGGTTCAGTAGTTTTTGAGATAATCGCGGTCATAAAAACACATACATACGGGTCAAATACAGAACCACGTTTTGAAGTCGGTTAAAAAACAAAGACTGCCTACCCGTGCGAAGCCGGGGCGGGCCACTAGTAAGTAATAATTTAAGCAATTATTTAAAAGTAAAATACAAAAGTTTAAAATACAAGAAAAAATCTTCTTCTTCCTGCCCTGTTCCCAATCTATTTGGGGTCGGCGCAATATGATTTTCGCTTCCATTCTTCTCTGTTAGCCGTCATATTATCATTCACTCCCTTTTCATTCATATCCTCTTTCACGCAATCAATCCATCTCTTCCTTGGTCTTCCCCTCCCCTTTAGTCCATCTACATTCATATTCAATATTTTTTTTGTGGCATGTGTTTCGTCCCTTCTCATTACATGCCCATACCACGACAATCGCTGGCCTCTCATTTTTTCCGTCACTGGCGCTACCTTCAAGCTACCCCTTATATACTCATTCCTCACTTTGTCCATTCTTGTTACTCCACACATCCATCTCAACATTCTCATCTCTGCTACATGCACTCTTTTTTCATCCTTCTTCTTCAATGCCCAACACTCTGATCCATACAAAACGACAGGTCTTATTACGGTCTTGTATATTTTGCCCTTCAACTTGAGGAGCATCCGTTGATCGCATGTTATGCCTGTGACCTGTCGCCATTTCATCCATCCAGAATTTATCCGATGCGTAACGTCTCGGTCCACTTCACCGTCACTTTGGACGAGTGACCCCAGGTACCGGAAGTCGGAGCAGACTGGTAAGGGCATTCCGGCAAGTGTGATAGACACAGGACTGGAGTGACCGCCGAAGTTGCAGAACAGGTACTCCGTTTTGGTCTTGCTCACCTTCAAACCTACGGTCTCCAGTCTTAATCGCAATGCCTCCAATCTACTCTGGACCTCTGGGCCACTCTCCCCAACCAGAACAATGTCATCAGCGAATAGCATGCACCAGGGAACCTCCTCCTGCATATCCGACATAACAGCGTCCATTATCAGCAAGAAGAGGTAAGGGCTTAGAGCCGACCCCTGGTGCAAGCCAACAGCCACACTGAAGCTGGCGGTAGTGCCGACTGTAGACCGGACTTGTGTACTGCATCTGCCATACATTGCTCGGATCAACTGCACATACTTCCCAGGCACACTTTTCTCCTTAAGGGCCCACCACAAAACTTCACGAGGTACCCGGTCATATGCCTTTTCTAGGTCAACGAACACCATGTGCAAGTTCTTGTGTACTTCTGTATTTTTCGCACAACTGGCGGATACAGAAAATAGCATCCGTTGTTCCCCGGCCAGGCATAAAACCGAATTGGTTTTGTGAAATATCACTTTCCTCTCTCAGCCGTCGTTCAATAACCTTTTCCCATACTTTCATACTATGTGACGTTAGCTTTATTCCTCGATAATTATTGCACTCCAACACATCACCTTTGTTCTTATAGATGGGCACCAAGAAACTGTTGCACCATTCATCTGGTATTGTTTCCTCTTGCAACAACTTATCGAAGAACAAAGCCAACCACTTCCATCCATCCATCCGCAATAGCTTCCACACTTCAACTGGTATTCCATCTGGTCCTAACGCTTTCCCATTCTTCATTCCATTCAATGCTATTCTTACTTCATCCACACATATATTTCTCACTAGTCCCTCGTTCATAGGTTGATTTTGAAGCACTCCACTCCACTCATTTTCTTCGTTCATCAGTCTTTCAAAATAGGCCTTCCATCTAACTTTTATTTTTTCCTCATCTGAGAGAACAATACCTATTTCATCCCTTACACACTTTATCTGGCATACATCCTTCGCCATTCTCTCTCTTGCTTTAGCTAGCCTATAAAGGTCGTTTTGACCTGCTGGGCTATCGAGGGAATCATACAGCTTTCCCTGGGCCTTTGCTCTTGATACAGCTACAACTTTCTTTGCTTTCTTCTTCACTAAATCATACTCAGACTTTTTTGCTGCTTTCACACTTACGTTATTCTCATCCATCTGCTGCCATTCTTTGAATTTGATCTTCTTTTCCTTTAATACACTTTGCACTTCTTTCGACCACCACCATGTTTCTTTATCTATCATACCTTTCCCTTTTGATACTCCTAAAATATTTCTTGCTGCACACCTAATACACGTCGCCATTTCACTCCAGCAATCATTTACATTCCGTTCATTCATATCTCCCATTCCTATCATTTTATCTATCACCATTTCTCTAAATTTTCTTGCACAATCTGCTTCACCTAACATGTGCCATTTTATTTTTGGGGCTCGCTTTTCTTTGGCTTTACCAGTTTTAATGGTAACCACTACTTCCATAATTAGGGGTTTGTGCTGAGAGACTAACTCTTCTCCTGGTATCACCTTGCAATCTTTTCAAACGCAGTTGCTTAAAGTACATAAGTACTTTAAGCAACTGCGTTTGACCAGAAAGTAGTCAATCTGTGTGGAATGTTGTCCGCTTTTATAAGTCACCATGTGTTCCCTTTTCTTTTGGAACCAGGTATTTGCCACTGCTAAATCAAACGCAGTAGCCGATTGCAGTAGAGTTTTGCCCTCATCATTTTGGCTACCAAACCCCCATCCTCCATGCACTCTTTCATAATTTCCTCTCATTCTGCCTACATGTCCATTAAAATCCCCACCTACATACACTTGCTCATTCGTTGGTATAATCATCATGACCGAATCAAAATCCTCCCAAAACATTTCTTTCACTCTATCATCACATCCTACTTGCGGCGCATACGCGCTGATAACATTCATTATTAAATTTTCGATCATTACTTTCACGACTATTATCCTATCATTCACTCTTTTAACATCCATCACACTTTGTTTTAAATTCTTATCTAACACGATCCCTACACCATTTCTTTTTCCATCACTTCTCATCTCATCTCTCATCCCTCACCAATTTCCCTGGCTTTCGTACCCTTCCATTTAGTTTCTTGCAAACACGCCACGTTTATCCGTCTTCTTTTTAGCATATCCGCTAACTCTCTGGCTCTTCCCGTCATTGTCCCAACATTCCAACTAGCATACCTCAATCTTACTTCCCGGGCTTGCTTCTTACTTTGCACCCACCCGGGTTGGTGCAAAAACCCTTGTCCATTTCCCACAGGAGCCGGGTGCTGCCCCTGCGCGTCGCCTGTGGGGTACGCCCTAGCCCTATCGCGCATCCCATCATTTTTCCTTTTCATATTGCAAAAATGATTTGGCTGATAATTTTAAGGTCGGCCGCCTGCCTGACACCAACCCTCCTTGGGAATGCTATTGTTGGTGGTATCCTCCACCTGAAGGTTGACCTAAAGCGCTTTATGGTATGCACTGGGTCCTTTGTTCCCTTAGTCGTCTTTTACGACACCCACGGGATGAGTTGGGGTAGTCCTATTCGTGACCGGGAGCTAAAATACAAGAAAAAATATATAAAAATTTCGGAAGACAAAAAAAAATAAGGAACAAAAGATCCTATCGGTGAGATTAAGTAGAACACACCGCTATCACTCCATTGATAGGACCATAAATAACATGTTAATATAGCTAACAGCTATGCATATCTATAATAACCCCTACTGGTATTGCCTTGCCTGTATTAAAAGTCAGCTTGCAGTGAATTCAAAGTTTTTACCCACGTTTACTTAGACTGAAAGCCGACCTCTGCTTAGTAATTTAAACGAGTAGTCGAAAGTTGTTCGCTCAAGATTTTCAAAACACCCTTCAAAAATATTAAGTTTGCTAATGAAATTAGTATAAAAGCATTGTTTGATGGCGTCGTGTTTTTATTTCAGGGCGATATATCTTCGTTAGAGCTTACATTTTCCGTGGACGAAGAGAGACTAGGAGAAATAGTTACCCACGAGCTCGTGCCGGGTGGCAAGGCTGTGCCAGTTACTAATGAAAACAAGTAAGTGGCAAAACCAAAGCTTGCTTAGTAATGTTTCTTTAAATCTATACATAAAAAACGCTTTGTCCTAAATGACAGACAAATCAACGCACCATAGAGACCTGAGATTTGGAGGGTATATTCTTTTTATGACATAGGCATCCGATAACAAAGGATTTTCCAAAATTCTACCCCTAGGAGGGTGAAATAGAGGGCAAAGTTTGTATGAAACTCTGTATTTTTTATTTGGATTCTTATAGCCAACGCGGCCGAAGCTGTTCGCGGTAAGCTAGTATACTAATATGATATTGTACCATCCTTTCATTACTTTAATTTTTTATCAACGATGGAATGCAAAAGGGAAAGTATTCAAAGCGAGAGGTTGTGTATATTTATATGTTATTCTGTGTAAAAAAACTCACTGACTTCAGATGAACAACACAAATTACAATTCAAAGAGCATCTAACAAGACCAGCTGTGTCTAAGTGCACTACTTTCTAAGTTCAGCATTTGAATAATTTGTAGATAATATCTTATATCCCCACTTAAATAAAAACTATTTTTGTCTAAACAATAAACGCTGAAGTGAAAGAGGTTTTTTTTTTCCTACATGACCTCTTGCAGGGTGCTTCTAACAGCATTCGACCTGCTTAACCGGACAATAATGAAAGAGGTAGCATGAGGTATTGCAATTGAGTAATATTTGTTTGACTGAGCTAACTCGAGTCGTGTTTTTTATATTTCAGAATAAACTACATCCATCTGATGGCCCACTTCAGAATGCACACGCAGATCAAAGACCAAACAAATGCGTTCATCAAAGGTTTTAGAACTATCATAAACCCTGAATGGTTGTCACTGTTTTCTACGCCAGAGGTAAGAGTCTTTCATATTTAAACATAATAACGTAATTTTCCTCATTTAAGTTTGGTTACTAAAGATTTGTCATAAAAAGAATCATCAAAATCGATTCACCCAGTCAAAAGTTATGAGGTTACAAACATTAAAAATATACAGTCGAATTGAGAACCTCCTCCTTTTTTGAAGTTGGTTAAAAATTAGAAGAGATTACCCTAGTTTACGGGATATTCTATTTTGAGAATAATGTAATCGGTAAATTGAAATCATTTTTAGGCTACTTCTTATCCGGCTGCTTTCTTTGTACTAAGAAGTTTTGTATATAACAGTATATATGCTAGTTTATAAGGTATATATCTATGGGCCAAAGTTGCCTGATAATAAAGTTTTAATTATTATTATTATATTATTTAAGAAGTTTCCTTAGGACGCCAGTGAAACAGCTAGATAGAAGAAATGTAAGTAAATCCTTAGCATTAGAAGTCTTAACCTGTAGCTAACTAACAGCTGCAGCGCCTGATAAGCGGCGACAACGTGCCGCTGGACCTGCGCGACCTGCGGCGGCACACGCAGTACTACGGCGGCTTCCACGACTCGCACCGCGTGGTGTGCTGGCTGTGGGACGTGCTGCAGCGCGACTTCAGCGAGCACGAGCGGGGCATGTTCCTCAAGGTCATTGATCTATCTTCTAACAAGCCTTACAGCTGATTGCACCAAACTTTTTATCATTTATACTTTATACTTTTACGAATATCAAGAGTCATAATATCAATAAATTAGCATACTTTTAATACGTTTTAGGATATCAATGCATAGATATAATAATGAAGTAAACATATTTCATAAATATTAAGACGAAAAACATAAAATAATAGCAAAATTATTCAACTTTATCCTCCATTTTGACAGTTCTTCGGTTTCACGTATAAGTAACCTGATATTTTTTTGATGCAACCGGCTTTATGTGTCAGTTTTCACCAATTCGTCTGAAGTCCTCTGACTTGGAACTGGGTATTTGACACCACCAACCAATTGCCATATTTTTATGACCTGTCTAAACGCGTTTTTTTTTCGTTATGGTAATACAACTATATGCATATGGTGACGCCACTAATTTTCCAACTCAATTCACTTACTATTTATTGATTCTGAAGCCACTAAAATCAAATTTTACAGAAAAAGGTTTTCAGGGATAAAAACAAGCAAATTATTTGATAAATTGTCTTGTTATTTTTTATTAGTTCTACTACCCAATTGTAACCACCACTATCGAGACAGAAACCGGGGACGATGGCTTAACATCCCAAGCACACGGGTGTCGAAATCGCCAACTACCTGACTCCGGGTTGATTCATGTTTATTTTTTGTGAAATACTATCAATAGAGTAAAGAATTAAGTACACCTGGTCTGAGCAGATACTAGCCCACTGTAATGTGCACATAAATCTCTATATATATTTATTTTAATGTCACAGAAGTACTTTTAAGTTACGCGTATTTTATCTGGTTTTATCCTGTTTTCAGTTCGTGACGTCATGCTCCAAACCGCCAGTCCTTGGGTTCGCACATCTCAAGCCGCCATTCTCTATCAGATGCGTTGAAGTCGGCGACGACGAAGACACTGGTGATACCATAGGTAAGATCGTTCAAAGACTTGGTCTTGTACTTAATTACAAACATCTGCTCAAGATTTTGATTTTAATTTTAATCAAAGATCAAAATTAAATCAAATACATAAACATAACAATCGGCCTATTATAATAATTATGTGCAAGCTTAGGTGGAGGTGTACCACTTCCACCGAATAGAACATCCTCATTTCAGTTATTTTATGGCCTTTACCTAACAGTGGGATAGTAAGATAGACCGATGATGATGAATATGAAGACAATCTACTACAATCAACCGAGCACAAAACCAGACCGGGCTGTGCTAAGAAATCTCCAATGAAAAAAATTATAAATTCAATTTGAACATCATCCATAGATTTAAGCCTAAATCATCATGTCATTAACTTTAGTATAAGTATTATTATTTTTCTTAACATCACAGGTAGTGTAATCCGCGGATTCTTCACAATAAGGAAGAAGGACCCGCTGAACCGTCTCCCAACATCGTCCACCTGTTTCAACCTTCTCAAGCTGCCAAACTACCAGAAACGAAGCACTCTACGCGACAAACTACGGTACGCCGTCAACAGCAACACTGGCTTCGAACTGTCTTAATCAGAGAACACGAAATTAACGGATATCAACATGTTACGGGAACCTTCAAGTGGTCAAGTCTGAACCATAATTGGATATTCCAAATTCAAAAGGATTGCTTCCTTATTGACAGTAGTCATTATTTACCAAATCGCAGGGTAGGGGATTTTTTATGAGCAAAGACTCGACTTTATATAATGCCAGTGATAATGCATAGACGCGCGTTTCTTTATATTCACCAAAAAAAGCTGGCAAAAAAGTTTTATCTATGCCAACATGGCAACGTTTCTTAACGGGTACAAATTATTAAATACTCATGCTGTTCTTAATATTTGCACGGTTTGTGGCAATTTTTTAATGATACTTTTAATAATATTTGGTCACACTAAGTTTTCAATGGATGGACTGCACTATTATCACCCGTCACCTATTTTATGATTATGTCCAAGTATAGAAGACAGTGAAGTATGCACATCTCTTATTAAATATTATCTGCCATGTATTCTTAAACACACTAAAACCTTCGCTATATAAAAGAGTGAGCATACTTATACCAAAAAATCCAAGAGATTGATGTGGTTAAATAGGCGGAGTATGAACTAATATTTGGGATAGTTAAAAACTTAAAATGATTTAATTAATCGTGAGGTAGCACAACTGACACGTCATGTATGCTGCTACAATACACCTGTTTCCAATTTAACGACGATCTCGAAAATTATTTGCGTAAGAACATTTTAATAAGTACATTGAAAAGACCCATTATGTAAATTGGAGTTTGTATATTGTAATGTGTGAAATTGTGTTGCATTAAATTAGGTTAAGCTGCTGAAAAATTATGTGTAACGACTGCACTATTATCATACAATTTATTTATCCTTTTATAGGCCAGTAACTTAATTTAATTAGCATCTATAGAAAGAGTTTTGTAGTATCTCAAACATAAAACAAGTAATTTGGCCAGTACCTGTAGCCATACAGATAGGCCTAAAGCGATCGTGTTTAATACCCGCTGATTGGAAGCCTACATTACTGATACGAATTATTTATAACATATTGTATGTAGAACGAATGTACGTCTGTAATCTAGATCTCGTCATTTAAGCATGTACAGACAGCGACAAAATATTTAAAATACCAAATATTTCGATAGACTGCTTTTCATGGTTGGATATTTTAATGTGGATCAGCTATGATTAAAAAAAAAACTAGTGCAAACAAAATCTTGTGTTCACTGATTTTTGTCGCTATCTGTACCATATTCACGGTATAAGTTGGTGAAATTGGTATCTAAAATGAATTCTAAATAATCCAGTCCAATGTATAAATAGGTGTATATAGACAATAACGTATTAGTTAACTTTTACTAATATTGACTTTTATTTAATTTACCTTTTTATGTACAGTACATTATGTTTGGCTATTTCAAAAAGATTGAAATTTATAATTAATTTGAAAGCTTATTTTCGTTATAGTACATACACGATAGAAGTGGAAACTAAAGTATAGGTAATGCAAGAAATTAAATACATCAGAAACTTAAATAACTATCTTGTGCTAACAATATCGGCGACCACATTGGTATGTGTAAACATGTTACACACGACTGTACAAAGTTTTATACTGTTATAAAAATCTTGATGTGACTTTATTTCGTGTCAATATAATCCTCACTTTAGTATTGCACTTATAATATTTTATAACATCATATTTTACAATTAAGGTCTTCAATAGATATATACTTTGCAATATTATTATAGAGTTTGTGTCCCTATGTGTTGTCATTTTTGTCTGTAGTCTATATAACAGCATATTTTATTGTATAAATTTTTTATTTCGTTGTTATTTTAGTGCAATTACTTTCAAACGATTTTAACAACATTGTATACAAGGTAAATCAACTGCAGAAAAGTTTTTTTTTTCTCTGAAATCGTCTTGATCATGACATTTCTAACATTATTTTTCTGCAGTTGGTAAACTAATTGTTGAACAAAGATAAGTATTTTGTAGTAGTGTTTCCATTTTAATTGAAAACTTTTAAGTATTTACTAATATACGCATAGACAAGGATCATTGTAAGGGATATTTTGTACTAGCCACGTAAATATGTTGTATAACACAATGTGATTCTCTGTGATAAAATAATTGATATTTATTATTGAGGACTTTTATTTCAACCCCTTTTCTTGGATTCTGATTTACTAGATACTACGAAAAATTCTAGTCCCTATCACCTATTTGGTGATAGGGACTAGAATTTTTTGACCGTCCATTTGGCTATAGTTTCTGTGTTGATTCGTAATGCACCCACGATTCAGAAGAAAAAACTAGGGGGCAAAGTAAAAAGAAATCTCATATCCAATTTTAAATGAACGATAAATAAGCCAGTGGTATGCTGTATACATCTTATAGCTTTTGTTAAAAGGTACGTATTGCGTAAACATCTCCGGAAATGCTACGAGGAGCTTGTTCATAAAGAATCAGCTGAGATTTGAAATGCTTATGTTGTGTTTTTTAAAATATGTAGGTAGGTACCTATAATATAGGAAATAACACTATTAGGATAATAGACATATTATAGGTAGTGAAATAATACATGTATGATTAGGATAACATGCCTTGTGAAATACATCATTGGAAACTGAAAAACTTTGTTGCTAAATCATAGATTAATAAATAATAATTAATCATCATCAGCCTATAAATATATTATCCCACTGCTGGGCACAGACCTCTTCTCATACAGAGAAGGCATGAGCATTGATCACCACGTTTGCTCAAGGCTGATTGGTGGATTGGATTAAATAATTAATAGTCGTATGTATTAATTAATCTATGCACCAAATAGACATACATTGATACAGTAGGTACCCGTTACAGACTCCTTGAGATAATGTATGTAGGTACTAATTATATTAGAATAGTAAAATTAAACTGGTTTTTTCTTTTGTTAGAACTGTATTTCATTAATATACAGCTTGGCAAAAAAGTCTAGAAACGGAACTAATTTTTTTTATTGCTGGCAGCCCCTGGCAATTAATGTCGTTCTGTTTATATACTTTGTGGTTCTGTGTCGTTCGATGTAAACAAAGTTCGCGAGTTACTTATTTTTTTATTTCGACCATGAAAACGACAATAAAACTACGTTATAATAAATAAAACCATTCAGAGTTACTAGCAAGGAAACAATTCATAAGGTTTATGGGCGATATCTGGTCAAACATGAGGCTGAAACTCTTCTTTCCGATCTCGACGATATTTACCAAAGTGCCGCCATAATTACAGGTATGTAAGAGTTTGTTTTGTTGTATTTAGTTGTATCAAGTGTTAATTTATGATCTCTATTTTGCTTTGAATTGCTTGAATACGAAATAAGTGAAATTTTGAACAATAAACATCGAGCATATAGGTTATGTTTACGTTTTGTCTTTGACACTTTGGTATAGCGTGACTAGATTATTTTGATACTTGAGTGGCTTGAGCCTTGATACTCTGCAATATGTAAATTCGATTCCTACATAACCTTATCTATGAGTGTGATCACAAGATAATATAATACTTGTTATAACTAGCATTTAAAAACCACAAAAAAAACTAGATAGGTACCGTAAACTTATTACATTAATTATTGATAGAGGTTTAATCATTTTTTTTATCTTTATAGGAAGCACCGAACGTGCATTTCAATCTATAACCGAGTAGGAGTTCAAAAGAATTCATACCAGCATGTTAACAAAATAGAAAAGGAGTATTATGAATTTATGAGAGGGCTCGTACTTGGACATAAAACGTTTAGGAATCAATCTCCAACATGATAGCGCAGTGCCTTTGAATCTGAGTGTGACTCAGATGAGTTTATGGCTAGCTCTAGCCAAGACATGGATGTGGCGGGCGTGGAATATTTAGAGGAAGATTTATTGAAATCAAATATAATAACGCTATATTCATACGCCTTTTTTTTATACCCAAAAAAAATTGTAAACACAGGAGTGCTTACATTATTAGTGCTTATAAGTAATTTGTATTCAGTTACATGACGTGAATACTTGTTATTACATTTTATTATACTTACTGATTTTAATTAATTATAAAAATACAGCTTAGTATCAAGACGATAGCAAGGTACGCTATACGGTCGCAGCGGGTTGCCACACGAACGGTAAAGTGGCGCCCCTATTAATTTCTACTCTTTTTTGCCAAGCTGTACAATTTGAGTTAGGCACTTAAGAACCTACATCACGTAATTTAACGTAACTAAATGCACCTCTTTCAAACATAAAACTTTTAGATGAAAAAAAAAGTTTGTAATCCGACAACACTCAGGGCGTCTCTTGTCAATGTTAGCTGCACTAGCGCCACGAGAGTAATAAATAATGACAAGTTTGATGTTTACAAGTTGAAAAATACGTAAAAGTCATGATATAAAATATTAATCAAATATTCTAAATTAAATAATTTATTGAGCACTATTTTATTAATAAAACAGCATAAAACATTTCGTAAGCCAATGAAATTCAGGTTGGTTCCCAAACACAGCTGTTCACTGCGCGTCGTCGCCATTGTTATTTGCTGTCTCTTTTTAGATCGCGTCCTCGCGGCTCCCCTCTTCCCCTTCTTTCAACCAGTTTCGCTCGATTTTCGTGACGCGTGGACGTCTGTGCGCGACGCGTATTTAAAATTCACGGTCTCATCCTTTGTCCAGGAAGAAGCAAGCACCACATCAACTCGCAACCGCTCTGAAACTCCTCGCTCAAACGTGAAATAACTGGTGTTACCTACAGGTGTCTCGACGTTTCGTGTGTTGTTCAGTGATTCCCGCATTGTCAATCGAGCATGAATAATAAAGAAGTAACCGGTGATATTGTCGTGTGTCCACTGGGAGGCGAGTTCTGGTGATCGGGCGCAGTGTCGAGGTCGTGGGGTTCGCCGTGTGATGAGTCTGCGGTGACGGCTCGCCGCTGAGCGGTTGGATGGCGGCTGTAAGCGGCCCCGCGCGGCACTCTCGCGTCTCCATGAGTGTGTCCATGTCGCTGATGCAGGGCGGTACGCAGAGCGCGCCGCAGGGCGCCATCCTGGCGGCAGCGGCGCCCTACTATCAGACGCCGGCCATCCCGACAGACGTGCAGCCCGACCGCCCAATTGGCTATGGCGCCTTCGGTGTTGTATGGTGAGTCAATTTTGTTGTTGTTTATATTTTCAAATTGCCCGCGTCGCTTAACTAAACTGACGAAAGTGTTTGTCAGTTCTGTTCGTGCTAATAACTTTTATTTTAAATGTGTGTGGCTTTGTTCGCAATATGAACAAACTTTTATGTTATTGTGTTGTTGTAATAAGAACCTATCCTATTTTATTCGGAACGTGATATTTTCGTTTTATCTAATCGCATTGTGATTGATAGTTGATCCTATGTATCCGGAAACCTGAGTAGAACAGCTTCCATTGTAGTTTTTGCTCGGCTCTAAAATGAGGGTAGGTGAGTCCTCTTTAAAATGTTTTCTAGCAAGAATATTGGTCCTATCCTACCTAAACCGCAGCGAGTGGATGGTAGTCATTGTTTCTATTTAGTACGACAATCAATTAGCACGAGAATCCACTTTATTTTGTCTTTTAACTCGATTTATAATTTCTTTAACATCTCAAACCTAATGGGCCATCTAGATCAGGACCTTTGTCAGACTTGTTTGTTATATCTTACAATGTAAAAATAATAAGATGCAATGCTAATATTCTACAACTACACTAGCAGCTGGCTCGTATGCAGTCATGCACCATATTTTGCAATTACTGAATATTTACAATGTGGTTCTTATCGACTTCTATTTTACGACCTATTGCTCCAAGCAACATTATTCGACACTGCTATAATAAATCTAAGAGCGAGTGCAACTCGAACTTCAAACCCCGAGGAAAATGGTAACCTTTTTTCCGATGATATTGTCATCGTACATAAGTAGGTACCTACATGTTATGGGTACTTTTGGTATCGCTACTAGCGATGTGCTGCGGCAAACTGAACTCCGAAAAATTACGGTATCCAACTGGGGTCCTACCCACCTTAAACCTATCTGCTGATTCCTACACTGCCTTCAAGTCCCAAAGCAATTTCAAGTAACAAAGACTGTACCGTTATCCCGAGAATCGCGTAGTCGCTACCTAAGTGCTACTCGACTCGTCGATAAGTAAAGCGCACTAAGCAATTATTACTAGTCTCTACGACCAACGTTCGTTTTACTACCTCTGAACACGATGCAACCGTTAAACCTAGAAAGCTACGATTCCATTTGAAAATCTTAAATTTTTAACGAGCCGGGACTGTTTTATTACTTCAGCAAAATCTTTCTAAGCCTTTATTTACATCACTTGTCGAACTAAACAAGTTTACCGAAAGTTTACATTGCGTTGAAGTTAGGCAGTTTACTAGTTTAATCTGCACCAGTTGCCTTCTGTAAACACGTGGTGTTTGTGCCGGCCGGCGACGGGCATTCGATTCAGCGTGAACGACATAAGAGCGATTTTCAATATTCATGTTGCCTGCAATCGAATGCACATTGCGTCGGGCGGCCGGACTCTACTCAACTGAAACTATGCTTTATTGCTTCCACCTTTAGCTAGCTTTTAAATTGATGGCCCCGATATCTGTTATCGAAACGGAGGTAGTGAATGCGTGGGTCTCTCGCGTAGGCAACACTCGCCCTTAAGTCGATAGGTGTAGATACGAGTTTGAGCATCGTGAGAGCGGCCTGAAGTAGTGCAACGTTCGTGCATCGGGGGTAGCGGTTGTTAGGTATGGGTGGATGCTTTGTGTCGACTCGTCGTGCGTAGGTAGGTCCCTCATGGCGCTTGCCGCGTCGATTGTGTGTGAACGACCGCGACGAGGGGAGGCACGCCTGATTATTCCGAGACCGCGTCGATCGCCGGTCGAGAGCCCTAAAACCCGGCTCGCGCTCTGCTCCGCTCCTAGCCCTCCTCTCCTTCCTTGTACTCGCCCGTTGAATGCAAATAGGGACTCCTTAACATTAACATTTTAGTTATTTCTCTGTATTTCTCTCCATTCTGAGTTTTAATATATTCTGGTCCTGGCTTCTGCATTTAGAATATCTTTGTGTCGATCTCGAACGAGATATTTTTATATCTTTTACTGAAACAATGCAGTTTTACTCTCGTTATGCTCATCATTGCATGTAACGAGTTCGTTTCGTCATTGCTCAGCGGTGACAAGACAATCACGATAGCGCGCCGTCACGTCATACAGACTTGTACTGAGTTCCTACATAAGAATAACGCTCTAACAGCTCACATAGGCAGTAGAAACAATAGAAAGCCGTAATAAAGGCCTATTCAGGTATACGTGATGTTCGCTACCGCTGTGAGTTTCGAAAATACCAAGCGATATTAAGCGAGGTATTCGTAAAGTTGTATAAACTTTCGCTACTAACGCGAAACTAATCATTGTAGAAACATGAGAATTAGAAAAAGTTTCGTTGACTTAAACGGTTTTTAAAGAAAAATCTTATTCAATTTTAAACCTGCCACAAAGCAATCGCGTCCCTTAAAAACTAATCAACATAAGATGAATTTTATGTTGACTTTCTTTATTTTAAGAACTTGAAACGTATAATGTCAACAACTTTTACAACAGCTTCGAATGTCAAGATGACTGAAGTGTAAAAATACGAGTTTTCGAATCTGTAAAATGTAAGCAGAAATTACAAAGTAATGTAGCAAATTTTACACAAACTCACTCTCTACTTACCTACACAAAAGAGAAAATGCATGCAAACATAGAACATTGCATTGCGTCGTTGCCTACGTTGGGTAATTTAATATTGTCCGATAACCGATCAGGCGATAACATCTTGATTTTCGGTGCCCGGTCGCACTACCTGCATGCCAATTGATCACAAGCGATATCAATTCACGAGGTGACTTTGGTCGTGATAGCTAGGATGGGCCTGGCCTATAGTAAATTAATTACCACGAGCGTGCGGGCTGATTGATCGGGCTGCGCGGAGCCCGCGCCGCGCCTCGGGTCGCGCCTACGGTCTCCACCCTGCTGGCCGTGGCTAATTGCTCCGAGCCAGTTGAAAAACTTGATCCATCCGCCTTTATGGCGAACTCGCTCTCGAACTAAGTTTCGAACACATTTTGTGGAACACTTGATTAAAAGTCCTCTCCTGTAGCCTAATACCAATCATTTCCATGCTTTTAAACTTAAGTTGAAAGAAAATTATTATTTTATGTGATATTTTTTTTAATTATTCCTCTTGAATGCGTTACCTTATTATTTCTATACTTACGACATCAAAAGGTTTTTTGTTGACTGCTTTGTAAAGACATTTTTAGCTACAGATCCCAAGAAAAACTTTACGCTTACCTGCCTTACTCAGATCTCAATACTTCGGGGGTTTGGAGTATTCAAACTGTTCTAAAAAAAGTTTAGAAACGTATTCTTGTGGACAAATTGACGTTATTTAAATGTGCAGTCACTTAGGTCAAGAAAGCATGACTAGCGAACGGGTATTGTGCCGAATCAAGTCGGTTACGACAGTTTTTATCTGCGTTGATTTCGGTTGAAATACCGTTGAGTTTCACTCTCTCGAAGCCTTCGGTAACATTATTGTCATAGTCGACTCGTTATCTATAACCCAAAATAAGAATACGAAGCTGTAATATTATCTGAAATTACTAGGAGTAATAACTGTACATCCCTAAATCCAACCCTTCTCATTTTTTTTTATTTTTTTTTTATTTTTTTTTTTACGTGGGGAAATCCTCATGGACGAACCCGGCCCAATGGGGCGGCCGGGAACAGTGCCGGACTCTTACCGGCTAAAACCACCACGGTGTTCCTTACTTGTACCCAGTGCCGGGGGTACGGGTATCGCTCGCGCATTCTTCCGCGCCCCCGGCAGGTATTGGCCCGCCAGATGGAAAGGCGGGCCCCGTCACCCTCTGCGGCCGTCACCCAGCGGCTGCAGGAATCCTCCGACTGTGAGGCGCGCGCGGAACACTACGCCGCACAGTGGGCTGGGATTACAAGGTTGGGTCTTAAGAGATCAAATGTATTTTTTTGGTATCTAGGCATAAATTTAAAACTTTTTTACTCTTTGACTTTTTTTAATTTAACGAGTACTTTCGGAGATATAGCCATTTCAAATTTGTATGAAGAGTAATGTTATTTTAGTAAGCAATTTATTCCAATTAAATTGAAATTGAAAATAATGTATACTAAACGGCCTGAAAACCTCAATACTTACTTAGTTCTTTAAAAAAAAAACAATGTTCGACATTTTCCACCACCATAGGTAGGTATGACGTGATTTGTTTTGAATCCAAACATGACTGCTGAGATAACTGGTGTTAGTGAAGAATTAATAAGGCGATTTGCAATCATTTTAGAGGCAATTTCATCAGGTTACCACATTGACACAGCGAAATTTCACGAATATGCTCAAGTGACCATGCAACTGTATTTGGAATTATATAGCTGGTATTATATGCCTTCAAGTGTTCATAAAGTTCTTATGCATGGTGCAGCTATTATTGAAAGTTTTGGTCTAATACCAATTGAACAGCTATCTGAAGAAGCTGCTGAAGCTAGAAATAAAGACTTTCGTAGGTACCGCCAACACCATTCCAGGAAATGCAGTAGAAAAACTACAAATGAAGACATTTTAAATCATTTATTGACCAGCTCTAATCCACTCATCTCAGCGAAACGTCACAAACTTCGCAGAAAACATAAAAAATTGTCAGTGGAAGCACAAAGTTTATTAGTAATTGAACAAGCGGAAACATTTGATGATGACGAATACTAAAATTTTGCATTCGTTAATGTGGATACCCTTGACAGTGATTAAATTAAAACAGTGCAGTGGCCAGTAGTGATTGTGATTTTTACTTATTTATTTTATTAGTCCTTAGTGGATTAGGCCTAATGCTACTGCTCCACCTGCGTTTAGCGTTAACGTTAACTTAATGCCAAACTGCGCGTCGTTTAATGCAATAACATTGCGCGTTGGCTACATTTAGGCATTAACGCTGCAAAAAAATATTTCTCGACTCGTTAATGCGTTAACTCACAAGTTGAGGTTGAAACATGGACGTTGCAGCGCAGCTGCACTAGTGGCAAAAACGAGTGTTCTAAATTATTATATTCATCTATGTAATTCAATTAAAAAGAAAAAAACAAAATTAAAAAGAAGATGGTAGATGATTCAATATCATCGTCGTGCAGAATGAGCCGGCGTTAATGTAGCCAACATTCACTAGCGCGTTACACTGCGCGGGAATTGCCTTTGATGTGTCAAAAAAACCGACTCCCGAGCTATCGCTTAGCGTTTAATGCCATTCGTAGTGACGCTAGTACGTTAACGCGTTAAAACGTTGGCCACACCTGCTTAGCGTCTTGAATAACGTACTAATTAACGCGTAAAGACGCAGATGGAGCAGAGGCATAAAGAGGTGACCACTACATAAAAATAACGCGCCTAGTTCTTAACCTCTATGGTGGTGTAGAATATAGAACAAAATTTGAAATTGCGACCAAATCGCAGAAAATCGCAACCCGAGAATAGGCGCTAAAATAGGACAAATATACGTACTATGCATACGTAGAGTCAATTCTTTGAGAAAATTTGAGAATTTCGAGATTTTCACATTTTTTTCTTTTGCTTCATACAAAAATTACTTTGGATATTTATAACTCCGAAAATACTAAGTTATCTGAACGACCCTCATAGAAATAATTACTTATAATCGATAGATAAATCCAACACAATATTTAAAATTTCAGAAAAATAAACTTTTTTTTTTTAAATGCTAAGTCCTTTACCGGCCCTTTTCAGCCCACTGTGCGCCGCCGCCTCGAGGCCTGTGTCTGGTCGGGCGACAGATGCCCCTGTTCTGTCGCCCGCAGGCCGCGCCCTACGGTGGCCGGAGATCGTCGGCCACCCTGCGACGCCCCGTTCGTCTGCTGCGGGCCGGGAGAGAGGTGACAGCCTCTCTCTCTCTTTCCGCCACCTCCTTTGCAGACATGACGTCCTCGCAAAAGGAGGCGACGGCTGCCCACCCGCTCTCGCTCCCGACCATAGTTGTCACGACGGCCGGTAGCGAGAGATGGCCCGCAGCAAAGACTGCCGCGACCAAGTCACAGCGCTGCACCGCCCAAGCTGGGCACTCCTCCAAAGTGTGCCGCGCCGTATCGTCGCGGCAGTTGTCACAGTGGTGACATTGGGGCGTCGGCTCCCGGCCTATGCGACACAGGTACTTCCCGAAACACCCATGTCCGGTAAGCACCTGCGTCAGCCGGAAGCTGAGGGCGCCGTGGCGTCTCTCCAGCCACTCCCTCATCACGGGCCTTACCGCCGCCACTGCGGCGTGCCCTAACCCTTCTCATTGCCACATCCTTCTTTGTGTAAAAACGACTCCAAAACCCTAGACAAAAGAAGTAATAACTTTCGAAACCCTTTGCTACTGAATGAAACAAAAGAATCTCTTTTAGCTAATCTTGCTTCAACATACTTGGTGAATAAACCTGCTCGCACGAGCTTTTTTGAAATCGAATAGTACAGTAGCTTTCTCTGACTGTTTTCGGGACTCTATTACTAAGCCTCCGCTGTCCGTCCGTCTGTCTGTCAGCGGGCTGTATCTCATGCATGGACCGTATTTTTTTTGTTTCAATTATGCACCCCTGCTCATTCGTATTGGCAAAATTTCGTAAATCTGTGGACCACCTGACTTTTTGCTCTAGCTTTTTCTTGTAGGTCTATTAGAGTTAGTACCATGTGCTCGTGGTGGTACAGATGTGTGAAGTAGAGAAGATAACGGCGGCATGCGACGCAAGTACCGGCAGCGAACTGGCCTGCTTACGACTAACCAGGTCACGGGGATCTTAGCCCGCCTGCCGGCTATCGTGCGTGTATTAAGTGACATGACATAATTCTATTGTAAGATTTCTAGCTTAGGTACTCCATAACAATGGGAAATAAACCCTATTCTCCTTTTAATATGGGTTTTGGCAAAGGTGGTCTACCAACCCAAGAATATCGTTTAAAATTCTGCATTTACTTCATAAACGCAACCACAGGAGTGTGTTGGGATAAACTATAGTTTGAAAGACACGTTATATTTCTAAACAATTCCTTGCAGCATTAACTGGTAAAGTCTACGTGTCGAATGTTAAAAAAATTAAATGAAAACTACTAGACAACATTTCCTCGTGTACTATTTTCTTTTTGCATTTTTTGAGATGTAGTAGCAGTAGCTTTTATTTTTACCCGACTGCCAAAGAAAGGTTAAGTTTTAGTGGTATTCCTCATCATAGACTATATTTTTTTATGATTTCCTAGAGTCTAGAATTAGAGAAGAATGTATTATTATTCCCTTCATTCAGATTCTCATTAATTTTCGAGCTTTCTTCAAACGCTTTTCAAAGTCACACTTGAACATTGAAGTTCTATTGAAACCCCGCGCTGTGACCTGAGATACCACTTAGTTGCAAGTCAGCCATTAACCACAGAGGTTTTTTGCTCCATCACCGTCAAACGATAATTGGTGTCGTGAGAAAGGAGCTGTAAAACTGTGATTGACTGATATCGGATTAAGATATAACGGTGGCCCTAATACAGGCATATTGATTGATTCCCATCCTTAAAAGGAAAAAGATTAGCTGTCCGTGAGAAGCCTGCTCCGCTAGTACTGGAATATTTAGGGTACTTTAAAATCTCGAGGTGCAGGTCACGGCAGTCTAATCACCTGCCGGATAAGTTGAATAAATAGCAATAACTGTGTCCCAAATAGATTAAAGGAGAATCATTTACGATCGTAACTTGTCATAATATTTAGTACGTTCGTATTTTGCCTTATCACGTTATTTTTGCCAAGATAGACGTTGAATCTTAGTTTGACGATAAATAGTATTTTGTGCTATGGAAAGGCCAGCCGTCTAGTGTCGTAGCTATTCAGTATTTTTTATGCCGTGGATATGAGTGCCATAAAAGACGAGTAAGGAATTGTGTCAAAAGCATGAATGCATCCCTTGTTTTGAAAAATGGCAGTAATTAGCAATCCACCTAACCATGGTCGTTGGTTATGCGTATGTTTGCACGAGGAATCCCAAGTTGAATTTCGAATGTAATTTGAGAGACCAGCACGCAGCTCCTGTTTATTCCATTCCCCGTTACAAAGTACAAATTCCCACTTTATGAAATCCTGTTTTCCTTATCTGTTCCCCTAATCCAGAGCGCGTGGTACGCAATGACGTCACAACCCACGCTGTGCGTTCACATAACAAGTTTGTTTCCAGTTATCATACTAGTACGCGTTGTATGATAAGCCTGCTTAGTAATTGAGGAACGAGAGTAATTTTATAGCGACAGAAAAAAGTAACGAAAAATATGCTTCAATAAAAAGTAATGTAAATTTTTTCTCTTCAGAAATCCAGCCACATGTAAACCATTACAGTAAGTATTTAGGTTTATTTGCCAATAAAAGGGCGTATTCAGAAAAAAATGTTGGAAGCCATTAACCTGAATTTTGCTACAGCTACTAAGGACTTATTTTGGTATATTTCAATAACCACTAGTGTATTATATGTAGTATAATAACGACTAATATACGAATAAAGGATATTAGGTTGAACTGTAGCCAATGTTACTAATGTTAAGATCAATTCAACAAATCTCTGAAATCCCCATGAGAAATTAAATCTTCATCAGAACATTTCAGCTCATAATGAAAACTAAGGAAAGACCAATTTTTTTTAATCCTGCTTTTGTAAAGATTGATATCTCTTAAATAAGTTCTTGATTGGAACACTTCGAATAAAGCCAGAGTTGACCAGGCTAGAAAATTATATTGTACAAGGATTTAATCGGCACGGCCCATTCTGGAACAAAGGCAGGACAGTCTTTACTCCTTATAAATAAATCGTGAAGTTTCTATCAGTAAACGTAAATTGACATTATGTAGTCAGTCACTATCTTCGTACATCTACGTATTTTTCTCACGCATTGGAGGCCATATTTTATGGCATTGTGTACCAAATAAGATCCTTGTATTCATATCATCGTCGTCAAACAAACTCCAGAAGCTAGCAAAGGCGTATAAGTTTACCGTGATCACAAAAAAACGAACACTATTTACTCCAAAACAGGACAAAAACAACAATTGTAAGCTAAATGTAGTTTTATTGCCTTTAATGTTGAGCTATTTCACAAGTTTACGTTTCTTTGTACAAGTTCCAACCTATAACGGCAGACATTGACTGACAAAGCCGACTGTTTTGTATGTGTTCCGTAATCGTACTGTCAGTTTAATACCTTTTCAAATTGTTGTATTGTTCCCAGCGTTTAGTACCGGCTTTAAAATACGGTTTTACTATATTCGTAATAACCCGCAATTTTGGGGGAAGCACAAAGAAATACGATTAAAACCCAACTAAGATTTTATTATTTCCTGTGATGATAGACACGGGTCCTTTGGCTGGATCCAAGGACCAATTCAAGAACCACCTCATTTGTTGAAAACGGTTTAATAGTTTAGGCTGTGCGACATACATAACGCTTTCTCTTTACCGTAGTCTCAAACAATCTAGACCACTTTTAAGGAAAACCTGGCTGAAAAAGCGAAGACAGCAATGTCAATGATTTGGCGTCGCTTCAAACCGTTGGAACTGCGTATCGCACGGTATCTAATGATAGTCGCACAGCGCGATTAATTGGCAACCGTTTACTGGACACGGCTTCCCCGTGGTTCCGCGGTTCACAGAGGTCAGTCAACCTCGCGGTGTTTATCAGAGATACGGAACATTCGGCACTGCGTGTACATCGTTTACGTGCCATTGACATTCGGGACTTCAGTTTGCAACGGTCAGAAATAGCACACGCTAATATTATTATTTCCCCTGACGATATACGGACGACTTTATTTTTATCGTGAGTTCAATTAGCGAGTAAGTGCGCAGCTTTTGCACGATCGAAATTCTGGTTTCAACTCCAACTTCCAATGGTACACATGAGTTCTGCGCTAGTTACTGTTTCATTGCACCATAAAATGCCTTGTGTTCAGTCACTATCGGCAGTAGCCCTAAAAAATATTCGTTCTCATTTACATTTACTATGGAAATATATAAATAGTTTTAATGGTTTTAGCGCGTCGGGTTATCGCCTTCAATATTTATGTTAACATTCAATACACTGAAAACTATAAATAATGTTAGTAAACTTTCGACATGCAAATTATAAATTAACTTTCAATTCAGAATCTACGCACGTAATTCTTCAATTCCTAGTCTTAGCTAAAAGTACACAGTTGTTAACATTATTAAATCATTAGTTGCTTTTGTCATCGTAGTTTCCACTCAAGGCCGTGACTTAAATGTTAAGAAATTGGACTACTGCCTATTCCGTAACAGACTACTAAAAATAGTATATGGAACAATTTACGTAGCGTTATTTAAAATTTCGGGCTGATTTACCGTACAAATACACGTATTTTCGTTTTTTTTTTGGTATAAAGTATATTTCTATAACAATACATCATGTCGATACAAACGATTAGTTAAGAAAGGGAAACTAACAAATACATAAATAATTTTGCAATCCTTATTATAAGTAAAGATAGTTTGATTACTCTCGTTTATTCGAGGTAAACTCGAGAGGGGGAAATTTTGGAAAATATAGTCAACAATTAAACCCTCATTACGTTTCATTTCGTTCACGGGTTGCAAATTACCCTCCTCCGCCTCCATGGAGGTGGAAGTTAGACGCGGGCGTTGGGAAGGGGCCTACTGGATATTTTATTGTATCCAGTCTCACCCCGGGGGCTTTAGAAACTGCCGCACCTACCACGTACTTTGGTCGCCTTCTGTAACTTTGAATAAGATATTTTCTTCTCTTTTGGATCGTTTTGGTCGCATATTATTATAGTTTAAGGTCCTCATATAGTCTTTTGCACGCTTTGAACATTATTTTAATAAATAGACAAACCTTGCGTGCTCTTTAGCCTTTGTCTAATCACGTAATCACAATAGTATTATAACGTTTCTGGCTCTTATCCCAAATGCGTAAGAATTAATTAGAGAATTCCTTATTAAATGTACCACACAAATAACTGACATGTGTGTAAAAAAGACAGGCATTTTGACGTTAAACTGGGAAAAGGCCAACATGAAATTTCATTTTTTCAGCTGCGTGTTATCGATCACACGTGTGTTTCGACGGTCGTCGCTAGTTTCCTCCCGGAGCTCATTGTCCGTGTGTGCCGCACTGGGACCGCACACGGCGTCCCAGCCCCCTACCTACCATACATCAATCACTTCCTAATCGAATTTATGA
This sequence comes from Pyrrhia umbra, assembly GCA_963891755.1. Taxonomy (NCBI): domain Eukaryota; kingdom Metazoa; phylum Arthropoda; class Insecta; order Lepidoptera; family Noctuidae; genus Pyrrhia; species Pyrrhia umbra. The sequence continues at coordinate 3,801,385 of OY982923.1, read as the reverse complement.
ACGTTTGAACACTACTCTGTCCTGTTGCCCTGATATTTACATTGACAACTCACTGGCGTCTATTTAGAGATGGCGCAACTATTAACAAGTTATACTCCATCACTTTACAGTTCTAAGGTTTGTCATGTCATGTGACTCATGTATTTGCCTTACATAACTGTAACCCTGGGATGTGGTGTTGACCTCAAATTACATCATTGGCTTACAAATATCCCGGGGTGTACTTGTAAGGTTTACCATGTTATGTGTTTATATTTATAACTGGATCGCATGATGTTGACCTGACCTAATACAAAGTCCGCTCCCTACGTAACTTTGTCGAAGCTACTTTCAATGTGTGTTACGTTGTGTATTATGTAATTCTAAGCGACTGCTAATGAGGGACTAGCTCGATGATTCTGTGTGTTCAGTCGCTTTTACAGGGGATGTGTACCTGTACAGAAAGACTTCGGTAATCAAAGGACATAATTTAATTACTTCTTTGTCCAGTCACTGTAATGGGATGCCGTCATTTTGTATTCTGCTTACAAACATTAATATTCGAAAACATGGTTTTGAATTAAAAAGTTAGAAAGCTATGAATTAAACAAGGCTTGGTACTCATTTGTGTTTCTAAATTAAGTTAGTTGGTAATGTCCGTGCCCTGGAGAGTGGAGCCCACAGTTTTAATCATATTCTTTAGTCGAGGACTGTTCTAGCACGTTTTGTATGCAAGGAGCGTGACCCAAGTTTCCGTTTTCGGCCCCCATGTGAAAACGTTTACACAATGTCAAATTGCCTACCTGGCCGCTTGCAAAACACGGCCTTCCTGCGGGGCCGGGCATTGTCGACGAGTGCCCGATGTTAATATCAACGATAACTGTATCTGACTGCTCATTGTTCGTAGTTTTTGTCTTTGGTAATTGTGAAATTTCCCATTTGTTAGCACGCCAGCGGGCAAATGAGGAATTCATATGGATTGGCGTCAATCAGTGTATTGTTACGCTATTATTTATTGGAAACAAAGCATTATGCATATTAAATGGAGACAAAGCATATATGCATTGTTAAATTTCTAGCATTTTTACAGGCAATATGCACAAGAAATCGTGTAAATTTGTTCGATATTATAAGTCGGTTGATTATACAACGTAAAACTAAAAAAAATATCGTGAATGTTTTTTTTTTTTTTCATTTTGTAACTTACTTATGCTGTATTTAAGATAAGAAACTATTTAAAATTATTTCCCTTAAAACGTTAAACTTCCATTACTTCTAACCTGTAAAATTTTACAACTTAAAATAATCCACGCTTAGCTTTTATCGGTTTAAGTGTGTATTGTTAATATGTTTCCCTCATAACTCTGGCACCGTTAGGCGGCCGGCCGGATACTCTCGGTCATTGCGGTGTTAATACTATGACATCACTCAAGCTTCCCACCAAATTGTAGTCATTAGGTCATTGACACACATTACTTACCTCCCAGAGTTCGAGCTAATTCAACCTAATGCAGGTAATTCTCCGTTTACGTTTTCTCGCCAAAAAACCTTTAAGGATCAGGTAGGCGAAATATTCGAATACCGAATGGTGTAGCACTCAATAAACTTTTGGGTATCGGATTATATTGTGCCTTGACGTATTGTAGTATTCTGAGAATATATTAGCATTGTGTCCTAGACATGTCGTGAGTGAGGCGTGGATTTCTTGCGGAATAGGTCTCATTCTAATTCCCTACAGAGGAGCTTCGTCGTTGATTGAATATTCCACGCGCGACACTGCTCTCTTTTCCCCTGCTCCGACTTTAAAAGCGACTTTATCCGGATTTAGCGACTACCCTCGTTTCTATGCTTTATGCAATTAGTCAAAGGAATTGCACGTTATAAATCTTCTATATCTTCAGCCATATTCGATTTATTTCTTCTGACTTACAGCGTATTTATTGCAATCAATATTCTTTGTTGAATGGCCAAATTGTTTAAAGGAACAATGTTCAATGTTGTTGTTTTAGTTCTTTAAAAAGACTTCGAAACTGTGTGAGTACAGTGGCCTCTCAAAATGATTAAGTATCTACAAAAGTAGAACTCTGCCAGGACTAGGACTCTAAATAATCAACAAGGTCAAATCTTGCTAAGTCAATTTTAATTAATATTCAACGTTTCGATATTCAAATACTGCTTGGAACTATTCCTACAATTTAAAGAGTCGTATTGCGTGACACTAAAGCCCGTTGCTAGTTCTGAAACGGATGTAACGCCCATATACGTCTCGCGTTGTAAATTCGCGCGATGACATGGCGGGCGCGTTCCGATGCGTCGTCGCCTCGGTACGTTCGGAATCCTTAATTTAACTGCTCTCGATGCAGGCGCTGCCGGAGATGCAGGCGGAATGAGCTTCCCGCCTGTGATTGCATTCGCACCCGCTTCGTGACTCCAAATTAATGTCGCGTCTTACGTAGACTGTTGCGATGCGCTGCTCCGCGGCCCAATAGATTTCGTGTCCTGTCTAGTCTAAGCCTCTTAAGCAGGCTTTTATTAGAAAGGCTAGATAGGACCTAACGTATGTGCTATCTATTTGAAGTTGAAATATTTGGTCCTTAAGTCCGAAACTAATTTTAGTCCTTTTTTCCAGGTAAGCATCTGTGATACATTTTGTACTGGCGATACAGCTTTACATAATACACGTAAGTGATTTCTAAAAAAGTCTGATTGCATTACATTTAATAACGATCGAATCAAAATTAATTGGTTTCACAGTGCGCCAACTCGTAACTCGAAATCCGATTTCATATTTGCGAAAATACAAAATCATTTTTTTAAGCGATGAAAGTTGAACAGTTACAGGTGCGGGACAGATATTAAAAAAATACGCCATTCAGTCTTATTTAAATCGCTTTTTGTACTTTGTTGAATGTTTTTTTTAAAACGTCGCGTGAAATCTTTGTTGAATGCAGTTGCATATTAACTACACTCATCTTACAGAGAATTTGATCGAAATAATGATAGCAGTTTTTATTTTTAGAAGCGTTGGATTTTTTATGCCTTTACAAAAATAATCCTATAGGTGTAAGTTAATTAACGTTCCATTTTACGCATACAAAAGGTGTCCTTTAAAAAGTAAATAATATACAGGGTATTCCTAACAATGTGTTGAATATCTAGTCCTTTTCTGGTCTAGGTAAAGAATCGCAACCGGCTCTGGTGATAAATTCCAGATCTGTATACATCGCTATCTAGTTACTGGGTGTAAGGTTTCCGTGTCCGCGGCGCTACTCTCACACAATGAAAATTCTAACAATCAAGTTTCACTAACTATGTTGGGACTTCGAGAGTCGTAGACCATGATATTGTACACTGTAGGTACACGAATGCGGACGCCTTTTATGACCACATTATAGGCCATTTTACGACGCCAACTGACAACTAAAACTAATTTTGAAAGTTATACCTGCCAACAAAGTTCAAATTTCTTGGCCAATTAACAGAATGAAATGATGTTTCATATTTTCACAGATTAGGTACTTACCTATTTATCAATTACATTAATTTGCAATTGGCATAAAAATATTAGTGAACACTCAAAATGTAACTTTTCTAATAGCGCCAATTGCTTAATTAATATTTAATAAGTACAATAAGTAGTAAGTTACAAGTGAATAACTGTCATTTACTAATACTTTTTTGATGATTTGATAAGATATCGATTCCATCAGAATTGACATCTAGTGCAGTCCCCAAACATAGATATTTTGTAGTTTCCCTCTTAAAGCTGAACACTATAGATTTGTTATGCTTTTAGTAAAAGATTTTTTTTATGTCAAAAGCGTCACGTCCCTTCATGGTTACAAAGGAAGCACCGGCGGCCATTTATAACAATAATAATAGAGCACGGACTGAACTGGCCACTGCCTTTGATTGATTGAACCGAAGCACGACCACTTCAAGGGCTTCGGGATGAGCCGGTTTTGTATGTCCTTTACATCTAAAACGTATATTAAATAGAATGTAGACTGTTAGATTACAACCCTGGGCTGTCCACTCTCTGGCTGCCCTTGTTTTATCTATGTAAATATAAGATGCCTAATCGATAGAGTTCTATTATCTAAAAATTGCAAATGAGTTCATACCTCGATACACGTTCCCGTGTTTACGCCATCGCTCCTGAAAACGTGACTGTTTTCCTTGTTTGTTTACACACCGAATGAAGAGGCATTATTATTAATATTAGAGTGTTATAAAATTCACGCAGCATTGAGCGGGGTAGATTTGTATTTGATACGTGTGAAGTGAAGCCAGGCAGCGAGGCGGCAGATGCGGCGGAGGTCAGCGCACCCGGGACCAACGCAGCTGGATATTAAGCCCGACGCGAGTTTTTGTGCTCCCGGTCTCCGACGTCTAGGAACGAAACGAAACACTGCTAAGATAACGTCTTCCATGGAAAAAGATCCGATCACATAGCTCAAAATATAACTGGAAACATTTCATTTTTATATCGCCGCCTAATGCGTTACGAATTTTAAATTCAAGATATTTTTTCCTTTTATCTCCACTGTGAACGGGCACTTCGTGACTTGCCCAGTCTATGCGGTCGACGGCGCGGCGTAATTTTCTCGTTTTAAGTGGTCATTAGTTCCACAGGGACAGGGACTTTGTCTGTCGCACGACCATTAACTATACACGCATACCCGCGTGCTTACCCTAAACCACTCGAAATTTTCGTTCTGAAATTATGACGAACGTTGTAAAGTGAAATACTAAAAGCAAAAACACGTCTCAAAGGTTGCGAGAGAGCGCAACTATGTTTCGTTACTAAAGCGGAGATACTTTATCATTAGTTGTAAGAGGGTTTTTGCGATGTGAATAACGTGCCCCTACGCTGCCGCTGCTCGCCGGGTGCGGTGCTCCGGGTTTGGGGTGCGTTCACCGCAGCCACGCGATCGATGCCCGGCCCCAGGCCAACTCCGTACAAAGACCCACCTACCAAAGCTCGTTTTCATTTAATAATAAAAATAAAGCCCCACTGCTCCTAACGCCACGACTCTCGAACACCACACGTACCCTATCATAATCGTCACTGGGCTGTATTGATTTTTTTCGGAGTCGCAAACTCAGCGAAACAATTGCTATTAAAGGAATTTATAGTTCCGCTCCGAAGTGGCTGGCTGCTGGGAAACGGCTTCCACTTACATTTTCCCACAATGTACGTGTTATACAGCATCCATTTATCGATAACATTGTGGTTTCGGTCCATAGTATTTATGGTCTAAGTGAGTTCCGTCACGCCAGACCAGCCAGACGCTAAGTTTCATTTTCAATAAGTGTTGCGTGCAACAAATAATTCCTAAAATTGCTTACTCATCGATATGAGCCGATAGCGGATTGTCGGGGCGGAGGTGTGAACGCTTTCATGTATTTTAATTTGATGTGATTAGTTAATCTTTGTAATTTTGATGTGGCCGACGCGAACAGAGGTAATTTTAAAGGGACTGAGATAAGCGGGCAACTACCGATGTGGAGACCTTCTCCGAACGGACGGCCTACAAACTGGTTTGTTACAGGTACACGGCTAAAAATTATACGTAGACAAAACCCGAACCCGAATTTCGACACTGTCGCCCGGGCACAAAGGAGACCTCCTGAAGTATTGTAGTGGTGGTGTAATAACAATAATAGCAACCGGTCTTTGTAAAGAACTCTCTCAGAAGTGTTTTTGGCGAATACTAAGCTTTAGTTTTTGGATTATAATTTTACTACAGTCTATTTCAGCGGGCCTGAAAATAAAAAATGAGGATCTATTTATCCACTCACGGCCCTATTGACCCCTTCCCTACCCTGTACGTACGTAGTGAATCAATATCAGTCCCTGTCGTGTGATCGTGTCCCACGAGTCACGCTTGGCGCTATCCAGTATATTTTTGTCTGTTTCATTTTTATCTCGAAATATTATTCTTTCCTTGAACCATATTGCAAAGTAAACTCACTTAATTTATGTATGACGCTAGGGACCCGGCGACATTCAGCTTCGCGAACAAGATACGAGTTAAGTACTTTACAACTTAACATACAAACTTGTGTACTGACAAAAGCTTCTGAAGTACGGTAATGTCGTAGCTCTTATTCCAAGGGGATCGCTTATGGCATATATTCAGTAATTTCCGAAAAGCGCCTTACTGATACTATAAAACTCGCCTATCGCTACTTCAAAGGCTAGGTTTGTTTAATAACTTTCGTGCTCGCTCGTAAATTGCTTCTCACCGGCCTCTCTGACGATTTAACGGCCCTTTACACAAGTAAAGTGCACTAAGACTATGAAGAAATTATGCTTTACGGCGTTGTTCACCTTTTGCGTTCATTAGTTTCCATTATGAACTCATCCAAGTTTTATACGGACAAATACCCTTCGGTATTTTTAATATAATACTGCATTATGATTTTTTTGGATTCCAAATGTAAAATCTATGATGCGATCCCATTTCGAGGTTCGGCGGTCCCGACCAGTGATTGGAATGCTCGCCGGAAACCGCATCAGGTAAAGCGATGCGATGAACCCAGACTGTGAAATAAAGCTGGGCGCACACTGCGCCTCGCTCGCTCGTCCCGCCCATATGCGCCTTGCTGCGAAAAAGGCACATTAGAATAAATTAACTCAAAATGATGACGAACCGGCGCGTCCGGTTGTGTTTTATTCGGCCGATGGTCTCGTGTAATTAATATAGGTAGACGCGCGGCTGAGTCGGCGGATGAACTTTATGTTTCGAGAGCGGAAGTGAGATTTACTGTCACGGTCCTCTTGACAACGTCGTTAGCGGCAATGACAACTTAAAATTGGAGCATCATTTGCTCAGTGTACATTTGCTAATTAAAATTGTTCTCTTAAAACCTTTCTCGGCGTCCGCTCAGCTTATCTTGATTAAGGTTTCGGGGTTGTTGATCTGAGAAGTGGGGTGTGAGCGTGGGTTCCCCCGCGCGCCCCGCGTCTCCCCGCCCGGGCCTTTATGGGCATGCTCATTCATCGGTAACTGCGCCCTTCAAGTTTTCGCGACCTTTAAGCAAGAATGGAAGCAAGGACAGATGTTTACTAAACGTTAAAATGCACTGAAAATAGTGAACACTTATTTGGCCTGCCTTTTAATCTTAGCCAAATTGTGTAAGATTTTTCTAATTAGACCATGGCAGGAGAAACTGTCAAAATAATTGTGTGAAATAAATATTTAAAAAAAGTCATTAACTTGTCTATTCTTAGTATGCGTCGATTTTTTTCTGATTTCTAAATAATTTAGAATCCTTTGTCTGATTTTCTGTTTTTCCAATATAGGATACAGTTTGATATGGTTGAGTAAATAAAAGTTTGAAGGCTTTGTTTATCTCGTTTAATTGAACTTCACAGCTAAAACCGCTATGGAGAGTTCAATGATTGACCTTCTATAGTACCAGCCGTAGGATGACCGGTCATTGTGGAGATCTTGGGGGAGGCCTTTGTACAGCAGTGAATGTTTTTCGGCACAAACTAGGAGTACCTGTAATAGAAGTTCAAATAAAAACTAGCGCCTTCTACTCGTATGTTTGTAACTAAGAAAGAACTCCCTTCTAAACGAATAATTAAAAATAAATAATCGATTCGATTTAGGTACGTGGTTCTCGAATGAATCATGAGATGAAACCCATAAACTCGAATCGCCTACAATCGATTCACACTGAATCGATTATCTATATCAATAATTGTTATTATCACGCGATTGCACAGTTCGTACCTGAAGGGATCACTAAGTATGTTTGTTTAGTACTTAATTACTTTGTATGTAATTTATATGGTTTATGTGGCGGAACTTGTGTGCACTTGGATTTAGTATTCATAGAACAAAAAGTTAATCTTCCGTTGTTAGTCATTTATGCCTTGCGAGGTAATGTGTGAAAGATTAGCTACGAAATACGACCGTGATAACGATGTAAGTCCACCTTGAAACCTTAAACTTATTGTAATTTTCTATTTATAATGTTATTTTTATTCTATTGTGACGTAGAAGGTAATAAATTTGCATAATATCAGCATTAAATTTAAATGAAAAAAAAAAACATATTTTCAACAAATGAAACACGGTTTGATACTCCACTGTGAGCAACTAAACTTTTTGACAGTTTAAAAGAAGAATTGTATCTTTAGCAAGATAACATCCAGTTTTCACAAGTTTGACTTTGAAGCATTTTAAATAATGAATTTTCTTCCTTCGTACTTCCTGCCATCGCCGAAAGAAAGAAACATGATAAATTATGAAAGCTGTGATAGAAAGATTATATTTATTGTTTAGATAAAAAGTTTCTTATGCGCAAGGGGACTGAATGCATTTTACTTTGAATTAATGATTCATTTGTACTAAAAACTAAACGATTTGCCATCTTTGAAGTAATTTGTAGATCAGTCTGTTAGGTATAGTATACTCGTAAATTAATAGCGGCGAGAGCCTTGCAATAAGTATTTATCAAAGACCGTTTACTGCATTTTTGCAAATTCGCATTTTAAACATTCAAATTATTATTCATTTGAAATATTTTTTTGCAAAGTTAAACATTGTGATTTCAATAAAAATACAATATAATTAATACTAGTTCTATAACAAAGGTGCTTAAATAATATCAGTGTAGTATCCAGCGGTTAGTTGCACCAAATATCTTACGAGATGCATACCTGCAACCGGTCAGACAAACAATTAAAATACTTTCGGCATGAGTCACCTGATCAAGTTAGAGACAACTTTATATTTCGTAAGTATATTCTTACTTGTCGAATATAATAATCATTAGTCACTCTTCTGATAAATTATTAAAGTTCTAGCTAATTTTGCTAATTAGGTACTGCTTGGCGAAATTATGTTTTAAAATTGAGCTATTTTAAATAATTTTCTATAATGTAAAACAAAGTCTTTCTGATTAGTGTATCACAACATTTTTTTTAATAGAAACTTCAATTAAGTTTTTTTTTTTTGATTTTCCTCCAACTATCTCCTGTCCTAGTTTCTAATAATATTATTAATGCAAACATTTGTGAGGATGTACGTGTATAATAAATTGTGTGTTTGTTTATAACACTTTCACGTAAAAAGTAATGAATGGATTTGCATGAAATTTGGTACACACATAGTTTATAGCCTGGATTACTATATAGGATATTTTTTATCCGGCTGCGCGAAGTAGTTCCCTCAGAATGCGGGTGGAACCGCGGGAAACGGCTAGTTTTAAATAAATAATATTTCAGGTTTAATCTAATAATACTCCATTTACAATAAGATTAGACATTTAAACGCACCCCATTTACCGTTCGTTCAAACGATTTTAGGCTCTATTGATGAGGTGACATAACAAAAAAACAGATGCAGAATATATTTGGTATTGTAAACATTATTTTGCTTTCAACACCATCCTTATCTATACGGAATAGAACTCAAAATAGTTTGAACGAACGCTAAATGGGGTGCGTTTAAATGTCTAATCTTATTGTAAATGGAGTATAGGTTTGTTCTTTTCATTTATCAAATTAATTTTCCGATCGCACAAACATTTTTTTGCAAAGAAATATAAAACAATTTATCAACACGTTTTCATACTTGTCGACAAATTAGAGCGTAAAAGTTATTAATTTCGATTTATTAATTTTCATTCCCCTTATTTTGTAATGTAAAGTCAATTGTCCAATCTAATAGTATCTGTTTAGGTTTACATATTATCTTATCTTTAAAGAAATATGGAGTGTAGTTTGCATACAATAAATAGGAACGCGATTCATCTGCCAAACGCACCGCAATAGGATGTCCATATTGCCCATGCTTTCGTCCTTATGCAAACTAAATAAGTATACGTAGTTAGATACCGTTTCTAGGAAGTTATCCTCCAGCGAAAACACGACGAATGCCGATAAAATTACGATAATATAATTAATCTTTTGGCCAAACGATCTAAAGTGCGTCACAGTCGCTTATAAACTTCCTAGTCTCACACGCTTCCGTCAATTTGAACGTGTGAGTATTAATTGGTTTATTTTCTAGATTCAATTAAATAATTGAAATCTATGCTAATCAGTACGCACAGTGAGTCGGCCCGCGATCACTTCCGCACTGGTTGCTGGCAATCGATGTAGGTTAACTGCCCAGTAAGCTGGCACGGTCCTCTAACTCTACAATGTTGTACATGTATTTGTATCGCGGCTCTTTTAGTTAAACTCTTTGTTACCCAATACTTAGTGCTAAGTAGATAATGTTTAAGACACCAACAATCTGAACTAATATTATAAATGCAAAAATATGGTAAATCGACGTTCTCAAGAAAATGACAGCCGATTGAGATAAAATTTGGTATGGAGATATACTGAAGTCTGGGGAAGGACATCCTTTAGTTTCCCGCAGTTTCCTAGATGCGGGTGAAAAAGCTAGTATACCTATAAAAAGATCTTATTTAGGTGTACACAGTTTTCTCATTTTTGACGCTGGAAAACCCTATGTACACTGAATGCGCTTTATCACATATTAACTGTTGTATTCCGATAGCTCGATTTGAGTTACAATGAAAAAGTTAGCTAAAACCTGGTAGCTGTCCGTTAATGTGATTTTTCCGTGTAATTTGCTGAACACCAAGAATTTACGAAAGCAGGAACTGGCTATTTAACGTTCAATCAACGTTTTAATATTCCATTATGACATTAGCAGCGGTAACTTCGACAGTTTTAATATACGTGATGTATGTCAGTTTATACGTAACCTGATGAGTTTGAACCTAACAGTATGCGGCGTGGTGAGACCGCTGGGCGTTCTTTTGGTATCGCATTCGTGCTGAGAAGTAGGTCGGGCGCCGTGCTGCAGTGGTGCCAAGTTGCCAAGCCGCGGTCGCCAAGAGCACCGCTCAGCTGATCGCGATACCGCACACAAAGGTCTCTGGGTTAATCGTCCGCTACCATTATACACTTAATTGTACCCATTACATGCTTACCTGCCGCACTCGCTCTTATTGAGCCGCAGTAAACGGATCATTTCACTTTAATACACGGTATTAACCCAGTCGCGAAATATAAAACTTTTACCCCGTTAACACGAACAACTTTACAGAAACCACTAAGTGCTCCAACAATAGTTTGCGATACAGAAACAGTTTCTTTGTAATGTATTTGAATTAAGCGTTGCTTTGTTGAACTTTGGAGGCGACGCTGACCTTCAGCAATTAATTATGGAAATTAAGAATAGGTAACCTAATCGGATTACATAATGAATAGTACAGGATCCCTGGTACATCTTTCATCAGTTATTACTAACAAGCTGATGTTTCGTGAGTAGGTTCCTTTTGACTAGACGCCCAACTTTTTTCTTTACAGTAATGTTGGTAAGTGGTAGCTTAATAGGGGTAACAAGGATAAAATATGTTGATTTGACGAATTTAAAAAATTTATTGCTAACCGATTTTTTCTTTGTTTATTATCAAGATAATTATCTAAATAATGTGAAAAAATATTTGTCCTACAAAATGTAAGGTTTTGTTAGGGAGTCCCCCCGCTCCAACATGTATCGTAAACAAGGTCATGAAAAATTATTACTAACCAGCTGATTTTTTTTTTATTGGTTAGCTAACATTTGCATAGTTTACCACCCACATTGTCCTACAAATTGCGTGGTATGTCATCTTGGTCCTACGCTCAAAAGTTGTCAATACCGCGGGACTTTTTTTTTTATTAGTAACTGTAGGACAAAGGTATCACGTGATAGGTTAATATATTCTTCGTCCAAATAAAACAATGTCCTACAAAAAAAAAGGTATGCTTTATTAGTCCTACAAGATTTGTAATTTTGGAGTATACAAATGAAAGGATATATGTATAAAAGGGTATAAGGACATATAAAACATTATATATAATATATAATGTATTATATATATACATACATAATATAATGTTATATATTTATATAAACATTATTTTTTATCTGATTCATCTGATAAATCTCAATCTGTCTCTGACTAGTATATAGTAATCTGTGGTGCGCATGCGTTTGTGAGCAAGGATAATAGTGTGCCTCAGCTCCAATAGCAAAATGTACAAAATAATATTATTTTTAATTTCATGAATTTAAACTATGTAACTGGAGGGCTGGAATAACGTACCACGCAATTTGTAGGACAATATGGGTGGTAAACTATGCAAATGTTAGCTAACCAATAAAAAAACCGGCCAAGTGCGTGTCGGGCCACGCGCAGTAGGGTTCCGTAGCAGGTCTTAGTTAGTCGACTATAACTCTGTAACTGGTTAAGCCTACTTAGCCCTGATAGTTTTCCTAATAAGTTGATTATATTTCATCATGAATTTATTCAAATTTCTAGGGATAGCCATTCAAAAGTTAGAGGGGAGATGCTAGTATCGAAATTTTTTTTAACTTTAAAGGTAAATATTTTGCAAACGGATTCCTAAATCGAAGTATTGTCTTGACAGACCTACTATATTTTTGAAAGACCTATACAATGATATCCCACACGATGGGAAACATGAGAAAAAAATATTCATCCCCACTTTACGTGTAATGGGAGCTACCTTATAAAAAATATTTTACATAATTTTATTTCACCACTTTGTCGATGTAACTAATATACATATCTTTACCAAATTTCAGCTTTCTAGTACCAAGAACCTCTGAGCTATGCCGCGGACAGACAGACAGACAGACGGACAGACAGACAGACGGGCATGGCGAAACTATAAGGGTTCCTTGTCGGACTACGGAACCCTAAAAATCAGCTGGTTAGTAATTATTTTTCATGATCTTATTTATGATACATGTTGGAGAGGGGGGACTGCCTAACAAAACCTTATATTTTGTAGGACAAATATTTTTTCACGTTATTTAGATAATTATCTCGATAATTAACAAAAAAATTATCGGTTAGTAATAATTTTTTTTCATTCGTCAAATCAACACATTTCATCCCTATTATCTTAGTTATAAACCACAATCGAGAACTTTCGTACAAGAATTTGTTGGGCGTCTCATTGAAACGAAGCTATTCTCGAACATTCAGCTTGATAGTAATTATTTTGACATTAAGTATAAGTACTACAACTTTTGAGCGTAGGACCAAGATGACCTACCACGCAATTTGTAGGACAATGTGGGTGGTAAACTATGCAAATGTTAGCTAACCAATAAAAAAAAAATCAGCTGGTTAGTAATGATTTTTCATGACCTTGTTTACGATACATGTTGGAGCGGGGGGACTCCCTAACAAAACCTTACATTTTGTAGGACAAATATTTTTTCACATTATTTAGATAATTATCTTGATAATAAACAAAGAAAAAATCGGTTAGTAATAATTTTTTTTCATTCGTCAAATCAACATATTTTATCCTTGTTACCCCTATTAAGCTACCACTTACCAACATTACTGTAAAGAAAAAAGTTGGGCGTCTAGTCAAAAGGAACCTACTCACGAAACATCAGCTTGTTAGTAATAACTGATGAAAGATGTACCAGGGATCCTGTACTAGAAACAATGGTATGAATTATAACTTTCTCGTATTATTTATTGGTCCCTGGGAAGCCCCAATTAAGTCTGAATCCACCGAATTAAACGTAGCGACCAGCTGCGCGAGATAGCAAATAAGCGACCGCTGCAGGGACAGGAGGGATCTTGTGAAAATATCGCCATGGCCCGGCCGACGGGTGTGGGCGGGCTCAGTGCCGAGGGGATGAGATGATTGATAGCGGCGGCCTCAGACCATACCGCCGACTGCGGGAACAACTACATGCAACCTCCGAGGATACATATCTTAATAACACATGAATTTAAAAACAATATTTTTCATTACATAATAACAGCTGCTATAATCAGATCTCTCAATAGACTTTAAATTACAATTTACCGCTCACTAGAGAGCTGCGGGCGCGAGTAACGCCCGCCTCCAATACGAAATTATTATCATTGTTATTACTTAGAAACTGTAGACCTAACTCAACAAATTATGACTGCATTGATAACGTTGTTTTAAATTGTAATTGCAGAAGTAATTGTGAAAGTGTAAGTAATAATTAATGCGTAAAAGATGACTGGTTATCACGGAAATCCTATAAATGGTAGGACAAATAAGTTGAAGCGGTTACACGATACGTAAACGTCAACTTCAAAACAAGCTTGTCTCAATTAGAAACGCCGTGGCGATAGACAATCATGGTGACAGAAATTTCGAAATTTGAAGAGTCTGAAGTCTTCGAACTAGATCAGAATTCAGGCTGAATATGTTACTCTAATTGACACGGGTTATGGCTTTTTGTAGCTTAATAATAAGAAGCTTAATCTCTTATGAAGACCTCTTGATTCAAGACAGCTTATGTTGCGCAGGCCTGTCCTATCATCGGATCTCGGAGAAAAAATACCGATACAGAATCAGATTGAAGGCCACAGACTCACATTACGAAAAATAAAGAGTAATGTGAGAGTATAACAATGAAAAACAACGACTGTGAAAATAAAATTATTTCTTTATGGAAAGACTTTATTAATATAAAGGATTTGCAGGGAATTAGAAAATACTGAACATTATTCTGCACTTAATCTATAGATATTTGATGTATGTGTCTATGACTTGTTTTTTAGGGATGGGAAACCACCAAATGATCCCCCCGAAGTGGGCGGAGCGTGAGGAAGTGTCAGACTCTTACTGACTAAAACCCATCCATGTTCCTTCCTCAGCCCTTTGTCTTCCGGGGGCGCGGCATCTCTTTCGAACGTCCCGCAGCCCCGGCACGTTCCAGGGCTGCGGTAACTCAAAAAATCTCCCAGATATACTTGAGAGAATATTGTGTCGTGAGAAACGTTTTATCATTCCATAGCAAGATAGTGACCGTGTTATGATTCACATTATGATATTAATATTTATAGTTATTTATATCTCTATACTGATACTACATACAGACGCGCATTTTTTTGTGAATGATAAAAATAACAAGACATGAAGAATACGTGTCTTTCAAAACTTGATAGGTCTATCTTTGCAAACTGAAAGTTACCTATTATTTAGATTGATATGTAGTTAAGTGGTACACTTATGATTATTAGTCAACTAGCCGTCGCCCGCGGTTTCACCTAGGTTTAGCCTAAACCTTCTCCAGGGTCCCTTCTATCTCTGTACTAAATGTCATCCAAATCGGCCCAGCGGTTCATGCGTGATGCCGTGACCAAGGGAAATAGGGATTCATTTTCATATATATAGATAGATAGATAGATATAGAAAGATTTTAATCCCCTAATAATAATATTGTTATGATCTAGCTAGTCCCTAGTTGTCCTCCCCAGTGACGCCCTAAGCCGAGGTTCGTTCCCCACTAGGGGAAGCCCTTAGCGCGCTGTCACTTAGTTTTAAATTTAGTTTTAAGCCTTGGCTGGAGGCCTTAATTTAATTAATTAAATTAGGACCCCACCACATTGTCCGGTTAAGCAGGTCGAATGCTGTTAGAAGCATTATTCTCATATTCATTCTCTCATTCTCATATGCCTTGCTAGTTGTGCTTACATATTTTTTATCAAGGCCTTATTTAATGCAATATTTCACACAAAAATTTATTGACATTAGCCTTGTTAGAAGTTTCAGTTAAAAATACGCTTGCTGAATGCAAAGCAGCTGCAAAAATGCAATTTCAACTAATCGTAATGCTTACTAAAAATATGTTTAATGCCGTTAATGTTATGCTTACAAGTTCAAGTTAATGTTCAAAGTTGCTGCAACGTGATTACGTTAACTATGTATTAGTAGTAAATATAACTCAAAAACGGACGGTTTAGTTAGTTAATAACATGCATGTTTTACGACTCGGTTTAACTATTGTGGTTTTTCTTGTTATGTTTTAACGACGAACGTAGATTATTTTCATTTCGCCGCTTGCGTTCTGTTTTAACTAGTAACTATTTTGTTGTTTTAACAATATTGTGTTACGTGGAGTTAAATGTTTGTAGTAAAATATAACGCGGGTTTTAGTAGCGTTGAATTTTTTAAATTCGATGGAAAGGATGTTGTCCAGCTTGTTTTTTTTTAATATTTTTAACATTTTATGCAAACCGTATTTGAATAAATACTTTTTAATTTAAAGATTCTTGATATTATTTTCCCGCGATGTTTTATGCTTCTTCATAAACTTCAAAATAAAATTGAAATGTTGCATCGATTTTTGTAATTTTCTTAGTTTATTTTGAATACTTTTAAACGCAACTAGCCTTGAATAGGGTGAACTGAAGAAAGAAAGTATTTACAAAATCCACTAGAAATTGTTTTATTGGTAGCTAAACTTAAACGAACCCCTCCAACACTTGAAAGACCATTAATTCATATTTAATATACACTGGTAGCCCACTTTTGTTTTAATAAGTCATTGCACGCTAAAGTGTAGGCGGTCAACATGAACCATATTGCACTTAGCGCAATGATTATCATTGCAATCATTGACAGACAGACAAACAGATTATCTTATCAACCTAATATTTGATTTCATTCACTTCGTTATCACAATCTTATCTCCCTCATTAAATATTAACCACTTCCAAATAACATTATTGTTACAATGAACTTTCATAAAATACTTTCCAGTTTCAGTTATTAATGTTTTGGTTTCATTTGAGCCTGGGAACGGAATGACTCGATATTTTATTGCCAATCAAATAATGTTCGACTTTCAAAGGTAAACATGTCCTTATTGCCAGGTAAACGGTATCAGTAAAAGCTATCGCCACTCATTCTCAAACAACTTTCTCGGTCGACTTTTAACGAATCGAGTCGTAAATCGAATGAGTGAAAATGGAGTGTTCAGTCATTCATAAATTTGGAACAATGTGGGTATGTGAAGATATTGTGTTACTATGTAACTATAGATGTTAGGGAGGAAGTTTTTATTTGTTCACAATGGAAGGGCTAGCGGGTAGCGTCCCTTGAGCCCCCAGCTCGCATCCGCTCGGGTGCGATGAACCCGCCCGGCATTGTTACCACCTCATAATTACCTTATTAACGAACCAGCACACTCGGTTACTGAGTTTTACCTGTCGTAGGTACCCTGTATTGATTGACGCATTGCTGTATGCAGATCAATGTTGGTATTAACTCTTGCTAGACTGCAAGATGACTTGATCATCATGTAGGGCGTAGGGTGTTCCTACTTCCCTGTGAGCATTTCTCTGTATCAATCTGGCACCTCCAAAATGATTTCCTTCTAGCACAAAATGTGACAAAAGCTATACTAAACTATATTAATTTACTAGCTAAAAAATAATATACAAATCATTGAAAAAATAAGGTTCAATTGAAGGCAATAATAATGAACATAAAATTACAAATTACTGCTAAGAATTATATTTATTTAACCGTTTTCCGTCTAAAAAGTAGAATGGTTTATAAAATAAATCGACCAACCATTCGAGAGAGTGGATGAATTAATGGACGGCGCGTCATAATATCCTTCGCAATATTTATCAAGGTCTAGCCTTATAATACCTAGCAACTACCATTAAAAATGTTCTCGTAAGAAATATTTACTTGCGCTGTTGCGCTAACTGAACTAACAGAATATTTATTGTTGTACTATGCTAAATAAGTAGACAAGGCTACCGATTGCAGAATGCAGAGTAGCAAAAAAAGCAAACAATTCATGTTCAGTTTTCAATTTCAAACATTAACTATTACACTGACACTTCAACACTGCTGAAAAATAACAAGTCTTCACCTGCCGTCCGATTTTTTTCCGAAATAATCATAAGTTATTGACTTAATTATTATAGAATTTTCAGCAATTATTTGCTTTAAGGATAACTGGTTTTAATTCACGTATTTCGTATTTGAATGAAGATTTTTTGCTAATCATAATGTCTTTATTATTTCAATACTAATGTCCATTTTTTTGTTACAGGTAAGATCGCGTTTTGGATCACATTTCATCCATAATAAGTCGTCCATTCGTGAGTTTAATTGCAAACCTATTAATCGATTAACATCACTAAACTATTTTTATTTATGCATCGTTTCATTCAGTCATTCGACATAACGGCACGTATCGAGTAGAAAAATAATTAAATGATTATCATGTCTTAAGGTGATTAGAGCAGCGTTGATTTCTGAGATATTTATCGATATTTTTTTTTCTTTTTCATCAATCGATTTCAAATAACGTTCAAAAGAATGGCTCACACTCGCAACATTATTTTATCGTTTAACGCATTCGAGGTGCGTTGTTGCACTCGAAAATACTGGTTCCCTTGAGGGCGGCACAGGTGGTGTGGTGAGGGAAGAGAAAATGGCCGTGACAGCTGGCACGCGAACACCTGCCCATCTGCCACCGCTCCTATGAATCGTTATTACTTATATCCTGTCGGCTGAACGGAATAGACGTATATTGCGCGGTTGCACGATTATGCTAGTACTTAGGTGCAGTCCTGGCTTAATCAAGGTGGAATAAATGTTAATGTTTTTATTAAATTGATATAGTGTTCTTATCGTTTGCGATTCAGCTCATCTCTTGTTCATTATGAATCTTGGGTGTTTTAATAGTTTGCGCCTTTGTTACGTCAGTCTGGTATCGATTAGTTCTAAAGGATTTTGTTGTTGTGAAACTAGGAATACTTTTCATAAACTATAACTTTATGATAGTTCTTGAAAAATATACATTGATGCCATCGCCATAAATTTAATGCAGCTCTAAAATATAAGACTTTAGCTGCGAAGAATTTCCGCTTGCATAACCCTAACGGGAACAAAACGCAGAAGTTAAGTTGCTAACATTCCGGTGGTAAGACCTTTTCGGAGAACATCGTAGTTCGTAAACAGCTCATAAGCGGCCAAGACAAAGGAACGTATACACCGCATCTGTCAACACGAACGGATTTTTCTGAGCTCTCAATTTTCTTACATTTGCTTTGGCTCATCCATTCGTATTCACATTCCTGCAAATATGAATCCACTTTGGCCAAATCGATGCGTCAACTTGTGTGATCAGTGATCAAGCTCAAACAAACATCCTCCGCTGCAAACAAAAACGCATCATGCAATTAACGGTCCAACAAAAATAACGAAACGCTGCGCTCCGGCGTGTAAACGGGCTTCAGAGCTCTGATGGATAACGTGTATATGCATATATAGGGATTTATTCATTATAATATATATCGATACTGTTCTCATTATTGGCAATGGAGTAATATATAGGTATCGATACCCAAGTGTTAACGATTATTTTCTAACCAATTCAATTTTTAAGTACAATAAAACTATTTTACCTCATTGTCAAAGTCGTATAAATTCGTCACCTGAATAGCATTTTGTAAAAAAAAGACTTGAAGTTCCTCTCTGAGCTGGCTTTTATACCACAGCTGGACACTAGGATCGAGTGTTGGCATTAATTTATCTATACTTAACGAGTATTGCTGGATAAGTATCTAGTAAAATTATTCTAAGGTATCGATTTTTATCGGTTTCCTTCCCTAAGAACGAGGTTTACATTATTTTTGCATTAACATGGAATTTAATGCCATGTTCAGTGACTCTTACGATCATTGGTGATATTGTGCAGGCCTAATGGTGTACCATTTATGCCATCTACTTTATGTTTATATACGGCTGTTAATTGTTTTAATGTAGTGCTACGTACATTCTTGATTATCTGTTATTGCTTATGAAATGCCTATTATGGGACTAACCAGCTTAAAATGTAGTGGTTATTTCGAAATTGACTAGAAATTTAGTTTAGAAGTGCAAATAACCTAGTTTAACACCATCTAAATAAGTGCTGTTTGAAGATACAAGCTCTAATGCTCACTAACTGTATCATAGATTTCGGTTACAGTAGCGCAAACATCCGTCCGAGTCATTTTCATTATCAATGTTAAATCAGTTAAATCAATCGGCTCATATTTTGTAGCAGTTATTTCGCGATGCTAACTATCCCACAAACATATTATCTATGTATATCTGGCTCGCTGTTCACACGGAGGCTTACGGCCACCCACACCACAATCGGGATTTGCGAATTTGCCTACATTACCTCCGATACCTCTTGGCCGAGCTCCATTTACTTTGATCCGTCTTATCAACCAAATCTATGGCTTATGGCATCCAAGTTAAGACTCAGTTTTAAACACTCATCAGAGAATAAGGATGAAATAGACATGTAGCGGTACCGACTGTTTCCCCAGTGAAATGTGTTATTTAAGTACAGGTTTGCGTGCCGAGGAAATATCATATCGTCTAAATATTGGTATTGCTATCGTTTTGCAAACGCATTATACAAGTTACTCAATTTTCGAAGGATTTAACGAGATTTTTTAATGGGAATTTTAGTGTTGAACTACAAGTTTGCCAGACGTGTTATCGATTTTATTCCCATCAAGTTTACTATCATGAAATGCAATACCCATTCGGTGCCATGTCGCTCGAGGCACGGTTGCCGACACTACAGTTTGGTGACTCATTCTCACGCCGAAACTATAACGAGCATGTTAACCTGACTCATAATAGACCTATTTCAACTAAGTCGACAAAACAACCAAACATATTAACGGACAGAATATTTTTGTCATTCACTAGTGTTGGTTTTTTTTTATATTATTTTTGTGATGTGTATTACGAAGATTGAGTCTTTAGGTACGAATTAATATTCTAATATCTCGTTATTACATTAACTAAATACATATGTGAATATTTCCATGTATTTCAGAGTTTAAATGTTACAATACACATGCATGTATGGGTAGGTTACATGTTCCGTTTGTTAAGTGTTGCTAATATTACTGTTCCTCGGGTACGTGTTACATTCCCGCTAGTCAAGTTTTTATCGATATATATGTGGAATCATAACCACGACTATTGTGTTGAGATATGTAGGAATCTTAAGTTAGATCAAGCATGTACGGAACCCGCAGCTTGCGATCCATCTTGGCAGTGTTGAGTTTTTGCCGCGCATATAACGGTAAATTTTAAATTCGTGCGATTTTCCATGTGACAGAGTTTCAATTTTCCACCTAACTTGCTATTTTGATATTCCGACGGAGATATGACCTACGAAACCGCAAAGTATCCAAGGTGATTACATTCTAATGGTTCTTCAGGTAATTTGTTCTTCAGGGTTTTATATAGGTTTTTTAGACGCATCCATTCCATAGTCTGACGAATTTTTAAATGCCTTACCTTGTTCAATAAAAAGTGTTTTTTTTTTTCGCGGATATTGGAACAATTAAAACTCGCAGTGGTCACTCACTTTCCGGTAACCTCCAGAGACTTGAAGATAGCAAGAAATAGTCGCAGTAAGATTTTTTGCTGCGTTTTATTGGCGCTGACCCGTTACTTCGTTAGCGGAACAGTACTAATTTGTTTAAAAGTATCATGCTGATACTAGTTGAACTTGAAACTAACTACCTGGTTAAAGAAATAATAACAGCTGGTAAAAAACGTCTATTACATTAACAGATGATGAGTTCTAAACAGAGTAAAAAAAACTGTATGCAATGCGGAATAACTAATGCAAAAATACGAGAGACCGTTTCTGCCCAAACAGGTACGGAATTAATTATCGAGTCCGAACTGTTAATAAATGATAATTATTACCTCTGTCTCGGGAGGTTGTCTGTTTCCCATATTTTGTTATTGCGATATTGTCAGATATCGTAATTAAGAACCTATTTCAGTACATTTACTGCATAACCAGTGGAATCTAATTGATATCGTTGCGAGTCAAACAGATGTTTTCAGTGTTCGGTTACATTTCGTATCTCGATCTTATTAATGGCTACTTCTGCGTGAAACATTGCTCAATGTTTTGCAAAACATCATTCTTGAGTTCTTTATTGTGAAATGTGTTTTTTTCGGCATACACTTTTTGGTTTTCACAGAGCCTTTTTAATCACAAAAAACTTTCATTTTTATAGAAAACTAGCTTTCCGCGGCTTCGCTCGCGTGGACATTTTTTTACACCTTGGGTTACATTATTCAAGTTTTAGTAGGGATCCCTAATTATTTCTGGAAATAAATATAGGCTATGACACTTCGTAAAGATGTAGCTTTCTAACTGTGAAAGAATTTTTAAATTAATCGGTCCTGTAGTTTTTGAGTTAAAACCCTACAAACAAACAAACAAATCTTTCCTTTTTGTAATATTACTATAGATTAACAATGAATATATATATACATTTCTTTCTGATTCAAAGCCTTTGCTTTATAAAAAAAATTGTTCATAGATATATTTTGTAATTTTACATAACAAGATAATGCATAAAGTAAAAAATCTCGGAATCCTTACTATTTATTATGAATATGAAAGTAAATTGCGATGAAATTTGCTACGGAGATAGATTAGAACTTGGGGAAAGACTTTTTATGCACGAAGGTCCTCAGAATGCGTGTGAAAACGCGATAAACAGCTAGTAAGTAATACACGTCAATAAATATTTTTATATTCAAACATATAAGTATTACTTCCTACACAGATTAAAAGTAAATATTCCATCTGAGAGGTGTAATTAAATGTCTAGGTAGGTATTTTTACATACCCACTCGAATGATGTGACATTGAGTGCTAATAAACCCACATAAACTTGTCACGGCTAGTTTTATGTTCATTAAGATTTATAAGTCCCCAGTGATTTGCATTATCACACTCCAAAGCTGTCTGTGATGTAATATAACGATTAACGATTGTAACAACTTTATAGTTCTTTAAACAATCTCTTTGACTTCCGACCTCTTAGGACCAAAAATTTAAAACTCGAATCGCGATAAATTTCTAAAAGAATACCGTATTTATAAAAGTCTCTTGTAATAATTAAAGCGTGTCCGGTGTGGGTTTGCCCCTTAATCTTTTCTCTTAATTACATCGCTCTGTTTTTATATCGCTCTGGTACTTTGCCCGCGTAAGCCATTCACGATAAAGCGGACATTTTGCGTTGGAGGAAAAATATACCAATGTTTTCTTGGTCCTTTTGTCCGCATAGTATATTTTTGTCTTTTAAATAGACTAGTTATTAGGTTATTAATATAGATTCCTTTTAGCTGGGGTGATAATGATAAAACAATTTAATTTCAAGGCTAGAATTTTTTATTTCTTCATTAAAATGGTAGGGTTTGCCAAAGTCATTTGTGGAAATGTCATTGGGGTAGTTTGTAAATATTTTTCTTCCTTAATTAAATTTTAAGTCATACATAACATTTAAGAGGCTACTAATGTTTTAGTAATGGAAAATAAGTAGATTTTATATACATAACTGTATGTTTGGTAATCAGAAACAAATAACACATTCATGCCCACAGATATAGATTAAATGTGCGTAAACGAAATATGTTTTGACAAAGTTAAATTATTTAATTAAGTACTACTTTATTATTAAACATCGTCAATTAAATACTTGATAATAGTAATTATATGCCTAATTAATGGCCTAGTTCCTATTTGGCATAAGGCATTAAGTCTATTTAAAGTTCACGATAATATTTAATAACAGAACATGCGGCCGAATGCTGTAACCCCTACCCTTATTTTGGTCGCTAATCCTGCTGTAATGGCGTTCCCCATCGTTTTACATGGAAATGGAAATTCTCGTTTATGTGCACATTTTAACGATAATCTACTTTCGGACAGCGAGCGTAGTGAGATCCGGATCACCGAATTTATTCATCGATTTCCCCCATTAGGCTGGCGTTGCGTCGCGGCCGGTTGGATGGCGGCTGGCGCCGAGGTTGCAAATTTCACGGCGCCCCTGCCTCGCTCCTCGTGGCTTGTTTGCGAAAATGTCACGTCGCTGAGTGTCCCCCTCCCCCCATACCTTCTCCCGCACTCCCCAGCGAGCTCGACGACCGCGACGTGTTCTTCTGTTGGTAACTTGACTCCGCTTTGTGAGTCGAGACGCGCGGTGGCTGAATACGTGCACCACAAACTTATAGGTAGTTCGACTGCTCCCAACATTTCTATTGGTGTTCTACACATAAACAAAAGATCACGGTTCCGACGTTACGCAGCCGTAAACTTATAAAACGATAACTTTATAGATGGTCTGTATTTTTCTCATCTACTTTCAATATCTTCGCTGTTATAGCTTTATAAAATGATTTTTTTATGTCAAGACCCGGCTTCCATTAAAATCGCTGCATGGTCAAGGAAGTTGATGAATTTTAAAGATAAAAAGCTGATTACAAAACTAATTCTCAAGGTAATTAAAGTTGTTTGTGACATTGTTTAACCAAATTAATTGGACTATCCTTTGATTTGCAAGATCGTGTGGTAATAATACTTATAAATCTAATGTAGGTTTATTTGAAACTCGGAACAGTAAAAGCATGTATATCACCCCAAACTTAGTACCTATAAAGCGTCACCCTAAAAGCCATCGAGCGAAGGCAGTCATGTCACTCAAAGCCCCCAAATTCCTCACACAGTGATATTTCCGAAAGAGGGGTTCGCCATGAAAGACGTCGCCTTCGGCTTCTGCTATTTTATTTGAGGATTTCTACCCTTGGGAAATACAGGCGACTGCTCGCGATGCGTGGCTACTGAAACTTTCATCCTTTCTTTACATTTTCGTGTTTTATAAATGTTTTAAATACTTTTTTGCGTCGGTATCGATTGACATAACGTCCAGCACGTTTGGAATTAATCTGTTTAGGTCGACATGCTTGGATTAACACACAATGGCAGCTCGGGCACGTTTGCGTGTGTAAACGATGAAATATTAGTTAAGTACTCATTGGATAGGACAGCGTGGTTATCGAATGGCCGTGGTCAGTACGCGCATGCTCCACATTAATACCCATTGAAATTTTAAGCTTGTTAGTTGGCCCAAAAACTCTGCTATTCTTTTGTGGCAACTAGGCCTAAGCTTCCTTTGGACCGTTCGATACCAAAGGGCGCCCGTGCGGACTCCCGACCCTCATCGAAAACTGCTCTATCTCTGACGGGCAGCGGCTTGCGGATTATCAAAGTTAAAACAAGCTTCCTTCCGCATTACTTTGATCATGTCAAGGTTTCGCGAAACCGATAACGTTTCTGTAGATTTCCATTATTTTTTGTTTAATTTTTTAACCAGTTGATAGAATTATGAGAAGTTACGCGAATGAGTTCAGAGCAATCTCTTAGTGTAGCCACGCACGTAGGGATATCTAAATGTCCATCCAAATATACTACCTACAATGCAGGGTTCGGGTTTTCTATTTTTGAACTTAGTAACGTACTCTCACGCGTGTCTTATCTACCGCACCCGAATAGCAGCAGAGCGAATCGATTACATTTTATAATTTACGTCTGTTTAGTTTTTGTTAATGTCATGATTGTCTGTTACGATATAACGATGGTTAAATGTAAAAATATCGAAGGGGAATAACGGCGTTCGTTTGTTAGATTATTACAGTCAGGCGTGGCGAACGGAGCCGAGGGGCGTTCATAAGCGCGATACGCTCCGGTTCCTTATCTCGATGTGCAATTCTTTGTTTGCTGTGTACGCAATTTCCCAAACGGCGTCGAGTCGGGCGGGGAGATAAACCGCACAAGGCCTAGCCTCGCTTGGAGATGGCAGATATCTTGTGCGTAGTTCGCAGCCTTGCCGCCTCTCCGTCGAGCCAGCAATATTTCTTCCAGGCGTGTCGCCTCGCCTTCTTCGGTCGCCGCGACGCCCGCCTCCACTGAAATATGATTTGGATTATGAAATATGACGGCAACATTCCCCGGATAGGCGTTTACCAATTTATTCGCAGTTACGGCAAAGAGTAGTGTGAAATTTTTGATGCTAAATATTTTGTTACAACAACATTCTTCACGCTTTTTTGCTTGTAATTATATCTATCAGTGACTTCCAGTTGGCTATGCGTAGCCAACTGTCAGTGATAGAATATTTTTTCTATAGGCAACATTGTGCAGGCTAGTCGCGACTCGCAGGTGTGCGGGTGTGGTGACCAGAACGGCAGGTGCGCTTCGTCCTCGTCCGCACTGAACTGTTTGCTCTGTTTATTTTTCAATTCTCGTTGTTTGCCCATTCGCTTATCTACAGTTTTATACCTCCGTTATTAACCGAGTTACTCTCTACCATAATTAAACTAATTTGTTCGCAAACGGCGACTGAACTTTTGCGTACAAATTGCCTTACTTTATACGGAGACGCGCCTGGTAATACATTATTAGTTAATTAGATATCGGATTTCTTTCTCTAAAATAATCTTATTGTGACTTGAGTTGCCGACGACGTTCGAATAGACGTACATTATTAATTATATGTTTAAAATGTATACAATCGTATAGATAAATTGTAAGGTAAGTAGGTACTTTAGTAATGGCGTGTTGCGTTGGTCTGATTGTATATGCAAATGCATCTACGGTTCAAAGGAATCATGGTGCGTGCGCCGCGGTTCGATGGGAATCGTCGCGCGCGGTACACTGTAAAGTATCGTCACAGCAATAACGTTCGCTTTTACCAGATAGGTACCACACTGCTGGACATGGAAATGCTATTAGCTAGCTAAATGGTTAGTTCTTGAAAAAAAAAGCAGTCGTCGACCTCGACATCTGTTCTTATTTGTGAAGGCATTTCGATGACATAAAACTTAGCTCCATTAAAAAATGTTGGCTACTATTTTTGTTAATTACAAACTGCCAAATACCAATACTTGTTTCTAATTAATTTATTCCAGATATAAGTTAGTCTATAGTTTGTACGAGACCAATGAACCGATGACCTTTCAAGAATATGTGTTATTTTTTCCTTGCCGATTAATTCGGAGTGTGTAGTAGTACCACCCACGCGTTACAATAATGTTTAGGTTCTAAATTGTATTGTTTGGCAGCCGTTTTATCTAAACCATCTATCCGCCATATGCAAACCAGCTGGTTAACCTAAATATCTAACAATAAGTTACTTGGTACCTCACTAACGCGAATGTCGACGCCCGGTAGCTGTTGACCCCGTTGTTGATCACAATGATGACGAAATTTATCGTTACCAAGCAAATTAAATGACCGTGACCGGTTTGAAAACCTATCACTTAGATAATACATATTCGAAACAAATGTCAGACAAGTTATGCCAAGATTGCGTCGAGTTATTAAATGTCCAAGTGGGCTACGCTACCATTGATTGATAGCGCAATATGTCACGAGAAGTTTGCTGGCTTTCCACATAATTGGTAACTAGATCAGAATGATTAATTCAGTGTGAAGTCGCGATTTGCGTTGGAGTTGAATAAATATTAATGCGACCTATTCTGTTTGGTGCCGTATTCATGTAGTCGCGACTTGGTGAGCGTGGGAGCGTTACTATGATTTGTTTACACCGGTCGAGTTGGTGCGATCAGCTGGGCGCGTGACGTGAGCGGGCGTGCGCCGGCGCGGGCGGCCGAGCGTCATTGTGATTGTGACGCGTAAGTAGGTACGTCTTGCCCACTACGGCGTTTGTCAATCATAATCGCAATCGGTGGCGTTCAACGCTCTGTAGCTACATTGTTTTACGTAGTATGTAGGTATATCGTAGTTCATGGCAATGTTTATTATCATGTTTCTAATTACTTCAGTATCTTTTCATTGGTTTAACCGATCTGATGTGTGGTTAAGTTCTAAAGAGTGTAAATTTTGTTATTTTGACCGTACCGTGCTTGTTTGTCACTGTCCTTTAGCTTGTAAGCACATCCTTATAAGCTGTATGGTTAATGATTTCTCAAATTATTAATAACCGTACAGAATCTCGACCCTCATAGCTACCTACCTACCTACATAATGTATTAAATCATGTTGTAGAAGTCGTCCTTAGTTAGCAAGGCAATTGTAACCGCACTCGTCATATCGGGTTTCTGGCTGACTCCTAGACCGTGAGGATTCATATTAACCCGTATTAAATAGAAGGTGATCATGAAATTATATATTAAACCTGTGGGATCTGTGTATTGTAGATAGGCAACAGAATATTCTACAAATATTAAAGGAATTATTTAAGCAGAGTTGGTCTTTTGGCACGAATAAAATATTGGTCCTTATGACCTAAAACTTGAACTAAAGAAGTAAATAAAATATCCAACGCGTTTATTTTTATCTGATTATTAATTTATTTACTTGTAACAGTTCCTGTTCCAAATAAATACAGATAAGCTTACCTTATCAATGGCTAATAGCGACCTATTTTTATTTGAAACTTGTTGGATACTTCAGGCACTCTTAATTCCGAAATTACTGCGAATTTTACCTATCAGCCAAATATTTCAGTTTAGCAAAGAAATTCCTTGAGGCGAATTCCGAAGTTCCGAATTCAGTTTCAGAAATTCGTCCGTACCCCAATATTGTTATTATTGAAACACAAAAGACCAGTTCCTTTGTTTCGTACGCATTCAGAGAGCACCATTAACGGATCTATCTTTCGGATGATATTACGTAGTTCTTATCGTATTTACCAACGATATGTCTTGTTGCGTAGTTACTGATAGTGACGTATTTCAGTGAAATTCGTAGGGAAACAACATTATAACAAAGAAATAGCAAAATTGTTTGATGGATTGGTGTAGGTGAGCTACCGAATGTAGTGTTTTTAGAGAACATTTCTGGAATCTGGATCCTGGTGTGCCGGTTGTAGTGCAGGTATAAAATTTGAAAACCTTTATTAGAAGCCAGTGCGACTGTGTTATGTAACCATAATCTTCTAAAAGGACTTAGTTATTAATATATTCATTTATAATATACAAAACCATCTGGGCACATAAAAGCATCTAATTAAATTTCAAATTGTGTCAGACTTCAGTTTGTGGTATATCTCGAAGCTCGTATCAAAAGTAATAATTACAAGCTAATGGTGATAAAGCTCCCTGATGCATATTTTCCTTCACACTTTTATTTAGCAGTAGGTACCTACACTCCAAAAAAACCCATTCAAACTTTCAGTGACTTAACGTTTTTAATCCATCGTCAGACTTTTAATTACCAGTCCGGCTTCCTAATTTATATCTGCATTAGTGTTCGTGCTTCGCGACATTTTCTACGATAACAAGCTGGAACATGGATTAAATCCTAATGTTTGTTAACATTAAACAGTTGACAGGTCCCGTTTTATAATTAGAACAGCTTCTGTTAATATTTACATAATATATGAAGAGATTTATGAGTGTGAAGCGACAACGTCCCTCCGCCCCGGGCTTACCGTCTGAAACTCGTGAATAGGGTATGTATGTACCTAGTTATAACGTTCGCTGTGGTAAACCCATTTCTAGCACAAGATATTTTGATTACAGTGAAGATTTCACAGCTAAATTAAGTACGCTCTATACCTTGTCATCTATGTATCACGAGGTATGTCTGAAATTATGACTGGACATTTCATCAGTTTCTTATGACGGAGATGGTGATTTTGCTAATTGGATTTCAAAGACCAATAAAAAACAAAGAGGTTTAATATAATTATTTGATAAGTAAATAAGTCCACATTTCCTTAAAATTACGCAAAAATGTATAAAGAAAATGAAAAACAAAAACTCATTCGATAATATTAAATTCTATCGGTCCTTTTTACCATGCGATTTATAGCAAAAAAATAATTTGTACCAATGTTCTTTTTGAACTTCTCCAATTTTGCCTATGCTTATATTTCCACCAATTTTGCCTATGCTTATTTGCTTATATTCCATCCAAATGGTAGGTTCATATACAAATATTGGATAAGAAGACATCATCGATGGTATTATGAACAAGTAACTTATGCATGCCCCATATTCCGTACCATCGCTGTATGAGCTTCTCACAGTTCCCTCAGTATCGTCACTTAAGCGTCTTATGTTGGCGTGAAACTTTCGCCTCTCAAGATTAGCCGTTACGAACAGACAGGCGGGTTCTGGGGAGAATACTGGTAGCGATTAGTCGATTACTTTTTGCCACCCCCGTACTCAGCGGAAACCGAACACGTTCTATAAGAAATTTTATATCGCAGCTTTTTAAATTTTTTGGCGGTTGCTTAGGTCCATTTTTGTACACAATATTTTAGAAACTGAGTATACACTGTAGCATTTTTAAGCTAACGGTTACTTTTTTTATTTATCAGGACTTATAAAAGGTGTGAGCTATGTACAGCAGTAAAATATTGGCCCATTAGCGAGGTAACTATCGGAATGACAGCTGAGAATCGATTTGATACAATTTAAAATTGAATGCAAACCTATCAATCAGGTTTTAGAGGATTCAATGTTACCCCGAAACAAAACGAGAATACACTATTGGATTGATTTGACGATTTTATCTTAAAATATATTACTCGGTTGTGATGAAAACTCTATAGTGTTAGCCGACTTTTGCTGCAAACCCCACTATCTTCATGTCTGTCCTATCATCTTTATTGGTTGTAACTACTGCTATCTTCGCCATTAAATATCCACTGAACATCGATATCACATCCATACGGCCCACGCGTTAAATCTTACACGTGGCAATCTAGCGTGCAACTATGTATCGGTAACCAGATACATTCCTGTTGAACCTTGGTCTCCAATCACAACATATGTGTTTGTGCGCGTTACCATGCAATACCTCTACATGTAACACACTAGTTTACTTCAGAAATTACATAGATATTGCAGTTCTTACAGACTTCCAAATCCTGTATACCTTCTGAGGCCTGTTTGTTACCTTAAAGGATAAAGGAGAAGAAATATACGAGGGGCTGTAGCCTGGCTACGTGCGTAATGGCGGTTGGCTCGAATCGAATCGGGAAGCCCCACGTAGAGGTAGAACGAGGGTGTTTTACTCCCGCACGCCAATTGCAGCTGAAGTATGGAGAAAGGTAACGCCCAGACATTTGAAACATAATTCATCCCTTAGATACAACCAAAGGACCAGAGCCAAAGGACCAGAAAGCGAATTTATAGAAACTTTAAAATTCTTTCTCAGTATCGTGTTGCTTGAAGCTAACATTGGTTTACAAAATCACAACCGAGTTTATGTTAGCAATAAACAAACAAAGTTTAACAATATGAACTGGAACTATTCTCGCTATACCCTTATTTGCTTTTAACTTATTTCGTAATTAAAAGCAATCAACAAAGTTTTGCAATAAAGGTGTCAGGCTGCAGTCTTGCATTAGCCCAAGGCAAAATTGGTAGGTTCATTGTTTTCCAGCAATTATTCCTGCATAATAGGTCAAGCACCGATGTACTAACGACTTCCGGGCGGTGCCAGGTTCGAGTGCCACGCTACACAGCTAAATATAAACCGGTATTTGTGTTAGTCATACACTTACACCGTAGATAACTATACACCGAAATAGAATATAAGCCCAGCTAAGGGCCTTGTGTGCGTCCCAATTTTTTCGCGTAATACCGCAACGTACATCATTGCTGCTCGGTATTTTTTTCCGAACCGTGATCTTTTTTTAGAAACGTGTAACCATATGTAGATCCTCTTCAAACCCTAACGCAACTCTTACATTTTATGCGTAAGTTGTTTATTTCCAATTTTCTCTAAAAACATTGGGTCTTTTTAGACATTCAAGCCTACCTTAACCCAATAAGTTCAAGGTATTACTGGCTGGTTGAAACACAATATATTTTTTTGCGAGCTGAAGTCTTAAGAGCTGACTGAAATGACTTCATGAAGCTTTTTGTAGGGGTATGGGTTAGAGGTCACTCGCGTTACGTGAGACTGGTGGCGGTCGTGTCGCCCACACACTTGACAGTGCTTTACGCTCGACGTTGGCAGGGCCCGGTGTACATTGTACAATAATTCACCGAGCCCGTGTAAAAAGTCCCCGATACGCTGACATTGACACACTTCCCCGCGCGGACTTCCTGCCCGCTTCCACTCGATACAACATTTTGTTTTTGTTGTTTTTCTCCTAGTCCACTTCGCTTTCGAACCGCTTTTCGGTCGTATTTTGTGGAATTTCCCTTTTATAAACATTTTTTATTTATTTTTTATAACCCGTTTATTCGACATCGCTTTTTCAGCACATTCGATTGATGACTTTTTAATTTTGTACGTTAACCGAGTGTGAGTGTTAGCTTGCAGTTTGCACTTTGTAAGTGGTAAACTTTTTGTACGTGTGTGTATTGTATAAATAAATGTTTTGTATAGTCTGGCATTGAACTTTTGACATTAATATCACAAGTTTTCCGTGAGAAACGAATGCTTATTTAACTACAAGGGTAACGTGACGTATTTAAAGACTTTATTAATTTATATTTTGTTATTTTAACACTATCATTTATAGAAATTTAGTATATTTTGGGTTTACAACAAAAGGTTTCGTGTGATAAGCAACGGCTCGCGTGTGCCCGGTACTTTATGGGGGTACCGCATGGCTATATTTGTTCAGTACTGGAGCTATAAATATTGCAACGTGATCGTCAAACCGCCCACGGGAAATTGGCTCCTCCCTATTCTCTTTATCATTATTGCTAACCTCTTTACCTACCAAGTACCTACAGTTTTAAGGCGCCGTTTCTTACTGCGTCAGATTTGTGCGAAGTGGCTACGCAAATGAGTTGCGTGGGATTTGACTGGAAGCATCAATGCCAATGAGTTATCCTACCCACTCATAGGCAGATATGATGGTACTCGTACGCCTAAGTGAGTTGCCTCCGACCAAACCTTGAGGGTATTCGATTATCGATTACACCTGAAATCAATCATACAAGAAATATAATCCCCGTTAGTTTCCCAATCGGTATATATTATGCAATTTCAACAATACTCACCGACAATTTAACGGTGTATTTGATGATGAACGAAGGTATTACCTTCTAAGCGCTTTTGAAATTGCAATATACATCGAAAATAATAACGAATAAACAGGAAAATACAAAACTAATGAAAAAATACATCACATCAATCGAATAAATTTTTGAAAGAAACATGCTCATCCCATCCGTAGCTAGTCTTTATTTATGCTTCCATCTTTATGCACAAATACCCAGAGATAAAAGACGTACCTTCTTATTGTCGATTCACAAACCATTTCTCCTTTACAATGGACGCAAAAAATCCTATCGATGGAATAAGAAAAGCTGGTTTTATTTCAATGAAATGTCGAGACTCAGCCTGGGCTTTTAGACGTTCATTGTGAATTATTGCTTAACTTAAACACAAGTTCCAATGTACAGTTCTATTGCTTTATCGCGATTCCTGACAGTCACTTCTGGAAAACCATAATTCTATGTTATTTTGCTTACATTTTGGGCAAACTACAAATTTTATTAAAACCAAGATAATTAATGAAGCAAGTGTTTAACCTCTTAGGGACATCACCAATTTCGTAATTTCATCATAGTTCTTGTTAAGAATGTATTGTTTAACTCGAAATATCAGAATCTAGCACGTCATTCATTTACTGAAGTGCATTAATATCTCAAACACAATTGAATATATATGCTGTCGTCACATATTTCAAGTTCTCTCCATTATCTGAAAATAGCACACCCCCGTCACCATCTTCAGGTCATCGGTCTATAAAGTAGAGATCCCGCTTTTGTCGACTTGCCGTTTTCACAAGCACTCATTAGCTCTAGTAGCTATAGGTCTTCCACCAGACAACCCGCCCACTACTTCAAATACCAGCTAGATATACTAGCTTAATCCAAATTATTTTCACTTTAAATGAAGACCTCAAAGTACTGCCAAAATTACTTTTTAAAGGATAGAATGAAGATAATGTTACAAGGGTAATAAAATAGGTAGCCAAGTATCCCTAGGGTATGGAAAGAAAATCCTAGGAGATTTACACGACTATCTAGAACAGATAGGCATTAGGGACGGGTTCCTTTAGATATGGAGGTTTTTCAACATCCCTTACGCCCACCTCGATAACGACCTTTATTTTAACGAAGGACCCAAAGACTGACTGTTTAAGTACTTAGGTACGTACTTAAGCACTGACATATATCGCCATTCAGGTAGTTTTATACTAATAAAATGGATTTGATTCAGTTTAATCAATTATGAATGATGGTCCTTCGGTACTGATTTTATATATAAATATGACGATGACCATATTCAATGACAGATTGTCAATCAACTAAAGTCACTGTAAGATAAGCTGGGAATACCATTAAATTGCATATAAACTTACAAATAAGTGAATCGGTAATTCACGATAATATTAAATCTAAAACTATAGGGAACTTAACTAATAAAGGGTTATGCTTTCCTCCGGCATTATATCCAGTTGATAAAAGTTTATTGGTTATTCACAAATCTTTTTGAAAATCAAATGCAATTCGTTGTCCTTTGATCAGTTTTGTTTAGAGGAAATGTGTTAGAATATCGTACATTAATACAAACAGTAGGAAGAAAAGGGGCGTATTTATTAAATGCGAGACATTAAACAGGGGATATGGGAGGGAGGCGAGCCGAGCAACGAGTTACAGGGCGGAAACGAAAGTTTTGGCGCCATGACGTCTACGCTCGCTTGCACGCTATTTCAAATTCTATACTAACATACATTACATTAAATGTATTGAAAACCTAAGATTATAACGTATAATTGAAAAGTTAATTGATATGTACCTATATCATCCTTTTGTCGACCTACGCAGGTACTACACAAGAATTTGAGAAGTCAATCCAAAATTTAATTCACAGAGATATTTGATATCTTCAAATTCTCCGTTTCCAATGAAAAGAACACATTCCGGCGTGATATTCAATTCGTCTTCATCAAAACTGTATTTCAATGAAATCGCGTCGCTATAGGAAACGTTCGGGCATTCGCTGGCTTATCGCGCCGCGCCGTCCGTGGGTTCTTACTCGCCAGAAAAATGAATGAACGCGTTCAGACGATATCTGTACTTACACAGCACACGTATTTATGTACGTAGTTATTTGAACGAACCTCCACGTCGGCGTGTATGAGAATTTAGCGCTCGGCGCCCGAGCTCGAATATCCAGCGAGGGTGGAAATTATCGTGTCTTTTGATACGGATTATAAGTTGAATTGTCAATCTAGATTACTTCAGTGCGGTAGTATACTGTAATACAATATGTTTCCAGTAAGGTCATAAGTTGTGACGACACAAAGAATCCTCAGTTTGTCTTCTTTACCCTATGTTTCTGGCTTACTGCCAGGGTCGTGTTATAAAGAACTGCTCGTGCGCTCATCAGGAACTGCACGCGACTCGAAAGACACGTATGGTAACTGGTTTTTAAACAAAGCTACCCAGGACTATTGTTTAAGGGTCTTACAATAGTCAGGAAAACTGGGATGGGGAAGACTAGTTTATCGTCACGTAATGCAAGATAATGCCCATATATTTTGAGAGCCGAGAAAGTAGTTATATAAAACTTAGTTCCAAAGTTCTTTTAAAAACCGAGCCTAAAAGAGTCCATTATCAAATCTTTTCTAAAGCCCGCCTTATCTCTTTGACATAACTTTATAATTTCGTGCGTTATCAGTCCCATTCTTTCCCACTTCACAGATATTTTTAAAGGAAAGATAATAAAAGTACAGTTAACTTAAATCTGTTCTCGAAATGAGTTCACTTGTCATCCTTCTGTAATAAATAAGTGCTGAACAAACAGTTCTTATGTCATTTTCATATCTATTATGGGTATTGGAACAGATACGCCATGGAATGGTAGTAACAATGTAAACAAGGGTTATGTACTTTTATGGTAGCTGTAGTCATACTGAGCATACGTTAGGCCATTCGTCCATATATTGAGATGACAATATACAATTCATTTTTTTTAAGGCAAAAGTTAGATTTAGGAATGTTTCTTTGTTGTTCTTGTTTCGTTCTCATCACGAACTTTAATAAGCGTTTCGTAATTAATTTATTAATACATGTTGCAATTTAAACTTCGGCGTTTAATTTCCCAGTAATGCTCACGTATTGTGATAATGAAGGATTGTCATATTTCAACATGTACGATTGTGTCATTCGGTATTCAATTGTCATTTATCAGCTTCCGTCATTTAAAGCGTCTTTTTGTACACGAAATAAGACTGCATATTATTGTGTGATAATATTATGAATTTAATAAAAAAAACAGTTATTGTTCCAACAAGAGTTTCAAGCATTCCTATGTGAATTGTTAACTTAGTAAATGCTGGACAATGGAATATCCAAGAGAGAATTTCATAATATATCTTTCTGTTAAGCGTGTAACTTCCTTTCTTTTAGTGCTTCTGTACTGGAAAAGGGCGGCCATGATGAGAAAAGTATTTCACAAAGCAACTGCTGTGCAGTCAGACGTTGAAATAGTTTTGCACATTTATTCTTTAGGTTTTATTTTAGGTTGGCTTTACATTTTATTTATAAGTTTACTTTTGTCTGTTAATAATCAAGAAATTAATTGTTTCTTTTTATCCGCTGTTAATAAAATTTTTAGATCTTTTATTATGTTTGTTAATTACAGAATATTGTAGTAAACAACTTACTAACGATAAAGCTCTAAGTACTAAAAAGAAAAAAGTTTAATTACTGTAATGATTACGACAGAAATATAAAAAAATATAATGAATATTAATTTTATTCTTAAAATTCGAATAATTTTTTTGTTGTTTTATGTAAATAGCGAACAGTCAGTGTTCTATCAAGGCGTAACGTATACTAAATGTAAATATATTTGTGTAACACAGGCGCCTCCACGCATTGTCCCATGGATTTCGTTAGACTGTGCCCTGTTATCATGGCGCACTTGTAAGGCGTATGGCACGTGTTTGGCTATTCTTTCTGTTGAGCCAGGTGGTTCGTGGCTCTGAATATATAGCCCTTTATTTGGTATGTTTGAAGAAGTGTTTCGGTTCTTTGATGATGTGTAAACGTAGGTACTTTTATAAGTATGAAGGTTCGTGTTAACATTGAGGTCTGCATCTAAAAAAAACATTTTTTTTCAGACCTCTTTTTACATGATGTTTATCAGCTATACAAGTATTACAAGCGTGACTTTAAAAAATGTTTTTTCATAAACGCAGCACTAGTGAGTTTTATTTTAGGGTGGTAAAAGATACCCTAGGATTTTGTAGTCCGTTGGATGTTTTTATTTGTAAGGAACAAATACTAATAGCTATGTTAACTATGTTACACAGCTACAAAATCACTAAGATACAAAAAAAACAATTTAATTCTTAAAGTGGCACTGTAATCCCAACAAAAACGGACCGTACATTTCTCTATGTCCGATATTTATTGATAAGACGTACTCTGGGTTCGTAATTACTGCTTTTACAATAGAAACATAGGGAGCGCCCACTTCCCCCCAGATGTCACCATCTGAATATTAGAATAGAACAGAGAAATGCACCATTTAGATGCTTTTTCAAAAGGAATAGGTACTCGCATTGTGTGGCGCTCGTTAAGGGAAATATGTTAAGGCGGCGATATACGACTTTGGCCCTTTTAAAGCTAATGAATACGCTTTAACGACTTGCTTTCATGATTTGAAAAGTATATATACTAAACTAGAGCATATGCTTGATAATTTTGTATAACGTTTTTTTTAATTATGTATTTATAACATTGTATAAAAAAATCATGAAGTTAGGTCTAACGCGCAAGAAAAACTGAGTTTTACATAGAATTTATCAAGGGGATTTTAATGAAACCTGTACCATTTTATAGAAAAGTTAATTATCTGTCTTTTTGTATACGTATATTTTTTTTAAATCGTACATTTACGTCAATTTTTGTGCTTTTGTCAAAACGTTGAGTTGAAATTACGGAGGGGCTCCACCGGGCGACGGGGGCAGTACGTCCGTGACCACTGTCACGGGTAGACGCTGTCACTCAGAGCGAGCACATTACGATGTAAATAAATTATTATATTTGTGATAAGATGACTGGTGAATTATAATTATTACATTGAAAAGGCACTACATGCGGATAAAATATTTTTTTGATGTGAATAACGTGTTTTCAAACCAAATCATCCATAATCTGTCATAATCTAAAATGTGTGTATCTAAATTTGGCAGGACAAATATATTTTGTTATTGACTTACTAAATAATTAAATGTACTTTAGGATTTAAATATGTATTTGTTTTAATACATTGCGTATTCAAAACGAGAATATTGAAAGGTATTCAAATTAATTAATTTAAATTTTACATGTAGGTCGGAGATAATCGTCAAAATTAAAATTCTTTCATGATATGTTACAATATTTCCTAATAGTTTGGAATTTATAGAAATAGTAGCTATAAGTCAGGGCATGGGATGATATCTTAGAACAAAACTTGGTTTGTAAATAAAACGGTTTATCTATGGGTAACAAGGTGGCGCTATTCTAAATTATTACCAATGAAAATATTTTTCTAAACACGTGAATTTGGGTTCGAGTTTCTTTGCTACGAGACGAATTTGAAAAAAAATGCTGAATATGATAAAAAAATAAGCTTACGCTATTAAAAGAGTATTGTATAAATGTAAAATTGTAAAATGTATTGTATTGTCTGACTATTTTAGCTAGACCATTTTCCTATTTTGGATTGGTTACATTAGTTTTATTTTTAGGGTTCCGTAGTCCGACAAGGAACCCTTATAGTTTCGCAATGTTCGTCTGTCTGTCTGTTCGCGGCATAGCTCAGAGGCTCATGGTACTAGAAAGCTGAAATTTAGTAGAGATATGTGTATTGATCACGCCGAAAAAGTGGTAAAAATGAATAAAATAAAAAAAATAGTGGAGCTCCCGAACACGTGAAATGAGGATGAATATTTTTTTTTGTTGCGTAACCCTTCATGTAGGGTATCGTTAGATAGGTCTTTCAAAAATAAAAAAAAAACTAACTTTCGAAAACTATCACGGCTAAGTAGACTTCACCGGTTACAGAGTTGTAGTTGACTAACTAAGACCTACTACGGAACCCTACTGCACGTGGCCCGACACGAACTTGGCCGGTTTTTTACTGGTAGTGATGCTGTACATAGCAACCATTTTCGAAGTTTAGTAAAAACGCCAAGTAAGCAGTCACATATGATATACATATTAATCTATTAGTCAAGGTATCTAATGTGGGATAATATTATATACACACAACCTAAAAGATAAGACGAAGCATAGTGTTTTAGAAATGAAGGTCCTACTTCACTATGCCACTCTTATGTTTTATTTTCAACACCAAATAGTATCCGACAGAACGTCGATTTTTGGCTAGGCCTAAGCCGATTAATAGGCAATCGCTTAATTCTTTGGCTAAAGCCCTGATAAATAAAAAGAACTTAATCTTCTTTAATTTTTAGTCCAGAAGTCAAAGACAGAAGAACTGAAAATGAAAAAAGAAGATATATTCAAATAGTATATTTAAGGTTCCGAACCAAAATAGTAAAAAGTAACCCTTATGGGATGCGACTTTCTCTGTCTGTCTGTCAGAGCTGATAATTACTTCAGGAATAACTAACCTTATCGATTTGGAAGAATTGTTGAAATATATCGCAAATGGATAAAGTAGAAAAATACTACCTATTACTTTCGAGGAAAAATGGGAATTAAAATTGTTTTCTTCGACATCTTTTGGTATACGAATTAAATTTAAAAAAAACTCTCCGTAGTTTGTAAAACAAACATTCTGAAATAATTAGACTTCCGTACATTTTTCTCTTAAATGCTTTTCTTAATATGGTATTTCGACCATTTTCCAATTCCAAGGTTATGTTTGAATTTCGATGAATTGTCATAAGAAAACTAAATAAAAATTGAATTATAAAAAGATTATTAAATTGACATGCAGTAGCATGTCAATTTAATAATCTTTTTATAAAAAAATCTGTCAATTTTTGCAGTGAGTTTTTCTGATAATATATATTATAAAAAACCTTATATTAGTAATATAAGGTAAAAAGATAAAGATCAAAAATATTTAAATCGGTAATTATAAATGATTTCAAAGTCAAAAATCGATATTGCATCTTTCTAAAAGATTATCGAAATGCCATACAATGGTAGGATTTTTTTCCCATTACTTTATTTCTTCAATAATGCATGAAACCGTGGAAAAGGGTCGTACAAATTTGGTGCTTGAAAATGTAACAGCTAATTCTCATTCAGACAAAGTCTTTATCCGAATTTAGCACATTTATTTTTGCATTGATTTTTTGCTTTGCGGCACTTTCAAAATTGGGCCCAAAACGGGTGATATTCCATTGTTCATGATAGGTAAAAATTTAAAAAATCCTGATCATAATCGAAATCTTTACTATCCCACTTTTGGGTATGACATAGACATGCATTAGCATTAACTATCACGCTTTTTCAAGGTGGATTGGTGATTTCAGACCGTGTAGTCCAGGTTTCCTCACGATGTTTTCCTTCACCGTTAGTCAATGGTGTCTAAGTTATACTAAAAAAAGTGCATGTAAAACTTTGGAATAGTCAGATTCGTAATTTCCAGGTTTCGAAGTTCGAATCTGCATACTCATAAATGAGATGCAGGTGTCTTAGCAAAGAAGCCACAATGACTTTTTACTAATATGTTCGGTGTATCAACTTAATAATATGAATAAAACTACCTGCAGCTTATTTATAATATTAACATCATTTGTAATACAGTCTCACTCACTTTTAGGCCTTTAAACGTAATAGATTATTCAATTTCGGTTCTGTTGGTGTCAAAACTAAGGCCAATTTTAAGCTAAAGGTTTGGCCAAAGCTGATGCCAAAGGTTTGGTCGGACACTTTACAGATGGATCAGAAACGTCGGACTAATTAACTGGCTTCCAGGCTCTCCTTACAAAACTAATATGATTTTCCTATACAAGTGAAGATGAGCTGAAGTTATTTGAGAAGCATCAGATGTCGTAAAATGCAAATATGAAAAAAACTTGCGTGCATTTCTGTTAGAAGAGCTCAAAGTGGACACCAATAAGGCCTAAAAATTAACTCCTATGGTGCGATCTTGTCTGTCTGTCTGTCACAGCGGATTAATTCAAGAATGCTAGTTGTCAGAATTTTTTCTTGAAACTTGTAACAATTCAGATCGATAAACATGTTTTGCAGATTAAAGATATTGAAAATATTTTTGCTTTTCTGGCAAACGAAGTATGCAGTGGGGGTTGGAAATTTAAAATTAGTGTTTCGAAGTATTACTCAGACAGATGTTATTTGTATTTCTATTTTTATATCTTAGACATGCATATCAAAATACAATATGCGACTGTACTTAGAATCTCTACATAATATTATGGTCACCCGTCAAAGTTCTTCAAAATATAAAATGACAACCGTGCGGTGTGCATTGCGGGGTCGCGGGGGGGAAGCTCAAGCTCCGCCCATTTGCTCAAGGTCATTGGCGGTAGTCGTCGTCTTAAGTAGCCATTCGAAGAGCGTTTTGCTTCAACTAGGATTATTTAATTTTGTTGGAGATTCGTAATTGCGTTAATTTAGAAATTTCCATTATTGTTCACTGGTTTTTTATAGCGAAATTGGTTTTTATTATTGGTCTAAGAATGGAAAAGGGTCAGGGTTTACTGTTTTGTAATCACCCATGATATGTTTAAATATGATTATGAGGTTACGTTTTTTATGAGTAGGTGTGAAACTCAAATATTTGGATATAATTTAAAAAAAAAAAATCGTTCGTATATTGGACAATAAGTTCAAAAAGTTATGATAAAAAATACACACGAAGAACTTAATTAACATTGAAACAAATATATAAAAATACAAACATCCGAATCGATAACCTCCTTTTTTGAAGTCGGTTTAAAATAACTGTCTTTAAAAAAAAAAAATATTAATTTAGTATCCTCATGAAATAATTTCATTCCCACAGTAAAATGGAACAATTTTCATCACATACGAAGACGTAATCCTTCATTTATCGTTACACATAAGCAGGCTTAAGCCGAGTACATAAGCAT
Source organism: Pyrrhia umbra (assembly GCA_963891755.1). Lineage (NCBI taxonomy): Eukaryota > Metazoa > Arthropoda > Insecta > Lepidoptera > Noctuidae > Pyrrhia > Pyrrhia umbra. The sequence continues at coordinate 3,759,628 of OY982923.1, read as the reverse complement.
TATATCCACAGTCTGGTCTTACGAGTCAGAATTTTATACAGTGACTATCTGAAAAATGCTTAGCATAATAATATAATAGATTAAAATTTTGATTTCATAGCGTTGGAACTATTGGCTAGGTTCCAATACGTTTCTTATCTGTTTCGGTCCTATAACCCTTTTCCCGGAATTTCGAATTGTAATTTAAAACGTAGACTCTATTTTCGCATAATTCTTCAATAGATATGATCTTGTTATACATTTTAATCGTCAAAATAAACTAATTTTATGCTGCAAATATCTAGTTCCATCTGTAGACTAATGACCACCACCAGGTGGACATCTGCAATACTAGAAGCATCGTAGGTGCATTGGCGAGCCTAAATACAAAGTTGCATTGCCTCGATAGACACATGTGCTAAACCAGGTACTACGTCCAGCTTAGACACAAAGTTTAAAGTCTCTTGCATTTAAATCCTCAAAGCTGGAACAAAGCAATGTTGTTTAGCAATAGAAATTAGAATTGTAGTAATATCCAGGGCAAGTTCTTTCAGAGCTGTACTAGTATAATAAACAACACTTAAGGAAGTTTAGGTCTTGCCAAAATAAACATACATGGAAAATAGATTAGCAATGCTGTTATATGTTCCTGCGTTTAAAACCTTCTTGATCTATACCAATATTATAAAGAGAAAAGATTTGTTTAATTGTTTGTAGGGTTTAAACTCAAAAACTACAGGACCGATTTTAAAAAATCGTTCACCGTTAGAAAGCTACATCTTTACGAAGTGTCATATGCTATATTTATTTCCAGAAATAATTAGGGATCCCTACCAAAACTTGAATAATGTAACTCAAGGTGTAAAAAAATGTCCACGCGGACGAAGCTGCGGGCGGTAAGCTAGTGTTTTATATTACGCTGATCTGAAGCACCCTGTCATTGTTACATTCAACCTATGTTTAAAAATAACAACAGTATTGCCAACAAACTTGTGAACAGTCCTTAACACAACAGTGCGGACTATTAGTCGCACATTATTGGATTATAAACGGTTAACTGTCCATGTTTGCTAATTAACCGAAAGCACAGGGGCCATGCACAATTATATAGAGCTTGTTTGCTTGGCCCTTAATCTAGTTACACACACGATCGAATGCTAGATCGCAGTGTGAGAAAGTCAGAAGGACCACAGTATTTTCGTACCGAAAGACAAAATATTTATGTTTTTTTTATGAATTAATATATTTTGGTTGCTCTAGTTATCTCTGGTTCGTATCTATTTATAAAATGTTGTTTTGTTCTGAGAAAATAACTTACATTGAATTTTCTCCTAAAGACTTTTTTCAAGACAGAAATTCTAAACTTTGAAGGACTACGCTAATGAAAGTAATAAGGGGCTAAAGTTTTTTGTAGATTCTTTCTCTGACATGCACATAAAATACTTGTTAATACAAGTATGATTATTCCATTTTTGAGTATGTCTATAGAATATAATTAAAATTTTCGCAATTGTATTGTACCTGAGCGATTAATCCGCGTTTAGTAACAATTTATTACCATTTACACAAGTGGTCCTTCGGTCCATATTTATCTATAGCATGGCTTAGCCCCGGTTGGAAGATATGGGTTTACGACTAGTCTTGCTAGCGACAACACCTAACTACATTACTTAGTGTGTACATCCAATTTGCAAAGGATGAAAGACGGGCGTTTTTCAGGGAATTTAAGGAAAAAATTGCTGTTGCAGCTAAAATGAAAATATTTATGTGAAAATATCCGTACTTTCAAAAGAATTAGTGCCTATCATTAGGGGTGTGCTTTATTCTATAGCGTTTAAGCGACAAATCGAAAGGAGCTTCTCTAAAAATGACAAAACATAACATCTCACGTGTTTCCCGTTTTATTTGAGAGTTTACACAAAATACTTGCGACAAAAGTCACGGTACTGCGTGCTAACGTCTGATATAGATACGTAATGAATGAAGATAAACGATATTTCTACGTGAATAGAAATTTACGGTCTTATATTTGAGGCTTTGTGAGTAATGCGATCCCGGAATGACCGGGCGACCGCAGCGTAATTGTCTAACTTCAGTGGTATCCGGAAACGGTTACGATGATATGTTACAAGTATTACGAGAAATGAATTCTAGTTTAAGCTATTAATGTGACCATGATGGCTGTAACTTTGACTCAGAGATAAAATAAACTGGGAAATACCTCCTTCAAGTAGCTATTGTGCTAAGACGAGTCCTTGCTCAGCAAGAGCTGGTCGGTTCACTACACTGAAAAAAAACCTGAGTATTTAATTCGGCAAAATTTCAAATACTACCAGACTAAGTGAAAAAAATACTTGATTAAAGTGTGGGAGAAATCGTTAAAACTCACTTAATCGCTTTAAACGCGAATATTCATATCTCATGCACACTATCTTGTTAATATTATAAATGCGATCATTTGTATGGATGTATAATAATAATAAATACGTTTATTTTCTCGTATGAATGTATGTTTGTTACTCTTTCATACATAAACTACTGAACAGATTTGGATGAAATCTACTTATTAAACTATGTGTGTACACATTGTTTACAATCTGGATTAACACAAAGGATGCTTTTTATCCCGGAACCTATATAAAACCCCCCAGACAAAGTTACGGCTAGAAGCTAGTCTTTTCATAAACATGCTCGCATTACAACAAAACGCTTAGGAAAAAAGCTTATTGTATTATTTTCTTGACCATCACACGGCACGGTTTAATGATACAATGAGGTCTATAATTACCGTTTGACGACTCTATTCGACGTGTCTTTTTATTGACATACACATGACAGCGATATGAAAGACTTTCAATCATTTATGAATATCTAGTTTGTAATACGAAATAAACCGAAAATTACTGTGGGAGATATTTTTATGATTAGGTGATCCGGTGAACTTCGTATCACCTACATCCACCTTAACTTTTCCTCACAGTTTAAACCTTCCCTGGACTACGACAAAAAAATCGAAAGCCCAGCAAAGAAATTGGCCCAGCCGTTCTCGAGTTTTAGCGAGACTATACTCCATTTACAATAAGATTAGACATTTAAACATACCCCATTTACCGTTCGTTCAAACGATTTTAAGCTCTATTGCTAAGGTGACATAACAAAAAACAGATGGAGAATATATTTGGTATTGTAAACATTATTTTGCTTTCAACACCATCCTTATCTATGCGGAATAGAACTCAAAATCGTTTGAACGAACGGTAAATGGGGTGCGTTTAAATGTCTAATCTTATTCTAAATGGAGTATAATGAACAGCAATTCATTTTTACATATATATAGATTACTGAACTGATTTAGATTCGAATTGGCATGGAGATTGTTTGAGTGTTATAGGATGCGAGCGAAATTGGCGAAAAGAGATAGTAGATGCACATATAAAAGTCAGAAAATAAAGCATATTCTTTACGTTCACGGCTAGAATTAACGTTCCCCATTTGGCGTTTGGCACCGATTAATGACCTTTTATAGATCTGTTTTTACTCGACCAGCGCAAGCGGTAGGAACACGAAACTTTTTAAATACCAACTTGCTCAATTACTGTCAAAGTTGGCTGAGTAAAAGCAGTTACTGTTGTGAACTAGTGCGTCTAAACGAAGCATTAGGGGTGTGACTATGAACCTTTATTGGTTGATTAATACGTTAAATGGTTTAAGGGTACTAAAATGTCTTGGTAGTTAATTTTGTGTTGCGTTGAAAGAATTCTTAATGAGGTATGCAAATTAGTCTATCATTATGTACGTACGTAATGCTATGTAAATTAGTGATGGTACATAATACTGTTAATAGAAAAATCTAAAGATATCTTAATTTCGGAATTGCTTAAATTCCAAAATATATGGTCACGATATTATTCAATTCAGTCGTGTAATTTAAACTTAGATTATAGATAGATTTCAACCGTGTAAACATCCTAGCTAAACTATTAATCTTAAATGATGTGAATTTTCTTACGAAGCTTCGATAATGGGAAGAGATCTAAGATTTACAACTGTCACAGATAAATTCTCTAATAGTTTATTTTCCTAGACTTCCGAAAAGGTTGAAAGCAAATCGTACCTTCTATGTAACTTCGCCAGAATTAATTGCGCACGTTACTTAGTTTACCGAATACCTATCTAGCAGCCTTCCTTTCGTACAAAACCAAAACCACTCGCTCCTAACATTTTTCCATTGCATTTTCCTCGTTTTTACCAAATACTTGAAATTCACGGCGGTTAAACAGGCCTGAATTATTTGTTTTGTTACCAAAACAATATAAGCGCTGCCTCTGGGAATGCTTGTTGAGAACAAATAATTACTTGTATACCGTACAAAATGGTCGCTAAAACCCATAAAAAGAAACGACTCGTAGGACCTACGGAGGCTATATTTCATAATTTTAATTGGTCTTTGTGGAATTTGTCGTGGTGTGAGTCATAAAGTTACGATTTTAATGTATAATATTTCCCGGACGATGAGTATGGCGCTGTAAAAGCGATTCACATGAAATATTTTACCCTACACCTAACTATATGACGTCATACCAGTTACAGAACTGGTAACTTGAAATAGTATTAACCGATATTGTTTCAACTAATAGCTCCACCCGGTTATACGCCGTTCCGTTGCTAGGCAATTAATAGCTTTGAAAATTGCCAGTGAGATAGCACCTTTTCACGTGCGCCGTATGAAGCGTCGCACCACTGATTTCGCATGTCAAAGTTCCTATATAGATGTTGTTGAACTTACAGAACTGTTATAGCATAAATAAAAAGTGACTAAGTTACTTGCGGCCACTGTTTCAATGAGGATACTTCCTGCCTTTGTTTACAATGCTTGTTCAGCTTGCCGAATTGAACAGGCGACATTAAATTCGCCTTGTGTGCACCCGCATCAAAAGAATATTGTTTATTCAACAGCTTTTCTTAAGAAAAGAATATTGACTCATAAAATCTCTTCCGATAATTATTTTCGACAATACTGTTCTTCAGTTTACATCGAATCTTTCGTGAAATGAGATGTTTTAATCAACGTAAAACATTATTTTTAATTACTTCATTTAACAGAACTGAACTGCAATGCATTGTTTTATGTTGAGTGCATACAAATCGTCAATTTCAGGTTTTATATAAAACAATACTGTAGTAATTCGCGTTAATTAAATACAAACAGAAAATAATCGTTAAGTATACAATACTTAAAGCACACAATAATTCAATAGAGTTGTTAAAATAAACCGTAACGTAGGCGCGGGCAAAAGGCACCAAATTAAACCGTGGTCCTAGTAAACGGTTGCTTGTATTCCGGATCTTCGTCTATTTGCTGTATTTCAGCGGGCAATAAATCAGTGACATCCGTAATTTGAAATCTTCCAAATGTTTCCCAGGCTAGCCAGCCGCCAGGGTTCGGTCGTTGCTCTCAGGGCCGGTCGGCATCCCTATTTCCCTCGCGACGGATATTATCGGGCTTGGCGTTCCGAACGATAATAATCGCAAGGGCAGACCTAACGGGACCCTGTAATGCGAGGGTACGTCTCCCAGCCTCCACAATACATTGCATTTCCAAAGCACCGTTTTTGTCGAAACAAGTTTTGACGTTATTATACTTTATGCGGATTCCGTCTCAAAGCTTTCGGGGAGTTAATATTTGTTCTCTGTTATATCGAAAACACTGCGGTAATAATGAAATAGAAAATCTAACCAGTAACCACCGTTACTCCGCTAGATATTAAATGAAGAATGAGTAATATAAATACAGTGCGGCACTCCGTTTATTATATCTTTGTAGTCGCGAGGATGGCAGTTGCACCTTCTAGGGACAATCATTTTGTTATGCTAATTTTGAACTTTGGATTCCGATACTTATGTCAATACATGTCACGAACCACTGGGTAAACTCATATTGTAGTTAGTAACCCGTATTGTTATGATAATCGAGTATTGTTGAAAACCGGACCGTCTAAAATAGGCAGATAATGCAATTTCGGCATGTTAATGTTTGTGGACGTGTCTTTGTATTTTGTAAATCAATTAACTATCTATATGTAGGTAATAGTTACACATACACATTTAGTAACACCAGGCCTGTCCCACTCCCCGTGTAGGTATCAAAAATGTACCTACGCACAGAGGCCTATCCGAGACGGCTAGTCACTGGGGCCTCACGCGCGAGCCGTGAGTGACGTACGCGCAAGATTTGTTCCTTTGATTATATACGTATCTACTTCATTTGTTCGTTTCAATTATTCGTAAGTTTTTAGGAACGGGCTTCCGGACTAATCTGTTTGCATCGTAAGTCATTCCGGTGACCGTGTGATACGATTTGAAACGTCTTTTGTTGACAAAGGTATTAATAGTAAGGCGGCGTAATTCAACATTATTTGAGTAATATAAGGCCTGTGTCTCTTTTCGTGAAGGTATCGAAAACGTAAGTAGGTATGTATGCACAAATGTATTAGAATTAAAGTACTGTTAACACCTACCTTAAGTTTTTATTTTGAAAGTAATTTTTTTCTAGAGTACTACAAAAATGGTAATTCAGTATTTAGATTAATTTATTTTTTAAAAGGAGACAACCCTGTTTTCGTTAGAAAAGGTAAGCGTTACGCGCTAGAAAGAGACGCAACTTCTAGGCAACTATAAGCGTAGGTAATTACGCGCTGCGCGATCTGAATTGAACTTAATCGTATCGTCGCTAAAGTCTATATTTCTTTAGATGACTTTTCAAAGTGGCTCTTCTGTACTTGTACTATTATGTATTCTGTGGTAACACAAGAGTAAGACCGCATGCCTAAATTGTGAATGTATGAAGTAGCTATAATCATTAGAATTATCTTTTAGCTACACATAGTAGATACAGCTTACTTCTTAGCTATAGGAAAAGTGAAGCGCTGCCTTAAATTTATATGAAGTATAGTTTTCTTGCAGTGCAGTTTTATATAAATATTTAAAATACGTTTTGTTCATAAATAAATTAAGAACAATTTAATTGACTTTGTATATTTTCGTCGCATTTCCATATAAGAAGGCAAACCAGCTGATGCAATGAAAACATAAAATTCGCCTGCTAGTCACAGATCACCATAAAATTCTATAAGTTATGAACAAAGTTCGCAGCAATTGCAGCAAAAAGTATAAAATCGATGAAAAAAATACTGAGTAATTTGAGCCTTACTCATTATCATCGGTGACCATGGTATTTATGTTATCCTTGTGCTTAATTTTATTGGAGTTGTTTACATTTAAATGGTCTATATGAATTGACAGAGCATTAACCATGACTTATAATTCAACCATTTACTCACTGTGTAATTCATGAAACCTTAGATCTTGCCAAATTTTTTAGAACTCTAAGGAATTGGTCCTTAGATTCTAATAACTTTAGTGTAATTTTTTCCTTAGGTTAATGATATATGGAAGGTTAAAATGTTATTTCTTTTGTTGCAGGGCGGTGACAGACCCTCGCGATGGCCGGCGCGTGGCACTCAAGAAACTGCCCAATGTGTTCCAGTCGCTCGTCTCCTCCAAACGCGTCTTCCGAGAGCTCAAGATGCTCTGTTTCTTCAAACACGAAAACGTAAGTATTCTTCTATGGAACATTACTATTTAAATTTAGGAAAAAACCTCAATACATACATACATGCACACATGAACTGTACAAATATAACACAAATTTTCGTAGAAATGTGTAAAAGGACCAGTAGTCTACTCTACGCAATATTTGTTTGATACGGTAAAATCGATAGCAAAGCTTCAATGCATAAGTATCTACTTCTAAGGACGACGAGTAGGAGTTGGTAAAGCAATTTAGACTTAATATTTCATTACGAAAACAGAATAAATAGAGTAATTTCTTTCAAAGTTAATATTTACTTCAACAAACTATTTAATCAACGTAATAACTCTCAGCATTCACGTAAACGTTGAAACTTATTAGCGTTCAAGTATTTTACCAATTTCACGAACACTTGAAGTTTTGTTTTGAGATATTTAAACCAGGCATAGTTGTAGCCAAGTTTCACCGTGTTATGATACCGCTACGATGTATAGAAAGTTTCTTACTAAGAATGTATAGCTGAATCTAGACAGGCGTGTGGTTGTCTAGATTCAGATATTAGATTACTTGAAGGCTGGAGCCACCGTCACAAATACCAAGGCGTGTGGGACGACACCTCCTCTATAAATAAAATCACGCACCCCGATAACACAAGCATACGCAAAACCAATTCGATAAAAACCCAAAATTTTCATTTCAATATTTTTCCGCGAACCTTCCGTCCTTAATAAACAATTGCTTGCTCCATTTCTTTGACATTTAAATGTTCGCCATCTTTCCTTATTTCAATAAACATGTTTGTTTGAAAAACAGCTTTTGGTTCAACTATTTGTTCCCACGAAGACTTATTAACAGCCACTAAATTGGAGCGCCTTATGGACGCATTTGTTTTTTACATTTCTAATTAGAGGGACCTTCCGCGCTCGAGCCTCACTTAATGAATGTTAATTGAAGCTTTTACATTCACACCTGCATTTATAATTACTTCTTTGGTAATCACACTAGAAATATTTTCAATTTATTTTATATAACGTAGATTTACCTGATTCAGACCTCTTCATTATGTTAATAAAGTCTGTATTGGAAATTATCACGAAATAATTATAATGCGCTGTGCACTCTCATCATAATTTATTCATTTTCACTGTGTTTTATCGATCAACGTGTATTGTTTGCGGTTAGTGAGCGTTTGTCTCCACGTATAAACACGTATTTGCATTGAAACGAGTTACCGTTCCATAGTGTTGATTGTACGATCACTAATAACGTGTCCGCGAGGGGCTGATGAGAGCTTATCGTGTGTCGCGGACTGGTCGCTCAACTAATGTGTGCTTTTATCTTTGCAGGTCTTATCGGCGTTAGACATCCTACAGCCGCCTAGCCTCGACTTCTTCCAGGAAATGTATCCTTTTTACTGTAAAGATAGTGTAGCGTTACTAAATAAATGATGCCGTAAACGATCCGATGACGGGCTCGTTTTAACGGTGAACGTCGGCGCGTTGACCCCACACGTGAGTCCTCCAAGATTGCATTTCTACTTAGAATCGCCGGAACAGCTAAAGCACCCAACAAACGGTCCAGTGTTTTATATTTTATCTTCGCTGTAGCGTTATTGAGTTTCACTCGTTGAATTGTCAGCGCTTCAGCGGCTTGATACTTTATCTTTGTTGGATTCCTATCTGCAGCCAAGATTTATAGCGGCGAATTGAAAGTTTTGAATTTGTATTATTTATTGTGAATTTTCGTTTGCCTCGTACCTTCTTACGGTAATTTGTCACGTATGACACGATTTGACATTCGTATTTGCGTGCAGATAACGACGTGCCAAGGCCGTAAAATATTTAACGGGTGTTTGTTCTTATTCTTTTTCAACGCCCTTTTCATCATGTAGCTGCAAACTTTTGGCGACTTTGTTGCGTCGTCTAACAGTATGATTAACAACTTTGTCCTCCCAGCCTTTTATCGACTAGTTACAAAACTAATTTCATACTTAACTATATAATAATAACATATTTTTACGGTCGCGGAGTGCTTCAATTTCACGCTGTCAAAGCGAATGACAGGAGAGGTGGATCATCTGAGTGTTAGACGTCAATTTTCAGCGGGTCTCAAATTTCTTCCAATTTCGTCATAGGCCGATACAGTAGTAATTTATCTTTCTCAACTGCCATATAAATATCCAACCGAGTAACTGTCGGTTTTATGTTTCAAATTTTATATCGCGTACTCTATTGTGATTTTTATGGTTCTGTGGAATCTTTACGGCTTAATTGTATTTTATCCTATTAAATACGACGTTTTGCAGCATCAAACTTAAAAAATATATAACACCATCAGTTTTAAGATACTTTGACTTAAAATTTAGTGGCAAATAACACTTATTTTGGGTGTCTAGAGCTCTTATGCTTGAGCGGCCCCGTTTAACATGTTCTAATTACCAGAAATAATTCAAACATGAAATCTAGTCCTAAGCCTAAAACGAATTTCTAGTCTACTGCGGCCTGCGACAGCTCTTTGATCATGAATATTTAAACATTATTATTTTCGCAAATTTCAAAATAAACTATGGACCGAAGACATATAATAAACTCCATAGCAGCTTAACGGTTTACGGTGGCGTATATTGGAATTATAATACCGGCAATTATATTAATAGATGCTTCAATTGATTTTAATAGGCAATAAACTGAATGGCAGATGTGTATTGATTTATTGAATTAATGCTGACAAATGTGTGCAATTAGTACGATAATGGCGTTTATTATTTTTCGGTGTGTGCGCCGCGTCAGCTGGCGGGAGCACAATATCTCGCCGCTGCTACCCTACACCGATTTATTCCCCTTCAAGTTTTATTGAAATTCGAATGGCTCTCGTCCGCCGGCCGGGCTGCCTGCCTCGTTTCAACCCAATAGTAAAAAGAAAACACTCGGTACAAGTTGTAATATGTACAAGAAACTTGCCTTTGATAGAATCGTAAAGTTTAATTGAATGCCACTGCCTACGAGCCTGATGAAGCACGTGAGAATGAGTGACGTAGACAAAAGACTGGTTTTGACTGACGCCAACCAGACATTTGAAAAAAAAAGAACATAAATTATATTTCGTTAATTTATCTGCTACTTAAATCGACTGCGATCTCAGAAATAATGTTAATTTGTCTTACAGGCATTTAAAATCAATAAAATTTTAGATGAAGACTTTTAAAATTCAAAATTCTACACGATTCCTACTTTGGTCCTTCGGTCCGAAAAAGTTTCCTTCCTTATCAGTTGTCTTATAAAATAAACGTTAGGCAACAAAACGAATTATAAAAGTTAAACAAGAATACGTTGATGGAATTTGGCGTAAAAAAATGTCGGTCCTGACATTTGCAGGTAAGGAAAGAAACCTGTAGACATAAAAGCCGTCATATTTTGGAGGCTTTACAATAGGAATTGTATATCCAGTAAATACGTAATGTTTTTTCGCCTCAAGGTATAGTGATTTTGCGTCGCCTACCTCAAAGTATAATATAATAATAATAGGTGTCTTGCATTGTTCGTAAAGGAACAACAAGTATAAAGATATTAGGAGCTTGTAATCAAAGTTGCTGATCGTTTCTCGGTGCCTTTATTGATTGTTATGACGGGTAGTAAATAATTTCTGGTTATAAAAAGTTTTGTATGGAATAGAAGGGAAAATTGATGGAGGGTTGACCACTACTTGATCTTCGTCATTGAAGATTGATCTAATCATACATAGTGTGCTGCTGGTTCGATTTTCGTTTGGAATAAATAGATCGTTTGCCCTATGGGGATATGGGCTTGGCTGGAGGCCTTAATCTTGGCTGGAGGCCTTAATCTTGGCTGGAGGCCTTAATCTTGGCTGGAGGCCTTAATTTAATTAATTAAATTAGGACCTCGCCACACTGTCCGGTTAAGCAGGTCGAATGCTGTTAGAAGCACCCTGCAAGAGGTCATGTAGAAAAAAAAAAAAAAAAATGGGGATATGGGACCAATCTTCAGAGGGAGATAAAACTACATGACGGATAGCACTATCCTTTTTTCGCAACTAAATTATTACTACTTAGACTATTTGTAGTACCTACCAGGTTGGTTTTAAGGCAGGTTTTGAATCAAGAATGTTAAACGCGCCGTATGTTTCCGTTTGACTAAAGTTTCCTATGATGAATGTAAAGGCAAGGTAAGCAGTTTCCTCCCAAAGATCGGAAAGTATCTTATTTTACCTGGTTTATACTTTTTTTTCTTATCCTGGTTGGTTGGAAGTATGATGAATTATTCGGAAAAACCTGATCACTTCTAGAAAACCACCGACTAATTTCTGACATCACCTTTATTTTGTTTTCCCGGAGATTGACACCTTGATTCATGATTGGTGCACTTAGCAATCTCTAATGATTATTGATAATGTCAATGTTAGATAGACAGACATAGTATTTAGGTGTTATCAAGTGATAAAGTATCGATATTTTTTATAGCTAAAACGTATTAGGGAAATCGGTTATGTCGATCGGAGGAGTTTTTAAACATTATTTTCCATGAATTAGATTTTGGAATGTTAAGTTTAATTGAAACTATCAATATCAGGTAACACTATTAGTAATTGAATATGTAGTTTGTATGACGAATTTAGTTTGATTTTAAGTACCGATAGTGCCGCTGAAACCTTAGTAGTAGTAACAAACGGGTATCCGTATGAGTAGGTACCCGATGATATGTTTATATCCGCGCTGCGATATTCGGGAGCTTTCACATCACTAAAATAGAACTGAGTGCTTCCGTGGAGTGTACGTCTCTTTGTGCTTTGTACAGCTTCATTTGGATGCATCATGGTGATGGCACGGAAGGTCTTATGACTGGATTACTCCTTTATAGGATGTGTTACTCACGAGATGGTCACGGAAGGGTCAGACAAGAGTACCTATATTCTCATGTACGTAGTTGGCAATTGAGGGTGTCTTCCTGGTAATTACACATTATGACTTGAGGTACTTTATTGCAATTTTTGATGACAATGTAAAAATCTATTGGCTAGACTTTGATGAGGAGGATGTCCACAGCAATTGCAATAAAGGCGATTGTATACTGATAGGTTGACTCGTGCCCACATATCATCATAATAATGAGTATATTTATGAAATCAGCATGTGTCTAGATAATAACATCTAGATCGTCTGTGAGTATGACTAAGAAGCAATATAAAGCGTGCAACAGCAATATAATGACGATAATCATCAGCCAGCATGGTTTTAATGCGAGGCTCATGGACTGAATTGCTGAGTCAAGTCAGAAGTCTTCTCAGAAGCCTGACATTAAACCACCTGTAATGATCATATCTACACACGCACATCAAACATATTAAGTGTCGACGGAGATGTACATTAAAACATTCACATCACAATGAAACATGACAGATGGAATGACGGCTCCAAGTAATGAATTCCAGCGTCGTTTCGTACAAACTCAACAGCCCGAAAACAAAGAATGGAAAAAAGCAAAATTGGCACCGGAGCGACGGAGATTTGAACTAAAGTATTTCTTGCTCCGCGCGGATGTTCCCTATTGTAACAGTTTTTATTGAACATATATTCTATTCGGAACTTCCTCGGTTTAGAATTGACGCATTTTCCCTATCCTTAATAATTTCAACGTAAAAGTTTCTTGACGCGTTTACAGTTAGATTTATAGCGTCTCATAAGGAAGTTTCTTCTATAAATTGTTTCTAGGTATAATATAATGGAAATGAAATATTTCTTGGCGCTACTCAGTGTCGGACACATCAGAATTCGTAACAAAACATAATTTCACACAACACCCTTTGTGCCTGAAAACAAGGTGGCATACTCCTCGCGTTTCCAGCGCCACGCCATTGTTTTTGTTCTCTGGCCATTTCTTTTGTTACATGAGCAGTTCCTTTTGTTCAAATGCTTGTTTCTTTTGTCCGGGCGGTGGTTGTCTTTGTTTCAGCGGTTGTGTGGAGTCGCCTGCGCATCGTGCTCGCGCCGGTGCAGCGCCCTTGCGCGTGCGCTTCCTAATTAGCGGTTTTGCGTGGGCCGCCTGGCCCGATTTAACCTCGCCGCGTCACGCCCGGCCGTGCTCTTGCGCCGATATCGCCCCGCTAACTACCACTTTATTGTATTGTGAGGTATAAATTGAGATCACTGTCCAGATTACTGTTATCTAGACACGCTATCGCCTATTTACCTATATAGGGATGCTGTTTAATGTAATTTTAAATCCTGTTATTTGCATAATTAACGACATTTTAGCTATTGATAGTCCCTTTGCGGTAGGACGCCCGCTGATGTTTAGTAAATTAAGTGGTGACTACATAGTAGTTAAACAAATACAGCTATGTATCAATAAGCAAAGACAAACAAAGGCTAGACATTATGTAGACTTTACGTAAAGGTTTTATCTCGCCCTGACATTCATTTTCAGTTTGTTAAACTTGATTCTCTATTTGCAATGGCTGACGTGTGATATTAATTATAATGACGATTCACACATTCAAGGCACTAATAGCCGGTTTCACTTAAAAAAATATGCGGTTTAATACTTAATTATTTTGTTATTATTTTATATTGTTCTTCTTGTTTTTGATATAAGTTTACATAATTATAATAACTATGATAATATAGAAAGTCTTAAAAGTAAGCAAATAATAGATAACAATTTATACAACATTCGTAAAAGTATAAAATATAATGATATGAAGTCTGATGTAAGAGTCTTGATTTAGTCCGTTTTCAAATAACGGTGTGTAAAAAAGCAAACACGTATTTCTACTAAAATAATCGCAAGTGACGTCTGTCGGCCTGTTATCTATTATGTTTTATAAGGCACGCCATCGCCAGTCGACGCTCTCATAAATGGCCGAAAGAGAATTGATTGAATGTCAATAGGTCACGTCTCGTCACACGCATTTGAAAGGCTTCGACATACTCCATGAATGCCCAAATTAAGAACTTTGGATCTTCATAATTTTTAGAAGCCTTCTATGAACAGCTGTGAGATTTTTGTTCATGTTTACTCGTCCGTCTACATGTTTTGTAACACTTATTTACTTTTTGTATTTTAAGTGGTGTAGACCAGTTTTTGTTTTGCTTTAATACACGTTGAAATGTAGGTCTCTCAACTGTCCTCGCTTTAAGGGCAACCACGGCTTCAGGGGTACACGTAAACGAATCTTATATCTGACATTTACAGAAACAATAGTGTCGTGTGAATATTGTATGCTGTAAATTATTCTAGATTTTTGGAGCATTACACGGAATCCATAAACTATCTTGAAAATGCAGACGTTTGTAGGCAACTCAGCCCCTTTGTGTCGGTACCTGGGGGGTCGTTGTTGAGAAGTAACTGTCGGGTGTTTTAACGTGTGCCGTTTTATTGATGTAGGAGCATGAGTCTGCTCTGATTCACACATGCACATACACACCCACAATACGTTTATGATGAAACATTGACACGCGTGACGTCAGTGCACTTCCAAGGATTCGGTGTCCAAGTGTCGGCGCACCTTGTGTCCTTGCTTTGTTCCAATTTGTGCGAGTGTTAAGATTAGATTTTGTTTTTTGCACATCGATTTATAGGTTTACTAGCTTCCCGCCAGCGGCTTCGCCCGCGATATCTTAGCTAATGGATACAAAAACTTGACGAGTTATATTAAAACCTTGCTCATTAATCACTCTATCCATTAAAAAAAATCGCATCAAGATCCGTTGCGTAGTTTATAAGATTTAAGCATACATAGGAATATAGGGACAGAGAAAGCGACTTAGTTTTATACTATGCAGTGATAATGAATATTTTTAACGTTCGAACTTATTCGCAAATCCCTTTGTTAAATAGGGTCGGTTCTTAAAAGTCTTTAGTCTCCCATCATTGTCTCAAAGGACCAAAATTACCTAAGCATTTGCTATTTCTAGATATGCTTAACAATGAGACAAATATCAATATACCGCGATTAATGATTTAAGAATGATCGGAATGCACATTATAAGTTCAGTAAAACAAAAGACTAGACTCATTTTTATTGTCTCCTAAGACGATCGTCACAAGAAAGGAAATTATCTGACATTGCTGTAGCGACCATTAATCATGATCAAACCTTTTAAGTGATAATTGATTAATCAATTCGTTTAATCATCCACTATGGCATTGGATTAATAAAGTTGTACTTTGTTACTGTTTAAAAGCCAGTACAGACCGCTAAAACGGATCATCCTGTGAGTATAGTATAATGCAATTATCAGAACTGCTGGCAAATGGGTTGGTGTCCCCTATAGGTTCGTTACGTATACTAATAGAAAGGTGACGTGGATCATCTGGCGATAAGCAAATATAATTTTAGCCTGTATCCAAAGCACTACCTAAAGAAAAACGTCGTATTTCGTAGTTTGTTATTACTCCTTTTTGGCCACTATTACTATTATTTGTTTCAGCAGTGTCCAAATGAAAATAAACCGTAAATCTTATTCAGCAAGGTTGAGATATTGATATTTTCTCAACTCGAACATGATTGATTTTCATCTTGCGAGATTTCTATATATCATTAGTTCAAGTTATAATCTCATACATTTACTTTGGATGCACTTTTTACCGAGATTAATTTTATAATTTATGTAGATTGGTCCATTACAAGTGACAGTAGCATATTTAAAAGTTTACTTATAATCTAAGGTCGTTTAGTTCAGACACGTGTAATCAATTTATTATTAATACCTTGTTTAAAATTATATTAATTAATAACATGAACATTTACAGTAAATTATTCACGAGCGTGGGACAGCTGTTTTGAATAGAATTTGTAGTCGTATGTTATGTAGTCAATGTGAAACAGCATTTTGGCAAGGTCTATGCCATTTTGTTTCTGTATTATACTGAAAAGAAAAGCTGCGCTTCGCTTTTTAGGCAAAATAGTACATATCCTTTTTAGTTTCAATAGAGGGAACTTTTTTTATATAACCCCCATGTAAAATATTGTGTTTAAGTCGTGAAAACATATTCAGCAATTTTAAAATATCGGAAGACGTTACTGACAGACGAAGATTCGTTCGGATACAAAGACCAAAAAGTCCTTACTCCGATCAATGTTTTGAAGGTAACCTTGAATGCTTGAATTGAAACTAAAGGGGTTGAACCTTCTATAATTTATCATTCATTATACTGTTAGCTATTCAAAAAAGTAACTTAAATTAGTTTGCCTAAATAAAAACGCCGACATCGGATATATTTCGACATCAAATGTTACTCGTAGATATGTTTTGAAAATTAAAGGACAAGGTTCCCCGGCAACCTTCTCCATATATTTCCAGAAACTTTTATTATTAGCTCCAGTATTGCCAGTTGTTTCAAAATTGCAGCCATTTAAAATAATTGTACGAGTTTATTTCTTTCACGTCTATGTTAATGTTTCCTAAACAAACATTATGTCGACTATAACTTCTTATTAAAGCTCCGGAGTTCCGTACAGGATTCTGTATTCGTTGGCCTTTCCTATTGTACTGGTTTTAATATCGGAGCTGTAGTTGCAATCACCGGATGAAATGTTGAAGTTGATCGACTCTTGTTTTTGTTGAATTTTTATCACTTTTAGACACTAATTTCAAATCAAAAGTGTTTGAAATCTGGTAATAAATACATTGTGAATTTTCCAAAGTCATGTGTATTTTCTAAGTTTATCTTGAATAACTTGGAAATCCGAACTTGCCCGCCTATGCCTTCTCTGTATGAGATCAATGCCCATCAGTGGGACAATAACGAAGTCAATGAAGAATGGCTGCAAGTTTTGTGATAGCAGACTTGTATTAAAATACGTCATCATCATCACGCACCTCAAAAAAAGAAATCGACTTCAACACTTCATATTATGATTTACAGCCATTCCATATACGAATATCCAAAATCCTCTCACAATATCCACGCTAACGGTTTATTGCACTTCGCAGTATATTATTTATATGTTTATATGTATATAGTATTTAAGAATTTATCACCAGATCACAGTTTATGGCGGTCGCATTCGAGCTCGTGCACACCATTAACGCTCGGCCGGCACGCTTAATTGCTCCCCAATCGATGCACGGCCATTATCTGTTTACCTATAATACGCAGATTAGCCTGCCTTTTATAAGCTTTTCATAGCGCATTATATTGTACAATCAGGTCCTAGTTTAGTTTAGTTTTAGAAGGATTAATAATATCGAATATGCTGCACGCAAAAGGCGGCTTTTGAGAACTTCCCCGAGTATTCTAAGTTTGTTTTTTAGTTTAGAGTTGAATCAATCATTTGTAGATCTTTCCTAATGTTAAAAATGTTGAATATGTGTTTTTGTAAGGGCGTGGTTGATTTCGTTATCAACTTTTGTTGTGTTAATACATTTTCCTCCATCAATATTTACACCCGCTATAATCCGTCACTAGACTTCAGCGGTTTTCATCTTCTGCCTACAGAATCCTAATGGATATTTGTAATGTCCTTGTCAGTTGTAGTAATTCTGTTTGCTCCCAAAGTGGATGGGCTCGTAACGGAGACTTGATATCGAGTAGACAGGTACGGTAATATAATTTATGTTTGGCTACACTCGCAAACTTGTGCTTTGAGAGGCTCATCGATTCACTTAGATAGCTGGATGCTTAGAGTACGGGGATCGGTACAAGTGTATTTACTTATCGCAAATATATTAGATCCTGCTTCGATTCTCTGTTTTTGAGATAGGTTTTTTATTTTATCCTATTTAAGTTTGGTTTGCGGTAAACCAAAGTAGGTATGTTTGTTATAGTTATATGTTCGTCCGACATTTCTGGTCGAGGTAATCATGATGTAGCTTGTAGTTGCAGTGAGTTTTGGTTTTGCATAGAATATACGGTAACGTAATACCACAGTTTTTAGCAAACGAGCCCGACGCTTTCGGACCCTTAAATATTTAATATGCATGACAAAGACGTGATTTTTGAAGCAAAGTGCAAAAATGTGTTTAAGAACAGGTGCATTGTTTGTAAAAGTAAAAACGAGTTGCGTCGGTCATTGTAAATATTTACAATCTTTAAAAATGTACACCACTGCTTATTTTTCCCATTCTGAAGACACTGAGTTCCTTGTATCAGTGATTTTTACCAGCTTTGTTGGTCTATTCGCTTGTGGACAAACACATAAAAACGAAGGCCAACAATAAAGTCCAGAAAATAATAACAGTTACTGCATACTTGGGTCAGCAACTTAAATCCAGTCGTCTGTATTTTTTTTCATAGTTCCCATCCCAATAAACTAAAGAGTATTATCTCAGCTGTCGTAGATAGTCAGTGATCATCGTTGAATAAGCAATGATTACTGTTGGTAATGTTATTGATGTCGTTCTACGCTTCATCTGGTTTGCATCGCGTCTTATTGAATAGTTTATGACCAGAATATACTGTATCAATTTTGTTTATGGCTTTATCTATGTCGCATCGTTTTGTATCAATCATAGTACGCAACTTATTTCTCTTATCAGATTTATTGCCAGATTGAAGTGCACGTCACAATTTGCGTTTATAATTTACTTTTCAATGCAATGATTGGTTTTGGGGTAAACTGTGTTCGTCATTTTGACGCCTAAAATTTGCAAAAACTGTATGGTAGTTCTAAGCTTCACCCGTTTTAATTTGCAAACTTACATTGCATGTTTGCCAGCAAACAGAATACTGCTATCGCTTTTAATTCGGAAGCGAAACATGGAAGCGGAAATCCAAGTAATTTCACTAGCATGAATATATTTCAAGCTTCATGTTGTAACGTAAACCATCATGTTCTGTTTCGATTATTATTCATTTAATTTATTATCAATGAATTTGAATGTAGATGGACGAAAGGGGAGGGGAAGACCAAGGAAGAGATGGATTGATTGCGTGAAAGAGGATATGAATGAAAAGGGAGTGAATGATAGTATGATGGCTAACAGAGAAGAATGGAAGCGAAAAATATATTGCGCCGACCCCAAATAGATTGGGAACAGGGCAGGAAGAAGAAGAAGAAGTAGTAAACAGTCATTGGAGCAAACATCAAACATACCAAGTTTCAGACTTTCAGTCTTCAGTCCCGTTATTTGTAGTAAAGCTTTCAAGCTTAACTCCCGAACAAACGACGTAAATTTCAAGACGTGTACAGAAAATATTCCGCCATAGTTTGTTGGAAATTTTGCCGCGTGGGTCCTCATTCGGATTACTAGCAACGCTTTGCATGTTCACACCATATGTTTTAGTTTCGCACATGTCCTTGTTACAGACGGCTTTCATTTAATTTATTATGCTCTTAGCTTTTATTAATGTTGCTTGCGTCTAATTTGGAAGTAAGAGAAAACAGAAGTCAGTCCGATGGTTATTGTCTAACGCTAATTGAAAAACTCGGGGGAAGTTACTCTACCACGTCGGGTATATGGTGGCCTTTTCTCTATATATAGCAGCCTTTAATCATTTTCCAATCATTTTATACCAAATATGGTTATAAGAATCACTTATAATTCTACTTACCACTTCAGGTATAATTAGTGTAATGTTTTGTACGTTTTATTGGTATTCTTCATGCTTGCTAGCTTCCATCATGTCTGTCGGTTTTTTTTTCAGTTCAACGTTCGATAGTAAATATTATTGCTTGCTGGATATATTGCTCTTGGTTTACAATGATGTGTGTCTACCAGTTTTATGTTAGGATACTAACAGCAGATAAATAAGTCTTTAAATTAACTTCAATTACTATACACCACCTGGACTGGATGAGTCTTCATGAGAAAATAATCGAAATAAACTCTTTCCAAACATTTATTGCACTTTTAGCGATCTTTTTGATGATATTCAGTAAACAGAAAAAACTGAAGCGCTTACCCACTTTGAAAGGAGTACCTGATCAAATAAATGGTTTCTGGATGTTTGCATTCTAAAAGTACCAATATAAAATGAAAGTTAGTTCCCCGAAATGGTATTAGTGTGGTACACGAGTCGTGTACGGGTCGGATCGTCAAGGGTACAGTAACCCGTAACACGTTTTATGTTTATGGTACATCGTGGTAGCTTTATTTATGTGGCGTTGCTACTCTTTATTTATCCTTTGAAAGACGCACTCAAAAGCGTTACAGGTCAGAGAATAATGAGCCAGTACGAACCGTGATGCCTCGGAAGCCTAGGAACGAAAAGAAATCGTAAAAAATTGACGTTCATATAAAAAAGGCACTAAAACTTGTGGGATGCGCAGTAAAATCTGTTGCCTCGTATTAGAGCCTCCCTCGATGCGTACGCCATTACAAAAGTATTCCGAGCAATATCATTTTTATTTAATAGACGTTTTGAATTTTGAGACTCTTTCAACCGCTTTCTCACCAGAAGTACAAAATATAATTTCACGCCTGCCGATTGGATAAACGAACTGGTTTGCACTTAATCGTTGCGATACGCTCTTACCGCCTTGTTACAAAATATTCGACAGTTTTTTTTGCTGATGTACAAATTCATCATACAAGTGTGAGACATTATAACAACCTTATCGGGGATATAAAAAGAACAATGCAAACTGCCAACAAAAGCATGCTAAAAATCACGTTACGCATATAACATAACGCGGAGGCCTTCATGAACATTAAACCTTGGTTTTATTTACTGCGCCGTCGTTTAAGGTAGAAGAATCTCGCCGTAAATAACCGCTTTATGATATTTCCACGACTTCATTAAGTCTTTCAATGATATAACTCTGAGATTTATTACCTCAAGTCATAATATACGCTCTTATTGTGTACGCAAAATAGAAAGTATATTAATTACACCTCAGCACGAATATGAACGATGAGAAGTGTAAAAACCCGTAATGCGACTAAAATGTGCGATTCAGAGAGATTTTGTGTCGTAGCTTAGTTGCAGGTTGTTGAGATAGGGCGGGGGCGACCCTTCCCGTTAATGTATTCTGGCAATTTCGCTAACGTCCTCCCGGGAACTCGAGCCCTGGCTAGACCCTAGATTAAATTTGTACTCTTCTGTTTACCATTACTTTTTGTTACTTATCCTGTCAGCTCAGCCGTTATAGATGCTTAAGCCTCTGCTTAATCTATCCACCAATCTATACAGGCTCATTTTGAGTTTTCGTTCATAGTAGTATCGCTGTGTCCATATCTCGAAATGTTCCCGCGGCGCGTTGAATTGACGTTTATCATGATTGTGATTAAATATTGGAGTATTATAAGCTGGGAATTGTAAACGATTACGCAAGCATTTTCGCACAAAGAACATTTCGACATAAAATGTTTAACGAGCCAACATTTAAATATCAGACTGTTCGGGAAATCAGTTGGAGAACATGCTAGGTAGGTAACTATTTGTCCAGGATAGTGTATTTGTTCTAAAATTTTGAAGGTTCTTATTTCGTTTCGGTCTTAGTAATACATCAAGTTTATATATTACGTTAAAACTGCTACTTTTGGCTCGGCGTCGTATTCTCGTGGGACTGAGAGCGGTATCGTGTTTTCGCTCGCAGTAACAACAACTCCGGACTGTTTCGTATGACGCCGACATCCCCCCCGAGTCCGACCTCTTCCGTACTCATGTGCGCACCATATCCGCTCTTACATCCAAACAAAATCCCAAAACACAGTTGATCAGTTATCGATTATCGAAGACTGGCACTCGCCAACTGACGTTCTACCCCAGATGATTAATCGTGTTACGGAATTAGTTCTCATTATGTTAACGTCGACATATTTCTTTGTTGGCAGCTGTCGTTGCTGTAAATGGAATTGTGGCGTACTTTGTTAACCCTTAAGGTAAATATCAAGTATAAACTGTATAATTATTTCAATATTAGGTATACCAATAAATCCACTTCAAAATCATGCCAGTGAAAAGCGCGCGGATTCTTTTACTTTTTGGAATAATTTGAGGCAGACACCACTAAGGGTTCGCAAAGCCGGCGGTACTTGGCACGGGGTGACCGAGAGGCTTCTTGGCTCGCAGGCTCGAGATCAGCGCTGGCGTAGCCCCTTGTGCGGCCCCGTCTCGATGACGTCTTGGAAGCTTGCCCGATAGGCTTTAGATAAACGCTACCGTATTGCGGTCCCCCAAATCAACTTTCTTTTGCGTTCCGAAGCATTAAATCTGCAATAATAAATGCAATGGCACGATAAGTGTATTCAAATTTTGTTCTTCCATGGAAAACAGAGTTCTCATTCGCAATGCAAATGTATTCATGTAGCCGTAATGAAGAGTATCATGTCGCATTCAATCTCCACCTGCCACCTGTGTTCGTTAACCAACGCAAGTTTTTATATTTTGCCTCGTGCATTTCGGAATCGTTCCTGAAGTGAACTTTTAAATGTTGTACGGTATATTTCAGCGTGCGGGCCAGGGCAGACTTCGTTACTCGGAATTATTGTGGCGGGCGCAATTCGCGTAATGTGCGAGTACTCAGATACACAGGACACGGCGTGCATGCTTGCTGCATGTTTGTCAACGACAGCTCACGCCACAAATTTACTGCTTCAGCTGTGTCAACTCGTGTGATGCTCATCTAATTACTGATGTCGATGTATTCAGTGCACTTACTGCCAATCACAATAATCATAATTAGTTTTGTAATCCCTCAATTTCCGTAAAACCACAAAATACACTTTCCCTATTCTTTTATTGTTGGCAAAAGTCACGATTTAGAAATTCTGAAGGAGAAACCTTCTTAATAGACTTAACCGAAACATTATGCTCTAGATGTTTAGACTCGGATACAACATATTTCGCACAGTCCTTTAAATTACTTTGCCTATTCAGGGACAGGAGAAATTCACCGGAGTGTTCAACCTATCGTAATTTTGTACCATTCGCGAAAGTTTTCACTGAAAAGTTTTAAGGTCAACCTTGTAGGAAGCTTTCACATTAAGTTCTGTCGTGTTTATAAATGGAAATGAGATTGGTAATGTGGACTTTTTTTCTTTGGCAGTTAATTTCCATTGTGTAGATTAGCATCCTGCGGAAAATCCCGTTGTGAGAGGAATAAAGAAACTGCGGCGGAAATTCGTTGAGCCTTGCGATCGGCGGCGCCGCCTCCCCGCCGGTTAATGGGCGTGCTTCATTGACTATTCTGTTAGAAACTTTGCTTAATAAGCTAATGCAGGTACATAATTGGGAAACATCACGTTGTCTTCTAATCAAGGTGTTATTACCACATTAACATGTCCCACGGACCACAGGACGTCACGTCGAATCGGAATCGCGTTCTTTGAAGTTTTATTATTCATCGGATTAGTCACATTCGTTTCACTAAAACATTTGTTTTTATGTCAACGTTTATGTGGATGTTCCCACAGTGACACGTTATATCTTTATATCCTTACAGTTTTCGAGTTTTTACAACTTATTTTTTTTACAAATTAATATTGGCATAAGATACAAATAATTTATAGCCGTTTAGGCCTGGTCTTAATAAAGTATCATGTAATCCGACGCCCGCCGCTAGTCCGGCTTCGGCAGGCGAGACTACTGCTAGCCAGGTTTAATATAGAAAATATTTTGGAACGGCTTTCAAAGATGATTTAAATACTCTCTTTGAAAGGTACCAATGTTTATTAGAATTTTAAGTGAGCACAGTCAAATATTGGGTCTGAAATATTCAGCCGGCAGTCGGCATACAATTCCAGAAAATGCCTTAAGTAGAAAACTTGGTATGAAAGAAGGTAGAAATCTCGTGCATTAAAAGATTAAAATTATAGTGGTTTTCTGGAGTTGATCGTGTTTAGAGCGTTATGAGGGGTGCAAACTACGGCCAGACAAAAATAACAACACATGCAACACTGCGTCCGCCGGGCCGCCGTGCCGGTCCGGCCGGCCGTAAGCCGCTATTCATCAACGTCCGACCTTTGTCCGTTTTTACGTTTACTTAGCGTGTTCGCCCCAAACTTACCCGACGTGTTTTAATATTCATTTAAAATTAAGCCACACAGAAATATGATTACATTTTTTCCGTCTTGATTAACAATCGCAGGGGACGTAATGTAAATAATGGGCATTTCTTCTTTTACATTCGTGTGTAACATTAATTGTGAGTTCTTATTTCGTGACCTCCTTTTGCTGTAATGATTTTGTTGGTTAACTGAATTACGAGCTTACCGTGTTATTTCTCCGTATATTTTCTAATTTTCTTTGACGTTTGTTGGGCTACTCGACTACATTCAAGATATATTTTATCAGGTTTCTTGAAGGTTTGCTTCACAAATGCAGAAGATATGTAGGTATTTTACACTAAAAATGAGTACGACGGACCTAAATTCTATAGAAGTGATGTTACCTTATAAGCTTGGATACAAATAAGACTTCAAACCAGAACGAACAACTATCAAATTACATTTGTATACATAAAAATTGAAGTATTTTCTCTATACAAATGATCCTATTGTGATCAAATTTTGGTTAGTTGATCTGCTTACGATTGCGAAGGTTCATGGCAAACACAATACAGGTAGTAATTTAATAAAAATCGCGAACCTCTATCGTCTCCGTCACTATTTGTTTGTTTTAAAACAAATAAACCCTCTGTCGCTTGGTTTCCCAATGGAGATCAACTCGTGTCACTTGACGGACGATACACGGTGCAAATGTCCCTTGATTCCTCCCGACGTTGATGGATAGTGGCCACAGGATAGGACCGCGGGCACAACGCATCGGATTACCACCATAATAACCCAAATATCAGGACCGACACCAATCATACTCAACGACGGTATAAAGTTGCCTTATTTATGGGGTTCCTATATTTTTGTGTTCACACAAAGTTGGTAAAGGAAGATTTGTGAGATCAACACGGGTTTGGCGATCCCGGCGCACTATTTTCCTCTTAGAATTTTGTGTAAGGTAGGATAGAGATAGTAGGAATGTAACTAGATGGAAATGAAAAGAAATACTAAATACGGTAAATGAAAAAAATAAAACAAATGCGATAATGTTTAGAATGTTATAAAAACATACTTTTGGATTAGATTCCTTAAAAATTTAAAAAGAAAATTTGATGATATTGTATGTTACTATTTTCCGCATGTGCCATCATGAATAACTGATTTGTTAGCCGTATAAACTAAATATAAAACAAGACTGCTATGTTGGCGGACCGCGACGCTCGAATATATCTCGGCTATTCGTTGACCCACAGACTTTGTATTCTGACTCCATTTTAGATATATGTAGTTTCTTTCCTATAATTCCTTGTTTTCGATAACGAAAATAAATACCATCTCCATTTATCCGCCCGCGTCATCTATTATTTCCATACTCTGTATTTTACAGGTCCTGTAGTCGCTTCTGTATTGTCAACATTCATTACAGACATGAATTAATAAAACGAATAACCGAACACTGTTGTATCTTAAATATGTTATAGAGGACTTAAGCCAGACTTTTAAGAATTCGAATTCCCAAGAATTTTATCATTTGTGTTTGGAGAGAGCTCATTACTCATTCATGCTTGACAAAGAAGCCTTTCACATCATTTCATATGGAGTAAAATGTATTCTGATCATTGTACGTTTGTCCAGCAAACACTACTGAGAACGATTTATCAACGTCTCCCTTCCACGTACTGTCTTCGGAATGGTCATTTGCACCGACATCGCTGGATGTCTTTCGACGCAACTTAAATATACGTGATTTACTTCTTGCGTCTCTTCCGAGGGGCATTGACCGTTTGCTGATTATATTTTCCCCATTTCATCAATTCATTTAGGTCTTCGGAAACATATTTACTAAAACATTTTGCGAGAAATTCGTGCTTAATAGTCAAATATTTTTCAATGATGTTCGTCAACAATTGGTGATGTACAAAATAGTCTTGCGAGGAACAGCAATTCTCTCTCATGTTGCTATGTCTTAGAAAATAATTCTAGTCACGAACAAAACGTTTTCCACGTTTCAAGTACGTTCTATGCAAATATGACGGGCAACTAGTGTCAACCGGTTTCGTTCAATAAACCGGTGTCGATGATCCATCAATGTCGCTGTACCTTCCCTATCAGTAAAAAGGATGAAGAGGAAACATAATGGCGAACTTAAAATTGCGACAGAAGGACCGTGTTACGTTTGTTCCACATAATTATACACGTGAAGAGAATATTCATAAATTAGACACGGCAATTTAGAGTGAGACACCGAAATGCAGTGTCGCCGTGTGCATTGTTCGGGCACAGTCCTACCGGTTTTCTGTGAGAAACAATGGCTTAAACATACTGTAACCGTAATGTGCGTTAAAGCTGGTCATTTCAAAGCTTTCATAAGCAGTAGGAAACCCTTAAGTATTGTTGCAGTTAATATTACCATTCGTATTAACATCGATGGAAATATTACGACAGAAATGCCATTCTTGCAAATGAATTTAATGATTTGTTATGCACCTTACACCTGCTTTTCTACTGTACTGCTTTGTACATTATTCTATCGATTTTGCACCCAACAAAGACGAGTTTTTGTATGAACATGAACAAGAACATGTTTCAGAGTGAACTGGTCTGAGGAAAATTTTGAAATTTATTTTTCATGTAGCTCGTGTCACGCCCCCCACTTATAGCCCGCGCTGGAGATTGACTAAACAAACAGCTTTGTTTTTATCATTTTGTTTTAAGCGTTTTATTTTGTCAACATTGTTACTGTTGTCCGTGGATAAACAACATTTCAATTAATTCAATCGTATAAAGTAAAATGTATAAATAAACCAATGACAATAATAACAGGCCTATGCGTGAGCTATTACAATTTTAGCCACTGATCTATACTAATGTATCGTATTAATATTTAATGCTATGAACACCGATGCTAGTGACACAAAATCCACATACGGATTTTAATAAAACAAATTAATGAATACGTAATTATGCAGCAGATCAAAAGCGTTTTACGGCTTATTAATTTTTCAATATCCCTGTTACGCCTTTTCAGTGTTATGGCGATGGTTGTAAATTTAATATATTGGTCGGAACAGAGCTGTCCGATAACGAATTGTTTAGCTAATCGATGCTCGGATAGAGATCTTTTTTGTTACCAGGGATCGAGTTCGTGTTGTAAAAGATTTTTTGTGTCTACAAACGTTTTCGTTGTAGGGTTTGGGTGCACAGCTGCACGACATCCGGGCTTTCAGTCCACAATTTATATGTATGCTTCTACGCCTTATGAACACAAGTGAATTCCACTGTTTCTAAAATGTGTGCGTACCCTAAATATCTTATACATTCGTTGTTACGGCATATTATGAGTTTAAAAGTAAATTAGAACGTTTTTACTATGTAAACATTACTATGGACATATGAACTTACTGTTTTGTATGTAGGTACAAGCTATTTATTTACGAACCGATAGTAGAATGTCAATGAAGCTTTTGTGGTCAGTAGTAACCAAATTTATCTTTTGAAGAGAAACCAACACAAAATAATCGCGACGAGTCTCTTTAAGACTCTGGATTTCAGTTTCATATTTTATGTAAAACTTTAACATTTTCAACTTCAACAAAGTAACAACAAAAAATCGTTTCTATGAAAAACAGGATAGCAAACTAAGGCCGTTAAATTGTATCCTCCCATATACGCCATCCTGCGTGTCGTGTTTGATGGGGCGGCGAGGGGAGGGCGGGGGAAGCGGGGAGCGAGCGGGGGCGGAATCTCAGCCCCTCAGTAAATAATTACCGCCCCGGCACAGGGGTGTAGCCCCAAAACCGTCCGTGAGCCCCTGGGCCCGGCCGGTTCTTGCAGCGCTGTTGCCAATTCTTATTGTGTTCACAATCTCACGAAAGTAAATTTATATGGCAAGCGAATACGTAATTGGTTATAGGTACTCTAGACTTAGTTATTTCTGCAATATTGAGAATCGGTTGAAATAACTACGAATTTCTTTGGCTAGTTATGAAAGTGTCTTCAATTTCATGGAATTTCTAAAATATACGACGGTTCTCAGAATACGGTTATAATAAAATAACTCTAGGATTTTTTTATTTGTCGCTCGGATTTTTTTGCGAGTAGAGAATAGTAAATAAATACACATTATCGAATATTTTAGTACATTTAGGCTTTGCCTACCTATAACTTTTATAAAAAAAATCGTGCCAGTCCGAGAGCATGACCATAGTATAAAAAGGACACAGTAGGCTATCTGTGGCCCAATCCGCGATGTAATTGCCTACCGTACTTGTCTGTCTCAGGGTTGTCACTTTTAGCTAAATTTTAATTCAGTGCCTAGAAATACAATAAACCGGCGGGGCGGTGTTGCCGCGACATTCCGTGCTTCATCGGATTCGTGTGTCGCCAAAACGCTAATAAATGTTTATAGACTAAGAGCTTGTGTTTAAATAATATTCTTAGAATATACTAGTCAATTGCTTTTTTTTATTTTAATAGGCATAATTTATTATTCTTACACATTAAGGACAATATATATTTTCTATTAAATAGACATAAAATAATACAAACACATCTATTGAATTAGTAATTTTCTAGCACAGTTTTTGATTATGTCTTCTGGATGGAAATGGGCTTCACAAACAACATGCTTGGGTTGAGATTTGTTTATCAAATCCTCGCGGTCAATTAAGCGCAGCCATTGAAGGCATCTGAAATACAAAGCACATTTAATATACATTAGGTATCTATCATAAAAATTGGAATAAAGTGACTAAAATCTCATATAAAAACATAATTCCAAACTAAAGAAACTAAAGCCCCTCTCTTAGACTATAATCAATTTTTGTTCTGTTGTTACGAACGGTTACGATTCGAATTTTGCTCTATTTATCTGATTCACAATTCGACAATTATTTTAAAAAACGATTTTATAACTGTAAGTACTTAGTTACTATACCTACCTACAATACTGAGAAATCGGCATGACGAAACGTAAACAAAGCAATAGCGTCATATCAATTTTATTAAAAGATCAAAAGTACCTAATACATTCTAGTGGGACAGTAGGCCTGCCTACTTTGTCTGTCTAACAACAACAAAAATAAGTAGGTATCTCATCACCAAGTTAAAATTAAATTCTAGAATAAGTGACTTGCTTACCTTTCTTGTTCAGTAGGTAATCTGAACAGAGATAAATCTGGAATCGATGAATTATTTAGACACCCAAACACACAGCAATAAGTTCTCCTGCGACTATCACACATTTTTCATTTATTTAGCGATGCCGAAAAACCGTGACGCGCGAACTTTGTGCGATGTTAGCCCCGACTGGCGCACTGAGAAACGGGTCGAGATTTTGTTTAGTGTGCGTGCGGCGACGCATAGATACTATGGCGCACACATACAAGCCGCGCGCGGTTCATTTGTATGAAGATAACATACTTGTCCTTTTTATACTATGGCATGACTTACGATGACAGAATAATTTCCCGCATACAATTTATGTTCCCGAAATTGTCAAATCCTGCTTAAAAATTTGAATTGTTGGCAATATTCGATTCGATTCAAACATAAATCTAACATAAAATATTCGATTCAAACATAAATCTAGGCCAACGCATATCAAATTGAACAATCGTTTACGCAAATTGTACACTGTTTTCTATGTCAAGGAGCGATTAGCCACTCTTTCCATTCAATAAAAGTATGAATGGAGTCAATTACGTTGCGAAATATCTTTGTATACCTACTTACAGATAAATATTTACTTTTGCCGAATATCACATAAAAATATCAGGTATTGAATAAATCTATATCTTCTATATCTATATCTATATCTATCTTCTATATCTTCTATACTTATAATAAATCTGTAGAGAGGTCAATTCTGTACATGAAATATATTTCCAAAATAACTATCAGGGGGTGATTAGGGATCGATACTGATGCCAAAAATGCAATCAGTAAAATTTTTGTCTGTCTGTCTGTCTGTCTGTATAAACTCTATAGAAACAAAAACTACTCGACGGATTTTAACGAAACTTGGTACAATTATTTGTCATACTCCTGAGATGGTTATAGTATACTTTTCATCACGCTTCAATCAATAGGAGCAGAGCAGTGAAGGGAAATGTTGTCATTTTGTTTAAACGCGCTAATCTCAGGAACCGCTGGTCCGATTTGAAAAATTATTTCAGTGTTAGATAGTCCATTTATCGAGGAAGGCTATAGGCTATATATCATCACGCTAAGACCAATAGGAGCGGAGCACCACTATTCCACGCGGACGAAGTCGCTGGCAGAAGCTACTGATAAATAAAATTATGATTATTTTCTCGTCGTCTTTTCATTTGTCATTTGCATTCCCGCCGAGTTGTTCATAGTTACCCCACTCTCCCCTATCATCCTGTATATCACCGCGAATCCACTTGCTATATGTGTTTTCTGTCAATGATTTTATTACCTACGAATACGGTTCATACTTGTTATTTAAAATAACTTTCCGATAGCTATTATCGTGTTATTATGTGGCGTAATGATGCATTATTATATAATCCGTCCCTGTTTGTCATAATCATTACAGTAATACCAATCTATTTACGTACCTTTAGGTATTATTTGTAACCGTTTCTATACATTATAATTAGATTTATTCACAGTTTTTTATTACATTGGAAAATTATAGGTTAATTAGTATCAGAAAGGTTGTAATGGCGAAAATTGAGAAAAAAATCTTTATAAATCGAAGTTCTATATAAAATACATGTATACATGGCTATCTAAAATTCGATTAAACATCAAATTGCATTAGGCTTAATTTAAAACATTAACATACAATATAATCGGAATTCAAGCTGCAATAATAATAATACACTGGACTTATAGAAATCTCTACTATAGATAGGGTAAGAACCCGGTGGGGTCTCGAATAGAATAGATTAGGCTAGCGACCGCAGCCCGCTACGTGACCGAAGCAGGGCATTCAAATATTTTTGGTCTTTCTTTGATCTTCCCCATTATTATACATGTACAAATGACATTTTGCTCTCGTAGTCTAATCATAGAGGGAAAGAAATGTAGGTTTGGAACGTGTGGCTTTATCTCAAGGCTTCTAACCATCGTGAAATTTCAGAATGTTAAGTGGAATTTAAAAATTATCTGCACTTGAGTTTAATATAAGTATTAAGGTAATTTAAGGGAAAGTGCAGCGTATGGAAAACGTTAGGCAGAAGGTTTTAACGATCTCCTAAAGACTTGTCAAGAAAGGCACGTATCTGAAAGACAAAGAACGAATAAGGGACTTTTTATCGGTACATAAAGCTACCCTGGGATACAGACAAACCCACAGGAAAGAACCAGTGCTACAATATTACTTTCGCGCCAGTAATCTTCCCAGTACGTTAAGTAGGTACTTGTCGTGTGTTCACGCCTCACTGAGGTTGCCATTAGGTCCCCAAGTAATAGGGGACGAGAATATCGCTCTACTAGCTCGCATTAAAAGGTTTTCAAATATTTAAAATAAAAAAAACGTTACACCCGTTAGTAATGGATA
The DNA here is from genome assembly GCA_963891755.1 of Pyrrhia umbra. NCBI lineage: Eukaryota > Metazoa > Arthropoda > Insecta > Lepidoptera > Noctuidae > Pyrrhia > Pyrrhia umbra. The sequence goes on along the minus strand of OY982923.1, from coordinate 3,727,627 downwards.
AATGCTTGCCATTAATTAAAAGGGGAACTCAAGAAAATATAAAATATTTCAATTCAAAATTATTCATACAAAAAAAGTTAATTTCGCTCCAATCAAAACAGGTTTCTGAGTAAATGTTAAGGGTTCAACTTACAAATTAATTCATTCATCAGGTACCATAATTTGTGTTCTCATTGTAATGTAAATAATGTAAACGAAACACATTGTGCTAAAAACTTTGTAATTGTGATGAAATACGATTGAACTTTTACGGAGAAACATGTTTTTATTGTTCTCTCTTTGTATATTGTCCGTATTATAAGTCATTACGTAGATTTGTGTTGGATTTAGGCTTCAATCGCCAACCGTTGCAACGATCTATCCTAGGAGATATAGTACCATAATAGTTGAACTTGCCAGGGCGTCTTGGTTATCGCATGATGGTAATATCTGATATTTTTTCTCAATTATTTGTCCGAGCAATTAACTGCTGTCAGACTAGTCAAGTGAATGGGTTTCTATGTTCGATCTAATTTTCACAATAAGGTTCTAACCCCCTCCTACTACGTGTTCTCTGGGGAATATAGAGATGTGTTGAGATTCTAATGTTAAAAATCTGCGAAAAATATTTTAACGCACTAAAATCTAAGGAACTACCAGCTCCCATTATTTATTTCTTTCACAATTCTTAAATATTCCCGAGCCTATACACATCTTTTATTGTACTAAAAATATTTACTTTTACCCGGATGATGTCTAAAACAAGTGGATGAATTTTATTTAAATTTTCGTGTAGCATATAGAAGATAACATTTAATTTTCTAAGTAAAGTGTGTACATACATTTTGAACAAACCCGACAGTTTTCGCTTACATATTTGCCACGCTTTTGTTACGCACCGTTCATAGGTTTTACTACAAAATCGATAGGAGTACGTGCGCTTTTGCCGTGTCTTGTATTTTTACTTGGGTATACCATACACGTGACTCAAAACATGAACATCTAGTCAGTGGTGAACAGACGGTAAAACAGAGATTAGATAGTCATAGTAGACATTTTATTATACAGGATGTAAGGGGCAAAAGGGGAAATTGTAACAATGCTATGGCTTCGGAAAAACAAAAAAAGATAAAGTACGTCATTGACCGGTAAATGTGTTTCTATTTAAATTATTTCAGCTGTCTGATAACTGAAATGATGAAACTCAATTAGTAAAAACAATATATTAATGAGTTTAAACATGACGGTATATTAGTTCAATAGACTTATCGCGTGTCCTTTACAAAGAAAACAATTTTTCCGGTAATACTTACTCATATTTTTGGTAATGATGCTGAAATAAATGAATTAACTAATTAAATAAATGTCTTCGTAGACGGGACTTTGATATAGCAGAAATGAAGAAAAAGAACATAGGTTAAGTTTATTTTCTTTGACAGAAATATCTTCAAATGACTGATCACTGATATGAATAGAAGTGGTTACTATAAACAGGCCATCAACAATAACACTTAACGAAGTGACAAGAGATTACCGCCATCTTTCGACGGCGCGGTTACTATATTTCGAGACGAGAGTAAATTCCTTTGTATGAGTAATATTAAAGATCTTTGACAGTACAGAATCATTGAATAGTTGAAAGTCCGTTTGCTACAATAGCGGAAGACAATCATGTTGGGAGATGTGATGGTGTAACCATGGTATTGTGACTGAATTAGACCAGTTTGTATGACCGCGATTTCCTCAAAAACTGCTGATTCAATTTGGATGGGGTTGTCATTATTTAAATGAATAGTTTTTAGTTTAGCATACATATATAGTATATTGTCTGGTTAGATTTGTGAAATCATTTTACTTAGTTGAAGTCATAATCTTCTGCATTTCTTGTGGAAGTCATCTTAATCCTTGGAGTCGTCAATGAGGTTATCTTTTTTCATAATCTACCTAAAATGGTTTGACTAACTAAATATAATTTGGCATAGTCTTCGTTCGCAGTCTGAAACAACTTTCGACTTCAAATAGGTAGACGCGTGAACAATTAAATATACCATAAAACTATCATACACTCAATATAAATAACGTGTCCCGTCCGTGCGTATTGTATTATTTTATATGCACGATAGTACGATACTCCCAGAGCTAATGCGTCAGCTCTAAGGTCGAATGTAGGCTTTATGGCCGTTATTCAAGACGCTTCGTGCTTCACACCACAATATTCATTGCTACGGATTAAATAACTGCCACTTACACAATTTTATAGTTGCTGCATTCGCCGATAATACTCTAAAAACAATTTGTAGGTTGCGGAGTTTGTTTTAACTTTCGCAGCAATTTATTAATAGTGTTTAATTAAACTTTAACTGAAATGAGGGAATACTAGTTCTAATCTAATTAAGACTTTAAATTCATACGTTATGCGTAAATTTGAACTCTAGTTTCAATACACAGTGGGTTGACTTCCAAATTACAATTCGTTGAAATTCCATTTGTAAAGTCCAAGTTGTAATGTAGTTTGTCAGCAACAAGTGTGCGGAGCGCACGGCCGGCCTCTAATTTTGATAATGGTCACGAGGGGCGTGCTGCAGATAAGCGAGATAACGGCCGAGACTGTCGGACCGGGCCGGACGGATCACCGGACCGGTCCCCCGTCAGACGTGCGGGTCGTTTTAAAGCCACCCTTTTGGGCGGTCCGGTAGGATAACGCTTGTCAGTCACGCAGCTCCGCATGGAATTTCAGAATATCGTGCGCAAACGTTTACATATTGACGTAAGTACCGTCTTTATGCGGACGACGTGATGAGGATCTTGTCTTTAAGAAGATTCATGTTTTAATTTTGGCTTTGGTATATTTACATTTTGAAATGAAGCATCTTCCAAATCTCGAAGTTGAGAATTTAGGAGATAACTGCTATTTGCCAAAAAACATTCTTGGACCAATTATTTTTATCTCCTTATTAGTTATCCTTTTTCTCAGAAGCCAATAACTTGATTTGGATATCAGTTTCCATAGAAACATCCAAGTTTTAACTAGAATTGACTTTATGATTGTAATGACTAGGTAATAAAGGATTGATGATATTCTTCTTGCCTAACAAGCCTTTATGTCAGAGTTTTCTCAAATCCGCCTGACGGCCTTTGACATGGAATTGTGACAACAACTGCCAGCTATATTATAATAATAATAATCGATGATATTCAACCTAACAAATGATATGTACGTACAATGTACCCGCACAGCAATTTTCTTGACCAGCCCATATCAGTTACGTGATCACAGAGCTGCTGCAGAGTGACCTGCACAAAATCATCGTGTCTCCGCAACACTTGTCCGCCGACCACATCAAAGTCTTCCTTTACCAGATATTAAGAGGTGAGTCACATTTTTTTGACCTTATGTATTAAGGATCTGTCTTAGCATCAAATGTTAACAAAAATTGTAAATGGGTATTTCAGTTTGCTTGTTTGTTTGTCACCATTTGATGGTACAACAGCTGAACCGATTTAGATTCTATTTGTTATTTAGATAGATAGGACCCTAGAAACGGTTATAGGCTACGTTTAATTCAGCAGCGTGTAGTAATTTTTTCAGGATCCGGGTGGCAATAAAGTTGCCTTTTCAAGGGCTAGTCGTAATTTTTTGTAGATTTATATTATGGGTCTACCTAGTGCCGTGGTATACTTTAAAACTGCCTCCACTAGAGAGAGTAATGCTTGAATGTACTATTCCGGCATAATATTTAAAACACGTCATGCTATTTTTAGTTATAATATATGTACGTAATATAGTACATGTCGTACAGCCCTTTTTTTCGGATGGAAAATCATGAAATGACTCCTCCCGCCATGGACGCAAGGGAGTGTCAAACTATTACTGACTAAAACCTATCCATGTGCCTTCCTCAGCCCTTTGTATTACGGGGGCGCGGTAACTCTTTCGAACATCCCGCAGATGTCGTACAGCCCTAAGGGCTACTGTCTCTTGCCTTAACTGCCTTTACTAGACCATAAAGTGCTGGCGTATATTACATCGATATCGATATTTCTAAGGCATAGTTTTTAAGATACGACCATTGAAATACAGAATTAATTTCTGTTGTATGTTGAAAGTAAACTGTAATGGCGCCCACGTGGGAATTAGAATGTCACTCCATAATCCGGGTAATTGTGATTTATAACAACTTTTGTTAAATCTAACGTATGTGGATACGATTGGTAAACTTTTTTTAATGAATTATCAGTAGTTGTGACGTCAGTACATACAGGTATGTCGTAGCAGATACATGTGCTAGTGTTATTAAATATGTATGTATATTATTATCAGATACCTCCTGTAATCGACATGGGAATCGAATGCAAATGAATCGAATTTAAACTTGTTATAACTTCTGACATTTATTATTACAACAAACCCCGTGGGCGATAATTGTCGAGTGAACTATGATATTTACCACATAAAGTATAAATATAATAGTTTTACAATTTATCGATGAATTTCACAATGAAATCACGTATATATTCTAAACTCTGTGTTGTAATATTTACACTGCCTATATCGTACAAACAACGAATATATTTTCTTTTATGGTCTTTTGTAATAATGGTGGTGAAAGGGTGAACACTTAAGCAGTCCAAATGGTCCATTCGGAAGGGTTGCGATACATATCGGCCTTGACTGAGGCTTTCACAATCACATGAACTACGGACGGGCAACCCTATCCTTGTTGTTCCTAACGAGTAAAATTCCGGCAGCTGTTAAATGTTTCAAACAATGCAAATTATTTCTTTATAAAGTTTTTTAAAAGAAAAAGTCTTTGGCACGTCAAAGCGGGGATTTTGTATCACCGAGAGTTGAGAAATTTAAAATTTTAAAGGGTGAAACTTTGTTTTTTCGACAGCCCTAGATAGTAGCATTACTGGCACGGCCGGAACGGGGCAATAACATTTGGCTCGCCTGATTCATGCTAGGGGTGGTCACAAACCGTACATTTCAGACCATTGTATTATAGCTTTCGTAGCTCATTAATATGCAAACCCCGCCCGTTATTTTAATACTTAAATATTATATTTTTGGCTTTGTAATCTCAGATATCGTTCATGTTTCATTGAGAAACTGGGCTCGTTTTTACTGTAATATACCATAAATACAACTCCCTATGAGTTGTATTTAAAAGGATGTTTCGGTACATCACTAAACTGAAGTTCCGAACCAATTTTTGACAAAATATATTTATCCATAAAATGATAAGCGTTTTACTATCATATTGTATGTTTTGTACCTATTGCTTGTACCTAGTGTGAAAACGAACTCCTTAAATACACAATTACACTTAGAAACCCAGAGAAATGATATGTGGTAATATCATTATTCATGACATTAATTACCCAAAGCGAATATCCATCCATCATTAATGAGCATCGATTAGGATTACAGTGTCGGCCATATAAACGAGACACTGCTAATCTGCTAAGTTATTTAGATTACAAGATCACAAATGTATTCAACCAGTTTCTAATTTAAATATACGTATACCACCTGTCGCCATTTTTTGTGTCATGTAAAGGCACGCTCGACGCTTAGCGGTGTTGTCGCAAAATGTCGAAATGTGAAAAATATCATGAGCACACCGCCTTCTCGACATGACATTAATATTTGACGAGCTGCACTTTTAACTTCAAAGTTTTAAACTTCTGCACAAGTGTAGAACATTGCCCCAGCAAATAAGCTTTTATTTTTATTAGCTTTCGCACTGCTACGCGTGTATATCGCGTCTCAGGATGCTTTTATTAGATAGAGTTCGTTTTATGATCGAATGCTTAATGGAAACTTCTTTAATGGATATCTCTTCAAAGTAGCCAACTTTTTCCATTAGCACGCCATCATTTATGGCTTTATTCGATATAGTTATGCCAGTTAATGCAAGGTGAAACTTGACGGAACAATAAACACTTTAGTTTTGTTCAGTGCTTCATGTATTAATGAAGGAAATGTGTTATAACAAGTTAGGAGGCGGATGAAGTCGGGCGGTTTGCCCAGCGGCTCGGTAAACAGAGGTGGTTGATTGCGGCCGAGCTCGGAATGTGCGCGCCGATAAATACAAGTTTAAAACAAACCGAGTTCTGAGCTCCCTCTGAGACCAACTCACGCTGCAGCCCGTGCCGAGACGGCTGCGCCGCCGCCGCGTCTCACGGCTCGCACACTCCCACTTCCACCTGCCGTAAATCAATTAAAACTCCCAAGTGCTACCGACTTCCAGCCCCCAATCCAGACAAACGACAACGCGCCACAATAACTACTACACTACCTTTCAATTGCGCAAAAGACACTTTATGACGACTAATTCCCGTCACCATTAAGCTCACTTCAAACTTTTAAAACCGTTCACTATGTATGCTAATGTAATCCACTTTCGCAGATGAAAGGAATCGCGTCGCAGCCGTCGCCTCGTCTCCCGATTTCGCATTATTAATTTGTGCAATTATTCGTGCAGTGCCAAGAGATTTCCCGGGAGTAGAACGCGCGAAGGGAATTTAGAAAAATGCGGTCGTTAAGCCCCACCGCCTCGGCTGGCGCGTTTAATTAAAAACTTTATAGTTGCACCGCCTTGATGGGTCCGCTCTAACTGAAATCACATAGACAACCGCACTCTCGCGCTAAATGGAACTCTTTTAATCACGATACAGCTTGGAGAAATGTAATCGATACTGCATCATCGTATTTGAATGCATCACGTGATATTTTCTACGGAAATGCTTACTAATATAGGTAGTGTGCGTGTCAGTGAATGCAACCGGCGCGATTAGGGGTGACACGCGACTCGGATAGTTTTAATATTCTGCGCGCTCTTTTAGATTAAACTTACTCGTCGCTTTTGTCTCATTCAGCTTCCAACGAACAGGGGAAGCGTTTTAATGAAACCTGCATAAAGATACATTATGTTCCACATTATCCTTAAGCGTAACACTTAAAGCAAGTTTATATTTAAATGATATAAGTTTTATGCTTAGTTCACGTGAAATATTCAGGAAATGTAACTCAGACAGATGTGGCACGTCTAATGCGAACAAGGAGATGTCGGATTCCGCAGAATGCAGTTCGACTTATACGCAACAAATGCATAGTAAGCAGTTGTGCATATTTCGCGCGTCTCGGACATGACTGGGGTTCTGCACCATTGTGCAAGGGCGCACACCGGCCAGCTATGCTAATCGGCCGAGCCCGGCCGAGCCCGGCCGCCGGTCGAGCGGTCCAGTTGTACTGGCCGATATTAATTATGTATGGATTGTGGTGCCACGGCCCGGCTCAGCCCCATATCTGCTATATACGACTACTTTGAATGCTACAATGCCAGGATTCTCATCTGTCGTCGTTATACAGAGTTTAATGTCATTAAAATGTACCTTTTGTTATTTTAACCGCGTGAAGTTTTTGCATTGATTGATGAAATATTCATTTATTCACAAACAATCAGATTGGCAATCCTTACTGTTAGGTATTATATAAATCTGAAAGTAACTGTGTGTTTGTTACGCTTTCATGGTAAAACGGCTGAACCGATTGAGATGAAATTTGGCATGGAGATAGATTGAAACTTGGATAAGGATACAGGATAGGTAGTTTTTATCCGGATGCGTGAAGATATCCTCACGGTATGCAAGTGAAACCGCGGGAAACAGCTAGTAGATAATAAAATAAAGGAAAAGACAAGTTGTTTAAAATTGCTAACAAAGTGTCAACTTAAGTTTAAAATTAACATTTAGAGGTTTTTATTGTGTGTACATTAGGGTGGGCCGATTTCAATTATTTTAGAATTTCTTCTTCCAAGACCCCTCAAAAGTTGCGTAATGAGATGTAGATTATGGGAAAAATAATTATAAAAATATCGCTAATAACTTTTAGCCCTCTACCAGCGATCAAAGTTTGGTAAAATACCATTTTTTCATATATTTCACACCTTAGTTTTTTTCTGGTAAATAAGTATATTTTGACCATTTTATTGATTTACTACTGTATTTTAACCTTTTATTTACTTAATTGACCACTTTGCAACAAGATTTGATATGCAAGTAGTGTAAAACAATTCACATTTTTACAAGATTCGCGCGGCAAAAATCGCTGTAGTTTGCTATGAGAACACAACACACTCTTGTTTGAGCTACTCATTTTATTACACCAAAAATATTGTTTTCTGATAAAGTACTAGTTTTTCTGAGATTTTGTAATTAAAAATCATTATTGTAGACCAAAATGAGCGCTGGACCTCGGCGAAGTGGCACAGTATTTTCTTTGTTTATTCCCATTCTGAACTCGATGACAAGATACTTCCTATCTATTGTAAGTGATGTTATTAAGTTTATATTATTAAAAAGACAGGAAGTAAAAAAAACTATAACGGCAAACAACCACCTTAATATGAAATGTTGTTGGTAGTAACTCAAGAAATTGAAATTATATGGAAAAATGCATCGATACCAACCGTTTCTTAATAACGCATTAAACAAATGTTATAGTCTCATTTTGATAAATATCTTTCTTTCATAAGATACCCCAATCCCAAGAAAAAATAAAACTTGCTGTTAGCAATGTTGTATGACTCGAAAGATCACGTGCGACAAATAGCTGTAGCGCGAATCATAAGAAAAGCTAGGCTTTCGGGTATCACGGCTCCAATACGGATTTTCAAACCCCCAAAGGTAAACTTTATGGTTGGACTATATCGACTTATTATTGTGCAAGATCTTGTAATTACTCCACCGCCAATTCTTATTTGATATCGTAACGAAAAATTACAAGATATGCCACAATAAACAAATATAATCTACGAAACAAATCAATATACGATTATTATCATTGCTACACTCAAGCCGTAGAAAGGTCGGTAAAACTGGTAACTAAAGATCTCAACGTATCATCGGGGAACTTCTAGGGATAGTTTAATCTATATATATATTTAAAATTAAGTCGAATTTAGTACAAAACTTATAACTCGAGAACTGCTGGAACGATTTCCATGGTTTTCGATTCGTTGGATTTTTCTCCGTGCCGAAAAGCAGAATAACTATTAAATAACTATTATATCAGAAAAAAAACACGAAAAAAGAGACATAATGGGGCGGTACGAAGTACAAAGCAAGAATACACAAAAAATCGCGTTTAAAAATGCCCGAATTCAACTGTAAAAGTCAATTTGAATATAGTGAAAAATGAAGACTTTTTTGTAAGTTTGAAACTTTGATTTTATTAATTATTTGTGAAAATTTAAAAGAAATTGTTATAATTGCTTTAAAATGTAGTTTTATTTATACTCTTCCGTAAGAATAACTTAAAAAATGTTATTAGAACATGCAAAAAGAGTAAACTGAAAAATTTGTGAAATTTGATAAAAAGTTCATTTTTTGACTGCTGGTAGAGGGCTAAAGATGTAACATTTTTCAACATTTTATTGTATATTTGGGATCTAGGCGATCAGCCGCAACTTTTGACACCTCTTGCGTTAAGAAATTCGAAAAAAAAAATTTCTTCATACAAAATCGGCCCACCCTAGTGTACATGTAATTAAGTAGGTACATTGCATTGCATGTAAAATTAAGAAAACTGCGGCAATTGTACCGAAAGGCGTTTAATTAATTTTATTTACGTATCCAACGAAATGAACAGATAAGATCGCAAGCCGGCGGCTGCGGCCTCGGCGCGGCGGCGGTAACGAGCAGAATTATGGAAATGCGCCGCGCTGCTCACGAGCTACGTCTACACTCTAATATTATTTATACGCGAGCTTTTCCCTCCAGGAAATCACCACGCACACCCCTGTAATGTAAGCTACCGAGGATTTGCTCTGATAAATAGCCGACTTCCGTTCTGTCGCCACCTTCAATGACTTTTCTGAAGAATAAATTTAAAAATTCAATCACGCCGGCTGACCATTCGACGCTCGCTTGCGGAAAATCTTGAATAGAATTTCTATATTTGCAAAGAAAGTCACGTTTGGACCGAGTCTGATCTCTGAACAGAATTAGATTTAGAAACATTTTTATAAGTAATTGCTTTGATAAAAGAATTGACTAAAGAAAATAATGCATTGATAGAACACGAGGAAACCGAAGCGACGACGCCGGTCGACGGAAAAACCCCTAGGTGGAAAGGCCTGCCGGTGTCTCGTTCGCTCTAATGGAATTTACTTCAGGCTGTCTTGTCGCCATCTGCGAAATAAGCCCCGTTTTATGTATGACTGTGTACGTACACACTACTTGGGAAATTAGAGGTATTAAACCATTTCGCAATGCGTCCTTATTTCTGTACTTTGTATTATAACGCGGTGTGATGTGTGAGGACGGGTTTTGTAGCAGGATGCGCCTGACGTGTGTAATCTCAGAGTACATGTTCCCCAAATCCCACTGTGTCAGTCCCGTGATCCCTATAATTCGTCAGAGGACAGCCAAACGACTAGTGACATAATTGTATTGGCGCTCATCCTTGACAGTTACACTCGTAATCTCTTCCTGGTATCTTCATAGACACCACATAAACCTTTCCAGCGACCACAAGCTATTCCTTTATCTGCGCTAGATGTAGCTATGTCGTGATTTATTCCAATAACTTCTCTCAGTAGTTTTCTTCCAGGAAGCTTAGTTTATCGTAGTTGACTGAAAGATAATCTAAGCGGTTCACCGTCGGAATGTTTAATTAACATGAGGTAACAATAACAGTACCACTGACATTTTAGTTTCATATCTGAAACAGCTTTTTAGATTACGGCATCTTTATTTTGTGATAAACCATATCCATTATCCATCGTCCATATCGACTCTAAAACTGCTTTTCAACACGCTTGTTAGAAGTATACTGGACTACGCATCCCCGGCATGGAATCCTACGTATCGCGTCCACGTTGATAGAATAGAGCGTATACAAAAAGCCTTCACTAGGTATCTGCGCTTCAGAAGTTCTAATTGCGATCAAGACGCCAGTTATTCTGAAAGACTCAATCATTTCAATATGATATCTCTGGAACAACGTAGATGTCACTCCGATCAGATATTTCTTTATAAAATTATTCACAATCGATCCGATGTTCCAGAGCTATTATCTGAAATCAATATCTCTGTACCTAGGCGAACTTTGAATAGGTCTGTACGCAATACAGATATTTTGGCTACGTCCCTATCAAAAACAAACCTTGGTCGCAGTGCCCCAATGAACCGACTTATGGCTAACTATAATAAAATAAACAACAACAGCAACATTGACATCTTCGCCGACACATTTTATCAATATCGCAAAAAGCTTATGCTCGCTACCCACTCATAATACTTTGATAACGTTTATTGCAGTCGTTTTCCCAATAATAATCTCTTTTTTTTTTCTTTAATGAATCTAATTACCCATTGTTTACTGGTAAAGAAATCGTAAATTGTTTTTAAATTGTTTCTAATTTATTTAATAACGTCCTCCTAAAAGATTTTTAAGTACCTACTTCATATTTATTTTCTTAATTTTAATTTGAAACAGATCTCATAGTTACACATTTTATTTATGTTTAAGCTGTGTACTTCTTTAAGTGACAAATTCACCATGATAATCTATGTACTATTGTGTATGTTATATGTTATAGTGAATAAGTCGTTGGAGTACCTTTATAATAAAATAAAAATAAAATAAATAAAAAATAAACAGCCAGCGCTGATAAAGTGAGATTTGTAATTCCAATTTGGTTTCACAATCGATGGTGACCGCGCCGCTTTGATGAGCCTCTTGTCTTTGACGGTCGGCTCCCTAACGGTGCGACAATTCAGTCGTGTTAGGGCGTTAATTGTGAAAGCTTCATCCGCCACCGGACCGCGGCGGGAGCGTGAGATCGGGACTCACGCGCACACAAACTCGCCTGTTTGTTCAACGTCACTGCGCGTGAACAAACATTGCGGTGTGAAGCGATTTACTGTTAAGTGTTACTATTGTACTTGTATCTCCGGGAGCGTTGATTTCGTTCGGTTCGGTCAAAATGCGATTCTCAAATCGAAGCCATTGACTCCTTGAGAGCGGTTTACGAGAATTCCTTTACGCTTTTAAATATATCTTTATTGGATATTTAATAGGGTCACTTTTGCACGAAGTTTATGGTTGCGGTGATAGGGAAAGAATTTAACGTAGCGAACGAGCAGTCATTAACGTTGGAGCGGCGCGCGGAAACTTTGATTGGGTGCCATTGCGGGGTTACAATTAAAGTGTAATGGCGATGGTCAGTGGTAGGCAGTGCATTGTCCCCGGCTGGCGTGGACGCTAGGAGCCAGGACCACGTTACGGTCGGCTGCGCGGGCGCGTGCGGCCGTCGACCTGCAAGTAATGGACTCGCCGCTCAATAAACAACATTTACGCGCTATTTTTCATGCACCCTTACATTATTGCTGCTTTGTTCTTCAAGTTTCTATGCCTTCTTCGAGACCAAATTACGAAAATTTTGTGGCAGTATAACAACATAAATGTGAGTAAATTATAGATTGTGACTTGCTAGTTGATTCGCTTGGCTTGGTTACGGCCAGTTATCTTCATGGTCTCTGGTTCTGCGAAGGAAATGTGCAGGCAAATGGATATGTCTCACGTGAGTGAAATCATAAAATGTTACATTCAGATTTAGTTCCCCGTGAGCTGTTACGTCGATGTGTTGTTAATGAGCGCAAAGTGTTTCATCACGTGGTTAAATACTCACGGGTATTCGTGAGATAATGTGTGAAATTTCGGCCTCAGTTTTATAATTATAGTAGGTAACGGTTTACTCGAAGTTAACTCATTTCGTCCAGGTTGCGTGGTTTTATCATAAAACTCTGGCGAGGTGCGTGTAGGTAAAAACTGCGGTACACCCGCTGGGAAATTAAACTCGTTGCGACGCGGGGAGGTGTCGTTAATTTGTTTTGGCGCAGACAGCGCTGGGGGGCGTCGCTAGCTTCCCCGTAATGGTCGAGTGTCAGACGCTCGCAGTGCTCCAGAAATTGTCCGAATGTAGCGGCTCTCTGAACTGATTTGATAAGTTGTAAGAGAGAAATAGTTTGTAGTTTGAGGTGTTTCTGTTGAAGATGAATTTACATTCATTAGGGTCCTATCGACTGTGTGATACTAAGTTTGCTGATATTGCTACTATTCGCCATTTAATGTATCCGACTCGTTCGTAAAGCTTCAAAGTAAGATTGTATGCGTAGACGCGTAGATTGGATTTCCCTAAAGATTAAGAAAACAATAAGGAGATCTTGTAATGTAGGTATTAATTGCAAACCTAAACACAACATGAAACAAGTATTAAATTGTAATTAAAATTCATAAAACCGTGACACCTAAATGGCAGGCACCATTTTATTAACCAACTTCAAAAAGGGACGAGGTTCTTAATTCGATTGTGTCTTGTACGTTTGTTACCTCAGAACTTTTAATAGTAAATATATTTTACGGATCTCAAGAACGATACTCGAGCATTGCCTTTGTTGCTCACAGCTAAGCTATGCAACAAAATAGTAGTTGAGTTTTGAGTCACATTCTGTAATACAGTTGAACTGATAGGGATGGCGAAGCGCCGAGTCAAGTCAAATAACTTGAAGGATGCCCTTGTAAAAAGATCACGGTTATTTAAAAGAATCAAAAAGACATAGTATTCAAACCGTTGCGGTTAATGCCTTTTTAGAAACCTGCCTGCCAACTTTTAAAAGGGTAGCGTTCAGATCAAGGATGTATCTTATTAACTGCATTGCAATTCTTCATTAAGTCTTTTCGTTTATTGTTTTTTATAATGTTGTATTTGTCAATTAAGGTTAAAAGTGCGAATGATTAATCATATTCGACCAATAAATTGTGGCGGAAATATCAATTTCAAATTTATATTGGTTTAGCTGGACCGCGCATTCGCTGCAATGACACGTTTTTAGGGTTCCGTAGCCAAATGGCAAAAACGGAACCCTTATAGATTCGTCATGTCTGTCTGTCTGTCCGTCCGTATGTCACAGCCATTTTTTTCCGAAACTATAAGAACTATACTGTTGAAATTTGGTAAGTAGATGTATTCTGTGAACCGCTTTAAGATTTTGACACATAGATAGAAAAAAAGCAATAAATTTTGGGGGTCCCCATACTTAGAACTGAAACTCAAAAATTTTTTTTTCATCAAACCCATACGTGTGGGGTATCTATGGATAGGTCTTGAAAAATGATATTGAGGTTTCTAATATCATTTTTTTCTAAACTGAATAGTTTGCGCGAGAGGCACTTCCAAAGTGGTAAAATCTGTGTCCCCCCCTGTAACTTCTAAAATAAATGAATGATAAATCTAAAAAAAATATATGATGTAGATTACCATGCAAACTTTCATTGAAAATTGGTTTGAACGAGATCTAGCGGGTAGTTTTTAAGTAATCAGCAATTTACCTCTACAAACAAACTTAATCATGCGGTCGGAAAAAAACAAGATAATTGCGACTTTATTGCGTATTTTTTCTTTCCAATGGTCGGAACCCTCGGTGCGCGAGTCCGACTCGCACTTGGCCGGTTTTGTTTTTTACCAGAAAACTGAAATCTGATTGTCATAAAACTAGTTTCTAATGGGTTTGGATGAAATTTTATAGACATATAGTTGATAACCTGGATTAACACGTAAGCATACTTTATATCTGGAAGCGCGAAGTAGTTTTCTCAGAATGCGAGTGAAGCTAAAACAGTACAAAAAAAAAGCTTTTTACAAAAAAATTAAAACCGACTTCCAAAAAAAAACTGAAAAGTAAAAAATAATTTTTATTTAAACGCTTTACGACCAAAACAACGCTTTCGAAGTCGGTGTCTTGTAAGTTACTATTGTTAATATTTCGCCACCGACTTCGAAAGCGTTGTTTTGGTCGTAAAGCGTTTAAATAAAAATTATTTTTTACTATTCAGTTTTTTTTTGGAAGTCGGTTTTAATTTTTTTGTAAAAAGCTTTTTTATTTTTTCGCTTTTCAGTGTCTCGGTCTTGCAATCTTAACAAAATAAACACACCACTTTTTTAGGTTGTAATAAGCGTAAATAACGAAATCATCTAAGTATTTGGCATATCAGCAAGTAGAGATAAATCGTTATTTTTGATATATTTATAAAACGGCTGAACCGGTAGTGATAAAATTTAAATGGGACCACACGGGAAGCACCAGCTTTCAAATAAAAAAAGAATCAACAAGTCACCATCAACAATGAGGTATTCCTCGAAGCGCCACCGTTTTGAGGCGCACCTAATGAAGCGCACCTTTATTATTCCTCGGAGCGCACCTTTTAGTAGCGCTCCCGATAACGATTAAAAATATTAAAATTTTATTCCTTGAAGCGCACCCATGTTTAAAAATCATCAATATAATTTATTACGTTTACTTCATTCTCTTCCCTATTTTTAAACATGGGTGCGCTTCAAGGAATAAAATTTTAATATTTTTAATTGTTATCGGGAGCGCTACTAAAAGGTGCGCTCCGAGGAATAATAAAGGTGCGCTTCATTAGGTGCGCCTCAAAACGGTGGCGCTTCGAGGAATACCTCTCAACAATCACCAAGTTATGAGGTATCAAACATAAAAAAAAAAAATACAGTCGAATTGATAACCTCCTCCTTTTTTTGAAGTCGGTTAATAATGCTATAATGACAGCTGAAATCTAAAACAAGCGACTACACGTCATCGGTAGGTTTGTCTGTGAACTCTTTCTGTCATCCCCAGCCCCTGTTAGATTTGGGTCAATAAGCACGACGCACCGGGTCACGTGACAATCGAATAGCTTGACATATCTGCCGTGAAACGTGACCTGCAGATGCTAACAACGGACTTGTGATCGTAGTTCAAATCTGATGGGATTACGACATCAGATCGCCAATTAGTATCAACCTCTGAATGTTAGTCTAGATCAGGTGATGAAAATACGTCATTGATACGATGTCATTTATTTTCTTTACGCGAAACGTGACTAGTAACATGATTGGTAGCCTAAAAATAACCATCTAGGGAACAACTACACCAGTCTCGACCCAAGCCGACCAGAATAAACCGGATCCCCTAGGAACAATGGCATATCTTTTCATTATTAAACTAACTCAATCCAGCCCAAATGTGGTTCTTAGCGGTTATGATCAGAACTTTACCTTGAGAGCTGATCGTCAATACAATGGACTATAAATTCATTGATCTCGTCGTATCCATTTTCAATGATAATTATAATATAAGACTAGTTGTTTTTCGCGATTTTACCCGCATTCTGAGGTATTTCAGGTGCACGGAAAATAACTATATTTTTTCCTTCCCTAGGTTTCAATATATCGGTTCAGTCGTTTTACCGTAACAGATAGACAGATAAAGTTATTTTCACATGTATAATATTAGTAATTAAGGTTGATGAGTTAAATTATTTTTGTTCAAAGCTTTTTATTGATGGACACACTGACGATGTTTATGTCTTCAGTGTGTCAACTACCTGTACTAAAATCAACATTAAAATATAATACAAATGACATTATTTAGGTAACACGTTACGTAAGATATTGCGATCCCAAAAACATCTGACGCAGAATACCACGAAGTAATTTGATGGATATATAGCAAAATGTATGCAAAAGTTGCTTTTACTGCATAAAAAAGTTTGTCATTAAATGTCAAGTTACTTCGACTTAGTGTCAATGTTCTCGTTGTTTGGATGACATGACATGTAAACACTGCTGTCCCCGTCGAGGAATATAGGGGTGAAGTTACGATCTATATTCACGTATTAGGCTGCGTTTTCACCAGAGATGTGCGAGGATACGTAGCGAGGAATGTGTTTGTTAAGAACCAGTAGAATTCCTTCATTTACCCTGCACTGAGCGAGGCTAGGTAAATGAAGGGATTCTATTGGTTCTTAACAAACACATTCCTCGCTACGCATCCTCGCACATCTCTGGTGGAAACACAGACTTACAGTGTACCTATCCCTACTGGAATTCCCGTTCGCCCTGCACACGATTATTTTTACATGCAATAATTTTAATTGCATCAAACAATAGTGATGTGTTTATTGCGTATTTTCTGTGTATAAATATATCTAGTGGTTTTACCCACCGCGTCGTATCTACACACGTGTTTTTGTGTTTGTGCTCGACTCCTGAGGGTCATAGCATGATGGCATATAAAACCTTCCTCAGGAATTGAACTGCCAAAAAAAACCTAGTGATAGATTCAGAGACCAGCCCGTTGAAACAAACAAACTCTTCAACTTAATATAATAGTATAGAAGCATATATATAATTCTTAACTCCTTTGTTCCCAGGTCTGAAGTACTTGCATTCAGCTCGCATTCTCCATCGGGACATCAAACCTGGCAACTTACTGGTGAACAGCAACTGCGTGCTCAAGATATGCGACTTCGGGCTGGCCAGGGTTGAGGAACCGGATGCCAGCAAGAACATGACGCAGGAGGTCGTCACACAGTATTATAGGTAAACAGCCTTACCTTTTTCAAGTTAATTATTGAGAAATAGATAAAAATAATATTCTTTATTGCACATTTAATACCAAGAGCATAAAACAGGAGTAGTACAATAGCGGTATTATCGCGGTCGGCGATTACTTCCAGACAATCATTGGATAGACAAAAAAATATTGATTCACGAGGGTATAGTCTATTTTTTTTTCGGATGGGATATCATCAAATGACCCATCCCACCATGGGTGGGGCCGAAGGGAGTGTCAGACTCTTACTGACTTAAACCCATCCATGTTCCTTCCTCAGCCCTTTGTATTCCAGGGGCGCGGTAACTCTTTCGAACATCCCGCAGCCCCGGAACGAGGGTGTAGTCCGCAATACAACATTTTTTTTTCATTGACCAATTCAATACACTTACGATGAAACAAATACAATTTCTTTCAATTCAATATTAACTTATTAAATAGTGTTTATAATCGTTCGGTTTCACAATATCGATTTGTTTACATTGTTCGAAAAATTCAATTCAACTGTAGTTACTAATACAGTGAACTTGACAGCAATCGTTAAGTTGTTATGTAAACAAAACACTTATTATTTTTATTGAGAACCGGCTTTCCGCCAGTGGCTTCGCCCGCGAGGGCTATACGAATTTAAATAAGAAATGCCAGAGTTAAAAATTATAAACTTTGCCCCCCATTTTCACTTCCTTAGGGTTAGAATTTCGGAAAATCCTTTCTTATCGGAGGAAATCGCTGGCGGAAAGCTAGTGAAACGATATATCACTAAACATTTTTAGTAAGATGACGTGATAAACGAGAATATGTGATATCTACCGTGATATTGTAGTATACCTAAGGATTTCTCCGAATCCCATAGAATAAAATATCGAAATTAATAGATGACATAGGTTTATGTATGTACTTCTCGTGTCAAAAAGGAGTGCAGTACACCTCCCACCCATAATTAAACGGAATTAGTCCGCGCTCCACCGTTTTAGTACCAGACGTTAACCGAAAGCTAGGAAATTGCATGGTTCTGCCGTATTGAGCTGCAAAAAGTACTAAAAATGTTTGCAGAGATAAAGAAAACCGCTCTTGTGACGTCACCGAAATTAGAAATAAAGTGACCCGCTTCGTTTTCCATACAAATGATTGAACCCACGTTATCTATTACCACAGTTTTCAAACTGGTAACATTATTACTAGCTGATTCCCGGGGTTTCGCTCGCATCCTGATGAAACAATTTTACGCTCTTAGATAAAAATAACCCTCAATCCTTGCCCAGATTTCAGACTATCTATATACCAAATTTCACCATTATCGGTAAAGCCGTTTTCCCTTAAAAGCATGACAGACTTACTATCGCATTTAGGTATAAGTTAGGATTACTCCAAAACGCAATTTGAGTAGGTGGGCCCTCCATTAGTGGAATTTTGAATGGCTAAGTGTGAACAGTCATTAGTTAGTACGTTTTTGGTTGGCCGTGGAGACTTGTCAAATGAGGACAGCACTCAGGGTTACTTATGTCTATTGTCTATTTCAAACAACATATATATATTTCAAGTTCACGTAGCTATCATTAGTGGCATACTCTATCTTTAGAGTTGAGGGCCCAGCTGAAGTTGATGCGAAATCTAATACATAGTTCACGAATACAAAAATGTCTTTGAAAACTCGAAGAAATTGTTAGCACTCGCATTGTTAAATCCAAAAAGTAATTTGATTTTACTGAGATGTCAAAATCACACATTTCAATTGAATTTAAGCGTATTTTCTGAGATTTATCTTTTATTTTTACGCGGAATTCTGGAGTAGAAACCCACACACGTGGCAGTACCTGATCATATTTTCATACTCAACAATTTAGCTTACGGTATTACATATTTCGCAAAAACTTACTACGTCTCTATCAAGACAAGATTGATAGTCACATTATAATATACACCTCTATTATCGAGAGACTAGCTTATGCCCGCGACTTCGTCCACGTAGAATAGTGGTGCTCCGCTCCTATTGGTTTTAGCGTGATGATATATAGCCTATAGCCTTCCTCAATAAATGGGCTATCTAACACTGAAAGAATTTTTCAAACTGTACCAGTAGTTCCTGAGATTAGCGCGTTCAAACAAACAAACTCTTCAGCTTTATTATATTAGTATAGATTTACCGATTTACACTTTCTCCTATTTTTTCTGTATCGTCAATATTCTTGAACCAATCTTCTTTGTATAAACATCAACAGACATTCATGTTTATTAAAACACAGCGCCCGCGTTCTTAGAAAGGCGGATTTTCTTTGCCCGAAACATTTATCCACTTGTTTGTGTATTTATTGAAGCAATACAAATATCCTTAAACAACTGATTTAATAGTGTTGATGTTAATAGGAAGTTTAAATTGATTTTTAATTTATTTTAATTGTATTGTGAAACAATTGCTGCTATGTTGAAAGATTCGGCCAGTAAATGTGTGTAGAGGGCTCATTGTATTTAAAAAAAAAACTCATCCTTATTTTTAAACTTTGTCTGTATGTCTCCTTGTTCCGCTTTCACTGTAAAACGACTTAATCGATTTAGATGAAGTTTGGTATTTAGTTAGATTGAATCCTGAAGATGATAGGTTTTTATTCGGATATGCGTGAAACCGTGGGAAACATTCCAGAGTTAATCAGAGCTGTGTTGAAATTACAACATAACTAATTTAATGTGGGATTTCACTAATTACGTCTACATCTGCCTATGTAAGAGGGCGAGCTATTGCCATCAACGCGATACAGATTTAATTCCACAAGAAAAAAATCGATAACCTGGGAATAGATCCCAGAACCTTATTCTTAGCAGTATTAATACAAGAACAACGAGGCAGTAACAAAATGGAATATCTTTAATTATATGTAGATATTTAAAAGGCTGGTAAAAAAAATATTTTTGTGACCTCTGTCGAACAGTGTGCAGAACTAAAACTGTTTTTACTGCTTCCTTTATTTCCACCTATTCCAATAGCCGTCAATTGTTCGACGTATTTTCTGTCGGGCTTCCGCACCATTCTCACGATGTGTTCGAAACGTGCGGCAAACTGTTCTCTAGGTGTTGAATGAATAAAAAGTGAATGAATGAATGACCTGTGCCCCGTTGACCGCAGTTTTGAAAGTAGGACACCGCGCTCACCGCGTTGTGTCGAAAACATCAGCTCGCCGCGGTTTCGGCAATGTTTTGCCAAAATAGTTCATATGCATATAATGCATATCAGGTTGACGAGTTTGAGAAGTCACGGTCGTTGCCCAAACTTCCTACGCGATATAGATAGAATAGAATGGTATATTATATGATAGAATATATAGATAGATAGAATGGCCACAAGTTTTTGAGGATTCTACTTCGCCCTCGTTTGCTAACGTGATCCGTTTGAGTATAACCGTGTTATGTTTTTAATTCGAGCTTATCAAATGTATGCGGTATCCTACCGCATGCAAATGAATACTAATAAAACGTTGTTAAATATATGTAAATGTATACATATACATGCGTAATATTTATACACGCATTGTTTGTTTGTCACGTTTTCAGGGGACGGCTTAAATTTTAAATTGGAAAATATTGTTTAGCTTTATTGAAAACGCGTCAAGTTATATAAAAGCGAATAGCTTTGTTTACTCGTCTGAGTGATACAACCCGTTTATTATTCACACTGCCTGTGCTTGGGAAATGAACGTTTCTTGTAAAATAGTCGTTTTTATCATCCTACTCGTGTAACTAAGTTACGGACGACACACGTCCACTGACGCTTCGGGATTTCTTTACAACTTAAACTAAAACTTAAAATTGTTCTATGATTGCCAATAAAAAGTCTTGTAACTCTAGATTAGGTTTGTTGTAATCTTATATTTTTTCAGATATACTAATAATATAAACGCGAATGTTTGTCAAATTGTCCGGATATATAATATTTATGTTTCTTTCACGCAAAAACTACCCAATGGATTAAGATGAAATTTGATACACTCATGGTTTACATAGGATACTTATTATGCCATTATCTGGACCCAATCCAAAGACGCGTGTAGAAACTAGTGAGCTATTAAAATAAAATATTAGATAATAAAGCATCGTAGAACATGTTTCGTATTTGGTTCATTGCTCAATAAATAATGACAGGAAAGCCATAATTTTTTTGCATAGAAGACGAATAATGTTTTAAACTCCAGTTCCAGCAAGCCAATCACTGAGGGTGGACAAATGTGGATACTTATTCGCGAAACGGAAGAACTGTCATTCAAGATCTGTCAAAATGAAGGATCAAATTGAATAATTATGCTATTATTCGATGTTTTTCGTCAAAATATTTAATGTATATGTTTACTTAATTATTTTATCTATGAATTGATATCATAAAAAAGCGAAAAAATAAAAAAGCTTTTTACAAAAAAATTAAAACCGACTTCCAAAAAAAACTGAAAAGTTAAAAATAATTTTAATTTAAACGCTTAACGACCAAAACATCGCTCTAGAAGTCGGTGTCTTGTAATTTACTATTGTTAGTATTTCGCCACCGACTTCGAAAGCGATGTTTTGGTCGTAAAGCGTTTAAATTAAAATTATTTTTTACTTTTCAGTTTTTTTTGGAAGTCGGTTTTAATTTTTTTGTAAAAAGCTTTTTTATTTTTTCGCTTTTCGGTGTGTGTGTCTCGGTCTTGATATCTTAACAAAATAAACACATCACTTTTTTTTAGGTTGTAATAAGCGTAAATAACCAAATCATCGAAGTATTTGGCATATCAGCAAGTAGAGATAAATCGTTATTTTTGATATATTTATAAAACGGCTGAACCGGTAGTGATAAAATTTAAATGGGACCACACGGGAAGCACCAGCTTTCAAATAAAAAAAGAATCATGAAAATCGGTTCACCCAGTCGCAAGTTATGAGGTAACAAACATAAAAAAAAAAAAAAAAAACAAAAAAAAAATACAGTCGAATTGATAACCTCCTCCTTTTTTTGAAGTCGGTTAAAAAAATATTAAAAGTATGCTAATTATTGATATCAATGTTTTGTGATATTCGTAAAAGTACAAAGTATTAGTGATAAAAAGCTTGGTGCAACCCGGCTGATAGTGTGGAGAAAACGCGTTTGTCGCCCCCAAGCTAGGCCTGCAGTATACGTTGAAGGAGGCAGTTATATATTTCAGCGAGACCATAAATTTTCAGTTTTTTGATAATCTTTTAATAAATCTAATACCTGCCTTGAAAGTCTGCCAAAAAAAACTTCTAATTCATAATTATGGCTGCTAAATAAAAACAATATTAATAGAGATATTCATTAATTTCCAGGGCACCAGAGATCCTGATGGGTGCAAACCACTACACAGCTGCAGTAGACGTGTGGTCAGTGGGCTGCATATTCGGAGAACTGCTCGGCAGGAGGATCCTCTTCCAGGCGCAGAGTCCGGTACAACAGGTATGTGGTACCAAGGTTATCGCAATGAGTCACATAAGTCAGGTGTTATTTAAGTATGTGAGAAATAATTATCGCCTATTAGGAATGCATTTTTGTTGGCAATGGAGTACTTGCCATGTATGTGCCATTGTTTTTAATAATGTTGACGGCAAATTACGCAATACCCTTTCCAAAGGTGTTCGTAAGACCGATGTCTGAAATGCAGCTAGATACAGAGACCACACTGTTTGCACAGACACAGGTGCACTCTTTTTTCCCACACTCATCATAATCCGATGTGACGACAATCCGTCACGACGGGGGAAATATAACGTTCTGGACTGACGTCTATACCCATCCTATCCTATGTTAATAAAACGGTCACCAATTCCTGGACAGTGCAGCTTAACCTAGCCGACCGTAGTTGGAGCCTATCAACGAAAAACGCTGCCTCCAAGTAGTAAACATAAAGTAAGTTATGTTTTAGCAATAGGAAAAAAAACAGTCACGTGATATAAAAAAAAACTCGCTTAGAGGTCCCCTTATAGTCTACAATGAGGAAAATAATAAAAACAAAGTACTTTCGTAATTAAATTCTTTCATACAATAGGCTTGGTTTATGATCTCAGCACGTGATTGTGACAACTTCGAGGGTTACTTTAAAAGGGAAAGTCACGTGAAGCTTTACTTTTGGGTTGTCAACAAATTCACGTTTGTGTAATAATTTACGTAACAGCCTACTCGAAAGTCCGAGGGAAAAAATTAAAACGCAAAAAATATTCAAATCGGCAGTAGATATTTGTAGTTGCGTCTGAATTAATTAATTAACTGATAACAGACTTATAAACATAAAATTTTCCTTTTTTCCCAAAATGTGTACAGTTATAAAGCCATCACCTGGCAGACTAGGTTATGGCGGTGTTGCGATTAGAAAATGTTGTTCTCTTCTTGAACATACATAGTCACCGGAACGTATTACAGAGGCTTATTATAAATTATGTAGAAATCACATCAATACCAATATACCGAGTACCTACGTACCGTAATCCGAAGCTTAAGTTCGGATTCCAGATCTTGTCTCAACCGTAGATTTGAAGCCATCTGATTGCAATATGGGCCCTAGAATACAGGTTTTGAGGGGTGATTCTTTAACTATAGGGTTAACTGGTGACGTAATACATTCCAGCTGGAGTTGATAACGGAGCTGCTGGGCACGCCGTCGCTGGAGGACATGCGGCACGCGTGCGCGGGCGCGCGCGCACACATGCTGCGGCGAGCGCCGCGCCCGCCCGCGCTCGCCGCGCTCTACACGCTGTCCGTGCAGGCCACGCACGAGGCCGTGCATCTACTCGCACAGGTAACATGCACTACATATATGTACATATAATAAAATTGTGATTGACCGATGTCTGTACATCACTACATAGTATAAAACAAAGTCTAAGTCGCTTTCTCTGTCCCTATATCCCTATGTATGCTTAAATCTTTAAAACTACGCAACGGATTTTGATGCGGTTTTTTTAAATAGATAGAGTGATTAATGAGGAAGGTTAGTATATAATTTGTCAAGTTTTTGTATCCATTAGCTAAAATATCGCGGTCGAAGCCGCCGGCGGGAAGCTAGTTAGATATTGAAGAAAAACAATAGAAGCTTTTTCTAGATTTTTGTCTGTTTGTACACGCTTCACGCAAAAAATACCGAATAGATTTGGATGAAATTTGGGACATACATAGATTGTAACCTGGATTAACACATAGAATACTTTTTATCCTGGTACCCGGTCCCTGGAGCACGCAGAAAAAAATATCTATAGGTACATATATGCTTTATCCTGAATGACT
This sequence comes from Pyrrhia umbra, assembly GCA_963891755.1. Lineage (NCBI taxonomy): Eukaryota > Metazoa > Arthropoda > Insecta > Lepidoptera > Noctuidae > Pyrrhia > Pyrrhia umbra. The sequence goes on along the minus strand of OY982923.1, from coordinate 3,702,930 downwards.
GACGGATCAACACACAGTTTAAACTGCTGATCATAGAGACCTGAAACTTGGAGTGGGTTCTTTGTATGGCATCCGATAAAAAAGGATTTTCGAAATTCTACTCCTAAGGGGGTGAAAAAGAGGGGCAAAGTTTGTATGAAACTCTGTCATTTTTAATTGGAAGCCGCTGGCGGAAAGCTAATCCTATATAAATTCCTGACTACTTTAAAGACATTTTAGCAAGAAGACAATCGGCTTTAGCTTTACTTTTGTCGTTTTTATCTCGCATACAAGATTAAGCCCGACTATCATGGCTCCGATATTGAATAGCTTCGTTGTACATTACAGATGTTGGTATTCGACCCGGCGAAGCGTATCTCGGTGGTGGACGCGCTCGCGCACCCCTACCTGGAGGAGGGGCGGCTGCGCTACCACTCGTGCATGTGCAAGTGCTGCTACAGCGCGCCGCCCGCCGCGCGGCACTACTCGCCCGACCTGGAGCCCGTCGCGCCGCACGCCTTCCACGACGCCTGGGAGAGGAAGCTCACCTCCGTGCATCAGGTTAAAGGTACTGTACACCACAACAATAACACAATAGTATCGAACCAATAGCTCGGCGTATAATTTGTGTTTACTGTAACAATAAAATCTTTATCATCATTATTGGCCTTTTTTGCTATAGTAAATTCCTCTTCTCATACAGAGAAGGCTTGAGCCATAGATTAATAAGTCTCCGCGCTGCTCTGACTGATGATTGTATTCATAAATCAAGCATAATTTTGGGGTAACAAAAGTAGGGTTAACAAACATAAACATTTGGTTACTACGTATGTGCGTTCGATGTTTATTAGTCGAATTAAAAATAAACAAAGTACTTTGTAGATGTAACGCGGCTTTAGTTTTCAATATAAAAATAATATTTACATCATGATGTGTTAGTGTGTTGTATAGCAACCACCGGTATTAGACAGTCTGATGGTTCCATAACGTTGATCCCTTAAATGTCAACACTAGAGACATCTTTCAAATTTTTCTTTTAAAGTATACAACACAATATTTCGTCTTGCTGCTAACTAATCTTCTGCTAACGTGCTGCAAGTTTTCATGTACTAACGAGCCCCACATATAAATGTTCCAGAGGAGATTCACAAGTTCATAGCGGAACAGCTGCAGACGTCTCGGGTGCCGCTTTGCATCAACCCGCAGTCGGCGGCGTTCAAGAGCTTCGCAAGGTAAGGCGCCGCAACATCAACCAACCGCAACCAACCGCAACCAACCGACACTAGGTGATTTCTTTGCGATACGTAACCTAACACGCCTTAGCGACCACCCGCACCCATATGGGCCACGCCGTTTGTTACCGAAACTCGTGCAGACAACACTGCCTATAAAATCAATTATCTTCGATTCGCGATTCGCTCCGAAGCGTCGTTTTAGCGCTGCAACTGTTTTCTTGCACTATAACCCATAAAATGTTGCTTCCTTTCTAGCTACAGATTATTTTGCGAGTATTGTATTACAGTAGATTTCTAGTAGTATTCTATTTTTTAAATAAAATTTGTAAAGTTTCCAGTGTTGTCTCCACGGCTGGCGATGTTTACGATAATAAATCAGAGAAAGCAAACAGTCATCACAACTGAGTGTGGCACGGTGCGAGTCTGTTAGTGTGTGCACGTCTGTCACCGGTGTACATAGCGTGTAGTCGGTCGTGACGTCACCGTCCGGTGGTCGCAGGAAGCCTATGTCGCATCCCTCCCGAACCCCCTCCCGCCAACTGTAGTGTTGCTACGTAACAGTTGTGCCTCGTTGTACAGTAACACACACACGGGTCGATTTTGCTAGAGCCCGACTTGTGCATGGGTTGACCTTTATATTTTTCTTTAAATAAGTTTTGTTCCCCGCGCTGTCGAGCGCTCTCTGTGTACATACGCCGCTGTTTTCGCAAAATCAACCCTCTTGAAATGGTGGTGTGCCCCGCTTCACTAGCACCGCTGTTCACTCCCGTACGGTAGTTTTAATTCTGCTTTTTTGTGTGTTTTGCGACAGCTCTAGGGCGGGTTCGAAAGCAAAAGTTTGTTCCCCTTTCAAGACGGCGGCAAAATATCTACTGCTATCGCCCGTGATATTTCTGTGCGCCGCATAGGCGTGGAGCCCAGTAAGCGTACGCACGCATCCTGTGTTGTCCCGCACCCGCCCGCGAACCGGACGCCGCTCGAGGCCAACACACTCGCCCTAGACTCCTTGGCTCTAACTTGATCACCAGAGGCGTTGTTGCCTTCGACCGTCGTCTCGTTTCAAAAGGGTTGATCGTTAGATAGTGCTCGCTCCGTCCTAACGGTTCGGTTGCAGTGCATGCGTTTGTTGCAGCTTCGCACTTGAGTTCGGTGGCTATGTTTGTGTTTATTGCTCAATTATAATTTGTTTGCTGTTATTACTAAAAGTACATTCATTTAAGTTATTTAGTATGTAATAAATACATGTCATTGAAAATATTTTTTGAGTAACTAATTTTACTGAACATCAGCTCTTCAATAAAGGTTTTCATTTTCACTAACCAGCAAACCGAACTCAAGTATGTCGCCCTTTTTCTTCTGAATCGACAAAAAACAATAGTTTCGATTTTGAAGAAATTTCAGTATCGAGGTTGAGTTTGATTTTGTACGATTTAGTTGGGTCTGACAACCCTAGCAGAAAAGAAAATTTACTTTAAATATGGACTTTATTTCATCTACTTAAGGTTGATATTTAAGAAGTGAGTTCATTCTGTTAGGGTTGCCTCGTAGTGCATGCGTAGAATGAGAGGTGCACTGTGCCGAGCACATGGTTGTGGTGATTTTTCATTAATTTTTTATTCAGTAGTTACTGTAGAGTTTGATTTGTGATGCAGTTTTGCTATAAGATTTCTCTTTTATTATCATAGATTTTGTTCGAAAATGATCTATGCATGTTGGTTTGTATGTTGGATTCATGATTAACATAATTTTCCGAAGCCAGATTAGTTCAAAGTAATGTTTTCTACAAGTAAAATTCTTCCCCTTATCTAATAAAAAACTGTAATAATTTTACAAAAAACAAAAGTCTTATCTATTTTGTGATAATATTCGTCTGGGTACATTTAAATAGCTGGACAGCCAGTTTTAAATACTTAAAATTTAATAAATACCCCAATTAGAAAATGTATGTGTTTTTGCTATAGTATCTAGATATTTGATTTAAAAGCTTCGGTCAAGCGATCAGTTCAAAAATATGGAAAAAATCAGTTTGATTAAATCGTTACTGTTCTCCAATGAGTCCAGCATGCTAGCCCGTGGCGTGGGTGTGGGTCCGCACTAGTGCGACACATGACTAACTCTGGCCGACTCTGTACCTTGCAGCTCCACAGTGGCGCACCCGTCCGAGCTGCCGCCGTCGCCGCACCAGTGGGAATGACGCGAGACCAAGCGCGGCTTCGACAAGCGACGCGCCGTTTTCACTGATTCGCGATAACCGACTTTATTCTAACGGGGCAAGGAACTTTTTGGATTATACGCCGAACTCGTGTTGTAGCAGAACTCGGTATTGCGATAGTCGACTTTATAACAGTTGATTAACGTCGATTATGGATTGACGGTTGGGTGGGCGAAATCGCGTCTAATAATCTCCTGGTAAATGATATTTGACTTTATTTACGGCAATGTAAGGTCGATTATGGAACTGTGTTCGGGCGAACTTGTATGTATTTTGATTAATTTTAGTCACCTTAATGACTATCATGTTAAGGTTGAATATCGTAAACTTTGTATTATTTTTGGTTTTCAAAATATTTATTCCACTAATCTGCTTTAAATATAATTGTAATTAGTAGATGTTATTCAAGTAGTTATCTAAATATAAATAAATGGTGATGATTATTACTTAATATATAAATATTTTAGAAACCAAAAATCATAGAGGTTTATGATACCTTTCATTTATCCTTATTTATTACAATATTAACATTTATTTATAAGGATAAATTTACAACAATACATGCTAGGTATACAATTTTCTTAAAACTTTAACCATGAACAAGAAATATTTGAAGTTCTTTTTATCTCTCTTTAATTCATTAAATGACATACGAGTTTGCCTAGCAAAAAATAAAAACTTATTTATGTACACTCAAAATCGACCCTTATAGTAACAGAATAGAGTTGCAAGTCCAGTCAAAGTCCACACGTCACATAAGTCGGGTCTCTTCTAAAACCGTGTTGTTTTGCTTTTATTTGAATTGACTATGAATGTTAAATTTGGATTGTATAAATACCGCATCATACCTCATCGCTGTAACTAGAAGGCATTAAACATACGCGCATTGTATTTATACGTATACGTTGTGGAGATATTATACAATTTATGGGTAGATAGACTTCCGTAATGGAAGTCGTATTATAATTAATTAAAAATAAAATAATAATTATTAAAATTGGCAAATATATCTAAAATTATTCACACGCTTTCATCATTATTAAAAATAAAATAATAATCACACATTTCCAATGAATGTCCACCTACCCATTTCGAAACGTGCATTTCAATTGTCTCCACAAAAGCGCAGAATATGACGTAAGCAAAGCAAAACAGCAGATACGTGACGTCACTACCAAAAACTATTCATTTCTGATATTTACTTGTAACGTAGCGTGTAGCGAATGTGTGTAGTATAGTATAGTTGGCTGGTATACTGTGAATATTATCGATAAGGAACAGAAAGGATCGGAAAGGATAAAAATTGATGGCAACATAATTTTATACAACGAAAAGGGTCGCCTTTGCAGACCGTAAGTAGGAACGTATTGGAGATTGTCGGGAGAGCTATGTGATGGACAGGTGTGGTTAAAGATGGACGCGGCGAGGTCAACGACCCGTCGCTTCGGCTCGACATATACAGTAAAGAGAAGCTTCACGTAGTAATTAGGTTATGTTTCATTTATCTCCGCGATTCCATGTAATTGTAAGAGTGGCGTAGTGTCAGTGTGTGCCTGATTGTGTTTCGTACGGACGTTGCAAGCAATAAATGTTGCAATATTATATAATGCGTATTGACATTTTAATTTTATGACTACGGATTTATTGATTTATATGTGTTCTGTTTTAAAACTCCTTTCTGGGATGTGTACAGACGACAGTTTCGTACTTAAAGGATTTTAGTTGTGTGCCAACAAGGATCTCCAGCAAGCCGTCGTCTGTAGCCGGCCTAGTGTGTTTAATTACTAAGCTTAATCCTAAACACCATTGTATGTAACATCGACTGAACATTTTTACGTAGTTAGGTTAGAATAGTACTAGATATATTAAACTACTAATTTACTCGATGCAATGAATATAAATAGTAAATAAAATAAATGTACGAGTAATATTCACATACTATCATTGCAGTAGTGAGATATTTTATAGCGAAGTGTTTGTAAAATGTAATAAATACATGTGTATTTCACGCATTTAATAGTTATATTAGAAGTTTGACATTATTGTACTGGGATGTGTTAGTGTGCGTGAGTATAACGTCATTTTATCTAATTATTGGCATTGATAATCTTACATGTACACTACTGGGTGGACATGCAATCATTTACTGTTGTATAACACACAGACAGCAAGCTATATCAACTTCGAAGTTCAATAAGACAATGTTTGTTTGCATGTCCATCACGTATCATTCAAAATTGATGTTTCCATTAAGTTGTTAGTAGTATCACTACTGTATCACGCTGCTAACATATAATCTAGCATAGGGAGACTTTGTGTGAATGTCGCCAGACGTCGTAGCCTTAAAACTAGTTCAAAACTATATAAAAGATTAAAACATAAAAAAAGTTGTAAATAAATGCATAGTAATAATGTTAGTCTAGTATGGTACGGGATGTAAGCCGATGTAGCAAGCCCACGACTAGTAGGTTGGCCTCACTTCAGACCGCTGCGAGACTGTACTAATCATCTTTTTTTGATTAGAGTGTACTCAGATATTATAGTGACATATTTACAGTTTTGCGTTGATTTTTAGTAAAGATTGTACATAGTTATGGGGTCTGGCAGCGGTTTGAATGAGACCTCGATGGTACAAAGGAGGCGAGCTCGATGTTGCGTGGGTTTTAGCTGGCGCCTACTCTGCATGTCTGAAGGTCCTTTGGATATGTGGGTAGTTATTGTGAAGTACCTATGTACCGGGTTTTGTACTGTCAAATCTCACGATTGGTTGGTGTGATCTCGATTGGCCAATTGATAAAATCCATCGTGAGTATTAGATAGATATTAAAACCATATATCGATAGAACATACATTGTGTAAAAAAACATGAAAGTATGGGACATGACGCAGAATATACCTTTGATGTTGGTGGTTACATTGTCATTCCCATATTATCATGTCACCCCAATACATTGAACTAGTGGATGACAGCTAAAATCCCGCAAGCGAGTCCCGACAGACCCCACCTTGCCTTAACTCAGAAAACTGTCACTGTGATCCGTTACGCGTAGATTTTGAAACCCCGCACCCCTCACCCGCACTATGTGTACTGTATATAATATACGAGTGCTCGTAATAGGTAATTATTGTCATTGGTTCATTAGAAATTTGCTTAATTATATAAACTGCTGTATACTACGTGTCCTCCGATGTGAAAAGACGTTTGATTGTATGTAAATAGGGGTATAATAAGTAGACGAATATTGTTAGGTTGGGGTGTGCAGTCGCGGCGTGCGGATGGAATTGTACATGCAATACAAAATTTATTATTATTACAAAATATCATGTGATTCTAACAGTGTCGTAATCAGGTTAGCATACTTTTGGTTCTGTTAATCTGAAGAGTATAAATAGAGTAAACTTAACTTGGGGAAATCGTTGTAGGCGAAGCGGGCGAAGTGTCGGACTCTTTACTAAAGCCCACTCATGTTACTTCCTTCGCCTTCTGCGTTCCAGCTGCGGCAACTCTTTCTATCAATCCGGCAGCCCACGCTTACTTTGTTGAAATGCTATTCAGCTGTGAGCTCGATACCTTAAACAAATTATTAAAAAATCTAATTAAATTGGAAAATACATATTGAAAAGGTAATAAATTGGTACTCTTGAATTAAATCTTGCATAACAATAATGACGTAGCGTTTCATCCACACGTCAGCTGCCACCCCGGCGGAGGATATTAGGCGATGCGAGCAGCACTCAGTATTGCGGCGCCTAAACAAACACGCTTCTTATTTTATGTAATTGTACGTATTGCGTTTCCAGACTTTCAGAGATCTCGTATTATTTTAAGTTTTAAGTACACGACTGTTCATTTTACACACAAGTGATCTTTAGTTGGTAGGACATCACGTTTGTATTCTACTTTGTACCCTAAGGCCAGTCAGCCAAGGCTTTTTTCTGTTAATTTTAAGTGATCGCACACTAGAATGCTCACGCGCAAGCGGACGTTCGCACTTTATTTTATGTTTCATGTAAATATTAGTGGTAATGCGGTAAGACTTAGGTTTTGTGTTAACAATTAGATCGCCTCTGTTCTTAGTTTGTGTTCAGTAATCCCACATTAATTTTTGTATAATAATTTTCACAATTATATAAAAAAGTAAAAAAAAAAATACAAAATATGAGAAAATGAATTTGTATTCTTCGTTTTAATGATTATTATTATGACATTTGATTTAATTACTATTATTACCAGTCGTAATGTAAATAGGTACTTTGTGCACTGATAGTCGTGTTTAAGTTAACTTTAGATATTAATATCAGATGGCTGTATCGATTCTCTTTATGTAAAGCCCAAGACACAACGTTCACTATAAGACTTAGTAGAGATGTTTCCTTTGCGGTATTGTCCTTCAACATTTTGTAATGTATAGAATGGTTTTAGTTAACATTTCACGACGGACTTAGTATTGTGATTTAGTTTGTTCACATGTACACAGCGACCCAGAAACTGTAAATGTAAATATAAATGATACGCGTTTCTGTCGTGTACGAGTTAGTTGCATTTTACCATTGTTGCGAACTGCCAAAACTATTGTAATAATTTTGTAGCGTTCTACGCCATCACACCACATGAGTAACGCCATCAATTGATACAACACTAGAAATAGATCGATGGAAATTTTGAATCTATTAGCTACAATTTTTTATGCATTTTCAATGAGTTTTATAGGTGTAATCAATAGTGCTGTTTGCTCAAATTGCTATAAATATTGCGTACTCATATAAGTATAAATAAATCAGGATTTCTGTCGTTGTTTCTAAGTTTTTCTGTGTTGGACTTTAGCATAGTTTTGTATCGATATAGAATTGTATGTGAAGGTGTGATGTCGTATGGTTGCTCGTGTGGTGGGTGGCGTACGCGTAGCTCGCGAGCCGGGTAGCGACCGAGGCCGGCCCCGCGACACTGTGTAACAATAAACTACTGCATAATTATACACGAGACTTTTATTTTAACCTTAACTTCTTGGTACTATAGTAACCTTATTGACGATATGGACCCAATTCGAAGATCATCAGATGAAGTCGCGGGTATAAGCTGGTATATTAAAAAAATGCTGGCTTTCTAATTAAACATTTTGGAAGCTTAAAAGAGGACCCACTATGAAGAGCTTTCAGATAGCTGAGCGCCTGAAATATTGCTTATCGGCATCTAAATAAACATAAAGAATAATTCTTACGTAATATTATCACGCCTTCATGCCTGTAGCTAATCCTCGAATTAGTAAGCTAATATTTATATAGAATAAGTAATAGAGGACTAGTACCTATTGTCATCAAAAGGACTATACTCCAAACGGCTTCTAGGAAATTCCGCAAGTAAAACCAAATGACACGAGCACCTGGGGAGGGGACTTAGGACCCTATGTTCAGTATTTGCGCGTGCGATCACTCGACCAACGAATCAGCAACTCTAAGGCCCAAGTTCACCGACAATATAACGGTCCGATTAATTCAAAACAGCTGATTACCATAATAGGCCAGTGCTTTTAGCCTTAAAAACGGTAAAAAGTGAATAAAATAATAGTAGGATGAAACCCATTGAAAAAAGAGGAGAATATAATAAAATACTTACCAGGTATTGAGTTGTAGAGGTCAGATAAGCAGTCGCTCCATGTAGAACTCTAGTAGTCTCGAGAAGACCTTACTATAGAAATGATCCTATGAAGTAAGGTTTTTAGAACTCTAGTACTCAGCTGCATCCGGTTAGACTGGAAGCCGACCCCAATATAGTTAGGAAAAGGCTAGGCAGATGATGAGGTAGGTTTTAGATACTCATATAAAGAGGTTGGTTTTTACGTAATTATCTTTGAAACTGCCTATCTAATTCGTATTATTATTTGCAATTCATAGTCAAATTGAGGAGGGCTATAGAGTAACATCACGCCTCAAGATGCGAGCATCAAGAAAAAAGTGCCTAGTGTAGGTACAGGCGGGCGCTCTGTGACGTTTCAGAGAGAACTAAGCACATAGATATAATAATTTATATTTCTATGACTAGGTACTTCACTCACCAGGATACAAGTATCTTATGTGTTAATCCAGATAGTAAATTATGTGTGTGCTAAATTTCATCCAAATCTATTCAGTTATTTTTGAGTGAAAGGCAAAGGTTGAGTTACACACATACATCCTTACAAACTTTCGCTTCTATAATATTTAGTGGGATGAAGTTTTGATTTATTCATCTTTCTACGTAGGTATAAATACTATTTGTTAAGAAACACAAAAAAATATTAGTGGGCTATTTATTAGGTATGCTTGTTACGTTAAAACAAAACCATTTCAATATTTTGCTAATTTGTAAACGCTTCCAAGAAAACGCATTAGTAGATACCGACTTTGTGTAAGAAAAAAAAACATATTTATTTCCTAGTACGCGTGGGAAATTATTCCGATTAAGTCTAACGATTGGTGAATAAACTATTAATGTTTGTCCCACACTATCTTTATTGCTTGCATTTAATAATAAATGTACTTATCGTTGGTCAGGGTCTGTTATTTGTACTAAGAGCACCTCGAGAGCGGTCCACAGTCAAGATAATGGAGAAATACGTGATTTTTGTGCTCAGTGTTATACTATGTAAGTTTTCTATTGCTTTAATTATAATACCAACTATTGATAAGACAACGCGAGTGTTTTGTTTTGACTTTCCGATAATAACTTAAGGTAAGCATTTTAATTTTAATCAGTAATACTGAATGTATTTATTTAGAGATACGACAGTACGAATTGGTTCGTATGTTTGTGAATTTAAAAATATCGCCGTAACGGCTAAATCGTATTAGAATTAAATCAAAAATTCAATTTGGAACACAGGAAGAATATGACTCGCATAGATCTTGTTTTTTTTTAAACTAATGACCTGTATAGAATACCTACAACTTTTTAGATGAGAACTTAGATGTAATAATATAAGAAGGTGAATATTATATCTATGATATCTCTCTTACTACTTTTCTTCAAGTATTTTATAGAACCCCCCTGCTCCGCCCACAGCGTGGGGAAAAAGGTGGTAACTTAAACTCATTAGGAAAAAGATAGGTTTCATACGCGGTAGTTGTTGACTCATTAAATTGACCCAGACACCAGGAAAGTAAAATTATCACCACAATAACAAATTAATAATAAAATGATAACTAGCAAATGATAACGCTTGAGAAAAGAATACGAATGCATGTGCAATACACGAACATTCCACACTTCAAGAAACAATTACTCATCTTAGCTAAACAAGATGAAAAGAATTTCAACTTTAAATAAGTGGCAAAAATATTCAGACTGATGATGCGAAGAAATTAATACAAAAAAAAACTTTACAGCCGTTACTTACACATCATCATCATCATCAGCCTATATATTGTCCCACTGCTGGGCACAGGCCTCTTCTCATACAGAGAAGGCATGAGCATTAATCACCACGCTTGCTCAAGGCGGATTGGCGATTTCAGACTTTTTAAGTCCAGGTTTCCTCACGATGTTTTCCTTCACCGTTAGTCAGTGACGTCTAAGATATACTTAGAAAGTACATATGACTTTAGAAAAGTCACATTGGTACTTGCCAGGTTTCGAACCTGCACACTCGTACACGAGAGGCAGGTGCCTTAACCGCTAGGCCACCACGATTTCTCTTACTTATACTTACTTCTACTTACACATAGGATACTTTATTTAAGTATTTGGACCCAATTCAAAGAAGAAGATGTAGGCAGAAGCTAGAATTATAGATGCGAGAGTTTGTGAGGGTGTAATTATGTACCTACTAGCTTCCCGCCAGCGGCTTCGCCCGCGTGAGTAAATGACCGAGTTTCATACAAAATTTGCCCCTATTTTTCACCACCTTGGGGGTAGAATTTATTAAAAACCTTTCTTAGCGGATGCCTACATCATAACATCTACCTACATGCCAAATTTCAGCCCGATCCCTCCAGTGGCTTGGGCTGTGCGTTGATAGATCACTATGTCAGTCAGTCAGTCACCTTTGAGTTTTATATATATTTAGATGTTTGTTACCCTTTGTCACAAAAACTACTGAATGGATTTGGATGAAATTTGGTCCGTTTACATAAGATACTTGTTAACCGGGTGCGCAAAATAGTTCCCTCGGGATGCGGGTGGAACAACGGAGGTAACGAGCTAATACTAAATAAGAAATTTCTCATAGTATTTAAAGTAATTAATTAATCCAACTAATCTTATTGATGCGGATGCACAGCGGCAAATACCGATGAATCTGTGATTGGTACATTTTTCGTTGCTATGGTGATCACACCTCTAGTTGACAAACCTAAACAATTAAATAGATCGTTCTTTTTTGGAACGTGCTTAAAACCTTTGGCTTCGGCCAACACTTCCAATTTTAGTTGTTAATGACCCCCCGAAATTTTTGGTTGTAACCGCGCCAGCTGCTAGTTAAACTAACCCTTACAAACTACCATCTTCCACAGCATCTACAATAGCACCATCACCAGTTTTAAAGCAATATCGCAAAGACTACGAATACAACCGTAAAACTGATGCCTACTACAAACTTCACATCGAGCCAGTTCGGCACTGGCAGGTTAGAAGACTGTGCGAGGTGGAGGGGGCCGAGCTCATGGTCCCGAGTTCAGACGCCGACATTGTACAAGTGCACGCGATGATGAAGAAATTCCCTGATATCGGGAAGTATGTTTGGGTGGGGGACGATGGACAGAACCATGAGTCTGCTGAGGAGCCAGCTATTATTGATTGTAAGTAGTTTTATGATATACTAGCCGCCCGTCCCGGCTTCGCACGGGTAGCCTATGTTACTCAGGGTGAATGTATCTTTCCAACGGTGAAAGATTTTTTGAAATCGGCACTTTAGGTTTTGAGTTTATTCATTACAAACATACACACAAAAATACAAATCTTTCCTCTTTAGAATAGTAGTGTAGATTTGATGAGAAAGAGTGTAGATATCTATTTTAAAAACCGGCCAAGTGCGTGTCGGGCCACGCGCAGTAGGGTTCCGTAGTAGGTCTCAGTTAGTCGACTATAACTCTGTAACCGGGTAAGCCTACTTAGCCGTGATAGTTTTCCTTGTAAGTTCATTACATGTGCTACGTCTTTGATTTTTTTCACATTTCTAGGTACAGCCATTCAAAAGTTAGAGGGGGGGGTAACTCGTATCGAACAAAAAATTTCACTTAAAATCTAAATATTTCGCAAATGGCTTGCTTATCTGAAAAATGGTCTTCACACTCCCATTATATTTTTGAAAGACCTCTCTAACGATACCCCACACGAAGGGGTACGCGAGAAAAAAATATTCATCCTTACTTTACATGTTTGGGAGCTACCCTAAAAAAAAATATTTTTCTAAATTTTATTTTACCACTTTCTCGGCGTGATCAATATACATATTCATACCAAATTTCAGCTTTCTAATAACAAAAACCACGGAGCTATGCCGCGGACAGACAGACAGACAGACAGACAGACAGACAGACAGACAGACAGACAGACAGACGGACAGAGCGAAACTATAAGGGTTCCTTGTCGGACTACGGAACCCTAAAAACCGGCCAAGTGCAAGTCAGATCCCCTTAAATATTTATTTAATTTTGTTTGTAGTATTTCTTGTTATAGCGGCAACAGAAATACATAATTTGTGAAAATTTCAACTGTCTGGCTATCGTGGTTCTTGAGATACAGCCTGGAGACAGACAGACGGACAGACAGATAGCGAAGTGTTAGTAATGGGGTTCTGTTTTCTCGGTAGGGTGCGTAGTCCTTTGAGTGCGAATCCTGTGCATTTTTAATGCTGATTGTGGAAGCACCCATTTTTTTAAACACGATTTCTACATATATCAATGGTCTTAGAAAGCATAGTAGGGATACCGCAACTATAGCTACTAATTCAAAGAATAAAAATAAATTAATATTTATTTGATACACCACACAGCACAGTGATAAGATTTTAGGAAATTAAATACAAATTACATATTATATTCTGTGCTCAAATGAGTGGATCCCTCGTCCTAATATTGGTCCTAATTTTGGGGTATGTTATACATATTTATAGGCACAGTAATCCAGGCATAGCGTGATAACTAATCATTGCTAAGAATAAGTTTTTACCAACGCAAAAGTGTTTTAGTGAGTCGCCTTTTTATTGTTTTTTTTTTCATAAATAAAACTATTGGTGCATAAACAGCACTTACACTAACAGCCGGTTGCTACAAGCTTTTTATCAGTATAAAACTTTATGATAATTTTACGAATATCACAAAACATGATATCAATATTTAGCATAGGTTAACTACTTTTAATATTTTTAATGTTATCAATATATCATTATAAATATTAGGACGAAAAACATTATAGCGAAATTATTCAATTTTATCATCCATTTTGACAGATCTTGGATGACAGTTCCTCCTTCTCACGTATAAGTAATCGCATATTGTTTTGGTGCAGTCGGTTGTAGCACTAATAAAAATACCGCTTAGTTAGGTTACAACGAAAATTTATGGTTCGACGCTTCTCGTGCTCTACACATTTCTATATAATTAGATAACTAATTATCAAAGTAAATAACTATTTCAGTTCAGTAAATACCTGATCAGCTGTGTAAGTGTCTTTGATTTGTTTAGGTAACTATTCGCAGATGTTTGCGTGCTTAATGGACTACAAATATTAATTAGGCATACCTTCTTAGGTTGGCACTTGGTATGACTGTGTAAATAAGAATGTAGGTAGGACAAAAAATACGCTGCGGGACGTTCGAAAGAGATACCGCGACCCCGGAATACAAAGGGCTGAGGAAGGAACATGGATGGGTTTTAGTTGGTAAGAGTCTGACACTCCCTTCCGGCCCACCCACGGCGGGAGGGGTCATTTGATAATTTCACATCCGAAAAAAGGCAAAAAATACACAAGCAAGACAAGTTTCAGGAATAAAAACCTGGCCATATATTATAGAGACGATCATCGAAAAAAGAATATAAAATTGCACATATTCAAAGTGCAGTGCTCATTATGATTACTAATGACGTCAATTGTGTGTACCTACGCTATAAAAAAATCAAATTCAATTTTAGCGAGAAAGGGACTTAAAAAATTATTTCGGATTGCTCCAATCAGATCAAAAATTCAAATGATAGTTGATATATATTTTAATATTTTTCTAGTACACGTCATCATCAGCCTGCCCTTATCCCAATGTATTTGGGGTCGGCGCAGCAGTTTTCTACTTCCATCATCACACTAGTAACATCCTTTCAAGCCATATCATCTTTCACACGATGGATTTTCTTTTCAAAACGATAGATGGATTCCATCGTTTTTTCTAGTACACGTAGTAAATTTAATTTCATTTTTGATGAAGGAAAGATGCAGGCCTATAACCGGAATGGTTTGCGCTCTTTGGGGGAGGCCTACGTTCAGCTGTGGACGGCAAGAGGCTAATATTTTCCACTAAATTAAACTACTACCTACTGATGATAATAATGATTTCCACTCAGTTAAACTACTACGTGAGCTATTTCTCCACCACCCAAAGGTAGACTGGTAGAGAACGCCTAAGGCGTTAAGTCCAAGTCCAGCCATTGTACATATTCTGTGCAAAAAGTATAAATAAATAAATAAATGAATTCATATTTATTATTCTAGTGGCCCCTGAAGGCGATACTGACTTACAAGAAACAGGGCAGTGTGACGCTGCAACGCGCGACGGCGACATAGAAACGGTATTCTGTTTCCGAGAGCTGCCGTTCATATGCAAAGTGGCTGCAAAAGACGCTCCTTACGACAGACATTGTAACGTCTTTGGGAGAAGTATGTACCCTAATCTTAATTAATATTATTATTATAACACCTATAGCTGCTTCCCGCGGTTCCATCCGCAGTCTGAAGGAACTACTTCACCTTCGGTTTCACCTAAATAAACAAACTCATTATCGCATTTATGATATTATTTAGAATGGGAATGTGAGTTTGTTTGTTAAGCTTTCACGGTAACATTGCTGAACTAATTAAGAATTTCATCTGGAGATAAATATCTGGAGATGAGACACATGGGACTTTTTATTTAGATGCATGAAACACTTTCTGGTAGTTTGAAGTAAATTAAGTTAGAATGCTGATGATATAAATTCATCTGATTCTGATTCTTTCAAGTTAAACAATACCTTATAATATAGGTATATATGATAATGTGAACCGAACTGCTATTCATCAGAATACAATATGTATCCTTTAACAAAGTATTACTTATATCTACGACTAAATCTTAGCATTTATTTCTATTTTTAGACTACAAGTACTATTCTTCAGCGGGCAGTTGCTACAAGATCCCTCAGGTAGCATACTCCTGGAGCGAGGCGTACTCCGAGTGCCAGGCAGAGGGCGCCCACCTGCTGGTAGTGAACTCCGAGGCAGAGCATGATGCTATTTTGAACCTTACGAACACAGAGCCTAAGGTCCAAGGTTCTAAAGCGTTCTACTTTTTCTTCGCTGGCTTCAGGGCTGATAGGCCTATTGGAAACGCTACGGCTGTGTTTAAGACTATTTTTAGTGAGTATCTACTGTATTTAATACCAGCGTCTCCCTGCAATGTTGCTCGCTTTGCATGACCATCCATTTCCATAAACTATGAGGAATTTCGGAGATTTAGCTCTTTATAGCATTCAAGCGACAGGGGTTATTTTTGGTAAAATTTAGTTTTTCCTGGAAAAGCACCCAGAACCTGCTATTAAGTATACCATTAACTGGTTTCTTTTAAGTGAAAACCCTAGCGACAGCTCTCTTAAATGTATAGAAAATAACTGATACTTAATAGACATTCGAAAAACTCAAAAACTTCTACGTTTCCCAGACCAAACCCTGGACGAAGCTGGCTACAGCACCTGGTCGGACAATGAGCCTAACAACGCACTGCACAACGAGTACTGCGGGTCCATCTTCAAGAACGATGGGAAACTTAACGACGTCGACTGCACTCATAATTTTGGATTCATCTGCGAAAATGAAGTCACTTCGAATTCATAAATGAAACGTTTTGCCTAAGAAGCTTAGATATAACTAGAGATCAACCCAGTGGGAAACTTGTGTACATTTTGAGAGTATCGTAAATATGAGTCACACTTCTATTTTTGTTACCAACATAATGATAAAAAAAGTTCTGAGTATGAATGTGGATGGGTTTAGGACTGGACAAAAACTAAAAAAAAAACGCTGGGAGACTATGTAAAAGACGACATGGCTAGAAATAGTGTGAATGATGAGATGATTGTTATTAGAGATGCATGGACGGAGAAGACATGACAACGCCAAATATTTTGCGATAAGAGCAGGAAAGGTATATACTTTTTTGTAATCAAGTTTTTCGTGCCTCTGTCAATCGCGACTTCCATTTTTATCTTAAAGCTTCTTGATACGTGCTTCATGTTGAATTTGGAAAACATCTCTCGCTGGATTCCTAGGAAGTAAATTGTCAGAAAAATACAAAAGCCTTTTTATCGAAAAAATAACTCTAATATGACTTCTCAGAACGCCTAATTCTATGTACGTGTATGTTGGTAGGCCTTATATGAAAGTAATTGAGTCTGAAGTAAGATAATAGATTTTTTGGAAATTAAATAATTAATTAATGATCTTGTTTGTAGTTTGATTATTGATAACATTCCCAGTTTAATTGTTATAACCATGTATGTACATAGAGGTTGTTTTTTTAGAAGGTATTATTGTGGAAGAAATATTTTGAATATCTAAGTAGTTATAAAAAATCTACGCATTTCAAACAATTAAGTTGCGAATTTAATGGTTATAATAATACAACAGAGAGGAAAGTGTAATTTTTTAAGCAAACAGCAATATTTTTAGGCAAAAAAACTAAGTTATTATTTAGATGAAAATTGGGTCTACAATACGACCCTATAATGTAGTCCCTCATAAAGAAAATGGATGGAAATGACAACTGAATTGGAACCATTTCTGAATATTGGAAACGAATAAAATAAAAGGAATATTTTCGGTTAAATGTGACGCGTCTCTTTTGGAATAGACTTGCTAACGACCCGTTAACAATCCAGAATCATGTTTGAACATGTACACGGGACTTATACATAGAAAATCCATCATGGTCACATACATAACTCGACGGTTCCATTAACAGTCGGCGGGCGGTCCCTAATTGAACCACTCTAAACAGTTAATCATTCCTCGTCTCGTCTAAACAAGATTTAAAGTTATTTGGACCCTTATAATTTCGTTTATGTGGGTAAATTTAAACATACACGCACCCAGGTATCTATCTAACAAGGTGCAGGTACCCAACGAATTTGGGGGCTTGATTTAATTTCAGTTCCTCTTGTGTGTGTTTATGTAATTTTGAAAAGTTTGGGCCTTTAATTATATAATGATTGTATCAGAATACACCTGTATTCCAAGGCGAGATAATTATGATTTTGACCCTTACGCGAACCAGTTTTAATTTCGTTCCTAAGCTGAAGCAAAAAAATATATAAAGAAGAAAATAGGTAAATAATTCGTATGCTTCTATTTTTTTTGTGTCGTTTTATCGGAACAATATCAAATCTGTGATTCTTAGGATGTTATCTTTTTTGCGGAAATCTGTCGGCTTGTCCGTTGAGCCGGGAAACCGGACCTTTCATTATTTCGGTGTCGGTGGTCGATGTCACATTGTGACGGGGTAAATCGGCCGTCATATGAACGTTTTGGGGATAAGTTGCTGATCACGCGCGGCCGTGAGATGAGTTATAGATAGCGGTTGGAGTGACGTGGGGAAGTACTGTAAGAGGTTGGGAATTTTTGGGACACCATTTGTACGTGCGTAGGATATATTTTGACATTGTGTGATACTTCGGTTTTCTTCCTGTTTTGTGTGCAAGTTGATAATTTGGGAGGTACGTACTTGTCTAATAATAAAAACATTTCGTTTAAGCCCGATTCGGATGTAGATTTTCAACACAAAATCTTAAAAATATTTCTTTAGAAGCTCTCCAGTCTGGCATGAGACTTTAATTTAGGGGCTAAAGGACTAATAGGGCTCTTTAACATCAAAGCTGAACTTGTAGTACTCAACTTAGTATTATTAGATTAATTAGTAGTATTAAGACAAAATTACAATTTTAATTAATCTAAAACAAAACTAACAAATTTCGCCAAACCCTCAATTTACGAACACCCGGGGGCAGATTTCGCTTCACTCCACAAAAACGGTAGGTGTTACAATAAGCACCGTTATAGGAAATTCTTGGGGTATTTACCCAGTTTGCGTCATCCGATGAATGCTGGCCCGTGGGTATCGCCTGCCACCCGACACATCGGTACGACGAGAAGGTCACGACCCACTGGTTGTGTTATAATGATTTCCTCGACACAATAGACCAGCCGAGCGGTTTGCCGTTCTAATTATCGTTGTTAAGAGTTTCACTCAGTCATAAGCCGGAGTTTCATTCAACAATGGTGACACGTTTCAGTTTCATTGTTCGTTAATACGCCCGCAAACTTCGACTTGATTAAGATGGCCGCCGTGCACACCGTAGCGTAAAGTTGGAATGCGCGGCGAACGTTAATGAGAGTCGTCGAGCTACTTCGAACGTCTTCGGGCTGTTAAAGTTCTAGTTATTAATACATGAATTTTCTCAAGTTCCTTTACGTGCTAGAATGGCGCAGTTACTGTGATAACAGCTTTCGGAATGGCGGAGGTAATGTATGCGGCGCGATGTGATTTTCTCATTTCACGGCTGGCTGTTCTAATTTACTGTGTAACAGGTAGCCATATTTTGTGAATAATAACGTTGCGTTCATTGTAATGTTGTGAACAAAAAACATTATTTCTTATATCCTTCCGGACGCATCACAGTAGGTATTTAATCCTAATTTTGACTAATCGACTTGGGTACTTTTTTGGTAGCCTTCTTGGGTATTCTGAAAACCAATCGGTGATGTAAGCGCATATTTTAGTTCGGTGCTTCCTATTATCTTTTTACTTTTTTTTCTTTATTTTATTTTTTGTTTTTGTGTTAAAAAGTATTGAAACCAAACTCCGACCGGGCCCTCTTAATTTAAATTATAAATGCGAATTACAATTAAAATGAACATAAAATTCTTTGGATTTAGGTAACGCGTTAATCATGGATGGCAGGTTTTTCCTTTCAAAAATAATTACGGACGTTTCCATTTTATCCGTGAAATGAGATCCGATCAAAAAAAGAATTGCA
Source organism: Pyrrhia umbra (assembly GCA_963891755.1). Classification (NCBI taxonomy): domain Eukaryota; kingdom Metazoa; phylum Arthropoda; class Insecta; order Lepidoptera; family Noctuidae; genus Pyrrhia; species Pyrrhia umbra. The sequence goes on along the minus strand of OY982923.1, from coordinate 3,683,253 downwards.
GGAAAAAATGTTCCTCAAAACAATAAATTAATTGTACATCAAATCTAAAGTAGCAAAACCTTTGGATCTTTTTTTAAGAAAACTGTGAAAAGAGTGTGAGATTTGGCATAGTTAAAGTTTATGAGGAGAAGTGCAGAAAGATAAAAAAATGGGTCGAATTACAACCAGTCGAATTACGCGAACACTAGTTTAAATCAATGAATAATGTCTAACTATCGATTACATTTCTTTGGGGTACGTGTAGGTAAGTACATAGTGTCAGAATATAATATAGACCTTCCCAACGTAACCCCAAGTACACACTATGCATATTAGTGGATACATTTTATTACGTGCTACTTATTCTATGTAATATTATCTCAGCTACTACTAGTATACCTAGTAAATATACAATAAAAAACGCGTACACAATTTTCTCTACTTAAACAAGTGAACACAATTTTTAAGTAGGCTTAAGAATAGGAAGTAAGAACAAATTAAAAAAAATGTTGCAAGTTGAAAAAAGGGCAGGTTTCTAAACCAGATTGCCATATACAAAAACAGCAAGCAATCGTGAGTGTTGTCATGCGATTGTCTCGGTTATTGATGAGGTGTCGTTGGAGCAGTTCGGCACCTGAAGACATCAATCACTAGCTCTAATCAGATCAGATGCTCTCAACCCTCGACATTGACTGATGCGGTTTTTTGCCAAAAGCTCCACAATTACGTTAATGCGATTCAGTGTTTATTGGTGAACAAGTTAAGATTAGCCGACTGTACTAAAAAGGACGTTAAAGATTTCATCAGTAAACCTACCTACAATGTTTTGCTGTGCCCGACAGAGTCCACAGTTGTCACTTAACTTTTTTCTTACCACCTAAGCATTATACATTGTGGAATGCAATAAACAAGTGAGCATTGAGTAAAATAATTTTTGACGGAGAAAAAATGGAGGGATTTATCAAGACAATTTTTTTTTGTGTTTGAGAATTACTGCTGTATTCTAAATGCGTTAACAATTCAAACATTGCAACTCCTGAAAGAATCTGCGGTATCGAACATCAGAAAAGCGTAGAGACAATGAAGATTCGCCTTCGCTTCGCCATCAAACGTTCCTACATTATGCCGCTGTAGTGTCACTGGACATTTAGATATATTATATCCAGTTTTAGGATTAAATATTACAAATTCAAATATAATTCTGGTCAGTTACTGGAGAATTGCAAAGTATAAAACGTGATAACACCGCACGACCTAGAATTTGGCTATGATCAGGATTTGTGGTGCTGACTACAAAATACCTATATCTACTTGATTCAAAACCAATTCCGCATTTAATAATTCCTACTGATTATCATTTAATTGAAGGTTTAGCGAAGTTTAAAGAGTTACCGCGTGGAACGCAAAGGGACACGCACTCCGCCCACAGCGGGGTCGTCATTTGATGATTTCCCATCCAAAAATAGGGTTGACCGATTTGGCTGTTTTTTTATTCGTTAATACTTATGTGTTTTAAAGGACAATTAGTATCTACCCGTGCGAAGCCAGGGCGGGGTTCAAGTAAATCCTAACTGATACTTTAACTATGAATATCAGTTTAGTGGATAAGTTTTCACGGTAATAATTATAAAATTTAAAAAATCCCCTACGTAAAAATGCCATACATCATTTTGGAAAAGAGCTGATACTTTTAAACTGCTGGACCGATATTAACCAAACAGGTAAGAACCACCGCAAGGAAACTGGATATGAAATGAAAAAAAAACCGCATCGAAATCGGTCCATCCGTTTGAGAGCTACGATGCCACAGACAGACAGACATCGACGTCAAACTTATAACACCCCTCTTTTTGCGTCGGGGGTTAAAAACCGATTTAAGTGACGGTTGGCCATAGAGCCTATAACCTAGGTCTAAGAAACGGGTGAACCCGCGGGAAACAGCTAGAACCCAATAATTTAAAAATAAAAAGAGCACTTAGTCTTATTATATTACCTAATTCATAAGAAAAAGTACACCCATAAGTCTGGCTTCAATCAAATAACAATCTCTCTGTACTTTGAAACAAAGAAGGAATTTTATCGCTAGAATTTATTTTATCGTTATAAATCACATGGTTTTACAGCACGAAGCAGTTCTATTCTTTTTTTATCTGCAATGAATTATTCGGTATCGGGTTTTCGTTGCTCAGGGAATGTTTTTTTAAAATCACAGGCACGTTCATAAGCCTGATTATGGCTGAAATTTTATCTCGGTTTTATTTATGGTGTCAAAATGCAGAAAGGGATTTATTGTTACGGGAGATTAGGACTACATTAGAGATTAACTTTGTAATTGAATTAAGTAGGTTTGTATTTTTTTTTGTCTGTTTCAATGTTGTTTTTATAGGTTCTTTTTACCTATAAGACTGTCCACCATCAATTTTATAAAAAAAAAACTAGGCCTCTGGAGTCTCACATCACATCCTGATAGAAATATAGAAGAACAACGTGTATTTACGGTTCGTTATATTTATACTTATTAGCGATATTCATTCATCGTAATTGTTTTTATCTATTTTATTAACCCCCGACGCAAAAAGAGGGGTGTTATAAGTTTAACGTCGATGTCTGTCTGTCTATGTGTGTTTCTGTCTGTGGCATCGTAGCTCTCAAACGGATGGACCGATTTCGATGCGGTTTTTTTCATTTGAAAGCCGGTTTCCTTGCGGTGGTTTCTAACTATGTTTGGTTAACATCGGTCCCGCAGTGTAAGAGTATCAGCTCTTTTCCAAAATTATGTAAGGCATTTTTGCGTAGGGGGTTTTTTAAATTTGTTTTTTTTTTAGAAAATTTCACAAGTCATCCTGGAGTCAGAAAGTTGGTAATTTTATACCCGCGTGCATGGGGCATGTTAAGTCGTCATCCACGGCTGCTATCTTGATAGCAGTTGTTACAATTCCATGTTAGAGGCCGTCAGGCGGATTTGAGAAAACTCTGATACTAGACCTCGTTGGGTTGGTTAAACCTGCAGCTTACACGATATGAACAATTATATCTACTACTGTATAATATAAATAGAAATATGCTTGTATCTTGTCTAAACATTTGGGCTTGCTACATCTGTAATACGACAACCATTAACAAAGTCCATAAAAACTCCCCTTAACATAATAAATTATACCAAAGCTAACTTATATTTAGAGGCTTCCGGCGACCGGGACCGCAATTAACTGATCCGCGGTGTGAGTCGCCGGATGGATTTAATTTAAATATTTTTCTTCCGGCGACTGGGACCACTCATAAAATATAAGGTTCAAATCAAAAATAGTACAGTCAGACAAAAAAATCTTCAGTGCACTCTATAATATATATTAAAATTTGATTGTTGCGTCACGAAAAGTACTAGGACATCATAGAATGAAAGAGACCGCTGTGTTGTTTCAACTACCCACCCGTACATAATGTAAAACTTTCCCCACCCGTTACTTTGTAAATGCCACGTAACATACCAGGGCTTCATAAGGTTGCAGAAGTTCCGTCCGCATTCGGATAACGGAACTATTCAATTCTACCAACATAGTGAGATCGAAAGACGGGATGTGTAGGTTGCACCTAATTCTGTTGTTCCCATCCCGCTAGTGAAGTTACTAGGACAGCATAAAATGAAAGAGACACCGCTGTGATGTTTCAACTACCCACCAGTTACTTTGTAATAATGCCGCGTAACATACCAGGGTTTCGCACTTCTTCACTTCGCTAAGTGTTGATTGGCTGACGACTGCAACTAACCGACGAATACGCGGGCCCGCTCCAGTAGTTTGCTTCTTAACCTTGGCGAGACCCGCGTATTCCGTGCGCATTTTATTTACATTATATACGGGCGGGTAGTTGAAACAACACTGCGGTCTCTTTCATTCTATGATGTCCTAGTACTTTTCGTGACGCAACATTTCAAATGTTCAATGTCCATTTGATTCTTTTAATATATATTATAGAGTGCACTGATGATTTTTTTGTCTGACTGTACTATTTTTGATTTGAACCTTATATTTTATGAGTGGTCCCAGTCGCCGGAAGAAAAATATTTAAATTAAATCCATCCGGCGACTCACACCGCGGATCAGTTAATTGCGGTCCCGGTCGCCGGAAGCCTCTATATTTACCCGAACATTATTCAGTCGAAGATTAGGCCCACCGGTAGACAATATCAATCATTGTTAGTTGTTTCCACTTCGTTTGCTAACTATTTCAAGCAAATAAATAAGATCTTTTCATACAAGAGTACATGTCAAGGTCGACAAATATTTCTGGTGGCTTTCTCTAAGCTTTTAGTTAGATCTGAGAATGATTTATGAAATTATGGAGAAGGAAAGACATTACACTTGTTATCTGCGATTTTTCTTGTACTCTGATTAAAATTCTTCTTCAATCTGAATAAAGCAAAAACATAATTTATTCCCAGGTTTCAAAATATTTTATACATATTTTTTTTGTATGGCATCTCGCAGGTCAACCTAGAAGGTTGTCGAATGCTTAACCGGGCTTGGGACATTTAGCCATGATAACGTTTTTCTTCATAACGTGTGGGCTGCATGTTTTTACCAACCTAACAAGTCCTCGTATCAGATTTTTTTCAAATCCGCCTAACGGCCTCTGACATGGAATTGTAACAACAACTACTGTCAAAATAACAGCCGGAGACGACGCGCGACGGCTTAACGTGCCCTCCCAGGCACGGGGTTATTACACGACCAACCTCCTGACTCCGGGATGCTTTGTAAAATTTTCTAAAACCCACAAAGCGATTTCAGCCCGACCCGGAAATTGAACCCGAGACCTTGTTTCCAGCAGTCGTGTTTTGCGATTACTAGACCAACGAGGTACTCTCCGTAACTGACAACGTAAACAACAGTCAGACAGACAGTTTGTCATTTGTGATATTAGTAAGGATAATGATGACCACTTCAAAATATGGAACCCTAAAAAAATCGCACCGACAAGTGTTCTTCGAGTGACCGTTATGATCACTGGTATGGAAAACCATGATAATTTTAACCCTAATCCTAACTAACATTAGAAATGCGAATGTAAGCGTGTTTGTTTGCTGCGCGTTTACTGTAAAACAGCTCAAGCGATTTAGATGAAATTTGGTTTAGAGATAGACGGGACCTCGGAGTGGGTTCTAGACTACTTTTAATCCAGGTGAGTAAAGAAGTTCCCTTAGGAGGCAGGTGATACCGCGAGAAATAGCAAGTATCTATATAAATATGAAACTTCTGGTAAGAATGCGGTATACATACCTACAAAGTAAGGTTTGAAAAAGGTTCTCTGATGTTTATTCAATCATTTAATGTTCTTTGTTAAAAGGTAAATGTTTGGTTTCTTTTGTGAAAGGCATTTTTTTCTGTTTGTGATGGTAGGTAGGTACGCCCTTAAATTGGTAGGTACGTTTAATAACGGGTCAGGTCGGACGTAGTTTAATCGTCAATAAAAAGAACATTAAGAAAAATCATACTAATATTATAAAAGCGAAAGTTTGTGAGAATGTGTGTGTGTGTGTGTGTGTGTGTGTGTGTTTGTTACTCTTTCACGCAAAAACTACTGAATAGATTTGGATTAAATTTGATATACACGTAGTTTATATCCTGGATTAACACATACTACTACTTTTAAAGAGGGTGCGCGAAGAAGTTTCCTTAGAATGCTGATGAAACAGCGGAACAGTTAGTATAAATATAAGGATAGTTTGTAGCGTTCTATATTTTCTGAATATCACCATGGGAAAAGGCATGAATATGGTGAATTAAAATACAATTTATTTTCTTTTAGTTATAGTGTTTTATTTATATTCATTTGAGGTCGATTTATAAACTACAGAAGATCTCTAACTTATTTATAATCAAAACAATGATAAAATCAATATGCGGTGTGTTGAAAGCTTGATCAAAGGAACATTCGATGTATCGGATGTTCGATAATATATTGAAAGTTCGACTCATAAACCATTCGATTTTATCAACATTCGATAAGGGCATTCGATTTATTCCATTTCATCATTTGATATTCGATATTTCGGCATTCGATTTGGCGTAGCACAACCATGCCGAAAGCAAAGATCCTAATCTTTCAACAAAAGATCCAAATTAACAAACTTACACGCCAATTTCCTAGTTAACAGGATCCAGGGCAAAGTTTGTACTGTACAGCTTGTAGAACACTGAGACTCGTTTGCGGTATGATAAGTAGCAGTTGTTCTACCGAAACACGCTGTCGAGATTGCCTGGCTGTTCTCCAAATTAGCTAAGTAATGTACGCAATAACTGGTGTCAGCTTTGAATTGGGTGTTTAGTTCGTCCGCTGGAATTTTATCTAGTCGGTTTAGATTTTAGATTATTTAAAAGATTCTTGATTTTTTATTTCACGCACATGGCTAAAATCTTTCCTGTTGTTATCTAAGTTCATATTTCTATACCAAATTAAGTCAAAGGGTATAACAGACAGTTTTAGTCAGAAAGAGTCTGACACTGAGAGGAGTCATTCGATGATTTTCAATCATTAAAAAAATCATAACAGACCGACAGAGAAACAGAGTTAGATTAGAGATACTTTTTAACTTGAAGACATTTTAAATATACATACATACACAATAATATCAACACATACATAATATCAATTTCATTTCGTAGAATTTCGAAATATCTGATAATTTCACGTCACGATTCCTAGCGTGTTCTGTTGTCTTAAAGCACGCGATGTTTACCTGTGTGTGGGCTTGAATGTCAAGATGTTCTCAGAAAAGCTTAGACACACGACACGACTAACAAAAAGGATATAGAATACTTTTTTTGGAACTGGAGTTCCTTAACGTACCTTGCCGATCGGAGTAGACTGGTAGATATTGTCACGTACGGAAAATGCGTTATATCTTGGCAGAGAGAGACAGATAAAAAGAGAGAGAGAGAGTAAGAAGCGAGAAAATCCCTTGTTCTCTGTGCCTCTATTTTATATTACTAGCTGTTTCACCCGCGCCCTAAGGGAACTAATTATCGCATAGGTATATAAAAAGTACCCTATGTCCTTCGCCAGGGTTCAAGCTATCCCCATACCAAATTTCATTTAAATCGGTTTAGATTTTCTTCCGTAAAAGCGTAGCAAACAAACATGCTCACTTTCGCAGCTGTTTGCGGTTTCGGCGGCGTCACAATATACTTAACGCAACCGGATAAAAACGACCCTATGTCCTTCTCCACGGTTAAAACTGTAGGTACCTATACCAAATTTCATCTAAATTGGTTCAGCAGTTTAAGCGTGAAGAGGTAACAGACAGACTCACTTTCGCATATATAATACTAGCTGTTTCCCGCGGTTTCACCCGCATCCCGAGGGAACTACTTAGCGCACCCGGGTAAAAAGTAGCCTATGTTGTTCCTCAGGGTCTATTCTATCTCTGTACCAAATTTCATTTATATCGGTCCAGTAGTTTTGGCGTGAAAGCGTAACAGACAGACAGACAGACAGAGTTACTTTCGCATTTATAATATTAGTAAGGATAGTAAGGATTAATATGGATATACGGGCATGCCAGTATTATTATTCGATCATTGTGTGATGTTGGTTATAACCTCAATATCAATATGGAACTTCTTTCCTGACGCGAGTCCCCGACACACGTTTTTCACCCACTGTTTCACGAAAACAAAAATAAATAAAGACAACCTTTTACGTACTCGAACGCGTAATTTCCAGAAATTCTTGTGTTATTATTTACATAAAAACATATTTGTATGTATATATTATTATATGTATCTGCAATCCGTTTTTCAATCGGAACACCCCAATATGATGTAAAAGGTTTGTAATCCCCGTGGGAGTGACGGAGTGCGGTGTACAACATTGTACCTACTGAATATCGAAATACATTAACAAAATAAATATCGGAGCGCCGCCCAAGCTAGTCACATTACACTAATACCCCATACTTATTCTTCATTATTTATCTTTGATTCTCCAACATATTCCTACGACAGGTTTTCGGTAACTTCACGCTTTGATTAATAATTTTACGTGTTTTTTTTTTTAATTCGCATGGGCTCATGCTAGCAGGTTTGCAGCCCGCACTCTTATGATTAAGAACTTGGCGGCTTAACTTCTGAACCATCGCGATATTTTGATAAAATTAGGTGTCTCTCCTCCGATTTCTAGCTTAATAGTGGAAACATATTACTATATTAATATGAAGATTTCAATGTTCATGGCCTAGGTATAGCAAAATTTCATTGCACCTATTATATACCTTAAGTTACGTTACGTAAGGTATATTATAGGTGCAATGAATGCAATGTACGTTAACCTTACGGATATTATAAATGCGAAAGTCTCTGAGGATGCATGCTACCTATATTATGTTTGTTACTCTTTCACGTAAAAAGGAGTGAATGGATTTGAATCAAATTTGGTACACACATAGTTTATTACCTGAAATAAAACATAGACTACTTTTTATAAGGGTGCGTGAACGAGTTCACTCAGGATGCGGGTGAAACCGCGGGAAACAGCTATCATCATCATCATCATCATCATCAGCCTATATATTGTCCCACTGCTGGGCACAGGCCTCTTCTCATACAGAGAAGGGATGGCATTGATCACCACGCTTGCACAAGGCGGATTGGCGATTTCAGATTTTTAAGTTCAGGTTTCCTCACGATTTTTTCCTTCACCGTTAGTCAGTGGTGTCTAAGATATACTTAGAAGGTACATATGACTTTAGAAATATCACATTGGTACTTGCCAGGTTTCGAACTCGCACACTCGGCCACCACGACATTTTTAACACAAAACACAGGGAAGCAGCTAGTGTCTAAATATATGTTTAAAAATACCCCTATTATAACATATTCACACACAAACTGGATATTAAAACCCTAAATCTACCCAAAAACATTTTCCAGCTAACGTTATGATGACATCATTCAAAATTAAAACGTATTCAGTCAAAACAGAGCCATAGTTTTTACCTAACATAATAGATCAGTCCGAAATGCAATTCCGTTGCAACGTTGCATTGCATATGAACGTGAAATACTGGTGCTAAAGTAAATATATGAACCATTACCGTAACGTATGGTAGTTGCCCAATACACGTGTTTGTCCGTCAGAATTATTTTATTATTTTTTCATTAGTAAAATATTACATAACAGATGTTTTTTGTTTGTTTTGCTGTTTACATAAATATTTGACTCATTGGTGCAGTGGTCATTATGCCCTTACTGTAGGCCCTTTATTATTTTTTAGGCAAGCCCGGATAAACAGCCGACAAACTCCTAGGTTGATCTGCATTTAAAAAAAAGTGCAGTGGTTGAGCGCGCGACTGCTAGACATTAGGTCCGGGTGCGGTTCCTAAGTCACGTAATATGTCATTGGGTTTTCCACTTGGAAATTCTAAGGAGCAGTCCGTCGACAAATTTTGTATCATGTTTTGTTCATGTTCACAATTGGCGCGCTAGCTTATTAATTGAAAGAATCTTTACGAGGTACACGAATATTTAAAAATAATAATTATAGACCAGTGCCAATAACTTTTGAAAACAAAAAAAATAATAGTAGGATGAAACCCATTGCAAAAGGAGGAGAATATAATAAAAATTATAGGAAAAATAAATTACGGGCGATCTGAGGTCGGGAAGTGGGGGGTGGGGGGGTTAAAGTTAAAATAACGGTTTATCTCAATTTCCGGCAAAACTACAAGTCCTATGAAAAAAAGTTAAATGGAAAAGTTGTAGGTAATAAAAAGATCTACAACTTTTGTATTGACACATTTTTCACATAACCTCAAAATTTATGTGAAAAATTCAAAAAACCAAGTTTTTGGTTTTTTATTTTTATCTTTTACAATAATTATTTTTTTTCCACGAAATTTGGTGAAAACTTACTTTTTTATGTCCCAAACACACTGTAATTTATTTGATTTAAAATAATAATTTTTTCACCCTTATTTTGACTTAATATCGAAAAAACACCCTAATTTTCAATCGAAAATTCTCGCATCAAAATATCACTTTTTTTAAAAAAGTCGGTAGTCTTTTTGTTCTTTGAAATATCTACTTTCAGATGGTATAAAAAAATATTTACATTGCTATGGTAAATGTTCTCAGAAAATATAAAGAAACGCTACGAAATAACAGTTAGCAAGGCCTAGATCCTTCTAGCAACTCCCCACTTCTCTATGAAATACCTTTTGATGAGCTAAAAGGTATTTCATAGAGAGGTCCGAGGTTCCGTAGGTCACTCAGATACATAAGTTATCTTAAAATAGCAATAAATAGGCATCTACGCAAAAAAATTAAGCCGGTCTAGGCCTTACTACCTGTTATTTCGTAGCGTTTCTTTATATTTTCTGAGAACATTTGCCATAGCAATGTAAATATTTTTTTATACCATCTGAAAGTAGATATTTCAAAGAACAAAAAGACCATCGACTTTTAAAAAAAAAGTGATATTTTGACACGAGAATTTTTGATTGAAAATTAGGGTGTTTTTTCGATATTAAGTCAAAATAAGGGTGAAAAAATAATTATTTTAAATCAAATAAATTACAGTGTGTTTAGGACATAAAAAGGTTAGTTTTCACCAAATTTCGTGGAAAAAAAATTAATTATTGTAAAAGATAAAAATAAAAAACCAAAAACTTGGTTTTTTGAATTTTTCACATAAATTTTGAGGTTATGTGAAAAAAGTGTCAATCCAAAAGTTGTAGATCTTTTTATTACCTACAACTTTTCCATTTAACTTTTTTTCATAGGACTTGTAGTTTTGCCGGAAATTGAGATAAACCGTTTTTTTAACTTTAACCCCCCCACCCCCCACTTCCCGACCTCAGATCGCCCGTAATTTATTTTTCCTATCATTTTTATTGTATTCTCCTTCTTTTCCAATGGGTTTCATCCTACTATTATTTAATTAACTTTTTACCGTTTTTAGAGGCTAAAAGCACTGGCCTATTATTTGAATTTTGAATTTCGATTTTCGAATGCGCATGATATAAACAAATGGCGGGTACATGCAAAAATTGCGAGTTAACAATAATGTTAAACAGATCAAAATTATGATTTAAAGTGACATGAATTTTACTACTTATCATGCAACACAACAATAATAACTTATACTGTAATATTATGTTGATTCCCTATTTATAAACAAGAAGACGATATTATTTTTACGTTTTTATCAAAGATGTGTAGGTACTTCGGTTCGAAGAATGTTCGAGATAATAACAGCTATGTACTTCCAGGCTTCGATACATTCGAAAAATTTCCTGTTATCAATCCGGGTCCAAAAAATTTGATAAGTATTTGAATTCTACCAATTGACTACTACTGTTGATATGTACAAACGCCAAAATTGCTATAGTTTGCGATGCCGGTGGCTAATAGCAAGTACAACTGTAAAATAAAGCACCTTACCTTGGATTGCCAGGCTCGAACACGCCGCAAACACTTCACAATTGTTGCACTGCACACTCACTTTAAAAGTCATTTTGATTGATTCAAAGAAAAACGGATAAAAATAATAGTTTTCACAAGAGCACGCTTTCTTCGGCTTGTGGCGGCAACGTCGTTCCGACCATAGACAATGCACCAATCAGATGACGAGTAAGGTGTGCATCCCCGTCGTGCTGCCTGACAGGCCTTGCTATTGGTCAGTTCGCGCGCCCGCCATATTTAAATATTTGAATTTAAACACAGAACGCGGAGTGAAAAAATAAATAAGATGTTGTTTTTTTTACTATTTATCTGTTAAAAGAATCGCGTTTAATTCGAAGGTTTTGTAATTTGAAATCTCAGACACGTCAATTTATTTCGTGTATGATTATGACGTTAATTAAGAACTAGGTACTTAGTTGTTTATAAAGTTATATTATTATAGTTTCATGAAGATATTTGGGAGGCAGATGTTGATTTCGACGTACATTGGTACCTATTATGTTCTCGTACCATTTGCAAAATACTTCTAAAAAGTATACCGATTTTATTTGCTAAAAGCTGCTAAGCTAAAAGCTATATTTATTGAACCCATTTGCAAAAACAATTATCGGTTTTCCCTTTTAACGAGTTTGTTCAAAAAATTATAAAGTTCGAATATATATTGACATTGCAAAACAACGTCAAAAGTCAATTAAGAAGCGCCGAATTCGATTGCGGATCTCTACTTTTTGTTTCGCTAACTGGATTCCAATCTCTGCGGAGTTTTTGTTTTTATTTGTTAGGGTTCCGTGGTAGGTTGGGAAAACCTTTTGTTATTATTGTTTTAATCTAATTTTATTTTATGGCGGTGATGTTTCAGAATACAGCTGTGTACAACATATTGAAATTAAAGTTCTTCATTTCGCGATCTCAATGGATGCTAGCCAAGTACGCAGGAGATATTATAATGCCCAAGTGTTTGCGCAGATCCATATAAAATTGTGTTTTCTCGTCACTCATAGTCCGATGGGACAGTAATTCGTCAAGATCGGGATGAAGCGGCTTTTCGTTCTCTTCGAGATATGTAGGGTTCTCGCTTTGCTAAGAAAATGGTCACTCATCAATGGGCTCTCCATTGATGAGTGACTACATATACTACCACTAGATACTTAGCTTGCTGAAACGTTATTTCGTAAGATGGATGGCCTGCCACCAGCGCGATCATGATCTACTTGTATTCGCAGGAATATGATTACGAAATTAAAAATTGTGGGCGGGAAGGTCATTTGTCATAGCTTCACGAGAGCGTAAAAAAAAACATCTCAAACTAGGTACTTACCTGGCCACAGCGAGAGGCAGAAACTGCTATTCGAAATTCAAAAAAGCGTGCTTATCATAATTATTAAACATAAAAAAGAAAGGTTTAAATTAAGAACTTCTAAATTTAATTTTAATAGTAACGGATACAGCACACCGCGGGCGGACCCGAGTGCGGGCAATAATTAGAAATGATTTACTGTTGGTATTTATTTTTGCATTTAATAAATTATTTTAGCAACATCATCTGCCTAGCCTTTTCCCGGGTATGTCAGGATTGCTTACCAATATAATCGGTCAAGCTGAATACCAGTAATTACGTATACTATATCACCTTCACAGCCCAGTTACTGGGTAATACGATATTCTTTGGTAAGGCTGGTTGTCAGACAATTATGAAAACACATAATAATAATAATTTAATTCTCCATAAAGGGAGGTAGATAAATTGAATCTACCCTTTGATGTTTATTTATACAAAACAAACTGATTAGTAAACCTATATCCCTATAATTATCCCTTCAGTACATAATATATTGTGTTTATTTCGTATAAAACAAATATTGTATTTTACCTGTTGGTAGGTACAGTCACCGTCAAACCTCAATTACTTTTATTAAGTTTTGTAATGAATTGTGCGTAACACCCGAAAAATGCACGATGACGGATGATGCCTGATAACTCCAATTAACTTAAATTGTATTTAAAACATAGGTTTACGAAGGTCTTCTCATGTAGGGAAGGCAAGTATAATACAAGCGCTTGTTCGAAGCGTAACCTCATTAGCTGATTTCGCACGTACTCTGATAAATAGTCTAAAGCCACTTCCACCGTTATCTATCCCCATACAAAGTTTCATTCAAATCGCTCAGCTTAGCCACTCATGCGGCCGTTTTCCCGCGAAAGCGTAATATACAAACTCACATTCGCATTTATAATCCTTACTAATATTATAATCCTTACTAATATTATAAATGCGAAAGTAACTCTGTCTGTCTGTCTGTCTGTCTGTCTGTTACGCTTTCACGCCAAAACTACTGGACCGATATAAATGAAATTTGGTACAGAGATAAAATAGACGCTGAGGAACAACATAGGCTACTTTTTACCCGGGTGCGCTAAGTAGTTCCCTCGGGATGCGGGTGAAACCGCGGGAAACAGCTAGTATTATATGTATTAGTTAGGAACATTTACGATACATATAAGTCCAGTTTTCTCATCAAGATATTATGAAAAGGGTGGGCATTTATGGCGTACTATACTTTTTTGACTTTAAAATAAATATGAAAATTTCAAAAATGGTGTTCCCTCTCTAAAGTATTTCGATAAAATGAGTAAAATTTCTAAACTTATTCATACACAGCATCCTTGTTTTGTTTTTATTGTAAAAAGAAATAAGGAAGTTAGGTATGTTTTCATCGTTGTGGGTGTCAGGAAATTGAGAAATGGGGAAAAAAATATGGCGCCCCACTTACGTGAGCTGGATGAAACTATTTTGTACATAAGTGTACGTGCATTATAGATATTCTGTTTAGGAATAAATTCAAGGATAATGGCGAACATGGCGGTATAAGCTAGTACAATATTTTCTTTTGGCAAACAATATTGAAGCGTAAAATTCAAAGTGGTTTTGTCTTTGAATTTTTTTGTTGGCGCATTATCTGATCTTATCAGTACAAGCCTACCTTAAAAGATTCATGTTTTAAAAAGAGTTTAACTTTTAGAATGTACATTACTTGAGCCGTGGTGGCCTAGTGGTTAAGGCATCTCGTGTACGAGTGTGTGGGTTCGAAACCTGGCAAGTACCAATGTGATTTTTCTAGCTATATGCACTTTCTAAGTATATCTTAGATGTCACCGACAAACGGTGAACGAAAAACATCGTGAAGAAATCTGGACTTAAAAAGTCTGAAACTGTTAATCCGCCTTGAGCAACCTTGGGATGCACTAATGTCGGGAACAGGGTTCAAGCTACCGCTTCGGGAACAGGGTCCAAGTTACCGGTTTGGAAACAGGGTCCAAGCTACCGGTTACCTTTATATGTTGCCCGCGGTTTCACCTACGTCCCGGGGAAACTATTCAATGCACCCGGATAAAAAGTTACCTAAAACCTTCTCCAGGGTCCCTTCTATCTCCGTACCAAATTTCATACAAATCGGTCCAGCCGTTTACGCGTGATGCCGTGACCAAGGGAAATAGGGATTAATTTTTATATACTCGTATATACACTGACGGACTAATAAACTCCATCAATGTTCAACACGCACCTACTTTTGAAAAAAACATTTAACCAAGTATTCCAACTTTTTATAAAAAATTTAATTGAAACCTATAGTTTGGTTCGTTAACTTCATAACAGCGTAGTATCATTATCCCTAAGTGTATGTTTGTATACTGGAAAGGCTCATATTTTTTTTTTTAAACAAAAACTTTGATGCAGTTTTTTTGTCTGGAGGTATAGATGCAAGTCATGTTCTAAATGGCTTACGAAACGTTTAGTTTACACAAACATGTTGGCTGTAGCGACAACTTGGAAGATGCGATGTAATTCACAGTACAAGTAGACATACAAAGTGAATGTATGACGTAGATAATGTATATTGTCATTATCTCGTCGTATAGCGGGTGTTTGAGAATAATTTATCATCGTTGTTATAATAAACTTCTGCTTGTTTTGACTGCCTCGTTGGTCGAAAGTTCTCAACTGTGATTGTTGAGTGTTTGCTGCTAAGCCGAATTCTTGGATTCGATTCGCGGATAGAGTTAAAATTTTCCCTTCGAAATTTCTATCCAATGGCATATCATCATCTGCCTACTATGTTGGGGTCGACTTCCAGTCTAAACTGGATGCGGCTGAGTACCTATCTGACCTCCAAAATCTAGTTACCGGGTAACACGGTACCCATTGATAAGACTGGTTGTCAGACTTGCTGGCTTCTGACTACCCGTAACGACTGTCAAAGATCTACAAATGACAACCGGGATCGACATCTTAAGGTGCTTTCCGAGGCACGGAGGCGAGTCTCGCTATGACAAAGATCCACGGACCGACCGCGTCAAGCGCAGCTTAACCTTTGATCGATCGAAACGTGAGGCTGTTACTTAGCCACGAGCTCCTTCCAATGGCATAATAATTATTATTTTCTTAATAAAGGATATTAAATTGTATATTCAGTGGCCCTAGCACGAATCACTTTCGAAAAAGTATTCGTATCGACAGCGATTTTTGAATGGAATGTACTCACTTCTTACAAACTATTTATTTAAATTTACGACTTTAATTATATCTTTGAATGCTGCGAAATTTTGCTCTCGTATGGTTGTATTTATGATTCGAAAATTGCTTTCGATACGAATACTTTTTCGAAAGTGATTCTTGCTAGGCCCACTGTTCTAAAATGAGTATTGGATTTTTCCATTTGGATTTTCTTAGTAGCTGTCGGTTACTCGCAACAGGATAGCTGAAATTAATTAGAAATGCTAATGAATATTACAATTGCAAAAGTGAGTTTGTTTTTTTGTTTCGCTTTTACTGTAAAACGACTGAACCGATTTCGATGAAATTTGTTATGAAGATAGATGGGACCCGAGAGGTGGTTATAGGCTTTTTATTCGGGTGCGGAAAGTATTTTTGCGCGGGTGAAACCATGGGAAACAGCTACTAGTAAATAAAACCACAATTACATCAAAACCCCAATCATATGAGTCAGTAATTACACAATGTTTCCCCAAACACAAAATTGAACGTAACTTAAACATTGCGAGTCAGTATATCATGTGTATTACATTTATTAATGGACGACAAATGTTTGTCATCGGCTTACGCGAACGTGCGTGTAAACGTTACCATTGGGACCGGGAATCAGGTTGGGGAGCTGTTAGGTCTATATTTTGTGGTTAAGATAATGGTTTATTTACTAGTGTTCTTTCCCTATTGTGGTTAGAAGAAAGATAGTGTCGTAAATTGGACGGGTTTGATACTTCAAATACCCGCAGCGTTGCGTTATCACTACATAGTATAAAACAAAGTCGCTTTCTCTGTCCCTGTATCCCTATGTATGCTTAAATCTTTAAAACTACGCAACGGATTTTGATGCGGGTTTTTTTTAATAGATAAAGTGATTAATGAGGATGGTTTTAGTATATCATTTGTCAAGTTTTTGTATCCATTAGCTAAAAAACTGCGGGCGAAGCCGCTGGCGGGAAGCTATTATTTATTAAAAACTACCTGTTTCCCGCAGTTTCACCCTCTTCCCGAGGGAACTCCTCCACGCACCCAGATAAAAAGTAGCCTTAAACCTTCTTTGAGGTCCTCTCTATCTTCGTACCCAATTCCAGCGAAATCGGTCCAGCCGTTTACGTGTAATGCCGTGACCAACGGAAATAGGCATTCATTTTATATTATAGAAAAATATTATTGGTAGGTACTGCAAAACATATAAGTAGTACATTCAGAAGTGATGTATTTATCCAACTCTGAAAAGTTTTTGGTAGTTTTCAGTGCGATTGTTTTCGAGATTTCCTATTTCATATTATAAACATTATCTCTTTATAATATTAGTTATAGATATCTAGGGTTTTCCCGCGGATTTACCTGTATTCTGAGGAAACTAATTGACGGAATTGGACAAAAACTATCACATGTTCTTCCCCAAGGTTCAATCTATCTTCATAGCAAGTTTTAAATAAAACGGTTCAGCTATTTCATTGTGAGAGCGTAGCAGACAGAAAGTCGAACGTTTCGATATTGCAAATATGTCTTTAAGATTATTTTTTTTAACATAACTCCTGTAAAATGTATATATCATTACTTTGATAGTATATGTGTATGTATGTGTCAATCCTAAAACCTTATTTAAAGTGCCCTAAAACACGACCTCCTATTCAAAAACAAACCTGTATTCAAGTCACTAATTTAAGTTTTCTCTCACAACCTCCAGAACACCGTATGACCAGAATAATAAGACCTCTCTATTACTTCGAATACTTAAGATTTGCGAAGAAATAAGCAGATTAAATGGCCTCGCAGGGGTCACATAATCTGGCCACGTAAGTTCTGGAGTCAACCCTCAAATTTTAGTGGCGCAGAATTCTGAGCACCTCATTAATTCAGAGCTTCTTTCAAAGTTTTTCGTCGTTTCATTTTGGGGTTTGCTTAATTAAATCTAGTTTTCTACGTTCTTAGGACGGATATTGCGGACGTCTTGCTTTTCAAAGTTTTACTTTGAATGACATTTATTTTTATTTTTTGGAGAGTGTTCGTTCACACACCTCGTGGGGGTGTTAAAACTATTTAATTTTGGAGCAAGTCTAAAAGAGGTGTGTAGTTTTTCTTTTCTATTATAATTATGAAATGCTTCTCTTGGGTCAAAAATTAATATAAAGTTGACATTTACGAAATGACCTATCTGACCTATATATATAGCTCAGTTTCTGGCTAACACATAATCCCTTGGTAAGCTAGGTTTCTGTCAATAAATAATACCTATAATTAATCTACAAATGACAGCCGAGAACGCTTTTACGGGGGTCGGAAAAGTGTCTACATGAAATGGATGGTCACCCATCCACTGAGCGACCGCTGCCTGTGGAACACAACCTGATCTATCCACTCATGCTGATATCAACGTACAAAGTCCCTCCTCGTACCTTTCGTGTACGAGTGTGCGGGCTCGAAACCTGTGCAAGTACCCATATGAATTTTCTAAAGTCATATGTACTTTCTAAGTATATCTTAGGCGTCACTGACTAGCGAAAAGGAAAACATCGTGAGGAAACCTGGACTTTAAAAGTCTGTTATCGGCAATCCGCCTTCAGCAAGCGTGGTGATCATGCCTTCTCTGTATGAGAAGAGGCCTGTACCTAGCTGTGGGACGATATAGGCTGATGATGATGATGTACTTTTGCCTTTAGAATAAATTATTCCGGGGCTCATTTGCTGGTCAATGCGCTACCCAAAAAAAACCCACACTACTCCAAATCTTCAATTCAATTAAGCCGCAGCTCACCACCAACATTCTATCACATTTCTCCGGCAATCATTTGTCAACGTCGTTTATATTAATTTGCATTAAATCCCCTCTCACGCCAGATATGCCAGAATCCCATTTATTTTGTTTGAAGTTAACTCAATTTCACGGTGAGCGTGGATGCCATAACGGTTTCTGTTGCGCCCATTACACTTCATATATACCTATACCTGTAGCAAATATACATAGGTATGTGTAGACACCTGTATAATTGGAGGCTAGATTATACCTATGTGAAGAAATACAAAACCTTGTATAATTGTATCATGATTAGGGAAATATAAAATTCAGGCAAATAATAAAATTAATTACATGAGTTTTTTTTAATAACGTGTAGAAGATTTTACGTACAACTATAAAATTTTGGTATCAGCTTTTTTCAATGAGAAGAAAATCGAATACACTACTTCATAGTACCTAATTAGTGAAGGTCGCGTATTTTAAGGGCTGTCTATTATACATTTGACGTCAAAAAGTGCTGTTATTCAGCCTAGTTCGAATAAATGATCTTTGAATATTTAGAAGACGGTAATAAAATAGCATTTTATACGATCAAACCGCTTGTGAGTGAAACAAATAATTTGCTGTATGATTAACGTTGTTTTGTTACATTATTGTTATATTAATGGCCTAAACTTTTTATCATGTATACTTTTACGAATATCATAAAACATGATATCAATAATTAGCTTCCTTTTTAGGGTTCCGTAGTCCGACAAGGAACCCTTATAGTTTCGCTATGTCCGTCTGTCTGTCTGTCTGTCCGCGGCATAGCTCCGAGGTTCTTGATAATAGAAAGCTGAAATTTGATATGGATATGTATATTGATCACGCCGAGAAAGTGGTAAAATAAAATTTTGAAAAATATTTTTTTTTAGGGTAGCTCCCAAACACGTAAAGTGGGGATGAATTATTTTTTTCTCGCGTACCCCTCCGTGTGGGGTATCGTTAGACAGGTATCGCTTTCAAAAATATTATGGGTGTGTGAAGACCATTTTTTAGATAAGCGAGCCATTTGCGAAATATCTAGCTTTTCAGTGCAAATTTTTGTTCGATACGAGTTACTCCCCCCTCTAACTTTTGAATGGCTGTACCTAGAAATGTGAAAAAAATCACAGACGTAGTACATGTAATGAACTTACAAGGAAAACTATCACGACTAAGTAGGCTTAACCGGTTACAGAGTTATAGTCAACTAACTAACTCCTACTACGGAACCCTACTGCGCGTGGCCCGACACGCACTTGGCCGGTTTTTTATCAAAACAAGGATATAAACCTAAACATTTTTATTACCGAGAACAAGTATGAATGAATATTACTAAGTATTTACATATTAACAAAAAAACTTACAATAGCTAAAAACTAAACTATATACATATATACTACACTAATACAGAGCGTCAAAAAATTCCTCCTCATCGCGGTCAACTGGGAGCGTACCCAAGAGGCTGGCTGCATTGCCACGTTGGATTGCTATGCTTATCCGTTGGCCAAAATAACAGCCAGCCTTTGGGTCTCGCGAAGCGTCAATCAGCCGCCTGGATATTTCCTTAAATAAAAGGTGAGCATTTGGACCCCACGACCCAAGAGTTTCAACCCCAAACGGCTCGAAAATATAGTTGCCAATAAGGTTACTATATTTCCGCCGTTTGAGGTTTTCAGCAGCAGCAGCGGCAGCCGCTGCGCAGCACGCAGAGCCAGAAAGATGGGATGGCGCAAGAGTATCGACACAGGTCGCGTCCCACACTAAAGGCCTACCCATCTTCCAAGGAAACAACGACATACCGTCTGGATATAATAATTAATTTAACATCTATCATAAATATTGCGAAGAAAAACGTAAAATTCTATCAATATTATTCATTGCTGTCCTCCATTTTGACAGATCATGAAATACAGTTATTCCGTTTCACGTAGAAGTAGCCTGAATTTTTTTTTTTGGTGCGACTGGGTGTAAATGTACTAAAATGCGTGAAATCTTAAAATGGCTTTTGTATTCATGTCTGAAAGTAATTACTCTCGACTCCGACCCAAGGATCTTTGCAAACCTTCGCAGCTCCAAGTGCATATTCTTGTGAAAACATCCTCAAGTAAAGCTTTCAATTTTAAAGTTCAAAGTCTTTGAGTGAGCACGTAATCCTTTGGATGGTGGCTCAAAGTCTTAGTAATTTTCATTTTACCTTTTTTTTAGAATTCATTTCCAACTCATCTCGAACCATTAGCATATTATTATAGTATATTCTCAGAGTGAATGCATTTTTGTGCATTTTCCATAAAGGTAAGTTTTATTAAATGTTATTATTAGAAAAAGCGAGGACTTGACGTTTATTAAACATTCCGCATTTTATCAGTATCATATTTTTTAAATTCATGTTTAATAAAAATGTAGCAACCTACAATTAATTTAAGAAAAATTTAAACAAAGTCGTAACCTATTTTGTTCTAATTCTGCCACAGAAAATAACAAATGGCATAAAGATGACGCATTTATGTCAATTTCATGCTCTAAACATCATCATTCATCATTTAATGCTATTTTATTTATCTATTCGGGAAATTAGAACAAAATAGGCTATAATTTTGTTTAATTTTTTCTTAAAATAAATTGGTACAGACTATTTTTATTCGTGTATCTGAAAATAACATCAAATTATGAGGTTATTTCAAATATATGACAAAAAAGCCATCCTATACAATTCTCCAAATCAAACATTGCATTTAACATTATGCAACACACTTGTACAACGGGCAGCCTATTTTAAATTTAAACTTCGAAATACAAATTCTGGAGCAACATGAAGTTATGATTGCAAATAGTCACAACTCTATGCACAATAGAGTGTGTGCCATAACACACACACGAACCTTGTTGGTATAACTGGAAACGAACTTATCAAAAAATGCTTTGTGACAGCTCGAATGTTTTTATGGAGAGTGGAGAAGAAGAAGCACAACCTTATGAGTTACCTAGTCAAGTTAAAAATGTAATTAATAGTTTAAAATTCCTCCAGAATGGCGCTCGTGCAGTTACAAAGTATGGATGTAGCAGTTGTAAATGGATTGAAGTATGCTGAATGCAGAGTTAAGAAATTTAATTAGTTATTATTTAGACAGCCGGGTTTTTCTATTGACCATGTTTTATAAAATTTAGAATGACTGAAAACTGATACATATGCCACTACACATATTTTGCTATCTTTATAGTCTAAATTAAAATAACAGACAAGTAACTTTTCGCATCAAATATTTTTTCTTTTAAACGCGATCTCCAGTTGAACCTACAAACTCCTTGGTCCCGACCAATATTTGTTCCGACTCGCATCCTAAACAAGGAAGGCAGATATTTCACCGCTGTTCTCGACAATTTATCATCATTTACGCTCGATCCTGAGATTGAAACTAACACACTCGTTTCTCGTTCGATATTGAAACGTGGTTGTCACAGACAGCTTGCCTTTTTTTATCGTAGCCACTCTAGAGGCGAAGTAGATAGGTATATATTTTTAATTTTGGAATAGAACTACTTGGAATGAAAATCCTAAGAGGTGAAATGGAGATGGCTATGTGCGGTTTGATAGTCATCATTAGATCTTTGTTTGTCTGTCCCACAGTTGCCATAAAGCAAAGGCTTCTTCAACTCGAAATTGGAAGAAATAAAATCTGTTGTTGTTTTCGAATATAATATAGGTACTAGTTTCTTTTCGCGATTTTGTTAGCGTGGACTTCAAAATTGTTTCAGATAACTGGACCAAAAGTATCCTATGTGTTTATTCAGAACATGGTATGTGTGCCAAGTCTCATAGAAATTCGTTGTGTAGTTTTTGCGTGAAATAAATCTAAGAGGTACCTATATCTTAACTTTCAACTTTACAGTCAACATATTAGTAGGATAGTATAGGTATTCGAAGTATTATATATTTTGCGCTCGATATTTTTATAAATAAGACAATTTTGTACCAATAAGGAGATCCAGCTCTGTGTTGAGGCGTTGTTAACCAATAATTAATAAACAAAAAATAATTTAAGTTTTCTTGATATCGTTGCAGCCTCATAAACGATTTTAGTTATAGTACTGTTTTATTATATGATAAAACAATTTAATAGCTAAAATAAGTTCAATAGGCAAATTTCGGTATTATCAATAAGATTTTCTGTCAAATTAAAATTAAGTTCAACTAAAAGGAACAAAACAATTTGATAGTTAAAAAAATAGTTTTATTAGTCGAATTATTTTCGTGGAGAAAATACGTCAAAAGAGTTAGCGTTACTATCTGTCTGTCCAATTGAACAACGTAGTCATACCGTGCCAATCGCATCACCATTGATCGGACGATCAAAGCCAGGCCTAATGGATTGGATTTGCCAAATTGCCAGGCTGGCAAATGTCTGGTGATTATGGCAGCGGTACCTCGTCACGTAAGCCTCGGCTGTGGTGGGGCATCAATTGTACTGGGCATAGCTGCATAAGTTATATATAGTAACTAGCTGTTTCTCTTAGGTTGACCCGGGTCCCGAGGGAACTACTAGCCGTGCCCGGATAAAAAGTAGCCTATAATCGTCTCCAGGGTCTCATAATATCTCCATACCAAGTTTCATATACATCGTAACAAACTTACATTCGCATTTATAATATTAGGATATTTTCCTTGTATAGGCCTTCAGTCTTATGTCTTTAGTAGGTGTGCGACGAAGCTAGCTTGTACGAGGCATTCAAAACAGTTTTAAAAGTAAAATGACATAGTGTTGTGGTGATTTTTCGTTTGTTATAATATCTAATTATTATTGCAAAAAGTATTGACAAAAGGAAAGTTATATTATGAAATATTTTATAAAATTAATAAGCTGAAATAAAGTTAACAAAGTATTCATCATGATAGCTTTCTCTCTTTTACTCTGGAACAATGAAAAAATGCCTCATAGTCTTTAGAGTTGAGCTTAAAAAACGTTCATAGAGTCATCGAAAAATCTCTAACTATATAGTGTTTTCGAGACTCTTGCTATAAGCTAATTTTCCATCGTAAAAGAAATTTAAAACTGTAGTTTAAACACTCACGAATTTTCAACCATAGAAAATTAATCGTGTTCTCACCGATCACAGGAAAAGTCACAAAATGAATAATTGGCTCTCAATGCTAAGTCAGTGAGTTAGGTAGCTCAGTAGCGTAATATACGGCAGTGTCTCACCCGTATAGACCATATTATATTAGAGAGACTTCTTAAGGAATCCATTTGGCAAACTGTTAGTGGTTGGTTCTATTGCGCGAGCAGATTTGTTTTTTTATAAGTAGTTTTTTTCAACTGTGATTTATATTTTTTAAATTTAATTTAATTCAATCATTTATTGCGAACTAGATTTGAACTTCGTACCATCTACATGTATCATTTTTTCCTAACCGTTAAAACGTTCCCTGGACTACGACAAACCTTTTAAAATCAAAATCAGCTAAACTGAGATAACAACGAACAGCAATTCGTTTTAACCGACTTAAAAATGGAGGTTCTGTATTCGTATGTATGAATGTTTGTTGGTATGTCCGCAATGTATTTAAAAACTACTGATCCAATTTGGATGGATTTTTCGTTATCAGTAGTTTTTGAGAAAATCGCTGACATACACACCAACAAACCTACATAATATACATATACAATATAAAGTTTTCAAAGTTGTTACATTAATGTAATAAAGTAGGCGAATGTGGTACCTAGCTGTTGTAAACATATTTACTTGGTATAGAAATTGTTAGACTGAATTAAACTTTAATAATCTGCTGTTAGGAGATAAAATTAATCGTATTTCAGCAAAGTTAGTCATAAACGATATCGATAAGGACAGAGATATGTTGCTGTGTAGGAATACTAGAAGAGGCTGTTACTTTAAGATCTTTTTAGTTGCTTTTTCGTCATAAGCGGTTGTTTTTCATCATCATCGTCATCAACTGCCTGGTCTTCTTCCAACTATAGTGGGGTCGTATCCGAGTCTAATCGGAAGCCTATCTGACATCTACAACCTAGTAACCGGGTAACACGCCAAACCTTGGTAAGACTAGTCGTCAGACTTTTTGGCTTCTAATTACTAGTGGTGACGTTAAAAAAGTCTTTCAATTAATTTTGAAAAACGATATGGTGTTCAAATTGATTTGAATTCTATTACTAAATCTGTTCGCTGCTGAGGATCCCCCCTTAAACTATCTATATACTTTTATCATTTCCTTAGAAGAGAATGAAAAATCCCTAATAACAAATAGGGAGGAGCAGAGCTGGCCTTTATTGATGGCCGCCATTATTATTTGGTTAGGCGTCCTCTGTGCCAAATTATTGGCCGAATCTGTAATAAAGAATTTAATCTGGGATTTTATGTTGATGCCGATTTGTTTTGATTGTATTTTTTTTGAGGAGGGAGAAAATAAATGCTATTGTATGAAAAAGTTATTTTCTTGCAACGGAAAGTCTTGCAAGGAGCCGACATTTACCTGTTGACTGCAATTTTATTAGTATTTAGAAATATGAACGTTGTGAATTTTGGGAGTCTATGGCGTGATTGAATCGGTTGTGCTTTAAGATTTTGGATGAAAGCCGCACAGAAAACATTTCTTTATTTTAAAAATGAAGTTTCTTTTTTTTCATCGTAAGTACGGTATGGTAATGAAATGACAAATCTTAACTATTATTAAAAATTCGAAAGTGAGTTTGTTTATTTCGCTTTCACTGTTAAACGCCTCAAGTGATTCAGATGAAATTCTATTCAGAGATAGATCGGATTCAGGAGACGATTATGGGTTTTTATCCGGGTGTAATCAATTCCCGCACGGGCCAACTAAAATTGTTTCGGGTCTGGGTGTTTGTGCATGTGTAATGAATGTTTGTAATTGCACCCACGTTATAGGAGTAATCCCAAGGGGCAGCGCTTTTGTAAAAAAAAACCGGCCAAGTGCGTGTCGGGCCACGCGCAGTAGGGTTCCGTAGTAGGAGTTAGTTAGTCGACTATAACTCTGTAACCGGTTAAGCCTACTTGGCCGTAATAGTTTTCCTTGTAAGTTCATTACATGTACTACGTCTGTGATTTTTGTCACATTTCTAGGTACAGCCATTCAAAAGTTAGAGGGGGGTAACTCGTATCGAACAAAAATTTGCACTGAAAAGCTAGATATTTCGCAAATGGCTCGCTTAACCAAAAAATGGTCTTCACACACCCATAATATTTTTGAAAGACCTATCTAACGATACCCCACACGGCCCCTCCGTGTGGGGTATCGTTAGATAGGTCTACGCGAGAAAAAAAATATTCATCCCCACTTTACGTGTTTGGGAGCTACCCTAAAAAAAATATTTTTCAATATTTTATTTTACCACTTTCTCGGCGTGATCCGTACATATCCATACCAAATTTCAGCTTTCTAGTATCAAGAACCTCGGAGCTATGCCGCGGACAGACAGACAGACAGACGGACATGGCGAAACTATAAGAGTTTCTTGTCGGATTACGGAACCCTAAAAAACTAAATTATTGGTTAAACGATGGACTTTCCGATATCTTCCGATCGTCTGCCAGTAAAAAGAGATAGCTTAACGTATTGTCCGAGGCAGATGGGTTTTATGTTTAAAGAATGATCGAGGATCGTACAGTGTTGTTTGACCCCACAGTCGGATCGATCGGTTAAGGTACTACAGTATAGTATACTACAGCGGCGGCTCCTCATGCGATGTTTTGCCGTACGGTAGTGATTGACGTTCAAGATAAACTTAAAAAAACCATCTCACTCATCATTTAATAAATGTCCTTTTGGCGTTTACCAGATATACATAGGACCAGGGGAGTTAGACAAGTGGCAAAAACGCTAGTAGAATAGAAAACAAAATGTATGGGAATGACAGATAGCTAGTCGTAAACGAATGTCATTCCCATACATTTTGTGTTCTATTCTACTAGCGTTTTTGCCACTTGTCTAACCCCCCAGGACCAGCAGTTTCCATTAAGTATTGTAACTTTTAGTCAAATTCTTGTGGGTTATCATCTGCCTAGTCTTTTCCCAACTATATTGAGGTCGGCTTCCAGTCTAACCGGTTGCAGCTGAGTAAACGATAGGTTAACGTGCTTTTCGAGACACGGAGGAGTCTCGATATGACCTAGATGGTCACCCATCCATGGACCGACAGCGTCAAGCGTAGCTTAACCTCAGATCGATCGACCCGTGTGGCATTAACTTAGCCACGAGCTCCTAAATTCTTGTGGGTTATCAAAATTCTCATATATTCAGACTATCTCAAGATAGCGACTGAGCATGATGAATGTGGCATTAATACGTTTGAGGGTACCCGAGTTTGGTGTCAACGAACTTTGGATTGAAATCGCAAATTAGTTGCCGGATCATTGGGTTAGTAATAAATTGCATCTCTCAAATTCATCTCTCGTTTCATTGTTTTATGGTTAATTTAACACTTGGGAGCACTTTATATCTTCGAAAAAATTAGCTTTTACTAAAAAAAAAATGGAATTTATATTGTTTTATAATTAAGTTTAAATAATTAATTTTGAGTCTTTCTTGTTTAGTTCTAACAATTACTTTCTTGTCAAAGATATTTTTTATGGTGTATTAAGAAATTTGTTTTTTTTTTCGAATTCAATGCATCCGAATCCTATTACGTTTCCGAACTTTTCGAGTTTCATAACTAATTAAACTTTTTTAATAGGAGGTGAAATTGTTAGGGTACTTTTTGGTTGTGAAAATCACAATGTAAAACATTTACATACTATCCAAAATATACGTAATAAAATATATATATGTACATCGTAACATAATGCCTTTGTTGCGTAGCGTCATCTGCTACGCTAGCGTAGCGGTAATCACGACCACCGCTACGTCGTAGTCATCGTAGTATGACAAAATTATTCTATTGCGTGACTTTTATTGTTATTAATAAAAATACCTTCTTCACCTTAAAGATTTTAGATCCCATAGTAAATAATAATTTAATATCAGCAACGTCTATTTATTTAGCAAGCGGAAAGTTGTGGAGCTCGCCTCTAGTTTACCTTGAAAATTATTTGCCAAGTTGCAATTTTGTTGACTTAAACTTGTTAAGCTACGGCTAAGACCGAGCCGCGATTATGAATTCTACAGCTAAGTTACAGACTTTAAACTTACAGATGTACTTCAGACTTCAAGTATCCAATCAATAACTTGGAGTGCTTACTAGTTAGTTGTGATTTATAAAAGTCGTGCGCGGCTTACCGAAGCCAACCTATAATAACTAGAAGATTGGTTTCTCGTATTCTTTAGACGTTGTTTTTGTAATATTTTTATTTAAATTATACTTTTTTTTTATTACGGGACATCGGGTCACACCACATTTTTTTACCTTTAGTTTTATAGCCAAAAAAAAATGAAATACATAAAAAATGGCCGGTCAAAATGTGCCGGTCTATAAAAACAATAAATAGAAGTGAGCAAAATATATCATTTTTGACATTATAATTGTAAAATTCTACGTCACATTCGATCGAAATGTACTTTAAATTTCGCGCGCAATTTTTTACTCTTTTTAATAATTATTTTCCTATTTAAAAATAAATTACATAAAAAAAAATTGGAACTGGCGTGATTCATACTGTTCTTTATTTAAATCCTCACCGCAGTAAAGAAATGTAACCAAAAGATTTGGCAACGGATATTTATGAAGATCATGTCCCCACAATGTGAGTTCCAGACTTGGGTCAAGGATGATCGTAAAATAGGTGAGGGATGACCGACCGGCCTACATTTTGATATCGTCCTGGTCATATTTTACCCTCGTATTTTATATGCAGAAGTGTAAGTAATGATTACGTAATGAAACCTTTAATTTTTGAGCGGTTTTGTGACATTTGTTTAAAAATGGAAGGTTAGATACCTTCTCTATGGTTAACCCCACAACCTTTTACAACTTTTTTTTAAATTAACTGTTTGGAAACCGTGAGGAAACTTGGATTTAAAAGTCTGAAGTTGCCAATCCTCCTTGAGTAAGCGTGTTGATCAACACTCATGCCTTGTCTGTAATGAATGTTTATAATACATGTTTGCTTTTTTATGTATCTTCACTACATAGTATAAAACAAAGTCGCTTTCTCTGTCCCTATATCCCTATGTATGCTTAAATCTTTAAAACTTCGCAACGGATTTTATTGCGGTTTTTTAATAGATAGAGTGATTAATGAGGAAGGTTTTTGTTTATAATTTGGCAAGTTTTTGTATCCATTAGGTAAAATATCGCGGGCGAAGCCGGTGGCGGGAAGCTAGTACTGATAATAATTTAAGTAAAATCCTTAACTTACAAACATTATTTATAGTAACATCGAAACCGGAAAGCCACTTCCATACCTTTCAAATACACAGCAAAAAAAAAAATAACAAACAACTTTTCCAATACTCGCAAGAAAGCGGAAGCATACTAAAGTTGGTGAATAATAAAACAAGCTTTATTATCTTTAGGAAATGTTTTATAAACGACCAAATAAGTAGGTTACTGACATAACACTATCTTTGGTTCAATAAATATTTATTCCTGTGCCTATCGGAAGATGGGAGAAGAAACAATTTCTCTTTTATGACGTTTGGTAAAGCGAGAAAAAATCCTACAGAATCGATGTACAGTCGTAAAGTTTGATTGGTAGTAACAATGCATTCAATGTACTTTCAGAATAAGGAGTAGTATAGGGATCACTGTTTTTATGTTTAATAAAACGTGCAGAAGGGAGATATGTAGCGACGTATCATTGTAATGTCATAACATACTAGCTGTTTCTCGCGATTTCACCCGCTCAGGGAAACTTAATGCACGAGAACAAAAGTGACCTTCTGCAAAGTCAGCTATACCGTGAAAGCGAAACAAATAAACAAAGTCACATTCCCATTTATAATATTAGTTTGGAAGTTAGGATGTACAGTAACTAAGCGGTCATGCTGGAGAAGAAGGTGGTGGGACGCTTGAGGGAGAGGCAGACCTCACGAACCAGCCGGCGCGGGAGACACCACGAGTATCCGGAGCTGCGAGACGACTCTCGGTTTTTTTTTCAGATGGGAAATCATCAAATGGCTACCCCCACCGTGGGTCGGCTTCAAAGAAATGTCAGCATATTTGACGGGGCCCACCCTCAGCGCCATAGCCTGCCGGAGCTTTGGGATGTTCGAGAGAGTACTGCGGCCCCGGAACATAAAGGACGAATGATAGAACTTGGATGGGTTTTAGTCAGTAAGAGTCTGACACTCCCTCCCGCTCCGCCTACAGCGGGAGGAGTAGTGTGATGATTTCGCATCCCTAAAAAAATAATCGGTTATGCCATAAATGCGTTTTATCTGCAAAATCGTAGTTCAGTTCAATATTGACCACACCAAATATTTTATTCTGATTGATCGGTACGTTACCTTAATAGGAATATTTCAGTGTGATTAGTATTGCAGATAATGAGTTTATTGGTAATGTTAGTTTATTAATGAAGTTTGCTTTACTAATGAGAATATCTGTTAACAGTTTGCAGTCTAGGTTGAAAATAAGTTTGTGTGTGTGAGATGTGAGAGAAGCCCGGAAAGTCTGCTAAACAGTTTTACCAAGGGGTACTGTGTTACCCAAAAACTAGATTGTAAAGGTTGCTCCATGTAAAACACAGGTACTCAGCTGCATCCAGTCGAACTGTAGGCCGACCCTAACATAGTTGAGACAAGGCTAGGCAGATTATAATGACGTTGCACGCGTAAAACACAATAATTTTCAACAACATTGTCATTACAGTTACCCAAAATGTTCATTGTAAGCACCAGGGGTACCAGGCAAGCATAAACCGCGAGGCGTGTAATTAGTGCGAGTTTGTTCGCCTATCGGTACAAATGTAAATCCATCTGCAAGCCGGCTTATGTCACGTCGCGAATTAATGTGGACTTCAGTTAATTGATGAACTGTCGTTCACTGAATTAACTGGTTATGTCTACGTGTTTCGAAACGATTTGCGGAATGTTTTTGTGATCGATTTGAATGTGATTATAGCGGTTCATGTATTAGGGTTAAAGAGCTGGTTAATTGTAACTTATGAATCGAAAGTGAGTTTGTTTGTAGGTCTTCACGCTAAAACGGCAAAACCGATATGGTACGGAGATAGATGAAACCCTGTAGACGGTTACATCATCATCATCATCAGCCTATATATTGTCCCACTGCTGGGCACAGGCCTCTTCTCATACAGAGAAGGCATGAGCATTGATCACCACGCTTGCTCAAGGCGGATTGGCGATTTCAGACTTTTTAAGTCCAGGTTTCCTCACGATGTTTTTGCTACTTTTTATTAGTAAGTTAAGTATTTTTCTCGGGGCATGGGTGAAACCGCGGGAAACAGTTTCTTGTAATGTAAAATGCTTATAAATGTGAAAGTGAGTTTGTGTCCGCGTTGAGCAAGCGTGGTGGTCAGTGCTCATGCTTTCTCTGTATGAGAAAAGGCCTTTACCTAATAGTGGGATAGTAAATAAGCCGATGATGAGGTAGGTACTATTTAATATCAAATACATAAGATGCATTATGTACTTACATTTGTACACAAAAATCTTGTAGACAGGGGCAGGTAATGAAGCACTTGGATAGTCTGTTTGAGTATGGTATATCAGTAAAATTACAGGAAAACACAATAATTGCGTCTTTAGTTTTCACATTTCACAAGGGAGAGGGCACAGATTAAAAAGACAATAGTCAAAGATAAAACAGTAGAGATATAATATAGGGGTGTTGCCAAAAAAACTTTAACTTTAACCTTGTACCACAACAAATCTTAACAAATGCGTAACCTTCTTTGTATTTGCAGTCGGTTCAAAGTACCTACAAAGATCTGCCAATTTCAATCACCCGACTACAATCACTGCTTTGTTTAACATTCTTCTTTTGTACTCACTATTCAACGCACATATTACCCATTATAACCAGCCCACTTTCACCAAACCGAAATAATGGATAGGTAATTCAAAGCCAATAAATTAAGGTGATCACAACGTTGTATCGAGCCGTCAATTTGGTTCACGTGCAACAATAACAAGAGCTCTAATTCCAATTCAAATTCAGAATTTCGTAATTCAAAATCCGAGGCTTACCGCGTGATTTGTCCGGACAATCGGCTCCAAATGGCTCTTAGGATGGGTCTACATTGAACGCGTAAATAACACTAAATAAAAAATTAAGAAACTATTACTCCAACATCATTTCCTTTTGAAAAGAGTGTCTATGGAGTTTCTTGCCGGTTCTTCTCCATAAGACCCACTCCTTGGAACCGTGCAACTAACTTGACGTTTCATAAGTGCCTGCAAAGACCTATTTGAAATAAAATCATTTGAATTTTGAAACAACATTTTTAGTACCTACAAGGTTTATATAATTTTCGAGTAATAAGACGATTTCTTATTGTTTAAGATGTATTTTGCACACGTCATAATTTTTATCCCGATTTTGTAGAAAAGAAAAAAAAAGCATAATAACATTACAGGAAAAACGTAATACTTTTATTTAGGTTGCAAACACTATCAGTCTTATTAATAAAAATCGCATACTCCAAAGATTATCTGACGTTAAATTTGGACTCGCTAATCTGACAGTAAGAAAGTATTAACTTGGTAATCAGAACGTTATTAATAAACATCGAGTACCCTCGGCGAACCAATACATTGGTTACACCAGCATCAATGCGAATGTTATGGCAATACTATTAATTTAAAAGTAAAAAGAGCGATTATATTCTCTATGCATATTGTCAACGTGACAGATGACAAGAAAAGTAGCAGTTTGTTTTGAAACTTTTGGTAAAATTATAAATATATTTTTTGCAGTATGAGAGATTAATATATATTTTTATTATTAATTAAAAATGAGCCAAAAACGCAATCGCTCCATTAACCGGGATGAAGAAATGGTAAATCATATTGATAGTAATTGCGTGGGCTTTATTACTACCGTGGCGCGTGTTATTTATTTATACTGTTTTTTTACTGTTCCAGCAATTATTTCGCTCAGTGCTTAAAGAATATGCGCAAATTATTGAGAATAAATCCCTAGATACCAATACAAACAAATTAAAATCTAAAGCATGGGAAGAAGTACACAAAAAGTAAGATAGCAAAGATTTTGATCAAATCAATTATGGTCTATCTATGTAATACTTTGGTTTGCCTGTAGTTCTGTTCGTGTGGATTACTGAATGCCCTGTGAACACATGAATGTTGTTTGTTTATCCTTCTTTCATGTCGTAAAAGTATCAGATTGATCTTCTTTTTGTGTAGAGATAGATTGCTGGGAACTCTTACCCACTGTATATAAGTACAGTAATTTTATGGATAAAGACCCTCTTAATTCCTCTGTTTTATTAGATTTAACCAGTTTTGTATGTCTGTGAAATCTACAGTGTTTTATAACCAATAATATCTTACAGATCTCTGAAGACGACACAATAGTGTCAACCAAACGAACATTAAATAATAATAATAATGAATAGTGATATAAGGCCCAGAAAGGTAATGTTTATACCTGCTGTTTATTTTAAAGTTACCTACTCTTGTGTATCACACAACCAATAAAATGAATTATTTACAGAACCATGAGGACTATGTTAATGGAATGCTAAGCCATAGCAAAATGTTAAAGGACGAGGAGCATACGAGACTGATGGAAATGGCTGAAGAATATTTAATTAAGATGCAAACACATGGGGCAAAATCAAAATCTGCCATAATAGAAAGAGAACATACATAATCAATGTTATTATTATATAAGCCTTGTTTAATGTTCTGTAGATTCTAAAAATAAAACCTGATTGTAAGCTCAAATCTTTTATTTAAATAAAATAAGATTATGTATTCAAATGCATGTGTAATTATCATGTTAATTTAAAGAAAAACATTAATAAATGCTACCCGTTCAAAATTACCTCTAAAGGTCACAGCACACATATATCAACTCGGAAAGGGATCGTCACCGTATCGCCTTTCGCCTCGCCGTCAACCTAACTTATGCACGTAACCAAAGCGTATCAGCAGCTCCTGTACGTCAACTCGGCTACGGCTTGGCGACACTGCGCTTACGGCTCGCGGCAATGAGTTTCTCCCTTTTCATCGTTATTTTGTGTTTGAATCTATCCTAAAAATTCAATAAAACTCACGCGCAACAGGAAATGGAAGTTGCCTTGCGAATGGCGGCACGTTCGGCAGGGGACAGGGGCAAGGGTGGACCAAGAGATGTGAGCTCGGGTACGGAGAGACGTATGCGCGGGGTCGACGAGCCGTAAGCGCGGGAACTGCAAGTTGACCACGCACCGCATCGCGGTTCGGAGCCTGTTCCGAGGCGATTACGTTACGATTCCGATTAGTGTGCGTTGCAGTAGGGAGTTTCATACAAACAATACTGAACGGCTCGAGGCGATACGGTGACGATCCCTCTCCGAGTTGATATGTGTGCTGTGACCTTAAGGGAGTTGTGTATTGCCTGTGTTACTGGGATAACTTCGGCGTCATCTTCTACCCCCTCAATTATATCCTGCCTGTGCTTTGGAATATTGTGCAATATTGCCAATGCAACAATATACAGTTTTATATCTTCCAATTTTGTTGTGAATCCTTTTAATAATCATCGAAACTTTTGCTTCCATAATTCGAACCGGCCGGCGCGGCGGTTGTAGATAAAATAGGTTATGAAATCAAAATACACGGCTACCCTATGCTTACTCAGTCGTTAAACTATGGGGCGCCAAGGATTAACTTTACTACCTAGTGTAAATTCGATGTAGTCTACACCCTTCCTACTCCATATTTATTAATACTGAATTTCATTACTTCAAGCTTACACTTAGGAGTAAAGTTACTCTTGCTCTAATCTGTATTTATTAATAAGACTGTATATGTACAAACATATCAAAAACTTGCATAGGAAAAAAGGTAACATACAGTAAAATAGTAATTAAAAGTAACTACTACTGCTTACTAACTACTTACTTGATTTCTTTTTCTGGGAGTCATTTCTTCATGGTCCACATTTTGGTAGTCACTTCGTCATTCGGAAGTCCGCATGTCGGGAGTAATTTTTTCATTTTTCCAGCATTTTCTTCTCCACATCACACGATCTTTGGCATACTTGGTAGTAAGGCCATTGGAAGCCATGTTATCCCTGGCGAAGACAAACCGCATTAATACGAAAGAAAAAATACTTACATAAAAAAAAAACTTTTAAAATTTATTTACAATGGAAGTTCGCCTTTACCCCGTGACCTCAATGATAGACAGCGCTCACAGTACATTGCGCGGGGAATTGTCCCGACCGTGTGTTGTCCTATAATCTAGATTGCATAGCTTTTATCGTATGACAGTTTTGTTGGCAATATAACGTCACTTTGGCTTCTAATACACGTAAGTATACGTTTATTATGTTTGTGAGTTGTTTTGTATGATATTTTCGAATAATTAGCATATTTTTATACCAATTATGGGACTGCAACAAAATTATACCCACTCTCTCTTTTTTATTTAATCGATTAAAATTCCAGGAACCTTAAAAAATGAATTTTCATCTCCATAATTATTAATTTTCAACAAGTACAAGGACGCGACATTTCATATTATCGATTTATTTAAAAAATTGCATTTCCAAAATAATACTACAATAATATTAAAGACAATAAAAACTATGTAAATAAAAAAGTGCTCGCATTTTTTTATATTCAATTTTTGGAGCACCAATTCGAAATGGTTCTATTCCGTTTTTGTATCGAACAATTTGAATATGGAATCCACTCTTTGTTTTATTGTTCCAATTTCTTAATGGCCATTGCGAACGTTTCAAATGTCATCGTGACATGGCGATACTCCCAGAGATAATCTTCTCTAGGCGTTGACAAGTTCTGGAGTGAACGACAAACTTTTAATACATCTTGTCTAAATATAATGAAAGGAAGCCTCCATAACTAAGTTTTTCTACCGCGCAGAGTAAGTACTTTCAAATATTCCGTCATTTATTTTTGCAACGTGACTCGCTAGAATAGATAGCCGTAGTCAGCAATAAGTTGACTATAGAGTTTTTTTTAATACTGGCTTTCGTAGACAAGGTGGTCTAAAAACGGGCATAGACTTCTATGACATATAAAAATAGTTATTTCTCGAAGTTGCACTCTGTTTAAGTCTAAGTACATACCAAAATTCCATCTTAATCGGTTCAGTGGTTTAACAACCGTGAAAGCTGTTATGTTGTTCAAATAAAAGATATACCGTTGGGTACAGTTGGTTTATTTCCAGTTTCACAATCAGACACACGTAGTACAATCTTATTAGACAAGTATCACAGACAGGACATTACACAGTAGTGGTCGTCTCAATAGTGACAACCGGAATAGGAAGTAAGATCAATGTTTAGTGATGTGCATACTAATTACATCCTAATTAGTGATGTCACAACAAAAGCGTAATAAACAAACATAATTCATTTGAGAGAACGAGAATTTAAAATGAATATTTAAGTACGTAAGTCTTTTGTTTATACAAAGTAAAAGTCTTCGCCATCATATTTTTACGTTACCTTTTTATCAAAATCGATTTCCTTAACAAACCAATTCCTAACGCAAACCGGAGACGAAAAAAATATTCTTCAAAAGTAAATTGTTATATTCCATCAAGAATATACCTTCACCTCTCAGAATACATCACTCAAGTAGAAAGAGACATGTGTCCCGAACATTTGGGCCAATATTTGCCAACTCACGACATGTCTCGACGAGGCTAATTTATTTGTCTTACGTCTACTGTCACTGGTTAAATGTCTGTGGGAATGTAACTGGTTGCCGCGTCGTTTGATACGTACAATGTTGTATTGTTAACGGTACTGTGTTTAGGTAGGGTTAATTTCTCCCTGTTGGTTAATGTTGTGTTGTTGTACGTGGACATAAAAATAGCACGTAAATACCAAATCAAACAACTGTAAAGCTTTAATTTGTTACTTAAAATTCTACTATAGAAAATACTATGGAAAGTTTAATTAATTTTTCAAAGAAAAATTGACTTTATTCCAGAAGAATTAATTATATTTTTTTGTTATTATTTTAAACACAGTAAACATTCTTCTATATAATCTCCATGGTTTCACACATTTTACGCTTCGATTTATAATTATTCTAAGTTTAAACAAATTACGATTTTTATTTGTTTTTTTAAGACGTTTCGAAATTTAAATATTAACACAACCTCTTGGGTTGTTTTTACATTTAAAAAAGTTTTGTAAAATGTAGGTAACTTGATATTTTTAGGTGCAATTTTTTATAATGTCTTTTTGACAGTTCTTATAATTGATATATTCGTGAATTACCTAATAATATGTTATCATTTCCATTAGAATCGATAAATTGTTCTTAAAAAGATTAATATAACGATAGTTTATGCAGATAAGGCAGCTATTGGTAGATGTCTAGATGTGTTTTCGAATCGAAACCTGCATCGCGACTACATTGATGCAAGATCACGTTTCTATCGATTGGCTGGGACGCTATAGAAATGTTATCGAACTCAAACAAAAATTAATAGAGCAGTTATTCTATTTAAGTGTCTTAGTCTTACTATAGGGTAATAATTAGTATGCGTCGTACTTATATTAAAATGCGAAAGTGACTTGTTTGTTACGCTTTTACGGTAAAATGGCTGAGCCGATTTGGATAAAATTTGGTACGGAGATAGAGGGGACCCTGGAGCTATTTTTTATACAGGTGCGTTAAGTAGTTCCCTTGGGACGCAGGTGAAAACCTAGCTAGCTAGTGATATTTATTTTTCTAACATGCACAGGACTACAGAGTCCTGGATCTTAGGAAGGCAAACGTGGGGCCGGAGCCAATATATAGTCCTTTATAATAATTTATTGAAATGTAATAGTGACTCATAATTATTAGATACTAGCTTCTGCCCGCGACTTCGTCCGCGTGGAATAGTGGTGCTCCGCTTCTATTGGTTTTAGCGTGATGAAATATAGCCTATAGCCTTCTTCAATAAATGGGCTATCTAACACTGAAAGAATTTTCAAATCGGACCAGTAGTTCCTGAGATTAGTAGCGTACGCAAAAAAAGTAACTTTTCTGGTTGATTTCTTACACCTTGTGTCCGAAAAACCCAAATATCTTACGGAACCCTATTTTTTCCAAAACAAAATATTTTTTTTTAAATCGGTCCAGTAGTTTTTGAGCCTATTCATTACAAACAAACAAAGTTTTCCTCTTTATAATATTAGTGTAGATGATTACTTATTGAACGCTCCTTGTGGTTTCTATGTTATACATAGGAAAAAAAAAATACAGAAATACTATGAATCTTGAGGCCTGCGATTATATATGTAATAGCCTATAGCTTATATAACAGTTGCTTATTATGCAAGGAATACGTAAACAACTGGCTGTCTCCGCCTATTTCATTTACTTTGTTAACTTGCGTAGGACTGCTTGTCATTATCTCAAGCTTGAGAATTTTATCTTTTTATTCACTAAGAGTCTGCATCTTAATAGTAGGAAGATACTAGGTTAACGGGTTGAATGGATTAAATAGTTGTGTAGAGCAACTTTCACATTGTAATATACCTATCTATACCTACGTTTCAAATGCTTTGTCCTGAATTACTGACGGATCAACGCACAGCCTAAACCGCTGATTGTAGAGACCTGAAACTTGGAGGGTGTGTTCTTTGTATTACGTAGTCATCGATAAGAAAGGATTTTCTAAGGGGGTGAAAAAGTTTGTATGAAACTCTGTATTTTTTTTTTAGTTTGAATTCGTATAGCCCACGCGGGCGTAGCAGCTGGCGAAAAGCTAGTTGTAAATATACTTGGATCGAATAGTATATTCGGCCAAAAGCCTAATACCGAATATTTTGTGCGCAGATTATTGTAATAGGAATAACTAGCCGAATAGGCCGAATATTCATAGCAAGACTAATTATAAATAATGAAAAACATGATTTTACTGTCGCATTTAATGATTTGAATGTCTTACTAGTGGGTTCATAATGTATTTTTGTGTAATAATTACGTGTATACGACTATCCATTACCATTATCCATTCAAAGGAGAAACAAATAGATTAAAAGTAACTAACTGAAGTTTTAAAGAATAAAATCGAACGCTATATCGCTGACCCAATTTCGTAGAGCCACTTTCCCAGCATTTATCCACAACACTATTCACGCGAGCACCAGTATTTTCCAGCACCGAAAACCGGGCAGCACTACCGTGAAAATAGCGCTTTTAAAAATCAAATTTACAAAAATCTGTTCGTTTGCGTATCCCTGTTTTAGTTACACGAATTTATGTTAAAAAACTGCTATAGGTGTCGGGACTCGGGACTCCGTAGGTGTATAAATCAAGGGGACCGTCGCTTTGCAAATTGCGCCAGGAAATATATGCCAGCTTTTAAAGCTACAAAGCAAACTGGCTGGATATAATGTATGCTAGTTTTAACACCCGCTGTAATCATTATGAAATTTCTCGTTCTATTTTTCGACCAGATTTTTACGGTTTGGTTTCAAGTGTCTTTTTAGCTGTGATTTTGTAGTGGAAAGATTGTATCCTAAAGAATTATGTTAAAAGTTAGATAAAAGAGTTTCTTTGCATACATTGCTTCATAGAATACCTTCTAAACATACTTCGTTGAAAGGTGTGAGCGACCGTTTATGGCGTCACGTTGTATTATTTAAATTAAATCAAATTACCATTGTAAATAATTTTTGGGATCAGCTTCCAAATTTAATCGGACGTAACTTAATACCAGTGCTTTACATGGAGCGACTGTCTATCCGACCCCAACAACCTAGTTACTAGGTAACACGATACCCCTTGGTAAAATTGGTTGTCAGACTTTATTGATTCTGACGACTCGTAACGACTGTCAAAGATCTACAAATGAGAGCAGAGACCAATTGCTTAAGGTGCGACATACGAATGAGTCTCGGCATGGAAAAGATTTACCCATACACGGACCAACCGCGGCAAGCGCAACTTAAATTTTGTTGATCGACATTTGCAGCTGTTACTGAGCCATAAGTTCCTTAAGTTCAGTTCAGTAGTAGACTGATTGGAACTATTATTATTATTAATTAATAATCTTTAAGAAGAAACTGATTGGCTTGCTGACTGATCGCTCAACGCATAGCTGAAACCGCAGGTTCTCAAAATATGAAATTTTGCACAAATGCTCCTTAAATGACGTAAGAGAAAGAAAGGATTTTTCCAAATTCATACCCTAGAGGGTTGAAATAGGACATAAAACTTTCTATGAAACTCTGTGGTTTGTAAGCCCACGCGGCCGAAGCTGCTGGCGGAAAGCTGGTAATATATAAATCGACACTGTCGTAGAACAAAGTCCGATCTACAAAATAGCTACTTTACAGGAGAGCACTTTAAAGTTTTGAGTTCATAATTTTCGACATATTATAGTATTTGAAATACAACTTTGTTCGTTTTAATATGTCAATATGTCAATGTTATTTTTTTTTTGCTTATATCGATAGATTATGCTTAATTGAAGTTGATTTTGAAAAAAACACAATTTCATTGTATTATCTGACATCTGACTTTGTTCTACGACAGTGTCGAAATGCGAAACTGAGTTTATTTGTTACGCTTTCACGATAAAAAAGCTGAACCGATTTGAGTAAAATTGCTACGGAGAAGATAGATGGGACCCTGGAAACTAATTAGGCTTTTTATCCGGGTGTAGTTAGCTTAGCTAGTTACATTACCATTTTCAGAACCCAGTCAGACTGAAGTCATTATTATGACTATCAACACAATAAAATTCACTGAATACAGTACACTTTCTAACATAAAGAAGAAAAACCCGATTAAATAAAGGCGATGTGATATATCAAAGGATTTCTGCATATTGAAAGCGCCCCCATAAATTCGGTCGGGCCTAGATGTGACGTCAGAGTAGAATCTATCCGACTCACTCACAGAACTCAATATTTTTGGGTTCTTGATGTCTTACGGGTAAATTCATTATGTTTTATTATGAAATACTGGAGTTCTGTAGATTTTTTTTGGTATTTTCGTCGGTATTGTGCTGTTTTTGAACCACATGGAGGAATGTTCGTGCCTAAATTGTTCATAAACATTGATTTAGTTTGTGTTTAGTGTAGTTCCATTTGAAGTCAACGAAAATAATATTTTTTGGGGTTCAGTTTTTGGCATGATTGAGATATTTGCTATAATCTAAACTCTGTATTTTGTTATAAAGGTATGTTCATACGAGAAAATATGTACCCATTTAAATAAAAAAAACTGTAACGTCCAATAATTGTTGTAATAACATACAATGAAAAAAAAAACAATAGCGATGAATGATGATGAATTTCGGGATGTAAAAAGGTCACCCTTAACCTACCAGGGTCGTACCAGAACATGTTTTTGCGATCACTATTCAGGTATGAGAGTAAGACACAGCTACTAACGTCCTATAGCACCATCTCTTTTTCACTACAAGACATTCCTAATTTTGCACATCCATCTGATCCATCGATTAGTTAGTTACATTCCTTCCGAAAAAACCAACACTGCTATCGAAATATAAACGACATCACAAAAAAACATCTCCCATATTTACAACTTCAAATAAAGATAACATAAAAAAAATATATTTCTAATTAAATATATTTCTATACCTGGCTATTAAATTTAATAGACCGCCGTCGGCCATGATCGCTCGTTTAGAGCAACTAGGAACCTTTCGCGAACATTTATATACGATATATGGGGGTCATAAAAGGCATCGGCAACAAAAAGGTGTTATATTTAATGCCCTTATTATATGAACGTCAATAAATAGACGAAATTGGGAAGTTTGTTGTTAGAAATGATATTGTTTTGGTTGTGATATTCTTTGTGTATTTTGCTTGCTGTATCATCTGCCTATGATTTTCTAATTATGTTGGGGCGGCTTCCAGTCTTAACAGATGCAGCTGAGAAACAGTGATTTACATAGAGCGACTGCCTATCTGGCATCCAAACCCTAGTTTAATCGGGTAACACGATAGCCCTTGGTAATACTGGTTGTTAGACCTTCTGGCTTCTGACTACTCATAATGACTGTCAAAGAATGGCCGTAGGGCTACGGCTGTTACTTAGCCATGAGGAGCTAGTAGCAGCCGCACGCATAATGTCTACGTGTACGATGTCTTTATTTGAATTTGCAAAAAGAAAAACAAAATATATTAATAAGCAGTTTATTAAACTACCTATAGATCTTATATCTGTTACTACTGAGCTAACTCAATAAGTTAATAGCCACACTACTACAACCCATGCACTAAGTGAACCACTCACAGGTTTAAACCAAAATACTGGGTCTAAAGTTAGTCAGGCTAGTAGTCATGGAAAAGGTACAAACACAGTTTAAATCATGTTGAATAACAAATCAAATAATACGGTAAAACCTTAATAGGTTTTGAGAGACATAAGAAATTCCTCAGAAGTACCGAGAAATTCTTAAGAAGTATAGAGAAAATCCTGGTGAAATAAAAAAACTATTTACTGGGAACCAGGACCTTATGCTCAACAGTACCGCTCGCGACTACTAGACCAATAATGAATTTTAATAATGGCGATAAAGCTATAGTAATGATTTTCACAAAGTTTTTGTTATGCTCACCCGTTTTTCATAGCTCAATTTTAATATGGTATTTGATCAGATTGAGTATTTAACAAAAATGGTAATCCGTTATAAAATTCATTTAGAACATAAATTAATTTGTTTTTAAATTGGTATTAATCTGGAATGGATACATTTATTTCATATTTTTTTTTGTAACAAAAAAATAATTAGTTATAATTAGTCGATTAAAATTGTATTAACAGCGCAAAGCTGAAATAAATATAAAAAAAAAGTATTCGTTAATGACGTATCAGAAACGTGATATTATTTCGCCTTTTTCTGTCGTCAACTATTATAATATATATGATCAGTATTTTTTAACCAAACGTAGAAAACCTTTTAGCACCGTACACTTAATAAGAAATCGCGTTAGAAAAATATTGTTAGTGGTCTTCCATTTAATAAAAGAGTACAAAAATAACAGTCACATATTTTTTATCTGTACACAACTATTATTTTTTCCCGCCACGCTGAGCTGTCAAATACAATACATGTCAAAGCATAGACACGACCCAGATGTGCACAGTGCTCTTGTTGTTCCATAGATAATAAATTTCATCTTGTGACTGTGACAATTTTATAGTTTAACGGAAATACAATCGCAATGCAGGCGATATGTTTATTCGTTTTTTTGTCTATTTTAATTATTATTTAAATTCTGTGCATTAAAATAAGATAATAAAGAATATTTTAAACAATCCTCTTATTTTCTCTATCGTGTTGCCGTAGGCCTAAACTGAACAATGCTTTGTTGTTAATTATATTTGAACTAGCTGTTCAACGCGGTGTCGCCCGAGTGTTAAAAGTTCAAGTGTTTTCCTCTGTACCTATTATTTTTTAATAAAGGGGCTCATAATTGAGTAACCTCCGTCTCCAAGGTCCTATCTATCCCCATACCAAAATTCATCCAGATTAGTTAAGCCGTTTTACTGTGAAAGAATCAAATTCACTTTCGCATTTATAATAAATTATTGTTAGGA
The DNA here is from genome assembly GCA_963891755.1 of Pyrrhia umbra. Classification (NCBI taxonomy): domain Eukaryota; kingdom Metazoa; phylum Arthropoda; class Insecta; order Lepidoptera; family Noctuidae; genus Pyrrhia; species Pyrrhia umbra. Next base: position 3,639,844 of record OY982923.1, on the reverse strand, counting down.
TTGTTTAGTCAGTTAGCCTATTTAATCACATTGTGCAAGAATATTACCTGAATGTACAAAATAGGATAGGTCGCATTACAAATTTATATCGCGGTCCCCGTCACAGCTTAGTAGATTGGAAAATTATACGTATTAAATTCTATTGCACAATGTGGAATTTTAGCCCATAATACGTACAGTATCCGCGGTTTTAATATCGCGTGTTTATGCACCGTGTGATCGAAATAGTTAATACGATTAGCGTTAGGTGTAGCCGATATACGTATAAATAATTGGGTGACAGTTATTTTTAGTAATTGTTAATATATGTGCTTGTATTTGATTATTTTGCGAATTTGTGTTAATGTAATTTAATTTTCTGTTATTGTATAAAATTGAAATCATTTTCAATTTAGATATTATACTTAATTTTATTAAATTACTGATAGTCGCCCTGTAAACACTTTTCAGCCTGTTAAATCTATACATATAAAATGCTTTGTCCTGAATGACTGACGGATCAACGCACAGCCTAAACCGCTGATGGTAAAGACCTGAAACTTGGAGGGTTTGTTCTATGTATGACGTAGGCATCCGATAATAAAGGATTTTTCAAAATTCTACCTCTAAGGGGACGAAAAACGGTGGCAAAGTTTGTATAAAACTTTGACATTTTAAATTTGTATTCGTAATCGCACGCGGGCGAAGCCGCTGGCGGAAAGCTAGTAAAATTATAAATAAATAAAAATAGTTTCTTGGTTTAAATAAATAAAAATAGTTTCTCAAATTAAGTTTTTACAATATTTAATATGATTGGGGGCCTTCTTTTAGGCAGGTTATGCCTTAGGAGACTACGTTCTTCCGTAACAATACGTAACATGAAGGCAAACGAGACTTATAATATGAGTTATAAGTTGAAACCAGAAAAATATTCTAATCATACAAATTATTTTTGCCATGGAAAAATGGATGCCAAACTTGAAGATGTAACAAATCTTCTTATTGGGTTTAAAAGTCTTGTTATGTATTATATCTTACTCTCCGTGATAGGAAAAATTCAACCGATTTGAAAACATTCTTTTTTTTTTAAAGCCAGTTAAAAGCATAAATCTGTATATCGTATATGTAAAAATGGATTGATGTTCGTTAGTCTCACTAAAACTCGAGAACGGCTGGGTCGATTTAGCTGATTTTGGTTTTGAAATGTTCGTCGTAGTCCAGGTAAGGTTTAAATGGTAAGAAAAAGTTAAGATACATGTAGGTGATACGAAGTATACCGGGTCATCTAGTTGGTTGTATAAACAACAAAATCACGTGTACGTATATTAAAGTAGGTAACTCATAGATAATTATATATGTTACTAAAGTAACTAGATGTGCAATCACCAAGCAAAATGCGTGCCATAAAGGTTCTGACCAGTCCTAATTCATGACATCTGTCACTTGGAAGCCAGTTTGAATCTATCAGAGTACCGCAGGACGATTTTAACAATAATATGGGCAAATTTGTAGTAAATGTATGGGCAAATTTGTAGTAAATGCCATCCTTATTATACAGATGTCATGAACATTACGTTTCGGTTAGTGTGAGAGAGAAGGATATAATTTTACATCAAAATGATTACCAGTTTCAAAGCTACGTCTGCATTCTAAAAAATGGTTACGTTTTTGTGACCGCGTAATGTTCGGGATTGCATCTCTATGGATATATCTCGGTAACTGGCCATTACAATATCAAAGTCAACTCTAACAAAATACTCAACAAACTTCAAAGAAAATTAATCCAATATCTATAAGAATTTAATTAGAAAACGGCGGAGTCTAGTTAATTGCAGTTTTATATCACCAAGTGGTACAAAAGTCGTTTTGAACTCGTTTCCCGGGAACCCTCGGCGGATGAAACTAAGCGGAGAAGTTTAACTGGCTCATTTACCCCTTCCATCTGGAAACTATTCTAATTCCGTGACCGTAATCGAGATTAGATTATCGATGTTATTATTGTTGTTTGAAATAACAGTAAATTGCGGTTTTAAGTTGTGTGGGAGTTTTAATTTATAAAAGGTAATAAAGTAGCGTGGAGGAGCTCGTGGCTAAGTAATAGCCGCACGGTTCGACCGATCAAAGGTTAAGCTGCGCTTGGCGCGGTCGGTCCGTGGATGGGTGACCATCTTTGTCATAACGAGACTCCTCCGTGCCTCGGAAAGCACGTTAAGCTGTTGGTCCCGGCTGTCATTTGTAGATCTTTGACAGTCGTTACGGGTAGTCAGAAGCCAGAAAGTCTGACAACCAGTCTTACCAAGGGGTATCGTGTTACCCGGTAAACTGGGGTGTGGAAGTCAGATAGTTCGGTCGCTCCATGTAAAACACTTGTAGCCGTTGTTGTAAGCCGACCCCAACGAAGTTGGGAAAAGGCTAGGCAGATGATGGAATAAAGTAGCGTGGTGGCTGTATATTAAAGCTTCTTTTGGAAAAATGGCTCAGGGCTGCGGGATGCTCGAAAGAGTTACCTACCGCACCCACATAAAAAGGGCTGAGAAAGGAACATGGATGGGTTTTAGTCAGTAAGAGTCTGATATTCCTTCCCGCCCCATCTACGGCGCGAGGAGTCATTTGGTGATTTCCGATCCAAAAAAAGGAAAAGTAGTTAGTAACTCACAAAATATAATTTTTGGATGATATGAAAATTAATTTGTAAGGAAAATAGAAACAATGCAAACTAATAAATGTGGTTAGTTACTGGACTGGTAAAACATTTATTCAATATTTTTTATTAATACACCTACGTGTATGTCTCTGGTGCATACTATACTCTATTTTGCATTTCTATTTCTTTTCATATAGTTCTATATGCGCGGAGTTTTTCTCTTCACTTCTCAGCAAAACATACATATAAGAAGTGTTGAAGTAGTGTCGTTGTTGTACAAATGAGTATAAAAATGACAACGGCAGCTCTACTCATTTTAAATAATCCTTACTGACCTTCTAAGATCTAACAATTAGCAGGACTGTTACCTACTCAATTGATCTTTAGTTCATTAACAATTGAACCATTTTAGAAATAGGAATAAAGGTTTCAAAATCAAGCCTGGCTGTGTGATACAGTGATGATCTCATGTAACACCCCAGGTCGTTGACCTTGCTTATAAAATAAAGCATCTATTTTTTTCCGTCAAGTTTCAACGATCAGCCTCATTTGTTGAAAAAAGAGAGAAAAAACACGTTTTCATCACGAGTTTCCTTGTTTTATGATTCCAGTACAAAGGGCTACAGTTTTTATTCAATTTGTCGCATCTTTTGACTCAAGTGCGACAAAGGTGGCTTGCTTCTCATTCGAAGTTATTTGTTTTTTTTTGCTAGGTAATGGCGGAAAGCTTTGACGTGCTTACAATTGGAAACTTTCTAAAAACATATCATTTTGAGGATGTTCTGCGAGTGTTGTTTTATTGCGTTTTTGTGCTTGTAGGATAAACTGATGATTTTTATTAAGAAAAGATATTTAGATATAAACTGCACAGACATGCGGCTGCCTCGCTAGCATTACTTTCGGCATCAGTGGTGTCATCGACAGCTTCGGAATTGGCGTCGGCTTAGAAGTTCGTATCCACGTCGGTGTTAGCGTCAGCGTCAGTGTTGGCGAAGCGTAGGTGTTGGTGTCGGCGTAACTTTTGGCTTCAGAGTTGGCTTCCACGTCGATGTCGGTGTCGGCTTCGGCGGCAGATATGTAATCAACGTCAGAATTTGCATCCTTTTATAGCGAACATCTTATCTCAGCACAAGTCACACGCAAGTTACTATTATAAATATAATTTAATGCCTTCCATTGACGCTGTCTCAATACAACGCGAGAGACAGACGCAACATTAAAACGACAGATCACTTTCAACAAAGCGGCCACCACAGGCTTATTATTCAAACCAACACCCCTCACGAGAAACAAGCAACAAAATCCCGGTGCTATTCATTACATTGTAATTAAATGAAGACGGTTGGCACGATATTTAATATTGGCTTCAGTGTGGCCATCAGTCAATGTCGTTCACTCCAACAATATTAGGTATAGCAGGAGATTGATGCGGCCTCCCGCGCTTTGTCTGTCTCAGTGTACTAGCTTCGGACGCTGATATTAAAAAAATCACAATTGCTTATAGTCTTACAATTCCAAATGACATTAAACTCTATTCGAATTCAGTTACGGTCTAAAATCGTTTGAACGAGTTAGTGAATCGATTCGCCTCTTGTCCCGTCGACCTGTGTAGAGTAGGTACTTAAGTTCGGTTTTTAGGGTTCCGTAGTCCGACAAGGAACCCTTATAGTTTCGCTCTGTCCGTCTGTCTGTCTGTCTGTCTGTCTGTCTGTCCGCGGCATAGCTCCGTGGTTTTTGTTATTAGAAAGCTGAAATTTGGTATGAATATGTATATTGATCACGCCGAAAAAGTGGTAAAATAAAATTTTGAAAAATATTTTTTTTTAGGGTAGCTCCCAAACATGTAAAGTAGGGATGAATATTTTTTTTCTCGCGTACCCCTTCGTGTGGGGTATCGTTAGATAGGTCTTTCAAAAATATTATGGGTGTGTGAAGATCATTTTTCGGTTAAGCGAGCCATTTGCGAAATATCTAGATTTTAAGTGAAATTTTTTGTTCGATACGAGTTACCCCCCCTCTAACTTTTGAATGGCTGTACCTAGAAATGTAAAAAAAACCACAGACGTAGCGCATGTAATGAACTTACAAGGAAAACTATCACGGCTAAGTAGGCTTAACCGGTTATAGAGTTATAGTCGACTAACTGAGACCTACTACGGAACCCTACTGCGCGTGGCCCGACACGCACTTGGCCGGTTTTTTAGGGTTTCGTATAATAAACAGATTTGATAATCAAGAATTGGAATAAATAATAATCGTCGGAACTTATGTTCATTTCAGTTTAGAATATATATAACTAAGTTTTACTGTAAAATTTGGTACCTTTTTTGGTACGGATAGAAATCATCAAATGACTCTTTCCCGCCGCGGTTGGGGTGGGAGGGACTGTCAGTCTCTTACTGACTAAAACCCATCCATGTTCCTTACTCTGCGTGCCGGGAGCGTGGTCACTCTTATACTTGAAGACAGTTAAAAAGTTAAGCTTAGGCCATAATGTAGCTTCTTTTGTAACATATAACAATATGATAATCCTCCGAAAAATGCTATTTTTATTTACATTTAAACCACAATGTCAGTTTCAATAAAAGGAAAAGTATGTACTACCGTAGTATTTTATTTGATCTGTGGTGCTACGCTGCTGTCATAAGAAAGGCCGTAACTATTTTTTTTTCGATATGTAGGTATTTAACTCAATATCGAAAAAAATATGGTAGTTACGACCTTTTTTCTTATGCCGGCAGTACGGAACCCCACAGTCCGTTGTACGACACCCACTTCGTTGATTTTTTCTCATTTCACAGCATCACTGAAGAGGTATCTATATTGAAAGCAATGTTTTCTTTGGCCTTTGATGCTCATGTGTTTTTTAAAGGTGGAGTTTTAAAATTCCTTTATTTTTAATCAACAATAAAAGCAAAGTTGAATTTTCGTGTTATTTCGTATTATATTTAGTATAATGTTTGGTCCGGTAAACGATTAGAAATTAATAAACCAATTTTGTTTGTTCGTTACACTTTCACGGTAAAACGGCTGGACCGAACTTAATGAAAGTTGGTACGGAAATAGATGGGATCGTGGAGGTGGTTATAGGCTATTTATCCGGGTGCATATTATATATATCCATTGTTCGAAGTTGACCGAGACAGAATATATAAAAAATATATAGGTATATTTAGTGGTAATTGTTGTTAGTTGCTGCCTAAATATTATTTTATTATTTCAGATAGATAAATAGTAGGTACTTCCTATATCAATATTTTAAAATGAAATTGATAAATAATGTAGACGAAATATCCAGTGCATTCTTATAGCTTCATTAGCATATTTTCATGGCGGAATTAATTAAATTATTTACTTACCATAAAATGTGGTTCCTTTATCGTTAACAAAATTGTTGTATTTTGGGCCGTAAAATATTAAAGGAATTTATTAAATTTGTCTTTATTGTTTGTTTACATAAAACCATGGTGTTTAAATATTATTTAAATTTCTACGCTGTTTACAATCTGACAAAAGATTTTAAAACGATACAATGGGTATGGTTAGACAATAGACATCAGCCAGTTTTAATTGGATAAATGAAATTTTATTGTTTTTATTTAATTTCTGTATTTTCGTCGTCTTATTAAACGAAATAATAAAAACATGTCATCATTGGACACCTGGCAGATGTAAATCTACACTAATGTTATAAAGAGGAAAACTTTGTTTGTTTGTTTGTTTGTTTGTAATGAATAGGCTCAAAAATTACTGGTCCGATTTTAAAAATTCTTTCACCATTCGAAAGCTACATTATCCACAAGTAACATGGGCTAAATTTTATTTTGGAAAAAAATAGGGTTCCGTGAGATATTTGGGTTTTTCGGACACAAGGTGTAAGAAATCAACCAGAAAAGTTAAGTAGAAAACTAATCTCAGGAACTACTGGTCCGATTGGAAAATTCTTTCAGTGTTAGATAGTCTATTTATTGAAAAAGGCTATAGGCTATATTTCATCACGCTAAAACCAATAGGAGCGGAGCACCACTATTCCACGCGGACGAAGTCGCGGGCAGAAGCTAGTCATCAATAAGCACAAGTTACACTCACGCTCACAAGGAGAACTCACGCATTGTATAGTATACGCGTTACGCACACAAACAAAGGAGAGAGCGGCGGAAATGAGACATGACGGCGTAAGCGAGCATCATACCGAATACTGTCACGGCATATGAGTCGGCTTTAACCTTAGGCGCACCAATAGATTTTTTAAATCAAATTAATTTTACTGAAACTCTTTTTCAATACAACATTTTACCTATAAAAATATAATTTATTTAGATTACTCACAGGCTCTTGATTCTCACAGAGTAATCAGCAGAAGCTAAAAAATACCACAAGCCAAGTAATCTCTTAAAAAATACATTTGATAATATTTTTTCTTAAGTTCAATATAAGTAACAACAAGTAGGTAGGTACTTCACTAACTATACTCAAACTAATCTGCACTAATTAGCTCCCTAATTATATTTTGTAATATATCTTTCCTACTGGATGTATTAAATTCCTCGCTAGTTTTCTTGGCTTCATTAATATTGGTAGACTAATAATTATGAACAAAATTATGACAGACGTGTCGACTATCATAATTCGTCATACGAGCTTGTATTACACGAGTAAATATGCAACAGAGACCAAGCCTTATAAGCTTAGAGGAACTCGTGGCTGAGTAACAGCGAAACGGGCCGATAAATTAAAGGTTAAGCTACGCTTGTCACGGTTGTTCCATGGATGGGTGATCATCAATGTTATACCGAGACTTCTTGCATCAGAAACGTTAAGCCGTTGATCTCGGCCATTTTTGTCAAGTCAGAAGTCAGAAAGTGTGACAACCAGTCACCTGCATAATTTAGACTAGTGAACACATAGTTAAGCCTAGGTAGATGATAGGTAGATCAAGCCATAGATGACTTCATTTGCAATATATAATGATGGTATTTACCAGTATCTAAATAGAAAGCCATTTTTTTCGGCAGGGGAGGGAAGGATCCTCTTGGACTTTGATCGCCTAGAGGCACTTCCCGTGTTTCTTATCCTGCCCCGCTGGGACTGTAAAGGGAATGATGGACTTCCCCATCGTGACGCAGCATTAGTGAAGTTAGCTCTCTGTAGAATATTTATTCATGTATCCATGACATGTAGTCTTAATATGTAAACAAAATGGCTGCGGTAATTAGTTTCTGAAAGCGAGAGGGCTGTATCTGTATAAAGAAGTAGTCAGGGCAACCTTACCAAATTAATATTTGGATCATTATTACCTTGATATTTAAAAAAGATAAAGGGCCTACGGTACCTAATAATAATTGATTTGGAAAATATATTCAATTATCTTACTCTCATAATGGACAATAGGACCTCCAATCCTTTTCTTGGATTTAGCATTAGGTTGTATCTAACAGCCACCATCAAGTTTTTAACTGTCGTATTAGGGTAAATCCTATAATGGTAGTTTATGATTTAATTATATTATTTTTTAATAATAATGTTTGCTATATAAAATGTGTATTTAAAATAATCTTAAACTTACTAAAAGCAATTAAAAAAAAACTATTAGAAAACTCTTTGATCACATTCAAAACATACTCAAGTTTTGCCATGAAGGTAATTTGAAACTACAGAGCGCAAACAGCTTCAAACTTTTCATATTCCTTTTGTTTCATCTACCCAAAACTATTTTCAATAAACCACAAATCTATCTCCCCAACTGAAGCCCAAAACCCACCACAATTCAAAAACAGAACAAGTAAAATAGATTCTTTAAACAACAGCCAACCAAAATACAGTCGACATGCAACAACCCAAGTAGTTCACCCGTCACACTTGATACATGAGAGAGGGGATCCCGGTACAAGGCGGGGACGGCCGACGTGTCCCGGGAACTAATGCGCCTCACTACAGCTGGGGTAACAAGGAAAAACATTGTTACGTTGAAGCGATGTCGCCAGATTGAGTGGTGCCTTTTTATTTGCAGCTTCAAAGGCAAGCTCGTGACGTAAAAGTAAGACGTAAACGTTGCAATTTAACGGGTGATGGATAATAGTGATTGAAAGGACTTACGTATGTGTGGGTATCAGTTAGGCTACTGGTCTCTACTAGCTGTTTCCCGCGGTTTCACCCGCGTATTGAGGGACTAGCTTTTGCACCCGGATAAAAAGCAACCTATATACTTTCTCATATTTTAATACATAATTCATACCAAATGTGACTTTTCTGAAGTCATAATATGTCCTTTCTAAGTATATCTTAGACGTGACTGACTAACGGTGAAGGAAAAACATCGTAAGGAAACGTCAAAAGTAAAAGTATGAAATCGCCAATCCGTCTTGAGCAATTGTGGTGATCAATGCTCATGCCTTCTCTGCATTAGAAGAGGCCTGTACACACAGTGGTACAATATATAGCCTGATGATGATGATACCAAATGTCATCTAAATTGCGTAATTGACATAATAGAGTAACATTCACATTCATAATATTAGGAAGAAGCTGAAGAGTTTGTTTGTTTAAACGCGCCGATCTCTAGATCTGCACGCAAAATTTGAAGAAAAAAACACTTTTTTACATTTGATAGCAGAACTCTTGAGGAAAGCTTTATAACATTATGCTGGGTCGCGGGATTGTTTGAACGAGCTACCGCGGTCCCGGAACGCAAAGAGCGAAGGAAGGAACAAGGATAGGTTTTAGTTAGTAAAAATCTGAAACTTCCTCCCGATCCGCCCACAGCTAGGAGAGTCATTTAATGATTTTCCATCCCTTAATAAAAGGCTATATAATATCACTCTATGATCGGCGAAGCGACGGCTAAGCTGTGAATCGCAAGAGATATGTAATTAATCTCGTGATTTAATCAACAAATCGACGGTCCTTACGTACATAAGGACATGTCGAAAATGGCAGTTTTTTTAAAGCCAATTGTGCAATAAAAAAAGAACTGCCATTTTCGACATATCCTTTTATACGTAGGGACCGACAAAATGTTAATAAAAAAATCACTGCAACAATATAACCACACGGTAAGTTAATTCCATAATACAGTATCGTTAAACACGTCCACTTAAACCTGTCTCGCACAAATTAAACTAAATTGCAACATTTGTGTACAACTTTACCTCAGAGAACCGCAACGAGCTCACGCTTGCAACGAAATACATTCAAACTGACTATGTACACGCAGCAAAACAAATATGCATACAAAAATCATTGATATAATATATAATGTTACTAACGTAACTAGATCTGCAATCACCAAACAAAATTGACTTCAACTGAATATCTGGAAAAACCGGTTAGAGTAAAAAACATAAATAGAGTGTTGGATCAAAGTGGTTACTAGTTTTAAAGCTACGTCTACATACCAAAAAAATGGTTACGTTTTTTTAGACGCGTAATGTTCGGGATTGCATCTCTATTGTACATATATTATCTCGATGACAAAACTATACAACGTGTAAAAAAAAATAAGTAATACAATTTAAGCGGGCTACACATTCGGTGATAACTAATATTTTGAGCAGTATTAGGAACAGGAAATCGTATAGTATCTTGTTGTTTTAGAACAAAAAGAAGTAACAGTTTTTGTTAAAAAAAATAGGTTACAGCCCTAAAAATGGGTTAATAAACTCAAATTTGAAGATCAGATGCAGAGTTCGCAAATCGGTCGCCCCTTATTTTCTACCTATTTATCAACTATCAACTAGCCTAGTAAGCCTAATATTTAGTGAAAAAAATGTATGGAAAAAAAGTAAACAGATTTAATAATAAGATTTTGTCAGTGGAATCTTTACGTGATATATATATATACATACCATTAAATATGATTGCTCATTTTTTTACACGTTGTATATGTATGTACTAGATGACATCTATCTCACCGTTTAAACCTTCCCTGGATTACGACAAACATTTCATAACCAAAATCAGCTACATCGGCCCAGCCGTTCTCGAGTTTTAGCGAGACTAACAGACAGCAATTATTTTTTTATGTATAAGACCACGATGGGATTAAATTCACTGTTTCCCTGAAAATTATGTACTCAGTTAATGAATTTCTACGTGACTAAGTACTTACCAAAAATAATCTTAAAATATTGGCATTTATACATGAAATTGAAGAAGTTGTCCCGGTTTGTTAATTATTAATAATATTTTTATATTGATAAAAAAAAGGCTAAGAAAAATGCTCAAGAAAGGATCTTTGTCATGAACTGAGTACACACCTTTCGGGAACAATGAATTCAATTACACAGTGCATTTAAATTTTCCTTATTCATCATAACAGCTCCCTAGCCTTTTCCCAACCATGTTGGGATCGGCCTCTATTCTTATCGGATGCAGCGGAATACCAGTGTTTTACATGGAGTGACTACCATTCTGACCTCCACAACCCAGCTACCGTGTAAAACAGTGCTCCTTGGCAAGATAGGTTATAATATTTTCCGGCTACTGAGTACCCGTAACAATTGTCAAAGATCTACAAATGACAGCTGGGGCAACGGCTTAGCGAGTTTTCCGAGGCACGGAGGAGTCTTGGTATGATATTCAAAAATTCAAATGTTTTTATTTCAAATAGGTCTTTGCAGGCACTTATGAAACGTCAAGCTAGTCGCACGGTTCCAAGGAGTGGGTCTTATGGAGAAGAACCGGCAAGAAACTCCATAGACACTTTTCAAAAGGAAATGTTTACAATAGTCTTTTTACAGTACAGGTTATCTCTGAGAAAGTTATACAATTCAAATGATGCTATACAATAAATAAAGAAACAATTAAATTACAATTTAAATTTAGCAATATAAATAATGTTGTGCAGAAAATAAGTTATTAACGCCACGCATCCTTGTCGTCAATGAAGTCCTGGATTTTATAATAGGCCCTTGTTATAAGTGTTGATTTGACAACATTTTTAAACTTTTTATCTGTAAGATCAAGGATACATTTAGGCAGCTTATATAAGTCGCCCATCCACGGACCGACCGTGGTAAGCGCAGGTGAACCTTTATAAAATCGGCCACCATTTTTGTTGAGCAAAACTCTTATTGGGAGTCATGCAATATTCCTATTATATCATACACATTATTAAAAATGCATGTGTTTTGCGGGCCGTACATTACCTATGTAGGAAATGTACAGTTTTCCCTAGAGACCAAGCAGAGATTTGAGTCACATTTACGAGGACTGGTAGAACAACGTAATAACATGTAGGTTGTAATGCAGTTTGGTATATGGTAGCCACAAAAGTCATAGATTTATTGTTATACCACTTCATATTCACGAGTAAAAAGTATCTTATGTCCCAGGGTCGAGCTATTATGGAGAAACACTGTGTGGAGGGGATCCTCCGACCAGGCGAGTGATATTGCTTGACGGGCCACTGCCCGATGGTTGATGTCGGGATATTTTGCCTTCTTCTAGTCCTAAATCCATCCACATTCAAGCTCAGAAGCTTTCTTGTCATCTGTTCTTCACTTACCATGACAGGCATATATTTTTTCAAAAACTAAGTGCATACCTATTAAATGTTTGTGGTGTGGTGTGTCCACACTGCGTTTTTAGTGCCTGTTTGTTACACATGGGTAACATAAAAAAGGTATTGTCAAGCATACTTAAAAGTTGGTCTACAAAAGATGTTAGGAGCTAATAAACTTTTACGTCTCTTTTTGCTATATTCCTGCTACCATAAATTTTAATAGCCTCCTATTATAATATAATACAGCTAGATTTTTGAAGAAAATGTTATCATAAAGACATTGTAACAGGAGGAGCTCGTGGCTAAGTAACAGCCGCATTGCTTAATCGACCAAGGTGCTGAGTGGTTGGTTCGTGGATGGGTAACCATCTATAGCGTATCAAGACTTCTGCGTATCTCAGAAAACATGTAAAGCTTTTGGTCCTGGCTGTCATATGTGGATCTTTGACAGCCGGTAAGGGTAGTCGCTAGAAAGTTGGTCCATGGACCCTTCGTTCCGTGCTTCGGAAATAGTTGTAAGCCTTGGCTGGAAGCCTTTATTTAATTAATTAAATTAGGACCTCGCCACATTGTCCGGTTAAGCAGGTCGAATGCTGTTAGAAGTATCCTGCAAGAGGTCACGTAAGAAAGCACTTAAAGCTGTCGGTCCTGTGCCTGATCTCCCCGGTCGTGTCGGATTGCCGCCCATCGGACTATGAGAGTAAGGGAATAGAGAGTGCATCTGTGTCTGCCCTAGCGCTTGTGCACTATAATATTACCTGCGTAGCTGGCTGGTCTTGACGGCCACCGTGACTGAAGTTGGTCTGGAAAGATTAGTATTACTTGTAAGATAGAAACACTGTACTTAGAGGTGTCTAAACATTTTGTACAATATTAACATGCAAGAAGTTATGTTGTTGTTACAAGTTTACACCACGAGTGGTAAGTAAGTTATAACTTAACTGTGCTGAAACGCTTCTTGTGTTTAACATAATAATATATGTTACATAATAAAAATTATATTGATAAGACAACATTGCACTATATAGGTACAATCTTCTATATAATATAAAAAATGCTTTGTCCTGAATGACTGACTGACTAACGGATCAACGCACAGCCTAATCCGCTGATCGTAGATACCTGAAACTTAGAGGGTGTGTTCTTTGTATGACGTAGGCATTCAATAAAAAAGGATTTTCGATATTCTATTAAACTATACCACTTTTAATTAGAATTATAATTAAATAAATTAAAAACTTGCTGACCTGAAAAATGGGTCTTAATTTGTGCGTAAATATTTTTTTCGCCAAACTTCGCAAAAAAATATATTCCAGTTATTTCGAACATATTTAACAAAACGTAGCTTAATCAATTCAACCATTATGTAAACATTAAATTGTGTTAACCACCTACATAATGGGTAGACCTTGGTGACCGGTTGCTTGAAATAAACAAAACACAATCTAGACGAAAAAATAATTTTTAATTACGACGAATCCTAAGCGTGCTCTCGCTAGGGCTGGCGCGGGATGATAAAATGTATGAATGTGTCAATTCGTTTTTTTCTATTCCCATTCAGAGCTACGGAGTTCAATAGAATTTTATTGTTCCCTTTCCTGTGCTTCTCGAGTTGCCATTTGAATTAAAATTTGCTTACTAGTATAATACAGTCGTCGTCAGTTTATTATTACTTATATTTTGATGAAATGAAGATGTGAGTTTGGTGGTTACGCTTTTCGATAAAACCGTGAAAAACAGCCAGTTTTATAAACGTAGCTTTCTTTAAATACCTAATTAATATCTTAACTTCATAATTAATTAATATTTTTAACTAGTTGACCCGGCGAACTTTGAACCACCATATTTTTTACGTTTACGATTTTTCTTTATGTATATATAATACCTAGTGCTGACAATAAAATTATGAACACAAAAAAATATCTAATTTAGTGCAGTTGTTCGGAAGTTAGGCGCGTAGATACATTTCAGCGATTATTTTTTCCAAATCACTCTGTCTTTCATCTGTTAGGCTTTCACGTTAAAACGCCTGAACAAATCTAGGTGAAAATTTGTACCAAGATAGATTGAAATCTAAAACAAGACAAGATGTAGTAGTTTTTATCCAGGTGCGTGAAATATTTCCCCCTCGACCCGAGTGAAACCGCGAGAATCAACTAGTAACCTTATAAATAAACATAATATATTCTTATACATATCAAATCTCCTCATACATAAAGGGTCGGACAGACAGACCGTGTAAACTAAAGCAGCGGGCTCACAGACGGAGCTATTTAAATGTAAATAAAACTTATTCTTATGTATCGGGACCTCGCTTAGCGACACTAGCCAATATGCGTATAATATATTGAATTTCACCTATATCGACGGTCCCTACGTATACTATCGAAATTGCTAAAACTCATTTTCCTTTTATTGCGCTAATAGCAAGCAAGGATCAAGATGAGTCTATCTATAAATTATTCATATTTTTATACCATAAACTATTGTTTTTCATTCAAATAGAATCGAAAATGCATAGAACGAGCACTTTAAAATATTACTTTGAATCGCTCTCCTGTAGAGGTTTTGTAGTTTCGATAATTTACGTGGGGACCGTCGATATGTGTCCTATGAATAACAATTTCATATCAGTCTATATAAGAAACAAAATACCTAGGCTATATTCCACAGAAATTTATCTAAATAGATAATGAAAGTTCCATTATTTTGTATGAAATTTCTGTAACGCGCTAGCGACTAGCTAACAATTTTAGTACTTTTTTGGGGCCTTCCTCACAGGGCCATAGCCTGCCGGGGCTGATCTAAAGAGTTACCGCACCCCCGGAACATAAAAGGCTGAGGCTTTACTCAGTAAGAGTAACTCCTTTCCGCCACACTCATGGCTGGAGGGGCATTTGATGATTTCCCATCCGATTAAAAAAAAGCCCAATACGGCACAAATTATAATTTTTTCTAGCTTTCGGTTTTCGACTGGTGCCAATACGGTGGAGCGCGGACTAATTTAGATGGTGTCGATTTAGGTGCATTACACTCATCTGTCACACGCGAAATACACACACTTGCGATATCTATTTACATGCACGTCTGTGCTATATTCTAACATCCTATTAAATCCTTATTCATTATAAATTCAAAAGTACCTTTAATTGTCTGTTATACTATCGATTTGTATGGCGGTAGATTGTAAGTTGGGGAAGGAAATGAAATAAAATCGGGTAGTTTTTATCTGGGTGCGTCAAGTAATTTTCTCAGGACGCGGGCGGAACCGTGGGAAACAACTAGTAATACTTATTATAAATTCGAATGTCACAATAAAATGGCAGAGCAAATTGGTACCAGAGCAAAGCATATTTAAAAAGTTGGTCTACAAAAGATGTTAGTAGCTAATAAACTTTTACGTCTCTCTTTGCTATATTCCTAAGTACTACCATAATTTTAATAGTCCTACTATTATAATTTCTTTGGATAGATGACCCTGGAAGATATTTTTTATGCGGATGCGTGAAGAAGTTTCCTCAAGGCGCAGCGCAGGTAAAAACGCAGCTTAAACTTAAAACTCTAAACAAACTTTTACCTACCACCTTCTAAATAAAATCGGTAAACACACAATTTCCAGTGTAAAAATCTTATCAACTTTGAACATAATCGCGCAAGTCTTTGCCACCCGATTGAGCACGTTCTGACGTCATAAGAGACTAAGGGCCAACAGATGGTTTCGTAATCGACCCGTTAAACAATAACGTTATTTTTTCAAAAACTAGGTTTACTTTTTGGAATAAAACACGTTGTTTGCACAGATAATTTTTTGTTATTATTTTTTACTGAATGACAAATAAATATAAAAAAGACAGATTCTAAATTTAAGTTGATATTTTTTTGCTACCAATGAGTTTCACACTTCCCCTAAAACAACATCCATCATCCTCACTGTTTTTTAACCATGAAGAAAAAATTTCGTGTTACCCATTTTTTGTATAAGCTCGGTTTGAAATCGACCGTTTTAGGAATAAAAAGCTCAAATGATAGTGTTACCCTTCGAATTTTGGAAGTTTGAATTTACGGTAAACATCTGTTTTAGTTGATCGGGCTGTTATCTTGTCGGTGAATTCGGGCCTAAAAATTCTCGCCCAAAGTCTAACGTTCCATTCTCGCGTCAGTATTTTCTGTGGTATTTTTACATAGTATCTCACGACACATATAGAAGTATCTCAGAACGCCGGACCCTAAGTCCGTTGGGAGCGATTTCCCTAATGCTGTTCACCGAACTAACATAACATTTGAATATCTCGTCATATTTCGATTTTTTATTCTGTCCATTTCCTTTTGAATCGGCGCCGAATGGTTTGATGTTGTTATGTGGTATTGGATCGTTCTGTTGAGTGGTTTTCATATAGTAGGTATATATGTTATTGTATACAATCTGTTTATACCTAGATTCTAGAAGAATCATTTAACAGTGTTAGTTTACAAAAATATATTTTTAATTTTTAATATTTTTTTTGTATGGCATCTCGCAGTTCAACCTAGAAGGTTGGCGACTGCTTAACCGGGCTTGTTTGCCTGTGAAGTACCTTTAATGAATTTAGGGCCTCCAGCCAGGGCTTAACTTACAAAACTAAGCGACTATACGCTAAGGGCACCCCCTAGTGGGGTACGGGCCTCGGCTTAGGGCGTCGCTGGGGGAGGACAGCAAGGGACAGGCTGGATCAGAATATATAATAATATGATTATTATAATCGGGAATTTTAAAGCTATTAGCTCAACTCGCGGGCTGGCTCGTCGAGCTAGGGTCAGGAGGGCATGGTTCAAGAATGTCGCGACGAATATATATTTTTAATACGTATTATATAGGTACTAGATGCTTCCCACATCATGAGAGAACTACTTCACATACTCATATAAAAAATAGGTAGACCATATCCGTGTCCAAGGTCCTATCTATTTCCATACTAAATTTCATCAGAATGGGTTCAGCCGTTTTACCATGAAAGCCTGAAAGACAGACAGAATTATTTTCGCATTTGTAATCTATACATAATTATGTTTATATTTAAACCTGAGTAAAAGAAAATGCTATAAAAATTACCCAATTTCATATTAGATTCATTTTGGGCCTTTTCCAAAAGCCAACGAAAAAAATTGGTACGTATCATTAGAACTAGCCATTTGGAGTAATAGTTACTATAGCACAAAAGTAGTAGAGTTACCCTGAGCCAAGTTATACAGGTTCGATGATACATGTGGCCGCTGGGTGACGGCCGCAGAGGGTGACGGGGCCCGCCTTTCCATCTGGCGGGCCAATACCTGCCGGGGGCGCGGAAGAATGCGCGAGCGATACCCGTACCCCCGGCACTGGGTACAAGCAAGGAACACCGTGGTGGTTTTAGCCGGTAAGAGTCCGGCACTGTTCCCGGCCGCCCCATCGGGCCGGGTTCGTCCATGAGGATTTCCCCACGTAAAAAAAAAAGGTTCATTCTGTTGATATCTGAATTTCTTTACTTGGAAATTGAACACGTGGCCTTAGTAGTAATTTGAAGATTGGGTCAGAGACCTGTGATATATCATACCAATTGTTAATTAATAATTAGTTACGTAGAGTCGTGTTTACGTGTAGGTAACATGTTATTTCATTACCCTATTGTGTCTGATATAATTGGCATTCACTACAATGAATGGCCATATAATTGGAACAGCTTCAAAGGTATACTAGCATAAATCAACAGTCTTTGACAAGCATACTATTGTTGTACAGTTATTGTTATTATTATTTTAATTAATTAATACCTACTTTGCTTGTTAGGACTTTCCGTAATGAATTTAAACCAAGCGCATTTTTCGCTGTCAAAATCTAAATATGAATGTGATTTGAATATCATCATCTGCCTAGACTTTTCCCTACTATGTTGGGGTCTTTTCAGTGTAATTTGAATATCATCGTTTCTGCCATGCACGGGACTACCGGGAGTCCCGGACCTTTGGGAGGCGAACGTGGGGCCGAAGCCAACACGCAGAAGCACTTTGAGACCACTTTAATGAAATGTAATGGTGTCACAAAACCGACGATTATCCCTGTGTACACTATAGAAATGCACCCAGGCACAATCCCCGGCTTGCACAGGACAATTTCAAAACATGAAAAGATACTACTTGAGCTATTGCTCGTTTTATTATTAAGGTACTAGTGAGATGACGTCAGATAGAGAAGTATGGAAGAAGAAGACATCCTACGCCGAGCCCAGGATGATTGATCTCATGACACAAACAAATACATAAACACTTTTCGAAATTGGACAAGTTGTTTTTACCAGACAACAACGAGGCAAAAAGAAAGGTTATGATTTTGACCATACAGGTCAAATAAACATCAAGTCATTAAACCCATTACCCTTTCATTGATGCTTTAAAAGCCGGTGTAAAACAAAAAAGGCAAACGAAATACGACCGTTTTGTTACTTTATTAAAGTTACAATTTCAACAATCAAAAGTTGAATTGCGATTCTAAATCAATAAATCAAGGTAAGTCTTCATTTTTGTTGGCGAAGCTTTTGCAATTTATTGCCGAATCGCAAGCATTAGCGTCATTTAGCGTTTAGCACACTCCAGAGGTTTTGAGACCTAAAAAATGGCGGTAAAATGCTTATTTTTAAACGTCCCAGTGAATAATTTTATCGATATCATGATATTCATCTGAATTAATAAATTATGATGTGTGTTTTATGTGAAAAAGATAAAATATTCAGTGGTTGCTTTAAAGTTGAATTATTGCATTTATAAGCAAATTAAATCGTTGGTGAAATGACTTAATTAAAATTAAAATCAAATTGTAAGGTTTTGAAATTAATATTTTTGTGTAAATTACCGGTTTTTTTTCTACCGAAATATTTTTTGTAATAACAATACAAATGTCTGTTTTATTCACAAGGTTAGATAAAATTGAACCTATCTATTATATATCTATCTATAAATGCGATAGTTTATGATAATGTATGTTTGTTCCTCTTTCAAGCAAAATCTAATGAAAGGATTTGGATGAAAATGGTACACAAACAGTCCATAACCTCGATTACCATAACCAAAAATTACTATTAAACTGTAAAAAAGCTGCTTTTCTGACGTCACACCAAGAAGAAATAAAGAGACACGCTCGGTTTAATAATAATAAAAAAAAGTACATTACCTATTTAGATACGTGTCTGCGGGAACAAATACTACTAGGTCAATTACTAAGAATATCACACCATTTTTAGGGTTCCGTAGTCCGACAAGGAACCCTTATAGTTTCGCTCTATCCGTCTGTCTGTCTGTCTGTCTGTCTGTCCGCGGCATAGCTCCGTGGTTTTTGTTATTAGAAAGCTGAAATTTGGTATGAATATGTATATTGATCACGCCGAGAAAGTGGTAAAATAAAATTTTGAAAAATATTTTTTTTTAGGGTAGCTCCCAAATATGTAAAGTAGGGATGAATGTTTTTTTTCTCGCGTACCCCTTCGTGTGGGGTATCGTTAGATAGGTCTTTCAAAAATATTATGGGTGAGTGAAGACCATTTTTTGGTTAAGCGAGCCATTTGCGAAATATCTAGCTTTTCAGTGCAAATTTTTGTTCGATACGAGTTACCCCCCCTCTAACTTTTGAATGGCTGTACCTAAAAATGTGAAAAAAATCACAGACGTAGTACATGTAATGAAATTACAAGGAAAACTATCACGGCTAAGTAGGCTTAACCGGTTACAGAGCTATAGTCGACTAACTAACTCCTACTACGGAACCCTACTGCGCGTGGCCCGACACGCACTTGGCCGGTTTTTAGTAGTAATGCGAGAAATAATACGATACTGACGTCAAACAAGAATTACTGTAACAGTCTTATTACTGAAATAAGAGCTGAAAGCCTGCTGAAATAAGGACTGTAATAATATAACTAAAGAGATCAATTGGAGTTTTATTAAGCGGCCCATTTGAACCAATCGTGTTGAGGATGCTTGATTTTTAAGCGCGTTTTTAAGACCTACGCAATGTTTGAAGAGTTTAAGAGTGTCCTTATTTTTTTAGGTTCTTTTTTTTGTCTTTAGGTACTAAAGTTGAGATACTTTATGAGAAAAGAATATAAGGTTTATTATTGAATTTATTTTGTGCGCTGAAGTGATGTGCGTAAACAATTTGGTGGATGACACAAATTAATAATAATTTAAGACTCAACTTTTCTAAAAAAATACTTAATTTTAGCCTTGAAAATTGGAGTTATTTTGAATTGGCTATTAAATTATTATATTTTGTTGCTTTGAAAAAAAAAATATATATAAGGCATTGTATTAGGTATAGCTATAAAAAAAATTAAGGGAGAATCGCGTTTTGACAGCTCATAAAATGTGTGTCAATTGATTTGGTGCCATCTAGCCAATTGAAATAGAAGAACGATTTCATATTTATTAAAAAAAAATAGTACAGTCAATTGACATAAGAACCCAAATTTAAAAAAAAAGTATTTACAAAAATAAAAAAAAAACTCACTATCGGTATCGATAGTGAGAACGGGCTCACGTATCCAAACCAAATCTTTAGGCTTTGTTCGGATTATTTAGTAGATGGTTTATGTGAAGCACAAAATCGGTAGAGCGGTTCATCTTTAATTTGAATTCATATATACCACGAGGGCGAAGCCCCTGGCGGAAAGCTAGAATACCATAAATCACTCACACATTCTCGATGATAATTCAAAATTCGAATTGTGTCAGGTCGCACATCCATTATATGACTTTCAAAACAAATGACGTTCAATTTAGAAGTAACCGCGGCCCCTGTACCAAACTTTTTCACTTATGTTAAACAGTGAAAACTCTGTTTATATTTCCCAACCTTCAGTTTCCAGAACTGCGTCTTAATATGAAAATTTCAGCTATATATTAAGAGGTCGGTTCTAACAATTTATATGAAGACAGGGCAATCCGTCTTCTTCCCTCCGAGGGAGGGATAACTTGAGACTTAATTAATTTGCTAAAATGCTCTCGTCGACGCGAAGGCTTTAACATTGTAAGGCTTCAGGAAATCACACTTTGGTACTTAGACGGCGAGATTGCGTGAGCCGTTTGTTTGCCCCTAAGCCGCTTATAAATGTTCGGGTATTTTATCGTAAAAGGATGTTAGAAAACCTGATTTGTAGCGTACTTATTCTAGAACGTAAGGCAAGGAGTTTTAAATATTTACATGAATACGAAACACAGAAAAGTATTATTTTTATTTCACACTAAACTGCTGCAAATGGGGTATGCACGTTTCTTTTTTGTTGTTGATATAAAATTTAAATATAGTAATTAATAGACAGTCGTAGTGGCCTAGTGGTTAAGGAACCTGCTTCTTGTAAAACATTTTTTGGCCATTCTTTATTGTATAGTTTTGATTAGCACTAAAAACAAAGGCTGGTAATTTACTTTACAACAAAATCATACCTCCATAATAAACAATAAACAAGCTGTAACAGCTTCAGGTTTAGTACTGAAACATTCGCTTTCAAAATGCCAGTAGAAAGGCGCCGTCTCAAGGAGCGCCATTCTGCCGAGCTTGTAACTCCACTTTTATTGCACTTTATCATCCAGATAATATCCTGCCTTCTGCAGAGAGGCCGTTAAGCCTCGTACAACATGCTCCAACAACTAGACTATGTGCTACCATTAAATATATTTGACGATGAACTTTACAAGCAAGTTAAGCTGTTTTTTGTTAGACATGGCTTTTATACCCGACTGCGCGACGCAAAGGAGTGGTAATGTGTTTATCAGCCTATGTATGTATGTACTGAATAGTCGGGATCCATTATTCGATAGCCAATCCAATTTTTTCAATGTATGCTGACTTTTCAATTGTTATGTTCCATTGTTAGATTATATTTTATTTTCTTCAATAGTATTCATTCAATAATATATTATAGAACTAGCTGTTTCCCGCGGTTTCACCCGCATCCCGAGGGAACTACTTAGCGCACCCGGGTAAAAAGTAGCCTATGTTGTTCCTCAGGGTCTATTCTATCTCTGTACCAAATTTCATTTATATCGGTCCAGTAGTTTTGGCGTGAAAGCGTAACAGACAGACAGACAGACAGACAGACAGACAGAGTTACTTTCGCATTTATAATATTAGTAAGGATTCTAGACCACCGGACATCTAAGTGCTTGTTTTTTTCTTTTCATTGTTTTTTTATTATGTACGTACGTAGTTTGGTTCACGTTTTATTTATAGATGGTACTAGCTTATGCCAGCGACTTCGTCTACGTGGACTTAGATTGGGTTGGGTTAAAAAGTATCCTATTTGTTTATACAGGTAATAAATTATGTGTGTACCAATCGAATTTTATCCTTATCCATTCAGCAGTTTTTGAGTGAAGAAGTAACACACATCAATACATACATACCATTAGATACTTTGGTATTTTATAATATTACTAGGATTTCACGTTTGGTCTAGCTAGTGGATTAGCAATTGGCTGCTGCGCTGCATGTCACGGGTTCGAGCCCCGCACAGGACAACTGAAATTCCGTATCTGGCTGTGCTTGATCCATGAAGAGGAGAAATTCCTAGAGCGTGTAGTTCTTAGTTACTTATAATGAACTCTTTTTAGGGTTCCGTAGTCCGACAAGGAACCCTTATAGTTTCGCCATGTCCGTCTGTCTGTCTGTCTGTTACCCCCCCTCTAACTTTTAAATGGCTGTACCTAGAAATGTGAAAAAAATCACAGACGTAGTACATGTAATGAACTTACAAGGAAAACTATCACGGCTAAGTAGGCTTAACCGGTTACAGAGTTATAGTCGACTAACTAACTCCTACTACGGAACCCTACTGCGCGTGGCCCGACACGCACTTGGCCAGTTTTTTTTTTAAATTACTTAACAGAACATTAAAATCAACTGGGCTATCCAGTCCATTCGAACGAATAACAATAATCATTACATCGAATTCGGAATTAATACAATAATCGTTAGGACACGCCATGAGACTACACTAAGATATTTAATGTCTATTATAATAAAAACAAGCCTTAGTAAGAGACTGAATTTGTTTGTAGATACGCTAACATGCACGGGACTACAGAGTCCCGGACCTTTGACCTTTGGGAGGCGAATATGGGGCTAAATAAAACACGCAGAAGTCCTTAGATGAAATGTTATGGTGTACACATGACCGGCGATTGTCCCTGTATATACTACTAGCTTCTGCCCGCGACTTCGTCCGCGTGGAATAGTAGTGCTCCGCTCCTATTGGTTTTAGCGTGATGAAATATAGCCTATAGCCTTTTTCAATAAATGGGCTATCTAACACTGAAAGAATTTTCAAATCGGACCAGTAGTTCCTGAGATTACTAGCGTACGCAAAAAAAGTAACTTTTCTGGTCGATTTCTTACACCTTGTGTCCGAAAAACCCAAATATCATACGGAACCCTATTTTTTCCAAAATAAAATTTAGCCTATGTTACTCGTGGATAATGTAGCTTTCGAATGGTGAAAGAATTTTTAAAATCGGTCCAGTAGTTTTTGAGCCTATTCATTACAAACAAACAAAGTTTTCCTCTTTATAATATTAGTGTAGATTAAAATTCACCCAGGGAATTGTCACCCTGAAATTTTTACCCAGATAATATCATGCCACCATTCGTGCAGGACTATTGCAAAACATGGGAAGAAACTACTTGGACTAAGAGAGGCTTGTTGGCTTTCACGGTCAAACGACTGAACTAATTTGGATGAAATTTCGGATATGGAGATGAGACCATGAAGACGGTTATAGGCTATACTATTAGGGTTGTACTTTTTATTTGAGTTCGTTAAGTAGTTCCCTATAGATGCTGTAGAAATCCCGGAAAACGGATAGATTAAAAAAAACAATTCTGTACTTTAAAAACTGGTCAAGTGCGCGTCGGCCCACGAGCAATCCGGGTTCCGTAGTAGATTGTTCGTTAATATACTATGTCTGTGAATTTTTCACAAATATTCAGAAGTTCAGGGACAAGGACAATCGAACCGAAGAAGAAAATGCATATTAAAGCTTGATACTTCGCAAAAGGCAAATAAATTGGAAAATGACTTAACTAATGATGTCCCACACAATGGAATAAACGAGAAAAAAAAATAATTTTAATTTTATTTAACCACTTTGTCGGCGTGATCAATATACATATCCATATCAAATTCAGCTTTCTAGTTTTAAGAGCCTCTGAGCTATGCCGCGAACAGACAGCCAGGATATGGCGAAACTATAAAAACTGACATTATTTGCCTAAAAACCCTCTAAAAATCCTAGAACGTAAAGCATTAACTATTCATTGAATCTAATGCACTTTATTGCGTACGTTTAGTATAAAAAATCCCTTATAAAAGTAGCTAGCTGGGCAATATTTACGCCCCGCCGAAACTCACGGTAGCCAGCCATCAAGGAAAGTAATGACTTTCGAAATTGCCTATTTTACGAAGTGAAATAGCCCGCACGAGTGGCGATACTTGAGTGTATGTCCGGCTTAGCATAGATGAACTTCTTGTTGTCTGACTAATATTTTTAATACTTAGGGGCTGTTTTTTGAGTTCCGTAATCGACAAGACACCCTTATAGTTTCGCTTTGACATTATGTACCAACGTGGTACTAAATGATAAGACGAAGAGGCCCAAAAATTTCTGATAATTTATTAACTCCATTCCTTGATAGTATTGAGCATAGATACAATCATAATAAAAAAATAATACATGCGTTAGACCATTATAATCTTAGACCATTATAATCTAGATAAAAATAAATAATATTATCTAAGTCATCAATTTGACAGGACAATTAGGCACTGGTAGTGGTAAGATAAGTGGTTTGAGTGACTAATAAAGTTTTTCTCAATTCCATCAAAACTTTCATTATTGCTTCATCATCGTAGTCAACGCACAAAAATATTATAAAAAATGTCTGCGCTGAAGTTGCTAACCAATCTAGTGTTTTTCGAAAATCTCTTAGGCATATACAGGAATTACGATACCCAGAAGACTATTAGAAAATGCCTTATTATCATCCAAATACTCATCCAGACCTTCTTGTATACTATAATAGTTTCTATTGAACTTTTTTATTTGTTCGAATATGGTTTCACTGATCAATCGAGTATTGTATTTGGTGGTTTTTCTATAGCTTCGTACATAAACTCTTTGTCATCCATCGTGACCGGCATCTATTACAGCCGTGCATTCATATTATTTATTACAAGCATCACTTGTATCTCCGAGTGGTTTAAATATGACAAGAAATTAATTACCACTGAAAAAAGATTGTACTGGTTGAGTTTCGTTTTTATTATAATCACTATTTTCACGTTTGTGATAAGGTTACAGGAGGTTCTAAAGAAATTTAAACACTTGAATCTATTAATTTTGATTCCTATTATAGTGACGCAAACATTAACAAGAATAACCCTAATCTATCTACCTTTTTTGTTGTTCATTTTAATTATGGTTATCGTTAATTATATTAAATGCTTGAATTCATTGATATCAGGTGTTCAGAAGAATATGAGTAGTTCAGATTTGGTTGAGGCTTGTGATATTACTAAGGCACAAATTGAAGGATGGGTGAAACTATATCAGAATTTAGCATACTGCTGTGAGAATGTATCAATATGCTTTGGACGACAGGTACTTTGATGTCTGCACTATCCATCTTGCTGTACAGCATTCTGTGGGTTGAGGTGCTTAGGATAGATACACACACCGATATCGTGTGCGCCTGCACATCCAGCTTGCTAGACGTAACCGAACAAACTAAGCGAGTGTACTTTTTTCATTTATAATATTTCATATCCTATCTTACCTTATATTATAAATGGGAAAACGATTTTTTTTATTTGATTTTTTTACGATTTCACGGAAAAACCGGACGCTCGATAGTGTGTACTATGTATGCAACGTCCAGCAACCCGACGTACACTGTACAGCAAGATAGACTGTGTGTAAGTCACTTATACTTAGTTATTTCTAGTCATATTATCAAACATTAATTTGTGTTTCAGTTTACGCTTTCGCTGATATTGTCAATATCAAACTACATTTTGTTGTTGTACCAAATATGTTACATGAATGCATATTATGTAAGTATATTACTACTGTTTTTTAGTATTTAACTATATATTATTTTTTAACTTATTGTTTTATATTGTTTATGTTAAACTTTTTTACTTGTAAAGTTAAAAGATAAATAAATCTACTAAGTCTAAATCTACATTATTTTATCATATACTTTATAGTTTTTTAATATATAATTATTCAGTTCTAGCGTTCTGTAGTCAACAAGGAACCCTTGTAGTTTCACCATGTACGTCTAGATGGATATTTGAAAAAAAAACCGCCAGTAATATATTAGGTATATACTTATCTGAATTAAAAGGCTAATCACGGCTTAGTAGAGACGACCCACTAAAATAGACTACAGAACCCGCGTGCGCATGGCTCGACACGTACTTGGCCGTATTATTTTAAGTTTTACATCAAATATTCGAATGTTTCCAGATTCCGCACGAGTTTGAGTCACAGAAAATCATTTTAATTATATTAATTTACGTACTGTTGCCGATGTTGCCAATATCTGCTGGACAGTTGATATGTAACCAGAAATCGAAGTGTCATCAAGTGTTGGCTCGCCTTTATAATACCATGTTAATTTGTAAGATAAATCTTTGTTTTAATAAAATAAATTAAAGATTAGAAGATCTGAAATGTCATCATCATTAGCCTGTATATTGTCCCACTGTTGGGTAAAGGCATCATCATCATGTCATCTCATACAGAGAAGGTATGAGCATTGTTCACCACGCTTGCTCAAGGCGGATTGGCAATTTCAGACTTTTTATTTTTAAGTCCTGGTTACTCATGATTTTTTTCAACGTTAGTCAGTGACTTCTTAGATAGAAAGTACCTGCTACTTTTAGAAAACACATTGGTTCTTGCCAGGTTTCGAAACCGCATTCTCGTACACGAGAAGCAGCCTTAACTACTAGGCCACCACCACTTTTGAAGGTCCAA
Organism: Pyrrhia umbra; assembly: GCA_963891755.1. Taxonomy (NCBI): domain Eukaryota; kingdom Metazoa; phylum Arthropoda; class Insecta; order Lepidoptera; family Noctuidae; genus Pyrrhia; species Pyrrhia umbra. The sequence goes on along the minus strand of OY982923.1, from coordinate 3,612,677 downwards.
AATCAAAAACCCAATCGATATAGACAAACTGTATGCGGATCGATTTCATTATAGCGACAAATATATCCTTACCTAGGAGGGTAGGGGAACCTCATGGAACTATTTCTTATTGAGGTGTAGGTACCTACGAATTTGTGAGAAAGATTTATCTAGAGTTTTACTACTTATAGTTTAATTATTCAATATTTTGTTTTGTATTGATAGCATAAGCTAATATAATCTAAGCTAGCATAATCTAAGTATATCTTAGACGGCACTGACTAACGGTGAAGGTAAACATCGTGAGTAAACCTGGACTTAAAAAGTCTGAAATTAATGCTCATGCAATCTCTACATTAGAAGAGGCGTCTGCCCAGCATTGGGACAATATATAGGCTGATGATGATGATAGATAGCATTATGTGGACAAATAATATTTATTTTCAGATTCAGGTGAAGCTGAAGCGAAATTGGTGAAGGACTTTATACGTCTGATGAAGAAGTATCCATTAGAAATCAAATTGATGAACAAGTTTCAAGCTGGAATGTATACAGTGCCAGCTATACTCTCTCTGGCTGTAAATTATACCATTGTTATGTTGCAATTTAACCATATAATTTGAAGAAAAGAAAAATAAATTATAAATCATAATTTTTTGATAAATAATATAACTAAAGCCGCTTGCACCAAAGACATTATTTATGCTTTATACTTTAACGACTGCTACAAAACTTACATAAACTATTATTTTATATACTCTTAAGAGTGTTTATGTCATCGAAATTCATATGCAGATATAATAATTAAGTAAACCTATATGATAAATCATTAAAAGAAAATTATGAAATAATAGCATGTTTACTGTGAGTTTTATCGTCAATTTTGACTGAAATTAAATAATAGCTCATCCGTATCACGTATAAAGTAACCTCATATTTTTTGGAGCAACTGGGCGTTACTGTTTTGTAGAAAAATAAATATAGTGTTGCGAATTGGGATATCCAAAAATTTGGATAAAACATAAGTTAGAAATTAAAAAGGGGTTCCACAGGGCAGCATTCTAGGCCCATTGCTATTGATAATAATATAATGATGACGATTGATAAGTTTTCAATTGAATTTCTTTAAAACGAGGACAAAGTTATAGAATTGTAGTACTATAGAATCATAGATGAAGTAGCTGCCATATTTATTTATGCTATCCATGTTTATTTTATTTTATCGTATCGTCAAAATGATAGACAGCCAATTACTGGAGTACCGTTGAAAAATTAAACACACTAGTTCGATACATCACATTCAATACAACTTTTTTTAAAGAGTAGTCGTTGACACATACATCATCTTTATCGAACAAAATGTCTCCAAAAAAGTGGTTGACATATTGGCTTTTTGTGGAAAATCTTTTAGGAATATACAGGAATTTCGATAGCCTAAAGAAGATAAAGAAACTGTTTATTATTTTTCTGTTAATTATCCAGAATTTGTTCCACACTATTATTCTGATTTTTGCAATGCATTTGTTCTTGGAAAGGGATGAGTATAGTCATAGAGATATAAGTTTTGCCGTCTTTACTATTGCAGCTCATGTTTTTTCGGCAATATTTATCGTCACCGGCTTATACTACCGTCGCGCTTTCAAATCATATTGTGATTACATCGATCGTTTCTGTGAGCGTTTTAAAGATGATAAGGCAATTACAAATAGTTTGAAGAAATTCCACTGGTTCAGTGTATCGTTTCTTTTGTTTTATTTTATTTGTTTTCTCATACGAGCTAAGCAGGTTGTATTATCAATTTTATCTAACCATGAATTATTAATGGTTCCCTCAGCGGTATCCCAAGTCATTTTGAGACTAATATTGGTTTTTGAGCATTTCTTTTTTTTATTTGTGACTATGACAGTAGTATTTTTTTTCAAAATATTGACTTCATTGGTATCAGGCGCAGGAGAGTGTGGGGAGCGATGTTGTCTCAGATGAGGAATGTGGTATCACAATGGAACAAATACAAGGATGGATGGACATTCATCGAGAATTAGCAGAATGCTTTGAAAATATGATTTTATTTATCGGACCTCTGGTATTTATATTTCCGTCGCTTACAATTAATTTGATATTAATATTATTTTACAAATATTGTTAGGTTTGAAAAATAGTTATAGAATTCGCTAAAATAAATTACTAAATATTACGTATCCCATCTCCACGCCTCAAACTGGGGGGTTAGACAAGTGGCAAAAACGCTATAGAAACGCTATATATTCTACGCGAATAGAAAACAAAATGTATGGGAATGACATATAGCTAGTCGTAAACGAATGTCATTCCCATACATTTTGTTTTCTATTCTATAGCGTTTCTATAGCGTTTTTGCCACTTGTCTAGCCCCCCTGATGTTAGCATAGTTGACGGGGTCCCTTAGGCCAGTGTCTGCCGGGCCTGCGGTATTGTTTGAAAGGGGTATCGCAGACATGGAACGCAAAGGGCCAATGATGGGTCAGTGATGGGTTTAAGTCAGTACGTTTGACACTTGCTCCTGCAGTGGGAGGAGTTATTTGATGATTTCTCATCCCTAGAAAAAGAGTAGTAAGAATCTAAATAAAAAATATTTTTATCCTTATTTTTGTTTTAGGTTTTATTGCCGTTCATTTGGTCACTAATACACTACATTGTTTTGTCGTACCATGCTTGTTGCATGTTTATTCTAAACGTAAGTTAATTATTAATGTGTTTACCACTCCCTATTATTCCACCACAGCGGCAGCACCTCATTGTTGCCGCTGTGGTGAAGCTGTCAACAGCCTTGGACATTTACGGTGGTGCGGGTTGCATAGCGCGGCATGCAAATATCAAAGGCGTTATCCATTGTGCACTTGTTGTCATCAGAGTTCTAGCCGTAGAACCAAAGCATTTAGCACGTGGCAATGGTAAGAGACCATATTACGGCATGTTACTGTTTCCTTAGAAGATGGGTAGACCTTCGCGTCCCACACGCGACCTTTGTCGATAGGTACTCTTGCGCCATCCCATCATTGCTAGCTCGGCGTGCTGAGCTGTGTTATCGCGGAGAACCTTAAGCAGCGGAAACTACGAATATTTTCCAGCCATTTGGGCTACAAATTCTCGGGTCGTGGAGTCCAATTGCTCATCTATTGTATATTATTCTTAGAAATATCCAGGCGGCTGATTGACCCTTTCAACCTGATTAATCCAAAGACTGGTTATTACTTTGTAAAATGGTTAAGCGTTGCATGCTGCCTGCATTTTGGGTACGCTGCCAGTTATCAGCTGTCAGATGAGAAATTTTTGACGCCCTATTTTAAAAATGCGGGCGTTTTTATAAATTACAGACGGGGGAGAATGGTGAGATCAAGAAGATGTTACTTTTTATATTAGGACACGCATCAATGTTGCTGTTGCCGATCCTTGCTGGACAGTTGTTGCATGATCAAGGGGTGAAGTTTTTTTTTTTTTTTTTTTTTTTTTTTTTTTTTTTTTTTTTTTTTTTTTAAACGTTGCCCCACACTAGGAATTACTCCTGTGTCGTGGGTGCGTTTACAAACATACATTACACATGCACAAACACCCAGACCCGGAACAATTTTAGTTGTCCCGTGCGGGAATCGAACCCGCGACACGCCGCGCAGCAGCCAATTGCTCAGCCACTGCGCCAAACGTGCCGTCAGTATGTATTAATACTTGGTAATATTTAGAAATCTTAGAACATTTTGTTTATAGAAAAAAAAACTGTTTCATTTTTTTCTTATGCTATGAATTACCTGAATTAAAATTATTCTATGTTTTGTTTCAACTTGCAGTCAATATCCATACCAAATTTCACCTGAATTTTAAGCAGTTAAACTGTGAAAAGGAAAATCATAGAATGCGTAATAAACGAAAACATAGGACATTGTCTACAGAATAATTTTTTTTCTAGATTCAGATGAAGCTAAAGCAAAATTGATAAAGGACTTTATCCGTCTGATAAAGAAGAAACCACTCGAGATCAAGCTATTGTCCAAACTGCCAGTTAGGCTGTACATGCTGCCGATTTTGCTTACTTTGGCTGTCAACTACATCATTATTATGCTGCAGTTTAGTCATGTTATTTGATTTTATATTTAATGTAACATCAATCAATTATAACATTGTGTCCTGATGTATGTATTTATTAAATATTAAATATTTTTTCAAAGAAATAAAACAAGATGGTGACATTGTGAGTCTGTTCTGCTTACTGGGTTATGAATCTTTTATTTTCCCGCTGATTTTACTGTTTATTAGACGAAATAATAAGTGTCACTGCAGCTGATTATTTAAAAACTGTTGAAGTGGGGACAGTATCGACATTTATGTCTTAATCTAGGGAGAATTAGTTGTAATTTTTAGGTCGAAATAGGTAAACCTTTGTATAAAATAGAAAAATACATGTTGGGTCCAAGATGGTTTAATATGAAGTTAGATGCGTGTCAAAGTACAGAAAAGTTAAAATATAAAAAGGGTGGTATTTAATACGTTAACTATAAATCCCCTTTTTTCAATCAAAATATTCGATATTACCACCAAAAATACTTAATTGCACACTAAATTTGCTCACCAAATAAATCAATTATACTATACTGTTAGATCTTTAAAGCTTAACTGTTTGACTGAATGATTATCAGTCATATTTATCTAATAAAAAGTTCACTGGTCGAGGGTGGGCTTGATCGACGGAGCCCCGCTACGCGGGGCTCCTACTTCTAGGTGGTTTATAAAAAAATAACCACGAAGGGGATGGCGCGGTTTTGTGAGCGAGCGAAGCGAGCGAATAGACCCCGCCTAACCTAACCTGTCCGAGTCGGAGTGCCCTAAAGTCCAGATTGCAATAATTTGTGTGCAAATCAGTATTTTTGTGTGCAAATCAGTATTTTTGTTTTACGGTGAGTAATATTGTTTGTAAAATTAGATAAAAAAGCCATCAGATTTTGATGAATTTTAAACATTTTTTAGTACAACATGTTTAGGTAATCAAGTAGTTATTTTGTAGTACAGTCATTTATTTGATATGCAGTAGGTTATTAGTGGAGAAATTTGTTTGCTTAAATTTCTATATAGAGGTGCATTTAAAAATTCCCCATATAAAAATAGGACAAATAGGTATTTTAGATTAGCCAGCAACAACATAATTGCATGGAGAAAAGGTCTTATTACATTTGAAGATGGTTATTTTTAAAAGAAAATTGGGGAATTTATTTAGTCAAAAACTTAATTTATGATTAAGATAATATTATGTTAGTATGTCATTTATCATTTCAGTAATTTCCGTGGTACTTTCAACATTACGGCTATATTGATCGAAGAGATAATGTCAATGAACATCTATACATAATGATGTCTTGTCATCAGAACGATAACCAGGAAATGTTCTGCTTGTTAGATACAAGTAGTAGTATAGTAACAATATAAGCTCTCATCCATAAAAATCATTGTTTCATCGTACTTAGAGACACCATGTCTGTAATAAAGTTGGTGAAATATTTGCTAGTTGTACTGAATCTCTTAGGCATACACAAGAATTACGGCCACCAGAAAGATATGAAAAAATATTTTATTATTTTTCAAATGTCCTTCATGGTTATGTTCCACACTACAACCATTATTGCTGAAATAATGTTTAATGTCGGAAGACATGACTTTAAGAAAATACAATTATATCTGACCTTTTCCGCATCTCGCTATACTAACTTTATGTTATTCGTCGTAAGCAGTATTTGTTATAGCCCCGCTTTCGAATCGTGCTTTGAAACAATCAACCGTGTCCACGAATGGTTTAAAAATGATAAAAAAATCATGTTACCATTGACAAAATTTTACTGGTTCAGCTTATGTTTGTTTTTATTTTCTGTCTTTTTTGAACTCTTTAGATCAATGGAGGTGCTTTTTAGACTCTCATTTAATGAATCGTTAATTATGAATTCTGTTCTAATTTCCCAAACATTTTTAAAACTTACTATAAAGTTTGAGTACTTCGTGTTTTTAATTTTTATTATTATAATAGTTAATTTATTAAAATGCTTGAATTCTCTGGTATTTGCGGCGCAAGATAGTGTAGGGAATCATAGTTTGGATGAGGAATTTGTTGTAACAAGAGAGCGGATTCAGGATTGGGTAAAACTGTACACGGATTTAGCCAACTGCTGTAAGCAAGTAACGATATGTTTTGGACAACAGGTACATGTGGAAATTATAAAAAAAAAATGCTTATTACATTGCAAATATTTTAGTTGTGTAGTTGACATGACAACATTAATCCTTTTTATGAGCTGCCAAAACGCGTTTGTTGATTAGACACTAGCTTTACGCCAGCGGCTTACCCGCGTGGGCTAAACGAATTAAAATTAAAATTGGCAGTTACATACAAACTTTGCCCCCTTAGGTATAGAGTTTCGGAAAATCCTTACTTATCTGATACCTATGTGTTTACGCACAAGATTGGAATTTCTTTAAGAAAAACTCATAAGTTACTTGAACTTGTATAATTTGAACAAATTTTGAATTTACTTTTTCGGAGACGAAATGAATGTTGCAAGATTTTTTAACCAACTTCAAACACCCTCATAATTATTAATAAAAAAAAAAATATCTATGGAGACGCAAAACTCGCAGGTGATGCTCTCAAAATAAGCGCAGGCGCGTACATAGACTCCCCCCGTTGAAGGGCGTAGATCTTCAACATTGAACATCTTCACATGTAGGCAGGGGACACAAGCGAACCAGAGATCGACGCAAGCAGCCTTTGGTTGTATTGACATCTGCGACTCGAGATATGCCATCTGGTCCAGGGTAAAGTCTGGCGACACGTCCGAGGCACCAATTTAGTGGTGGTGTATTCTCTTCTTGTAAAAGGACAAGATCGCCGATATTTAGTTTTTTAGCATCGGTCTTCCATTTGGTGCGTTGATTCAGTTCAGAGACGTATTCCTTTTGCCAGCGCCTCCAAAAGTTTTGCCTTATTTGCTCGAGGCGAGCGTACCGGTTACAATGGGTGTTGCAATCTTCTTGAATTATTGGAGTTGGCAGCGCATTGAGTGGCCTGCCAATCAAAAAGTGCCCTGGGGATAAGGATAGGAAATCGTCAGGGGATGAAGACATTGGACACAAGGGGCGACTATTCAACACTGCCTCAACCTGTGCGAATAAGGTACCAATTTCCTCGAAGGTAAGATGGGAATTTCCCATGACTCTTTTGATGTGATATTTAGCAGCCTTTATTCCAGCCTCCCAGATTCCGCCGAAGTGAGGGCTGTAAGCAGGTATAAATGAAAATTTTATTCCTTCCCCTGCTGCAAACTGAGAAAGAGATTCGCTATTTAGTTTTAGAAAATTGCTAATTTCTTTAGCAGCGGCAACGAAATTTCGTCCGTTGTCAGAGCAAACCTCCGCTGGTCTGCCATGGCGGGCAACAAATCGACGAAAAGTCATAATAAAAGCTTCTTTAGTTAAGTCACTGACGGGTTCTAAATGAACGCATTTAAAACGTAGACAAATATTTATTTGTCTACGTTTTTTACGTTTAAGTGCTACTTATGTCTATTTAGACATAAGTAGCACTTAATTAATCTAGCACCCCGACCCTTGCGATTCAATATAAAGAAAGGACCGGCGTAGTCAATTCCAACAGATTTGAAAGGAAAGTCAACAGAAACACGATTTGTTGGTAAGCTGCCCATTTTTGGATATATGGTTTGCCCACGAACACGCACGCAAACAACACATTGCCTTACAACGCTTCTAGCTAGCTTTCTTCCGTTTATAGGCCATACGATTTCTCTGACCGCTGATAGCAATAATTGTGGACCAGCATGTAAGTTTCGTAAGTGCTCGTGTATAAAATAAAGTTTTGTTACATAATGTGAAGAATCCAATAATATTGGATGTTTTTTATTAAATGAATAATTAGAATTGTGTAATCTCCCCCCAACTCTTATAAGATTAGTTGTGGGCTCAAAGAAAGGAGACAAGCACAATAATTTGGATTTAGGCAACAATGATAATTTTGACTGAATTCTTTTATATTCAAGAGGAAAAGATTGTTTTTGTGATACTCGACAAATAAAAATAAAGGAATTATTTAATTCATGGACTGCTAAAGGGCCAGATAATCGATTAAGCTTATTTAATGGTTTTGAATTGTGTAAAAAGCGTAAAACATATGCAAATGTTCTTTGTAATTTAGAAAAACTTGAAAACACTTTAAAATCAAATGTAGATTCGGGTAAATTAATAAACTGACATTTTATTTCAGGTAAATCAATAGGTTCATTTTTATTCAGCTTAGGCCATTTTGATTCATCATTGTTTAAAAAAGACGGGCCTTGCCACCACAACAAATTGTCGCGAAGGTGAAGTGCGTTTGCACCTCGAGAAATTAAATCAGCGGGATTAGCGTCAGTGGGAACATGACGCCAATCCTTACGATTAGTAAGATCTAAAATTTCAGCTATTCTATTTGCTACAAATGTTTTTAGTTTACTGGGGTCATTATTTATCCAGCATAGTACAATATTCGAATCGCACCAATGCGTAATTTTTGTAGGTACAAGTCTTAAGGACTCGATAACTGATTGACATAAATTAGCTGATAACAAAGCCGCACAAAGTTCAAGGCGAGGTATGGTGGTGGGCTTTATAGGAGCTACCTTTGATTTGGAACACAATAATCTCACTGTCACTTCATCGTTTTCATTCAGCGTTCGCAGGTAGATGCAAGCTCCGTAGGCAACTTGTGAGGCGTCGCTGAATGAATGTAGTTCTATGTGCTTTGGTGAGTCACTGATTACTCTACGTGGAATATGAAGATCTGCAAGTAATGGTAAGTTATTTGAAATTTCATTCCAATTTTCTTTTATGTTTTCAGGTACAGGTTGATCCCAATCAATTCCCTTGATCCACAACTTTTGAATCAATATTTTAGATTGAATTATGCATGGACTTAATAAACCAAGTGGGTCAAAAATACGAAGTGATTGCGACATTATAAATCGTTTTGTAATTGTTGTATTATTAATATAATTATTTTTTACAGGAAAATGGAACGTGTCTTCACTTGGATCCCACCCTAAACCAAGAGTACTAGAGGATTCACTCAAGGTAAGTTTTTCTTTTGTATTAATTTCTATATTATGGAATAACGTAGGTAAATTAGTTTTGTATTTTCGTAGGGGAAAACAAGCTGCATTTAGAGTAGTAGAAAGTTTCTTTTGCATGTATATTAATTGATCTTCATTGTCTGACCCGGTTATGACGTCATCAACGAAGAAATCATTTTGTATTATGGTTTTAATTAATTCGTCATCACACTCCTCTCCTACCTGCCACAGACATTTAGTACTAAGATAACTGGCACTTGCTGTACCGTAAGTGACAGTTTCTAATCGCAACGTTTTGATGGGCTGCGACTCATCTTCTCTCCATAATATTAACTGAAGATCACAATCACTAGGATCCATAGCAATTTGTCTATACATTTTGGCTATGTCTCCAGTTAAAATGTACTTATATTGACGCGCTCTAATTAGAATGGAGAAAAGAGAATTTTGCAGATTAGGCCCAACCATTAAGATGTCATTTAGAGAGTAGCCAGAAGTTGTAGGAGTGGAGCCGTCGAAAACTACTCGAATCTTTGTGGACTCACTGTCCGCTTTGAATACAGCATGATGACATAGAAAGTATGAAGGATTTGGTAATGCAACAGGAGACTCTGAAAGATGCCCTAGGTTTGCATATTCACGTATGAATTCTACGTAATGTGACTTTAGTGTCGGATTTTTTCTAAATCGTTTTTCGAGATTTTTGAAACGTTTTTTAGCTTGCTCATAAGAATCACCGAGGCAGTCTGGTGAGGCCTTTAGTGGTAACTTCACTCTGAATCTGCCATTACTCAAACGAGTGGTAGTTTGAAGAAAGTGTTTTTCACACGCTATTTCGTCAGGACTGAGAATCTTTCTTTGAGGAAGACTCTCAAGTTCCCAGAATTTAGTGAGCATTTCATCCAAATTGTTGTTAGGAACAATTGCATGATTGCATTGAATATTTTGATTGTAATTTTGTGCATTAATAGGGCCGGCTATAAGCCAACCTAATTTTGAGTTTTGTAATTTAGGATTATTTGGGCCTAGGGAACGTTGTCCGCTAGTTAGTATATCCCAGAAGATATCTGCACCAATGAGTATTTCAATGGCAGCAGGTTCATTGAATTTAGGATCTGCTAATATAATATCCTTTGGTATTTTCAGATGATTTATATCGACGGAAACCTTTGGAATATCTCCGGTAAGTTGGTTGAGAATATAACAAGATAACTTAACTTGGTAAGTACTATGAATTGATTTTAGGTGAGTAACACAACTTTCTAATATTGTATCACATTGATTATTTCCTATTCCAATAACATTTAATGCATTTAACTGATTACACACTAAACCTAATTTTTGTTGCAGAGATTTTGTGATGAAAGTGGATTGGCTGCCACTGTCTAACAGCGCGCGAACCCTTTCAATTTTATTATTTAAAGGATTGTGGACTTCTATAATAGACGTGGACAAAAATACATGACCCTTACCTTGTTGAGAGAAAGCCACTACAGTCTCCTCATTATTATTGTTTATTTTGTTACAGTTAGCTGATACGCCAGGATCGTGGAGAAGAGTATTATGCTTTTGATTGCAATGCCGACAAGAACCCATGCAGCACTCAGATGTAGGGTGACCTTGGCGGAGACAATTTGTACATAATTTATATTGGGATATACATGACATTTTCTCTTGAAGGGATTTTGATTTAAAAGTTGGACAATCATAAATCCTATGATTTCCATTGCATACTACACACAGATAAATCATTGAGGAATTATTACGAGCTTGTGAAGTAGATGCAAAGACATTAGTATTTTGGTTACGGCTTGATTTGTTATAAGAGGATTTATTGTTATTTGATTGAGATTGAATAGACGAGACACGTGAGTTTTGTTGTGATTTAGAATTATTATTATTATTGTTTATAGATTTATTCTGATTTAATGATTCTAGTACATTAGCGCGATCAATTAAAAATTTATTAAATTGCTCTAAAGTGGGCACATCACTTACGCAATCTATCGTGTTTCGATATTCTTCCCATTTTAGTATGGTACGACTATCTAATTTAAGCGATAAAATAAATATTAACAACATGTCCCAATGATCGGTAGGTAGACCTAAACTCTTTAAGGCTCTTAAATTTTTAGTGACATTATCAACTAAATACCGAAGAGACTTGTCTGATTCCCGCGTGAGTGGTTGAATATTAATTAACGAGTCTAGGTGATGATTCATAAGAATTCTTTTGTTATCGTATCGCTCGCAAACCTGTTTCCAAGCCTCCTGATAATTAGCCGAAGATACTTCGAGATTTGCTATAACACGCGCAGCGTCACCATCCAGATAAGAGACCAAATAATGAAACTTATGTATATCTTGAATGCGCTCATTATTATGAATTAAACTAAGAAATGTGTCCCGAAATTCGAGCCAGCGGAAGTGTGACCCATCGAACTTAGAAATTTGTATTCGAGGTAATCGAAAACCAACGTTTTGATGATCCGAGTCCGCATTTACAAGGATAGATTGACGGCGCTTACCATCATCATCACTATCATATTGTTGTAGTACTGTCTTAGCTATGGCTATATTTTGAACTATGTCCTGTTCAATGCGTTCTCGCTCATCAAGTTCTACTTGAATATTGGAAGAATTTAGAACTTCAATCTCTGTCTGCAGGTCATCAAACCTTGTCGATAATCCTTGAAACTTAGTTAATCTTAAACTCAATTCCGCAATTTCTATATTTGATAAGTCAGATAATTTACTAATTTTATCTAAATAATTTTTAAATTTTGTAATTTGTCCTTTAATTGAACTACGTTTTGCAAGTAATTCCCTTAAAGACACCTTGGCAGAATATTTATCGCCACCTTCATGCGTCATTTTGAAATATAAATATAATAATCAGCGTTTTACTTGATTATTATACTGCAAACTAATGGAATTGAATTTATCGACAAAATTTAAACGGATACGGAAAAAGAATAAAACAGTGATATTCTCACGCTCCTCCCTCGGTGGAACCCCTGGGAACCTGGACTCGGATGACTACAGTGCCTCACTCAGCAAACGGGTAATGATGTCTGCATGCTCAGTCAAGCGAATTGGCCCTCAGGATAACGCCTGAAAATTTCGGCAAATCGTCTTAAATATAAGGAAACTTAAGAATATGTCGAAGCAGGAAAATGACAATTATGACTTTGATTTATTTTCTAATGTGTTTTGTACATTATTTTGCAAATGAATTTAATAAGAACATGACGTTAATTGGGAAAGATAATTTCTATATAATTTATAGTGAACGATCAACTATGTAGTTACTCTAATAATCGTTTGGCATGGATATTTATAGCACAAGTAAGGCAATAATTGAAATAGATATATTTTAGAACGGGTGATGTATGGAATTTGGTGGTTGGTTGCTATTTGGTAGTCAGAACGGAACAAAGGAAGGCACTTAACTTCGTGATAACGATGACTCGATGAACCTCCGGTACGATCTTTAGTGATTCGTTGGTACGGAAGACCAGCCTGCCTGTTGTTATCGTAATATCCTCCAAGTTTCCTTCTTCTTAAATAGCCGAGTATGACGCAATACGTGCACCAAGTTATTCGTATTGAATTTTTGCAATAATCGTCCTGTCACGGTCGCCAATTTTCTTGTTTACGCACAAGATTGGAATTTCTTTAAGAAAAACTCATAAATTACTTGAACTTGTATAATTTGAACAAATTTTGAATTTACTTTTTCGGAGACGAAATGAATGTTGCAAGATTTTTTAACCAACTTCAAACACCCTCATAATTATTAATAAAAAAAAAAATATCTATGGAGACGCAAAACTCGCAGGTGATGATTGCTCTCAAAATAAGCGCAGGCGCGTACACTATGTCATACAAAGAACTCGATCATCCTAAAAGTTTTAGGTCTCAACGATCAGCGCTTTAGGCTGTGCGTTGATCCGTCAGTCATTCAGAACAAAGCATTTTATATGTTTAGATTGCATGGAAATTGAAAACGGTAACGTCATTGATGACAAACTAACGAAAAATGTAAAGATAATTGTAGTTGCTTGAAAATGATCGATTTTTTTAGAAAAGTTGTGTCATGTTTTTTTTTTGTAATTGCTGTTAACTATCTAATTGTAAAGCAAGTATTTTCTGTTTTCGTTTGTAAGAAAAAAATATTTTTGTTTCAGTTTTTATTTTCGATAATTTGGTCAACATCTCATTTAATTTTACTGATATACCAAATTATTGATATGATTAACATACAAAACGTAAGTACACTAGAGTTCTACGATATAAATTCACACATTATAAAAAATCTGATGTATACTTGGCAAGTCATTATTTTTAAATATTAATTTAATTAATTAGTTATTTTTAAATATTATTAATTAAATGATTATCGAAAAAAGAAAAACAACATTGACAATGGGACGAAAAAATTTTTTTGCAACGTGAGTCCCTCTTACTCCATATCAAAATAAAATAGGTTATAACATTTATTATTTTATAAATTTTAGAATCAAGACATCAACGACTATCTGAAGATGGTATTTGTATTATTAAGTAACATATTAATATTGGTGATGCCAATAATCGCGGGACAATTAGTGCTTAATCGTGCAGTAGTGTTACATAGAGCGTTGGCTAGACTGCATAACACAATAATTATTGGTAAGCTTTGAAATATAATTAAGTAATCAGAATCAGCATTTCATATACGGGTGCGAACCCTGGCAAATACCAATGTGTATTTTCTAAAGTCATATAGACTTTCTAGGTGTATCTTAGACTAAGACACCACTGACTAACGGTGAAGGAAAATACATGAGGAAACCTGGACTGAAAAAGTCTGTATTCGCTAATCCGCTTTGAGCAAGCGTGGTGATCAATGCTCAGGCCTTCTCTGCATGGGAAGAGGCCTTTACCACATATTGGGATAATAATTTAGATGAAATAAATAAACAATTCATTCCATTATTTTATCAAATTAAACAGTCCTTTTTTGTATTCACTACTACTAAAAATGCGAAAGTAATTATGTCTATCTGTTACAATTTTACGGTTGAAATCCATTTATTTCCATATCATATTTGACCCATTTGGAATGGGAACCTGAAAATGGACATAGTATTTACCTGAGTGCAGAATGTAGTTGAAACTGCGAAAAACAGCTAGTAAAGAAATAAAATTCAAAAACCTTCCATTTTACAGTTTTTGCCGGCTTTTTTGTGATAGCCGTAGATAACATAAATGCGGACAAATTTCTAATAAAACTTAACTATATTAGAGATTTTAAAAAGTAATGCTTTATTTTACTTCTAGGTCCAGGAGAGTCTAAAGCAAAATTGATAAAGGACTTCATACGCCTGTTAAAGAAAAAACCACTGGACATCAAGTTTGGTTCCAAGCTATCTGCTGGAATGTACTTAATGCCTATATTGCTAATGATGATTGTTAATTACCTTATAGTTTTGTTGCAATTCAATCATATCGTTTAATGTAAAATTTGTAGGTAAATGATGTACCGACATCAAATAATTGAAGTGTATTATTTTTCAGTAGTTTTAATATTAAGCTGGTTTCCCACAGCACGTGATTGTGCGTATTATCACGCACGGCTGATGACTCAGGACAGTCATGCACCGCTCACAAGATTTTTCTAACGGTGTAGGTCAGTCTGTGTTGATCTTGACATTTCAAGCATCTTCGCCATTGCATAGAAACAAAGAAACGTATCCCGAACCTTTGAAATTACCAAGTGACTGCAGATCAGACTCATCGCAACGGGCATGTCTGCGTTGCCACGAATGATATTCCGCGTTTGTTTGCACGTTTATCACGTACCTTAGGGTATTAGCCAGCTTTACTTAATAGAGCTAATGCAGGAGATAGTGTTTTCTGAAGTAAGGAAGAATCTCAGTTTGTTCACTCATCCACAGAGCTAAGCGTAGCTTAATCTTTGATCGATCGGTCATTACTTAGCCTCAAGCTTTTTACTAACCTTACGAATATTAAAAATGCAAATCTATTGAGATTAAATTTGGTAGAAATTGAAGCCTGGAGAAGGACACAGTTTTTATTCGATTTTTTTTTGTAGCAGAATAAAAAAAAAACTTTTTCCCGTATAGGAAAATATGCTGTTTAATTCCCGCTACAATGACAGCAACAATGACAGAATTTTTAAGCAAGAAAAGTGAAAAAGTATTTTTGACATTAAGCTAGTGGAATTAAAAATTATCTGCTATTATTGAAATTAATGTAAAGGTTTTTGAATTAATTTCATTACTTTTTGTTGTTCTATCAACTATCTAACTGATTTGATCTGCACTTTATCAGAATGATCGACATTTAATCAACTAAGTGACACGGCACCTATGAATTTAAAATAAAAAATGTTCTGTTGTTTTTGATAAAAACTACTGGTTTAACGTCTTAGTCGGGACACAATATTACAAGCAAACAATGACACCAATAAAGTCGTTAGACTATTTATTATTTATGGGATCTGTGTTCGGTATATACAGGAATTTTTGTAACCAGATAAAAATTAAGAAAATTTTAATCGTTTTCCAAAAACTCGTTCAGATTATTTTCTGTGCTGTAATTGTAACTGCTGAGTTATTTTTGGTAAATAGAAACTACAGCAGAGCGATCGAGCTGATTTATAGTATTTTTACTGGGACAGCTTATATTTCGTATTTGTCATCGGTTATGACTGGCATATATTACAGCCGTGCCTTTGAGTCCTATTTAGAAAGTATAATTTATGTTTACGAGTGTTTTAAAGATGACATGAAATTCCGGAATTCTGTAAAGAAAATCAACAGTTTCTGTCTATTTTTTGTTTTATTGGCTGTTAGTTTTACTATTTACAGAACTTTTGAGGTTCTTGTCCAATACCTGACTTTTAATTTATTTGTTAGGATTTTTATTTGTATATCTCAATTCACGATTAGAATGACCATAGTGTTACAACACGTCTTGTTATTTGTGGTTATTATGATAGTAGTAAGCTTCGTTCGTTGCGTTAATTCGTCGATATCAGCTGTTCAACAGAGAGTTAGCAGACATATTAGTTTGGGTGAGGACTTTCACATCACAAAGGAGCAAATTCATGATTGGGTGGAACTGTATCGAGTGTTGGTAAACTGCTATGACAAAGTGATGCTTTGCTTTGGACGACAGGTGTTTAATCAAATATATGATAGAATTGATCTTGGATGAATGAATCTTCTTCTCTGTTTTCTATTTAAATGTTTCATAATGTTTCAGTTTTTATTTTCACTGGCGACAACAATATTACACTACGTTTTTATGACTTACTACTTATGTTACATTTCTATTTTAAACGTAAGTATGAATAAATTACGCGTGAAGTTATTTAATATAAATTAGTTTTGATTTAACATCTACCAATCTGAAAATTAATTAGTAATGTATCTAGTACGCATATATAAAGAAAAATTTTAATGAAAATTATCTTCGACCATTTATACCTAATATTACTTCCCTACTGGCGACTCCCCACATGCCATTTTTATATGCATCTAAATATTATATTGCATTGTTTCGGTAGACGCCATAGGTTTCCATAGTTCCCCAAATCCGAGTCTACTATCATCTCCTCTACATGTTTTGCAATAGTCCTGCACAAACCGGGGATTGTCCCAGGGTACAATTTTTCTAGTGTATACAGGAATAATCGTATTAATTTCAGATAGAAACTAGTCAAGTTAAGAAAATTATACTTATTGTACTTGGGTACATCATTTCGTTGATGCTGCCAATATTCGCGGGACAGATGGCGCGTAACCGAGCCGAGGATTTGCACCGAAGCTTAGTGCGACTTTACAATACAATTATAATTGGTAAGAATTATCCTCACTAATATTATAAACCCGAAATTAACTCTGTCTTTTACGCTTTCACGGAATAACGACTTAACTAATTTGGATGAAATGGAGATAGCATAGAATCTGAGGAAAGACAAAAGATTTATTGCGGGAAGTACTTAAACGGTGGGGAACGGCTTAATTTTAAATTATAAATGTGTGAATAAGACAGTTATTTATTATATTTTTTTGGGAAAACGGCTGAACCAATTTTGATGTGGTATGGAAATAGCTGGCTAGTGGGGAAAGACATGAATAGTCTGGTTGCGTTTAGTAGTTTTCACCGGACGTGAGACACCATGGAAAACAGCTTGTTTATTTTACAAAACACTACTGCCCTTCGCAGCCCTTGAGGTCCGACTTAACATGTTGTACCCATATTTTGTTTTGTTCGGTACTTAAGATTCCCTTATAACCTTCCTGAAAATGGGGCTATCAAATTTAAAAACAACAGTTCAAATCAGATTGGTATTTCCTAAAAAATCTTTTTATTTTAGGTTCATCAGAAGCTGAAGCAAAATTGATAAAAGACTTTATACGTCTGCTAAAGAAGAAACCACTAGAGATCAAGTTTGATGCCAAGCTTCCAGCTGGGATGTATATGCTGCCAGTTATTCTTTCGTTCTCCGTAAACCATATTATTGTATTGTTGCAGTTTAATCACGTTGTTTAATTTAGTTTTAGTTTGCTCAATATATTATGTCAAACGCATAGTGAATACGAAACGTATACCTTAGAAGTTACGAGTCGTTGCAGATCGGACGCACCGCAACGGACACGTCTGCGCTACTATGGACGATGCCTCGCGTCCGTTCGCAATATCACGCACCTTGGGAAGCCAGCTTAACACAATACAGCAATACCACCTTATTATAGACAAACTCTATTAAAAACATATATTGCATTTTCACTGACTATGTTACTTCCTACGCCATTAGTCTTATAAAAATAGTCTATCGCAATCAAAGCTGTTTACTACAATGTACCTTATTCAGTCCTAGAGATTATCCACCCATCGAATCTTTACTAATATAAATAAAAAAACTAAAAAAACACGCTTTTATTGCTGATCGAACTAAAAAGTAGAAAATATTTTTTAAATAATTCAATTCAGAGTAAAAAGCGTGGGGTGCATTTTCCTATATTTTCATGACTCTCCTCTCATAAATGGTTGCCAATAGAATAGGTGTAATAATTAAAATATCAAGCACCCCACGCTTTTTACTCTGAATTGAATTATTTAAAAAATATTTTCTTCTTTTTAGTTCGATCAGCAATAAAAGCGTGTTTTTTTAGTTTTTTTAAACTATTATTTATTTTCCATTTTTTAGTTCGGTCAGCAATAAAAGCGTGTTTTTTTAGTTTTTTTTTTCGGATTATTGCATTGTCATCGGCCCTTATCACGTGTGCAAAGTTCCAAGTTGATCAGACGTCTAGAAACCAGTGAAAATTAGGTTCAAAGATTCCGTTACATACATACATACATACCTACATACATACATACATACAACCCGAGCTAATATAAAAGCGTGTTAATAAAAGCGTGTTAAAAAAAATATTGTAACTTTGTCTGTCACGGAAAAAGGGCTGGTAAATAGATAAGTAGTTAGGCTTTAACTAGAAAACGGTTGAACCAATTTAGGTGAAATTGTGTCATGGTGGTGGCCTAGTGGTTAAAACACCTGCCTCTCGTGTACGAGTGTGCAGGTTCGAAACCTGGCAAGTACCAATGTGACTTTTCTAAAGTAATATGTACTTTCTAAGTATATCTTAGACGTCACTGACTAACGGTGAAGGAAAACATCGTGAGGAAACCTGGACTTAAAAAGTCTGAAATCGCCAATCCGCCTTGAGCAAGCGTGGTGATTAATGCTCATGCCTTCTCTGTATGAGAAGAGGCCTGTGCCCAGCAGTGGGACATTATATAGGCTGCTGATGTGTCATGGTGATACCTCTCAAACTCTCGGAAAGTACCACGGACATGTATCTAAATAGATGACGCAAGTGTGTCTCTTTCGCATGCGATAGTTGAGTGCAGTGCACCTAAATCGACACCGTCTGAATTAGTCCACGCTCTATCGTATTGGCACCCAGACGTCAACCAATAGCTAGAAAAATGCTTAATCGTGCCGTATTGAGCTGAGAAAAGTACTAAAAATGATAGCTAGTAGAAAATCACTAAACACTGCGTTGTCTATTTAGAATATATTTATTTAATATCTGTGGGAAGAACATTATGGTAGATCTTGTCTGTATGCATGTAGTGGTTTCCTAAGGACGCAGGCGAAACCTCGGGAAATACCTTGTTTTATATAAAAGTAATTTTATAAATTACTTTGTTAGTGGATTTCTGCTTTTATTAAAATTAATTTGAAAGTTATTGATGGAATATGATAATTTCTTTAAAACCTGATTGATTTAGTTTATAATAATGAAATTGTAATTGATTTAATGTTAGATTATAATGGATTACTTTTGTAGTATTACATTTAATACACAAGTAGTACGCTATCATTTAAATTAGCATTTAATTAATTGTCTCTTTATCAAGATGATCGACGCTTAATCAACTAAGTGGCACGGTCCTATGAATTTAAAAGAATAGAATGTTCTGTTGTTTTCGATAAAACTAGCACTTCAACGTCTTTGTCGGGAATACTACAGGCACATAATGATACCAATAAAATCGTTAGACTATTTATTATTAGTGGCAAATGTTTTCGGTGTTTATAGGAATTTTTGTAACCAGACAAAAATTAAGAAATATTTAATCGTTTTCCAAATACTCGTTGAGATTATATTATGTGCTGTGATTGTAATTGCTGAATTCTTTATGCTGTTAAGAGATGACAGCAGTGAGCTAGAGTTGATTTATGGTATTTTCACTGGGATAGCTTATATTAACTTTTTGTCTTCAGTTTTGACTGGCATCTATTACAGCTGTGCCTTCGAATCATATTTAGAAAGCATCATTCGTGTTTACGAGTGCTTTAAAGAAGACATGACATTCCGGAATTATCTAAAGAAATTCAACTATTTCTGCTTATTTTGTGTTTTAGTAACTTTTGTTGTTGTTATTTATAGAACTGTGGAGCTACTTATCCGATACTTGATTGTAAATTTATTTGTGATGGTTTTTATTTGTGTGTCTCAATTTCTGATTAGAACGACTATAGTGTTGCAACACTTCTTGTTATTTGTGGTTACTATGATAGTAGTGAGTTTGGTTCAATGCGTTAATTCGACGATATCAGCTACTCAACAGAGGGTTAGCAGACAGATTAGTTTAGGTGAGGACTTTCACATCACGAAGGAGCAAATTCAAGAATGGGTGGAACTATATCGTGTGTTGATAAACTGCTGTGACAAAGTGATGCTCTGCTTTGGACGACAGGTGTTAAATCAAATTTTCATGTTTTAATGTCCCATTTTTTCGTTTGGCACAAGACTGGTAAAAATTCGCTGAGCTGAAGGCTAACCTCAAATTGTGGCTCTCTAGTAGAAGTTTTCATACTAGGATGGTACGAAGGCAAAAAGTTAAGTTTCGCTTGGCTAGGTTGGTCCGTGGATCTGTCTTACCGAGAGTCCTTAATACCTCGGTAAGTAGATTAAGCTGTCAGTCCCGGCGGCGATTTGTAGATCTTTGATAGTCACTGATTAGTCAGGATACAGAAGGTCTTACCAAGGGGTATCGTGTTACCCGGTAACTGGTTTGTACACTCAGCCGCATCCAGTTAGACTGGAAACTGATCCCAACTTGGGAAAAGGCCAAAACCAACTTACTAGGCAAATTATGATGCCCTTTATATTATATTGAAGTTGCACAATGTATATTCTCCTGTTCTTCCTAAATATATCTTACACGGCACTGACTAACGGTGAAGGAAGAACGTGAGGAAACTGGACTTAAAAAGTCTGAAACGCCAATCCGCCTTGAACAAGCTGCCTTCTTTGTATGAGAAGAGGCCTATACCCAGCAGTAGGATAATATATAAGCTGATGATGATGAAGACAAAATCAATATATCTAAGTCTCTTTTGTCTTGTAAATCTAACATGTTCTATTTTCTTTCAGTTTTTATTTTCACTGGCGTTAACAATATTACACTACGTTTTTATGGCTTACTACTTATGTTATATTGCTATTTTAAAGGTAAGTACGAGTAGATTACATATGTATTTTTTCAACATTAAGTTAATTAATAAGATATAACATCTGCCAATGGAAATATTCATTAATATATTAAGTATATCTAAGTACCACATAAAGATAATATAATGTTTAATCAAAATTATCTTCGATATTTTTTATATAAAAAAAAATGTATGATAAATCACAAATGCCTCCTCCCACAGTGGGAGGAGCGGGAAGGAATGACAGACTTTTACTAAGTAAAACTCATCCATGTTCCTTCTTCAGCCTTTTTTATTTAAAGGGTAACTAAATGTTTGTGTGTTTGTTACGCTTTCACGGTAAAATGACTGAACCGATTACGTTGAAATTTGATACTGAGATAGACTGAAGTCTGGGGAAGGAGAAGAAATAGTTTTTATTCGCCTGCAGGAGATTTCCTTCAGGATGAAACCGGCGGGAATTAGCTAGTTTTGTTTTAAATTTCAGGTAGACACAACTGAATTCAAGAAGATGATATTTATTGTATTTGCGTACTTTATTTCGTTGATGCTGCCAATAGTCGCGGGACAGATGGTGCGTAACAAAGCCGTTGATTTGCACCGAAGCTTGGCCCGACTTTACAATACAATTTTAATCGGTAAGATTATATTTTTTATGTTTTTTAGTTGACAAGGAACCCTTAGAGTTTCGCTATGTCCGTCTGTCTTTCTATCCATGGCATAGCTCAGAGGTTGGTACTAGAAAGCTGAAATTTTGTATGGATATGTATATTAATCACGCCCACAAAGTGGTAAAATAAAATTAAGAAAATAGTGTAGCTCTCATACAGTGGGGATGTTTTTTTTTCTCATGTATCTCGTCGTTTGAGATATCATTAGATAGGGCTTTCAAATATGTGCCAGAAGAAAATATGCCCAGACCATTTTTCGATTTAGGGATCCGTTTGCGAAATATAATATCTAGCTTTTAAAGAAAGAAAGAAAAATAAAATATTTTTATATAAAATATTTTATTTTTAAGAGCAAATTTTTGTTCCATACGAGCCTCCCCCTATCTAACTTTTGAATGGCTGTCCCAAGAATTGTAAAAAAAATTACAAAGGTAGCACATGTTATGAAATTAAAAGGAAAACTATCACGGCTAAGTAGTCTTTACCGGTTACAGAGTTATAGTCAACCAACTAAAACGTACTACGGAACCCTTCTGTGCGTGGCCCCACACGCACTTGGCCGGTTTTTGTTAGTTAAAAAATCGACGCAATGCAAGATTAAGGGCCAAGTTCACCGACCGGTTCACCGGTTATATAATCAGCCCGTTAAACGAAAACATTTTTTAACCACGAAGCGGGAATTTTAGTGTTGTCAACTTCATGTTCAACCCCGGCTTGGAAATCGACCGTTGTCGATCCTTTGTGTGGTAGAAGTTTGAATTTATGCTAAACAGCTGTTTTTAGTTGATCGAATGGTTATCTTGTCGGTGAACGCTGGCCTTAGATTACAGAACTTTAGGTACTAAGCCTGAGAAAACTCATAAGCAGGAACTCTAAAAATATATATTTTTTTGTAGTTGTGTAAAAAGGTTAACACTTCTTTTAATTTTAGGTTCATCAGAGGCTGAAGCGAAATTGATAAAGGACTTTATACGTCTGCTAAAGAAGAAACCACTCGAGATCAAGTTTGACGCCAAGCTTCCAGCTGGGATGTATATGCTGCCAGTTATACTATCGTTCTCTATAAATCGTATCATTGTATTGTTGCAGTTTAATCATGTGGTTTAAATTTTTCATTGTACATTGCTTAAATAACTCCCTGTATAACTAGCAATAAGTGATATATCTTTATACTAGTATAATAAAGCTGAAGAGTTTGTTTGTTTCAACGTTCTAATCTCAGGAATTACTGATCCGATCTGAAAAATTCTTTTAGTGTTAGATAGCCCATTTATCGAGGAAGGCTATAGGCTATATATCATCATGCTAAGACCAAAAGGAGCGGAGCACCACTATTCGGCCACGAAGTCGCGGGCAGAAGCTAGTCAATAATATTATGATATACTAGCCGTCGCCCGCGGTTTCACCAGCGTGCCAACGGAACTACTACACGCACCCGGATAAAAAGTAGCCTAAAACCTTCTCCAGGGTCCCTTCTATCTTCGTACCAAATTCTATCCAAATTGGTCCAACCGCTCACGCGTGATGCCGTGACCAAGGGAACTAGGGATTGATTTTTATATAATACTAGCTTCTGCCAGCGACTTCGTCCGCGTGGAATAGTGGTGCTCCGCTCCTATTGGTCTTAGCGTGATGATATATAACCTATAGCCTTCCTCGATAAATGGACTATCTAACACTGAAAGAATTATTTAAATCGGACCAGCGGTTCCTGAGATTAGCGCGTTTAAACAAAATGACAACATTTCCCTTCACTGCTCTGCTCCTATTGATTGTAGCGTGATGAAAAGTATACTATAACCATCTCAGGAGTATGACAAATAATTGTACCAAGTTTCGTTAAAATCCGTCGAGTAGTTTTTGTTTCTATAGAGTTTATACAGACAGTCAGACAGACAGACAAAAATTTTACTGATTGCATTTTTGGCATCAGTATCGATCCCTAATCACCCCCTGATAGTTATTTTGGAAATATATTTCATGTACAGAATTGACCTCTCTACAGATTTATTATAAGTATAGAAGATATATAGAATAGACCTTAAGGACTTAAAGCTAATAAAATATAATAATTAAAAACTATGTTAACACTCAAGTACTTGTTGTAATCATTATTTATCGTACATAATATCCAAGTATGTTAACGCTAAGATATAAATAAGTCAACTTAGTATCTTCATAGTTTTTACTTAATAAAATCCGGCCCTACCAAGACTTTACAAAGCAAATATAGTCTCATTGTGAAAAAGAGTTGGTGCTATACGAAGTTAGTAGCTGTGTCTCACTCTCACACCTAAATAGTTATTGCAAAAACACATAAGTAGTACGGCCCCTGAACAAAAGAAAATTGCTGCAAAACCACTTACCTTCAATATGGACCTGGCGCGTTCTCCTTCGTCCGACAGGTCGATTTCTGCGCTCCTTCGAATTTAGTAGACGGAGCCGTGCTGGTGATGTCCTGGATAAGAAGAAGTAGCGTGGCAACTCTTCAAGAAGTAGACAAAGAAGGAAGCGGGTACACGCGCGACCGAACGCAACCGGGGTTCGTCTAGTACTGAGCTCGTAGTTATGCAGTGAAAAAATGAGCGGGGACAGAAATATGTAGATACCCACATTTGTTTAATAATTAGAAAAAAAAAACCGATTACCTTCGGCGTGAACAAAATAAGTAACATACAAATATCACGCTTGTTAAAGCCGAGAATTTAATATAAACAAAACCAATATCCAACTATTTTGTTCGAATTTTCCCACATATATAAATAAAATGGTATTAAATGATTGAAGTCAACCTAAACCCCTTACGCCATTTTGTTAATTTCAGTGGCAGAATTAGAACAAAATAGGTTACGAGTTTGTTTACATTTTTCATAAAATCTATTAGTACTTTATGTATATCTTCGGAAGTACTATCTATTGATAATATTTATAAATTAAACAAATAGAGTGACTAAAATATATTTATTTATTTAGTCAGGGAAGGCCTATTTCCAACAGTAGAGTAATATTAAATAAGCTGATGTTGATGATGATGTTAAATAAAATTCCCGGATTGTGGGTAAATAATTATAATATAAATAAAAATTAAATAAAAATAAAAAAAAAACCTTTTTATTTCTTGCAAAATTAAACAATAAACGTTCCTTTTGTGCTAATGGCTTCACTCTTTATATCTGTCTCCTGCCTGATATGGAAAGAAGTGAAAACTATGATTATTTCTTCTACACTATTCTTTTCTTATTAAATTCGTTGCGGGTTCTAATAAAGTTAAAGTAATTTCTCTGGGACTCGTCGAGTTTCATTGCCTCGGCGTTTTCTGGTGGTCGCTACTGCTGATTCTGGCTTTCAGGAGTTGCAGTGGTTGGGAATTGGTGGGCTGGCCCCATTAAAAAAATACATATAAGAAAACAAAAAATATATTAGAATGTGCTAATCACGACCTTTCCCCCACATGACCTAGTGACTATACTTTGAAATTTTGAACCCCCACTTCCCCCATCTTTTCTATAAAAGTAATATGATTTTTCAACTTTTTTATTTTGCAATATTCACGAACAATCGATCTTTATAACTGTTCCAAATTTCAAGTCGATAGCGTGAGTAGTTGGTGAAACAATCAACTGTGAGGGACAGACAGACGAAGTGAAATTTTTGGTCGGAACCATTAAAATCAAGATATAAAGAGGACTTATTAAACAATATTTGTAAACTGCAGCAAAACTATGATATGCTGGACAGAGAACGACACTATAATTGGTAGCATAAACATCCCAGCAGTAAATTTAGACAATAAGTTGACTTGGAGGGGATTCTTCTTTATAACTCGTAAAAAATCCTTTATCGATTTTGCTTCATATTCTCTTGTATCTGAAAAATAAATAAATTACAAATTAATCTTAGAGTCTCCGCAGACTACAGAATTTCTATCTGCCGATAGATTGGTTGGGTTCTTAATGTAATCAGTATGCAGATGTGAATTTTCCAATATCATAGTCCCGTTATGTTAGTCCATATGTACCAAATGCCTGTTATTTTATAACTTATATATTATTCTATAGTTCCTATATATACGAATAAAGATGTTTAATTTTTGGGCCTAGTTGTTGAATTTTTATATACCTATATATTTTTTTATTGTTTTAGTAATTTTAGATGGTAACGTTAATTAATTTTATATATTTTCTGATTGTTTTAATACTTGTTATTTGAGATGTAAGATTAATTTTATTTTGCTGTGCCCTACAGAGTCCACGATTTTACTTAGCTCTAAGCCATTCTGTAACATCTTCTTCATTGTGGAATGCAAATAAATATGAATATGAATTTATACAATTTGCGCACTTGCATACATCTTCATACTGCTTAAGAAACTGACCAAACTATCGGCCGATAGAAAGTCTGTGGTCTGCGGGGACTCTTAACAAAATGCGAAAGAAACTAACTTTGTCTGTTTGTCTGGAACAAATTTTGTATAGAGATAGGTTAAAAGCGGGGCAAGGTCGTAGTATTTATTGTGTGTCAACAACGCAACAAGATCAAGCCAAAAATTGAGAGGAAATCTGAACTTAAACCGGCTTACTTATAAAAAACATGTAGTGTGAAGTTTAACCATTTCTTACATAATACTTACTTAACGTCGTAATCCAGGATTAAGTTACTTAAGTTCGGATTAACGCTAAACAGAATTTATGATTTTTTTACTAATCCATTGCTAAGCAATGGATTAAAAATTTATCAGACTATAAGTAAGACGGAAGAAGTAAAAAAAAACGTAAAAAACATGAAACGAATTATAAAAAAAAAAAAATATTATACGTTAATATTACAGACAAAGAAAATGCATCAAAGATTTTGTTAAAAAAAATAATTCAATGGCCCTTTCCAGTTTGCAAACATACACTTCGGGATAATGATACTACGCTGTTATGAAGTTAACGAACCAAACTATAAGTTTCAATATAAATCTGTATAAAAAGTTAGAATACTTGGTTATTTTTTTTATTTTCAAAGGTAGGTGCGTGTTGAGCATTGATGCAGTTTATTAGTCCGTCGGTTATATAAAATTGTACGTACCAATGATAATAATTGTATTGTATAGTTTCGCCAGTACTTGATGGAACTGCGCCCATTGGTTGCGTAGTAACTGGCCCCCAATTATTGGCAACACCAACAGTGATCCATAGCTAATTATTATTCCGATAAGGGACAAGTCGGCTGTCTGCAAATTGTGAAATAGAAATATATAACTAGGCATTTTTTTCTGTTCGATTTATTTTTAATTTTTCTTGTATAAAAACCTTGCATTGACATTAATGAATAAAAAAAAAGAATTATCCAATTTATGTAAAATAAAAAATTAAATCTAAAATCATAGTTTATTTCCTTGCTACTTACCTTATTTATTATATTTTAATTTAAGGTCTAAATAATAACAATTATTTTTATTATCTCATAATTTTTTTAAGATTTTAATTTCAGAATCAAATCAATAGATCATATTTTTCAAATCTACTGAAGTAACAAACATTTTCGGAAAGGATTAATCCATTTTTGTAAAAAAAAATTAAATAAATGGATACTTACATTTATTACACTCTCATAACACATTTGGTACGTCATTACAATGAAGTATAGTACTGCCACTAACAACCAGAAAAAGAACTGAAACAAAATAACATTTACCTTATAATAAATAATATTTTGATACAATTACTAATAGTATAAATTTAATGTGAAAGATCTCTGTCTGTCTGTTACGTTTTCACGGTGGAACATCTGAACTGATTTGGATGAAATTTAGTAAAGAGAAAGATTGAAACCTGTAAAAGAACAGAGGCTAGTTTTTGTCCGGGGGCCTGAAAATAAAGCGTTGATATGCGAGTCAAACTGCAGGAAACAGCTAGTCTATACTAATATATTATAAAGAGATACAAGTTTTTTAGTCTGTTTTTAGGGGGTAATCTCCGAAACTACTGGTCCGATTCCAAAAAAATCATTCACTGATAGAAAGCTACATTATCCCTCAGTGCTATAGGCTGTTATAAATAAACTAGCATTCCGCCCGCGGCTTCGCCCGCGTGGACACGTTTTTTTATACCTTGGGTTACATTATTCAAGTTTTAGTAGAGATCCCTAATTATTTCTGGAAATAAATATAGCCTATGACACGTCGTAAACATTTAGCTTTTTAACGGTGAAAGAATTTTTAAAATCGGGCCTATAGTTTTTGAGTTAAAATCCTACAAACAAACAAATCTTTCCTCTTTATAATATTAGTATAGATGGCGTCTGGTAGGCGCTGAATATAAAGTGTATTTCAGAAATACTTTTAATAAATATCTAGGTCTAACGCTAGCCTTGTACAAAATTTCTGAAAAAAATGTCAAATTTGCCTCGTAAAAAATGTCAAATTGGTCTAAAATTTTTAATTATGGAAATTCGTAGAGTCAAAGTAGGATTTTGTGTGAATGCACAATAGTTTGAAGTATCAAGTTAAATGTGGTTGTACGCTATAAATGCAACATGATATTAAGTCGATAATCTGACTTGATAATATTTATTTATTGACTAATAGCGGCTACTTGACTCTCGCGCATGCACATGAGAGGTTCTTAGATTTTGTTCAGTAAGGCGCTGCGAACGCTCAAGACTGGACTCTCGCGCGCGTACCTGAGAGGTTCTCAAATTTTGTTGAGCTAGACGCTGTAAACGCTCAAGACACGATTCTCGCGCGCGTGCTTGAGAGGTTCTCAAATTTTGATCAGCTAGTCGCTCTGAACGCTCAAGACTGGACTCTCGCGCGCGGACTCGAGAAGTCCTCACATTTTGTTCAGCGAGCCGTTGAGAACGCTGCAAACTGGATTCTCGCGCGCGTATTTGAGCGGTTCTCATATTTTGTTCAGCGAGCCGTTGCGAACGCTCGGTACTCGACTCTCTAGCACGCGATTGTGCCACATATTGTCTATGAATTGAAAGACGATTTTCAGTTTCTGATGAAGATTCTTCATTTCGACGTATTTTTGATGCCCTGGCCTGGGAACTATTTCTAGAAAGTTGAGATCTTGATCTTTTAGGCATTTCAAAATGACAAAAGAAAAAATGCCTTTGAACTAAATTAGCATAACTGTAAGCTATATATGCTACTATATTACAACGTACACAACTACCTACTATTTATTAAAATTAAATTGAAAATCATGAAAAATATTCAAGTAATTTATTAGGTTAATAACTAAGTGAACAATATTTTATATAAATGGGTTTAGTTCTGAAAAGAACTTTTTAAATCGGTTTAGTTACTTACTAAACGAATTATTATCAAGCGTAAATTCCGCACACGTCCATCACGTAGGGAGCCGACCGCGCGAGTAAGCCGCGCGGCAAGTTTATTTCGTGATCTTAACCCCCCTCCCGTACCCCTGCCCGAGTGACGCCTACAACGCATAGCTAGCCGAATACAGTTTATTTTTTAATTTTTTTTTAACTCGTGATATCTTTTGAATGGATTGTCAGAATCGAATAATTCAAAAAGTAATATAAAGATATTGAAGCAGTCTTAAATAATACATCATTTATTTTGATAAGGGTTAATACCAAGGTACAAATAAAGAGCTTTTTGTAGCGGTGGTATTTTAATTTATTTTTTTCAATAAAAAAACGCTTATTGTGACATGACTGTAATAGTTAGAGATATGCTGCCGCTGATTTTTTGTAGATAATGGTGTGTTCTAAAAAAATGTAGTATATCATTTTGTTCTATCATCAATAGTTTTCGCAGCGCACGCGATGTAAGGTAGTTTTTTGATATTTTTTTCACACCTTGGATTACGTTATCGTAATTTTAGTAAGGATGCCTATTTTTTTTGAAAATGAAATATAGCCTATGTCACTCAGAAATGATGTAGCTTTCCAACAGTGAAAGAATTTTTCAAATCTGCCAAGTAGTTTCGGAGCCTATTCAATTCATACAAACAAACAAACAAACAAAAAATCAAACCTTTCCTCTTTATAATATTTGTATAGATAAAATAAATACCGGGCGTCCATAACAGAGCGTCGCTTTTTCACAGCAATTAGCTAAATCCAGATACATTCGCACCCATTCTTGTACTTGTTCACCAGTAATATCGCATTCTTCTCCATCATCAGTGCTTGCTCTCTGCTGAGCAGCCGACACGAGCAAATTCAAGCATTTCATCGAAAACACCACCAGCATAATAACAATGAAAAACTTAAGCTTTTGAATAAAAATCGTTATCCTTATAAAAGTCTGTGATATAAACATCGGGACAAAATAATATATGTCGTTGTCGATATCAGATGTATTAATTTTAATTAAAATAAAAGACCTATAAAAGGCGAACGTGATCGAAAATAATGTAAAAGTTATGTTGAACCAGTATAACCTCTTGAGAGAATGAATGAATTTCTTGTCATCTTTAAACCACTCAGCGACACGGCTGATGTTACTAAAATATGTCATGAAATCGCTACTATTAGAAATGGCAGTTACTACAGAGATCGTGCATACTAAATACGCTGCAGTTGAAAAACCGCCATAAATAGCTGTCAGTTGATTATAGTCTACTCTGTTAAACAAATAATATTGTTCCCCAAACAAAATTACACAGTGCACCACAATTTGGAGGAATATTTGTAAAATGATCAAACATTTCTTTAGTTTAGTTTGGATACAAAAATTTCTGTGCACGCCTAAAATAGTATCTACGTACAATATGTTGTCGAATAATTTTATCGGAGACATGTTTGTCCGCCTATCTCAACGAAGACAAATTAAGTAATAGGTTTAAAAAGTCGATCGATTTTTTTGACAATTTTATTATTAATTAATAATCGTGAAGAGCCGATTGGTGATATTTAATCATTTAATGGACTTTCAATATTATCGAATGATGTCATGTTGCAGAAGGCATTCTTTTTAGGGTACCGTCTTCTTCTTTTTATGTGAGTTGCAGGTTTATCAACCTAACCAACCATAGTGTCAGTTTGACAACTATGCGGATGAATATATTGATACCTAATTTCTTTAGTACAATTAATTTTATTATTCATGTTTTGATATTGTAAATTATATAACATATTATACACATTTATGTTGATTAGAAAAAAATCTAAAGACGTGTGTCAATCGGTATAATACGCGTTAAAGTAACAAGGATAAGTTATCTAAAATGAGCAATATTTTTTGTATTAAGATATCTATAATGAAAACGGCAGAGTTCTGGCACAGACTAAAAATTTATTGAAGAACAGCTATAGACTACATAATGTTGTCCACAGATTAAGACACTTATTTTGTTACACATAATCAACACTCCCACTTAACAACAATAAATGCTATTCTTTAAACAGTCTCATTTTACATTTTTATCAAATAAACCAAACATAGTTAAAAACTTATAGTGTTTGATTTTACACAAACCCTTAGTTAGTAGGTCAGCAGGCATTTCTGCAGTAGGACAGTATATAATTTTAACAATTTCAGAAGCAACTTTCTCTCTACAAAAATGATAACGCACATCTATGTGTTTAGACCTCTTGTGGTATACAGGATTAGCAGATAACTTATGTGCAGACTGATTATCATTGTAAATCGGTATTGAATTCAACTCATTTGTGATTTCAAACATTAAATTGCGTAAGTATACAGCTTCTTTACAACAATCAGATATGCCCATGTATTCGGCTTCTGTACTAGATAGAGCCACGGTATTTTGTTTTTTTGTTTCCCATGAGATAGCACAATTTGACAGCCTAAAGAAATAGCCTGTATAAGATCTACGATCAATGACATTACTAGCCCAGTCTGCATCCACATATGCTTCTAACTGACTATTTCCATTTGCAGAAAATTTCAAACAAAATGATTTAGTTTTTTTCAAATATTTTAAGACTCTTTTGGCATATGCCCAGTGTTCATCATTAAAGCAGTTATTAAATTGACTTAAAAAATTTACAGAAAATACTATATCAGGTCTGGTAAGTACTGCAATATACATAAGACAACCAATCAGTTGCTGGTAGGGTAATTTCCTATCACATATTTCACTTTTAATTACATTTATTTTGGGTTCTATTGGTGTATCAGAAATTTTACATTCAGGAATATTAAATTTTAATAACAATTCTTCAATATAGCTCTCTTGATCAATAGTAATAGTACCTTCTTGTTTATTAACAATTACTCTCATTCCTAAACAATTTTTAATACAGCCTAAATCTTTAATTTTAAACTTTGATGACAAACTTGTCTTTAATTTCTTAGTTTCTTCTTCACTATTTGAAAATACAAAAAAGTCATCGACATATAATGCAATGATGATTTTTATATCCTTTTTAATCTTAGTAAATAAACATGGCTCAAGATTAGACTTTTTAAAACCCAAACTTTGTAACAATTCATCAACACGCTGGTACCATGCTCTTGATGACTGTTTTAAGCCATAAATAGCACGTTTCAACCGTAAAACCTTGTTGACATCATCACTACTACATTGAAAACCAGGTGGTTTCATCATATATACAGTTTCATTTAGAAAGCCATTTAAAAATGCTGTGTTTACATCTAAGTGACAAATATCTAAATTAAGCTGAACTGCTAGAGCAAACAACAATCTCAATGTAGAATGCCTGAGCACAGGCGAGAAAGTTTCATCAAAATCCAAACCTGGTCTTTGAGTATAACCCTTAGCCACCAATCTGGCTCTATAACGAACTTGATTTTCAGTATCATATTTTTTTTTAAATACCCACTTACATTTCACTATTGTGCCACTAGAAGGAACACAAACTAACTCCCAAGCATCATTGTCCTCAAATGATTTAAGTTCAGTTTGCATAGCTAGCTTCCACTGTGCACTTTCAGGTCCATTCAACACATTGTCAAGTGTTATTTCACTAGCACTTGATTCACTTGCAACACACACATTACTGAAGCCGTATCGATCATGTTCTTCTAAAACCAAGGAGTTTTCTGTAGACTCAACTTCACCCAGACACTCAGCTTTAGTCACAGGCTTAGCCTCTATCACATCTGAAGAATCCTGAAAGTCCTCAGAGCTCGTACTTTCTTCTTCTTCTGTGCTTAGTACTTCTACCTTCTGCTCCTGACCTTCTAAGCTTTTTATGTCTTTTGTGTCTCCCACTTCTTGGGTACTATCTTCTGTCTGTATTAGAACATTACTTGTGTTTTTATTTATATTCATGTGAATCTCATCTTGTTTCTGCTCAATCTCCTCCTCAATCACAACAATATCTCTGGCTATTGTTATACTGTCATTGTTGGGATTGTATAAGCGGTAACCCTTCACATTGTCCGAGTAACCAACAAGAATACATTGATTAGCCTTCTTGTCCCATTTCAGTCTTCGCTCTTTTGGAATGTGTACCATAGTTTTACTGCCGAATACACGTAGATTACTGACATCTGGCTTCGCACCAGTCCAAATCTCAAAGGGTGTTTTATTGTTCAGTCCTGATGCTATTGACCTGTTCCTTAAATAAACTGCTGTATTCACAGCCTCCGCCCAAAAACGTTTTGGTAGTCCTGCATCATACAGTAAACATCTGGCTTTTTCCACCACTGATCGGTTAAACCTTTCGCAAAGACCGTTTTGTTCCGGGGTGTAAGGACAAGTTTTTTGATGAATAATTCCAGCATCCTGTAAGTATTTTTCAAATTCCTTACTGCAGAATTCCATTCCCATTATCTGTCCTTAACACTTTCATCTTTTTGCCTGTCTGATTCTCCACTAATATTCTAAAAGACTTAAAAAATGAAAATACCTCATCTTTTCTTGTCAAAAAATAAATGAATGCCATCCGACTGTGGTCATCTACAAGTAGCAAAAAGTATTTCTTTCCTCCAATAGATTAGGCCTCCATTGGCCCACAAACATCTGCATGAATAATATCAAGTAGCTCTAGGCCTCTGTTACCCATATTACTAAACGGTAACCTGGCCATTTTCCCTTCACAGCAGATAATACAGTTTGTTTTACTGACCTGAGCCTTATCCGTGTATGACATTCCACGAACAGCACCATCCCTCATCATGTTGAGGTCTTTGCTGTTTAAATGGCCAAATCTTCTATGCCATACATCTCCTGATACTGGTGTGAACAAACAGTCAACTTGTTTGACTTTTAGTTTGTATACACCGCCAGTCAACTCTGCAGTAGCCACAAGATCATTCTTTTGGTTGTAAATATAACAGTGCCTGTCTTCAAATGTTACCTTGTTGCCTTTATTCATCAATTGACTAACAGATAACAGGTTTGTTGCCAAATTTGGCACAAATAACACATCCTTCACAGGAATCTCATACTCTGTATCACCAACAGTAGTAGTTATTTGTACATCTCCACAGCCTTCGACAGGAACTTTTGATTTATCAGCGATAACAATCTCTTCAACTTGTTGTTGTTGTGTGATGTTCAACAACCAGTCCCTTCTCGATGTTAGATGGCAACTAGCTCCGCTATCGACATACCAATCGGATTGACTAAAGTTTCCACTAAGGAATACAGCGCTGAATGCGTTAGATTCCTTCGTCTTTGGTGTACTTTCACATTTATTCATAAAATGTCCCATCTGTTTACATCTATAGCATCTCACATTGGATTTGACATTTGACGTAGAGATTTTGTGGTTTCGCGGTTTTTTATACTGCAAACTTTTACTCACAAAAGCATTTTGTGTCGAACCAGAAACTATATCACTTCCGTCCTCCATGTCCAACAATTTAGATTTAATGGCATCGGCCGTTAACTCCAAACCTGAGTGTTCCACCGCCATGATCATCGGTTCGAATTTCTCAGGCAATCCCGCTAACAATAAGGAGCCGACCCACTCATCAGTTATCTTGAAACCTGTACTATTCAATCTTTGACTCGTTTCTAATATTGAAGTCACATAATCAGACATAGATTCACAATTTTCTCGACGGATAGATATGAGGTGACGAAGTAATGCAATGCGCCGCGTGTAGCCATTATCGTCAAACAACTTTTTTAACTTTGTCCATAATCCCTTCGCAGTTACTTCACTTTTGATATGAACATATAAACTGGGATCTATAGTTAGAATTAATTTTGCTTTTGCTTTTGCATTGTTTGGATCATTTTCTTTCGTGATGCATTGTTCAAGGCCTTCAAGAATTAGGAAATTTTCTACTGCGAATGCCCAATTTTCGTAGTTTTCTTTTCCTTTCAATTTGGTAATACTGGCTACAAGATTTGCAGACATTTTTCACTGTTATTATACTAAACTCAAAATTAATAATCGCGCCGGGCACATAACCTATAATGAAAACGGCAGAGTTCTGGCACAGACTAAAAATTTATTGAAGAACAGCTATAGACTACATAATGTTGTCCACAGATTAAGACACTTATTTTGTTACACATAATCAACAATATCTCACATAAAATTCTAGGTACTTTTATCTAAGAATAGAAAGAAAAATAAACACAAAATCTTTTAATTAACGAAATATTGTTTTCCTGTGTTCTAGAATAATTAAAATATTAACGTCTATTATTATTAAAAATATTTTTTAAATAATATGATTAAATTGCAACACAAATATTGTATGATTAACCCCCAACATGATTATAACTGGTAACATGTACATCCCTAATGGCAGCTTGGCTAGTAACTTGATCTCTAATGGGGTCTTCTTTATCAGGCGTAGAAAGTCCTTTATCAATTTCGGTTTAGCTTCGCTCGAATCTAAAATAAAAAAATATAATATGGATTCAACTGGAGGAGCTCGTGGCTAAGTAACAGCCGCACGGTTCGACCGATCAAAGGTTAAGCTGCGCTTGGCGCGGTCGGTCCGTGGATGGGTGACCATCTATGTCATAGCGAGACTCCTCCGTGCCTCGGAAAGCACGTTAAGCTATTGGTCCCGGTCATTTGTACATCTTTGACAGTCGTTACGGGTAGTCAGAAGCCAGAAAGTCTGACAACCAGTCTTACCAAGGGGTACCGTGTTACCCAGTAACTGGGTTGTGGAGATCAGATAGGCAGTCGCTCCATGTAAAACACTGGTACTCAGCTGCATCCGGTTTAGACTGGAAGCCGACTCCAACATAGTTGGGAAAAGGCTAGGCAGATGATGAATATGGATACAACATGTTTTAAAATTTTGCTTCATCGTCTTAATCGTTGACCTATTAACTATACCCAACAGTAGGGTAAGGGTCTCTTCTCATACAGCGAATGCATGAGCATTGATTACCACGCTTGCTCAAGTCGGATTGACGGTTTCAAATTTTTTAGTCCAGGTTTCCTCACGATGTTTTCCTTGATTAGTCAGTGGTGTCAAGATACTAGTAAAAGTACCTACATAGTATATGACTTCAGAAAAGTCACAGTGGCACTTGCCAGGGTACTACCGTATTAGTACCCTAGAAGCCACTATGACATTAAAAAAAATAAAAAATACATGATGCGCAACGCACCGGTGCGCGGAGCGACGCATCAATGAGCCTAGCTCGAATATCTTTTGAAAAAGTATTCGTATCGAAAAGCATTTTTTGAAAGGAATATACTCGCTTCATAAATACCAATTATTTATTTAAATTTATGACTATAATCATATCTTTTGGAAGCTGCAAATTGTTATTTATGCAATTTAGGTATACATACATTTTTGCTTTGATATATGTTGTAGGTATTTATGATTCGAAAATTATTAACATTATGATTTCATTAGTGCGTTCGTGCGAGGCCCACTGCACACACGTGCGACATCGCGTTGTTTATACACAAACTTCGGTCAATTCACTCACGCGCACTGGAACGTAATAATCTTACCATTCATTTGTCTAGCCTTTTCCCAACTATGTTGGGCTTCCAGTCTAAACCCGATTCAGCTGAGTACCAGTGTTTGATATGGAGCGACTGCCTATCTGACCTCCACAACCCAGTTCTGGTTAGCACGATACCGTTTGTAAGACTGATTGTCAGACTTTCTGGCTTCTGACTACCCGTAACGACTGTCAAAGATCTACAAATGACAGACAGGACCAACAGCTTAACGCGCGGTGGAGTCTCGCTATGACAAAGACGGTCACCCATCAACGGACCGACTGCGCCAAGCGCAGCTTAACCTATGATCGGGCGAACCGTGCGGCAGTTACTTAGCCACGAGCTTGTTATCCTAATTCCTACAAATTCTTACCAATAATCACTGTATTATAAAGTCGAGCTAAAACTCTGTGGATCTTCATTGCCTGGTTACGCAGGGACTGTCCAGCAATAATAGGCATCATGAGCAATGACATATAATTTACCGTAGTAAGTATAAATTTGTTGACAACGGTTGCGTCGTAAGCCTGTAAGAAATTAAAAATAATATTATAAATGGGAAAGTTAGTTTATTTGTTACGCTTTCACGGTCATCATCATCTGCCTAGCCTATTCGGGGTCGGCTTCCAGTCTAAACCGGATGCAGCTGAGTACCAGTGTTTTACATGGAGCGACTGCCTATCTGACCTCCACAACCCAGTTACCGGGTAACACTGGTTGTCAGACTTTCTGGCTTCTGACTAACCGTAACGACTGTTAAAGATCTATAAATGACAACCGGGAACAACAGCTTAACGTACTTTCGGAGGCACGGAGAAGTCTCGCTATGACAAAGATGATCACCCATCTACGGACCGATCGCGCCAAGCACAGCTTAACCTTTGATCGGTCGAACCGTGCGGCTGTTACTTAGCCACGAGCTCCTCAACGCTTTCACGGTAAAACGACTAAATCCATGATGAAAAAGAAATTTGGTACGGATATACATGTGACCCTGAAGTCGGTTATAATATTTTTTTAACCATGTGCGGTATTTAAGAAGTTCCCAAGGGACCCCATTGATAACTGCTGAACTAGTTCAGATGAATTTTGGTATAAAGATACAATTGAAGCCTGGGAAAGAATTTAAAATTGGGAAAAATATGCTCGCTAACTTGCTTCCTAGGCCTAATTTGACGTTAGCCTAAAGCTTGTTTTTCCCCAAGAATGTGAGTAAGAAACCATAGGAAATAAGTAGTATAATTTTAGGAAATACTTACTTTGGAAACAAGATTGTAACTAATTTTGTATGTCAATATAACGTAGTTTATTAATAACATTGACATTGTGAAGAAAAACTGAAACATAAAAATTTTTAATGTCAGGTAAGTTGCTTATATACATACCTTATCTTGTAACACATTTTTATTACGAAACTAGCTTCCTGCCAGCGACTTCGCCCGCGATATTTTAGCTAATGGATACAAAAACTTGACAAATTATATACTAAAACCTTCCTCATTAATCACTCTATCTATTAAAAAAACCGCATCAAAATCCGTTGCTTAGTTTTAAAGATTTAAACATATATAGGAATATAGGGACAGGGAAAGCGACTTTGTTTTATACTATGTAGTGATCTTACTAATGTTATAACTACGAAATTTGGTGGGGACGTACCTATGTAAGTAGGTGTGATTGTTTGTTTGCTCTTTCTACAAAATTAATGAATGGATTTGAACCTTTATAACCTACTAACGTAACTCACAATCTTAGGGCCAAGTTCATCGATAGATGTTAAGGCCCGTTAAATAAAAACGTGTTTCAACCACGATGCGGGAATTTTCATGTTATCTACTTCTTGGACAAACCCGGATTGGGTAATCAATCGTTTTAGATATAAAAACCCAAATGATAAGTTGTCCACCGTAAGAAAGTAGTTTGAATGTATAGTTAACAGTTGTTTTCATTTGATCGAACTGTTATCTTGTTGGTGAACTTGAGCCTTACAGTAATACATATAAGGCTCTATCCACACATTTCCGGGTCAGTGCTATCCGTGTTCCGAGTGGTCGGTGTCAGTGTTCCCGTCAGGGACGTGCCATCCGTCACCCGTATTCAAACACGGTGTCTTTATTCAACAATGAAGAATTAGCAATGATTGCTATAGCGCTAGAAGAAGAAGCAGATCACTAAGAAGACTATCAGCCGGCAAAACGTATATTTATTAAACGGCTGTCAATGAACCTAGATAAAAATCGGATAGCACTGTCAGAGCGTCCGTGCACCGGGACACTGACCATCCGGATGCCCCTTGACACGGTGATGTGTGAACACGACAGGGACGAGTACGGAAATGTGTGGATAGCGCTTAATACTCTAAATGCAAAAACTAAAACAAAACTAGCCTGAGGTCCGCAACATAAGGTAGTATTTTCACAGCAGTCAACTAAACCCCGATACAGATCCACCCATTCTTGAATTTCCTCCCTGGCGATATGACATTCTTCTACTTGCTTAATATGTCTGCTCACCCTCAGCTGAGCAGCTGATATTAACGAATTTAAGCATTTAAACAAATACACCACTAACATGATAAAAATAAACAACGTAATGTGTTGATATACTATAGTAAATCTCGTCAAAGATTGTGGTATTAAAGTAAAAAACAAAACTAACGGATCACTTATTTCAACATTTTCTGTATAAAATATGTGTGTTCTAAAAAATACAAAACATATAGAAAAAGAAATTGTAACTAGACTGAACGAGAATAAAAATTTTGAGGAACGAATTAGTTTCGTGTCATATTTAAACCGCTCGGAAATATGTCGAACACTTCTGAAATATGATAGAAATTCGCGGCTGTAATATATGCTAGTCATGACTGATGTTAAAACGTTTAAATGAGCTGTTACAGCAAAACCACTTGATATCAATTTAACTGGATTATAACCACCTGCTAACAACATACGTATTTCAGAAAATACATTTAAAGCGCTAAACATTATTAGGACCAAAATTTGAAAAGCAATAAAATATTTCACTATTTTCTTTCGGCTGCAATAATTTCTGTGTACTCCTAAGACATTTTCCAAAATGAGGAAATATTTCAACCATTTTAATGGGAACATTGTTCTTGTGTGTAATATAATGTCTTCAACGATAGTGACTATTAGGCCCAATGTTATAGTTTTCTTGCACGTGCCTTCTTCCTAAAGTTATTAATCAAATCGACAATAATTTAACGATGTGCCGTAATCATTTAGGTAATTTGGTACTTATCATAGATAGAGGAGCTCGTGGCTAAGCAACAGCCGCACGGTTCAACCGATCAAAGGTTAAGCTACGCTTGGTGCGGTCGGTCCGTGGATGGGTGACCATCTTTGTCATAGTGAGATTGCTCCGTGCCTCGGAAAGCACGTTAAGCTGTTGGTCTCAGCAGTCATTTGTAGATCTTTGACAGTCGTTACGGGTAGTCAGAAGCCAGAAAGTCTGACAACCAGTCTTACCAAGGGGTATCGTGTTACTCGGTAAAACTGGGTTGTAGAGGTCAGATAGGCAGTCGCTCCATGTAAAACACTGGTACTCAGATGCATCCGGTTAGACTGGAAGCCGTCCCCAACGTAGTTGGGAAAAGGCTAGGCAGATGATGGTACTTATCATAGATGGTGATATTCTTTACGGGTAGTCCCGGAACCAGGAAGTTTAAGAATCATTCTTAGAATTCAAAAACGCATTTTTTTTTAAATAGGTCTTTGCAAGCTCTTTTGAAAGGTCAAAAGGTTTCAAAAGGGGTCAAAAGGTTCTTTTTGAAAAGAGGTTCTTTTTCATAAGACCCACTGCTTGTCTTATGGAAAAGAACCTCTTTTCAAAAAGAATTGTTTAGAAAGTTTTCTTACAGTACAGGGGGGTTAGACAAGTGGCAAAAACGCTTGTAGAATAGAAAACAAAATGTATGGGAATGACAGATAGCTAGTCGTAAACGAATGTCATTCCCATACATTTTGTTTTCTATTCTAGTAGCGTTTTAGCCACTTGTCTAACCCCCCAGGTTTTATCTCTAAGAAAATTCTCGTAGAAAGGGTTATCTGCCTATCTAGGCAGTCGCTCCATGTAGAACACTAGTATTCAGCTACATTCGGTTAGATTGGTCTGATCCTAACATCAAAGGAAAAAGGTATATATGATGATACATAAATAATATAGATCATGATGATATTGTTACTGTCCAAACTGGGCTAAGGCACTCTCACACAGAGAAGATACAAGGGATAGATTAATAAAAGTCTCCGCGCTAGTCTGACTATAATATTATCACTAGTGTGTAGTGCAACAAATACTATACCGAAGTCGGCTTCAGTCAGATCCCAGTCTCGTTGCAAGGAAGGCGTCCCAAATAATTTAAAAAATCCAAAGTAGAGTGCCAGTTTTATAATAAAAATGTGCAAAAATAATACATTTAAAATTAGAAAGTCATTGGGATTACACATACACATTTACGGAGCTATTGATTTTAAGAAGCGCGGTATCTAGTCGAACCTTTGACTTTCATTAATCTATGGTACGGCAATGAGCATTAATCACCATGCTTGTTCAATGCGAATCGGTGATTTTGGGCAAATAAAAAAGGGATTTATAATTAATATGAAAATTTATTAATAAAGAAATTACAAATTTAAATGATATGACTAAACTGTAGTACCACAATTGCATAATTAATGGCAAACGCAAGTACAATCGGTACCAAGTACATGCCCAGAGTAAACTTGGGTAATAGTTTGATCTCTAGAGGATTCTTCTTTATCGTGCGTATGAGGTCCTTCATCATTTTCACTTTAGTTTCGTTTGGATCTAAAATTTATTAAAAAGATTAGTCGTTCACTCGCAGAAGAAGTTACTGCGCGCACCTTTTTGTGTGTTAATCCTGATTAAAAACTATGTATATGCCAAATATCATTAGTAAAGCATTTTTGCGTAAAAGAGTTTACATACATCCTCACAAAAATCTTACTATTCTATGTATATGTAAATATTCGGTAAATATACAACTTAATTTAAATGTAACAGTTTTTATTTCATTTTGTTTTCAAAAGGTGGTTACTCCTTCTCTCGAAATAACTAATCAATCGGTTAAATCGATTTAGATGAAATTTGGTAAGAAGATATACTAATAACTGGGAAAGGAGATATGATAGTTTCTATCTAAGTTTGTGAAGTGGTTTCCTTAGGATACAGGTGGAAAAGCGGGAAACAGCTGGGAGCTAATGACCTTGAGAAACACATTATCTTTCTCGACAACGCAGACGAAGTCTTCGACAACGCAAACGAATTCATGGGTGAAGCTAGTTATACAAACTTGCTGGGGCTGTGGAAAAGTTCGAATGAGCTATCGCGGCCCTGGAACGCAAAGGGTGAAGGAAGGAACATGAATGGGTTCTAGTCAGTAAGAGACTGACACTCCCTCCCGCTCCGCCCACTACTGGAGAAGTCTTTTGATGATTTCCCATCTCTAAAAAAACTAGTCATTATGATGATTTACTTAAAGAAGCAATCTTACCAATTATCATTGTATTATACAGTCGAGTCAATACTCTATGGAACTTCACTCCTTGGTTGCGCATCAGTTGTGCAGCAATTATAGGCATTAATTCCATGAATACATAGATTAATATAGTAAGCGCCGTTTGCTTGAAGTTATCGGTGATTCCTACCTAGAAAAATGTGAAATGTCATTATCTCACTTTTTTAACACCTCGGCCTAGCCTTTACCGACGTACGAGCACTTTGTTTTTTATTTTGTCAGCAAAAGAAATAGACACGTAAGTAATCAGGAGATAAAGCTTGCTGATAAACAGTTTATAGCAGATAATTAAATCACTGACTCTGTATTATTATTATAAATCAGTATTTTTTTGGAGTAGGTACCTACATCTTAAATTAAAACATAATAATTATACTTACACTCATAACAATATCGTAACCAATTTGGTATGTCATCTTTATGCAGCTTGATATGGTCAACGTTAGCGTGAAGGTAAACTGTAACAGACGATCATTTAGTTAGAAGATACATATATGAATAACTACGGAATTACTTCTCGCACTCAGATAAAAAGTATCATGTGTA
The DNA here is from genome assembly GCA_963891755.1 of Pyrrhia umbra. Classification (NCBI taxonomy): domain Eukaryota; kingdom Metazoa; phylum Arthropoda; class Insecta; order Lepidoptera; family Noctuidae; genus Pyrrhia; species Pyrrhia umbra. The sequence continues at coordinate 3,569,921 of OY982923.1, read as the reverse complement.
ATAATAGAGGTTATTAACTATGTGTGTCCTAGTGGTAGCCTAGTGGTCAAGGCACCTGCCTTTCGTGTACGAGTGTACAGGCTCGAAACCTGGCAAGTACCAATGTGACTTGTCTAAAGTCATATGTACTTTCTAAGTATATCTTAGACGTCACTGACTAATGGTGAAGGAAAACATCTTGAGGAAACCTGGACTTAAAAAGTCTGAAATCGCCAATCCGCCTTGAGCAAGCGTGGTGATTAATGCTCATGCCTTCTCTGTATGAGAAGAGGCCTGTGCCCAGCAGTGGGACAATATATAGGCTGATGATGATGATGAACTATGTGTGTAACAAATTTTACCCATATCCATTCAGTAGTTTTTGCTAGATAGAGTAACAAACATACGTCCTCGCAAAATTTCGCATTTATTATAATTATTAGAATGTGAGCTACTTGTTACTTGACTTATGTAACCAGTGGGCCCAGCGCGAACACACAATTTTTTTCTTAAAATTAATGTAAGCGATTTTAGAATCATAAATTTAACCATACCAAAGCAAAATTTATCTTTAAAATACATGAATAAAAATTTTCAGCAGCCAAAGATATGATTTAAATCATCGGTTTAAATAAATAGTACGTAAGAAGCAAGCGTTGGCGCTAGTGAGACAACAGTTTGACAGTTCATTGTCAGCTGTCACTTTGACGGAAAAGCAAAAGAGCAGCATTAGCCGAAGTTGTGACTTCCTTCAAATGTGTGACTTGAAACTTCAATCATTTTCTTTAATACATGCTCAAACATATTTCGCCTCGTTAATTATCCCCAACATCATCATCTGCCTAGCCTTTTTCCAACTATGTTGGGGTTGGCTTCCAGTCTAAACCGGATGTAGCTGAGTACCAATACTTTACATGGAACGACTGCCTATCTGACCTCCACACGCTAGTTACCGGGTAACATGGTACCCCTAGGCAAGACTGGTTGTCCAGACTTTCTGGCTTCTGACAACCCGTAATGACTGTCAAAGATGTACAAATGACAACCGAGACCAACAGCTTAACGTGCTTTCCGAGGTACGGAGGAGTCTCGCTATGACATAGATGGTCACCCATCCACGGACCGACCGCGCCAAGCGCAGCTTAACCTTTGATCGGTCGAACCGTGCGGCTGTTACTTAGCCACGAGCTTATCCCTAACAGCGAATATGAAATAGATACGAATACTTTTTCGAAAGTGATTCGTGATAGGGCCACAGATGAATTATATTTAATCTAAATCTAATCTAAATATATATAAAACTCAAAGGTGACTGACTGACTGACATAGTGATCTATCAACGCACAGCCCAAACCACTGGTGGGATCGGGCTGAAATTAGGCATGCAGCTAGATGTTATGACGTAGGCATCCGCTAAGAAAGGATTTTGATAAATTCTACCCCCAAGGGGATAAAATAGGGGATGAAAGTTTGTACGAAACTTTGTCAATTTTAAACCGATCGGGCTGAAAATTCATATATCCCACGCGGGCGAAGCCGCTGGCGGAAAGCTAGTGAACTTATAAATACCTGGCGCCCGAAGCATAGTGTTATTTTTTTACAGCAATTTTCCAAATCCTGATACAGGACCTTCCATTCTTGAATTTGCTCCGTGGTAATATCACATTCTTTTTCCCAACTGATATTTTCACTAACCTTCTGGTCAACTGCTAATATCAATGAATTCAAGCATTCAAACAATTGTTTTACTATAGAAATAACAACAAACATCACAACGTGTTGAATTATAATATTAAATCTTGTAATCAGCTGTGATACCAAGATGGCTGCCAACATGAAATAATTCCAGTGTGAAATTATTTTCACATAATACGCACTTCTTATTAATGCAAATGTTATTGAGATTGAAGTCAAAATTGTACTGAATAAGAGTATTTTTTTTAGCGAACGGGTTAATTTCTTATCGTTTTTAAAATACTCAGAGATACGACAGATGCTACTACAGTAAGATAAGAACGCGCGGCTGTGACAGATGCTGGTCACGACTGATGATATTGCATTTATTTGAGCTGCAGTTGCAAAAATATTTTGTATAAATTTAATTGGATTATACTTGTCTCCTAATAAGAAATACGTTTCAGTAATAAGGATTACAGTATGCATGAAAGTCTGAACTACTACATGTAAAACAATGAAATATTTCATGATTCTCTTCTGACTAGAATAATTTCTATATATGCCTAAAAAAATCTCTAGAAATAGTAAATATTTTAACAGTTTTAATGATGACATGTTGCCACTCGTACCTACTGATATAATGTAATCGTTGGAAAGCATTTTTTATCGTAAAAGGGCGGTTTTATTGACGAAAAATGAATTATAATTAAGTTTTTTTTTTAAGTTAAGTCTTAATATAGTGGAGCAATCGTAACTTAAGTGATTATCCGTCTATCATTTTGACGTTTGGACTATATTTTGTCAATGTCATATGACACCGAAATGATTAATGAGTATCACTTAACTATTATAGGCCAGTGCTTTTAGCCTCTAAAAACGGTAAAAAGTGAATAAAATAATAGTAGGATGAAACCCATTGGAAAAGGAGGAGAATATAATAAAAATGATAGGAAAAATAAATTACGGGCGATCTGAGGTCGGGAAGTGGGGGGGAGGGGAGGTTAAAGTTAAAAAAACGGTTTATCTCAATTTCCAGCAAAACTACAAGTCCTATGAAAAAAAGTTAAATGGCAAAGTTGTAGGTAATAAAAAGATCTACAACTTTTGGATTGACACTTTTTCACATAACCTCAAAATTTATGTGAAAAATTCAAAAAACCAAGTTTTTGGTTTTTTATTTTTATCTTTTACAATAATTTTTTTTTTCTACGAAATTTGATGGAAACTTTCCTTTTTATGTCCCAAACACACTGTAATTTATTTGATTTAAAATAATTATTTTTTCACCCTTATTTTGACTTAATATCGAAAAAACACCCTAATTTTCAATCGAAAATTCTCGTGTCGAAATATCACTTTTTTTTAAAAAATCGGTGGTCTTTTTGTTCTTTGAAATCTCTACTTTCAGATGGTATAAAAAAATATTAAGATTGCTATGGTAAATGTTCTCAGAAAATATAAAGAAACGCTACAAAATAACAGGTAGTAAGGCCTAGACCGGCTTAAATTATTTGCGTAGATGCCTATTTATTGCTATTTTATGATAACTTATGTATCTGAGTGACCTACGGAACCTCGGACCTCTCTATGAAATACCTTTTAGCTCATCAAAAGGTATTTCATAGAGAAGTGGGGAGTTGCTAGAAGGGTCTAGGCCTTACTACCCTGTTATTTCGTAGCGTTTCTTCATATTTTCTGAGAATATTTACTATAGTAATGCAAATATTTTTTTATACCATCTGAAAGTAGAGATTTCAAAGAACAAAAAAATCACCGACTTTTTAAAAAAAAGTGATATTTTGACACGAGAATTTTCGATTGAAAATTAGGGTGTTTTTTCGATATTAAGTCAAAATAAGGGTGAAAAAATAATTATTTTAAATCAAATAAATTACAGTGTGTTTGGGACATAAAAAGGAAAGTTTCCATCAAATTTCGTAGAAAAAAAAAATTATTGTAAAAGATAAAAATAAAAAACCAAAAACTTGGTTTTTTGAATTTTTCACATAAATTTTGAGGTTATGTGAAAAAGTGTCAATCCAAAAGTTGTAGATCTTTTTATTACCTACAACTTTGCCATTTAATTTTTTTTCATAGGACTTGTAGTTTTGCTGGAAATTGAGATAAACCGTTTTTTTAACTTTAACCTCCCCTCCCCCCCACTTCCCGACCTCAGATCGCCCGTAATTTATTTTTCCTATCATTTTTATTATATTCTCCTCCTTTTCCAATGGGTTTCATCCTACTATTATTTATTTTGTTTTCAAAACTTATTGGCACTGGTCTATTATGGAAACTTAACTTCTCCTTTCGGTATTTCTAACTTTTTTTTCCTTTTTCATTAAGTATCACTTGTATATAAACAAACAGGTAAACACCAATACGAAAGTAAAGAAATATGACCAAATACGAAAGAAAACAATATGATGAAGACGATGTATGAAAAAAATCGTGGTGGCCTAGTGGTTCGAAAACTGGCAAGCACCAATGTGACTTTTCCTAAGTCATATGTACTTTCTAAGTATATTTTATACGCCACTGACTAACGGTGAAGGAAAACATGGTGAGGAAACCTGGACTTTAAAAGTCTGAAATCACCAATCCACCTTGAGCAAGCGTGGTGATTCACGCCTTCTCTGTATGAGAAGAGGCCTGTGCCCAGCTGTGGGACGATATATAGGTCGATGAGGAAAATATAAAATTCTAATAATTAGTATTGTAGTACAATAGAATTAAATTAAATTAGCAATATAATTTAAATACAATATTTATTAATTAAATAATATGATTAATCTGCAGAACTATAATTGCATAATTGACAGCCAATGTAAGCATGGCTGGCAGCATATACATGCCAATAGTTAGCTTGGACAGCAACTTGATCCCAAGCGGTTTCTGCTTTATCAGACGTATGAAGTTTTTTATCAATTTAGCTTCTTCTTCTTCTGAACCTAAAATGAAGAGATTATTATTTTTTGCTTCCTTGTGTGTAAAGAATGACATGGCTAGAAGTTAATAAAAATAGAGAGATGACGTGGTAAGCTGGCTTCCCACAGTACGTTATTCTGTGGATTATCCCCCACGGCTGATAACCACGGACAGTTACAGTCCGCACATAAGGATTTTCCAACGGTGCGCGTCAATTTGTGTGAGTCAGGAGATTTGAAACATTTTTATCAGTCCAAACGGATAAGATAACGCGCACGTAACGTGATGAACGTTTCTGCGCGACTTCGGACGATATTCTACTAATGGTGCGTCGGTGCGGGCTGGTTTGCGTCTTTCCGCAAAATCACGCATCGTATGAAGCCAGCTTTATAGGCATGTTTGAAAGTAAAAACTTCTCACACTGATCCCAAATAATTTAGGATTAGGGCAGCAGATTTGAATTTTTATTAGAATTATACGTTTTTTTTTATTAGAATTGTACTATTGATTTTATATTTCTGTAGTATTCATATAAGCCGTAGTCAATTGTTAGGTCAAAAACAAAAATGATAGACTTATACTTAAGTAGTTTTCCGCCAGCGGTTTTTACATCTTGGGTTACATTATTCAAGTTTTAGTAGGGATCCCTAATTATTTCTGGAAATAAATATAGCCTATGACACTTCGTAAAGATGTAGCTTTCTAACAGTGAAAGAATTTTTTAAATCGGTCCAGTAGTTTTTGAGTTAAAACCCTACAAACAATCAAATCTTTCCTCTTTCTGATATTAGTATAGATTTAATATTAGCTAAGGTATTTTACCACATATATCTTACCAATAATAATCGTATTATAAAGTCGAGCCAACACTTTTTGGCACTTTGCACCCTGGTTACGCACCACTTGTCCGGCTATTACTGGCAACATCGACCATGTGACGTAACTAAATAGACTGATCAACATTCGCTTGAGATCATCGGTGAACTCGACCTTTATTAAATAATAAAAAACAATCAGCTGTGACAGACAGACAGATATACAGACATACAAAGTTGCACCATAGGTGTTCGTTGGGCTCCCCACAGGGCCATGGCCTGCTGGGGCTGCGGGTTGTTCGAGAGAGTAACCGCGCCCCCGGAATATAAAGGACTGAGAAAGGAACATGGATGGGTTTTAGTCAGTAAGAGTCTGACACTCCCTTCCGCCCCACCCACGGCGGTAGGGGTCATTTGATGATTTTCGGACGCATTTGTATCAAAAGCGGTTTTTAAATAGAATATACTCGCTTCTTACGTACTATTTATTTAAATTAAAGACTTAAATTTTATCTTTGGAGGGCGGAATGTTTCATCCTACGCCCTTTGCATTCCGGGTTGCGGTAACTCTTTCGAATATCCTGCAGCAATAGAAATAAGCTACGTAAAGATTTGATGTAGGTAGGTACTATGATAAGCTCCTTTGGAAAAATGAGAGCGTGATTTTTAAGAAAAAGAAAAACAATCGATTTTATTGTTCTCAAAAAAAAAGTACCCATTTAAATTATTCTAATCATACTTACTTTCAAAATAATGCTGTAAGCAACTTGATATGCCATCAAAATGCTGTTAGATATTGAGATTGTCAGCGTAAAGAAATACTGAAACAAAAATGATATTTTTAATTCATTATCATGGTTAGCGGTTCATGTATCTATCTATACTTATAATAAATCTGTAGAGAGGTTAATTCTGAACATGAAATATATTTCCAAAATAACTATCAGGGGGTGATTAGGGATCGATACTGATGCCAAAAATGCAATCAGTAAAATTTTGTCTGTCTGTCTGTATAAACTCTATAGAAACAAAAACTACTCGACAGATTTTAACGAAACTTGGTACTTATTTGTCATACTCCTGAGATGGTTATAGTATACTTTTCATCATGCTACAACCAATAGGAGCAGAGCAGTGAAGGGAAATGTTGTCATTTTGTTTAAACGCGCTAATCTCAGGAACCGCTGGTCCGATTTAAATAATTCTTTCAGTTTTAGATAGTCCATTTATCGAGGAAGGCTATAGGCTATATATCATCACGCTAAGACCAATAGGAGCGGAGCACCACTATTCCACGCGGACGAAGTCGCTGACAGAAGCTAGTTATTAATAATAATCTTTATTTTTCTCAATTAGTCATTTTGCAGAATTATGTTTGTTGGGACAAATTACTGAGAAAGGTGTCTGTGTAGGAATTTCCTGATGACAGATCATTTTGGTCACTTAGTTACATTCTGGGCACAGTATTGCTAAATAATAAAAATAAAAATTACTAAGACAAACAATTGAAACGTTAAAAATATTGCTTGTCATTTTAGCTAAGATGTTATTGTCATTGTTGAATATAGTCCGACATGGCTATTTATGAACGTGGCTCACAGGTGAACTAACGCTAGCCACCATCTTGAAATGTCATTTTCAGTGATAATGATACCAATTAATGGAAATTTCCATTTTTTTAAGTTAATCATGACATGATAGATAGTAATTTATTAATTCATCATTTAAGTTATAATAATAATCTTAAATTGGAAACAATAAAATACAATATTTAAACATTTAACACACATTTGAATGTTAGTAGGTGGCTCACAAGCCGAAACCCTCCTGATTATTAAGTAGTCACCGCGGCCGATGGATATCTACAACACCAGAGGCATCGTAGATCATCATTGCCTTTTCAAACTATTTCAAGGACAAAATCTAGTCATAATGAATAGCGCTATATTTTTACTAATAGTTGGGTAAGAATTTTCCCTTGGCCGGTATTACCAAAATGACATTTCAAGATGGTGGCTAGCGTTAGTTCACTTTTCAGCCACGTTCATAAATAGCCATGTCGGACTATAGTAGGAGAAAGAAATTTACTGTCCCACTGCTGGGCAAGGGCCTCTTCACATACAGTGAAGGCATGAGCATTGATCATCAAGCCTTCTGAAAGCATTATTCCTCGCAAAAACTACTATAGTCTGTACAAATTGATTTTACGAAAAATATAAACAAAATAATAACCTATTATGTTTTAATTTTCCCACACAGATTAATAAAATGCCCTTAAATGATGAATGATGATGTTTAGAGCATAAAATTTACATGAATGCGCCATTCTGTTAATTTTTGTGGCAGAATTAAAACAAAATTAGTAACGACTTGGGAATGGATTTGGATGGAATTTAATACACACATAGTTACCCTTATTAAAACATAAGATACTTTTTATCAAGGTGCGATAGGTAATTTTTCAGAACGTGAACCTGCGTGAAACAGCTAGTATCATAAATAAAGAATCTACAGGAAAAAAAAATATCCAGTGCGCAAATTTTTTTTGGTGGTTCAGCATCAGTAATAGAATACATTTTAATGTTTGGTTAATTTTTTTTTTCACCCGTGTCCTATTTTGAAAAATGTAAAATATGGACATAACCTATTCGTAATGGCTGCACCGCGTAGGCATGTGAGAGAGAGCTCACAGGTACAATACGACTCAGCTGATATCTACACCACGCGCCGACCGACGAATAATAGATAAATTAAGTTCTTAAGTGAACATGTTTTGAAAACGATAACTTTTTTTTAGTACTAATACGTAACAAACTGAAAAATACGTGTTTTTTTAAAGTGTTGAAGTTTATTGTGACAAAATTTGCGCACTGGTTAAAAAAATATCCTGTATAAGTACCTGGTGTCCAAAGAATATCGCCACGTTTTCACAACAGTTCTCTAGATCCCGATACACATCAACCCATTCTTGAATTTGCTGTGTCGTGAGATTACATTCCTCATCCGACCTAAGAAGACTCTTAACACGCTCATGAATAACTGATAGCAATGAATTAAAACTTTTAAACAAATGTCCCACTATCATGATTATAGTAAACAAAACTAGCGATTGAAATAATATCGTCATTCGTATGAAAAATTGTGATACCACAACGGGAACCACTATTAACGAATGCATATGTGCGAGTGAGAAATGCTTTAAATACTCATTAATTCTGTAAATAACAAAGGCCAAATATATTAAAAATATATTTATAGTGAACCAGTACATTTTCTTTAGAGATTTTAATAATTTCTTGTCATCTTTAAACCGTTCAGAGATTCGACTGATACTTTTGAAATATGATAGGAATTCGCGGCTGTAATAGATGCTGGTCGCGACTGATGATATGGCGCTTATGTGAGAGGTAACCAAATAACTATTTTTCATAACATTTACATTAAGATAATCCATCCACATTTTCTTTTCAAATTGCAAATATATTTCAGCAATGAACGTCACAATGTGAAAGATCGTCTGGATCAAAATTTGGAACATTACAAAACATTTTTTAATCCTTTCCTGGCTACTATATTTTCTGTATACGCCTAAAATGTTCTCCACAAGCAATAAATATTTCAACAATTTTAATGGAGACATTTTTGTTTTTGTGATGCCCGACAATGTCGTTAAAGTAATGCAAATGTCAATAAGTTTATAGGTATACGTAGGTTCCATTACGATAAACGAAAGTAAATTTTATTCCATCCATCTATTTTGACAAGCAATTTCGTTAATGAGTAATTAAAAAAACGTACGGGATTTTGATGGCTTACTTTTGCATTTCCTAACTTTCTTTAAAAATATTTGGATACCTATATATTTAATTTACATGAGTCACCGGGGGTTGCGGGATGTTCGAAAGAGTTACCGCGAGCCTGGAACAACAAAGATGGGTTTTAGTCAGTAACAGTCTGACATTCCCTCCCGCTCCGCCCAAAACGTGAGGAGTCCTCCCGACAACCGTAAGCGCGGAGCTGCGGACGGCGAGCTACGTCAGGTGGCTCGCCGTCCAGCAAGGACCAGACCCACGTCGACGGCGCGTTCGTGTTCCACGCGCGCCTTAAAGAGCTGTCAGCATCGACGACGAGGCCCTCCCCCAGGGCTATATCCTGCCGGGGCTGCGGGACGTTTGAAAGAGATACCGCGGAAGGAATATGGATGGGTTTTAGCCAGTAAGAGTCGTCTGACACTGAACGGCGGGAGGGGTCATTTGATGATTTTCCATCCGAAGAAAAGATTCCTAAAATAAGTTTGTTAATTGGTCCACAGTCATAGGTCATGTTGTTATGGGTGAAATAAAAGTTTATTTCGTATTCATCAAAAGGCATTTTCATTTCTTTGGATTGCTTTACTAGGTACAAAATAGCTTGGTATTTGAGATACTTTCACTCAAACAAACCCACAAATGAATTTATTACTTTAATTTTGTTCCACGCAAAATTTCAAGAAAAACGCCAAATTTCGATTCCTGCTTTATATTCCATACATTTATATTAATGTGTTTTACATCTAAGATACAAATACATATACAAAGCGATACCGTTTCGTATTAGAGGCTTAAATCATATTAAACGGTTAATGCTGTTTGAGTATGCATCGAGCAGTTTCAATTTACAAGATCGATATATATAACATACTAGCTGCCCCGCGCGACTTCGTTCCCGTGGTATGCAACTCCTACCCAACTCCTACCCAACTCCTACCCAACTCCTACCCAACTCCTACCCAACTCCTACCCAACTCCTACCCAACTCCTACCCAACTCCTACCCAACTCCTACCCAACTCCTACCCAACTCCTACCCAACTCCTACCCAACTCCTACCCAACTCCTACCCAACTCCTACCCAACTCCTACCCAACTCCTACCCAACTCCTACCCAACTCCTACCCAACTCCTACCCAACTCCTACCCAACTCCTACCCAACTCCTACCCAACTCCTACCCAACTCCTACCCAACTCCTACCCAACTCCTACCCAACTCCTACCCAACTCCTACCCAACTCCTACCCAACTCCTACCCAACTCCTACCCAACTCCTACCCAACTCCTACCCAACTCCTACCCAACTCCTACCCAACTCCTACCCAACTCCTACCCAACTCCTACCCAACTCCTACCCAACTCCTACCCAACTCCTACCCAACTCCTACCCAACTCCTACCCAACTCCTACCCAACTCCTACCCAACTCCTACCCAACTCCTACCCAACTCCTACCCAACTCCTACCCAACTCCTACCCAACTCCTACCCAACTCCTACCCAACTCCTACCCAACTCCTACCCAACTCCTACCCAACTCCTACCCAACTCCTACCCAACTCCTACCCAACTCCTACCCAACTCCTACCCAACTCCTACCCAACTCCTACCCAACTCCTTTTTTTTTTTTTTTTTTTTTTTTTTTTTTTTTTTTTTTTTTTTTTAACCTATGTCCTTTTCCTGGTCCTAAGCTACCTCCTCACCAACTTTCAGCCAAATCGATTCAGCCGGTCTCGAGTTATAAGTGGTGTAACTAACACGACTTTCTTTTATATATATAGATGTAGTTAGATTATATGAAAGCAATATTGAATAACTAGCTTTTCTCGCGGTCTCGCCCGTATCCTAAAGAAACTACTTCGCGCAACCTAATAAAAGTATTTTATGTGGTAATCCAGGTTATCAACTATCTGTATACCAAATTTCATCCAAATCCATTCAGTAGTTTTTGAGCGAAAGAGTAACAAACTGAGAGTGCATACGTCTTCGCAGACTTTCGCATTTATTGCTAGTAGGAAGATAAAATCCTTACTAATATTATAAATGCGAAAGTAACTCTGTCTGTCTGTCTGTCTGTTACGCTTTCACGCCAAAACTACTGGACCGATATAAGTGAAATTTGGTACAGAGAATAGAATAGACCCTGAGGAACAACATAGGCTTACTTACTTTTTACCCGGGTGCGCTAAGTAGTTCCCTCGGGATGCGGGTGAAACCGCGGGAAACAGCTAGTATAAAATAAGCAAAACCAATTTATTTTAAAATTAGCTGTAACATACAAATTAACAGGTAAGATAGAATGTAAAGAATCAGGTGAGATAAAAATGTGAATGAATAAGATAAATTTAAAAACTCCCTATGTAAAAATGCCTTACATAATTTTGGAAAAGAGCTGATACTCTTACACTGCTGGACCGATATTAACCAATCAAGTAGCTAAGAACTACCGCAAGAAATCTGGCTTTCAAATAAAAAAACCGCATCGAAATCGGTCCATCCGTTTGAGAGCTATGATGCCATAGACAGATACACACCCAGACAGACATCAACGTCAAACTTATAACACCCCTCTATTCTTTTTCGGGGGTTAAAAATATGCTTTATTGTACACCAAAATACATTAAGGCCTTGTCCAGAAAGGGTGAATTCGTCGCGATTCTCACGCGCGTATTACGCGCGACCGTTTGCGTCCAGAAAGAGCGTACCAACGCGCGAGTATTTGGGGACAAATTTAACTGGACGCAACAAGGCGTTCCTAGTATCCGCGCGCCATACGCGCGAGTCGAGGGTCTGGCGTAGTGCACGCGATTTACGTGCGTATTTTGAATTCGCGCGATGCTTGTGGACGCGATGTATTGGTGCCTAGTATCTCACTAACGCGCGAATGATTTCGCGACGAATTCACTCCTTCTGGACAAGGTCTAAGATATTGGTCGTTTAAAAATATTATTTTTATTTTTGTCTTTTGGTTTGAAGCCTTAAAAGACCAATGATTATTTAGTTTGACAAGGTTGCATAATCTAGGGGCTTTCCGAAAATGTCTTAAATTATTCAGTTGCGTTAATCATAGTATTGATTTGGTTAAGCCCGGTCCGTTGCGCCTATATTTGCATATCAGGATTATCCTTATAATCCTTACATAAATTATAAACTCAATGGAACTCTGTCTGTCTGTTACTGTTTTACGTTAAAACGGCTGAACTGATTAAGACGAAATTTGGTATGGATATATATTAAAATATAGGAGATGACATAGATTTGCGGGAATTAGTTCCCTTGGGATATGGGCGAATCCGTGGGAAAAAACCTGTAGTATATATCTAGACATATAAAATGCTTTGTCCTGAATGACTGACGGATCAACGCACAGCTTAAACTGCTAATCATAGAGACCTGAAACTTGGAGGGTGTGTTCTTTGTATGACGTAGGCTTCCGATAAGAAAGGATATTCCGAAATTCTACCCCTAAGGGTTGAATAAGAGAAACAAAGTTTGTATGAAACTTTGTTAGGGTTCCGTAGCCAAATGGCAAAAACGGAACCCTTATAGATTCGTCATGTCTATCTGTCTGTCTGTCTGTCCGTCCGTATGTCACAGCCATTTTTTTCCGAAACTATAAGAACTATACTGTTGAAATTTGGTAAGTAGATGTATTCTGTGAACCGCTTTAAGATTTAGACACAAAAATAGAAAAAAAGCAATAAATTTTGGGGGTCCCCATACTTAGAACAGAAACTCAACATTTATTTTTTCATCAAACCCATACGTGTGGGGTATCTATGGATAGGTCTTCAAAAATGATATTGAGGTTTCTAATATCATTTTTTTCTAAACTGAATAGTTTGCGCGAGAGGCACTTCCAAAGTGGTAAAATGTGTGTCACCCCCTGTAACTTCTAAAATAAGAGAATGATAAAACTAAAAAAAATATATGATGTAGATTACCATGCAAACTTATATTGAAAATTGTTTGAACGAGATCTAGCAGGTAGTTTTTAAGTAATCAGCAATTTTCCTCTACAAACAAACTTAATTATGCGGTCGAAAAAAAACAAGATAATTGCGACTTTATTGCGTATTTTTTCTTTCCAATGATCGGAACCCTCGGTGCGCGAGTCCGACTCGCACTTGGCCGGTTTCGTTTTTAATTTGAATTCGTTTAGCCCTCGCGGGCGAAGCCGCTAGCGGAAAGCTAGTTTATTATATACTAGCTTCCCGCCAGCGGCTTCGCCCGCGATATATTAGTTAATGGATACAAAAACTTGACAAACTATATACTAAAACCTTCCTCATTAATCACTCTATCTATTAAAAAAAACCGCATCAAAATCCGTTGCGTAGTTTTAAAGATTTAAGCATACATAGGGATATAGGGACAGAGAAAGCGACTTTGTTTTATACTATGTAGTGATGCTAACTAAAAATATAGTATAGTAAGCAGGCAGTATGTTTTTATAAATTCTACCATGATAACTAATGTCATGGTAGATTTTTAATACTATTCTTTAAAGTTACGGCTCACAAGCCAACTTTAGCGTATAATTCATATAAAACAAATATATTTCATCTATTTGACATCCTCATCTGCCTAGCCTTTTTCCAACGGCTCGGCTTCCAGTCAAACCGGATGCAGCTGAGTACCAGTGTTATACATGGAGCGACTGCCTATCTGACCTCCGCAATCCAGTTATCGGGCAACATCCCTTGGTAAGACTGGTTGTCAGACTTTCTGGCTTCTGACTACCCGTATCGACTGTCAAAGATCTACAAATGGTAGCAGGGTCCAAAAGCTTAAAGTGCTTTCCGAGGCACGGGGGAGTTATCAATGGTCACCCATCCACGGACCAACCGCGCCAAGCTTAGTTTAACCTTTGATCGATCGAGCCGTGCGGCTGTTACTTAGCCATGAGCTCTTCACAACATGTCATCTATTGACAGTCGTTCCAATTACTTAAAAACAAGCAATGGAAAATAAACCTTATTATCTTTAAGTTGAAATATACTATCAATCTTCAACTGGAGTTGCTAGTCACCTAGTAACAGCATGTAATAAAATACAAATATTTATTAGACCCCAATACTAGTTGAGTATTTTTTTTTGTAATAAAGACAAGCACCTAATATGATTAACAAAATACAATTTACTTTATAAGGTCACAAGTAGAGAGTTCCATCATTCATATCGTATCTGTCTTGAAGAAGAGACACGTCGTTCAAAATGGATTTATTTTACATTTTAATATTTTGCGAAAATTTCATGTGCATCTATAGAAACTATTTCGATATAAATAAATATCAAAGAATTGTGGCGATCACGCGTATAGTGGTTGAACTGTCGCTTTCTATCGTTATAACAGCACACAATGTCATATTAACGAATTATGTTAATTACGACTCTAGTGGCAAGGACGTATTAATTACGATCTTATTCCAATTACTTACACTATTTAAGAGTATTGTAATTATAATTGGTGGTATATTTAATTCGGGATCATTCAAGAAATTCTACGAGAACCTTCGCAAGCTGTACAGCTGCTTCGAAAATGATATCGACTACAAAATTTATGAGAAAAAACTGAGAGTCAGAAGTTTGGTAGGTTTTTCGGTATTAATTGCGATGTCTCTGATACAGATGGCCGGGAAACTTTATCAATATTATTTTCTGAATACTTATCGTATGACCGAAATGATGGTGCTGGTCGTGTACGAACTTTGGGTTGATACGCGCTACTCTCTCGAACATGTTGTAGTATACTGCGCAATATCATGCATCTATGATTTCCTGAAATGTTTAAACATTTCTGTAAATAAGGTATTAATGAAATTTAGCGATCAAACAAACAACGAATTAAGCTTGGATTCGAATGAGGAGAGCATTGACTTACCTGAGAAAGTTAATAACTGGACTGAAAAGTATCAGAGAATAATGGCTTGTTGTAAAAATATATCATTGTGCTATCAAGAACTGGTAAGTAATATTGTAATTTTTGTTTGGTTTGACCGCTTCTGGGTTTTCTAACTGGGTTGTGGCGGTCAGATAGGCAGTTGCTATATGTAAAACACTGGTACCGAACTGCATCCAATTCGATCAACCCCAACATAGTTGGGAAAAGGCTAGCCAGATGATGATGATCGTGGTAATAATGGCATCAACACGATGAGCCTGGGACTTCTGAAAACAGAAATCGATAATGTTAAAAAAATTACAAATCCTGCAAATCGTTTAATCAGCCAAAACAAATACATTTTGAACATTGTTTGGATGTCCTTACCATAATACTAATATTATTAAAATTATTTTTATTTTTCAAACAAGTTTTTTTAAATACTAATAATAATTCATATTTCTATTCTCGGTCTTAAAGACCCAAAACAACATTTTACGACTGCAGAAAATATTTTTTTTTCTCCTTATTCCAGCTGACCCTTTTTAGGGTTCTGCACCAAATATAGTATAAGGGAACCCTTATGATTTCACTTCGTCTGTCTGTCCGTCTGCCCGTCTGTCACAGCTATGGCATGCATATATTTTATAAATTACAATGCGGTCTTATCTACTCAAAATACAAATAAAAAAATCATTCGATTGTCAGACTTATTGGTTCCTATTAGAAAGTCACTTTTGTTTCAGCTGTTATTTTCCCTGGGTGTCGCCATGGTTCAATGTATTTCTTCGATGTACGGAATTTTTAATGCAATAATTAAAAAGGTAATAACAAATAGTTTTACAATAATTTAATTATATTATGTAAATATAAATTATACGAATAATAAATAAATTAAAAAAAAAACATGATGAAATAGAATTAAAATTAACGATGGCCTCTTTACTGTCCCAGTTCTGGGTGAATATTATTTTTAAATAGAGAAGGGATGAGCATTGTGTGCGCTAGTGCATTCCCGTGTGGTTCCAATTAAATTGTATCAACATCGGTTCCGTTTTATAAATATATTAAAAATAACGGTAGATCTCTACTTGCGCGTACGCCAAATACTTAGATTAAGTAAATTGCAACTATTTTTTTTAATTACATTTATTTTCAGGGCATACGGTCTACAAAAAGTGCAACAGACATAGTGTATGCTCTAATATACCACATGTTTGCAACAATTGCTCTTTTGTTTGCTGGACAAAATCTACAAAACGAATTTAATACTTTCAACAAAGCATTAGCGATGCTTGCATGCGAAGTGTCCACACGTAAGTAAATTTAATACAAGCTGTTGCTCGCGGTTTCATCCACATTCTGGGGGAAATACTACGTAAATCCGGATTAAACACTACCCTTACTCCTTCCTAAGGTTCAAGCTATCTCCATACAAAATTCCATTTCAATCGATTCAAGCAATATTTTCATCACCTATTTCTTCCTATCCCCTTTGAGTTTTATTTTCCAGAATTACTCTATGTACATCTCCTGGCTTCAACTTATCTTACCAAATTTCATGAAATCCAGTTCAGCCATTTTAACATGAAAGTGTAAGGACAAACAGGCTGAGTTACTTTCGGATTTATAACTTTAGCAAAGATATTAAATTGTCTTCTTTTGAGATATCCATCAAAATACTTGTATTTTTAAAGTCATGTATAAAATGGTCGCATTGATGCTTTAAAAGTTTTGAACCCGCACCCAGATGTAAGTATCTTAACCACTGGGTCACCACGAGTTCTGGAGCGGAATCCTATATTAAACAAATGACTATCAATCTATATATTTATATGAACGGAATTATTGAAATGCAATTTAATTAAATTAATTTATATAATATTTTATTTTAATTTTCACTCTATCTCATAATAAATCTCTCATAATTTTTATTTTTCAGTTTTTTTTTATTTTATATTTATAATGGTAATTGTTATTTATGTCAGTGTATTGTATATTTTTTATGTTATGGATTGACAAATCTGAAATAAACAAATTAATAATAATAATAAATCATTATTTTATAAGACATTCTAAACTTAAAAAGTATTTTCAATAATTCATTATTTATTTACAGAACGAACAAAATCTGAAACGAGACAACTAAAGGATCTTAGCCGCCTAGTGACAACAAATCCTATAGTGATAAAATTCGGCACTTTTTCCTTGGGAATGTATTTGTTTCCAATGATGTTGTCACTATCTGCAACATACATTGTCGTTATGTTGCAATTCAACCATGTCATATAATGAAAAAATATGTGTTTCTTTTTGTCGTAGGTGGTAGTTAGGAATTTGCTGTTTGCAAACTATTTGAGAATTGTGTAGGTAGGTACTTTTCTTCTGATAGGCTACTGTCTTGCATTATTTTGTAATAATATTAAGCGTTTGGCTGTTTAAAGGTTAGGCTAGGTAGGTAGCTTTTTAATTACATAATGTATTTTTTTATCATAAATTGATTTATGGTTAAAATTTGTAATTGGTTAAAACTTTCGAGAATTGAGAAATGAGTATTGTTATAGCTGTTTTTGCGTTAATTATAAAATTATAAGTATATAGATGTTTATTCTATGTATGACCTTGAAAAAATCCTCTACGTATTTTTTAAGTGGTGTAACAACATATTATAAGATCATTGTCATTAAAATAATGGTACGTAGTTCATCAAAAACAAAAAAAAAATCATTACTCAATGTCACTCCCTGATCGCATCACATCGTTATGAAATATTTATTGTAAATATATTTAAATATATAGGTACTTCTATCAATAACTGAGTTGACACAGACAACTATTTAATTATTTATGAATAATGGTGTTACTTAATAAAATTAAAAAATGTGACTACTTATATCTTAACTTAGAACGATAAAATAAAATAAAAATATAGAAAACTACTAACTAAAGGGCGCCAAAAAATTCCTCCTCATCGCAGTCAACTGGAAGCGTACCCAAGAGGCTGGCACCCACGTTGGATAGCTATGCCTTAAATGTTCTAATAAAAAAATATAGTCACACATATTTATATATTGGAATAATGATGTTATAATATAAATTAAAATATTAAGTTTATATAGAAGCAAATAGAAGACAGAAGAATGCTCATATTCTCTTATATACTTCAGGTAAATACAACTTATATGTTTATTTACATTAGATAGTTACTTATATATTTAAGACTAGCTGTTTCCCGCGGTTTCACCCGCATCCCGAAGGAGCTACTTCACGCACCCGGGTAAAAAGTAGCCTATGTTGTTCCTCAGCGTCTATTCTATCTCTGTACCAAATTTCATCAAAATCGGCTCACTGGTTTAGGCGTGAAAGCGTAACAGACAGACAGACAGACAGAGTAACTTTCACATTTATAATATGTATTTAGTCCACATTTTTCTTATTATGAATAACTAGCTGTTTCCCGCGGTTTCACCCGCATCCCGAGGGAACTACTTAGCGCACCCGGGTAAAAAGTAGCCTATGTTGTTCCTCAGGGTCTATTCTATCTCTGTACCAAATTTCATCAAAATCGGCTCACTGGTTTAGGCGTGAAAGCGTAACAGACAGACAGACAGACAGACAGACAGACAGACAGAGTTACTTTCGCATTTATAATATTAGTAAGGATTAGTAAGGATATATAGCAACAAGACATAAATATAATATAACTACAAGGTTCTTTTAAAAGTACACTTGTTTAATGTTTATACGGATTTTCTCATTATCATATTTTAAAATAAAAGAGAACTTTTTTAAATAAATTTTGAATTTATTTTTCAGTGAAGATATTTTCTTTCTTAGCATCGTATTTCAATACCTACCGTCGAACATCGAGTTTGCAGTTACAAGTATGTAAATAAAAAGCTTTTAACGTAAGTACTTACTAAATCATTAATATTTTAGCCTGAAAACGCATTTTCTTTTAATTTTCGTCATATATTTCAGGGAAAAGAAAATTAATATACTTTATAAACATAGCGAATCACAATCTCCTATACGAAAAGTAATAAATAAAAAGAGTCATGGCAAATGGAGTAAAAAGTATGTAAATAAAAAGCTTTTAACGTAAGTACTTACTAAATCATTAATATTTTAGCCTGAAAACGCATTTTCTTTTAATTTTCGTCATATATTTCAGAGAAAAGAAAATTAATATACTTTATAAACATAGCGAATCACAATCTCCTATACGAAAAGTAATAAATAAAAAGAGTCATGGCAAATGGACGATGTGTAAGTATTTTTTTTCTCTTTCCAACAATCGTTTTGTTATTGTTTTTTTTAAACGTAGCACTACACTACTCTAGTAATTACTCCTGTGTTGTGGGTGCGTTTACAAACATACATTACACATGCACAAACACCCAGACCCGGAACAATTTTAGTTGTCCCGTGCGGGAATCGAACCCGCGACACGCAGCGCAGCAGCCAATTGCTTAGCCACTACGCCAAACGTGCTGTCAAAGTAATTCTTTAGAGATTTTTCTCTTTTTATTTATTTATTTATTTGTTTGGGAAAACAAACAGTAGTATATTAAGTGTACATTAATAGCGTAGGGCAAAGTTTAAGCTTAACAAATACACTACCCACAACATTTTCCACAAATTACTACATAATATAATTAAAACAAGCTGTTAGCAAACGTTAACTGTAACGGGGCTAAAAAGTACAAAACAAAAAAAGAAAAGAAAAAGTAAGTATGGATAATTTTCGATTAATATGAATATAAACTTCAACAACAAAACAAAAAAATAAAATAAAAAAAAAAAACAAATAAAAAAGTATGTGTGATGTATCATACAAGACCTAGCATATTTTATACATTATGTAAAATCTATCTATGTAGTGCAAACTGCCGATCCTTTAGAATTTTAATTAAATCATTTTTAAATTTATTTCTACTTAAAAATAATATGTCTATTGCTCCAAAACGCGTATTATATGTGTCAACTAAGCGGTATAAAGGCGAACGCACACCAGCTTTCGATTTACAAAATCTAGTAGCGAACAGTCGCCTAGTGCGTACTTCCCGTCCATGCACTGTTCGAGGGACCAGGTAACACAAGCCAGACACCAAATCAGGGCAATCAAACTTGTTGCGGCATACACTGAATAAGGTCATTGTATCAAGAAGGACGCGTCTTGACTGTAATGTAAGCAGGACGTATTGTTTCAGAAGCGATTGGTATGACTTTTTCTTCCGAAAACATCTAAATTGCATAGCACGAAGATACTTTAGTTGGACTAACTCGATCATTTCAGTATATTTCGCATAGTAGGGATTCCAGATTGGTACTGCGTATTCTAATTGCGGCCTAATTATAGACTTATATAGGTGCAAGAAGGTGGAGGGACGATGGAAATCTCTAGTCGCTCTCATCACAAAGCCGAACATCTGATATGCCTTATTAATAATGTTTTCTACATGCATGTCTAAATGAAGTTTCGAGTCCAGCTGCACACCAAGATCACGGAGACTGCTAACTTTTTTAATATCACTATTAGCAAGTCGGTAATTGAAATTTATGGTCTTTTTCTTTTTAGTAAATGTTATGTTATGACATTTAGGCAAGCTAAGGTATAGTTTATTTTGAGAGCAATAATGCGAGAAACGATCCAAATCGCGTTGGAATTCTATACAATCTTGTTCACTTGAAATTTGTTTAAAAACTTTTAAATCGTCAGCGTATAAGAGAAATTTTGAATTTTGTAAGCAATATTTTACGTCATTTATAAACAATATGAATAATAAGGGTCCTAAAATTGAGCCTTGTGGTACTCCTGATGTAACATGAATAGAGCTAGACTCGAATCCATTGATCACCACCTTTTGGGTCCTATTGGTTATATAGGAAACGAACCAACGTAGGAGATCCCCTCTGATGCCATTGTATGCGATTTTATTAAGCAGCAATCTATGATCCACTTTATCAAATGCCTTTTGAAAGTCAGTGTATACCGCGTCTGTTTGTTCTCTGTTATCAATACTCTCGAAAAGTTGTGTGGTGAATATCAAGAGATTGCTTATGCAAGATCTGTCTTTGACAAATCCATGTTGCTCCTTAATTAAAACATGGCGAATAATTGGATATAACTCAGCATGGACCAGCTTTTCAAAAAGTTTAGACAATGCCGATAATATAGAAATTGGACGATACATCTCTACATTATTTTTAGAACCACTTTTATATACTGGTACAATATTAGCACTCTTCCATACGGACGGAAAGACTCCACATGAAATACACTTGTTAAATAGTATAAATATCGGGTAACAAACTGTACTGTAAGTATTTTTTAGAAATACCGCAGGTATACCGTCCGGACCAGGCCCTTTAGTAGGATCTAACATTTTAATTTTTTTATTGCCAATTACATCTACGCCTGCCTGCTTTAAATGATGTAATGACATATTGTAGTCCAGTGTAATTAAAATACCTAGTGATTTTCAACTAAAACCTTATCAAAGAATCTCATTAAAATAAATTATCTAATTTTCAGATCCAGGTCCAGCAGCTCAAAGAGACAAGTGAAAAAAGTCTTGTTAAAAAAATTAATCTAAAACAAAATTCTAATTATTATAATCGTCATCTTTAGCATAATTTACTATCTCACTATTAAGTACAGGGGCTGTACCACCACGTGTTTTTGCAATCACTATTCAAGTTTGAGAGCGTGACACAGCTACTAACGCCGTATAGCTCCGTCTCTTTTTCATAACGAAAATAATCTTGTTTTGGCACGTCATTTTAAGGCCCCAGGCCTCTTCGCAAACATAGAAGGTAAGAGCATTGATCATCATGCTTTCTCAAGGCGGTTTGGCGATTTCAGACTTTTTATTCCAAGTTTCCGAGGACATTTTCCTTCACCATTAGTCAGTGGTGTTTAAGATACTCTTAGGAACGACATGACTAAGTCACATTGGTACCACTGCTGTCGTGCACGAGATGTAGGTAACATAACCATAAAGCTAGACTTTTGAAAAGAAAATGTCAAAAAAACCAATTTCATTCTGATATTTTAAACTGTAATTATGAATTAAATGGTATTTATTTGTTTAATTGTAATTGATTTTCGACCTATAAGGTATTTACTGTGTTATCTTTTTAAATAGATATTATTCAATAGATTAGCAAGGGTAAGCTGCTCTTACCGTGGTCATTCCATTAATGGGTGAACGTTTTTTTAACATAGAGTGCCCTCCGAGGCACAGAGGAGGGCTCCGTGCCTCATAAAGAGAGCACGTAAAGCTGTCAGATCTTCAAATCACAAGCAATACTCAAACTACCCTTTGCTATGCGGACGCACAGCGTTGAATACGGCTCAGTTATTGGTTCGTTTTGAGGTCCTTACTTAGCATAGTATTATTGTTGAATACGGTGTATGTCTACTAAGGCAATTTGGGCGAAGAAATCTTGTTTTCATTTGTATGTCTAAGATCGCACAATTTGTAATTTATTATTCAAATTTTTTGTTAATCTAATAGCACCTAAGATGAATTTCTAAGTATGTTTTGATAATAAAATGAATATGATAAGCAGTGTCAGTTTTTATTTGGCTTCAAAAGTATATATTTATTTCTTAAATTTTAAAACCCATACACATCCGTCCATGTTATTTGTCAGGCAGATTTTACGATAAGAAGGAAGAGGGTTAGCTAAAAGTACATAATTAGTATATATAGTTACAAGACATAGATATAACAACAAGGCTATTTTTAAAGTAACCTTTTTAGGGTTCCGTAGATGACCAGAAACCCTTATAGTTTCATCATATCCGTCTGTCTGTCCGCAGTATAACGTCCCGTCCCGAGGAAACTACATAACGCATTCGAATACAAAATAAATTAGCCTAAAACAGTTCTGTCTCCGTGCCAAATTTCATAAAAACCGGTTCAACCGTTTTATTGTCAAAGGGTAGCAAACGAACAAACTCACTTCCGTATTTAAGTACGGATAGTTAGGCCCCTCGCCCACTGCGACTTTTTGTAGCGATGCGTTTACTAAACGCGCGACAGCATCGCTACTAACGCGTGTTAGTCTCATTTGCAACGCGCTACAATAGCGGTGCCAACGCGCTACTGCATCGCGACTGTGTCGATGCAAACTCGCGACCGTGTTGGACGACATCGGGGAAGAACGGATTGACGCTGCTTTCGTTGCCTACGCTTCGGCTGCTTACGTAAAAGCAGCACCAAAGACAACGTGGCTAATGTTGCCTCAACGGAGTCCATCTTGCAACTGTAGCGATCGTAGGTATTTCTGTGCTGTTACTGAATCGCGTTTACATCGAGACAGAAGCGCGACAGTATCGCGTTTGCATCGCGACTAAATCTGAGCCCGTGGGCGAGGGCACACAGCTAGCGAACGCTTCGCGACAGCATCGCTACAGAAAGTCGCCGTGGGCGAGGGGCCTTAGGATTTTTATGTATCTTGTAAATTTTGTAACATTTTTTTAAGTTCTACATAGTGTACATACGAACTACCTACCTACATACTCACGTATATAATATTTTCAAAGAACGAATCATTAATCATCAAAACGCTTAACGTTGATGCAAGTTATTCCTCTATATTATTATTAAGAAGGTCATCCTAAGTAATTTATGATTAATTATAAATGATGACATATTATTTTGATGTCTACTAGTGTCTACATAATTATTATGTTTTAATATTTAATTGAACATTTGACCAATTTTTCTGTCATCACTTCTTATTAATTTTCGAGTCGACAAGTACTTTGCTCCACAAGAAAATGATTGAGAACAAATTTATAAATATATTTATAATTGCTGAAAATATAATGGGTGTACACAGAAATTTTGACGTTTTGAGGAGATATCAGAAAAGTCTAATAATTATTCGCATAATTACCGAAATAATTTGTTACATGTCTGGTTATATATATTTTAAAAATGAAGCAGCTCATGCATTCATGGGTGGTCAATTCATGACTCTGATGTTAGTGTATCACTCTGTGAACTTCGTTTGTGGTTCAATGATTTTACTATGTCCAATCTACAAGCCGGTATCTAACAAAAAATTTATACACACCTTAACTATTGTTCACAATGAATTTCGGAATACACCAATGTATATTAAAAGCATGAAGAAGTTGAAAAAATATGTCATAATATGCGCAGCTATTTTTACTACAGGAATAATCATAGTTACTTGTGTAAAATTTGTCTGCAGTCTTTATCTAACTAATTCAAAATACCAATTTTCTTACATCAGTTTAATTGTCCTGGAAGTTTTATGTGCAATTCGACAAGTTTTAGAAAGTATTATAATATACACATATATTAATATGCTATATTATCATCTGAAAGCTATTAACAATTGTATATCGAATGCCGGAGCAAGGTATGATGTCTTACAAAAACCCTCACCCTCCCAGATGAGCGAGGCAAATAATTTGACAGTCGCTCGAATACAAATCTGGGCTAAAAATTATCAAAAATTAGCGGATTGTAGCAAATTGTTATCGGAGTGCTTCAGTACTCAGGTAAATAGAAATTAAATATTAGTATTTCATAACATTTTTATATATATATATATATATATATTTTTTTAATTTTAATATTGTCAATTGAATTAATTATTAATAATGATCACATATTTTAATATTTGTATGTCTTATGACAAAACATGGTGCACTTTCTAGTTATTTAAGATCTTTATGTAAAATCACCTGTGTTTGACAAATAAATTGATTGATTGATTGATTGATTGAGTATATCAGCTGTAATATAGTATAACAGCGGCACGGGTCGAACAATCAAAGGATAAGCTGCACTTGGCGCGGTCGGTTCGTGGATCTGTGACCATCTTTGTCATAGCGATACTCCTCCGTGCCTCGGAAAGCACGTTAAGCTGTTGGTCCCGGGTTGACATTGTTAGATCTTTGACAATCGTTACGGGTAGTCAGAAGCCAGAAAGTCTGCCAACGAGTCTTACCAAGGGGCATCGTATTACCCGGTAACTGGGTTGTGGAAGTCAGATAGAACAGTCGCTCCATGTAAAACACTGGTACTCAGCTGCATCTGGTTTAACTGGAAGCAGACTTCAACATAGTTGGGAAAAGGCTAGGCAGCTGAATGTGAAACAAAGTCCATTCGGGTGAATGAAATATTAATCTTTTATTTCAGATGTTATTTTCATTGGCTATGTCATCGATAAATAATGTGATTTCATCTTACGGAATGCTTTTGACATATATGGATCGAGTAAGTTATCGAAACTTTTTATTGTATTTTTTTTAACTTATAACATATCATCATCATCCTCCTGCCCTTATCCCAATTTTATTTGGGGTCGGCGCAGCATGTTTGCTTCTTCCATACTCTTCTATCTGCCGTCATCTCGCTAGTAACATTCATTCTAATCATATCAACCTTCACACAATCCATCCATCGTTTCTTCGGTCGTCCCCTTCCTCTATATCCATCCACATTCATGTCCAAAACCTTTCTCACTACATAATCCTCATTCCTCCTCATCACATACCATGATAACCGATTTCCACATAGTTTTTCGGTTACCGGTGCCACTTTCAAACTTCCCCTAATATACTAATTTCTTACTTTATCCATTTGCGTAACACCACACATTCCTCTTAACATTCTCATCTCCGCTGCATGCAGTTGTCTTTCATTCATCCCTTTTGTGGGCCAGCACTCTGAACCATATAACATTTAACTTATAACATTTACCTATTCTAATTTATTTTTTCCAGTTTGCAGAGGGTATTCTAATTAGTGCATATATTCTGGTATATTCATCGTTTTGTACTTACTCCGTCATTATCGCTGGTCAGAATCTTGTCAACGAGACTAATAGAACACGAAGAGGTCTGTCCATGCTGTATAGTTCATGTTGTTCAGGTAAGATTTTTTTATAATGATTAATATTCTTTTTTAATGTTTCGTTTATTTATTTTACACCATATTTTTTATATTTCTTACAAAAATATGTTTATAAGTAGCTGTTTTCCGCGGCTTAGCTCGCGTCCTTTGGGAACTATATGCCTTAGCATTACTAATATTTATATATTTAAATCCTAATATAACGTAACAGATAGAATTCTGTTTATCTGTTTGCCTGTCACAATTTCACGAGAATATGACTGAACCGATTGAGATAAAATTTGGTATGAAGATAGACTGAAATCTAATCTATATGGACATAGGATAATTTTTATCTGGGTGTATGAAGTAGTTTTCCAGGTTCCTATCTATCTTTATATACTTTTTTTCCTGAATCGGTTCAGCTGGTTTATCGTGAAAGTGTAACAAATATTATACATTTTCGCATTTACTTTTTAAAGGGGGGAGAAAATAAACTAAAAGTACATAGAAGCCAATGATATCTCAACCAATTCCTTATCAAAATAAAAATCCTATAAAATAAAGGTCTCAAAAACATTATCGACCTCACTTACAAAATATAAAACGTGCGAAGTTGTAAAAAAGTTGTTTCAAAGTAAATTGTTATTTCTGTCATTATGTTAGCCATCACAGTGCTAAAAATAAAGGAAAACAGGGCCTGTACCACCATGTGTTTTTGCAATCACTATTCAAGTTTGAGAGCGTGACACAGATACTAACATCATATAGCTCCGTCTCTTTTCATAACGAAAATAATCTTGTTTTGGCCCGTCATGGTAAGGCCCCTGGACTTGCTCGTGTCCGATATAGTTGTGACGAAACAAAATATATTTTATTTTATGAATTGTAGGAAAAGTTACAGCTAAACAGATACAGTAAATGAAAAATAAAAAAAATAAAATTACAAATTTCTACATGTAGTAAAATATATTCTATGTTTTCAGACACAGAAGCCCCAGAAACAAAACATTTGAGGAATTTGAATATTCTTGTTCAAACGAATCCTATCCATATGAAGTATACAAATAAAATGATCCTGGGAATGTATCTTATTCCAACTATTTTATCACTCTCTATTGCGTACGTGATCACTGCATTGCAATTTAATCACGTAATTTAAAAAAAATACTACAACGAAACACGAAAATCTAATATTGCTTGCTGAATGAACACATCGAGTCGTTGCACCTAGATGTTCGTGAAATATACAATGTGTAAAAAAATAA
The DNA here is from genome assembly GCA_963891755.1 of Pyrrhia umbra. Taxonomy (NCBI): domain Eukaryota; kingdom Metazoa; phylum Arthropoda; class Insecta; order Lepidoptera; family Noctuidae; genus Pyrrhia; species Pyrrhia umbra. Next base: position 3,542,677 of record OY982923.1, on the reverse strand, counting down.
GCAATAATATTTAAGGGTATGTACATATATCAAGTATAGATGCTACTGACAAAATCTTATTATTAAATCTGTTAACTTTTTTTTTTTCATAATTTTTTTTTCACTAAATTTTATTAGGCTTATTAGGCTAGTTGACGAATAGGTAGAAAATAAGGGGTAACTTATTTGCGAACTCGGCATTATTGATCTTCAAATTTGGGTTTATTAACCCATTTTTAGGGCTGTAACCTATTTTTTTTTAACAAAAACTGTTACTTCTTTTTGTTCTAAAACTATAAGCTCCCATAAGATTACCAGTTCCTAATACGGCGTAAAAGATTTGTTATCACCGAATGTGTAGCCTGCTTAAATTTTATTGCTTATTTTTTTTACACGTTGTATAGTTGAAACTTTCTTAATATTTTTTAAATTTACTCAACACAAGTTGTGTGTAAGCGTAGTATATTTAATAAAGTAGCACTAACGTAATCGTTTAGGCAGTAAAAAAATGAAAGCGGTCATATATTTAACGATTACAGATAGGTAACCGTAAGCATGCTTTGGCCATCAGTCGGTAATCGTTAAATATAGACATTTTAGGAGCTCGGAATGATAACTTTTGTCACGCATTATCGATTTTAGATGTGGATTAATTTAATCTAGCTAAGGCTACACTTTTATGTATTCTAATGAAATTTGAAGGTTTATGCACACAACACGCGGTAGGCTAACTTAACCTTTTTTAATCAAACATCAATTTCTATTTTAAAAAGCATGCTCACAGTAGTATCACCGATGTGCAGGTGCTTACGTCTCAAGCACGAGCAAGTAAGCCAATTCTTACTTAGCAAGTACATACTGATGTTTTTAAAGGGGCAATTATTTACTTTTTTATTTAAAATATTGTTCTCTGCTAAGTAATGTGAAGAAAAAAATCAAGATCCAAAATATATATGTATCTAAGTGGTTGTATCTTGTAATCTCAATTTAAAATTCGTTTGTAATTGGGGAGCGGAGGGCGCTGTCAGTACGAGCCAATATGATAGCCCGCAGGTTCACGCGTTGTTCTGATGGTGTGAAGATTACGCTATTTAGAGCGTACTGCACATCCCTCTACACGTGCAGCTTGTGGGTGAACTATACTGACAAGGCATACAGTGCCCTCCGTGTCCAGTATAACAATGCGTTCCGGGCGGTGTTGGGGCTGCCCCGCTTCTGTAGCGCATCAGGGATGTTCGCGGATGCACGCACAGATTGTTTTCACGCTACTATGCGGAAGCGCAGCGTGTCCCTGGTGCGCCGGGTGTGGGCCAGCTCCAATGCCATCCTGGCAATGATTGCTGATAGGCTAGATTGCATATATGTCCGGCATGGCTGTGGGAGACATAGCTATTCAAATGCCTGTCAGAAAATTATAATGTTATTTTAAAGTAATTATTTTTTAATTGTAGTTTTCAATTTGTAATTATTATTATTATTTATTTATTTTAATTTTATTTTTATGAATACATTAATTATTATATCCTTTATTTAATTGTTTAAACATAATATGAGTCCTATTGTTACTCGAAATAAATGAATTTGAATTTGAAATTTGAATTGTTAATTTCAATACACTGAATACTACTTAGAACAAATACTAGAAAGTCGAAAAATATATATAAGGAAACAGAGAGAAGAATTAAGGCTTGTAAATACTTGGGCTGCTTGAAAGAGTTACCGCGGTTTTTGAATGCAAAGGATCCAGGATCACGGCTGTCAGTAAGAGTCTGACGATTACTCTCACTCTAATTTAATTCACAGAAAAAACCTGGTCATGTGATGATTTTTCATGCTTAATAATAGGGTGCCGAAACAGAGAGAGACAAAGAACGAGAGAGCCGAGATCGTAGTTACAAATCAAGGTTTATTGTTTTAGCATTGTTCACGATTTTATTAATAATTATAACATTTTGTAACTAGAGTGTAATTAGTGTTTACACGTGTTTTAAGAAACAGTATCATAATAAAAATAAATAAATTTTAGATCCATGGATTACACTCTTTTATTGATTCATGTTAAAATGTTTGGTTATGTAAATGGCAGGAAAAAACCCACTATATAATCATAAAATGATCTTGTCCTTCATGATGCCAATCATATAATTATTTCGTTACCAGTTCCACGTGCTTGTATGTTATCATAATGTATGTACTTAATGTTTATTTAAGATCATTCGAATGGCTGAAGTGCTCAATTTATTTCCTGTCGAAAATATTTTGTACATTATCAAATTAGTAGGCTTCCAATAACCTAATATCGTAGCAACTGATGTAGAACAATTATTGGCATGTCGCTTAGCTGGTATTGACTTATAAGTTTATTTCCTTATGTAATATAATTCAAAATAGGTAACTGTAGCTACTCAGGGACACTTCATTCTCTAACCAGATAAGTGAAGTGGGATTTTAACAAAATTATGGAAAGTAAAATGATAAATATATTTATAAAATTTGAAAAAATAATGGGTGTGTACAGAAATCACAATTCATCTGGAAGATATGAAAAAAATCTGAATATAATCCGCATGATTGTAGAAATAATTGTTTATGTTATTATTTTTTTGTTCTTCACTTACAAAGCACGTTATTCACTAAGAGGAGGCACCTATTTTTTCAGCACGATGCTGTCATATCACACTGTGAATATGCTCTGCGGATCCATGATATTACTAAGTGCTATTCGATGCTCGGGTTCGTACAAACTATTCATAAACAACTTAAAATCGATAAACCGCGACTTTTGCAATGCACCAACTTATATCAAAAGCATGAAGAGGCTGAAAGTATACGTCATAACAACTACAACATTTTTACTTCAGCAGTTACAATAGTTTTATACACAAAAATTAAGCACTCTACGCTTTGGTCTTCGTTAGAAATTATTTATTCCTATTTGGGGTTGGTGATGATAGAACTTTACGTTGAAATACGACAACTTTTACAGAGTATTATAATATTCAGTTATATTAGTATATTACAATATTCTTTGAAATGTTTGAATACTATCGTATTAGACGTTCGAAAGGAATGCGATACGATGGGAAAATTGACACACTCAGAAATGACCTCGGAGAATACTCGCTTGACCATTGGTCAAATAGAAGAGTGGGCTGCGAAGTACCGAAACATATTGTCTTGTAGTAAATTACTATCAGACTGCTTCAGTGGTCAGGTAAAGCTTCATGTAAAAGCTATATTGCGTTACATAGATACACAGAGTGTAAAAGCATAACCATTTTTTTTTCAGATGTTATTTTCATTGGCCATGTCATCAGTAAATTATGTAATTTCATTATACGGGACGATCTTTTTATTTGTAAAAGGTGTAAGTCTTGTTTGAATTTTTAAATGTCGTAGCTTCAAATAATTTTTTTATGTTTGAAAATTCGTTATCCTTGATTTTTTTTATAATTCAGAATAGATATGGTGAAATTTAACATACAAACAGATCACATAGATATCTCCTTAACATTGTTTTTTTTTATCCTCCGAATATGAAGAGTTTTCACAAGAAGTTGGCTGAAACCGCGGAAAATGTTAGCAAAATTAATAAATAATTTTAAGTTAATATTGCATAACTGCTCGTTGGATTTTGACTAAATTTTGTATTCAATCAGACCACATAAAGAGGAACATTTGTTATTTTTTCTCTGAAAACTCAAAATCTAACTCGAAAACGATTATTGAAATTAGACTAATTATTGATTGTCATGTCAAAATATATTATGACAGCACCCTAAAAGCGTCCAACCCTCAATCAAAATGAACGGTTTCTTCTAGACGTCAGCTGAAACCGCGGAATAGCTGGCGAAAATTAATAAGTAATTCTTTTTATGTGCTTTTTGCAGTTTTCGACAGGCAGGGTGATTATTACATATATTTTGATATGTTCGTCATTTTGTACCTTCTCTGTCATCATCGCCGGTCAGAATCTCATCAACGAGAGTAATGCAATGAAAAGAGGCATATCTAAATTATATAGCATATGGTCGATATGTAAGTGTATTTTTTTATTGTGTTATATTTACTGTCAGAACATTTACTTTACTTCACCTAGCTGCATCATACCTAATTCGATTAATAGTTGTTGTTAATGATAAGAGAGTTTAGAGAGAATCGCCTTTTATTTTAATAAACAATGTTAATGACAAGAGAGTTGATAGAGAACAATATGAGTGACAAGAGAGTTGATAGAAAACAATGTTAGTGACAAGAGAGCTGATAGAGAACTACTTTTTTTAACTTATGTTTGCATTCAAATAAACTTCTAAATTCTAAATATAAAAATATAAGAAAGGTATACAAAAGAGGTTAGTTGTTGGTCACCAACAGTTGTATATATTTTTTTCGTTTTTGAGTATTATATAAAGAAAAGACCAGCTTTTCACGGTGGGTAGTTATAAATCTGATATAACCAATCTGTCTGCTCAAGGCAGCGTGGTGATCAATGCTCATGTGTTCTCTGTATGAGAATAGGTCGTTGCCCAGCAGTAGGATCATTAATATGGGATAAATTGGCCGATGATGATGATCCTTTTTTGTTTCCAGATCCAGAAGCCCCAGAAACAAAGAGCCTAAGAAATTTGAATACTTTTGTAAAAACGAATCCTATTCAAATGAATTATACCAATAAAATTGTCCAAGGAATGTATCTGATTCCAACGATTCTATCTCTTACTACCGCGTACGTGATAATTGCTTTGCAGTTTAATCATGTTATATAAGTTAAATGAAAATATTTTAATTCTACATAATATCATTGTAGTTACCTAAACTTCATCTAATAGTTTGTTGGGCTGGTTGATTGTTGGTTACAAATGTACAATGTTTGTGTAGCAATGCAGTGGCCAATATTGGTGGCACATCTGTTTGCCAACATGTTGGTTAATAAATATGCGCCATTTCTAAAATAATAGGACGAGGACGATTCGTAATTACCTATAAGTAGAAACGAAGGTTTAAAGCAAGAAACACACTTCATTGCCATGTTAAGCGAAGCTTATTCAGAAGAGAATTAGTTTCATGCAATTTATACAACAAAAAGTGTTATTTGGCCATTTTGCCCAATATTTATTTTGAGTTTAAAATTCAGAGAGTGTAGTGTAATGTAAATAAATAAATTTCTCGATCTGGTTGTTTTATTTGATCATTACAAACTATTGTGTTTCTAAAATGCATTTAGGCTTCGTAAGTTATCTTCGCTAGTCGCGGCAATTAATCTCAATGTCCATTAGCGCAAGACATGTTATGCAAAGGCCAAGCTCATCTTTTTTCCTCTAGGTACGGCCGGCTATCCCCAATAACAGGGGAGAGATCAGTGGGCCTAGCACGAATCACTTTCGAAAAAGTATTCGTATCGAAAGCGATTTTCGAGTTATAAATATAACCATGCCGGAGCAAAATTTATGTTTAGAATATATAAATAACAATTTCCAGCATTCAAAAATATGATTAAAGTAATAAATTTAAATAAATAGTTTGTAAGAAGCGAGTATATTCCATTCAAAAATCGCTGTCCGATTTCGAATACTTTTTCGAAAGTGATTCGTGCTAGGCCCACAGGAGCAGGACTTGGAATGGTTTACGTGCTTTTTTTCTTAGACAAAAAAGAGGTCTTGCTATGTTATGAAAACGATCACCTATCCATAGTGATCATGGCGAGATTAGCTTTGCTGATGTATTCATCTGTAAAAATTGATCGAAATGCTTTTTATAGTTAAGCAATTACTTTGCCGTAAGTCTCAAATTGACAACATGTAACTTTATCAAGAAAAAATATCTTATAAAAACGTTTGTTTAAGTTATAGCTCCAAATTATCATTAAGATTGTCATCAGATGTTCCTTATCATCGATGATTGACGTGTCACTTGAATAGAGTACGTTGGTATATTTTGACTTAGTATACTTAAATATTATAAGTCGGTTACGTAGGATCCACTCCCCTCTTCAAACAGATTAGTAAGATTGTTCCGCAAAATAATGAAGGAAGATAATATGCTAAAAAAATTCTTAACAGTTGAAAATATAATGTGTGTTTACAGAAATTTCGGTTTTTTTAGTGGATATAAGAAAATTTTAATAATAATTCATATAATTTTGGAAATTATTTGGGCAATATTTACTACCTCATTTTTTTTCTACAAAGTTTATACTAAATTCAACTGGGATAGCCATTTTTTGACTTTGATGGCATTCTATTATGCTATGAACGAACTTTGTGGTATACTCCTGCTCTTAAGTGCTGTTCGACACTCTGATTCTAATAAACTATTTATTACCAATTTCACAATCGTCCGCCACAACTTTCGGAACTCATGGACGTATGTGAAAAACATGAAAAAATTAAAAAAGTACTTAACATTTTTTGTAATAACGTTTACTTTTACATCTATATTTGATTTATTAACAAAAATTCACACAAACAATTTGATCTGGCCAGAAAAATCCGTTAGAATTTTAGTTTTCTTCTCCGTATTTCTTACAAATTTTTACACTGTAATTCGGAAAGTATCAATAAATATGATATTTTACGCTAATATTACTATCCTACAAAATGCGTTGAAAAGTTTGAATACCTGTATCAAGGATGTTCGATTGTTGTTGTCGTACTCACACGTGACGGCCCAAAATGATCTCTTGACTGTCGCGCACGTGGACGAATGGGCTTCAAACTACAGAAACATTTTGGGTTGTAGCAAATTGCTATCTGAGTGCTCCAGTGTTCAGGTTAATTAATATTAATATACCCCTTATTTACCACCTTAAAATCCTCTTATTGTAATAAAAAGAAAAAAAAACATAATTTGTCGTATCTGATCGTAAGACCGTTTGCCTATAGCCACCGTTACGGGCACGGCACATACACGGCAAATGGTTATTCCTGCCAGGATGACGGCGGTCGGTTCCGGGCGTGAACTATAGTGAATGTATTATCGATACATCGCGATCATGTTGTTGGCGTTGCCGTGTCAGCGCCAGCGGTGGTCGTCAACAAAAGGTCAATCGGCCCTGGGTCCGCGGTATTGCTCGAAAGAGTTACCGCGGTCCCGAATAATACAGGATGATGGATGGAACATGGATGGGTTTTAGTCAGTAAGAGACTGACACTTCCTCCCACTTCGCCTACAGCGGGAGGAGTTATTTGATGATTTCCCATCCATAAAAAAAATATCGATTTACTTTCGTACTGTGCGCCGTATGATTCACAATCAACTAATATATGACATAATGTAGTATACATATTTTTTAATTCTTAACCAAAAATAAACTCTATTGGAAATTGTAATATATTATTCTAAATAACACTTGATACGATAGCGATCGGTGGTACAAAATAATAATTCTTTATTTCAGATATTTTCTTCACTGGCAATTTCATCAATTAATTATATTATTTCATTGTACGGCATGTTGTATGCATATTCTAACAATGTAAGCCAAATTAAATGCATAATATTAATATCTTCTTACATATTTATTTATTAAAATAATTTATTAATACTAATATTTTTTTACAGTTTGTAACGGGTTGTTTAGTGACTACATTTCTAATGATATACTCTTTATTTTGTACATACTCCATCATTATCGCTGGTCAAAACCTTCTCAATCAGAGTAGTGCAACGAGAAGAGAATTATCTAAATTATACTGTTTATTTTCGAAAGGTATGTATTTTCCTTCATAATTTATTATTTTTATCCAATTGACCATTTAAATATATAAAATGCTTGGTCCTGAATGAACGATGGATCAATGTACAGCCTAAACCGCTGATCGTAGATTCCTGAAACTTGGAGGGTGTATTCTTTGTATGACCGCATACTATAAAGGATTTTCTGAAATTCTACCCCTAAGGGGGTGAAAAAGGGAGGCAAAGTTTGAATGAAATTCTGACATTTTTAATGCTTATTAGGCTTGTAATATCCTATCTTTGTTTTCAGTCCCAGACGCAAAAGAGACAAAAAGTTTAAGGCATCTGAATCTTCTAGCAAAAACAAACCCAATCCAAATTAAGTATACCAATAAATTGGCTCTAGGAATGTATCTGATCCCAACAATACTATCTCTTTGTGCCGGGTATGTTATAATCGCGTTGCAATTTAACCATATTATATGAGTATTTTGGGGTTGCGAAAGAAATCCCCCGGTGCCCGGCCATGACGAAAAAATCAACATCATAATTTTATGGCTAAAAATGTATGGTATGGGCATGTGATGAGGAGGAATAAGGATTATGTAGTGAGAAAGGTTTCGGACATGAATGTGGATGGATATAGAGGAAGGGGACGACCGAAGAAACGATGGATGGATTGTGTGAAGGTTGATATGATTAGAATGAATGTTACTAGCGAGATGACGGCAGATAGAAGACTATGGAAGAAGAAAACATGCTGCGCCGACCCCAAATAAATTTAGGATAAGGGCAGGAGGATGATGAATTTTATGGTTAAAAAACCAAGCAAAGATTCGCATTTAAATTATAATTTCGACTAAGACCTTCTTTATTTGTTACGCTTTTAAAATCGCTGAACTGATTTAAATGAAACTCAGTACGGATATAGCATAAACCTAAGAAAAGCTAAGAAAAGCATAATTTCCATCTTGGAGCATAGTTCTATCGGGACACGAGTGAAATCGTGGAAAACAGTGTACATTTAGAATTTAATTAATTAATTTAATTAAATAATTAAATATGGCGAGTAAAATACACATGTTATGTTAGAAATAATTATCTGTGTATGATAAGTGTTCCTACTATACTGTACTATACTACCAACTATCTCAATAAGAAATTTTATACAAGCGTAATATAGTCGTATAGTCATATTTAACGATTACATACACGTAACCGTAAGGTTGTCATTTTGTCTTTTATGGATATACGATTACTATTCCACCAGTAATCGTAGAATATTGCGACTTCTATCATAGAGACAAGATAAATTACATAACAACCTACCTTATGACGATTAAAATGTTTCCACTCTAAAAAACTTTCTAATTTAAGTATATTTATTTTATAAGTAGGATTTAAAACAGGTTCATGTTAAAGCTATATTTTGTCTTAAGATTTTTGCACGAATTCTTTGTAGCTAGTATGAATATGCACAGCCAATATTTTCAGTGTAATGTGTGCTAATGCTTGATGTATAAAATGGACTTTAGAGATAATAAAAAAATAAACTCATTATTGAAATGACTGCTTGCTTTATTGAATTGTGACAAAAAACATATATTTTTCATTATTATCTAATCTTAGGCTTATTTGTTGTCTATGAGAGTCCTCTATCGTATACACTGTGACAGCTTTGGCCGTCTTTATTGCGGTAGGTGGTTTGAATGGTGCCTCGCAAACACAGTTCATTGTACGATACCGAAATCCACGCATCAAAATGTCGATTAATCAGAGGTTAAGCTACGCTTAGTCGTGGATGAAAGGTTAGTCCGTGTATTGTAACTTACTTGTTAATTCAATGTTTTAAATATAAAATAAAATACTGTGAAACCATGAAGTAGTTTTATTTATATATTTAACAAATTAGGTATCTAGAAGCCGTAATTTTTTACAATTTTGAAAAAAAAGAGGCAACAAAAAGGACACGGTTTAGGTAGATACTTCAGGTGAAGAAGAGAGCAAAAATTACTACATCCAGGCAATCTCATTTTAAGTATACCTACTTAGACTTAACTAAGGCTTACACTCGTTATACTACTAGTAGACTATCTATATTAAAATATATGAAATCAAATTACAAATTATTTTTTCAGTCATTAATGCTATTTGCTTTAAATAGGCGTAGCAATAAGAGTAAAAAGTTATTTTAAAATTAATTAAAATTAAACATAATTTTAAATTAATACAGTGCATATATTATTAAATATTTATTGTGCTCGAAATATTATTTCCATTTAAGTATTAATATTTTTTTAAATTAAAATCATGTACAAATACCTAAATGAGGTTACTCAATTGCAAAGTAGTTATAACATAACAGATCGAGAAAGACAAAAGTGTAGGTATCATGTACATTCCAAAATACATCTTATTTGTATAAACAATACGAATGGGATTTATTTTCACAAGTAAATTTAAATTCTTAAGATTTTTCGTTAGCGGCGACTCTGGGCCTGGAATCATAAGTTAGAAGGGTAATAATAGAATAAAGAAAGAAAAAGTGAATGCTGATGAGGAGAATGTCTGCAATGGCTCGGAATGCACGTTAAGCTATTGTTATAATCTGTCGTTGATTGACAGTCATTGCGGGTAGTCAGAAGCCAGAAAGTCTGCCAAGCAAGGGGTATTACCTAGTAATTGGGTTGTCAAGGTCAGATAGGCAGTCACTCCATGTAAACTGACTCCACTGACGTTCAGCTGCATCCGTCTAGACTAGAAGTTGACCCCAACAAAGATGGGAAAAGACTCGGCAGATGATTAAGGGAGGATAAGGCGATTGTCATATTCATGAATAAGTGCTGTCTGTTTTTATTGAGAAACTGTTCTGCTATGGCAACGTTTCTCAAACTAGGGTCCACGGACTCCTAGGGGTTCGCAAAGCCATAATTAATTATTCTATTTAGTACTAAAGAGGTCCGTGACAAATAAAGTTAAGAAACCACTGTGCTATGGCATTGTTTCTGGAACCTTAAACCTTTTTAGGCATTGTTATTAATCTATATTTTTAATGATTTGATAATTGTAGTTACACACTACGTAAATACACCCTGAAAATCATTATTTCGAAGTTAATTTTATTATTTGAAGTTATTCAAATAAACTAAATTAAAAACGAAAGCTTGCATTTTACTTAAGGATGGACAAATTAAACAATGGAATGTAGTGCTTTGAGGAAGTCTAAATTTTGAGAGCAAACGAGCGTAAGACAGACTTGGGGAGCGGATACAGTACTTGTCTTAAAAAAAAGCATGATGATACTATACTGTAGGTACATATCGCTGGCCCCGGGCAATAAAGCGGTAATATACAAAATCGATTTTTACAGGAAAAATAAAAGAAGCAAATTTGTTTATAGTGCAGCGTACAGTGATCCAACACAGGCGTTCAAAATGTCAAATGAAAGCTAATTTTTTTACCAATATAACCTTTTAAAAATAATTGTTATGGTATAAATATTTAATGAAATAACTGAAAAAAATTATAATACAAATTATAGACGATACTGTTTCAATTGCAACATCATTAATGACTTTATAAACACACCGACCACTGAGATTCAAGAATGTAAGAAAATAATACGACGTAATTTCCACTTTAGATCTCGAGCGTACCAGCCGATTACCACCTTCTTCACGGAAATTTTGTAACCAAATCTTAGCTTTATCATCCACTATAGCTATTTTAGAATCCTATCAATGAAACATATTTTTATGTAACCATTGTAACAGACCGACCTTAAAATGTGATTTGTTTTTATTTTTAACCATTTTAGACCGTATTTTTATTTTTTTATGTTTCTACTACCTAATTTTTGTTTAAGGCGGCGATATACGACTTTGACCCCTTTAAAGCTAATGATCACGCTTTCATGATTTGAAAAGTATATATACTAAACTAGAGCATATGCTTGATAATCTTGTGTACCGTTTTTTTAATTATGTATTTATAACATTGTATAAAAAAATCATAAAGTTAGGTCTAACGCAGAAGAAAAACTGAGTTTTACATAGAATTTATCAAGCGGATTTTAATGAAACCTGTACCATTTTATAGAAAAGTTAATTATCTGTCTTTTTGTATACGTTTTTTTTTTAATCGTACATAGTTGAAATTACGGAGGGGTCCACTGGGCGACGGGGGCAGTACGTCTGTGACCACTGTCACGGGTAGACGCTGTCACTCAGAGCGAGCACATTAAAGTGTAAATAAATTATTATATTTGTGATAAGATGACTGGTGAATTATAATTTTTACATTGAAAAGGCACTACATGCGGATAAAATATTTTTTTGATGTGAATAACGTGTTTTCAAACCAGATCATCCATAATCTGTCATAATCTAAAATGTGTGTATCTAAATTTGGCAGGACAAATATATTTTGTTATTGACTTACTAAATAATTAAATGTATTTTAGGATTTAAATATGTATTTCTTTTAATACTTTGCGTATTCAAAACGAGAATATTGCATACATCATTTAAATTTTACATGTAGGTTGGATATAGTCGTCAAAATTAAAATTCTTTCATGTTTCTTTCCTAATAGTTTGGAATTTATAGAAATAGTATAGTAGTAGCTATAAGTCAGGGCATGGGATGATATCTTAGACCAAAACTTAATGGTTTGTAAATAAAACGGTTTATCCATGGGTAACAAGGTGGCGCTATTCTAAATTATTACCAATGAAAATATTTTTCTAAACACGTGAATTTGGATTCGAGTTTCTTTGCTACGAGACGAATTTGAAAAAAAATGCAGAATATGATAAAATTGTAAAATTGTAAAATGTATTGTATTGTCTGACTATTTTAGCTAGACCATTTTCCTATTTTGGATTGGTTACATTAGTTCTATTTTTAGGGTTCCGTAGTCCGACAAGGAACCCTTACAGTTTCGCAATGTCCGTCTGTCTGTCTGTTCGCGGCATAGCTCAGAGGCTCTTGGTACTAGAAAGCTGAAATTTAGTATAGATATGTGTATTGAACACGCCGAAAAAGTGGTAAAAATAATTTAAAAAATAATAATAATTTAGTGGAGCTCCCGAACACGTGAAGTGGGGATGTTTTTTTTTTCTTGCGTAACCCTACATGTACGGTATCGTTAGATAGGTCTTTGATAAATAAAAAAAATAACTTTTGAAAAATATCACGGCTAAGTAGGCTTCACCGGTTACAGAGTTATAGTCGACTAACTAAGACCTACTACGGAACCCTACTGCGCGTGGCCCGACACGCACTTGGCCGGTTTTTTACTGGTAACATTGGGTAGTGATGCGTTACATAGCAACAATTTTTTAAAGTTTAGTAGAAACACCAAGTAAGCAGTCTATTACATATAATATACATATTAATCTATTAGTCAAGGTATCTAATGTGGGATAATATTATATACACACAATCTAAAAGATAAGACGAAGCATAGTGTTTTAGAAATAAAGGTCCTACTTCACTATGCCACTCTAATGTTTTATTTTCAACAACAAATAGTATCCGACAGATCGTCGATTCTTGGCTAGGCCTAAGCCGATTAATAGGCAATCGCTTAATTCTTTGGCTAAAGCCCTGATAAATAAAACCGGCCAAGTGCGTGTCGGGCCACGCGCAGTAGGGTTCCGTAGTAGGTCTTAGTTAGTCGACTATAACTCTGTAAACGGTTAAGCCTACTTAGCCGTGATAGTTTTTCTTGTAAGTTCATTACATGTGCTACGTCTGTGATTTTTTCACATTTCCAGGTACAGCCATTCAAAAGTTAGAGGAGGGGGGGGGGGTAACTCGTATCGAACAAAAATTTTCACTTAAAATCTAGATATTTCACAAATTGCTCGCTTAACCGAAAAATGGTCGTGACACGCCCATAATATTTTTAGAAGACCTATCTAACGATACCCCACAAGGAGGGGTACGCGAGAAAAAAAATATTCTTCCCCGCTTTACGTGTTTGGGAGCTACCCTAAAAAAAATATTTTTCAAAATTTTATTTTACCACTTTCTCGGCGTGATCAATATACATATCTATATCTATCTATACTTATAATAAATCTGTAGAGAGGTCAATTCTGTACATGAAATATATTTCCAAAATAACTATCAGGGGGTGATTAGGGATCGATACTGATGCCAAAAATGCAATCAGTAAAATTTTTGTCTGTCTGTCTGTCTGTCTGTCTGTATAAACTCTATAGAAACAAAAACTACTCGACGGATTGTAACGAAACTTGGTACAATTATTTGTCATACTCCTGAGATGGTTATAGTATACTTTTCATCACGCTACAACCAATAGGAGCAGAGCAGTGAAGGGAAATGTTGTCATTTTGTTTAAACGCGCTAATCTCAGGATTCGAATCGGACCGCTGGTCCGATTTAAATAATTCTTTCAGTGTTAGATAGTCCATTTATCGAGGAAGGCTATAGGCTATATATATCATCACGCTAAGACCAATAGGAGCGGAGCACCACTATTCCACGCGGACGAAGTCGCTGGCAGAAGCTAGTACATACTAAATTTCAGCTTCCTAGACAACAAGAACCTCGGAGCTATGCCGCGGACAGACAGACAGACATGGCGAAACTATAAGGGTTCCTTGTCGGACTACGGAACCCTAAAAAGAACTCGATCTTTTTTAATTTTTGGTCCAGAAGTCAAAGACAGAAGAACTGAAAACGAAAAAAAAGAGATATATTCAAATAGATCTGGCCTTAAGTAAATTAAGGGTTCCGAACCAAAATGATGCTAGAAAGCATGCGGTAATCATTTATGCGTAGGAGTGAAAGGGTTTTAGCGTAACGCGACAGTACGGCGCAGGGGTTGCAATAAATTTCCGGGAAGAAAGGCGTAATAGCTTGTACAGAATAAAATCTCTTGTGATTACTTCGTATTAAGTGTTTACAGTTTATTGATATAATACGTTTATTTCCATAAAACGCGGTTAAATTTATTACTGTTATTCTTTATTTAGAAATTAAGTGTAAAGATGTTCACCGGTTTTTTGTGTAATGTTTCTTAGAGTAATGCAATAATACATAACTTAGTCGTAAGAGAATTTTTCATGCAATAAAGCTGTTATTGTAATTTACTCTAGAGAAATATTATTTTAAAAATCTGAAAAAAATAAGAGTGATAGATTGATACTCAGAGAAGCTAAAAATCAAATAACATTAAAAAGGGCGTAACCGGTGTTTACCGCTATATTGCCCGGGGCCAGCGATATATAGTTACTAAGTAAGCTCTTACTTGCTGACAATGTACTGTACAATTTTGATAGCATTCTTTGAGTATTCGAATTTTCATTGAGTAAATTCTGACCCGCTTTGACAACGACGTATGTACAGCACACAGAAAAAATAAAAACGTGCCATATGCTGATAAAACTGCTGGGTCGACTGAATTTCTGCGAACAATTTAAAGAAATATTATAATACACTTCAAAAAGAGACGAAAGTAAGAGGCCTTTTTTGGAATTTGATGAAAAATTCACAAAGTGTGAGTAACTTGAAACTCCCAGATAAATATATCTAGACAATAGAAGGATGGAATATACCCACGTCGTATCTTCTCTATCTTCGTACTAAATTTCATCCTAATAGTTACGGCAGTTTCACCGTGAAAGCGTAACAAACCAACATATAAACACACTTTCGCGTTATTTATATATAGTTAGGCTAAGTAGTCTTCCTACCTTATACAGAAAAGGAATTACTTAGTGTACTAGTACAGTAAGAATTACAACAGCTCAAAACTCATTAAAATGTTGATCATACAGCTCATTACTTACATGTATAATAATCACGCTCAATGTCCCATAAGACGAAGTGACGTAATTAATTGACGAAAACACTAATGAAAATAACATCTGAAACATACAATTTCATTTTCATTTCAATTTAATTTCATTCATTTCTATAGTGAAATGACTTAACTGAGTATAATAAAAAAAAACAAATGATGGAAAAAACTGCCCTTGCTATTTAATAATGTGAACTAAAAAGTAGTAAAAAACAAGTAGTTTTTCAGATTTCTAGATAAAAGATGGTTTGACTGACTGCCTCACAATAAAAAAACTTAGTATTTTTTTCTAGGTTATTATGTAACTCGAAGCGATGTAAGGATCTTTCATCTTAATCGGTTCAGGAATTCAAAAAATATCGTTGAATATAAAAAAGTAATATACATATATGAGTACTGAAAACATAACACTCCTTTTTGTAGACAGTCGTGTATTTTTTATACTATATATTTTTGTCTATTGTCACTTTAGATTAATTTACCTGAAACTTAAAGCAGCTTGAAAGGCTCTTGCTGCAAATAATTAAATTTTCATATTTTCTAGCCCAATCATCCACTTGCTCGACTGATAAAATTTCAAAATCATCTCTTCTATTATTGTCTACACTGTTTTCTATAAAGTCATATTTTGCTTGAACAAACGATATTTTTTGGTTGACACATTTCAATAGATATCTCAGCATGTTAATATAGACGTATAGAACAACATGCTCTATCATGAATCGTATTTCATGAAGTATTTCTAATAATACAAATAATAAGTGCAGCGGTGTATAGTAAGTCTTATCGAAATGCATTTTAACTGTTATTTTAATAATTGCATTACTAAAACTCGAGAGGCAATATACAAGGAGACTCACAAAAAAACATATCCTCAACTTTTTCAAGCCTTCAACATAAATAATTTCGTTTTTAAAACAATTGTGAAGTTTCATTAAATTTCTTTTAAATATAATGTAAGTGTATGCACTTTGCAAACTACATATTATGATGATTGTACCACTGCTGAGTATCACTAAATGGAACAGATATATGTAATACGACATGACATTATCCATTATGTCAATAGTCTCGGCTATTTGATATACACGGTTGCAATACATTAAAATTGTGATCAATATTTCTAAGACAATACGAGTACATATGAAAAATCGCTCTCTTTTCGGGAATAACTTGAAATTTCTGTAAACACCCATTATATTTTCGGTTTTATTTAAAATGTTGATAATTTTATTTTCTGACATTTCCACTTATTATTGAGGCTAGTTGAGCAGTTTTACTCTTACACGTGTATGGTTGAAACATACAACATAAGTAGGACCTATTAAGACTCATACATTAGGCCCTTAATAGCATAGTAGAATGATGTTATCTACATTACATATTATAAATGTCGATTTGTATGAGTAGTCGTCTTGTTGGCCATTAAGATCCTACTTAAAATAAATGATATATGTATATGGTTTGAATGGAGGAACGTTTATATTTGTGTATATTTTTTTATCATGGTATGACCTAATTTTTTTTAGTTTGGCGATACGAAGGATGTTTTTTTTATACGTAAAGAATAGGCGTTATGCCCCCACCATACGAATTTCTATCTGTCACAATATTTTCTTTATACGAGTGTGTGTGTGTGAGTATTGAGATTCGAGCAGGTGTCCATTGTGCGCAACCAGTTGTATAACCTCAAAAAGAAATAATCTTCTAACGGGTCTCCCGACCACGTAGGTACCTACATGTTTTCTATTATAAAACTATTTTTTTCTTTTTCGTCTTTAGTTAGCCAATCAGCAAGGGTTTAATTAATTAGGGTAGACAGCCCAGTATAAAATACCTTTAGTTATCGCTGCTTATGGAAAGTAAATAATTATGAATATTTATGTAAAACAAGATTTATTTATATTAGATTATATTAGATTACATTTATATTAGAATATATTTATACTTACTTTTTTTTTAACTTTACGTAATGTAAATAATGTAAATACTTTCTGATAAAATAAATTAGGTGTGCGTTAAAAAAAAAGAATACAAATTATGTTTCTTATAATTATTTAAAAATTAATGTTTACAAACAATTTCGTGCTTATTTTAGGCTTGTTTCCAACAGTGGTCCTATAGTAGGTAAATAGGCTGATGATAACGATATTGCTTATCTAACTATCGTGCAAAAACATACTAACATTTTTGTGACACCCATCAAATACATTTATCAAAACCCATTTTTAAAAATATCTTAATAAATTAGGAACATAATTTTTTTTCTTAAACGAATTAAATAACATGATTAAATTGTAACATAACAACCACATATGTAACAGAAATTGATAATATGAGAGGCATTAAATACATTCCCAAGGAAAAGTTAGAGAATTTAATTATAATAGGATTCTTGGTCACCATGCGAATAAGATCTCTTAACGGTCTTGTTTTGTTTGTTTCATCATCTGAAAAAAAAAAACAATAAAAAAATAATTTTATAGTTAATAGTTTAAATCACAGACATGAAGGTATCTCCTGCCGGGGCTGCGGTATGTTCGAAAGAGTTACCGCGCCCCCGGAATAGAAGGGGCTGAGGAAGGAACATGGATGGGATTTAGTCAGTAAGAGTCTGACACTCCCTCCCGTCCCACCCACGTCGGGATGAGACATTTTTCCCATCCAAAAAAAGATATGTAGGTGTCTAAATAGAAAATATAAGTTCCGTCATTTGAAAACTAAATGCTACTTTATTTCTAGTTTCAGTGACATCATAAGAGCGTTTAAGTCATTTTCTTTATCAAGGAAAACGTATGGAAGTGAACTGCATTCCTTTTTGAGACGCGAAGTACCAACAATCCTTCTTATTTTTGGGTAGTCTGTCTTTAGGTACATCTCTGTGGTTTATATACTTATAAAAAAATAATTATATTATCACTTTTAAGTCACATTGACGAGGAGCTCGTGGCTAAGTAACAGCCGCACTGGTCGACCAATCAAAGGTTAAGCTGCGCTTAGCGCGGGCGGTCCGTGGATGGGTGACCATCTATGTCATAGCGAGACTCCTCCGTGCCTCGGGAAGCACGTTAAGCTGTTGGCCTCGGTTGTCATTTGTAGATCTTTGACAGTCGTTACGGATAGTCAGAAGCCAGAAATTCTGACAACCAGTCTTACCAAGGGGTACCGTGTTACCCGGTAACTGGGTTGTGGAGGTCAGATAGGCAGTCGCTCCATGTAAAACACGGGTACTCAGCTGCATCCGGTTTAGACTGGAAGCCGACCCCAACATAGTTGGAAAAAGGCTAGGCAGATGATTGGTCAGTAGAATAAAAAAAATACAACTTACGTATCGAAAGTATGTTAGAAAGCCTCACTAATGCTTTGTTAAGAGTGGCAAATTCATTTTGTAGCCCTTGTCCGGCGAACAAAAGAGGAATCGTTGCGACTATGTGGAATAGAAGAATATAAATTATGTGTCTAATATCCTCGTGTGTTTCACTTGACTGGAAAAAAATATAGTTTTAATACTCTTTGGCGCCCATTAGCGACGGAGTCAACCGCATCGGATCGGATGTGCCAGTATGAAAATGCGGTGCGACCCGCTCCGCTCCGATCCGTCGCTAGTCGACGATATTTCATACAAAACAGAGGCATGCGTAGTTTTGTTTGCCTGGTGGACTTTATATAGCTGGCTGCTATTGTCTTCGATGTTCAAAAAGAGCTTATTCTAATTTCAAATTGAAAGAAATTATGTTTTTTTTTTTTAATTTTTGGTAGATTTCTTACCGCCCATTTTATCACTACGCCAATGAGATCGTAGAACGAGAATACGGTTGACATTAACACAGCACCCATGGACAATGACATCTGAAAAATTAATATTATAAAGCCAATTTGGAAGCTAAAAGACAACTTGGGACTTGATATTTTCGCCAAGACAGAAGTAATTTCAAGGCTAGATTATTAGGCTATAAAAAATAAGACCTTAAAACGTATAAAACAAAAGTGATTATGCTGAGTTAATGAAAAATCCATCAACTTCAATGCAAATAATCATCATTATTTGTGTCAAAATAATATTCATCTACACATTCAAAAACATGCACGTAAGCTCGCTATTATTTTACTAAATATCGTTTCTTTTTCGCAAACCACTAACTGCGGCGCTGAAAGAGTAAAAGAGTATTTGTTAAGAAACTTTAGTAAGAATAAAAAGGAGCATTTTCTTAAAAGCCGAGCTCCAAAGCTTTCATTAAAATGTTTGATGCATCCATAATCTGCGATGCGTCTATTATAGTGATGCGGTTTTAAGTCTTGCTATTAAAATTTAAATTGTGCGCATGTTCAAATAATGAATGTTTTTAGAGTTTTAATAGATTGTTTAATATTGTTTATTTAAGTTGAAACCTTTAAATAAGGGTAGTTTCCATTGGAAATATTTTTTTAAATAAAAAAAAATATATATATATATATATATTTGTGACTTTCTTTTTGACTTTTTTTGGAGGAGCTCGTTGCTAAGTAACAGCCGCACGGTTCCATCGATATCACACGTTAAGCTGCGCTTGGCGCGGTCGGTCCGTGGATGGGTGACAATCTTTGTCATAGCGAGACTCCTCCGTGCCTCGGAAAGCACGTTAAGCTGTTGGTCTCGGTTGTCATTTGTACATCTTTGACAGTCGTTACGGGTAGTCAGAAGCCAGAAAGTCTGACAACCAGTCTTACCAAGGGGTACCGGGTTTGTCACCTGGTAACTGGGTGGAGGTCAGATAGGCAGTCGCTCCATGTAAAACACTAGTACTCAGCTGCATCCGGTTTAGACTGGAAGCCGAAACATAGTTGGGAAAAGGCTAGGCAGATAATATATATTTGTGACTTTATTCGTGTTATGTTGTCCATAGTTTCATAATCTTTTTTCTATGGTCTGTATTGTAAAATATCGTTCTTTTACACATTTCGATAGATTTGCGCGCTTCTTGTATAAGAATGCATAGTTACCAATTCATTAAAACAAGTTGATATATTCTTGCTGCTAGATATGATGTCCTGGTACACCTCCGTCCATACAGTCACTTGGTCAGATATTTCAAGGGATTGCTCGTCATTGTTCAAATCTATTTGTGTCTCCGTATCATTTAAATTGTACTTCTTCAAATCATTATTTATATAATTATTCAAACATTTAAGATAAATATAAATTAATGTAATTGCATTAAACATGACCAAATGTACGAGCATGAATCGAACATCGACCCAAGCTTCATACAAAATTATTATTATAACTTTATTTTCATTATCCAAGTCTTTGTTAAACAAAACTACGTAAATTCTAAATGACATAACTAGCGCCAGGATTATTCCAAACAGTACTAAGACCGCCACACATTTCAAATTGAGCTTTTTCACGTATTTCGCATAAGATGGTTCATTTTTAAATCGGTTGTGAAGAATTTGTATGTTTTCATTGATAATTACAAATGATTCTGAGTTGATAATAGCCCCAACTATAATCACGAAGTTTTTTAATAAAACCAAAGCTTGATAGCAGTATGGAACGAACACAAGTGATGAAACAGCTGCTTGGGTTGTTTTACGAAAAAATATTTTATGAGTGATTAAAAGTACCGATGTGCACAATTCAAAGATGATTCTAATTAAAACCATTATTTTTTTGTGATGACTCATTAACGTGTAGTTTCTATAGATACACATCACATTTTCGGCTTTAATTAATTTATTGAATAAAATCATCTTTTCTATTAAAAACTGGACAGTTGTGTTGAAAGACACTGGCTTTATTGAATAATGAAATGATTCTAACTACAGTCTATCTTTCCAATCACATTATCATAATTACGTTAATAGAATACATAATAATATATACCGTTAAAATTGAAATTGTTTGTATTACTGAGTAGGAAAATTGAAACTCATCAATTCATTTAATTTAATATTTTACTCAATAATAATAATTGAGGAGCTCGTGACTAAAAGCTAAGTTCACCAACAGATGGTTACGTAATCGGGCCGTTAATTAAAAACGTTTTTTAACCAGGAAGCTGGAATTTTCATGATATCCACTTCTAGTTCAACCCTGGTTTAGTAATCGACCGTTTCAGGCATAAAAATCTCTAATAATACGTTGCCCAACGAAAGTTGAAAGTTTGAATTTATGATTTTCATCTGTTTTAAGTTAATCGGGCCATTATCTCATAAGTGAACTTGGGCCTAAGTAACCGCCGCACCGGTCGATCGATCGAAGGTTAAACTGCGCTTGACGAGGTCAGTCCGTGGATGGGTACCTACCTATGTCATACCGAGACTCCTCCGTGCCATAGGAAGCAAGTTAATCCATTGCTGTCATTTGTAGATCTTTGCTATTCGTTACGGGTAGTCAAAAGCCAGAAAGACCGATCTTCTGAGCCTTACGAAGGAGTATGTTGTAACTGGGTTGTGGAGGTCAGATTAGCAGTCTCTTTATATAAAACACTGGTACCCAGCTGCATCCGACTAGACAGGAAGCCGACCCCAATATAGTTGGGAAAAGGCTAGGCAGAAATCGATAAAAGTCACGAAACATCATTTATTGTTCATCATGACATCGGTAATCTCCGAAACAACTGAACCGATTTAAAAAGATCTTTCACTAAAATTGTTTAAAGAGACAAGCTTTTTACAAGCTTTTGGCCGCGGTTTCACCCACGTGCCGAGGGAACTACTTAACGCACCCAATAAAAAGTAGCCTAAAACCTTCTCCAGGGTCTCCTCTATTTCCGTACCAAATTTCATACCAATCGTTCCAGCCGTTCGAGCGTGATGCCGTGACCAAGGGAAATAGGGATTCATTTTATTAGATAGGTACTTAAGTTACGAAGAATTCACGTTGAGTCTGTAATAGAGATTGCACGTGATATACCCCAAGGCGATGTCATTGGATCTCTTTCATTTATAACTAGCTTTTCCCGCGGTTTCACCCTCATCCTGAAGTTATTACTAAATAAAAACTACCCTATTTCGTACCTTAGCTTTTAATCTCTTTCCATGCTAAATGTCATTTAAATCGGTTCAGCCATTTACCGTGTGAACGTGACAGACAGACAGAGTAACTTTCGCGTCTATAATATTCGTAAGGAAGTTAAAAATAAAGAAGGATGAAAGTAATTTATCATTTGATTTTGTCACTGAACTAACAATATATATTTTTTTTAGTACAGACGACGAATTACTTACTTCTTCAAATAACAATTAAATATTTTTCTAAAATTTTCCCATTCATTAAACAACTAACAAAAATTGTAACTATATTGGTGTTTCATCATCATCAGCCTATGTAATGTCCCACTGCTGGGCACAGGCCTCTTCTCATACAGAGAAGGCATGAGCATTAATCACCACGCTTGCTCAAGGCGGATTGGCGATTTCAGACTTTTTAAGTCCAGGTTTCCTCACGATGTTTTCCTTCACCGTTAGTCAGTGGTATCCAAGATATACTTAGAAAGTACATATGACTTTGGAAAAGTCACATTGGTACTTGCCAGGTTTTCGAACCTGCGCACTCGTACACGAGAGGCAGGTGCCTTAACCGCTAGGCCATCACGACTTATTGGTGTTTACAGAAATAAAAACGATTTATATAGCGGTTTCGACCTCGTGGTCTTACGTATTCAAATTAAAAATATCAGAGTTTCAAATAAACTTTGCCCCCTTTTTTCACCCCTTCAGGGGTAAAATTTCGGAACATCTTTTCTTATTGGATGCTTACGTCATACAAAGAACACAATCTTCAAGTTTCAGGTATCTACGATTAGCAGTTTAGGCTGTGTTGATCCGTCAGTCATTCAGGACAAAGCATTTTACATGTATAGAAGAAAGAGGATAGGTATTGAAGCACATGTATATATATAAATAGGTAACGCAAGTTCTGTCATTTGCATGAGTTTTATTATATTTACTAGCTTCTGCCAGCGACTTCGTCCGCGTGGAAAAGTGGTGCTCCGCTCATATTGGTCTTAGCGTGATGATATATAGCCTTCCTCGATAAATGGACTATCTAACACTAAAAGAATTTTTCAAATCGGACCAGCGGTTCCTGAGATTAGCGCGTTTAAACAAAATGACAACATTTTACCTTCACTGCTCTGCTCCTATTGATTGTAGCGTGATAAAAAGTATATTATAACCAGCTCAGGAGTATGAAAAAAAAATTTACCAAGTTTCGATAACATACGTAGAGTAGTTTTAGTTTCTATAACTTTTATACAGACAGACAGACTGACAAAAAATTTACTGATTGCATTTTTGGCATCAGTATCGATCCCTAATTACCCCCTGATAGTTATTTTGGAAATATATTTATAAATATACAGAATTGACCTCTCTACAGATTTATTATAAGTATAGATATAGAAGAAGTTTAAGAAGATTAAAGAAGAAGAAGAAGAAGATTTATTAAAAAAAACTTCAATTGTTTACACACTTTTATTAGCTTTACTTATAACTAACTAATATACAATGTGTTAAAATCTTAGAACTCAAAACCACTGAAAACAGTTTTAAATAAAATTATTAATTTGCAAAGCTATTATTATGTAAGTAATCGTAAGGCCTAGAATAATAGGCAGTATGTACATTCCCAGTGCTGTTTTAGAATTATATTCTATTTGGATAGGATTTTTTTTCACAAAGACACAAAATTTTCTTATACTCTTCGTTTGTTCTGTTTTTGGATCTGAAAAAAAATAAATCTGTTATCATCACCATTATCATCAGCTCAACCATTTCCTACCTATTTTTTTTTTGTAAGCCAAGTGTCTGTCTGAACTCACGAGTTTCTTGATATTTTTATTATTTTTGTATTCAAAATTCAAAAGTCATTTATTCAAATTAGGCTGAAAATCAGCACTTTTTGAACTTCAAATTTAAAACAGACAGCCCCCAAAACGCCCGCCCTTCACCACTTCCTATGTGTTTTTGCTGGGAAGAAGAAGTGGCGCAGCAAACTCCCCAGCAACACATATCTGTCTGTAAGTATCATCCCACTGCCCAGTTTCTTGATGTCAGGTGATATTTACTACAGAAAAAAGCCGATCTCAAATGTAGAATCGAAGTAGGAGGTATATTGCAATTCAGTCGTAAGCATTTCCAAAGCAAAGGAATTTGCACTTACTTATCGAGAAGATACTGTATAATCTTGTCAATCTTCTAATCATTGTATAACCTTCATTAAGAAGTTGTTGACCCGCATTCATAGTTAAAACCGTACAAGTTATACAAAATATTATCAAAACGAATATAAATGCTGATTGATAATACTTAAATCGTTTCTGTGAAAACAAATGAAATATATAGCATGTCAAAATAAATAAATAAAATATGAATTAAAGTATGATTACACACCGCCAAGGGCCATGCACTCGTGCGCAGAGCGATACGTTTGTAACCTCGCGCAAAACTGAGCTTACTGATTTACACAAAACAGTTAGTGGTTTTACAAAACAGCTAGTACTTTTACAAAACAGTTAGTGGTTTTACAAAACTGCTAGTAATTTTACAAAACAGCTAGTAATTTTACAAAACAGCTAGTAATTTTACAAAACAGCTAGTGGTTTTACAAAATAGCTAGTGGTTTTACAAAATAGCTGATTCTGCAACCCATCAGCGATATATACACACTGAATTACGGTGAACAATATACAACTTTACGCGCTCCGGAGCGTGGTGCGTGGCAGTGTGTGATTAGTGATAGGTTGATACTTACATTTCTTATAAATATTGTGAAAAAAGAATATGCCGATGCAAGATAATATACTGAAGATATGGCCAGTGAACTAAAGAGCTAAAAAAAATGAGACATCAGTGAAAATGGAGTGATCATGATTTTTTATAGAATAAACTAGCTTAAGGATAAAGCATTTTATATAGATTAATGCTATGTATATCGGTCAACATTCAATCGGAATTATACATGCGAAAATTTATGAGGGTATATGGATATAATTACTTTTTTAGGCAAAAACTACGGAATAGATGGTTTCCAAAATTCATTAAAAATCAATTTAGCTGTTCTTCCGTAAAATCGTCAATCGATTCCATTATGAATACTTTTCCGAAAGTTATTCGTGTTAGGGCGGATGCGACCAAACAGGAAGAAATTTTACTCAATTTCACGTTTCACCAACTACAATTCGAGGAATAACGAGTCTATTCGGGAATAGTCACTATACCAACATTTTGCATGGAATAAGAAGTTTATTCCAGAAATAATAAAATGGCATCCTATTTTATTATGCTGTCATTTTAACTCACTGACGTTTAACAGCTACTTTTCCACGCTATAATACGACAAAACAGATTTGACATGAGTTATGCTTCTGCACCCTCCCGTCTGTAGAGCAACTTTTTTCACATGGTATAAATTATTTTCCGTTTTTTTTTGGTTAGGTTTGGTCAAATCCGCCCTTAGGCGCATATCCAAATCAGGATTTATGTTTTAATTCAATTGTCTATTTGTTAGTAGGTTAAAATAAATATTAGGTATAATATTCCCTGGGTATTCCATTATAAGATCGAAGCGTTTTTTGGATAGCAAAGTTAATAGGCAATTAGCGGCTACTACTGGCTCAATTTACCTGAGTTTTAAAGCAAATGGATAAACTTCTGCTGCAACTCAATAAGCACTTATACTGTGTCGCCCAATGATTCACTTGTTCAACTGTAAGAACATCGTTCCACTCGCTGTTATCTAGGCGTAAACTGCTAGCGATATCACTGTACTTTACTTGAACATCCAACAAACAATTGTTCAAACATTGCAATAAATTCTGTACCATTTTTATATAGATAGCCATAATCATATTTTCCAAAAAGAAGCGTGTTTGTACTGAAACTGCTACAGCTAGCATAAGAACGAAGCCAAAATCTAGGTGATGATTGAATATATAAAATTTTAGTATAATTTTCGCCGTTAGACATAAAATAACGGAAAAACCCGCAACTATAATGGCAATCACGAGAAAAATCTTCAATTTTTTCATATTTATGACGTATGTAGGCTCTTTCTGGTAATAGTGGTTCATAGCCATGAAATCGTTTAAAAAGATTTTGTAGGATCGAGCACTGAAAATGCTACTGATAGTTATAACTGGGCCGCTAAGAAAGTTCGTAATATGATATATTTGCATCATGTAAAACAATCGTGAAATCGTTTCCAATGTCAACGTATTGATACAGGCGAGTAATAAAATAAAAATTATCTCCATGACCATACGTATTTTACAAATATATTTATGCTTTTTTGATAGCGAAGCGTAATTCCTGTAAATACCCAATGCGATTTCAGTTTTTCTCAACAAGTTTAATAATTGAGTCGCCATCTTGAATAGCTGGCTGAGTTTTTAAAACTGCGACGAACTGGACGTTTTGTGTTTTATATTAGGTAAAAAAATCAATTACGTTGATCGAGCTGTGTATTAAGTTATTACTTTACAATGAAAACAAGTTCAAACAGATCACTGACACAATCAATGATTAATTGTTTTCACCCAGTACAACAACCTACACAAAAATCGACCATATTTTTGTAGAAAACATTAAGTTTGTTGATACGCAATATTTTTAAAAGGTAAAGTTTTTAATTCCTCACTTCATAGTATAAAACAAAGTCGCTTACCGGTTTCTGTCTGTCATTATGCATACTTAGATCTTAAAAACTACGCAACGGATTTTGATGCGGTTTATAGATAGAATGATTCAATAGGAAGGTTTATATAGTACTTATATAATTGTGTTCCAAGCCAGTTGTTTTTGAAAAAAAGTTTTTCAGTTCTCTTTTTAGTGGCTCAGTTTGTAATTTAGATAAATTACAATATCCTTATGTCTAGACAAATGTTCATCACCTTTAAAAAGGGTAAACTCTATATGTCTGTTTTCTCCTTTAAAGCATAGAGGTGTGTTGTTATGTTATAGAACAGTGAAAACAATCACAGGCATACGATCGCAGTAATCGTGGTTCCTTTGCTATTAGTAATTGAAGAGTTCCATTGGTTATTTACGAAGTTCAACAGATCCCAATAATATATATTGTACTAAAACCTTTCTTGAAAACTATGCATTTGAAGAACGACAACTCTCATCTAATTCAGATCAGTAGTTTTTGAGAAAATCGGGGACATACAAACACATGTGTACCGGTCAAATACAGAACCACCTTTTTTTAAATCGGTTAAAAAACAAAGACTACCTACCCGTGCGAAGCCGGGGCGGGCCACTAGTAGTATATAATTTGTCAAGTTTTTGTATACATTAGCTAAAATATAATGATATTATCGGAGATGTATAGCCCACGCGGACGAACCCGATGGCGAAAAGTGTAGTTAGCTAGTGTATTAATATATTGAAATAATATTGTTATAAAGGTAGTCGACCTTTTGGAACAAACCCGCAGGCAGGCACTTGCCCTAGCCGACTCCATCAATTACGCCGATATCTCTATTATATGAGGCCCTCGTGGAATACAACGCGATGTTGACCCAGGCCTTCTATTTATTTATTTTTCGGATAGGAAATCATCAAATGACTGTTGATGTTTTAAAGTAAAAAAAAAAATTTGAAACTATTTTATATATTGGTTCTTAAAAAATGGTCAGTCAAAAAATTTTACTTAAAATAAGTTTTCCTACAAAAACGGGCAGCGTAATAATCCTAGTCTTACCAATATTATAAACTAGCTTCTGCCAGCGACTTCGTCCGCGTGCAATAGTGGTGCTCCGCTCCTATTGGTCTTAGCGTGATGATGTATAGCCTATAGCCTTCCTCAATAAATGGGCTATCTAACACTGAAAGAGTTTTTCAAATCGTACCTGTAGTTCCTGAGATTAGCGCGTTCAAACAAACAAACTCTTCAGCTTTATTATATTAGTATAGATAGAAAAGACGTTACGTGTAAATTTTGTTGTTATTATTTAAAAACTATTCACACAAAAACTACTGAAAGTATTTGGATGAAATTGGATACTTTTCTTGGAGTCGTGGTGGCCTAGTAGTTAAGGCACCTGCCTCTCGTGTACGAGTGCGCGGGTTCAAAACTTGGTAATTACCAATGTGACTTTTCTAAAGTCATATGTACTTTCTAAGTATATCTTAGACACCACTGATTAACGGTGAAGGAAAACATCGTGAGGAAACCTGGACTTAAGTCTGAAATCGCCGATCCGCCTTGAGCAAGCGTGGTGATCAATGCTCATGCTTTCTCTATATGAGAAGAGGCCTGTGCCCAGCAGTGGGACAATATATAGGCTGATGATGATGGATACTTTTATCCGGATGTGCGATGTAGATTTCTCAGGATATGAGTGAAACTTTGAGAAGAAAAATAAAATAATTAATATTCAATAATGCCGAAAATATAATCCCAACCACATTGTCAGAGATTAGACACATTTTATTTCATTTCCAAAACTTTTTATTTCTTCCCAAATACTGGCTAAAACCTGAATGATATATATTCAAGGACTGGCCCAACGTATTTCATATTTTGTTTGGACGCCGTCTGAATACGTATATCAATGCTCTTTTATATTCTGAGCCGGCATTGCTGTATTGATCCATTATGGGCCATACATCTTCGTCTTTGTCCTCCAATTCAATGGTAACGACTTTACGTTTATATTGTGTTTAAGTACACAAAGAGCTGGGGTAGTGTGTTAAGTTTCAAAGTATTTATTACATTATACAAGTTATTTACATTTATTTATCCTCTGTTGGAAATCCAAATCTATACTTATAATAAATCTGTAGAGAGGTAATCTGTACATGAAATATATTTCCAAAATAACTATCAGGGGGTGATTAGGGATCGATACTGATGCCAAAAATGCAATCAGTAAAATTTTTGCCTGTCTGTCTGTATAAACGTTATAGAAACAAAAACTACTCGACGGATTTTAACGAAACTTGGTACAATTATTTTTCATACTCCTGCGCTGGTTATAGTATACTTTTCATTACGCTACAATCAAAAGGAGCAGAGCAGTGAAGGGAAATGTTGTGAGAACGGGAGAAGTTACTCCATTTTTTAAGCTTCCGTCGAGTGTGCAATTTTAACGGTTAAAGCTCTTTGTAGCTTTAGATTAAATAAAAAATCAAGGCTATAGGCTATATATCATCACGCTAAGACCAATAGGAGTGGAGCACCACTATTCCACGGACCACGTTCCATGGACGAAGTCGCTGGCAGAAGCTAGTAAATAAATAAATTTACAATAATAAAAACATAAAAGTAATAAATTATACTTATAAAATTAGGCATTAAAAGTTTAAGTTTAAAAGTTATTAAATCAACTTTTTTTTCTTAGTAAGAAAATAAGAACACAATTCCAGTCGCTGAGCTATAGTGGAGCGCCTGGGGGTTTTCACCTCGGATTAGAGTTATAGTGAATGAATTAATATGATCGATGTGGGATATTGTTTTTTAAACTATAAATTGCAATGTTTACCCATTTTTTTTTGTGCTTATCATTGTTTCATTGTTTAAACAAATTATTATGAAAAAATAATGTTTAACCATATATTTTCACTTTAAACAGTATTTTTTTTTATTTATATGTTAAATCTTACCTGAGTAGACATATAGGAACATTTTTCAAAGATACCTGTGTATAAAAATAGCAGTAAAGATCTCGAACAGTGGAGGGGAGAGCGGAGCGACAGCTGCTATGTACAATGAAATTTCTCGGCCAGTTTAATTATAAATGAAACGTACTCTATTGTGTACATTTAAAAAAATAAGGTAATTAATTACGACTAATGAAAAGAAAAAAAAATATTAGTACAAAATCTGTTTATTTAAATACAGTAAAACCCGTTTAAGACGATTTCACAGGGACTCAACCAAAAACGCGTCTTAAAGCGGGAAAGCGTATTATGCGGGATATAGGGAAAAAAACCGGCCAAGTGCGTGTCGGGCCACGCGCAGTAGGGTTCCGTAGTAGGAGTTAGTTAGTTGAATATAACTCTGTGACCGGTTAAGCCTACTTAGCCGTGATAGTTTTCCTTGTAATTTCATTACATGTACTACGTCTGTGATTTTTTTCACATTCCTAGGTACAGCCATTCAAAAGTTAGAGGGGGGGGTAACTCGTATCGAACAAAAATTTGCACTGAAAAGCTAGATATTTCGCAAATGGCTCGCTTAACCAAAAAATTGTCTTCACACACCCATAATATTTTTGAAAGACCTATCTAACGATACCCCACACGAAGGGGTACGCGAGAAAAAAAATATTCATCCCTACTTTACATGTTTGGGAGCTACCCTAAAAAAAAATATTTTTCAAAATTTTATTTTACCACTTTCTCGGCGTGATCAATATACATATTCATACCAAATTTCAGCTTTCTAATAACAAAACCCACGGAGCTATGCCGCGGACAGACAGACAGACAGACAGACAGACGGACAGAGCGAAACTATAAGGGTTCCTTGTCGGACTACGGAACCCTAATAAAAAACGGACCTACTACATGTATTAATATTAGGTATTGAATTGTACATTTCAAAATTATGTACGTTATATAAAGTGCCGTGTATCTATCACGTTATTTAAAATAATCACTTATTTTAGTTTGACAAAAAGATTTTGAGGCATTAGAAATTACAAGTTTTTAACGTAATTTAACTTTTGTAGTGCGTCTTCACTTTGATTCAAAGAAGTTACATAGCGTCTTAAATCATTAACTGCTGATAATGCCTGGGCGTGTGACAAAATCGGAGTTGACTCATCTTCTTGATCATTATTACTTTCAGCCTCTTCTTGTGTGTTATTCACATTCTCAATAAGATCTTCAATTGATTGAATTTCGTACAATGGAAGAATATCCAGGAAAACCCTGCAGTATTACGGGTTCTTCTTCTTCCAACACGACGTCAACCTGGTTATTTCCGAAACCTGCTTTCTTGAAACAATTTTGAATGGTTTCAGGCTTAATTGCTTCCCAAGCAGCTGCAATGTTTAGAATTGCATCATGCACAGTCAAGGGTCGCTTGCTATCAGGGTCTTCTATTTCCGCCGCTGGCCGCTGCCGCAGAGGTAATATGTGTTGGCGTTAGGCGTATTAAACGGGATGACGAATCGTATTAAGCGTTAAAGAATGTATGAAAACATGTCTCAAGTTGCAGGGACTGATGCAAAATGGCGTATTATGCGAGAAATCGTATTAAGCGTGATCGTATTAAACGGGTTCTACTGTATATTAAATTGTTGTCTACATCAAATATTTTCTTCGACTTCATCTATATGTATAATAGGTGAAGTATTGGAACAACTATTTCCGCTGCACTGTAAACATGCTACACTGCAGTATAAACCACTTTTTCGGCATCCACACGCAGCTCCACATCCCTTTTTGCAATTACAAAATAACATTTGCAATAAATTATCCGGAGCAGGTAATTGATTCATTGTTATTGGGATGTACATGTTATTGGAATACTTCCACCCCCAATTTTCAATAACTACGTTACGTTTTTACTGTTATAGAAACACAATATTCACAGAATACGTGTTACTTGCAACTAAACTAGCCGAGAAATTCCATTGTACATAGTAGCTGTCGCTCCGCTCTCCCCTCCACTGTTCGAGATCTTTACTGCTATTTTTATACACAGGTATCTTTGAAAAATGTTCCTATATGTCAACTCAGGTAAGATTTAACATATAAATAAAAAAAAATACTGTTTAAAGTGAAAATATATGGTTAAACATTATTTTTTCATAATAATTTGTTTAAACAATGAAACAATGATAAGCACAAAAAAAAATGGGTAAACATTGCAATTTATAGTTTAAAAAACAATATCCCACATCGATCATATTAATTCATTCACTATAACTCTAATCCGAGGTTTTACGGTTTTGAATGCTCCAGGCACTCCACTACTAACAAGTTCGACAACTTATCCTGTTTTTAGGATTTTTTAGTCAATAAGGAACCTTATAGTTATAGTTTTGCCATGTCTGTCTGTCTGTTCGCGGCATAGCTCAGCACTTGGTTTTAGAAAGCTGTAATTTAGTATGGATATGCATATTGATCACACCAACAAAGAGGTTAAATATTGTTCCCCGAGGACGTGAGTGAAACCTCGAGATAAAGATAGTTCTTGTAGACATACTAGCTGATTCCTGCGGTCCTGAGTCCCTAGGCTTCAGGCTATCTTCATACTAAATTTCATTTCAATCGGTTCAGCCATATTTTCATGAAAGCGTAACAGACAGTCAGTCAGAGAGTAACTTTCAAATTTAAAATATGAAGGATGATGAGTACATTGACTTCGTATCAGGTTGCCGCTAAACAAAACAAATGTATTTCACAATTCACGCGTGAATAAAATAAAATCTTTACATTAGGGTAAAATATATCTTAGACGTCACTTACTAACGGTGAAGGAAAACATCGTGAGGAAACCTGGACTTAAATCTTTAATCGCCAATCCGCCTTGAACAAGCGTGGTGATTAATGCTCATATCTTCTCTGTATGAGAAGAGGCCTGTGCCCAGCAGTGGGACAATATATGGTAAAGTCACAGAATAGAAATTGTTTCCCTCATATAGGTACGTTAAATAATATTTAATTAAATTCGATTTCGGTGATATTTTTGGGTGCCACAATAGGTCCCCCTCGTTATTTAGCTTTGTTATCAAAAGAGATAGCAAATGAAATACGAAGGATTTCGCGAAAATGTTAATGTAATCAATTCGTAAAGGTTGTATCATTATGTTGGAATAGGAATTTTCGGGGTAATCTGTTTGTATTTACGATCTTTTTCTTTTGTGCATGTAAACAATGTGTTAAGTTGTAAAGTTTAGAGATTCTGCGATTATGTGTCATGTAGATAATTAATGTTATACTTAACTGAGGCAAAAATCCTAAGCGAATGTGAGTTTTAACTTAGAAAATGATCGTAACCGAATGTGAATTGGTTTGTCACGCCTACACAGTAAAACTTCTGAACCGATGTAGACGAAACTTTGTATATAGATAGACGGGACTCTGGAGACAGTTATAGGCTACTTTGTGCCTTTTCCGCGTCTTGAGGTAACAACTTCACGCATCGCATAGGCCCTGCTCTAGGCTTATATCAGTCTCTATAGCAAATTTTATCTACACCGGCTCAGTCGTTTTACCGTCAAAGCGTAATATAAAGACTCACAGACAGACAGAGTTACTTTAGGGTTTAATTTATAATATTGCTGCGGGATGTTCGAAATAGTTACCAGGAATACAAAGGGCTGAGGAAGGAACATGGATGGGTTTTAGTCAGTAAGAGTCTGGCACTCACTCTGGCCCCACCCACGGCGGGAGGAGTCATTTGATGATTTCCCATCCGAAAAAAAGGCTTAGGTATATCAATCTCCATCATCCACCTTAGTTTTACCGCGTTTTACCGCGAAAGTGTAATAGACGCACAGATAGACAGACTTACTTTAGTATTTACTAGCTTTCCGCCAGCGGCTTCGCCCGCGATATTTTAGCCAATAGATACAAAAAAACTTAACAAATTATATACTAAAATCTTCCTCTCGAATCACTTTATCTATTAAAAAAAACCGCATCAAAATCCCTTGCTTTGTTTTAAAGATCTAAGCGTACATAGGGACAGAGAGCGGGAAGCGACTTTGTTTTATACTATGTCATGATATAGAAGTTAGGTTATATATTAGTTAGGTTGCTAAACTATTTTCAGCGTGTTTCAGCTGTAGGTTTGAGAAGAAATTATGGAACATACACGACATCGTATTACGTTATCCACACCGTAATTTGACCCTCTGTCAAAATCCCCGAAGATTTAACTCGAGTTATGAGTCTGGGGTATAAGTGTCTGGCGATAACAGGGTCCAATGTCCCGATTAGTCCGAAATAAAATCTAACTTAGACGTAACGCGAGTCCGAAATGTATTTTTAATATCATTCAAAAAGAGATCACGCATCACGTAACGACCCCGCAACGAGACCTCTACGTGAACTGACTTGGTAAATTTATAATTTATGCAACTCATACGAAAAGTTGATTGTTAATTTATTTATATTTCCAAACAAAAACAACAAATAGATTAACGAGTTTTCTCTCAAAAATTATTTTAAATTAAAATAGTCCTAGCTGTTCCCCGATTTCACTCATACTAAGAAACTATTTCATGTACTTTAAAAATCCTATGTTTCTGTAAGTTTTAACTATCTCCATACATAAAATCGCTTCAGCAGTTTAGTCGTTATAGTGCAACAGACAGGCAGACAGACAGACTTTAAGATTTATCGATGATAAATGAAATCCCCAACACATTACAAAAGCCCGCATCTGAATCGGTCGAACTAAGATAAATTATATCATTCGAGTGCACACACATACACGCACCCACACAAACACACACACTCACAAACAACTTCACTCTAAACTCATTTTCCGTTGCGTTGTGGGTAATAAATTAATGATAGAGAATTTTTATTTTCCTATATTTAATTTTTACATTTTTAAATATTCATTATCTATACTTATAATAAATCTGTAGAGAGGTCAATTCTGTACATGAAATATATTTCCAAAATAACTATCAGGGGGTGATTAGGGATCGATACTGATGCCAAATCAGTAAAATTTTTGTCTGTCTGTCTGTATAAACGTTATAGCAACAAAAACTACTTGACGGATTTTAACGAAACTTGGCACAATTATTTTTCATACTCCTGAGCTGGTTATAGTATACTTTTCATCACACTACAATCAATAGGAGCAGAGCAGTGAAGGGAAATGTTGGGAAAACGGGAGAAGTTACTCCATTTTTAGGGTTCCGTAGCCCATTGGCAAAAACGGAACCCTTATAGATTCGTCATGTCTGTCTGTCTGTCTGTCTGTCTGTCTGTCCGTCCGTATGTCACAGCCATTTTTTTCCGAAACTATAAGAACTATACTGTTGAAATTTGGTAAGTAGATGTATTTTGTGAACCGCTTTAAGATTTTGACACAAAAATAGAAAAAAAGCAATAAATTTTGGGGGTCCCCATACTTAGAACTGAAACTCAAAATTTTTTTTTTCATCAAACCCATACGTGTGGGGTATCTATGGATAGGTCTTCAAAAATGATATTGAGGTTTCTCATATCATTTTTTTCTAAACTGGATAGTTTGCGCGAGAGGCACTTCCAAAGTGGTAAAATGTGTGTCCCCCCCCCTGTAACTTCTAAAATAAGAGAATGATAAAACTAAAAAATATATATGATGTAGATTACCATGCAAACTTCCATTGAAAATTGGTTTGAACGAGATCTAGCAGGTAGTTTTTAAGTAATCAGCAATTTTCCACTACAAACAAACTTAATTATGCGGTCGGAAAAAACAAGATAATTGCGAATTTATTGCGTATTTTTTCTTTCCAATGATCGGAACCCTCGGTGCGCGAGTCTGACTCGCACTTGGCCGGTTTTTTAAGCTTCTGTCGCGTGTGCAACCTTAATGGTTAAAGCTACACAGAAATCATGTATGACGGAAATGTTTTCCTTAAAATTATATAAAAATTATCCTACGACAGCATATGTCTATCTTTTATGCTTGACTCACAATAAGAGTTTGTTTGTTTGTTTAAACGCGCTAATCTCAGGAACCGCTGCTCCGATTTGAAAAATTCTATCCTTTTAAAAATAGCCATTGAATGTTCATTCTTAATATCTATGGGTAACTTTATAGTATATATGACATAGGCGTAAGACAATATACAGAAGCATGATGTCACATCAAGATTATCGAATGAAACAGCACAGCGCGCGATATCGAGCTAATCCGCGCTTAGTTTGACAAGGTCGCGTAATTTACTGCGTTTCTTGTTGAGAACTTGTACTATTGGCAAATCATCCGCTTGGTCACCGTAAAGGCGATAATCGTATAGCACGGCTCTCGACTCGATCGCGCAACGTATCTTTTTGACCAATAGGAAGCACGAAGCGCATTTTAGCTGTGTGCGTAATTAGTTTAATGAATTATCTTAGAAGTGTGAGACTTACATTAGGCGCGTGCTGGTTGTAGTACGCGTAAACTCGTTTGTTAGATGATGTTTAATCGTCATTTTTTGTTGCGTCACTCACACAAATACAAATTGTCTCTAACTGGTCGGAAGAAGGAAGAGGTGTGGTTTATCACTAGCTGCGGTTTCGCACAATTCTTTTTAAGTAGGCATGCGTAACTTCGGCCCACTGTACCTGCGGATCACGCGTACAACGCGCGGTTTGAGAACGCGGGTGGAATTACGAATTGGAAGATTAAATACCTTTCCAACTGATATAAAAAGAAGGTTTTGTATGTGACCTGTATGTATGTGTGTTTGTGTGTATGTACAAGATTTTTATTTTTAAAGATTAAACAGTTCTCTGCTGAAACCTGGCGCTTGCCAGATGACCAGTGTATGTCTTGGTTCATTTGTGACCTTCTCGAGTGATGGTCTTTTTCTTCTTATCGTGTGTTCTGCAGATTCTAACTGACTTAACCTAACAAGCCCTAGTGACAGAATTTTCTCAAATCCGCTTGACGACCTTTAAGACAGCAGCTAGGCATGACGCCTCAATGTGCTTTCCCAGGTAGGCTCAGCTTTCCCAGGCACAGGGGTGGGAAGGAAAGTCAGAATTATAAATTAAAGTCTGAAAGTGTTAATCGGCCCTTAGAAAACGTGATAATAGCTTTAATTTGTCATGCAAATTATCAAAGGAATAGTAATTTTAACATAAATATAGTAAAATATAACGAAGAGTTTTTCCATTTGACAAAAAAAGGCAGTGACAAATACGTTTTGTTCAGACGTTTTTCAATTACAATCCTTCACTGTGTGCCTGTTATTACAGCCTGTGACGTCACTCAAGTAACAATATTACCTACAGACGTCTAGAAGCATATATAAATACGTTTCTTCCAGCTGACAGTAATTTCCTGCTAAATAAATTGAGTGACAGAACAAAATATCAAAAGACAGTTCTTCAAGCAATAATTTACTCGTATTTATGTGAAAAACGTGTGTTGTATACCCCTGTCATTTCAATATGCATTAACGGCAAGGGAAATGAAAGGTATGGCAGATATAAACACCATGTATAATACCCATAGAGAATCTCGTGGCTAAGTAACAGCCGGACGGGTCGATCAATCAAAGGTTAAGCTGCGCTTGCCGCGCTCAGTACATAAATAGGTGTGCTATGTCGTGTCGAGACTCTTTCGTGTCTCGGGAAGCACGTTAAGCTGTTGATCCCGGCCGTCATATAGATCTTCGACTGTCGATACTGGTAGCTAGAAACTAGAAAGTCTGACAACCAGTCTTTCCAAGGTGTACTTTTTATAACAAAAGTCATTAATGCTATGTTGTGTAAAGTTCTTATATAGATACTCTATGCATTTGCGTATTTCGCACTTTATATATCGATAATTCGTATATCTTTCATTATTATCTATTATCTTTTTAACGTTACGAATGCATGAAGGATACGAATTAGCTTCAGCCTGCACCGTCACCTGCGTTTTATGCACATAAAATATAACCACACCTTTATGAAAAAGTAGCTTCTATTAGTGAAAGATTTTTTTGGGCTGATCTATTTTTTCTTCGCCATTTACTTTTACAGAATTCTTTTAACTTGACAAAATGACAAGAATAATATTTGTCTCAAAACACTAAATCACCAGTTTTACGATGCTATCTACGATGCGATTCTACTACTTTAGTAATATCTAGGATATGAAAAGCCAATAAAACGACTTTCTACTTCATACCATACGCTATCTTTTGATTTACAACGAAGGAAATGGCTTCCATACTATGATTAAAGGCACTTCTCCTGGCTATATAAAAGCTTCACGGGTCGATCGATCAAAGGTTAAGCTACGCTTGGTGTGGTCAGTCCGTGGATGGGACCATCTATGTCGTACTGAGACTCTTCCTGCCTCGGGAGGCACGTTAATCTGTTGTTCATTTTTAGATCCTTAACAGTCGTTACGGGTAGTCAGAAGCCAGAAAATCTGTAAACCAGTTTTACCAAGGGGTATTGTTTAATCCGGTTACCTACTGGTTCGTGAAGGTCTGATATGCAGTCCCTTCATGTAACTATTAGGTACTTAGCAGCAACTGATTACACTGAAAGCCGACCCCAACATAGTTGGGAAAAGGTTAGGTAGATGATTATGAATAAAGGTACGGTTCCATTGGTCCGTATGGATACGTTTCGCACGTGTCAGCTTTATCATTTACCGTGCACTAACACGCTACGCACGGTTGAAAACGACATTAATGAAGTTTTTGAATATATTTGGGCGTAATAATTGATCTTTTTACTTACCTATACGTATTCATGAATACGATTCGGAGTGTACTACGATTTTTCATTTTTCCTATTTATATTATAATCGCACAAAAACCGTTGAATAGGTTTAGATTTTTTTTTTTATTTCTTACGTGCATAACATATAACATTTTTATCAGGAACTATCTAGTTAATTTTTGCGTGAGTACAGGACTTGCGTACATTTATTCGTGTTCAATTGACCGACTCAACGTGCACATCGTGCGCAGCAATGTGACAGGACCTCTATCCTCTCAATAAAAGTATAAATAACTCTCCACTTCGATTTCCAGATGTTTAATATATGACCGCTGAGTTTGGTCACCCATCTATGTAAGAACCTTGTTAAAAGCTGCTTAACTCCACTGATCGATTTATTGAAGGCCAGTTATTAAGTGAAGAGCACCGCATTAAAAAAAACTTAAAGATATGACGATTTCCAGTAATTATTAAACAGTATTAAACTCGAAAACCTGCTGAATAGCTCCCAAAAGTTTTCCAAAGTCAAGCAAAATTATTACCCGAAGAAAATTAGCAGGTCACTCGGTACCACGAAGCACAGATTATGCCGACCTGCCAATACTTATTGTTTGGAGAAAATTTACTGGCCATATATCACAAACACAAAGGGCTTGGCCACAATAAACCTTTTGCAAAGTTCCAAAGTTTTGTTACAAGTTGCAGCCCTTATTTTGGTAGAAAGTTTTTGGCCACTTAGTCTGTAGGGCAGTTATATAAGTAAGATTGTTTTTATATGTGTAAGACACATGTATTTTTGAATTCGATTTCATTGCTTTTAGATAGGTTTAAATCAAATCATTTAATAGGTAGAATATCCCTGTTAGGAATCTTAAGTGGTAAAAGAATTATTTTTCGTTCAAAATTCTAAAGCGTAAAGCTGAACCATATGAAAAAAAAAACAAAGAGAGATCTTACTAAAAGAAAGAAAACTATTCAGTACAAAACCGAATAGTCACTATTGTTAGTTTATCTTCAACTAGTAGAACAGAAATAGACCACAGACATAAAGTGTACAAAACTCGCTTTTCCCAATGGCGACCCTTTGAAATCAATTTCCCGAAACGATTGACCTCCGAGTGTAGGCAATACTTTATCTCGACTCTGTGAAGGACTTGTCCTTACTAAGAAATACTCGTATGGGTACAAACATACTGAGTTAATTATTTAAATCTTAACAAAGCTCTGAGATTAGTATGTAGTGCTTACACTTGGGAGCAGTGAAACCGAGTCAGTATAAAAAAAAATTTTTATTAAATATCACCAAGTCCGATTGGTGAAGAAACTCAAATATGAGTCTGTGGATTCATAAGCTGGCAAGTACTTTCTTAGTTAATTAAGATGAAACGGCAAACTTCCTAGAGAAATCAGAACTATGTATAAAAAGGTTGTTATTATTCGTCTGTAGCAAGAGTAGTAATCAATACTCTTGATTTTCTATAACAGGAGGAGGTTATTCCAGCAGATAACAATAAATAGGATGATAATCACTACTATTACCGAAACCACGAAAAACTAACTATTCAAATTACATATTAAATTATCAAAAACTAGCTTTCCGCCAGTAGCTTCGCCAGCGTGGGCTATACGAATTGAAGTTAAAAATGACCGAGTTTCACACAAACTTGGCCCCCTTATTTATTAGAAAATCCTTTCTTATCGGATGGCTATCATACAAAGAAAACACCATCCAAGTTTCAGGTCTCTACGATCAGCGGTTTAGGTTGTGCGTTGATCCGTCAGTCATTCAGGACAAAGCATTTTATATGTTAGATA
This sequence comes from Pyrrhia umbra, assembly GCA_963891755.1. NCBI lineage: Eukaryota > Metazoa > Arthropoda > Insecta > Lepidoptera > Noctuidae > Pyrrhia > Pyrrhia umbra. The sequence continues at coordinate 3,502,051 of OY982923.1, read as the reverse complement.
TGTATTTTTTGATGTGCTTTTTTTACTTAAAAGCGTTCGATTTGAAGATTTCGTCACTGACGCGAAATTATTGCTCCCGACTGTATCTTGTTTCAAAATTCGTTTACGTCTTGAGCTGAGTGTGTCAGTCGGGTTTTATATAAACTAAATGTGGTTGAATATTACACTGTCTGTACATATTAATATTGTACCTATAGAAATATCCGGAAGAATTAAATTTTATATTTTTTGTAATAATTAATATTTTTGTCTTAATATTTATGACATTGTTTACCTAATTATTATATCTATGTATTGATAACATTAAAACTATTAAAAGTGTGCTTATTATTGACTAGCTTCTGCCAGCGACTTCGTCCGCGTGGAATAGTGGTGCTCCGCTCCTATTGGTCTTAGCGTGATGATATATAACCTATAGTCTTCCTCGATAAATGGACTATCTAACACTGAAAGAATTTTTTAAATCGGACCAGCGGTTCCTGAGATTAACGCGTTTAAACAAAATGACAACATTTCCCTTCACTGCTCTGCTCCTATTGATTGTAGCGTGATGAAAAGTATACTATAACCATTTCAGGAGTATGACAAATAATTGTACCAAGTTTCGTTAAAATCCGTCAAGTAGTTTTTGTTTCTATAGAGTTTATACAGACAGACAGACAGACAGACAGACGGACAGACGGACAGACAGACAAAAATTTTACTGATTGCATTTTTGGCATCAGTATCGATCCCTAATCACCCCCTGATAGTTATTTTGGAAATATATTTCATGTACAAAATTGACCTCTATACAGATTTATTATAAGTATAGAAGATAGATATAGATAGAAGATATCATGTTTTATGATATAAAAGTATAATAATAAATTGCGAGCAATCAGTCAATAATCTTTTGCAAAGGCAGCTTTTTCGTTCATGTAAAGGAAAGATCACCTATCTTTATCTCATATTCTTAAACAGAAAAAGACGTAAAGTTTATAAAATAAAAATACATCACCGTACTATAAACACCCAAGGCTGTGTCTTTAATATGTCAAGGTTAAGGGAGGTTCTTGTGGGTTACACTCCGACAAGGGTCGTGTGGGATACAGTGATATATGAACGCCATAAATGAATGACACACGACTGACGTGCGTCGCGAACTCGACTGACAGGCGCGATGAATTTGTACGTCATGGTATCAACTTCAAATTGCGGAAAATTTCGGAAGTATTTGGAACTTGCACAAGAGATTCATGAAAATCTGTAATTCTTTATATTTATATGTAGGTACATAGTATTGTGAGAGGCCCTAGATAGTGTTTATAAAGAAAAATCCTAATTAATGTTATACATGCTAATGTGAGTTTGTTTATTTTTCACGCTTTCACGATAAATCGGCTGCAGATATTTAGATGAAATTTGGTCTGGAGATAGCTTGTACCCTGAGAAAAATTATTTCTCTTCTCGGGACGCAGGTGAAACCGCAGGAATAAGCTATTAAATAAATAAATGTCTATATTTTGGCAATAATATCTAATTGTATTGGATATATTAAAATATCGTAACAAAAATAAACTAAGAAGAGAAACATCTATAACTTTCAAAAAATGTTTGTTCAATCTTTATTGTTTCGAGAATAGAATGTTTTTGTGAAACTCCAATAACTCCCACTTTGAAGTATTATTGGAAAACAAATCAAAGAAATTGAACCTGTTTTAAGGTAGTAAAAACATTTTTATTCTTCGTTTTGAAAAAAAAATAATATGGTACAGACAAACTCACTTTTGTATTTATAATATAAGTTACTATACAATTGTGCGGGCCATTGGCTTTAAAGTGTGTAGGTGTACTTTGTAAAATAAAAAATAATGAAGTTTTAACAAGCCTTGGTAATGTCAAAAATCACCTTTAAAATAATTTAAACCTATAAAAAAATATTCTCAGAATAAAATGACGTCTTAGTACCTACTATCACTATTATTATTCTTGTAACAATAAAAAATCAATGTCGATTCTTTAAACTTTTTTAACAATATACAATTTGACTTTATTTTTGGAGTAGAAATGACGTCTAGACGATGCTATAAAAAATAAAAGCGAAAAAATAACAATGAAGTTTTTATTTATAAAGTCATATAGGTTTCAAAAATGCTCTTTTGAGAGCACTTACAAGTATACGATATACGTTATGATATTATGGTTCCTACAAAACTGTTAAGAGTCAATATAAAAATAGCACTTGCTACAAAGATATTTGGCAAACTTAAGTCGTGTATGATTTATTTTAATTAATCCATACTCATATTCTCGTAACTAAGTAACAGCCGTCCGGATCATCTAGCCCTGGTCAGTCCATGAATGGCTAACCGTTTTCATAACATAACGAGACCCGTCCGTGCCTCGGAGAGCACGTAAAGCTGTCGGTCCTGTGCCTGAGCTCTCCGTAGCTATGTCGGACTATCGACTCATCGTACTACGAAAGTGAAGGAACAGATAGTGCACCGGTATCTGCGCAAGCGTTTGCGCACTATAATATCTCCTGCGTATCTGGCTAATCTTCATTGAGGTAGGCCACCGTGACCGAAATCGGTTATGGAGATTTTTACTCATTTTATGAACGCGGGTATTCTATTCCATCGTTTTTTGTGGTCTTCTTTTACCTCTATAGATACACGTTCATGCTCAGAACCTTACGATACAAACAACACATATTAGTGCAATTAAAATATATTTTCATATTGGGCCTTCTCTGTATGAGAAGAGGCCTGTGCCCAGTAGTGGGACAATATATAGGCTGATGATGATGATTATGATTCATATTGGGAATGAAATCACTTTTACACGTCACTTATTTTTGATTGAGGTCTCTTGAGAAGTAATGCCGAACCCAACTTAGAGGTCGTGGTTTCTTTTTAATCCAGATGCTTAAATGTTAAATAACTTTCAAGATGCGAGGAAATCCGCGGAAAATTGAGAAATGAGAAAAAAATGAATATAGGTATATTTTTACTTCTTAGTATTTTCTTTTTGTATATATTGTTTGTGTAAATTTATATAATATCAATGAACCCCGCAAATTACCTGTTCTGTCTATTCTTATAAAATTTGACTCCATCCATAGATTGTCCGAAAGAAATTGCTTTTAGCGATAAGACCTATTTTAGTGCTGCATATTTGTTTGTCCTATTGGTGAACAGTAGTCAGTAAAGCATATTCTATCTATCTATGTCTAGGTATTTATAACACGAGACAAATATCAAATGTCAACTAACCTAATAATAAAAAAAAACGTCACTGACTGTTGACGCGAATACGGGCCCCTAAAACCGCAGGAGGTGCGGGGGACGAGGGACGGCGGCAGCCGGCGCTCGCGACTCGCGCGCCTCCCCGCGATCGACCACTTCTCGACAGCCGCCGCCGCGGACGGACGCTACATCGCATACGTTATAATGTCGCGCCGCGGACATTTATTGTAGTAATATATTCCCTTGAATACAACTGTAAAATTTCCAAGGCGTCTAATTTAACCCTGAGACGGAGTTACACCCCAACATTGGTCCTTCGAGCCCGGATTCAAGATTCAGGAAACATTATATGGAACGTGGCAGGCGCGTGCTGAGCAACCACTACAAGATGGCGGCAACATTATGCGAGCGTCGGACATGAGAAAACGCACTGGACGGCATTAAGTCTTGTGAGTTCGTTCCAATTATGTTATTAGATTCCTTTTTCAAGTCGTAAAGTGGATATTCCTTACTTCAGGGCGATTGGGCGATCGACATTCATTATTAGTCGTTCGCACACATGCGTTATCCCTAAATTAATCATTATAATTTTTTGTTCTTGCATTAAATGAACAAATAACCCTTACAAACATTATTCATTACCACTTTCAATAGTGTAATCATCCCGTCTCAACTTTTCTGAATTCTAGATGCCACGTGTTGCGAGCTGCCCTGACGCTGCCTAGCTGCCCTGACGCTGCCTAGCTGCCTTAACCTGTTAGGCCGCCAGGGAACGAGAACGCTTCGCAGTCGCACGTTGTGTGTGCGCAATTTGCCTGCCCATGTGCACATCATCCGCTTCTTGCCTGCACCTGCATTATTGCACTTAAGTATAAGTTACTTATTGTCATTACATCTTGAGTTTCGCATTTTTTTGTGTGTGTGCCTACTTCTCTTGTTCATTAACATAACTTTAATTTTCATTAATTCATAATGTCTAACATAAAGGATTTAAAAAAGAAACGTGCTTCATACAAAGCTAAACTTACACAATTTGAAAAACATTTATCTGTCTTGTGCACGTGCGAGAAGCCTAGTAGCATACAGCTCAGTGAGCTTGGGGCCAGGTTGCAAAAGATTGAAGAGTGCTATGGGGAATACGATTGTATACAGATACAAATCGAAAGTGTGTCTGACTTTACAGATGCTGAGTGTCAAGATGAATACAGTGATCGCGAGCAATTCGAAGCAAAATACTTCGCGGCAGTCGGCCAGGCTCGAGAGGTGCTTGGCAGGCCGGTCTCTGTGCAAACGGAGCCCGATATGGAGTCCGCGGTAACAGGTTCTGTCCTCACTGCAGGTGGGCCAAGCTTAAATTTAAAATTACCGACTATACATTTACCTACCTTTTCTGGGCGATATGAAAACTGGTTAGAATTTCACGACACTTATGTATCTCTAATACACACAAATGATAAAATTCCTAAAATTAGCAAATTTCATTATTTACGTTCTGCTTTAAAAGACAAAGCTGCAAACGTTATTACTTCTTTAGATTTTTCTGAAAATAATTATGATACAGCATGGTCATTATTATGTGAGCGTTACCATAATAACAAATTGCTTATCAATCATCACATTGAAGCATTATTTGAATTTGAAAACATTATTAAGGAGTCTTCCTTGTCATTGCGGAACCTTACAGACACCGTCAATAAAAACCTTAGATCGTTAAAAATGTTAAATGTCAATACTGAAAATTGGGATATAATAATTATTCACACTATGTGTAAAAAAATAGATAACATTACTAACAGAAAATGGAAAGAACACATTAACTTTCAAAAAGATTTACCTACTTTAGATCAATTTATGGAATTCATTAAAAAACGTGCAGAACTATTAGAAACAGTGGACTATAGCAAGTTTGTTAACCGTAGGCATAGTGAGCCAGTAAACACTAAACCTAGAGCATTCATTGTTAATCATAAAAATAAACAGCAAACCACACATTCTTACACATGTCCCCGGTGCAAGCAAAACCATCCTATTTATGTGTGCCCGCAGTTCATGTCTTTATCTGTAGCAGCTCGGATAGCTGATGCCAAAAGGCTTAACCTGTGTGTCAATTGTTTAAGACATGGTCATAGAGTTCAGGAGTGTAAATTTGGGCCATGCAGAGTTTGTAACAAACAGCACAATACTGCACATACAGATGAACCCACAGCTACACAACACACTACAAATGATGCACCACAGGACAAGTGTGTAGTACTAGCTTCACAAGAGGATAACACTAAAACAAACACAACTACACCGAATAATGTTGTCTTGTCATCCACTCATAATAGCTGTGTATTGCTGTCCACTGCACTCATAGACATCATTGACTCGAATGGTAAAAAAATTACTGTTCGTGCGCTACTTGATAATGGTAGCACATCTAACTTTATTACACAGGAAACATTTAATAAACTTAATTTACCAGCTGAATCAACTTCTGTTTCAGTAGAAGGTCTAAGTCGCCAGTCATTATTTATAACTAAGCGTTCCAAGTTAACTATAGCATCACGCACTGAGTCATACACAAGTAACATTGATTGTTTTATTGTGCCAAAGATAACACAATTACTACCTACCACACATTTCAATATTACACATTTCAACATTCCTGAGAACTTAACTTTAGCTGATCCTAGTTTCAATGTTCCTTCTGAAATAGACATTTTATTGAATGCTGAAATCTTTTGGAACGTCTTAAATACAAAACGTATATCATTAGGTAAGAATAAACCAGTGCTTGTTGACACAAAGGTAGGTTGGTTAATGTCAGGTGTTATGCACAAGCAGAATAATAATAGTTATAAAACTTCTACTCGTTCACATATAGCTTACTGTAATTTTATAAATGATAATCATCTTCAACAACAATTAGACAGATTTTTTGAGTTAGAATCAGTTTCTTCACCCCATACAATCACCAAAGAAGAAAATAAGTGTGAACAAAACTTTATACAAACGACCACTCGCGATGAGGATGGTCGCTTTATTGTAAAAATTCCTTTAAAACAGTCACCAGAAATATTAGGTGACTCCTATGAACAAGCATTATCTAGGTTTCAGTCTTTAGAAAGAAAATTTAAACGTGAACCATTATTCAAAGAAAAATATTCAAACTTTATTAAGGAATATATTGAACTTGGTCACATGTCTTTAGCCAATCATGGCACAGATAAATATTCATATTTCATGCCACATCATGGTGTGATCAGAGATTCCAGTCTAACAACCAAGTTAAGGGTTGTGTTTGATGCATCAGCAAAGACCACATCAAATTTATCATTTAATGACATACAGCATGTAGGTCCTACCGTTCAAGACAACTTGATAGATATATTAATTAGATTTCGGCAACATAAATATGTTGTTACATCAGACTGTGAAAAAATGTACCGTTGTGTATTGGTAACACCAGAACAACGGTGTCTTCAAAAAATATTGTGGCGATTTGACCCTACTCATAAATTAAATACATATAAACTTAATACTGTGACATATGGCACAGCTTCTGCGCCATATCTGGCTACACGCTGTCTAGTAGAACTAGGTCAAAAATGCACTTCTCCTTTAACACGTGAAGCAATATTGCACGATTTCTACGTAGATGACTTTATTTCAGGCCATGATTCCGAAGTAACTTTATTACAAATGTGTCAAGAAGTTGTTAAAGAATTAAAAGAGGGTCAATTTCATTTAAGAAAATGGCGATCAAATAGCTTAAATATATTAAATAACATTAATATTCACAGTTGTCATGATGACAATTTGCTTAAATTAGTTAATGATGATGATGCTAAAACATTAGGTCTGCGATGGTCTTCTAAGTCAGATAGACTAAGTTTTTCAACCGTTAGTAATCCATCAGTGGACAAAATAAGTAAAAGATCTATACTGTCAATAGTAGGACAAGTGTTTGATCCATTAGGTCTTGTCAATCCTTGCATCCTACAAGCCAAGGCAATTCTACAAGAACTGTGGGCATTGAAGATCGCATGGGATGATGAGTTACCATCTGAAATAAAGGAAAGGTGGTTAAATTTCTTAAATTTACTTCCTACATTAAATGATATTAGTGTACCTAGACATATATTGTGTGACTCACCCGTACTTTATGAACTGCACACCTTTTGCGATGCTTCCTTAAAGGCATATAGCGCTTGTGTCTATGTGCGTTCAACATCACAAAATGGCAATGTTGTTGTCCATCTCGTTATGGCCAAAAGCAGAGTAGCACCTCTGAAGGGTATGACCATACCAAGATTAGAGCTTAGTGGAGCTCTATTAGCAGCTCGTTTAGCATTGAAGGTTAAAGACTCTTTAAGGTTAAATATACATACCTGCACTTTCTGGTGTGACTCCACAATTGTTTTAGGGTGGATAAGAACACCAAAGTCATCTTTAAAAACCTTTGTTAGTAATAGAATAAATGAAATCACTGATATTACAGACTCAAAGGACTGGAATTATGTCCCAACCAAAATGAACCCAGCGGACATAGGATCTAGAGGTTGTAACGCTATTCAGCTGAAACATTCCACACTATGGTGGACTGGTCCAGAGTTTCTAATAAACCCTAAAACACAATGGCCTAATCAACACAACACACCACCCATACCCACCAATTTACCAGAAACTAAGGTACAATGCAATGTTATCCATGATTATGACGAAAATAACTTTATTTATAAATATTCAAGTTTTACTAAATTGCAACATGTCACAGCTTATATATTACGTTTCATAAATAACTGTAGGCAGCCTCACAATAAAAACATTAATTATTTAACTGTTTCTGAGTTAAACTCAGCCATGTTACTTTTATGTAAGATTATTCAATTAAATGTATTCTCAAATGAATATTCAACATTAAAGAAAGGCCAGTCATTAACAAGGTCACAATTACTAAATCTAAATCCATTTATATCCCATGAAAATATAATTAGAGTTGGAGGTAGACTATCAAATTCAAATTACAATTACGATGTTAAACATCCTATTTTAATTCATGCGTCTCATCCTGTAACACAAATGTTATTTAGATATTACCATACATTATTAATGCATGCAGGACCTCAATTACTGCTTGCTACTATCAGGCAAAGATTTTGGGTAATAGGCGGTCGCAACCTTGCTAGGAAAACTACACATGAGTGTCATAAGTGTTGTAGATTCGCTGGTAGAACAATTCAGCCAATCATGGCGGATCTTCCTCAAGAACGTGTTCATGGGGAACATCCATTTAGTAATACAGCTGTAGACTATGCTGGACCCATTCTAATCGCCAACAGAAAAGGTAGAGGTAGTCAGCTGATAAAATCTTATATTTGTATATTTGTGTGCTTGGCAGTGAGGGCAGTTCACATTGAACTGGTCACCGATCTAAGTACTGAGGCTTTTATGGCCGCATTAAATCGGTTCGTTGCTCGCAGAGGTCGGCCTGTCAACATGTACTCTGACAACGGTACAAATTTCGTTGGTACTTGCAATGCACTTTCTACTTTCCTTAAATCAAGATGTAATGACATTAGTTTAGGTGCAGCAGAGCAGGCAATTAACTTCAAATTTACTCCGGCCTATAGCCCCCACTTCAACGGCTTAGCTGAAGGCGCAGTTAAGTCCGTAAAACACCTCTTAAAGAGGATTCTGTCTCTTGCTCATTTAACCTATGAAGAATTAAATACAGCATTGATTCAAATAGAGGGAATACTTAATTCTCGCCCTCTTACTCCATTATCTTCAGACCCAAATGACATGACTCCACTGACTCCATCCCATTTTCTAATTGGACGAACAATCATGATGTTGCCTACCCAAATCAATAATGAAAGAGAGACTCGCATTCATACTTTAAAACGATATCAAAGGGCGCAAGCATTGGCCACCCATTTCTGGAATAGATATAAAAAGGAATACATTTCAGAACTTCAGAAGAGATCTAAATGGCAGCGCAGTGAAGGGGAGCAGCTGCAGCTGGGAGACCTTGTCGTGGTCAAAGAAGACCGCCTCCCGCCCAATCGCTGGCTCCTCGGCCGCATCGTGCATCTTTATCCGGGCACCGACGGCATCGCACGCGTCGCTGATGTCAAGACATCGTCGGGCCTGCTTCGCAGGGCCTATAATAGGCTCTGTCTCCTGCCTGCATCGCATCCATCAAGCTTCTTGGATCAAGATCCAACGGGGGGAGCCTGTTGACGCGAATACGGGCCCCTAAAACCGCAGGAGGTGCGGGGGACGAGGGACGGCGGCAGCCGGCGCTCGCGACTCGCGCGCCTCCCCGCGATCGACCACTTCTCGACAGCCGCCGCGGCGGACGGACGCTACATCGCATACGTTATAATGTCGCGCTGCGGACATTTATTGTAGTAATATATTCCCTTGAATACAACTGTAAAATTTCCAAGGCGTCTAATTTAACCCTGAGACGGAGTTACACCCCAACACTGACTAACGGTGAAGGAAAACATCGTGAGAAAACCTGGACTTAAAAAGTCTGAAATCGCCAAACCGCCTTGAGCATGATTAATGCCCTCTGTATGAGAATAGGCCTGTGCCCAGCAGTGGGACGATATATAGGCTGATGAAGAATCAAATCAAATTAAAAAGAACTCAGGGTAGCAACAGAGCAATTTCAACTCATCAATATAATTTCCATTCGCCAGCCCTACGTCCCTATTTACCTGAAGTGTCGGCACAATAGTTAGGGCTCTTACTGATCAAGGGTTTGTGAGTTCAAATACTACGTACTTAGTTACTACAAGGTCTAAGTACTAAGTTTAGTCAGCACAAGTTATTTTATTTTGTAAAGGGACGAATGAGAATCCAAACTAATATTATAATTGGGTTAGTGAGTTTGTTTATTACGCTTTCACGGCTGAATTGATTTGGATGAAATTTTGTATAGACATAGAGGAGACCCTGAAAACGGTTATAGGCTTTTATTAGAGTGCCTGAAGTCTTAAGGATATATTCATAAAAGGCAACAAACGGTCTCTACTATAAACGACGGCACGTTTGGCGTAGTGGCTGAGCAATTGGCTGCTACGCTGCGTGTCGCGGGTTCGATTCCCGCACGGGACAACTAAAATTGTTCCGGGTCTGGGTGTTTGTGCATGTGTAATCAATGTTTGTAAACGCATCCACGATACAGGAGTAATTCCAACGTTTCTTTATAAAAAAAAAGTCGATAACTTAAAACCCTAAAAACATTCAACCCTATAACTTAGAACATCATTTAAATTCAATTTCGTATACGTAACCCTAAAACGCGGAAGGGATCCCACACTTCACCTCTAGATCAACAGGGGCCCAAAATAAGCACCATCGAACATCACCATTACCGATGTGAAAAGCACTTAACCCATCTCTGCTAAGAAAACAACATTCCGGTAATTTAATTTCTCATGGGCTTGTTAACTTTTTCCTTTCGCTATCCGGCCCGCGTTGGGTGGTTGGTTCGGATAATAAGATGACGTGTTTTCTTTGAAAGGGAACATGGTGGTATTTTTGTAAAGTGATAAATGTTTGGAGGAGGTATTTTTTTTCGGATTACAATCATCAAATGACTCCTCCCGTCATAGGTAGGGCGAAAGGGGGTGTTAGACTCCTACTGACTAAAACTCATTCATGTTCTTTCCTTACCCCTTTGTATTCTGGGGGCGTGGTATCTCTTTCGAACGTCCCGTAACCCCGGCAGGCTTTAGAAGAGGTATATTTGGAGTGTTTTTCATAATTCTGAAGTAATTTACTTATTTTTCTTCTTCTAACAGTGTCGACTGCAGGTTTACTAACCCCACAAATCCTAGTGTCAAAGTTTCCTCAAATTTGTTTGACGGCCTCTGTAATATGGAATTGTAACGACCCCTATCTAGGTAGCAGCTGGGTATGACGGCTTAACGTGCCTTACCAAGCACGAGGGTATAACATCGCCAAATGTTGGACTCCGGGCTGCTTTTTGAAATTCACTCACTAAGGGATGTTGGCCCGACCGACATAAAGAGTGCAGCAGTAATTTACCTTTTATGATGGTGAAAATATCTATGTATTATACGTGACAGATAGACAGACATACAGTTACTATCGCAATTATAACCATTAGCAAGGATGTATTTATATATGAATGAGCATTTATAAAAAAACGTTATGTAACAAACCAAAATTTATTTCTCCCAGAAATTGTGCTAGCTGACACAATATTATAATATTTTGTAGACAGAAGGGATGAAAGTCCCCCTTAATGTCGGGTTCCCTAAACTCAGTAACAATTTAACCGTAGTTACTTAGGCTCGTTACAAGGATACGCGACTTGGGTGAGGTTCCCTCAGCTACAACATAAAGAGTTTTAAACTTGATTACTGTTTGAATATGTGTGTATTTTGGCTTGATAGTTAGCTATTATAATTATCAGTGCTTATTTGACTGCCATCGGTCAAGGGATTGTAAAGGTGACTGCTCAGAGTGAGGTCCCAGGTAAGATGCTTGGGTCGGGCCCGAAGACACTTTGTGGAATTTTTAAAAATCGCAATGCAAATAATTGTAATTTTTTTTTCTATCTAAATTGAACACTTTTTCTAAAACTATTCCTATTCCGCTTATCATGAGCGTTACAGGTTTACTGACTAGCCCGGTTAAGCAGTCGACAACCTTCTAGGTTGACCTGCGAGATGCCATACACAAAAAAAAAATCAGGTTTACTAATTTAACAAACCCTAGTGTTAGTTTTCTCAGTTCCACCTGACGGTGATATGGAATTGTAACAATAACTGCTAACAAGGTAACAGCCGGAGATGACAGCTTACGTACCCTCCGAAGCACAGGGTAACACCGTCAACTACATGACTCTGGACTGCTTTATGAAATTTGTAAAAAAACCCAGTGGTCTGTTTTGTGAAATTTATCAAAAAATCGACTAAACGATGTTAGTCCGACCAGAGAGTGGACCCCGAGACCAACAAAGTAGTCTATTTCTATTTATATCTGCTTTTATAAGTAGTTTTAACTTCACAATGATTGTCTCCGGGATGGAAGATGGATAAGGTATTAGCGAAGCTTTTGTTGTGACTGAGAAACTATCTTCTACCCAAAGCTTTGCTTGTGTTGTATATAAATAAAGTATAATCTATAATACTTAAGAATAATGTAGCTTTCTATTAGTGATAGAATTTTTGGAATCGTTCCAGTAGTTCCCGAGATTACCCCCTACATAAAACATGATTTTTTTTTACCGTTTTATAATATTAGTATAGATGGGTGAAGGTGACCATTTGTTATCAGAGGGGCTTTGTTTGCAGAAATGGTGCACATTTTTTTTCAGCTACACTATTTAATAGGATAACTATATAAGTTCATATTTCTCCCATTATTAGAAAAGTTTAATTATTTTTCCTTTAGCAAAATTCTGGGTAATGTACAAAGTTTTTCATCAAGAAACCAAATAAGATGAAACTTTCCCTAACATAAAGTATAAATTATAGATGTAATATTCAAGTTATGAATGTTAGTTTTGCTAAATAATATCACTCTGCAAGGCGGCGTAGCAAATATCATGCGTAGCACTCAGTCGACTTCTGGTGCCGTAGCGCGCTACACGTAGCACCGTAGCGCCGTAGTCGCGTAGGCGGGTCGTGGGAAAGTTGTGCGCGGGAAAGATTGTGTTTGTTTTAAGTGTTGTGTGAAAGTAATAAAGGGTTGTTGTTATATTTAGGGGTAAGTACATTAAATTATAAGTTGACTAATAATATAATTATTTTAACGTTATTTAAAATTGTGATATTGTGTAAGTTGTATGGAAACTTGTGACAAAAAATAAATAAAAAAGATACCGAAATTTATTCGGAATACTAAATCAATTTTTAAAAATAAGTTTTATAATTAATTAAAAATGTAGTTAATTAAAAATGTGTAGGTCAAAAAATAATTGAACTGACTTTGCAAACATTTGTACGTACAATTCGGGGAAAAATAATGGGAACACAGTTGAACAAACACTCCCAGAAACCACACGCAACTGTCCCATATTCATTATTAGTATTAATTAAGTAATTACTTAACCCACAAATGGATATAAATTGTTCGTTAATTACACACAACACCGATGCTTTGTTAATTAAAATGTAGTTTTCTGGATTTCACTACAATTATTTTTTAATTATTCAGAAGAAAAGAAGTTTTTGACCGAATTTAACAGAAACCAGAATTATAAACGGTGTAATTTTTTTTTCCGGAATAGTATATGAATTCAATTAATAAATTTCTCTAATTACCAAAAATAATATAAAAATATGCATTACTCATTTTATCATAAGCTTACCGTATAAACACAACATTTAAGGACTTCTACGGGTTTGTTAATTCATCATCATCTGCCTAGCCTTTTCCCAACTATGTTGGGGTCGTCTTCCAGTCTAAACCGGATGCAGCTGAGTACCAGTGTTTTACATGGAGCGACTGACTATCTGCCCTCCACAACCCAGTTACCGGGTAACACGGTACCCCTTGGTAAGACTGGTTGTCAGACTTTCTGGCTTCTGACTATTTTCGACTATTTCCGGGTTTGGTAATTATAATTATTAATATTTTTATTTTAATGAATAACTGATCAAAAGAGGTTTTATGTCATAGACTGAGTACATATCTGACGGGAAAGTCCGAAGTTTCTATCAACTTCATATGACCTCTACATATAAAATGCTTTGTCCTGAATGACTGACGGATCAACGCACAGCCTAAACCGCTGATCGTAGAGACCTGAAACTTGGAAGATTTGTTTTTTGTATGAGGTAGGCATCCGATAAGAAAAGATTTTCTGAAATTCTAACCCTAGGGGGATGAAAAGGGGGGGGCAAAGTTTGTATGAAAGTCTGTCATTTTTAATTTGAATTCGTATAGACCACGCGGGCGAAGCCGCTGGCGGAAAGCTAGTATTATTTAAGTAGTTTGTTATTAATATAATATTATTTAGATATTAAAAATATTATTAATGTGACCATTATTACTTAGTTTTATCAATACAAACATCTGAAATAGCAATTTATCACACACTAATGATAAAAACGTTTTTATATAAATAACAAGAAAATATAACTTACTTGAAGTACTTAATTCATTCCTTTATTAGAACCAGTAGGTTTAACTTGGTAAAATGTTCAAGATTCTAATAAATACGGAATATGTTATAGGCGTTTTCAGATGTTACGTGTTCTTATCGAAATTCCGTAAAATTCTGTGTGTTATGCGTCTCGTCCTTGAAATGGCAGGATGCGCATATTTTTTATTCTTTAGTACTTGCACTCTCCGTGAATACACTGAACAGAAGATTCTTCTAATGGTGCAAATGCATACAATAATGAATTTAATAAGCGGCCCTGTCATCACAATCAGTAGTATTCTAAGCACACATGCTTACAAAAACTTCTATGAGAACTATATGGCTGTACACAATTTTCACCAAAACAATTCATCATACAAGAAATCTTTGAAAAATTCAAAAATATTTTTTATCTCCACCGTAGCGCTTACTTGTTTGACAAGCCTTCTCGTTATCACGACAAAACATTTTCACAAAATCTATGTAAAAAAAAATTGAGGTCAAACTCAACTATGTTGTGGTAATGCTAGCAAATATGGTGATCGGAGAACGTTTGTTTTTGGAACACGCTGTAATTTGTACTTACATAAAAATGATACAAAACGTATTGAAATGTTTGAACAATTGTATTTTTGATGTTCAAGTAAAGAATAGTGATATAGCAAACAGTTCGTGCTCAGATAGCAGCGAGTGGAACCATGTTCTAACGGTTGAACAACTGGACCTGTGGGCGACGCAGTATAAGTGCTTATTGAGATGCAGCAAAAATCTATCGATTTGTTTTAGAACTCAGGTAATTCTCCTATTTTGCAATCTAAAAATTAATTAATGGTGATTTTTGACAACAGGGACAATTTTGGAGAGCTTTGGGAATAAACGTGTACATGTAAAAAAGTCGTGGTGGCCTAGTGCTTAAGGCACCTGCCTCTCGTATACAAGTGTGCGTTTACAAAATCTGGCAAGAACCAATGTGATCTTTCTAAAGTCATATGTACTTTCTAAGTATATCTTAGACGTTAGTGACTACTGGTGAAGGAAAAACATCGTGAGGAAACCTGGAATTTAAAAGTCTGAAATCTCCAATCCGCCCTAAGCAAGCATCAAGATCAATGCTCATGCCTTCTCTGTATGAGAAGAGGCCTGTGCCCAGTTGTGGGAGGATATGAGCTGATGATGGATGGGAATAAACTCTAAATAGGTTTAATTAGTTCAAAATTCACGACCAATGTTTTTATTTTTCATATTTTCAGATGTCATACTCTTTGGTTCTGTCATGCGTGCATTATATTACTACGTCATATGGTATCTGTGATGTATGTATAATAAATAAAGTTTATTTAAATATAATTTCAAAAAAATACAATTTTTTTTTGTTTACAGGCTCCGTATGAAGTACTCAAGATTTTGTTTATATTATACTTTATGGTAAATTCTATACTGTACACATGTTTCATTATTGTCGCTGGCCAGAGCGTTTTGAACGAAAATTCTAGAACAAATAGAATACTATCGAAACTGTATAGTATTTGGTCTGCGGGTGAGTGTTTTTTTTTTATTAAGACATTTTTTCTATCCTTAACTTGGTGGTAAAAATGTGTTGTTAAAACTGAATATTACTAAAATTGATCATACGATTCATCATCTGCCTAGCCTTTTCCCAACTATATTGGGGTCGGCTTCCAGTCTAAACCGGATGCAGCTGAGTACCCGTGTTTTACATGGAGCGACTGCCTATCTGACCTCCACAACCCAGTTACCGGGTAACACGGTACCCCTTGGTAAGACTGGTTGTCAGATTTTCTGGCTTCTGACTACCCGTAACGACTGTCAAAGATGTACAAATGACAACCGGGACCAACAGCTTAACGTGCTTACCGAGGCACGGAGGAGTCTCGCTATGACAAAGATGGTCACCCATCCACGGACCGACCGCATCAAGCGCAGCTTAACCTTTGATCGGTCGAACCGTGCGGCTGTTACTTAGCCACGAGCTCCTCAATTGATCATACGATTATCGACTATAATTTACTCCTTCAAATGATAGCCGACTAACCCCGCATGTGGCAGATAATTTTTATTTTTTCTGAAAAGAGACCTATATTTTCACTCTACCTAACATTTTTGCATTCATATAAATATAATAAGTATACTACTTTGTTTTAGATCCACAAGCACCACAAACGAAGGGTTTAAGACGTTTATGTGTACTGGTAAAAATAAATCCAATACAAATAGAATATATTTCGAAAATTAAGCTGGGAATGTACTTAATACCTGTTATACTATCTCTTTCAATCAGTTATATAATCATTGCTTTGCAATTTAATCACTTTATTTAAATAACATTCACTTTTTTATTGTTTAGTAATATTTATTGTGAATTAATTCATAATACTTAATTTATAACCATAGTGTTTATTAATATTTTATTTAATACTTGGCTTACAGGCAAAATATTAAGAATCTGTAATTTTATATTAAAAACATTTATTCGTATAACGTATGCCAACAATAAAAATTAAATGATTTGATCTGAAAAAACACAAACTCATCAATGATATCGTTTTTTTGCTACTAGTACTGTATTATCCTTATATTTTTATGTTCTAGTTTTTTGGTATGTAATAAAGTATATTTCATAGATATATCGATCACTTTTTTTTATAAACTTATTAGTGTCCGGGACAGATTTACTAGCTTATCTATTTTTGTTGTAACAGCATTGCTGTATTTCAATTTGAAAGGTGTGGGTGCCATATAAATACAGGTAGCTAATTAAGAGAATTTGTATTTGAAATGGCAATTTATCTGCGATGTCTTTGGAGATATTGCAATTATTTAAAAAAAACGTAGTCAAAGTACAATAAAATAATTAAATTACCATTTTTTTAATTAATATTGTATAAACGAAGGTTCGCAGATATGTGTTGCTGGGGAGTTAATTTCGCCACTTCTTCCTATCAAAAACACGTAGGTAGTGGTGAAGGGTGGGCATTTTGGGGGCTTTCTTTAGTAAATTTAACGCTGATTTTTAGCCTACTTTGAATAAATGACTTTAGACATTAAAAATTTTGGCGTGAATTAAACACAAAAACCATCAAATAATATTATGAAATTAAAAATAAGTTAATGAGTTGAGGCCAAGTCCACCATTATCGAATTGCAATCGAGTCAATGTCAAGAGCATTGAACATTTTAGGGTTGGCACTTGCTAGTATGGTCTAGAAGTCATATGTGGCTATTAATAACTGCGTAGATCAATTGGTTTACATAATGGTTCGCAAACAATCGTAATTACAATTGTACAGTTTAAGGCGGCGATATACGACTTTGGCCCTTTTAAAGCTAATGATTACGCTTTAACGACTTGCTTTCATGATTTGAAAAGTAT
Organism: Pyrrhia umbra; assembly: GCA_963891755.1. Lineage (NCBI taxonomy): Eukaryota > Metazoa > Arthropoda > Insecta > Lepidoptera > Noctuidae > Pyrrhia > Pyrrhia umbra. The sequence goes on along the minus strand of OY982923.1, from coordinate 3,484,308 downwards.
ATATACTAAACTAGAGCATATGCTTGATAATTTTGTATAACGTTTTTTTTAATTATGTATTTATAACATTGTATAAAAAAATCATGAAGTTAGGTCTAACGCAGAAGAAAAACTGAGTTTTACATAGAATTTATCAAGCGGATTTTAATGAAACCTGTACCATTTTATAGAAAAGTTAATTATCTGTCTTTTTGTATACGTATATTTTTTTAAATCGTACATTTACGTCAATTTTTGTGCTTTTGTCAAAACGTTGAGTTGAAATTACGGAGGGGCTCCACCGGGCGACGGGGGCAGTACGTCTGTGACCACTGTCACGGGAAGACGCTGTCACTCAGAGCGAGCACATTACGATGTAAATAAATTATTATATTTGTGATAAGATGACTGGTGAATTATAATTATTACATTGAAAAGGCACTACATGCGGATAAAATATTTTTTTGATGTGAATAACGTGTTTTCAAAGCAAATCATCAATAATCTGTCATAATCTAAAATGTGTGTATCTAAATTTGGCAGGACAAATATATTTTGTTGACTTACTAAATAATTAAATGTACTTTAGGATTTAAATATGTATTTCTTTTAATACATTGCGTATTCAAAACGAGAATATTGCATACCTCATTTAAATTTTACATGTAGGTCGGAGATAATCGTCAAAATTAAAATTCTTTCATGTTATGTTACAATATTTCCTAATAGTTTGGAATTTATAGAAATAGTAGCTATAAGTCAGGGCATGGGATGATATCTTAGAACAAAACTTAATGGTTTGTAAATAAAACGGTTTATCCATGGGTAACAAGGTGGCGCTATTCTAAATTATTACCAATGAAAATATTTTTCTAAACACGTGAATTTGGGTTCGAGTTTCTTTGCTACGAGACGAATTTGAAAAAAAAATGCAGAATATGATAAAAAAATAAGCTTACGCTATTAAAAGAGTATTGTAAAATGTAAAATTGTAAAATGAATACATTTTCCTGTTTTGGATTGGTTACATTAGTTTTATTTTTAGGGTTCCGTAGTCCGACAAGGAACCCTTATAGTTTCGCAATGTCCGTCTGTCTGTCTGTTCGCGGCATAGCTCAGAGGCTCTTGGTACTAGAAAGCTGAAATTTAGTATAGATATGTGTATTAATCACGCCGAAAAAGTGGTAAAAATGAATAAAAAAAATTTAGTGGAGGTCACGAACACGTGAAATGAGGATGAATATTTTTTTTTGTTGCGTAACCCTTCATGTAGGGCATCGTTAGATAGGTCTTTCAAAAATAAAAAAAACTAACTCTCGAAAACTATCACGGCAAAGTAGGCTTCACCGGTTACAGAGTTATAGTTGACTAACTAAGACCTACTACGGAAATCTACTGCGTGTGGCCCGACACGCACTTGGCCGGTTGTTTACTGGTAACATTGGGTAGTGATGCTTTACATAGCAACCATTTTCGAAGTTTAGTAAAAACGCCAAGTAAGTAGGTATCTAATGTGGGATAATATTATATACACACAATCTAAAAGATAAGACAAAGCATAGTGTTTTAGAAATGAAAGTCCTACTTCACTATGCCACTCTTATGTTTTATTTTCAACACCAAATAGTATCCGACAGAACGTCAATTTTTGGCTAGGCCTAAGCCGATTAATAGGCAATCGCTTAATTCTTTGGCTAAAGCCCTGATAAATAAAAAGGACTTGATCTTCTTTAATTTTTGGTCCAGAAGTCAAAGACAGAAGAACTGAAAATGTAAAAAGAAGATATATTCAAATAGTATATTTAAGGTTCCGAACCAAAATAGTAAAAAGTAACCCTTATGGGATGCGACTTTCTCTGTCTGTCTGTCAGAGCTGATAATTACTTCAGGAATAACTAACCTTATCGATTTGGAATAATTGTTGAAATATATCGCAAATGGATAAAGTAGAAAAATACTACCTATAACTTTCGAGGAAAAATGGGGATTAAAATTACAAAGTGTAGTTTCTACGTCATCATAATTATGAAAGGGCTTGATATAAAGGCTTGATGCATATTCTAATATTTTTTATGTTTTCTTCGACATCTTTTGGTATACGAATTAAATTTAAAAAAAACTCTCCGTAGTTTGTAAAACAAACATTCTGAAATAATTAGACTTCCGTACATTTTTCTCTTAAATGCTTTTCTTAATATGGTATTTCGACCATTTTCCAATTCCAAGGTTATGTTTGAATTCCGATGAATTGTAATAAGAAAACTAAATGAAAATTGAGCTACTGCATGTCAATTTAATAATCTTTTTATAAAAAAATCTGTCAATTTTTGCGGTGAGTTTTTCTGATAAAATATATCATAAAAAACCTTATATTAGTAATATAAGGTCAAAAGATAAAGATCAAAAATATTTAAATAGGTAATTATAAATGATTTCAAAGTCAAAAATCGATATTGCATTTTTCTAAAAGATTATCGAAATGCCATACAATGGTAGGATTTTTTTCCATTACTTTATTTCTTCAATAATGCATGAAACCGTCGAAAAGGGTCGTACAAATTTGGTGCTTGAAAATGTAACAGCTAATTTTCATTCAGAGTCTATATCCGAATTTAGCACATTTATTTTTGCATTGATTTTTTGCGGCACTTTCAAAATTGGGCCCAAAACGGGTGATATTCCATTGTTCATGATAGGTAAAAATTTTAAAAATCCTGGTCATAATCGGAATCTTTACTATCCCACTTTTGGGTATGACATAGACATGCATTAGCATTAATTATTACGCTTTTTCAAGGTGGATTGGTGATTTCAGACCGTGTAGTCCAGGTTTCCTCACGATGTTTTCCTTCACCGTTAGTCAATGGTGTCTAAGTTATACTAAAAAAAGTGCATGTAAAACTTTGGAATAGTCGGATTCGTAATTTCTAGGTTTCGAAGTTCGAATCTGCATACTCATAAATGAGATGCAGGTGCCTTAGCAAAGAAGCCACAATGACTTTTTACTAATATGTTCGGTGTATCAACTTAATAATATGAATAAAACTACCTGCAGCTTATTTAAAATATTAACATCATTTGTAATACAGTCTCACTCACTTTTAGGTCTATAAACGTAATAGATTATTCAATTTCGGTTCTGTTGGTGTCAAAACTTAGGCCAATTTTAAGCTAATGGTTTGGCCAAAGCTGATGCCAAAGGTTTGGTCGGACACTTTACAGATGGATCAGAAACATCGGACTAATTAACTGGCTTCCAGGCTCTCCTTACAAAACTAATATGATTTTCCTATACAAGTGAAGATGAGCTGAAGTTATTTGAGAAGCAGCAGATGTCGTAAAATGCAAATATGAAAAAAACTTGCGTGCATTTCTGTTAGAAGAGCTCAAAGTGGACACCAATATGGCCTAAAAATTAACTCCTATGGTGCGATTTTGTCTGTCTGTCTGTCCATTTTTCACAGCGGATTAATTCAAGAATGCTAGTTGTCAGATTTTTTCTTGAAACTTGTAACAATTCAGATCGATAAACATGTTTTGCAGATTAAAGAAATTGAAAATATTTTTGCTTTTCTGAAATTTAAAATTAGTGTTTCGAAGTATTGCTCAGACAGATGTTATTTGTATTTCTATTTTTATATCTTAGACATGCATATCAAAATACAATATGCGACTGTCCTTAGAATCTCTACATAATATTATGGTCACCCGTCAAAGTTCTTCAAAATATAAAATGACAACCGTGCGGTGTGCATTGCGGGGTCGCGGGGGGGAAGCTCAAGCTCCGCCCATTTGCTCAAGGTCATTGGCGGTAGTCGTCGTCTCTACAAATATTAAATACACATTTATATTGTTTATGTATTTTATATTTATGAAACTGTTTAATGTACGTAAATGTTTGCATTAATAATCAAAATATTTTAATAAGTAAACGTTTTATTTGTTTAATCATTACAATTCGAAATAATTATATTTTGTTTTTTTTTTTCTAGTTTGTTTTCAACAAACAAAATGTTTTAACTCTCATTTTTGCCAAGCCAAGACATCTCCGTGCCTTGTAAATCTCGTTAAGCTGGGGCTAAAGCTATCATTTATAGATCTATTACAGTAGTTACAGGTTGAGTCGGGAGCTAGGAATTCTGACAACCAGTCTTACTTGTGGGATATCATGCTACCCTTAACTGGGTTGTGGACGTCAGATAGTCAGTCACTCCATGTAACGCACTGGTATACAGATGCATCAGGGTACACTGGGAGCCGACCCCTAGGGAGTTTGAAAGAGGCTAGGCAGATAATTACTGAACCGTTGCGAATAACTATTACTTAATTGTTAGCTATTTTTTTTACCACAGACTGTGGCATATGTATATTCTGCCCATTGTAATTTTCGGCTGTATGCCGCCAGTGTTTTACTGCTTTTATTTTATTTGTGCTTTTAAAAATGGAATCAAGCGATCCGTGGTTGAAATATGTTTTGAAAAAGGAATTCAGTCGCTTTGTTTCATTGTTTCTATGTGTATCACAAAAAAAAGTATTTCGATTGGTAGTATCAACTATTCAAATATTGGGTCTTATTACAAACGAGGCTTGTATGTATTCAATAAAAAACATATTTCTTTATTTCGAACATTTACTGTTTTTTTATACCAAATACTGACCTTAAAACTGTGTTTTTATTGTAAAGTATTAAAAACTTTACCTTAGTCGAAATAATGTTCAATGTACGAAAACGGGACCACAGGTTAACCAATAACTTTAAATACTATGACGAAATTCACCTCTAAAATCCTACTAATTCTACAAATACTATAATGTAATGTTTGTTCTTATGTTTCTTACTTTTTGGCTAATACTTTTTATCTGGGTGGCGAAATAGTTCCCTCAAAGTGAAACCGCGAGAAACAGTTTGATGTCAAAATATCCTATTTGGAAAATCTAAATTATTTCTTTGACGACCTGAGTGGTTTAGTGGTCAACATGCCGGAATACCACGCAAGAGGTCCTGGGTTCGATTCCCGGCCGGGCAGAAATTGAAATGATGAATTTTAATTTCTGTAACGGGTCTGGGTGTTACTATGAATAATATTATATAGTATTTAAAAAGTATATAAGTAGTAATAACACAAGCATGCTTGCTTGCATTGCTTACTTTGGGGCTAGATGGTGCTGTGTGAAATTGTCCAAAGATATTTATATTTATTTATTTCTGCTGTTGCTAGCTCAAAAAAAAGTTCAACAAAAATTAAGAATATTTCAGAGCTTCTTCGAGGACGGTAAAAAACCGTAGATATAACTTTACAATATTGTAAAACTTCGTCATGGTTACCTGGAATCCTTAAAAGCTTCGCACTTCACTCGGATGTCCGTCCAATTTTTGGATCTACTCACAACTGAAACGTAACTAAAAAATTGACCCAAAAAACGTACGCTAGTGGCTGCAATTGAATTCAATTTGCAGTAGCTGCCATATTGTGGTACTATATTTTTGGGGAAGACCGTTGAATTCCTATTTTTGTTTCCGAGGCTTTTCTTTTTGAATGGTCATTTTTGGCAATTTTAATGAAAAATACAGTCCTTCATTTTATTAACAATGTTACAACTTGTTTTAAGTTTTTTTTACTACGTCAAAAAACTTCAAACACGTTGTTAATACATTGTTAGTAAAAATAAAGGACTGTATTAAATCGCAGTGTGAAAAAGTCATCAGTGGCTAGTGAAAAGTAGTTAGTGGTTAAGGCACTTGCATCTCGTGAGTATGCGGATTCGAAACCTGGCAAGTATAGATGTGGTTTTTTTTAAACATAGATGGTCACTCATCCACAGACCAATCGCGCCAAGCGCAGCTTAACGCAGATTGAAAGACTCGTGCGGCTGTTACTTAGCCTTGAAATCTTTACTGTAACCTTTTCTTAGGAAAAAAGGGCGTAACTTAATTTTTTATTCAATATTGAGTTAAATACATATTTGTAATCATATTTTTTCCTGAATCCTAATATCTATATGGGAAATCATACAGAGAGCTGTGTCCGCCTCTACCAACGATGTGGACATCCCAAAGGAACCACGCCGCTCTGCCAAGAGCGAAACGACAGAGAAGGAGAAGAATATGTACCTACTTAACGAAAAAATATCGAAAAAAATATATTTAGTTACGCCCTTTTTCTTATGACGGCAGTTTAGAAAATTAATAGAAACTGTTATACAAACTAACAAATGTCAAGACCAAGTTCAAATATATTTTACATCTATTGTGAAACCAGTGTTATCTTATCAAACTACCTTTGTAATAATACACTGGAACAAACTCAAAGGTCAAGGATTCAAACTCAAAAGTCTAGATATTTCATTTGCGATTAAGTTTGGTATAAGCGAAAATTACAAACAGAATAACTTAGAGAAACTAAACTCAAATTATATAAAGGAATACAGATTGTATAATTTGTTTGTTTACATGTAGGAGTAATATTTTTAATACAGAACCAATTATAAAACAGTACCCATGGTTGCAGTTTTAATAAATAAATGTGGCTTTAATTTATCATTATTTTTAATCCTTGTTATGAGCCCTTTAAGTTGATACGCCCATTATAGACAATGAAGATTAAAAAATAATTTCACTTCAAACAATAAAATCTAGCACCCCCCATTCAAAGTCAAAAGGTTTTTATTCTATGTAGACAGGTACTTATAAAACGTCAAAACTAGAAACTAGGTGCACGGTTCCAAAAAGTGGGTCCTATGGAGAAGAACCGGCAAGAAACTCCATGGATACTCCTTTAAAAACAATTGTTCTTGTTACAAATAGTCGTGTAACGTGAGGATCATGTAGATCAATGTATATACGCAAAAAAAAACTGAAACTGCAAAGTAGGAGAAGCCAAAATTGATTGCCGAAGCAGCTAGAAGCTGACCAGTCCCGACTGACGGCACCCGTACACGAGTATGACGAGCGCATTTTTTATGTTATCTAAGAACACTTGGACTTAATGAGGCGAATCTTACGATACCTTAATTAAAGAAATCCGTCGAGTGGGTTGGAAGATATGAGGGAATAATCTGGACTGTATAGCTAGCTATATCTCTGTCTAGCACTGGAAACATGATCATTATAGGGTATTATACAGCCATAGGTCTTAAATGAAAAAGTTCTTACTTGACTCGTATTATAAATGCGAAAATAATTCCAGCTGTCTATTACGCTTTTATGGTTAAAGGCTGAACAGATTTAGATGAGATATATGGTATGGACATAGAATGAAAGAAAAATATTTTATTGGCACAAAACACAAGTTGATAGAAATAACAAACAAAATAGAAGAAGGTAATACAAAAATATCTCGTTCTTGTGCCAACAAGGCCACAACTCAGCATAATGTCCAGGTGACCAGTAATGCCGGCCACCGGACGCTGGTTTTCAGCTGCAGCCCACGAGTGTCATACGCTCGAAACTCAATAAAATGAAAGCTGGCACACAACATCTGAGATAATCCGGGTGAGTAGTGAAACCATGGAAATCCGTTAGATCCCATAATTAAAATAATCTTGAAGTTAAAACCGCTCCTCTATAAGTTTTGTCATCATCCTATTCTCTTTTCATACAAACCACGCTTGCTCAAGGCAGATTGTCGATTTCAGACATTTTAAAATTTAGTCCAGGTTACCTCACGATGTTTTCCTTCACCGTTAGTCAGTAGTGTCTAAGATAAACTTAGAAAAAACATGGTACTTTAGAATAGTCACATTGGTACCTACTTGCCATCGATCCCGAATTCTCGTACACAATATGCAGGTGCCTTAACCACTAGCCACACACAAGTTAAGTCTATTTATTTGTTATCTTATTATAAACTTATTCTGCGGATTACTAAGTACCTAGACACAGGGGTAAAGTTTTATTGTCGGCCTGAATTTTCGCAACAGTTACTTAACTGTTAATAGTGAGTTGAGGGTTGTTTATTTATTTTGTTTGAAGAAAGTTTCTTATTTCTCTTTAGAGATAAAATCTGGCTATACAGTGAGCCAGCGTGGTCAATGCTCGTGTCTCTCTGTATGAGAAGAGGCGTTAATCCAACAGTGGGATAGTGAATGCGCGAAGTATTCTCCTCAGTTTACTTCTTTAAATTTTTAACGAAATTGTAAATGTGAATATTGTCATGTAGCTATTTTTCCAATTTTGATTCTACATGATCTTCGCATTTATTTTTCTTTCTCATTATTTTATGTATATATGAATAACTATTTCATTTTATTCATAAAGGAGTAACCATGGAGTTTCTTATCCGTTCTTCTCCATAGGAAACTACTTTTTAGAATGGGCATCTAAATTCTTGTTTGAACTTTCAAAAGTGCTTGTTATTAGGCCTAATTGAAATAAATGAATTGAATTGAATCAGGATGCAAGTGAAACTACTAGCTACTCACAGGTAGTATCGTTAAATGGAACTCAAAATAAAAACAATACAACTCTAGCCACAATAAAACTTTACAGCGAGCTGGTTGCCAAGTGCCACGATCTAGACAAAATTTATGGTCGATGTCGGCCAGGCTTTATGCCAGATGGGAGTTTGTCGTCAAAGGTATCTTGAGAGGGGCGATTCTTTGGAAATCTTGACGTATTTTTCCACGTTTAAGCACCGTTGAACTTTGAAAATTCTAGCTACTGTAGACGTGCTCTAAGATTTTTCCTCTATGGTAACAAAGAGAAGTCGTTGTGGCGCTAAGTTAAGGAAGGGCTTCTAAAACGTCTGGTACTCAATTTCGATACCTAGAATGTACAAAAAAAAAATCATAGCCCTACTTATATACTACTACTAGCTTTCTGCCAGCGGCTTAGCCCGCGTGGGCTAAACAAGTTCAAATTAAAAATGACAGAGTTTCATACAAACTTTGCTCCTCTTTTTCACCCCCTTAGGGTAAGAATTTCGAAAAAATCTTTCTTATCGGATGCCTACGTCATAAAAAGAACATACCCACACAAGTTTCAGGTCTCTACGATCAGCGGTTTAGACTGTGCGTTGATCCGACATTCATTCAGGACAAAGCATTTTATATTATATATAGATACATTCTTTGATTGCCTCGTTGGACTAGTGATCGCATAATTGCTGTACGGGGTCTCGGGTTCGATTCTCGGGTCAGGCCGAAATCGGTTTGTGGGTTATTAAAAATTTCAAAGTCAGGAAGATGGCGATGTTACACCCACGTGTCTGGGATATTAAGCCGTCGTCTTCGGCGGCTGCCTTGTTAGCAGTTGTCGCTACAATTCCATGTCAGAGGCCGTCAGGCAGATTTGAGAAAACTCTGACACTAGGGTTGTAAGGTTAGTAAAACCTGCAGCCCAGACGATAATAATAATATATATGATAGACATGCTCTCGTCTTAGAAAGTAATTTCGCTACAGACAGTGAAAAACTTATAAAAAAAAATAGCTTTGAGCAACCATCGTTCGGTATGAGCTGACTTTGCCCCGTGGGATAGTAAATAGGTCGATGATGTTGAAAAATCTAACGTTCTAGCTAGTATTTGCAAAAGACAAAAGATGCGGGAATATGCTGTGTGTATTCAAAACTGGGGCTGCTCCAGGGAACGCCAGCTGGTCCATTTTAGGGTTAGAATTTTAGCGTATGTACGATATTTAACAAATGTTACTTCTCTACTATCGGGTTTTCTAGCTGATAAATTTTAGTTGTGTATCAATAATTGTATGTATCATAATGAACTGCATCAATATTTATATGCCAAAATGGTAGATAATGATTCTTTAATATTACTAGCTGTCCGCACAGCCTAAACTGCTGATCGTAAAGACCTGAAACTTGGAGGGTGTGTTCTTTGTATGACGGTAGGACAAAACATATATATGTGTAGATTGTTACTAACTTGTTGTAAATACCTACATTCTGGGCAAATAAATAAATATTCTATCCAACTATGTTATTTTTGCTTATTACATTTTGGGTTTACCAAAATATACTTAAACCCAAAATACACTTAAGCTAGCTATTATGTTACAAAAGGAAAAGAAGAAAATCGGATTAAATGTATTTAAGTGTAAGTTACACTAAATTTCACTAAATTCTACATTACACTAAATCCCATGCAATAGGGCCAGCCGAAAGCAAAGGCCAACAAACCAAAATTAAGATACCATGGAAAAACCCGGTGACACCTAATCAAAGCCGGGAACAAAATCTACTTATTTTATTTTAATTTGTGGTGACTTAAATAATGAAACATTTATTTAAAAAAATCTTAAGTACGTTTTGTTACCATGTTGTGAAAAATATTTTTTAACATTTTTGTGATAACAACTAAATTGTTGAGTTAGAAACAAATTATTTGAATATTTTCAATAATTGTAGAATATAAATTCTTAAAGAATGTATGATTAAAATTCTATTCTTTGTCTAGATACAATTTTTAATGACCTGGATTTTGAAAGATTTATTTAATGGCAGTCTCTGCTTTCAATTCTATGAAGGATTGTAAGCATTTAAATATAGGTAATTGATAAATTAATACTTACAGGGAATGTAAAATTTATAGACCCAATTTAATTTTGAGATATATTTATTCTTTCGTTGATAACAATTATTAAACAATTTTGCGATAACAGCTTAAATAAGTTATTTTGAGTGTGTTTTTATTTAATGTTACATTTTTTATTCAATATTTTCTACATAATATATTTTTCAGAAATGGTTTTTATTTCATCTAATTTCATGTCATGTCTTCTCGTTTCTCAAAAATTTAATACCTCACTCGATATTTCACTTTTATGTAAATAGTTTCAATATTACTGCAAGTGACAGAAACACACTTGAGGCCTTTGAAATTGGGTCAGTCAATCTAAACAATTTTCACAAGAATAATTTAATAAGCTATCTTTACGAAAAACAACCTACTAAAAAGCAGTTAGTGGTTTTATTTTCTTAAAAAATATTAATCATTAAAAGTAGATTTTAAAGCGTTTTTACTTTATCGAACGAACATACCTACCTAATATCTACGATACCAACTTTTTTTAAGACTGACTCGGATTTATCGCACCCAAGTTTATATAAAATTCTATTGCTCAATGCACATCGAAATACTAGCAATTCAAGTGACGTCGTAAATTCAACGTCAACTAACAAAGACGTGTAAATATTTACGGAATACTGCGACGCGAAACCACATGTCATTTATTAGTCAGCGGCGCGGAGGGTTGCGGATGGTTGCGGATGGTTGCGGATCGTTGCGAAGCGTTGCGGAGCGTTGCGGACGCGCACGTCACGTCACACAACGTTGTCACTCTGATGCATGCCTAGCCGTGTTTATTTACGGACACGCGTTTCGCAATTGTATTGTTTAGGTGAAGCACATAATGCTGTGTCTTGATTTCAATCCTCATATTATAAATGCATCTGTGAGCTTGTTACGTTGTCACGGTAAAACAGCTGAAATGATTTAGTTGAAATTTGGCTTGGAGATAGATTGAAACCTAAAAAAGGGCACAGGATTAAGTTGTTATTTATAACTAGCTCTTTTTTGGGGTTTCGCCTACATTTTGAGAGAATTAAGTCGCGCACCCGTTTAAAATGCCCTTTAAAATCATTTTAAAATCACATACGTAATGTATAATATTGGTAGGATTCTCAACAACAAGGAGGAGCTCGTGGCTAAGTAACAGCCGCACGGGTCGAACAATCAAAGGTTAGGCTGCGCTTGATGCGGACGATCCTTGGATCGGTGAACTTCTATGTCATAGCGAGACTCCTCCGTGCCTCGGACCGGTTGTCATTTGTAGATCTTTGACAGTCGTTACGGGTAGTCAGTAACTAAAAAGTCTGACAACCAATCTTACCATGGGGTGTCGTATTACCCGGTAACTGGGTTATGGAGGTCAGATAGGCAGTCGCTTCATGTAAAAGACTGGTACTCAGCTGCATCTAGTTTAGACTGGAAGCCGACCACAACATAGTTGGTAAAAGGCGAGGCAGTTACACAACAAATACACTAATTAAATAAAATTCGAAAATTAAAATTTCTTCCTGATTATTAATTTCCATTCTTACACAATATTAATTGAGAGCTCTCTCAAATAATATTTGACTTTATTGCCTTTGTAATTGAATCATTAATTTTAATGAATTTTAATTTTACCGGGCGCGGGCTCGTCTCATTATTGACTGCTTCTATGAACGTTTAAACCGATATGTATCTATATAGATAGTGCAAGTTCCGTCATTTGTATCAAACCAAACGTGTCGCTTTATGACTACTTTCTGTGACGTCACTATTTTTAGTACTTTTTGCAGCTCAATACGGCACAATTATACATTGTGGGTGGAGCGCGGACTAATTTAGACGGTGTCGATTCTGTTCAGCCATCCCATTATTATAAATGCGAAAGTGAGTTTGTTTGTTTGTTACGCTGTCACCGTAAAATGGCTCAACAGATTTGGATGAAATTGGTACGGAGATAGAGGGGGGCTTGGAGACGGTTATAGGCTAGTTTCTATCCAAGTGTATTTAATACACTCAAAGTCACTCTTATATATACTCACTTTTATATTATTTTATAACTATGTAGCTTTCCACCCGCGGCTTCGCCCGCGTGGACATTTTTTTTACACCTTTTATTACTTAAGTTTTAGTAGGGATCCCTAATTATTTCTGGAAATAAATATAGCCTATGACACTTCGTAAAGATGTAGTTTTCCAACAGTGAAAGAATTTTTAAAATCGGTCCGGTAGTTTTTGAGTTAAAACCCTATAAACACACCCTATAACAAACCTTTCCTCTTTATAATATTAGTATAGATATAGATATAGGTAAGGTAGGTACTGTTTACATTGAAAAATAAATTCTGAGTATAATGACGTCACTGAATATAATTTCACTTTTTGCACGCAAGTACTGAAGTTGACAAGCTATTAGGACTTTATGAATATTAATTACCTACCAGTCAATTGTTCGGACGTGGGTTTTAGACAAAATGGATTCATTTTTGTCATCGAATCCCGGGTTGGGTCGAAACCGCTTTGTGGGTTTTTAAAAAAAATACTAAGCACCTTTTTTTCGGTTAGGAAATCATCAAATGATCCCTCCCGCCATGGATGGGGTGGTGGGAGTGTCAGACTCTTACTTCCTCACCCCTTTATATTTCCGACCCCGACATCCCACAGCCCCGGCAGGCCATGGCCCTGTAGCGAGGGCCCTGTCATCTGTGCTGACATCTCATCTGCCTCATCTGCCTAGCCTTTTCCCAACATAGTTGGGGTCGGCTTCCAGTCTAAACTGGATGCAGCTGAGTACCAGTCTTTTGAATGGAGCGATTGCCTATCTGATCTACACAACCCAGTTACCGGATAACACGACACGGTTATGGTATGATTTGCTGTCAGACTTTCTGGCTTCTGACCCGTAACGACTGTCAAAGATGTACAAATGTCAACCGGGACCAACAGCTTAACGTGCTTTCCGAGGCACGGAGGAGTCTCGCTATAACAAAGATGGTCACCCATCCACGGGCCGACCGCGTCAAGCGCAGCTTAACCTTCGATCGGTCGAACCGTGCGGCTATTACTTAGCCACGAGTTCCTCCTCTAATGTGCTGTGAAATTTACTTATGTAATGTACTGTGTTCATTAAGCAGCCTGGAGTCAAGAAATTAGTGATGTAACACCCCCGTGCCTGAGAGGACACACTAAGCCGTCGTTCCCAGCTATATTGATAGCAGTTGCTGTTACAATTCCACGTCAGAGGCCGCCAGACGGATTTGAGAAAACTCTGACACTAGGGCTTGTTAGGTTGGTAAAACTTTCAGCCCACACAATAGGAAGATTACTACGTACCGACTTTATGACATTAACCTATTTTTACAAAGTCCTTGAGTTGTTTTTAACAATTTAGTTACTCACAATTTAATATCGTTTACTAACGATTTAAAACAACTACGAACAAATGCGACGTGTTTCAACTTATTTCCCTAACCACACTAAATTGCTGTAGTGTTAGTAATTATAGCCTGAAATTGTGACGAAGGGTATTTTTAGTTTAATATTTTTAGTGAGTCAGGTTTTTGGAGTTGGGTTTGTAACGTGGGTATGTCTCATCATTATCGATTGGGTATATACATAAATAAATATCTTTGGACAATTTCACACAGCGCCATCTAGCCCCAAAGTAAGCAACTAATATGCTTGTGTTATGGGTGCTAGCTTAACACAGATATACTACATATATACTTTTTAAATATATACATATTATACGTAGTAAGACCCATACCCGTCACAGAAATTAAAATTCATCATTTCAATTTTTGTCCGGTCGGGAATCGAAACCAGGACCTCTTGCGTGGTATTCCATGTTGACCAATAAAACACTCGTGTTTAATATTAACTTTACTTTTATAATTAATATGTAACCAGTTAATATAAAGAGCAACAGTGAAAAAATGAATAAAACATCTCAAAAGACGGACAAGTTATAAGAGTTTAAAGCAGTTGAAAGAAAAGAATCGCACTATTAAAATATGACGTCATCGTGTTAAAACTCTGAGTAACTGCAACTGTAGTTATAAAGAATCTATTTTTCTATAATTAAATTATTTACAATATTTAAAAAAACTTATGAATTAAAGAAGAAAAAAAAAACTGCATATTCTTATAGGCCAACCACGTCGCGCGTGGTCTCGCCATTTTTTTTTATTTAATACCATTTACATTGTCAACTAATTACCTCTCTCATAAAATATTACATTTACTTTATCCTTTGATAGCAGCAATTGCAGCAAGAAACTAGGTACTTTATTTACTTCAAAAGATATCTGTTTCAGTTTTGCTGAAACACTTGCGCAAGTTTCAAACTTCCGTCATTACTCGCGCAAGTTTCTCGTGAAACAAAAAGTGGACACTGCTGAGTACTTGTTATTAAAACTGTTCAAATATTCATAACGTTTTAATTTATACTTTTGAAGAATTAATGAAATATCTCTCGTAATGTTCCTACGTAGTTGTCTTCTTAGTACAGTCCTACTAATATTATAATGCAAATATTGTGTCAGGCGCAGTCGCAGCCAAATTATTTGAGGGGGGTCATCTATAACCAAAATAGGCCAAAGTATTGGCCGAAGCCGAAAGTTTCAGGCAAGATCTAAAATTGAACGATCTATTTTTTGTATTTACGCATTGGTAGGACGTTAATCATAATCAGACAAGGAAGGAAGCATAAAACGGACTAATATGTACACATGAACAAGATGCAATCCCGAACATTACGCGACAAAAAAAAGTAACCAATTTTTTGGTATGTAGACGAAGCTTTGAAACCAGTAACCACTTTGTCGCAAACTTCTATGTATCTCTTTCACACTAACTAAAACATTATGTACGTAACATCTGTTCGACAGAGACAGCCACAGTCAGTTTTTCCCGACATTCAGTTGAAGTCAAGCTGACAGATGGCATGAATTAAGTCTGTGGGCTCAACCTTTACGGCACGCATTGTGTTCGGTGATTGCAGATCTAGTTACTTTAGTAACATAATATATATTTATGACAAGAACGTAATAACCGTTAAAAACATTTTCTCTCCATATTATTGACGGTACGGTGTCGGTCGGCGATAGAACGGTCTAGAGGACGTAGAGTTATACATTTTGAATACAAAGAATATTTTTTGTCGGTCTGTTGAAACCTACGTGTTATTGATAAATCAAAACATTTGCCTATTTTTAGACAGATATTTTGTATTATATATTTTTTTGATTATTCTATTCTTGTGTTACTCTGTTGATAATCTTCTTATCGTGTGGGCTGCAAGTTTTACCAACCTAACAAGCCCTTTTTTTCGGATGGGAAATCATCAAATGACCCCGCCCACCGTGGGTGGGGTGGAAGGGAGTGTCAGACTTACTAAAACCCATCCATGTTCCTTCCTCAGCCCTTTGAATTCCGGGAGCGCGGTATCTCTTTCGAACGTCCCGCAACCCTGGCAGGAACCTAACTAGCCCTAGTGTCAGAGTTTTCTCAAAGCCGCCTGACGGTCTCTAACATGGAATTGTAACAACAACTGCCAGCTATCAAGATAGCAGCCGAGGACGACGGCTTAACGTGCCCTCCCAGGCACAGGAGTGTTACACCACTAACTTCCTGACTCTGGGCTGCTTTGTAATATTTTCTAAAATCCATCCATCCATCCATCCATCCATCAATCCAATCCACAAAGCGATTTTCTCTGTGTGAGTTTCTAAAGCCCAGGTTGTTAGCACGGTCATCCAGTGTAGTAGGTAGACTCCTTTACCCAATACCTAATAGCTTTCCTACTCAACATTCGTGGAACTAATATGTATGTATGTAAACTCATACAATAACAAATGTATGAACCGTGGCATAACACGCTTATTATTCAAATTTTATAACTACTCGTATGAAGTATAGTTTGTATTCCATGGATTTAAATGCCCCATTACACATGCTATGCCATAATTATAGTATGGGTGTGCTTAGTATGTACTTGTATTTAATTATATTTCAGGCTTAATTGCTATGTTATTTCAGTGACATTGGCCTAGTAATTTAGGCGTATCACATACTATCACGGGACATACTTAGTTGCTTTTGTTTTTTTTTTTTTGGATGAGACATCATCATATCGCTCTACCCATGACACTCTTACTGACTTAAACCCATCTATGTTTCTTCCTCAGCCCTTTGTATTCCGGGAGCGCGGTATCTCTTTCGAACGTCCCGCAGCCCCGGAAAGCTTATAAACCTAGGGGAAGGCCCCGTCAACGATGCTGACATCTCTTTGAGGCAGCTGCGCGGGCCTGCGTTTTTTCACGTTGATTTCAAGTACACCACTCAGTTTTTATATATGGCACCTATTAGATAGCTATTAGATTTTAAACACCTTTGTGTTTTTGATAACATTGCTTGAAGCTAAATAATAACAAAATTGGTCTGTGAGTTGCAGTTATTTATAGAAGCACTGTGATTTGGCGGGCATGTTAAATACATATGTAGATAGTATTGATTAATAAGAATATTAGTTAAACTCCTACATCCAAACTAATATTTTTGTTAGGGCTTCGCCCGCGTTGGTTATACAAATTCAAATAAAAATGGCGGTTTCATAAAAACTTTCACCCCCTTAGTGGTAGAATTTCGGAAAATCCTTTATTATCGGCTGCCAATGTCATACAAAGAACACACCCTCCAAATTTCAGGTCTCTACGATCAGTGGTTTAGGCTGTGCGTTGGTCCATCAGTCATTCAGAACAAAGCATTTTATATGTATAGATAGATAGATAGCAGCAAATCGAAATAAACTCAGCAACAAAAGATTACGTTAATTTCGTCAATCCAATCTTGTCTTTTCATAATGCTTTGTGTAAACGACCCTTCGACAAAATTATTAGTCAAACATAAACAGAGGTACCTAAATAAATGAAATAGAAAAGTAATTTTCCTTTATAAGGGCAGGTTGTTTGAAGAAAAACATTTAGGACGAGCCGTGAACTTGTCAGAATTCGTTAATAAGGGCTGAATTAATGAATTTTGATGAACCAACGACTGGTAATATGTTTCGATGTATTTTTTCAGGTGTAAATTTTCCCTTTGCTTCTGCGTAAACAGCTCTCGGAATTTGGGTTATACGAAGTATCTATAAATGTTATAGTAAAATGAATCTTGTTTTCTATGTAGGTAGGTTACAAATACAGTACACCAAATGATATAATTATTACATTATATTATTATTGCTATTTGGTTCGTTCTGCATACTTTACGCAGATTATGAAAATATATTTTACTTTACATTAGATATATGATATTACTCGTACTGAAACCTTACAAAAAAAGCGTTAGATTTCTTACAAATCGTCTTTGCGCCTGAAAAAATCACCAAGTGTTTTTTCGATGTTTAGTTTTTAATACAATTTGACCTTCCAAATAACGATATAAGGATCAAATTAGCAGTCAAAATTAAAAATCTAAATAAAACAGCAGATTTTACAGACGCAACAATGAAATATGTTTTTGCATTTTGACTGAGTAAAGTTATATTCCTCTTTCTACACAAAGGGAAAATTTGGCTATTCAGTCACGCATACATTTTAACATACGTACAGTCGATCTTCGGCAAAGGGTTAAAAATCCTACGAAAATCTACAGGATACACGTAAAGATCCCGCTTCAATACGTCAGTATAACTAACTAACTATCCACCTACCAAGAAAGGTTTTCCGGTCCACTTTTCTGCAACGGAACTGGCCGTCTTTTACCTTCCCGGCCCTTAGGGTAGTTGCACCCTTTTCGCTCAACCAAGCGCATTATTTCTGCTCGTGTCCTTTTTATGTTTACCGCCTGTGACCGGCCTTAGTTAGACGAATAAGGAATTTATGATGACTTCAGAAATTGTGAGAAGATTTTTCTTTTTGTTTAAGTAATATTTTAATCTATATTATTGTACTAGTTTTTTTTCCTGTGATATATTCTAGAGAAATACTTCGAGCATCGGGATAAAAGTATCCTTATCTGTCTAGCCTTTTCCCAACTATGTTGGGGTTGGCTTCCAGTCTAAACCGGTTGCAGCTGAGTACCAGTGTTTCCTTATTTGTTAATCCAGGTTTAAAATTATATGTGTACCAAATTTGATCCCAAAACCTGACAGTAGTTTCAGCGTGAAAATGTTACAATCATGCACAGATAACTACATACATACACCCTCACAAATTTTCGAATTAATAATATAATAGTAGGAAGTAAAATTCTTCGGGTATTACATCTCTTTAGAATGTCTAATTACAAGACATCCTCTTGTAATTAGACAATCCTTATAAGTCATTAATCGTCGATTCTTTGATTTTAAATACCCGTCGGTTCTCTTTAATGGGAATAACGGTAATTGCAGGTTATTTTATGCCATGATTACTTTAATGTGTTTTACATAGGAACATGAAGTGACTGCCTATCTGAACTAAGTTACCGAGTAACACAATAAATACTCGTTGGTAAGACTGGTTGTCAGACTTATTTGCAATTTTGTACGTAAATAAAATTATTAAACAATTGACAAACCGCTTGTTCAATCATTTATTTCAATTAGGCCGAATAACAAGAACTTTTGCAAGACGAAAAAAAAATGAATTTAGTTGCCCATTTCATACCTATAGTAGTTTTCTATGGAGAAGAACGGACAAGAAACTCCATGGTTACTCTTTTTAAATAAGTTTTAACAATTTTCATGTATACATAAAATAATGATACGCGAAATCATGTCAAAAAAAAATAGGAAAGGTAGGAAGTCTATTTGGTAGCTACATGGTATCCACATTTTATTTTTTTTATTTTTGTGTCGAAGATAAATGCAATCAACACTCTATAGTAAAAATGAAGAAATATTTACATTTTCTATTTGTTGACCCTTCCCGTGACCCAAAGGCTGGCTTTTACATTAGCCAAAGGCTGCCAGCCTTTGGGGTACACTTCCAGTTGATGGCGATGAGGAAGATTTTTTTGATGCCATATTTTAGTTAGATTTATAAAATAATATTTATCCTTCCTTTTTTTATTTTTTCCTAATGTAAATAATATAAATATTTTCTATATATATTATTTCACACCATTGCAAAAAAAAAACCATTTCCATTCACTGTTTTTATTGTACACTTCAGAATAACAGATCCCCATTCCGCACAACTGTTTACATTATCGACGTGCCGACCAATGGGAATTGAGTTAAAAAGGTCGGAGTGGCGGTATCTAACTTATCGTCAAGTTAGACAGGCGTGAACAAGTTGAGATACCGGTTATGTTATCTCTGTTGTTTGCCATCGTAACTTGTTTCGGTGAGATGTCTATGTGTGCGTGCTCGTGGAGCAATCCGTGAATGTTTAGCTATGAGTTTTTATGTGTGTGTGAGTGGTTACACGTATCTGAATTAACGTTATAGAGCTAAGCTTACACTGTGCTAGAAATTCCAACACAAATGTTGAAATTATTTTTTTACTATTCACAGTCTAAAGCTTAGTTTAGACTACGGTAGAATTGCGACACAAAATGTCAGTTATAAGAGTTCCCGCAGACCACAGACTTTCCGATAGTTTAGTCGGTTTCTTAATCAGTATAAAGATGAATCGTTACAATTTCCTCACTTGCATACATCTTCATTACTGATTAAAAAAACCGACTAAATTATCGGCCGACAAAAAGTGTGTGGTCTGCGGGTTCTCTAAATGTCTATGCTGTTCAAACTTCAACTGTTTTTTGTCATGCCGCTAATGTGACACTTTTCTAGTGTCACAATAAATGTCCCATACTTGTTAACTAGACATTTTTTTTATGATAAGCATCTCGCAGGTCAACCTAGAAGGTTGTCGACTGCTTAACCGGGCTTGCCTGTGAAGTGCCTTAATTGAATTAAGGGCCTCCAGCCAGGGCTTAACTTACAAAAACTCAGCGACCTAGTGGGGTACGGGCCTCGGCTTAGGGCGTCGCTGGGGGAGGACAGCAAGGGACAGGCTGGATCGAAATATAGATGATTATTATAAACGGGAATTTTAAAGCTATTAGCTCAGCTCTCGGGCCGGCTCGTCGAGCTAGGATTAACTAGACAGATGCTCGCTTTGTACACTGAATGTATGGTATATGTAGGGTGTCGTAGTCTAAAGTTTATTTGTGAAGCCGCTGCTACGACTCTAGCTCGATGAGCCAGCCCGCAAGCTGAGCTAATAGCTTTAAAATTCCCGATTATAATAATATCATATTTATATATTCTGATCCAGCCTGTCCCTTGCTGTCCTCCCCCAGCGACGCCCTAAGCCGAGGCCGATACCCCACTAGTGGGTGCCCTTAGCCCTGGCTGGAGGCCCTAAATTCATTTAAGGCACTTCACAAGTAGCCCGGTTAAGCATTCGACAACCATCTAAGTTCACCTGCGAGATGCCGTTCAAAGAAAAAGTGAAGCCTCTGCCGCGACACTTCTCTAGTGTTATAACAAATGTCGCAATAAGTGTATATACTTCCTGTATACACTGAATGTACGATGTATTGTGTTGTAGTGTAAACGTACCTTTACAGTTTTGTGTGTATTAGAGTCGTAAGTAATTTCATTGATGTGTTTTTGTTTTTTGTTGTGTGCTGACTAGTTTTAGGTCCATTTTGAGTTAGCAACGGCCCACGCCTGAAATTTGATCGAGTCCGTCTGATCGCTTGGAAAAAATCTAGATTAATGGGGCAGGATTAGGTACAAAATTACTGACTATTTTTGTGGAATTCTTTTTTTGTGAAACGAAAAAAATAGCGTACCTTTTTACGTGTAGGGAATTCTATTTCTTTGTGGTACATGCCTATGCCGAATATTAAGTTATCTTATACTTAGGAAAGGCCTAGTATTTAGGTCATTTTTTAGGCCTTTTCTAGGTATAAGAAGTATTTTATATCGCACGTACGTACGTACGTTACGTACATTCTCAATTCTTTATTACGTACCGTAATGTATGTATATAGTTGGTATGTAGATAGTTATATTATAGTCTATACCAATTGAATTTACGAAAAATGTAAACAAAATCATAACAATTTATTTTATTTATTTATGCACACATAGAAAAAAAAATAGATCAAAAGAAAGAATAGGATAGTAGAGTACAAAGGCACTGCTTATTTCTATAGAAATCTCTTCCAGCAGACCTGCGATAGGAGAGTTAAAACAAAAGAGATGTAGACAGAGTGTGACAGTTAATTTAGATATATTATTATAATCATACATAATTCATATAAAATAGAAATACACATATATGTATAATACATACACACATATATAGATACATACATACATATACATATATATATATGTATATATAAATAATATACAATATATATAAATAAAGTTAAAATAACATTTTAAATAGGCATCTATGAGGATGAGGAGATGTAGTGATCCTTAAGGTTTCTTTTAAAGGAAGCAACAGTTTGGCAGTTCCTTATATTAGGTGGTAGTGAGTTCCAAAGTCGAACGGCTTGCACTGTAAAGGAATAGGAGTAAAAGTCAGTGGAGTGAGAGGGAAATTTAAGGAGGGATTTGAGATGTGTCCTGCAGGGCGCATCAGGTGAGCGAGCGAAGGAAAAGCGTTCCCGCAGGTAGGAAGGAGTTTTAGGGTTGTACAGGATATTAAATAAAAGACACAAAATGCGAGTGTTCTTGCGAAGACGAATGGGGAGCCACTTGAGTTTGTTGCGAAAATCGGAGACATGATCATACTTTTTCAGGTTGAAAATAAAACGAATACACACATTTTGCAATCTCTCAAGCTTGTTTAGAAGCTCCTCTGTAGCATCCAGGTAACAGGCATCAGCGTAGTCTATGATGGGTAAGATTAAAGTCTGAGCTAGAGAAATTTTGGTTTTTAAGGGCAAAAAGCTTTGGAGGCATTTCAGCGAATGGAACGTAAAGTGCACTTTACGACTGACTTCGGCGACCTGGGCAGACCACGATAAGTCAGAGTCAAAAGTTACCCCTAAGTTTCTTGCCGTTTTGTCAAAGTCAATGTGAACTCCATTAAGACAGAGAGGCGATAGACAGGCAATATCAAGCTTATTCCGCATGTATCTGCTGCCGATGATCATGGCCTGAGACTTCCTGGGATTAATTTGGAGCCCAAAGGACCGCGCCCAATCGCTAACCATACTCAGGTCTTGATTCATGGCAGAAACGGCCGCTTCAGCATCCGAAATGGAAAAATGCCTGTAGAGCTGCAAGTCGTCTGCGTAGAGATGGAAATTAGTGGAAATTACTCTAGTAACCGAGTCAATGAAAATAGAAAAGAGAAGAGGAGAGAGAACGCCACCCTGGGGTACACCAGCAGTAAGGCTGCACCAATCAGAAGATAAGTCATCCAACCGAACACGCTGAGAACGGCCTATGAGATAGGAATTGAACCAACTTAAAGCGGTAGAAGAGACATTAATAGATTTAAGGATTCCAAGAAGGATGTCGAAATCAACAGAATTAAAGGCACTGCTAAAATCAAGAAGTACTAAGAGGGTGAGAAGTTTATTGTCCATAGCATGTCGGATATCGTCAGTTACCTTTAAAAGTGCAGTAACAGTACTGTGACCGGGCCGAAAACCAGACTGAAAAGGGCTAAGAAGGTCATTACTAGAGAGAAAAACAGACAGTTGATGATGAACCAGATGCTCAAGAACTTTGGAAAGGTATGGAAGGATTGAAATGGGTCTAAAATCGGATAGTGTTGAGGGGTTAGATGTTTTGGGTAAAGGATTAATAAGGGCTTCTTTCCAGGACTTAGGAAAGGAGCAGGAGAACAGAGAGAAATTAAAGATATGAGTCAATACAGGGAGCACTATAGGAAGAGTCAAAGAAACCATCCTTGAGCATACATTGTCATTGCCAACTGCATTAGAGGAAATAGCAAGGATAGATTTTTTTACATCAATTTCGGACACAGCACTCAGTTCAAAGGGGGGGCACTGAGGCATCGGCAATTCGGAGAGCTTACTCAGTGTACAGGTTCTGACGCGCGGCTCTAAACTGACTGGAGGACAGGAAAAATAATTGTTGAGAGCACACACGTCAGTATCCTTACTTGAAGCAGTAAGCGATTTACCGATGCCAACCGTTTTCAGGAATTTCCATACATCAGAGGAGTTACGGTTCTCAAGGGAATTATGGAAATAGCGTCTCTTAGCATCTCTGCACAAACGACTACAGCGATTACGCAACACCTTATAAGCGAAAAGGTTGCGCTCAGTCGAACTACGCTTCCACCGCCGCTTGGCCATATTTTTTTTTTTTTTTTTTTTTTTTTTTTTTTTTTTTTTTTTTTTTTTTTTTTTTACGTGGGGAAATCCTCATGGACGAACCCGGCCCATTGGGGCGGCCGGGAACAGTGCCGGACTCTTACCGGCTAAAACCACCACGGTGTTTCTTTTCTCGAACCCAGTGCCGGGGGTACGGGTATCGCTCGCGCATTCGTCCGCGCCCCCGGCAGGTATTGGCCCGCCAGATGGAAAAGGCGGGCCCCGTCACCCACTGCGGCCGTCACCCAGCGGCCGCAGGAAATCCGTCAACTGTGAGGCGCGCGCGGAACACTACGCCGCCGCCTCGAGGCCTGTGTCTGGTCGGGCGACAGATGCCCCTGCTCTGTCGCCCGCAGGCCGCGCCCTACGGTGGCCGGAGATCGTCCGCCACCCTGCGACGCCCCGTTCGTCTGCTGTGGGCCGGGAGAGAAGTGACAGCTTCTCTCTCCCTTTCCGCCGCCTCCTTTGCAGACATGACGTCCTCGCAAAAGGAGGCGACGGCAGCCCACCCGCTCTCGCTCCCGACCATAGTTGACACGACAGCCGGAAGCGAGAGATGGCCCGCAGCAAAGACTGCCGCGACCAAGTCACGGCGCTGCACCGCCCAAGCTGGGCACTCCTCCAACGTGTGCCGCGCCGTATCGTCGCGGCAGTTGTCACAGTGGTGACACTGGGGCGTCGGCTCCCGGCCTATGCGACACAGGTACTTCCCGAAACACCCATGTCCGGTAAGCACCTGCGTCAGCCGGAAGCTGAGGGCGCCGTGGCGTCTCTCCAGCCACTCCCTCATCACGGGCCTTACCGCCGCCACTGCGGCGTGCCCGGCCGTGGGTCGCGCAAGACGTTGCTCCCACTCCGCCACCAGGACTTGGCGGAGCTCTGCCCTGCGTGCCTCAACCTCTCGAGGCACCAGGCGCTCGCCCCGCCCTAACGCCCCCGCGCGCCACCGATATAGTGACGCAAGGACCCTCGCGTCAAGGTCCCAGGGCGGGGATCCGGCAAGGAGGCTCGCCGCCTCGAAGGAGATCGTACGGTACCCCCTTATGACCCTGACGGCCATCGCTCGCTGTGGTCTTCTTAGCGTTGCGATGTTGCGCGCCGTCAGGGCGTCCGCCCACACTGGCGCGGCGTACAGCGCCATGGACCGTACGACCCCCGTGTAGAGCCTCCTGGTGGTGGTATTTGGTCCCCCCAAGTTGGGCAGCAAGCGCGAGAGCGCAGAAGCGGCGCCCAACAAACGGGGGGCGAGCCGCTGGAAGTGCGGCCCGAAGTCCCACCGACTGTCGAGGACGAGTCCTAAGTACTTCATCGTCGACTCGACAGCGACCGCCGCTTGGCCCTGTCTCTACTTGCCATCACTTCCTTAATAGCAGGAGTTAACCAAGGAGCAGGAATGGACTTAACTTTGACCCGGCGAAGTGGTGCATGGGTATCAAATAAATGCAACAACTTATTATTAAAAATATGAACCATTTCATTGATGCAGGTACTCTCATAAACACACGTCCAATCAATAATCTCAACATCACGCTGTAATGCCTCCAAATCAATACCTTTAAAATTCCGGAGAAAGAGGTATTGTGGCTTTCTCTTAGGAGGGCGAATCTTGTAGGACATAAAAATTAAGTCATGATAGGAAAAACACGAAGAAAGCTGTCCATGTGTTGAAACATTACTGATCTTGGATACGATCATAAGATCCAGCAAAGAAGGTGTGCAGTTAGGAAAGTGATGAGTAGCAGAAAGAGGTAAGGTACAAAGATTGAAAGAGGAAAGGAGAGATTGGAGTTTATGAGCTCGACAATCATCCTTTAAAAGACAAGTATTAAAATCACCCATCAGGACTACATGATCATATATGGGGCAAAAGTTATTGAGTAATGAATCAAGTGAGTCAAAGTAATCAACACTGAGATTGGGACTGTAAAGTACTCCAAGGAACATTTTTGTGTGATTAAGAGACACTTCTAGAAATAGATGCTCTGCTGATTCCGAGTACAAAGTTGGTGAAACACTTATAACCTTAAACGGAACACCAGCCCGTAAATAAATCGCAACACCACCACCACCCTTACCAGTTCTATCGTTTCGGATGAGAACAAAACCAGGTAGGGCATAGTGCGTAGATAAGAGAGAAGGCTTTAGAAAAGACTCGGAGATCAATAAAGCATCAAGATGAGCACTGTCTATGGATGCCAGAAGATCGGAGTAATGACCAGGAACACTCTGTGCATTTATATGAGCCATGTTAAAATTATTAGGATAAGGAGAAAGAAGTGATGAGATCTGATCACCCAATGCCAATGGAACAGAAGAAGTATTATCCACACTTAAAAAACTGTTTGAGGATGAAGAACACGAGAAGAAACTGTCATCAAGGCCAATATCACTCATAGATTATAAATATATAAATAAAAGTAACTAAAACAAAATTTAACTATAAAATAATTATAAAACTACCTATGCCAATTAATCTCTCGACTGCATAACTCACCAATTCGCTGGTTATTGGAGATTAAACGACATTACAATAATGAAAAAAAAAAAAAAAACATATATATATACACACACAATTCATGTCTAACACAACACACAACTAATAACATCAGTTAGCTTAACGAGAATATCATATTTAAAGAGTGAAATGAAAAACTAATGTCACATCAATATGTCATTGTCAAAAAACATTAGTTGTCAAACTACAACAAGAAAGCAAGAACTCGATGAAAATAATTATATCTACCGGCGTTAAACAAAAATTATGATTAAGTTGAAATTAGTGTCGTATGTAATAAACAATATACAACAGAACAGACAATTATATACTATATGGTAAAGAATACAAGGCGGAAAATAGTGTTTACAAACGTAATTTCTAATAAAATACAATTAACGGCGGGCCTTCCGAAGAGTCTTAGTTTTAGTGACTGCTATTTTATGAGAGGGACTAGCTGCCGTAGGCGAGGTACTTGCAACAGGTGCAGGACTAGTTGGCGAAGCAATGCTAGCAGGAAATAACGCAATAAGGTCATCAAGCTCACCGATACACGAAATCTTTCGACGAGACTTATCAGGCGTCACGATGATAATCTTTCCCTCCGCAGACCAGCAACTATTAATCCCAAAGTGCTTCCGAGCGGCCAAGAACGTTTGGTGGCGGGTCTTCGTCAGAAACTCTGAGATAGTGACACCACTGCCCTTGAGTGCTGTTTTGTTGTCCCAGACCAGTCGACGATGTTCCATCTCCTTGAAGCGCACCAATACAGGCCTGGTTTTACCCTGCGCTCCTCCCAGTCTGTGACATACCTCCAAGAAATCCAAGCTCATGTCACTGATCTTCAGCTGCTTGACTATGATATGAAGTACTGTTTCACATATCTTTTCATTGGGCTTTTCCAGAACACCGTGGAACAACAGTATTTTTCTCCGCATACTAGTTTCATGCTTGTCCAGCGCCAGAGAAAGGAGCTCAACCTGAGCTTTTAAATGTGTCAATGTTTGACAAACAAAACTTTTAAACTCCATGAACTCCGTTGAAAGAGAAGCAAGATCAGTATGAGTTGGGACAGTGCCAACTGTAGCCCTCTGCAGTTTATCTTCATAATCCCGCATACGGGAGCTAAACAGCTTCTCCAACTCATCAATGCTTTGCAGAAGTTTGCTGTCCATGTCAGTTGATGTGTTAAGGAAATTATGTTGTTTAAGAGGAATATTTATAAAGAAATAGTGAATAAAGGTGGGTTATTTAGCCTAATCGATACATATAAATAAGAAATAAAGTGATTTACTATTTTAAATTAATAATAAATAAGCAAGCTATAAAATTACGACTATATGTCAGTCCTACCCACACAGAAAAAACCTATTTATATTTATTTTTATATATTTATAAATCATCTCATCTGAATATCATAAAGAGAAAGTAGCTATGTTTGTGTGTCTGTTCCACTTTTCTGACTGAATAGATGGAGATTTCGTATGTGAATAGATTGGAACCTGAAGATGGACAAAGGATATATTTTTTCGTCTGGGACCTAAATGTATATGAGAAGTTCTTTCATAATGCGAGATAAACTACGGGAAATAGCTAGTATTAAATAAATTATTATTAAAAGTACGAAGAAGCAAAGAGTCCCGGCTAGCGTCTGGCAACCGTATAAAAATCGTCCGAAACGACAAATGAATAAAATATGAGCCACCGTTTATGGCCATCTGTTCCGGTAGCAGTCTTTTGATTAGTACGACGGAAAGTAATACGAGCTATTTGGTTCTGTAATTTGTTAGAAATACGAAAAAATGGCTATTAAGGATCTAAATAATTATGACGACATAAATATGTGTTGTAAATTAATAGAAAAAAAAAAATATACCTTTTTTT
The DNA here is from genome assembly GCA_963891755.1 of Pyrrhia umbra. NCBI lineage: Eukaryota > Metazoa > Arthropoda > Insecta > Lepidoptera > Noctuidae > Pyrrhia > Pyrrhia umbra. The sequence continues at coordinate 3,456,142 of OY982923.1, read as the reverse complement.
TTTCAAAGAACAAATGGCTGTAGCCTCTTTGTGTACTTGGGGTTAATGATTTGATTCAAAAAAATAAATTCCCAATAAAAATACTTTAGGCCTTGAATATTCAATTAATTTATTTTTAGAAGCTTTGAAATCAATAAACACTGAGTTGAGGTGTCTAGTGACGTAATACATACATACGAAACCTACAGTGTGAAATTACGTTTTGAGAGCTCAATAATAAGGATATAAATTGACTGGTGGTGTCAATTGTTCAAATTTTGTCGTGAACTTTTCAATCGGTACAGCCGTTATCCTGTGAAAGCGAGTCTAGACTGAGTAACTTACGGATTTATTATCCTAATCTAGTAATTCGTTTGTGTGTATGTGTGATTCATCATATTATAAATCTAAGTCGCTTCCCACTGTCTGCCTGTCCCTATGTGCTTAGATCTTTAAAACTACGCAACGGATTTTGATGCGGTTTTTTAATAGATAGAGTGATTCAAGAGGGAGGTTTTGGTATATGATTTGTCAAGTTTTTGTATCCATTGGCTAAAATATCGCGGGCGAAGCCGCTGGCGGAAAGCTAGTCTATAATGAAATGCAGCCTCTGCTTTTCAAATAATATAATAATATTATTATTTTATTTAATTATTCTCGACCTGAGACGCATAAGGTCTAATGTGGAATTTACATGATCTTGAGACTCGACCTTAGGACCTCTAGAGTCGAGTTTTAATTTCATTGTATCATGAAACCTGTACATGAGTACGTCTTACTGAAGGCTGTCATGTCGAACATGATAATACAACGGAGCAACGTCGATTAATTGAAAATCAATCACATGCCGAGCTCCCAATCAGTATCCAAATCAATAGCAGGGCTGACGCTTGATTAACCTGTATCACACAGATATTGTGTGATTAAACCCACTCGCACATACAGGCCTGTACAGGTTGTCAGACTTTCTGGCTTCTGACTACCCGTGACGATTGTCAAAGATCTACAAATGACAACCGGGACCAACAACTTCACGTGCTTTCCGAGGCACGGAGGAGTCTCGCTATGACAAAAATGGTCCGCGCCAAGTGCAGCTTAACTTTTGATCGGTCGACCCGTGCGGCTGTTACTTAGCCACGAGCTCCTCTTATACCTATACACCCAACAAAATAATGCCCATAAACCACCTTCAGGTACAAAAATATCACCAACATAAAAATAAAACGCAACAAACTACCCAGGGTTGTTACCAACCGTTGTTAATTTAATCACAAACCGTTAACTCGCAACAAATCATGGCTTTTTACCGCCATTTTATTGCGTTACGGCCACGACTTTGCACGTATGTAACTGGGTTAACACTTGGCCGGGACTTGGCTTCATGTTTATGCAAAACTCACTTCCTCAGGACACTGCGAGAAGGAGATAAGCCTCGTATGAATAATAACGATGACCGTTTGAATACATTTTCTAATATATTTTGAGGCGTTAATGTAGTTATAGTCTGTTAAGCGCGGTGTTTGGGTTTTGCCAACCCTGGCAACGGTGTTGAATGGCGGTGCGCTAAGCTTTATCGTGTCGATTTAGCAAGCGCTGTTAAGTGTAGGGCTAACTTTATAAACTGTCCATCACTTTCGCACTCAGATTTCATGAGTTTCGTGTTCAGTGTTTATTAAGTGAGATATGATACCGATCTCGAGAGACCCAACTGTAAGTTTGTTTGGTAATATACACTTAAATAGCTGTTTTCAACAGTTTTTTCCGCATATAATATTATAAAGAGGAAAACTTTGTTTGTTTGTTTGTAATGAATAGGCTCAAAAACTACTGGATCGATTTAAAAAATTCTTTCACCATTCGAAAGCTACATTATCCACGAGTAACATAGGCTATATTTATTTCTAGAAATAACTAGGGATCCCTACTAAAACTTGAATAAAGTAACACAAAGTGCAAAAAAAATGTCCACGCGGGCGAAGCCGCGGACGGAAAGCTTTGCAAAACCGAATAAAAGTCCACCTGTCTCCATGCCAAATTTCATCAAGATTAGTTAAGCCGTTTCACCGTGAAAGCGTAACAAACAAATTCACATCCGTATTTTATAATATTAGTTCGGATTATAGGTATGTGCATATCTCATGCATGTTAGTAATGTAGCATGTTGTGCTATTTCATTTACCAGTTCTATCGTTTCGGATGAGAACAAAACCAGGTAGGGCATAGTGCGTAGATAAGAGAGAAGGCTTTAGAAAAGACTCGGAGATCAACAAAGCATCAAGATGAGCACTGTCTATGGATGCCAGAAGATCGGAGTAATGACCAGGAACACTCTGTGCATTTATATGAGCCATGTTAAAATTATTAGGATAAGGAGAAAGAAGTGATGAGATCTGATCACCCAATGCCAATGGAACAGAAGAAGTATTATCCACACTTAAAAAACTGTTTGAGGATGAAGAACACGAGAAGAAACTGTCATCAAGGCCAATATCACTCATAGATTATAAATATATAAATAAAAGTAACTAAAACAAAATTTAACTATAAAATAATTATAAAACTACCTATGCCAATTAATCTCTCGACTGCATAACTCACCAATTCGCTGGTTATTGGAGATTAAACAACATTACAATAATGAAAAAAAAAAAAAACATATATATATACACACACAATTCATGTCTAACACAACACACAACTAATAACATCAGTTAGCTTAACGAGAATATCATATTTAAAGAGTGAAATGAAAAACTAATGTCACATCAATATGTCATTGTCAAAAAACATTAGTTGTCAAACTACAACAAGAAAGCAAGAACTCGATGAAAATAATTATATCTACCGGCGTTAAACAAAAATTATGATTAAGTTGAAATTAGTGTCGTATGTAATAAACAATATACAACAGAACAGACAATTATATACTATATGGTAAAGAATACAAGGCGGAAAATAGTGTTTACAAACGTAATTTCTAATAAAATACAATTAACGGCGGGCCTTCCGAAGAGTCTTAGTTTTAGTGACTGCTATTTTATGAGAGGGACTAGCTGCCGTAGGCGAGGTACTTGCAACAGGTGCAGGACTAGTTGGCGAAGCAATGCTAGCAGGAAATAACGCAATAAGGTCATCAAGCTCACCGATACACGAAATCTTTCGACGAGACTTATCAGGCGTCACGATGATAATCTTTTCCTCCGCAGACCAGCAACTATTAATCCCAAAGTGCTTCCGAGCGGCCAAGAACGTTTGGTGGCGGGTCTTCGTCAGAAACTCTGAGATAGTGACACCACTGCCCTTGAGTGCTGTTTTGTTGTCCCAGACCAGTCGACGATGTTCCATCTCCTTGAAGCGCACCAATACAGGCCTGGTTTTACCCTGCGCTCCTCCCAGTCTGTGACATACCTCCAAGAAATCCAAGCTCATGTCACTGATCTTCAGCTGCTTGACTATGATATGAAGTACTGTTTCACATATCTTTTCATTGGGCTTTTCCAGAACACCGTGGAACAACAGTATTTTTCTCCGCATACTAGTTTCATGCTTGTCCAGCGCCAGAGAAAGGAGCTCAACCTGAGCTTTTAAATGTGTCAATGTTTGACAAACAAAACTTTTAAACTCCATGAACTCCGTTGAAAGAGAAGCAAGATCAGTATGAGTTGGGACAGTGCCAACTGTAGCCCTCTGCAGTTTATCTTCATAATCCCGCATACGGGAGCTAAACAGCTTCTCCAACTCATCAATGCTTTGCAGAAGTTTGCTGTCCATGTCAGTTGATGTGTTAAGGAAATTATGTTGTTTAAGAGGAATATTTATAAAGAAATAGTGAATAAAGGTGGGTTATTTAGCCTAATCAATACATATAAATAAGAAATAAAGTGATTTACTATTTTAAATTAATAATAAATAAGCAAGCTATAAAATTACGACTATATGTCAGTCCTACCCACACAGAAAAAACCTATTTATATTTATTTTTATATATTTATAAATCATCTCATCTGAATATCATAAAGAGAAAGTAGCTATGTTTGTGTGTCTGTTTCACTTTTCTGACTGAATAGATGGAGATTTCGTATGTGAATAGATTGGAACCTGAAGATGGACAAAGGATATATTTTTTCGTCTGGGACCTAAATGTATATGAGAAGTTCTTTCATAATGCGAGATAAACTACGGGAAATAGCTAGTATTAAATAAATTATTATTAAAAGTACGAAGAAGCAAAGAGTCCCGGCTAGCGTCTGGCAACCGTATAAAAATCGTCCGAAACGACAAATGAATAAAATATGAGCCACCGTTTATGGCCATCTGTTCCGGTAGCAGTCTTTTGATTAGTACGACGGAAAGTAATACGAGCTATTTGGTTCTGTAATTTGTTAGAAATACGAAAAAATGGCTATTAAGGATCTAAATAATTATGACGACATAAATATGTGTTGTAAATTAATAGAAAAAAAAAAATATACCTTTTTTTTTTCAAAGAACAAATGGCTGTAGCCTCTTTGTGTACTTGGGGTTAATGATTTGATTCAAAAAAATAAATTCCCAATAAAAATACTTTAGGCCTTGAATATTCAATTAATTTATTTTTAGAAGCTTTGAAATCAATAAACACTGAGTTGAGGTGTCTAGTGACGTAATACATACATACGAAACCTACAGTGTGAAATTACGTTTTGAGAGCTCAATAATAAGGATATAAATTGACTGGTGGTGTCAATTGTTCAAATTTTGTCGTGAACTTTTCAATCGGTACAGCCGTTATCCTGTGAAAGCGAGTCTAGACTGAGTAACTTACGGATTTATTATCCTAATCTAGTAATTCGTTTGTGTGTATGTGTGATTCATCATATTATAAATCTAAGTCGCTTCCCACTGTCTGCCTGTCCCTATGTGCTTAGATCTTTAAAACTACGCAACGGATTTTGATGCGGTTTTTTAATAGATAGAGTGATTCAAGAGGGAGGTTTTGGTATATGATTTGTCAAGTTTTTGTATCCATTGGCTAAAATATCGCGGGCGAAGCCGCTGGCGGAAAGCTAGTCTATAATGAAATGCAGCCTCTGCTTTTCAAATAATATAATAATATTATTATTTTATTTAATTATTCTCGACCTGAGACGCATAAGGTCTAATGTGGAATTTACATGATCTTGAGACTCGACCTTAGGACCTCTAGAGTCGAGTTTTAATTTCATTGTATCATGAAACCTGTACATGAGTACGTCTTACTGAAGGCTGTCATGTCGAACATGATAATACAACGGAGCAACGTCGATTAATTGAAAATCAATCACATGCCGAGCTCCCAATCAGTATCCAAATCAATAGCAGGGCTGACGCTTGATTAACCTGTATCACACAGATATTGTGTGATTAAACCCACTCGCACATACAGGCCTGTACAGGTTGTCAGACTTTCTGGCTTCTGACTACCCGTGACGATTGTCAAAGATCTACAAATGACAACCGGGACCAACAACTTCACGTGCTTTCCGAGGCACGGAGGAGTCTCGCTATGACAAAAATGGTCCGCGCCAAGTGCAGCTTAACTTTTGATCGGTCGACCCGTGCGGCTGTTACTTAGCCACGAGCTCCTCTTATACCTATACACCCAACAAAATAATGCCCATAAACCACCTTCAGGTACAAAAATATCACCAACATAAAAATAAAACGCAACAAACTACCCAGGGTTGTTACCAACCGTTGTTAATTTAATCACAAACCGTTAACTCGCAACAAATCATGGCTTTTTACCGCCATTTTATTGCGTTACGGCCACGACTTTGCACGTATGTAACTGGGTTAACACTTGGCCGGGACTTGGCTTCATGTTTATGCAAAACTCACTTCCTCAGGACACTGCGAGAAGGAGATAAGCCTCGTATGAATAATAACGATGACCGTTTGAATACATTTTCTAATATATTTTGAGGCGTTAATGTAGTTATAGTCTGTTAAGCGCGGTGTTTGGGTTTTGCCAACCCTGGCAACGGTGTTGAATGGCGGTGCGCTAAGCTTTATCGTGTCGATTTAGCAAGCGCTGTTAAGTGTAGGGCTAACTTTATAAACTGTCCATCACTTTCGCACTCAGATTTCATGAGTTTCGTGTTCAGTGTTTATTAAGTGAGATATGATACCGATCTCGAGAGACCCAACTGAAAGTTTGTTTGGTAATATACACTTAAATAGCTGTTTTCAACAGTTTTTTCCGCATATAATATTATAAAGAGGAAAACTTTGTTTGTTTGTTTGTAATGAATAGGCTCAAAAACTACTGGATCGATTTAAAAAATTCTTTCACCATTCGAAAGCTACATTATCCACGAGTAACATAGGCTATATTTATTTCTAGAAATAACTAGGGATCCCTACTAAAACTTGAATAAAGTAACACAAAGTGCAAAAAAAATGTCCACGCGGGCGAAGCCGCGGACGGAAAGCTTTGCAAAACCGAATAAAAGTCCACCTGTCTCCATGCCAAATTTCATCAAGATTAGTTAAGCCGTTTCACCGTGAAAGCGTAACAAACAAATTCACATCCGTATTTTATAATATTAGTTCGGATTATAGGTATGTGCATATCTCATGCATGTTAGTAATGTAGCATGTTGTGCTATTTCATTTACCAGTTCTATCGTTTCGGATGAGAACAAAACCAGGTAGGGCATAGTGCGTAGATAAGAGAGAAGGCTTTAGAAAAGACTCGGAGATCAACAAAGCATCAAGATGAGCACTGTCTATGGATGCCAGAAGATCGGAGTAATGACCAGGAACACTCTGTGCATTTATATGAGCCATGTTAAAATTATTAGGATAAGGAGAAAGAAGTGATGAGATCTGATCACCCAATGCCAATGGAACAGAAGAAGTATTATCCACACTTAAAAAACTGTTTGAGGATGAAGAACACGAGAAGAAACTGTCATCAAGGCCAATATCACTCATAGATTATAAATATATAAATAAAAGTAACTAAAACAAAATTTAACTATAAAATAATTATAAAACTACCTATGCCAATTAATCTCTCGACTGCATAACTCACCAATTCGCTGGTTATTGGAGATTAAACAACATTACAATAATGAAAAAAAAAAAAAACATATATATATACACACACAATTCATGTCTAACACAACACACAACTAATAACATCAGTTAGCTTAACGAGAATATCATATTTAAAGAGTGAAATGAAAAACTAATGTCACATCAATATGTCATTGTCAAAAAACATTAGTTGTCAAACTACAACAAGAAAGCAAGAACTCGATGAAAATAATTATATCTACCGGCGTTAAACAAAAATTATGATTAAGTTGAAATTAGTGTCGTATGTAATAAACAATATACAACAGAACAGACAATTATATACTATATGGTAAAGAATACAAGGCGGAAAATAGTGTTTACAAACGTAATTTCTAATAAAATACAATTAACGGCGGGCCTTCCGAAGAGTCTTAGTTTTAGTGACTGCTATTTTATGAGAGGGACTAGCTGCCGTAGGCGAGGTACTTGCAACAGGTGCAGGACTAGTTGGCGAAGCAATGCTAGCAGGAAATAACGCAATAAGGTCATCAAGCTCACCGATACACGAAATCTTTCGACGAGACTTATCAGGCGTCACGATGATAATCTTTTCCTCCGCAGACCAGCAACTATTAATCCCAAAGTGCTTCCGAGCGGCCAAGAACGTTTGGTGGCGGGTCTTCGTCAGAAACTCTGAGATAGTGACACCACTGCCCTTGAGTGCTGTTTTGTTGTCCCAGACCAGTCAACGATGTTCCATCTCCTTGAAGCGCACCAATACAGGCCTGGTTTTACCCTGCGCTCCTCCCAGTCTGTGACATACCTCCAAGAAATCCAAGCTCATGTCACTGATCTTCAGCTGCTTGACTATGATATGAAGTACTGTTTCACATATCTTTTCATTGGGCTTTTCCAGAACACCGTGGAACAACAGTATTTTTCTCCGCATACTAGTTTCATGCTTGTCCAGCGCCAGAGAAAGGAGCTCAACCTGAGCTTTTAAATGTGTCAATGTTTGACAAACAAAACTTTTAAACTCCATGAACTCCGTTGAAAGAGAAGCAAGATCAGTATGAGTTGGGACAGTGCCAACTGTAGCCCTCTGCAGTTTATCTTCATAATCCCGCATACGGGAGCTAAACAGCTTCTCCAACTCATCAATGCTTTGCAGAAGTTTGCTGTCCATGTCAGTTGATGTGTTAAGGAAATTATGTTGTTTAAGAGGAATATTTATAAAGAAATAGTGAATAAAGGTGGGTTATTTAGCCTAATCAATACATATAAATAAGAAATAAAGTGATTTACTATTTTAAATTAATAATAAATAAGCAAGCTATAAAATTACGACTATATGTCAGTCCTACCCACACAGAAAAAACCTATTTATATTTATTTTTATATATTTATAAATCATCTCATCTGAATATCATAAAGAGAAAGTAGCTATGTTTGTGTGTCTGTTTCACTTTTCTGACTGAATAGATGGAGATTTCGTATGTGAATAGATTGGAACCTGAAGATGGACAAAGGATATATTTTTTCGTCTGGGACCTAAATGTATATGAGAAGTTCTTTCATAATGCGAGATAAACTACGGGAAATAGCTAGTATTAAATAAATTATTATTAAAAGTACGAAGAAGCAAAGAGTCCCGGCTAGCGTCTGGCAACCGTATAAAAATCGTCCGAAACGACAAATGAATAAAATATGAGCCACCGTTTATGGCCATCTGTTCCGGTAGCAGTCTTTTGATTAGTACGACGGAAAGTAATACGAGCTATTTGGTTCTGTAATTTGTTAGAAATACGAAAAAATGGCTATTAAGGATCTAAATAATTATGACGACATAAATATGTGTTGTAAATTAATAGAAAAAAAAAAATATACCTTTTTTTTTTCAAAGAACAAATGGCTGTAGCCTCTTTGTGTACTTGGGGTTAATGATTTGATTCAAAAAAATAAATTCCCAATAAAAATACTTTAGGCCTTGAATATTCAATTAATTTATTTTTAGAAGCTTTGAAATCAATAAACACTGAGTTGAGGTGTCTAGTGACGTAATACATACATACGAAACCTACAGTGTGAAATTACGTTTTGAGAGCTCAATAATAAGGATATAAATTGACTGGTGGTGTCAATTGTTCAAATTTTGTCGTGAACTTTTCAATCGGTACAGCCGTTATCCTGTGAAAGCGAGTCTAGACTGAGTAACTTACGGATTTATTATCCTAATCTAGTAATTCGTTTGTGTGTATGTGTGATTCATCATATTATAAATCTAAGTCGCTTCCCACTGTCTGCCTGTCCCTATGTGCTTAGATCTTTAAAACTACGCAACGGATTTTGATGCGGTTTTTTAATAGATAGAGTGATTCAAGAGGGAGGTTTTGGTATATGATTTGTCAAGTTTTTGTATCCATTGGCTAAAATATCGCGGGCGAAGCCGCTGGCGGAAAGCTAGTCTATAATGAAATGCAGCCTCTGCTTTTCAAATAATATAATAATATTATTATTTTATTTAATTATTCTCGACCTGAGACGCATAAGGTCTAATGTGGAATTTACATGATCTTGAGACTCGACCTTAGGACCTCTAGAGTCGAGTTTTAATTTCATTGTATCATGAAACCTGTACATGAGTACGTCTTACTGAAGGCTGTCATGTCGAACATGATAATACAACGGAGCAACGTCGATAAATTGAAAATCAATCACATGCCGAGCTCCCAATCAGTATCCAAATCAATAGCAGGGCTGACGCTTGATTAACCTGTATCACACAGATATTGTGTGATTAAACCCACTCGCACATACAGGCCTGTACAGGTTGTCAGACTTTCTGGCTTCTGACTACCCGTGACGATTGTCAAAGATCTACAAATGACAACCGGGACCAACAACTTCACGTGCTTTCCGAGGCACGGAGGAGTCTCGCTATGACAAAAATGGTCCGCGCCAAGTGCAGCTTAACTTTTGATCGGTCGACCCGTGCGGCTGTTACTTAGCCACGAGCTCCTCTTATACCTATACACCCAACAAAATAATGCCCATAAACCACCTTCAGGTACAAAAATATCACCAACATAAAAATAAAACGCAACAAACTACCCAGGGTTGTTACCAACCGTTGTTAATTTAATCACAAACCGTTAACTCGCAACAAATCATGGCTTTTTACCGCCATTTTATTGCGTTACGGCCACGACTTTGCACGTATGTAACTGGGTTAACACTTGGCCGGGACTTGGCTTCATGTTTATGCAAAACTCACTTCCTCAGGACACTGCGAGAAGGAGATAAGCCTCGTATGAATAATAACGATGACCGTTTGAATACATTTTCTAATATATTTTGAGGCGTTAATGTAGTTATAGTCTGTTAAGCGCGGTGTTTGGGTTTTGCCAACCCTGGCAACGGTGTTGAATGGCGGTGCGCTAAGCTTTATCGTGTCGATTTAGCAAGCGCTGTTAAGTGTAGGGCTAACTTTATAAACTGTCCATCACTTTCGCACTCAGATTTCATGAGTTTCGTGTTCAGTGTTTATTAAGTGAGATATGATACCGATCTCGAGAGACCCAACTGAAAGTTTGTTTGGTAATATACACTTAAATAGCTGTTTTCAACAGTTTTTTCCGCATATAATATTATAAAGAGGAAAACTTTGTTTGTTTGTTTGTAATGAATAGGCTCAAAAACTACTGGATCGATTTAAAAAATTCTTTCACCATTCGAAAGCTACATTATCCACGAGTAACATAGGCTATATTTATTTCTAGAAATAACTAGGGATCCCTACTAAAACTTGAATAAAGTAACACAAAGTGCAAAAAAAATGTCCACGCGGGCGAAGCCGCGGACGGAAAGCTTTGCAAAACCGAATAAAAGTCCACCTGTCTCCATGCCAAATTTCATCAAGATTAGTTAAGCCGTTTCACCGTGAAAGCGTAACAAACAAATTCACATCCGTATTTTTAACCGACTTCAAAAAAAGGAGGAGGTTCTCAATTCGATCGGTATTTTTTTTTTTTTTTTTTTTTTTTTTCTATGTATGTACACCGATTACGCTGAGATTTATGATCCGATTTACGTGATTCTTTTTTAGTTTGATGCGGAATAGATGCCATTTGGTCCCATAAAAATTTCACATGGTTTGGCCCAGTAGTTTTCATTTTGTGAACATTTTTTACATTTTTGTTTACATCGATGACGTAATTGTTTCGGAGTCGATTTATATTTTCCGTTCCCGTTTCTTGATCTATATTGTTTAAAGCTGCACCTTTCGTAGGCCTACCCATAGCTACTTAAAAAAAAACTATTTAACATATAATTATGACAATAAAAACAACGAAATGTTATAGCCTTCCTTATGTAATCTATAAAAATCCTGTAAAAAATACTGTAGTTTACAGAGCAACTTATTACAGACACTAAAAAGTAAAAAATAAATTTAAAAAAACTACGTTTAAAAAAACCGACTTCAAAAAAAAAACTAAAAAGTATTAAAAAAGTATAAAATAACTTAATAAAGATTTAACACAAACCTAATACCTTTAATATTAATAAAACACCATTATTTGTATGTGTTACCTATTGACAGGTTTGAAGTCGGTGCCAAGTCCTAAACAAAATGAAATTCCTAAAGATTAACCTACGTAAATAAACTTAAAGAACAATGTGAATTAATGTGAAACAGATGAAAACTTTTTAATACCTGAATGAGTAACACTATTACATTTGGCTTGGCACCGACTTTAAACCTGTCAATAGGTAACACATACAAATAATGGTGTTTTATTAATATTAAAGGTATTAGGTTTGTGTTAAATCTTTATTAAGTTATTTTATACTTTTTTAATACTTTTTAGTTTTTTTTTTGAAGTCGGTTTTTTTAAACGTAGTTTTTTTAAATTTTATAATATTAGTTCGGATTATAGGTATGTGCATATCTCATGCATGTTAGTAATGTAGCATGTTGTGCTATTTCATTTACCAGTTCTATCGTTTCGGATGAGAACAAAACCAGGTAGGGCATAGTGCGTAGATAAGAGAGAAGGCTTTAGAAAAGACTCGGAGATCAACAAAGCATCAAGATGAGCACTGTCTATGGATGCCAGAAGATCGGAGTAATGACCAGGAACACTCTGTGCATTTATATGAGCCATGTTAAAATTATTAGGATAAGGAGAAAGAAGTGATGAGATCTGATCACCCAATGCCAATGGAACAGAAGAAGTATTATCCACACTTAAAAAACTGTTTGAGGATGAAGAACACGAGAAGAAACTGTCATCAAGGCCAATATCACTCATAGATTATAAATATATAAATAAAAGTAACTAAAACAAAATTTAACTATAAAATAATTATAAAACTACCTATGCCAATTAATCTCTCGACTGCATAACTCACCAATTCGCTGGTTATTGGAGATTAAACAACATTACAATAATGAAAAAAAAAAAAAACATATATATATACACACACAATTCATGTCTAACACAACACACAACTAATAACATCAGTTAGCTTAACGAGAATATCATATTTAAAGAGTGAAATGAAAAACTAATGTCACATCAATATGTCATTGTCAAAAAACATTAGTTGTCAAACTACAACAAGAAAGCAAGAACTCGATGAAAATAATTATATCTACCGGCGTTAAACAAAAATTATGATTAAGTTGAAATTAGTGTCGTATGTAATAAACAATATACAACAGAACAGACAATTATATACTATATGGTAAAGAATACAAGGCGGAAAATAGTGTTTACAAACGTAATTTCTAATAAAATACAATTAACGGCGGGCCTTCCGAAGAGTCTTAGTTTTAGTGACTGCTATTTTATGAGAGGGACTAGCTGCCGTAGGCGAGGTACTTGCAACAGGTGCAGGACTAGTTGGCGAAGCAATGCTAGCAGGAAATAACGCAATAAGGTCATCAAGCTCACCGATACACGAAATCTTTCGACGAGACTTATCAGGCGTCACGATGATAATCTTTTCCTCCGCAGACCAGCAACTATTAATCCCAAAGTGCTTCCGAGCGGCCAAGAACGTTTGGTGGCGGGTCTTCGTCAGAAACTCTGAGATAGTGACACCACTGCCCTTGAGTGCTGTTTTGTTGTCCCAGACCAGTCGACGATGTTCCATCTCCTTGAAGCGCACCAATACAGGCCTGGTTTTACCCTGCGCTCCTCCCAGTCTGTGACATACCTCCAAGAAATCCAAGCTCATGCTAAGCTTTATCGTGTCGATTTAGCAAGCGCTGTTAAGTGTAGGGCTAACTTTATAAACTGTCCATCACTTTCGCACTCAGATTTCATGAGTTTCGTGTTCAGTGTTTATTAAGTGAGATATGATACCGATCTCGAGAGACCCAACTGTAAGTTTGTTTGGTAATATACACTTAAATAGCTGTTTTCAACAGTTTTTTTCCGCATATAATATTATAAAGAGGAAAACTTTGTTTGTTTGTTTGTAATGAATAGGCTCAAAAACTACTGGATCGATTTAAAAAATTCTTTCACCATTCGAAAGCTACATTATCCACGAGTAACATAGGCTATATTTATTTCTAGAAATAACTAGGGATCCCTACTAAAACTTGAATAAAGTAACACAAAGTGCAAAAAAAATGTCCACGCGGGCGAAGCCGCGGTCGGAAAGCTTTGCGAAACCGAATAAAAGTCCACCTGTCTCCATGCCAAATTTCATCAAGATTGGTTAAGCCGTTTCACCGTGAAAGCGTAACAAACAAATTCACATCCGTATTTTATAATATTAGTTCGGATTATAGGTATGTGCATATCTCATGCATGTTAGTAATGTAGCATGTTGTGCTATTTCATTTTATGCGTGGCCAAATTTTAAGGTTTCTATTATCAATGATGGATGATGTAACAGTAGTAGTTAATAATATAAAAAAAAAACTAATAATAGCATACTCTTATAATAGCGTAGAAAATTTTACGTACGTATTATTTAACTGCAAGGATAAACTGTAGAACCCTTTTTCTGCATTCTAAAAACAATTTATGTTTCCAATTTCAAATCCATTAAGATCGCTGTCTAAACTAATAACCTGCCCATAAAATTAACAACATTCCCTCAAACATATTCTCGAAAATTTTGCCTAAAAAGGCCGAATCGATATTAAAGACTATGAAAATATAGTTACCACGTATAACAAGATAACAATGAGTATGTGAAAACGTTGTAACGATACGTTTGTTGAATATGAATTGTTCGTTATAACTACGCATATGCGTACGTAATTATTAGGGACGTGCCTAGGGACGGGGCTAATCGAATTCTATTTTGCGAATTCGAATAATCGAATAAGAGGCTAATTATGAAGGGCCGAATAATTGGAGTAATCCAATTGCGATCTCTCAAAGTAGTTGCTTGTCGTCGTTAAATTGTATCATAACGAGGTGATTTGAAATAAAAATACCTTATTTCTATGTTTATTTAACATAATCGAATGATGTTTTATTTTTTTCAGTTTTTAAATATCAAAATGAAACCGCTTTTTCCCTCGGACTTCTAACCACCATGCTACAATTCTCATGTTTCGGTTGCTTCGTCCACGTTCATACATCAGTGAGCATAGCACGAACATAAAATTAATGTAATCAAAACGTTGAAATAACTGATTTCGTAATCATAAATACAACCTAAAGAAAAAGTATTTTTTTAAATCCAACTTGTGGATACTATAAATTGTATAAATATAAATGACTAGCTTCCCGCCAGCGGCTTCGCCCGTGTGCTATACGAATTCAAATTAAAAATGACAGAGTTTCCTACAAACTTTGCCCCCCTTTTACATCCCCTTAGGAATAGAATTTCGGAAAATCCTGTCTTATCGGATGCTTACGTCATACAAAGAACACACCCTACAAGTTTCAGGTCTCTACAATCAGCAGTTTAGGTTGTGCATTGATCCGTCAGTTATTCAGGACAAAGCATTTTATATGTACCTATGGATAGAATAAAAATAAAGTATTAAACTTAAATAAATAATGTCTGATTAGCTAAGTATGTTTAGTTCAAAAATGGCTTGCCTTAACGATAAAATTACATTAGTACATTCGTGATAGACTTGTTTGTGTATTTAAATTAACTTTGTTCAAAAATATTTACTGTCATGAGGTCTTAAGCTAGACTTGAACACAAGGTACCAAACAAACTTTACAACTAATTACCATATTACTGAGTAAAATAAATAAAATGTTTAACTGCATTAAGGTTTGTTTTTTCGTTTCCATGAAATAAAAAATTATCGACATTCATTATTTTCACATTTTGAGGTGCTTTGTTTTAGCCAAAACATTTTTCCAACTAGGCATATTAGGATTGTCATCTAATCATTCGTTGATGCGAATAAAAACACTAGTAAAAATCATTGGTATGTTCAATACTAAATATGAAAAATAGTGCGCTTTTTTTTTCGGATGGGAAATCATCATCACCCACCGTGGGTGGGACAGGTGGGAGTGTCAGACTCTTACTGATTAAAACCCATTCATGTTCCTTCCTCAGCCCTTTGTATTCCGGGGGCGCGGTATATAAAAAAATATATAAAAAAATATTGCACTTGATTCCTAACAATACAAGTTACGAAAACCAAGCAGAAGACATCTAAATTCTGACAGACATCATCCTGAACATCCAAATTTATGTGCTGCGAAATTGTTATTTCCATATAACATGGTAGGGATCGACTCGTTTAGCATAATTTTGTTCCACATCCCCCCCTCTCCCTCGCCTACACGACACGTAATGGGGATGACTGTCAATATTTTTTTGGTGCGTCATAATATAGTCATAGAAATGGTAATCGTGTTTGCGCAAGCATGGTTCTGGGGTCACAAAGTATTAATTAATGTTTTAAAACTTTGCTGAGTTTTTTTGGTGGTTCTATCACGCGTATTCTAGAAAATACCATGCTAGGCAAGAAATTTCTCTAGTGTTTGTGGTGGCTAGGTTGGTGAATTAAATCACAAACAATACTCAAACTAGCCTTTACTATGTGGACACACAGCGCCGATCGTAGTCATACGATCAATGATTGGTTCATTTTGCATTGCTACGATGACTTCTGGTATTTGGTAAATTAATTATTTAGCATAATATTGTTTTTAAATACGGGAGTTAGTTTCAATTTTTATGTCTTTGTCGAGTTTTTATAATGAAAGATAATTGATTATTTGTAGTTTCAAATGCACATTTAAGGATTAAAAATAAAAAAAACACAATATTTGTCTATATATTCATTTGATGCAGGGTTATAAACATAGGATTTTTTACAAAATTAAACGTAAAAAAATATTAAAATTACAGATTATACCTCTTTCTTTCTTTTGTTTTACGATTTAAAATAAATGGTTTATACATATTTAATACATGACGTAACATGAATCTCATACACGAAAAAACACGTTAATTAACTATTATTTTTTTAGGCGGATAAATTACACCATATAACAATTTTAAATCAAGGGTCCGACGAAATGTCGACATAAAAAATTACTCAACCCTGGAAAGTATCGATTTGTTAAAAAACTAGAAGTTACGATTATGCTCGTAGCACATCACTAGCAATTATTATCACGACACAAACGCCCACTGATATCAAAATAAACGTTACTGATTTTACGTGCGGTGAATATTTTATTAGGTAATTTCAAATTTTCACGAGGAGCTCGTGGCTAAGTAACAGCCGCACGGTTCAACCGATCAAAGGTTAAGCTGCGCTCGGCGCGGTCGGTCCGTGGATGGGTGACCATCTTTGTCGCAGCGAGACTCCTCCGTGCCTCGGAAAGCACGTTAAGCTGTTGGTCCCGGTTGTCATTTGTACATCTTTGACAGTCGTTAGACTGAAAGTCTGACAATCAGTCTTACCAAGGGCGGTACCCAGTAACTGGGTTGTAGAGGTCAGATAGGCTGTCGCTCCATGTAAAACACTGGTACTCAGCTGCATCCGGTTTAGACTGGAAGCCAACCCCAACATAGTTGTGAAAAGGCTAGGCAGATGAATTTCAAATTTTCACGCGTGGAAGCGAATCCTAACTAATAATTATTATAAATGTGAAAATTAGTTCGTTTGTCTGTCACAATTCACGGCTGACCCAATTTAGATGAAATTAAGTACTTATGGATCTTGAACCCAAGGATACTTTTTATGTGGTTATTCCGTTCGTGGAAAATACACAAGATGAGGCTCACTTGAAAAAATATTAAAAACAGGAATAAAATAAATAGCTTAGCCTTTTTTATCGCTAGGTTTAATGTGAACTACCCCTAAATTAGGTAAAACAAAAGAAAATCCTAACTATTCTACCATAGCGTGCAATGAATCCAGGCCGTTTCGTAAAAGATTTAATATCTCCGAAACTATGAATGCTTAATGAAGTGAAAAACTGCATAAAACTCAACTAATAAGAATAAATCTAAATAACGAAGTTTTTAGTAATTTCTTTTATAATTAAATATGGTTTATTTTCACTTAATAGTAAGTCATAATTTTGTTTGATAGTTATCTTTTTATGACCGATCCAATCTTATTGCACGCTCGCTTACTAGCTGTTTCCCGCGATTCCGCTTGGGTTTCGACGTAACTACTTAACGTAGGATTAAAAGTAGCCTATAACCGTTTTCGGAATTCCCTTTTTTCTCCATACAAAATTTTATCCAAACTGGTTCTACCGTTTTATTGTGAAAACGTAACAAACAAACAGAAAAATTAATTCAATTTCGCATTTATGATATTCGTTAGGACAAGATGATCCATTTTACTTCATATAACTTGCATTATATCTTAACTTTTTCTTACCGTTTCGCAAAATCAGCTAAATCGGCCCAGCCGTTTTCAATTCATTTTTATATATCAGAACAATACTGTAGATACCCTTTGCTATGCGGACGACGCGTCAAATACGGATTCGTGATTGGTCTATTTTGCATTACTAAGATCTTTATAAATAAATAAATATCTTTGGACAATTTCACACAGCGCCATCTAGCCCCAAAGTAAGCAATGCAAGCATGCTTGTGTTATGGGTGCTAGCTTAACGGATAATATACTACTTATATACTTTTTAAATACATACATATTATACATAGTAACACCCAGACCCGTTACAGAAATTAAAATTCATCATTTCAATTTCTGCCCGGCCGGGAATCGAACCCGGGTCCTCTTGCGTGGTATTATGTTGACCACTGAACCACTCAGGTCGTCAAACCACAACAAGATGATCTCTGGTATTTGGTAAATTCCTTACTTAGCATAGCATTATTCTAGACTACGGCTGTTAGTATTTCAAGTCGGATTTACATACTAAGTGAACGTAGTACAAGAAAAATCACCGAATCCCAACAATTTGAAAAGCTTTTTTTATTTAAATTAACCGCAATCCGGATTTAACTGTGAAAATTAATGTTAATACAAGTGGCCTTTTTATAAATAAAATATTCAAAGTGATACTGTTTTTATAATTTTGAGGTGCTCGTGGCTAAGTAACAGCCGCACGGTTCGACCGATCAAAGGTTAAGCTGCGCTTAGCGCGGATGGTCCGTGGATGGGTGATGCCCATCTATGTCATAGCGAGACTCCTCCATGCCTTGGAAAACATGTTAAGCTGTTGGTTCCGGTTGTTATTTGTAGATCTCTGACAGTCATTACGGGTAGTCAGAAGCCAAAAAGTCTGACAACCAGTCTTACAAAGGTGTACCGTACCCAGTAACTGGGTTGTAGAGGTCAGATAGGCAGTCGCTCCATTTAAAATACTGGTAAGGCTAGGCAGGTGATGATGATGACTGATTTTATAATCTTAAAGTTATCTTGAAATCTCTCGAGGAGAGTTACTTATCTTTAATGGGAGACTAACGGCTGAAACAATTAAGATGAAATTTCATTATGGACATAGATTGAAATCATGGCGAAGGATCCAAAAAGAGAGAAGGTTCCCACAATTTGGGAGAGAAACCGTGTAAAATGGCTAGTTACTCATAAAATACTAAGGTCAAAATTTTTTATACTTTCCTATTCTCCTAGAACGTGAGAAACAATGACAGCACTTTAAAATCCATACAACGTTGACAGGTGACGTTTATTCGACGTCAAAAGGAAAAGGCGATAATCAGATGATTTATTTAACAAAAAATGTTCAAGCGAACGGACCGACGGAACCCAAAAAAGTGGAGCATAAAAATGTATTGAACATTTTCCCTTTATCGTAGGCACTCCATACATTTAGGGGTCTCGGGACATATCCTGTTATACAACTAAGCCGAAAGCCGAAAGCCGAAGAGGAATTTTGGAAGTTATCAAAGAGATTTCAGAGCTTTGTAATTTTTTAACTTTTTTATCTCGGCTGATATTGTTGTCTTTGTTATACCCAACATAGATCAGATAATTTTGTACACAGGGATTTTACGTTTGAACACAAAGACAGTAATAAATCAAGGACAAACGAGGAACGCTTTTACGACTTTTTCCGAAGTGTGCTGAACTTTCCTGCAAAGTCGAACAGAAAAACCGGTGCAGCTTCCTTTACAAAGGGACTAGAAGACTGATAAGTGATTGGTACTCTGATAAAGGATTCGTTTGAGCTGATCAATTGAAAGATATCCTTAAAATAAAACGTACCGTGTCGTCATCGTACATATCCAATTATCTCTCAAGTTAAACATCGATTTTCATCTCGAGAAGATTATATGTAAAACTTGATACGCTCGTGGAATTATTAAATATATTTTTAGACATGACATTAGCTAGAGGAGCTAGTGACTGAGTAAAAAGCCGTACGGATCTTTAAAAGATTAAGCTACGCTCGGCACGGTCGGTCCGTGGATGGATGACCATCTATGTCATACCGAGATTCCTCCCTGCCTCGGAAAGAACGTTAAGCTATTGTCTACGACTGTCATTTGTAGATCTTTGACAGTCGTTATAGTTTGTCAGAAGCTAGCCAGACAACCAGTCTTGCCAAGGGGTATCGTGTTACCCGGTAATTGGGTTGTGAATGTCAGATAGGCATTCGCTCCACGTAAAACACTGGTTCTCAGCTGCATCTGGTTAGACTTGAAGATGACTGCAACATAGTTGGGAAAAGGCTAGGCAGGTGATGTTTTCATTTATTAAACCAGATAAAATAAATACTATATACAATAGCTTTAGGTAGCTCAATATAAATTATAGAATGGCTGATTCGTCCAATTTTATTGGCAGGCTCCGAGCGAGATACATTATGTAATGGATTTAAAATTTACGGTCACTGCGGTAGCACCGTGTATAGTCGATTGACTTTTACAATGCTTGTTAGCGGAGTTTAATCGATTCTATGTTTAGAGTGAATCGATAAAAAAAATGTACAGTAAAGTTTAACGATTTGAAGTGGAGTAGTTCGTATTTATTGTTTATAGTTAACTTGTACCAATGTACAAGGTAATTGTTTAGTATATTATTTATAAAATAATAAATTAACGGCACGTTTGGCGTAGTGGCTGAGCAGTTGGCTACTGCGCGGCGTGTCGCGGGTTCGATTCCCGCACGGGACAACTAAAATTGTTCCGGGTTTGGGTGTTTGTACATGTGTAATGAATGTTTGTAAACGCACCCACGACACAGGAGTAATTCCTAGTGTGGGGCAACGTTTTAAAAAATATATATTTATATATATTAATAATAAAATAAGAAATAAATTATTTCATATTTTCTTAAACGAATAACATTTTGTTTTGTCGTAATTAGAATTTTATTAACGTTTATTTTTACAATAATATTTATTTTATTATTCTAAATGAATGACTTATCAAACTCAAAAAATAAGATATTAAAAATGTCACCTAAAATGTTTGAAAAGATTTTATTATTAATTTATTTTATTCTAAAATCACAAGTCGTTAACCTTTACCATAAGGAATCACTATGAAGCTTCTGATCATTGAAATAATATTATACAATTGAATTTTACACCTTCATGCAAAACATAGAAATATATAATAGTAGATATACTAATATCTAAGAATCTCTATTCTCGAGAATTTTATAAATCAGCGTAAATTTACTTTGATCATTACTATAGTCACTACATAATGTATGCCCAAAATAAAAACGTCCCAAATCATATCGTAAAAACACGACAACCTACTGGAAACAAAATTGTACTAAATCCCGTATGTTCGTAAATAATATCCTGACCTTTGAGAAGCGATGACCATATTGTGCCGTATATAAGCACCACATGTGTGTTTTATGTATTTCATGTACGTAAAATATTTAGGTAAATACCCAGACTTTTTCTTTTTTCTACAGTAAATATGTAAGTTATGGCTATACCTAGATTTTTTCGGAATATTCAGAAGATCTAAAATGAAGGAAAGTTTTATATAAAAAAATATTCAATTACAAAAAAATGCTTATCGCATTTCGAATATTAACTATCTGCCAATGAAGGCCTATCAAAATCAGTTCACCCGTTTTGAAGATTACCAGTAACAAATAGATAGGCGACGATAACGTGTAGAACTTGATAATAATGCTCGTAAAATAATCCTATCTTATCATTGAAATGCAAAAGTGAGTTTGTTTGCCACGCTTTCACAGTAAAAATGGCTGAGCTGATTTGCATGAAATTTGGCACGGAAATTGATTGTTCCCCGGAGACGGTTATAGGTTAATAATTAGGTTTTTTATACAAATGCATTAAGTAGTGCCATGGGGACTACTTAAGCCACGGAAAAAGCTAGTAGGTAGGTCATTATAGGAAAATTAAAAAATAAAAAAGCATAAATGGTTGAAATAATTAACGAATTCTCTTGGCGCAGCGCCAGCGCTGTAACCCAAATGTAGAAAAATGCTCTCCGTGCACTTATAAAATTCTTTCGTAACGTACAGAAGTTAATTGCGTACTACTATAACTACTTCTATTTTATTGACGGCAAAAATAAAGATTCTATTTGTCTGTGTTTTCATTTTATAACGTAAGCTATTTCACCCGTTCCTGAGGGAATTGCTCCAGACATGCATAAAAATATATTTTACATAGGCGTATAATATGTTCTTCTTCAATTTAACTTTATAGAAAATTTCAATTAGATTTGCCGTTTTACCGTGAAAGCCTGATAGACAGACAATTGCTTTCGCCTTTATAATATTAGCAAGGGTTATTTCCGGGGCCCTCCCACTGGGCCATAGCCTGCCGGGACTACGGGACGTTCGAAAGAGATACCGCGCCCCCGGAATAGAAAGGGCAGAGGAAGGAACATGGATGGGTTTTAGTCTGTAAGAGTCTGACACTCCCTTCCGAAAAAAAGCAAGGGTTATATTTCACGATCTTTCTTCTCCACTTTTTCCATTTTTTTCCATAAGATGCAACTGATTACATATACCGTACCGTAGGTAATATTATAGTCAACAGTTTGACCAGCAATATAATTTAAACTTAAATTTTCCTAGCCCAGTAATATTTCACCCGATTCTCACTCATGCCTCGCTGGGGTTCCAGGTTAAATCATCTAGTTTTTTTAGCGTTACACTTTAGGCAATAACCTAAAGTTCGTTCATGCCGTGACGAAAAACACTTCCTTAAGCCGATGATGATGATGGCTTATATATTGTCCCACTGCTGGGCTCAGGCCTCTTCTCATATACAAAAGGCATGAGTATTGATCACCACACTTGCTTAAGGAAGCTTGGCCATTTCACCCTTTTTTATAGCCTAGTTTTCCTCGCGATGTTTTTCTTCACCGTTACTCAGAGATGCCTAAGATATACTCAGAATGTATATTATGACTTGAGAACAGTTACATTGGTACTACTACTTGCCACATTTCGAACCAGCACATTCGTACAGATTGTAGGTGCCTTAACAACTACGCCACTACGACAAAAAAATAAATACTTCTAAGTTCGTTCAAACTCATATGAAGAGGAACCGATTCGTATGTCTGTAAGTAAAACTAGTAACAAGCAAAATCGCAACAAAGACAACTAAAAACAAAGTTACGAAAAACGACCGCTTCCATAAATACCGCACATTTTCCTGTACTTTTTCTAGTTTCAGTAATATTTTCAGCTTAACACGAGCTAATCTTGCATAAAATGCTTATTTGATTTTATCATAACCGTATAGAAGACAACTTACTACGAAACACCAGCGAAGCAACAAGAACGGCGTAAGTTTTCTGATGTTTTTGGGATAATGAGCTTTATTCTTAGGATGTTAAGATTGAATACCGAATGAAGGGTTATGCAATTAGCGTTGCAGATAACATGGTTTAAATAAGGGTTTGTATGTAGATGCAGATGGTATGGATGCATCGAGAGTGTGCACTAAGAAGATCCGGATTAAGGAAGTAGATGGATATATATTATGTAGATTGGAAATGCTAATAAGAGAGATAGCACAATGAGAGTACGTGAGATGGAGCGAGATACATTGATCACTAATTGGAAGTCTAACATCGGTCGCTTCTAATAAGATTATAATTAATTTCTCTACCATGCACGGGTCTACGGAGTCCTGGATCTTTAAGAGGCGAACGTTGGGCCAGAGTCAATACGCAGAAGCCCTTTGAGGCAACTTTAATGAAATGTAATGGTAACACATTATCATCATCAGCCTATATATTGTCCCACTGCTGGGCACAGGCCTCTTCTCATATAGAGAAGGCATGAGCATTAATCACCACGCTTGCACAAGGCGGATTGGCGATTTTAGTCCAGGCAGACAGACTTTTTTAGTCCAAGTTTCTTATACTTGTACATATGATTTTAAAAAAGTCACATTGGTACTTGCTAGGTTTCGAACTCGCGCACTCGTATATGAAAGGCAGGAACCTTAACCACGACTTTTTTTTATCCGAAAAAAAAAAGCTATACTGCAATTGTTTTTTCACAGCAATAGATTAACGGATTATCATGATTATTTGCATAAAGATAGCTTATGATCCGGTAAAAAACTTTCTGTTCCTAAGGGATAGACCACGGGAGCGGAGCTGCAGATACAATCCCAATATTCTATATTTAAATTTCAGCGCTGCGCTAGCTACGTCCCTAGTTGTATCTGGAGCGCTTCCGGTGGACGTGACGTAGGCGTTTGTTAGCTCCTTCCTGTTTAAATATCCTGCGCAAATATGTCTGTGATACACTCGAGACTTTGTTTGATTTTTCGTGTAACATAGTGTGTATGTTGACGTTTGTGCTCAATTGAATTTGTTTCGTGGAAAAGAGCGATGAGATTTTTTGTTTATGTTTATAGTCTGAGTACCGGGATAAATAGTAAACTATGTATTAATCTAGGTTATAAACTATGTGTGTGCCAAATTTCATATAAAACCATTCAGTATTTTTTGCTTGATAGTGTAAACATCAAAACCAAATGTCGCTATTCGAACTAAGAATAAAATTGCGAATGCGAGTTTTGTTTTCGTTTGTTTGTCAAGCTTTTACGGTAAATCGGCTGAACCGATTTACATAAAATTTGGTATAGAGATAGATTGAAACCTGAGGCAGTTTAGAAAATAGTTTTTATCCGAGTGTGAAAAGTTCCTTAGTACGTGGATATCACATCCTTGTTTGCGGGGTTAATAAATAGCGGTAGAAATCTTAGGCGTGGTTATCAAAGTAAGTGGACTATATTTGGAAATAAATAAAGAAATTATATAAATCGATGGGTAATTGATTTGGAAAGGATAATGTTATACGGATAGGAGCTCACCTCATAAGCTGCGATATGTGGCTTACTTTCCTTCCAGCTAAGACACGTGCGGCCGCCCACGTTATGTTCCTCTTCAATTTCACCTCGAGATTTTCTTGTCTTGAGTATGAGAAAGTTCACATGATAGAAACAACAACACGAATATATAAGACGATTTCACGTCGCAAAGCCACAAAACAGAGTTGCAGACCGATGCACTAGACGGTGATCACGCACGCACTTGCATTTGCGGACAATGCAGATGACCAGCGACGTCGAACTGAGGTCGCGGTGACATCCCGCCCGAGAGGGCCATGGCCATAAGGCTCATTAGGGGGTATCGCACGATCTCCCGCGAGGCGGCGGGCCTCCTCGCCGGATTGCCGCCGTGGGATCTGGAGGCGGGGGTCCTCGCGTGCCTGTACGAGTGGCGCGCGACGGCCCAACGCTGGGGCGAACCTCCGCCGCCGCGGCAAATCGCGGCTTGGCGGACGGAGCTCCGGCGTGATCTCATGGCGGAATGGAAAGAGCGACTGTTGCAGCCCAGCGCAGGGCACGCCGCAATCGCGGCGGTAAGTCCCCTCTTTGAGGAGTGGCTAGGGAGACGCCGCGGCGTCCTCACCTACCGCCTGACGCAGGTCCTCACCGGACACGGAAGCTTCGGGAGGTTCCTGCACAGAATCGGGCGGGAGGAAACGCCCGGGTGTCACCATTGTGTAGATCGCCCGGAGGACACGGTGGAGCATACGGTGGGGGTTTGCCCCGCTTGGGCGGAGCACCGCCGTGTCCTCGTAGGGGCAATCGGCGGCGGCGACCTCTCGCGTCCGGCCCTGGTTCAGGCCATGGTCCGGAGCGAGACGGAATGGGACGCCGTCGCCTCCTTCTGCGAAGCAGTAATGCTGGAGAAGGAGGCGGCGGAACGCGTGAGGGAGCGACAGGCCTCACGCCCCAGCCGCCGCAGGAGACGCCACGGGCGTCGGGAGCCGCGAGACGACTCCCGGCCACCGAAGGCGCGGGGCTGCGGACGGTGAGCTATGGGTGGCTCGCCGTCCGGCAAGGACCAGACCCGCGTCGACGGCGCGTTCGTGTTCCACGCGCGCCTCAAAGAGATGTCAGCATCATTGACGGGGCCCTCCCCCAGGGCCATAGCCTGCCGGGGCTGCGGGATGTTCGAAAGAGATACCGCGCCCCCGGAATACAAAAGGCTGCGGAAGGAACATGGATGGGTTTTAGTCAGTAAGAGTCTGACACTCCCACCCGCCCCACCCACGGCGGGAGGGGTCATTTGATGATTTCCCATCCGAAAAAAAAAAAAAAAAAAAAAAAAGGTCGCGGTGACATGACGTGACGGTGGATGGAAATTTAGGAAATGGCAACTACCTACCTATTTAAATTATAAAAATAAATAACTCAACAAAAGCTAACTCAAAATAAAAGTATTTACTATCCTTTCACCAAAATAATTCCACAAATACCAAAACAAAATCACATCTAAATTAACAAAACAACCAAATAAAACCGTATTTAAATACAAACCGTATTTATCGGTTTCTCTTAACACAATTTCCATCTCAAATTATCCTACAAAACATCTTCAGAGCGAATGGAAACGACAATTTACCATCTTACAATGAATCTCCATTACCTTACCAGTTTGAAGTTCAATTCAAAATTACTAATAGATATTCTATTTACTGCTTCGGCAATTCTATTGAATAAGGAGCTCTTTAGGTGCTTAGGTAACGGAAACTTCTGGATTGTATTGTAAATTTGCAAGTGAAGAAATTTATTAAAAAGTTGTGCTGGGAAGTGTTCATGTTTCCTTTGTTAAAAATTGATTGCGAAAATTAAACGTCTTGAGCAAAGTGTCCACTGGCAAGTAACTTCCACAACTTTTTGCAGAAATCAATTGAAAACTGTTTCCATTGACTTCAATTTCTCTTTATGCACGTGGTCTATATACACGTGCTTGCAACTATATAAATATCTTTGGACAATTTCACACAGCGCCATCTAGCCCCAAAGTAAGCAATGCAAACAAGCATGCTTGTGTTATGGGTGCTAGCTTAACAGATATACTACTTATATATTTTTATAAATACATACATATTATACATAGTAACACCCAGACCCGATACAGAAATTAAAATTCATCATTTCAATTTCTGCCCGGCCGGGAATCGAACCCGGGACCTCTTGCGTGGCATTCTCATGTTGACCACTAAACCACACAGGTCGTCAAAGCTAGTTCAGCGTTCGAGCGTTTACACGTTGGAAATCACTTGCGCAAGTCAACTTCCGCAAATTTTATTGCCAGTGGACACTTCGCTTTGTAATAATTAAAAAAAAATGACATACGAATCCACTAAACAGCTAGTTATTTATTGGTAGGAATGATTCCTCTCACTATTGATAGGGCAGACGGTAGTGTTAGACTTATACTGACTAGAACCCATCCATGTTTCTTCCTTCATCCTTTAAGCTCCATGGTCACGGTAACTTTCGAACAATCGCGCAGTTCACTATTCAACTACAAGACCAGCCACACTCAGACGATATTGGCAAAGCAAATATAGTACAGAAACACGAAAAAAACTACTTTTCAAGAGAAATATGTATGCGGCCATCTGTTATGTTACCTAACATTCATGAGTTATTGCTTGGCGCACAATAATTCAGCTTCGGCTTTGAGAATTGTACAATATAATACTCTAGCCTGTTCATTGATTTCTACTAAGACATCCAGGAAGGAAAGTCAATCATGATTTTTAGTAAAACCCTGGTATTAGTAGGGTTTTCCTTAACGAGTAGTTGTAGGTAGGTTGTAAATCAAAAGATTAGCAAGGTCAAACTGTACTGTACTTTACTGTAACTGTAGCCGCGCGTCCATGGTTTGGATGTCAATTTATTTTGTCAATGACTTAACATAACGAGATCCCCCCGTGCCTTGAAGACGACGGAAAGCTGTCTCCTGATCTCTCCCCGGTTGTGTCGGATTGCCGACCCTTCGAACTATGAGAGTAAGGTAATAGAGAGTGCACGTGTGTCTGCGCAAGGGCTTGTGCACTATGATATCTCCTGCGTACTTGGCCAGTCTCAATGAAGACTGGCCGCCGTGACCGAAATCGGTCTGGAGATATTATTATTAGTAGTAGGAGTTTTATATGTTTTTTTAATAGCTAGGTTTTATATGTTTTTTTTAATAGCTAGGTTTTAAATGGTTTTTTTTTTAATAGCTAAGAGAATGTACTAATGCTATCGTACCGCATACCGTTTACTCATCGCGCGTTTTCTGGCCTCGAATATCAAGTTAAACAAAAAGTGTCGTCAAAAAAGTTTTTTATTCTAAACGTCTTTTGTTATTCCTTACCTTAGTCTAGAATAAACACTAGGCCTTATTTCTAGTACATCAAACAACAGTACACACACGAATACCCAACTAATCTAATTTACATCAACAGTCTCTTAAGATAATTAATTGTTTATCAAGGGGATGCAAACTAAGTTGTTTGACGAGGCAATAAAATACTAACTTAAAACAAACTTCATCACAACTTGTTTGTTTTAGTAAGACAAGTTTACGACTTCAATTTGTTCGTTAAGACAAGCGCTGACGAATTTTTAATTCGTGTGTGATAATGATAGGTACTGGGTGATGTGATGTTTTCTTTTGCAACTTTTTAATATCTAGGCTACTTTATAATTAGAAATGTAGATGACTTGTTAATCGTGTTCTATAAATATTTTAAAGAGATAAAGTTGGTTTATATAAAGTAGTTGTGACTGGAGTTTTGTAGGCGACCTATTGACCTAACGTGAATGAGAAAAAATAATGCGAAAATAAAATCAGCTTGGTTTTTTATTATTTGTTGTTAAAGCTGGAATAGATACACATCATCATCATCGTCGTCGGCCTATTTATACCCTCTTCTTATATGTATATGTAGAGAAGGCATGACCTCTGATCACTACGGTTGCTCAAGGCGGATTGCCGACTACAGATTTTTTAGTCCAGGTTTTCTTACAATGATTTCCTTCACCATTAGTCAGTGGTATATAAGATTAACTTCGAAAATTTACACACTGTAATAATCTGCATCTTTTTTGACATACATCACGCTAACAGACAGACGGATAGACTGACTTCAACTGAATATCTGGAAAAACTGATTGTCACCGTCTTTGTCGAATAGATATCACGTACATAATGTTTCGGTTAGTGAGAAAGAGATAAATAGAATGTTGCATCAAAGTGGTCACTAGTTTCAAAGCTACGTCTACATATCAAAAAAAAATGTTACGTTTTTTAAACGCGTAATGTTCGGGATTGCATCTCTATTGTATATATCTCGGTGGTTGGTACCCTTTGAGTATGGAACTAAAAAAGGAACACTTGATTTGATTTTAAATTATTTTCTTCACAGCAAAACCATTGCAGATCTATTTAATCCGAGTTTCAAACGCAAACAGTCGTGTACAAAATAAAGTCTTCATCGCAAGCTTACCCGTCTAAGCCAGTTCTTCAAACCTCATTATGCATAGAAGTAAATGGGATTACAGGTGGTGTAATACGTCTTCCAGTGGAACCGTCTAACGCGGTGTCCTGCGTGAGCGACGAACGCGACGCGACGCGACGCGACGTAATGTGACTAACGCGACTGTCACATAGGCCGCAAGTAGGGTAGCCGTGGAGTTGATCGCGTTCGTCGCGTTCGCAGCGTCGCGTCGCGTCGCGTTCGTCGCTCACGCAGGACACCGCGTAAGGTGGCACTCCAGTTTATGGAGCGGTATTATGTCTTGAATAATTTATTTATGGTAATTATATTTTTTGTCGTCTACGGAGTCTTGCGGAGTTTCCGCGTAATTTTTGCACATTTTTTATTATTTTGACGGTTGTTTTAACTTTTTTTTTGTTTATTAAATATTGGCTTGATTGCACCGGTTTTATTTGAATTTGTTATAATATTTACGCAGCGTTTTTGGCCTTCTTCTTGTCTTGAATCCATTCTTCATTCATGAAATAATTTAAATAAATATAATTGAAATATTCACTTATAATACCACAAGAGTTTCAAAATATAATACCACAAGAGTTTGAAGCTCTTGTGGTATTCGGGGGATTATTTTTCCGACCCAAATATCGAACAATAGAATTGCACCATTCGACGTCACGTGGTACAACCATAAAAATAATCAAAAAATTATCAGTATATATATATGTACCATGTAGGTTGTACCACGTGACGTCGAATGGTGCAATTCTATTGGTCGATATTTGGGTCGGAAAAATAATCATTGATAAGCGCGCATCTTGATATCTGCGTGAGCAATCTGAATGTTTGATTTTCTTTCAGTAATTATCATAATAATTCGGAAAAGATTTTAAGGATAAGAAAAATATGAATAATTGCCAGAGTACCTACTAAAAAAAATTATAATAATAAAAAATATTATAAAATATATAAGATATTTTATTTCTATTTTTTGCAATTACGCCACAAATATATTTAAAATGATGACAGGACAATATTTTGTTCAATATTCATAACTAAAAAAAGCCCATTTACAGGGTATTAAAAATCTACAGACATGCCCAAACTGGAGAAAATTAACACTGCAAATTCTAGATGCAACTGCAATGTAACCACCCATCCCTAAAGGACTGGGTCGCACCTATATAATATACACGTATACCTGAATAAAATACTAGACTCTTTTGATGCTAACATCATCATCTGCCTAGCCTTTTCCCAACTATGTTGGGGTCGGCTTCCAGTATAGACCGGTATAGACCGGATGCAGCTGAGTACCAGTGTTTTACATGGAGCGACTGCCTATCTGACCTCCACAACCCAGTTACCGGGTAACACGGTACCCCTTGGTAAGACTGGTTGTCAGACTTTCTGGCTTCTGACTACCCGTAACGACTGTCAAAGATGTGCAAATGACAACCGGGACCAACAGCTTAACGTGCTTTCCGAGGCACGGAGGAGTCTCGCTATGACATAGATGGTCACCCATCCACGGACCGACCGCGCCAAGCGCAGCTTAACCTTTGATCGGTCGAACCGTGCGGCTGTTACTTAGCCACGAGCTCCTCACTCTTTTGATGCTAACGAGACCGTAAATAATGCAGCTCAGATCAATACCTACATGCCTTAAATCTTGGAATTGAATCTGGTCCCTAAGGTGTGCACAATCGCTCGCAGCTACAGCTACTGCATGACTGAGACAGACAATGTTTTTTAGCAGAATCTCTGCACCTGATATCCGAACTTCTCTATTACTAGATAATTCTCCCGGTTTTACCCGAATCCTGAACAACTACAACTACGCACTAATAAAAACTAATATATGTCTTCCTCAGGTTTCAATCTATGTTTTTTTTTATTTTTTATTTGACTCTTCAACAATGAGTACATAATTACATATTTTATATTAGTATATAGTCCAAACTTAAGTTTAAATACCCCATCACTTCCAGAGCACTGCATGCACTAATTATTTTGCGCTTGTTTTTTTTTTTTTATTTGCCACTATATATTAAAAAAAAATGAAATATTAAAACTAGGAGTGTAAACTTGAACTTTGAACTTGTTCGTACCAAAATACATCTAAATACAATTTTAAAAAGGTAACAGACAGACTGGTTACTTCCACAAAGTGTAGAAATAGTAAGTTTCAAGTCTTAGAAGCCTGTATTTTCAAATTGAAAAATTAAAAGTCGTCTTTTTCCAGACGGCCAGTCCTTTGTAATTTAAGTCCAGGCTATATTTCAATATATATTTTCAACTAGATGATCTAACAGCATTCGACCTGCTTAACTGCTTAGCCACATTGTCCGGTTAAGCAGGTTGAATGATTGTTGCTGTTAGAAGCACCCTGCAAGAGGTCATATAGAAAAGAAAAAAAAAACCTAGATGATCCGGTGAAATTCGTATCACCTAAATCTATATTAACTTTTCTCACTATCCTGGACTACGACAAACATTTCAAAATCAAAATCAGCTATATTGAGCCAGCCATTCTCGAGTTTTAGCGAGACTAACGAACAGCAATTATTTTTTGTATATAAGAAGATTATATTATCACTAGCTTCTGCCCGCGACTTCGTCCACGTGGAATAGTGGTGCTCCGCTCCTATTGGTCTTAGCGTGATGATATATAGCCTATAGCCTTCCTCGATAAATGGTCTATCTAACACTGAAATAATTTTTCAAATCAGACCAGTAGTTCCTGAGATTAGCGCGTTCAAACAAACAAACTCTTCAGCTTTATATATTAGTATAGATATAGATAGGCAGACCATGCGTTTAATATTGTACATCTTCACTAACTACTCAAGCAATATTGTAGGTCCTCTCTATCCACTGTCGAAAGTTTCACCAACTTTTGGGAGGTCCCAACTTGTAAGGCCAATTTGGACAACCCTGTCCAGTGCGGACCAAGCTTTAAAGTACTGGTGGCATTTAATTAACACTTTGTCCCGCTTACAGAATGTAACTTTGTTCGGTCTATTATTTTCTTAAGCGAGTTAATCAATGTTGCGGTCTGTGGAGCGATGTTTTAATTAATATTGTGAAGACTGAAGTGAATTTAATATTTCTCGCTTTGACATTTGATGTGACAGATAATTAACAGTTTTGTTTTATCGTTTTAAATGACAGTAGTAACCACAGATCATTATCTAAATATATGACGCAAGTGTGATATTTTGCGTGTGTCAGATGAGTTTAGTACACCTAAATCGACATCGTTTGCGCTAAACGTCAACCAAATGCTAGAAGATGCATAATTTTGCCATAAGGAGCTGGAAAAACTACTTAAAATGTTAATCAGTACAAAGAAAATCACTTAAACGCTCGTGTGACGTCACAAAAGTAGTTATAAAGTGATTTAGTTTTCATACAAATGACGGAAATTGAGTTATATTATTCAGCTGCATAACTGTAGTTGTAACTAAGGTTCACATGTCGATAGTGTATATAGTTAAAGATGAAAAGATATTTTCCTGTAATGAAATACATTTCCAGTACAAGAAACCTAAACGTGAAGACAATGGACTTAAAACAAACGGTACTAAAGTTCATAATTGTTCTTGTCATCTATACTTATAATAAATCTGTAGAGAGGTCAATTCTGTACATGAAATATATTTCCAAAATAACTATCAAGGGGTGATTAGGGATCGATACTGATGCCAAAAATGCAATCAGTAAATTTTTTGTCCGTCTGTCGGTCTGTCTGTCTGTCTGTATAAACTCTATAGAAACAAAAACTACTCGACGGATTTTAACGAAACTTGGTACAATTATTTGTCATACTCCTGAGATGGTTATAGTATACTTTTCATCACGCTACAATCAATAGGAGCAGAGCAGTGAAGGGAAATGTTGTCATTTTGTTTAAACGCGCTAATCTCAGGAACCGTTGGTCCGATTTAAATAATTCTTTCAGTGTTAGATAGTCCATTTATCGAGGAAGGCTATAGGCTATATATATCATTACGCTAAGACCAATAGGAGCGGAGCACCACTATTCCACGCGGACGAAGTCGCTGGCAGAAGCTAGTTAATCTTAAAATTTAATCATGGAATCCATTATTAAATTAATAAAAATATCCATTCAGTATATTTCGCGTGCACGTGAACTTCGTATTTGTTATTCAACAATGTCGTTCCCTGAACATGGACCCAAACAAAACGAATATCTACCCAGGAAATCCTAAGGGACCTCCCGAACTCCGGTTGTTTGCGAAAATGGTAAAACGTATTGATTCTCGAACATGATAAATTAAAGGGAGTGGTTTTTTTAGACAGTAATATTTAAAATGACTGCTCAAAGTAGTCGTGAATAATATTTATCTATACTATCTATACTAATATTATAAAGAGGAAAGATTTGTTTGTTTGTTTGTTTGTAGGGTTTTAACTCAAAAACGACTGGACCGATTTTAAAAATTCTTTCACCATTAGAAAGCTACATCTTTACGAAGTGTCATAGGATAGCCTATGATACATCGTAAATTTATTTCCAGAAATAATTAAGGATCCCTACTAAAACTTGAATAATGTAACCCAAGGTGTAAAAAAATGTCCACGCGGGTGAAACCGCGGGCGGAAGACTAGTAGACTGGTATAGGAAGTCATCGGTAAACATTATTCTGCTGTTCCTTTTTTATTTTATTTTTTATTTTGGTAGGTAGTGATGTACATTAATTAATGTAGGTCTTTGTAAAATCGCAACACAAACACAACTATTTAAGTTTGTATATGTATTTCTTTATTTTAAGTATTTTATAACATATTATTTTAATTAATTGGGTAGGTACACTAAACACAATTATTGAGTTTCGAGCGTATGACACTCGTGGGCTGCAGCTGAAAACCAGCGTCCGGTGGCCGGCATTACTGGTCACCTGGACATTATGCTGAGCTGCGGCCTTGTTGGCACAAGAACGAGACATTTTTGTATTACCTTCTTCTGTTTTGTTTATTTGTTTTTTATTTCTATCAACTTGTGTTTTGTGCCAATAAAATATTTTTCTTTCTTTCTTTCCTTCTTTCTTTCTTTCTTTCTTTCTTTCTAGTACAATTATATATGTTAAGAAAGCCCTTTTAAAATTACTCTTCATAAAATATAGAAATTCATATGACAAGGGGTGCGGGCGATGGCAAGCATTGCCAGTGATAATACCGCCGGTGGTGGTGCTGACACATAAAAAAATGATACCTACATTTTGGGAAAAATGCAGTACTTTTAGCACAAAAAATGGGCACTCAAAATTGTAACAAATTGTTTGCTGTCATGAATATTTTATTTTTCTTATTTTATTTGACTGGGACACCTTTATGATGGTTTCGGATCAGATAGGGTTTTCTTAATCCTTACTAATATTATAAATGCGAAAGTAACTCTGTCTGTCTGTCTGTCTGTTACGCTTTCACGCCAAAACTACTGGACCGATATAAATGAAATTTGGTACAGAGATAGAATAGACCCTGAGGAACAACATAGGCTACTTTTTACCCGGGTGCGCCAAGTAGTTCCCTCGGGATGCGGGTGAAACCGCGGGAAACAGCTAGTATACTATAAAGTTATTTTTTTGATAGAGTTAATCAAGGGGGGCTGATTGTAGTTTGTAGCCAAAAGCCAGACAGTCTGTCAACCAGTTTTACTAAGCGGTATCCTGTCATCCCGCTAGTTACGTTGTGGTGTTCAGATAGGCAGTCGCTGTCTGCATGTAAAACCAGTGTTTTACGTAAGACATTATTCGAGTTACTTCGCGTCATTTCAAAATGATTTGTTGCTTAAAACTGAAACACACGGTTTTCTTTAAGAACTGTTTCCAAATTAGATCTCGATATTGAAAATTTTACTTTAATTGTAAGTCAATAGGGTTCTAAATAATCTGTCAATTTATTTTGGTTTATTTGTTGCAGAGCTAATGATGATGTAGCAACGATGTGCGCGCCGGCCGCAGCGGCGCTGTTGCTCGCCGCTCTTGCTGCTCTCCCGTGTAGAGGTAACACTAATTTTAATTTTATTCTTTTTTATTTTTTGATTACTATAATAACAAACCGTAGATCTTTTCAATCACACCTCCCTTATACGTAAGTTATGTAATAATTAACACGCTACGGTGTTGCTCATAGATAGTTAGCTGCAGTTGCAGTAACCTGTGACACATTACTACATGTTGTAGTGTTCATTCTGTACCATAAAGCAAAGTTACAATTGTCGCTGGGTTGACTATAGACTTAATAACCTGTAAAAATAAATCCCCCTGCAGGCTAAACTCAACTGATGTCCCAAGGCGAAAACAAAAAAGTATAAGAGTGGCAGCCAATTCTTGGCACGATCTAATTTACACACAATATCATTCAATTTTCTTCCAACATTATGCAGAGTTGTTTCGCTTCAATCTCCTTTATTTTCTCGTATTTCATCTTCCTCAATGATACTCCACCATAAAAGATTTCCAATGCCCCCGAGAGCATTACGAATTCAACGCTGTCCAAAATTATTTATTTGAAGCCAGCATGTTGAAAGGGGCCGTTTGGTAAGCTGTCGACCATTTAAAAAATAATTTTCTTTACGCGTCCCCGCACAAATTAAATTGTAAATTTACGAGAGCTTTCAACTTGTATTCCTAAGTGCCTTTATTATATTTTAATTCTTAGAGAGATTTTAAATAAACTGTGCGGAAGTCTCTTTGAAGGAATACTGCTGGGAGTTATTAAAAGCAAGCTAGCCGAATGCATATATGATAAGATTTTAAAGGTAAATTAGAAGCTTGATGCTTAAGTAAACTAAAGGTGATCTTAATATTCTTGAACGTAAACAAACTTAGAGTGAGTACTTGTACTCAAAATTAAGGAGAAATTATATTTTTTTAAAGTATGTCTTCATAATGGCATAGCTGACATTTACCCGCACACTCACACTATCATGATGAATGAACCTTTATTCATCATAGCGACTCTCAAACTACTTCAGGTAAGATTGAAATATCTTTGGAGAAACGCTTTTAGCCACAAAGCGAGGCATCGAACCGAACCTAAAGTGGTTACAGCCCAATAGAAAACTTCCAGTTTACTTTCCAACGAAAAGGTTACTTTGTGCCCAGACAAACCCAAATAGTTGATTGTTTATCGAGTCTAAAATTTACATTTCTATTCACAGGCACCGACGCCGACGTCGCCTCAAGGATATTGAACGAGACCAACAATTTTCAGGAAACCGGCTCCCTACCAACTATAAACAAACTATATCAAATGTTACACACTAACACCGACCTACATAATCAAAGCGAACTTGTCGAAAACTTTAATTACACTAGTGTTAATCTTACACATAGTTTTAACTTGTACAACAATCTTAAGTATCCTACAAATGTAGATAAGAATCAAGTTGAATGCTGTCTAAATGTTGATCAGAGTGATAGCAAAACAAATATAAGTTTACCGACTGGGGGTGCTAATGTAATTGTAAATAATGTGAAAGAAGTTGATGCGAAGAAGAATAGGAAAAGACGGGTTGTGAATGTTGTACGCACATTCATAGAAGTCACTACCAGTGACACGAGGAGGTATATCGAAGCCACTGCCATGTCACTGCTGTCAAGCCATCCACCGCCAATGATGGAGAGGAGAAGAAAACCTGGGGAGACAGGATCCAGTGCACCACTTCTCAATTACATTTTCGATACATACTCCAATACACATCAACACAGGAATGAGAAGTAAGTAAACAAAAAAGAGACCCTTTCCGAACGAAAACCATTTGGTAACAATAAACAGTTTAATACGGTAATGCCTAAATCGTATTTCACAGAGATGGAATCTGTAAATCCTGAACAAAACATTGTATAAATACTTCATCACAATGCTTGTTTACAATAGAATTGATGAACCAACATTAATGTTCGGCAGGCGTTTTATAACAAAACCTTGTTTGCCGACGCCTAATGGTTTGACACAACGGCCAGTGCCAAAATAATTCAATTCTGTTGACTTAGCGAAGAGCAAAACTGTAATGATGAAATTGAATAATATAAAATTTTAAATGTCAAATTTAGCTTTGCGCATACAAAATTCGTAAGGAATTCTCGAAAATATTTTTATTCAAAGAAAACTTCCTGGAAAATAATTTCTTCTATTTGTATTCTTAATGTGGAGGGGGGTTTGCGGCTTTTTAAATTATTTCATCATTTCGCAAACGGATTTAAGGTAAACAGTTCGGAGTTTAGAAGTTTGAAAACACCTTTAATATTTCTAAGGATAACTTTGGAATTTGTTCGAGTGAATATTTGGGTCGAAATGTCGTTAATTACCAACAATTTCTGTGTAATCAGGGTCGGGAACGGGAACAGCATTTATGCGGCGGCTGCTCCCGAGATAGAAGCTCTGGTCGGGTCTACTGCTCACTTAGACTGCAAAGTAGATGCCCTTCATGATAAACTGGTAATAAGTATGTTTCTTGTTATGATTCATTTGCTTTCATTTTCTGTTTTTTTTTTTTAAGTTTGAAACATCTGTTGATGCAACTTGGGTAGGATTTCCTCGTATGCCGTGACGCAAAGTGGCATGACGCCTACTTTTACCTTTCCACTGTTAGCTCTAGCTCCATTGTGTGTGCGTGGCGCATCCTTACTAATACCGGCACAGTCACTAATATTATACATCTGAAAGTTACTCAATCTCTCTTTCTTTCTGTCTGTCTGTTTCGCTTTCACGGTTGTATCGATTTAAGGTATGCAGATAGATTGAATCTTGGGGAAAGACATAGGGTAGTTTATAGTGTAATCGTAGTCATTCGTGTGCATTAACTAATTCGATCGGGAGGTAGGTGAAACCGCGGGCCACGTCTAGTCTATACTTCTTTTATATAAAGGTAAAGTTTGAGAGTTTTCTGAGGTTGTAGGGGGTAATCTCTGGATCTACAGAACTGATTTAGATAAAATTTAATACGAGGATAGAAGGGACCCTGAAAAGGTTATAGGCTATTTTTTATCCGGGTTCATGAAGTAGTTCCTTCAGGACGCGGGTAATTCCACAGGGCACAGCTAGTATAGTAAAAAAATATTTATCCATACGCGTGTATGCGATGTTTCATATCTGCCGAGCGTCTCAAGATTGCTACGTATTTTTTTTTTATTTTGTCATCTTCACTATCACTATCATCATCAGCCTATATATTGTCCCACTGCTGGGCACAAGCCTCTTCTCATACTGAGAAGGCATGAGCATTGATCACCACGCTTGCTCAAGGCGGATTGGCGATTTCAGACTTAAGTCCAGGTTTCCTCACGATATTTTCCTTCACCGTTAGTCAGTGGTGTCTAAGATATACTTAGAAAGTACATATAACTTTAGAAAAGTCACATTGGTGCTTGCCAGGTTTCGAACCCGCACACTCGTACACGAGAGGCAGGTGCCTTAACCACTAGGCCACCACGACTCACTATCACTATCATCACTACAAATATTATAAAACAAAGTCGCTTCCCGCTGTCTGTCCCTATGTATGCTTAGATCTTTAAAACTACGCAGCAGATTTTGATGCAGTTTTTTTTTAATAGATAGAGTGATTCAAGAGGAAGGTTTTAGTATATAATTTATCAAGTTTTTGTATCCATTGGCTAAAATATCGCGGGCGAAGCCGCTGGCGGAAAGCTAGTCATCTATAATTTTATAAGTTTATCTTTTCTGCACAAAATATGATTTATGTTATCCAGGTATCTTGGGTGAGGCGGAAAAACGACGAAGAACCCATGGAACTGCTAACTACGGGTACCCAGCAGTACACTGCGGACGACAGGTAAAACTTTATCCAGTTAATAAAACAAAAACACTAACTTATTGCACTCAATTATCTCGACGGCTTCCCGAAACTTTTTAATATATTGCTCTTGAATAAACTCCTTGCGAAGTTGGTGAAACGAAAATATAAATAAGCGAGTTTCCCTTCCTTTAGGATGTACAGAGTTTTGTGTACTTTGTAAACTGTGTGAAATTATGTATGATGAAGAATTTTTGAGCTGTCTTTGAAAATTCTTTTGAAAGTTGCAGGGCAAAATTATGTGAATGATGGATACTGCGTGTTAACGTAGGTAATAGAAAAAAAAAATCATTATTTTGTTTTATAATAAAAAAAACAAAATACATAAAAAAATATGTTTTTGGATGCGTTTGGCAATATCTCACCTCATATAAACAGTGCTGATAGGATGGTAAATACATACGTATTTTCCTGTTAAATTTTAGAGCCTTTCTAATATTTAGTGGTGTGTTGCCACAGAATAATTGATTAATTAACAATTAAAATTGACTTTCGACTTACATGCTGCTATTTTTGTTAATATACTCCAAAGTTTCATGTGTCTCTTTACCTTTATAATACACACAAAGAAAGAAAGCATCAGATGCAAGCTCCGATTAAAATTAGTATGCTCCGCACTGATAATTATGACGTCATGCATCCAAGATGAGCCAGGTTAACTTTGCTAAAAAAAGTCAGCCCTCTTCACGTCAAAGAATTCTCTTCTCATCTTTCCTTGCCCAACTTTTATTTTATTCTGCAGTTTCTTCACTATCTACCATTTTGGCCCTCCCAGGTACTCGGCCCGCTTCATACCTCCAGATATATGGAGGTTGGAGGTAAGAGAGGTCCGTCCTACTGATGCGGCGCACTACGACTGTCAACTTTCTGCACACCCACCTCGTACTGCGAGAGTTACGCTTAGGGTGCCTGGTAAGTAACTGGGAGTGAAATTACTGATATGCCGTGACGGAAAATGGCATGACGCTTGTTTGTAAGTAAAATTACTAGTATGCCGTGACGGCAAATGGCATGACGTTTGCTTGTAACGTCATATTCCCTCGCCGCCAGTCTGTAGTCTCATGTTCATGTATATGTTTATATGTTTTAAAGCCGGGATGTCCTGTGTCAGTCAAATTTTTTCATCAAGTATTGTAGTTCTGTTGACATAAATATTAAAATAGCATATGGGATAGCATAATTATCAGCCAGTCTGCAAGTTAGGGGCTTAATTGTGCAAATGTTGATGTACTTTTACACTTTTAAGTATAAAGTTA
This sequence comes from Pyrrhia umbra, assembly GCA_963891755.1. Classification (NCBI taxonomy): domain Eukaryota; kingdom Metazoa; phylum Arthropoda; class Insecta; order Lepidoptera; family Noctuidae; genus Pyrrhia; species Pyrrhia umbra. The sequence continues at coordinate 3,415,803 of OY982923.1, read as the reverse complement.
AAATAAATGTTTAAGTTCTATTTATTTCAGGCTTTGACTTAAATATTCGACATGGGAAATCCCAGTCCAAAAAACTGCCTCACCCAGCAATCAAACTAAAGATCTCTTTCAATCAACCTTGCGACCACTGGACCAATTAGCAGATTAAAAATATTTACGTTTAGAAATGGTAATATTAATTGAGTAAATGGTTTATAATAAAATACAACTCGAAAAAACTTGTTCATTCGTGAATATACAAACTAATTCCTTTGTAGGTATTTATGTAAACAAAATATATTTTTATAGAAAATATTTTCAAAATTATTAAAGAATTTATTTCAGCCATAGTTAAGGCTTTACATTTCATAAGTAGGTTAATTAAACATTAATACAACCTAGTTAGTAAACACAGAGCGCTTTATATTCCCGTTAATATTATTTTTAAGAACTTTTTACTCGTTGTTATGAAAAGCTGAAAGTAGTTATTGAAACAATTTACGAAAACCCCAGTTAGCTTAACAACAAAGAACTAGAAACATCGTATTATTCTTTTATTTTAATTTTCTTTTATTTATATTTATTAAAATTAATACAATCGTGTTTCTGTAATTCAAACGGGAGTTCACGTAATTTCTGCGAGATCTTTTATTGGGTTATTTGTAATTGTAATATTTCTAGTTTGTTTTGCTTTATAGTTTTTTTATACACTAGCCAGTTTTAATTTTGTTTGTTCAAAGGTTCAAAGATTTATTCGCTTATTTATTCGTAAAATTATTACTGGCTCTGGAAAATCATTTTTAGATTTTTGCGACAGTCTGTTGTTTCTTCTCGTGTGGCTGTTAATTAGCTACGAGATACTATGGTTGTTATCATCTGCCTAGCCGTTACCCAACTATATTAGGGTCAGCTTTTAGTCTAACCAGATGAAGCTGAGTACCAGTGTTTGACATGGAGCGACTGCCCATCTGACCTCCTCAACCCAGTTACCGGATAACACGTTACCCCTTGGTAAAACTGGTTGTCAGACTTTCTGGCTTCTTCCCGTAATGACTGTTAAATAACACTTTAATAATGGGTTTTTTTTTCTTCTTCCGCCGTTAGTGGGGCGGGAGGGAATGTCAGACTCTTACTGACTAAAACCCATCCATGTTCCTTCCTCAGCCCTTTATATTCTGGGAGCGTGGTAACTCTTTTGAACATCCCGCAGCCCTGGCTCCATAATGGTTTGAAATTGTAATAAAAAATATTTCTTTATTTCTTTTTATAGAAGTGTCAGTTCGAATAGTGGACGGCGCAGGAGCAGCGGTGTCAGAACAGGTGTGTGAAGTTGGCAGTACCGTGGCCCTGCGGTGTGAGGTCAACGGACTGAAGATGGAAGGAGGACCGTCCTTGCTGTGGTATAGGAAGAACGATCTGCTGAACGATGATACTACGAGGGGAGGGATTAGGTACGTATGTTTAAAAGTTAAGTGTACTGAACAGTTCTTTAGCAGGCTAGTTCTTACGAGCAAGAAATGGAGTTTCCTCTATCTACACTACTATTATAAAGAGGAGAGATTTGTATTTTTGTGTGTATGTTTGTAATAAATAAACTCAAAAACTACTGTGCCGATTTCAAAAATTCTTTCACCATGGGAAAGCTACATTCACCCTGAGTAATATAAGCTACCCGTGCGAAGCCGGGACGGGCTGCTAGTTATGTATAAAGGTGTTTATGTATCCATTTAATGGCACGTTTGGCGTATGTGGTAAATGCGGGTCGTAGGTTTGATTTCCGCACGGGACAAGTAAAATTGTTTCGGGTCTGGGTATTTGTGCATGTGTAATGAATGTTTGTAAATGCACCCACGTTACAGGAGTAATTCCTTGTGTGGACAACGTTTTTTTTAAGACAAAACTATCGTGCCAAAATTTTGCAATATGTAACGTTGAATAATGTAGGTACTATTTACTTATACATTTTCAGTTGAGAGTTCTGAAGAGATGCTAAAAATACAACGAAAATATTTTTTTGTTTTGGTAAAATCATTCTACCTAGCCTATATTCCCCTATTATGTTGTCTTTGGCTTATATTTATTTAAGTGGCAATAAAAATACTGTTTCGATTTTTTAATCCGTTTTACTAAAAGCAAACCTTTTTAAATAGTGTACGAACCGAGTTCGGCGCAAACGGCGCGAACTCGATCCTGCGGGTCGCGCGCGTGCGCGGCGATGACGCGGGCCGCTACACCTGCGCAATCGCACGAGCCCCGCCCCCCACGCCGTCGCCTGCGCACGTCATACTGCACGTTATCAAAGGTAAATCTTCAGGATTTAGCATAAAATACCTAAATATTAATAGTAAATATTATAATCTTTTTATATACTTTGCTTGCTTTGTCCTGAATGACTGATGGATCAACGCACAGCCGAAACCGCTGATCGTATAGAAACCTGAAACTTGGAGGACTTACTTGTGTTCTTTGTATGACATAGGCATCCAAAAAAAAAGAATCTTCCGAAATTTTACCCCTAAGGAGATGAAAAAGAGGAGCAAAGTTTGTATGAAACTAGTTTGAATCGTATAGCCCACGCAGGCGAAGCCGCTGGCGGAAAGCTAGATAAGAATTAAAATCATTCATTATCATATTACATAACCATCAAGTACCTGGTAGTCCTACGCTGCTAGCATCAATAAGCAGATGAGAGATGCTAACGGATCCCCTCCATGATGACCCTCCTTTTGATTTTTGTGTCAGGTGAGAGCCTCGCTGAGCTGCATCAGGGCGGCAGTCGAACATTCACCTCGTCGTGGGTGCTAACGATGGCGCTGTGCGTCATTTTACAAATCTACTATTAACTTTGTTTATGAATAAATTGTTCGTATTTATTTGTTGGTTTTATTTTTTGTATCATGAAATTTGATATTTTTAGCACCTACCTGATCTCTATTACGTTTCTGACCTGATTTATATTTTAATTTATTTTTATCGATACCAACAGTTCAAGGCTGGGATTTTATGTTCAACAATTTATTACATAAGATGAAGCTAAAATATCTGTATTATATCTATACTCAGATATTATAAAGCTGAAGAGTTTGTTTGTTTGCTTGAACGCGCTAATATTAGGAACTACTGGTCCAATTTGAAAAAATCTTTCAGTGTTAGATAGCTTATTTATCGAGGAAGGTTATAATCTATATGTCATCAAGCTAAGACTTATAGGAGCGGAGCAACAATGAAGAATGTTTCAAAATCGGGGGCTAAAGTTAGCGCTAGCCTAAAGCAACTATTCCACGCGGACGAAGTCGCGGGCATAAGCTCATTCTAGAATAAAATAATTTAAAGACATAACGTGCTAAGAGCTCGTGGCTAAGTAACAGCCGCACGGTTCGACCGATCAAAGGTTAAGCTGCGCTTGACGCGGTCGGTCCGTGGATGGGTGACCATCTTTGTCATAGCGAGACTCCTCCGTGCCTCGGAAAGCACGTTAAGCTGTTGGTCCCGGTTGTCATTTGTACATCTTTGACAGTCGTTACGGGTAGTCAGAAGCCAGAAAGTCTGACAACCAGTCTTACCAAGGGGTACCGTGTTACCCGGTAACTGGGTTGTGGAGGTCAGATAGGCAGTCGCTCCATGTAAAACACGGGTACTCAGCTGCATCCGGTTTAGACTGGAAGCCGACCCCAACATAGTTGGGAAAAGGCTAGGCAGATGATGATGAACGTCCCCAAAGCGATGCGTCAATTTAACTTTCAGTAAAGACATACGTACCACACAGAATAGTGAAACTAAAAATATAAAATTATTAGCACGATCACGTCGCAAATAAATGAACCACGATTGTTTTTATTGGAAATAAAAAATATATGTAGCAACCTGAATTACGAAATAGTACAGAATGGTACAATATTACTAGATAGCACGCGAAAGGTCCTTGGATACGTTCACAAAAATACAGCCTATCTGTTTATCTGTTACTGCTTTTTACCCAAATAGGGTTTGCAGAAGTAGGACTATATTGTTTCCTTGTTTTATCAGTCACAATAGTTTCAAATTATAGGGGAAAGCCTATTGTTACGAATCCTCAGGGGTTTACCATGGGGCTACGGATTTGTTCGAAAGAGGTACCAAGGCGTACGCAAAGGGCGAAGGTAGGAACATGGATGGGGTCTAGTCGGTAAGAGTCTGACATTGCCTCCCACTCCCCCCAGCTGTGGAAGAAGTCATTAGATGATTTTCCTGATAAAAAAGGTGAACCATTTTTGGAATGAAATTCCAACCCGGAATACACGAGTCGCAGGAATTTAAACCAGGTATGCAGGTATACCAATAATACTTGAATATTACATTCTTTATCATTTATTGACTATTCGTATTTGTTAAATACTACTGGACAAAAAGTTAGATACTGAAGGAAAGTCTATGAAAACAGCTCAAAAGCATTAATAAAATGTGTGCACACACTATCAAAGAACGACGAAAAATATTTTCGCCAAATAAATACATACTTCTGGCACGAAACTCGCTCAATTTATGCGTATCACCCAAAATTGGGCGAACCATCCCCTCTCCATACAATGAGACCGCCATGCATAATCTGATATGTTACCAACCTGACAAATAAAACGGTCATTGGACCAGACGTTAACGTTTTTCTCGCATTTCCCGTTCCCATTATGCGCGAATGGATTACATAAATAATCATGATGATGGCCAGAGAGCGAGATTTTGTGTTTTATGACTCGTATCTATGCTAATAACTATAAATTGAGTTGGATGAGTCCTAATAGGGTGGTGTTACGTGCAGTGGACTTTGATATACTTGTTCGGGTTTTGGAAAAATAATTTCCATTTTTTACTCGACTGTCGAAGCCTGGTCAGCATTCGAATGGTACGTCTGCAAAATTCGCATACATTGCATTTTTTAATAAGGTTCTTTTATGTACTTTTGATTCCGAAGTTTTCATGGAAACGGGAATATCAGATAGCAATAGCAATTACGAGAACCACAATTGTTACGCAAATGTATTCGTTAATTACTCCATACAATTTATGTATGTATTGAGTAAATATCTCATGTTATTGTGTCGAAACTTTGCAAGCTAGAACCAATTACTAATATCCTTCAAAGGCGACAATAAAAAAGCATGTTGATTCAGTTTCGATGACTATTCATTTATATGGCAAATAGAATCTGATTGTCCCAGGATTGGCTCCAGACGAAGAAACTCCTCAACCGTGAACAGCGTAGACTCGAAATTCAATTTAAAAATGATATTATGACTTGACCACTGTTGGACGTAGACCAATATTAAATAGGTTTTCTACATATCCTGAAATTTTCTTGAGAATATTCCTTATATTTCCATGTAGATAGAAATTACAGGACGCCACCTGCTACAGTACTTACAAAATTCTACTCGGTCCACATTCATACATTTGGTCAATAAAACAAAATATATAATACACGATTATTTATTGCTTTCCATAAATCTACGTAGGTAAACTGTAATAAATAACATCTTTATGGACCCCGTAGGCCACAGGAGCGAGGAAGAGCCCGGCGATGTGGCAAATAAATGTTCGCTATCATGGAGTTCAATTAAAATTTCACATTTCTATGAATTATAATTCAAATTTGTCGGAATTGTACGCATAATAGACAAACGTCGTTTGTTTTTAGAGTTCCGTAGTCCGACAAGGAACCCTTATAGTTTCGCCATGTCCGTCTGTCTGTCTGTCTGTCTGTCCGCGGCATAGCTCCGAGTTTCTTGATACTAGAAAGCTGAAATTTGGTATGGATATGTATATTGATCACGCCGAAAAAGTGGTAAAATATTTTTTTTTTTTGGGGTAGCTCTCAAACCCGTAAAGTGGGGATGAATTTTTTTTTTCTCACTAACCCCTTTGTGTGGGGTATTTATTTATTTATTTATCCTTTATGCAACAATTTGTACATAGGCGGACTTAATGCCACAGGCATTCTTTCCAGTCAACCTTTGGGCGAAGCAGAGATAATATGGTAGGTGCAACAAAACAGAATAAAAACAGTTAAATAGAAATACTTACATAATACGAAATAAACATATTTAATACAAACATAAATCCTATTATATACCTATATATAAGTAAATAAATAATACATTTATGTATATATAAATAATATATAATACATATATACATATATATAAATAATATATAATACATATTAAGAATATATATAAATATATATTACATATTAAGGTATCGTTAGATAGGTCTTTCAAAAATATTATGGGTGTGTGAAGATCATTTTTCGGTTAAGCGAGCCATTTGCGAAATATCAAACTTTTAGGGGCAAATCTTTGTTCGATACGAGCATCTCTAACTTTTGAATGGCTATACCTAGGTATGCGAAAAAATTCACAGACGTAGCACATAATAATGAACTTACTAGGAAAACTATCACGGCTACGTAGGCTTAACCGGTTACAGTTATAGTCGACTAACTGACTCCTACTACGGAACCCTAATGCGCGTGGCCCGACACGCACTTGGCCGATTTTTGTATATCTGAACTTCCTAACTAATATTATAAATATGCAAAAGTGAGTTTGTTTGTTTGTTTTTTACTCTTTCACTGTTAAATGACTGAACCGATTCAGATGGTACGGAGATAGATGTTAAGTAGTTCAATATATTGATCACTTTCTCGTACTCCCTAAAGAAGAAAAGAGGGGAAGCAATACTCAAAGAATATAATATCATAGATCTTGTACATGTGATCACCCATTAGAGAGCGAGATGCCGATAGATTTATTGATCATCCAGTAGTTGTGGAGTCCGTAAAAATACTGATATCTAAAGTTTCTAAGCTCGGGGCTGCAGGATTGTTCAAAATAGTTATCGTGCCCCGGAACGTAAAGGACGGAGGAGGGAACATGGAGGGGTTTTAGTAAGGGTTTGACATTGCCTCGCGCTCTTCCCACAGTGGCAGGAGTCATTTAGTGACTTCCCATCCCAAAAAATAATATGTAAGCCGTATCCAGTAAGCTTGGAAATCAACCCCAATTTAGTTCGTAAATGGCCAAGCTGATGATGAACAGGTGTAACGACTACTTTCTTTTACAAACCCAAATTACAAACATTAATTAACTTTTGAATTTAACGTGAATCCCGCTCGTAAATTCAGTAAATCAGCGTTGTAATTGGAGTGTAACGAATTACTAAAACATACCAAAACTTTACAGTTGAACAATCACTATAAATATGTAGATGGGTATATACATATTTATGAGGGAACTTGAGCTTGTCTGATATCGGATAAACTGGTAGTATGTTAAATACCTAGTGACTTAGTTATAACTGGGCCAGAATGGGGCTGTACGATACGGCCGAGGAGACTTGACCATTTTTAAGTTCGTCATCTGGCTGCTTAGTGGCTTATTTGATATTAAAAATGTCGCAGCCAAATAGCTAATTTCAAGGTGGCCTTTTATCAACGAAGAGAGACTCATAGGCCGTACTGCAGTAGGGTAGTATATCAGTTTTTTTATGTGTTCATCATGGGTCTAAGAGAGAGAGAGAGAGAGGGAGATCTGCCTAGTCTTCTCAACTGCGCTCGTGTCAGCTTCTACTATAACAGAAAGCAGTAGAGTACCAGTGTTTTACATGGAGCGACTGGCTATCCGACTTCTTCAACCCAGTTATCGGGTAAAACGATATCACTCGGTAAAACTGGTTGTCAGACTTTCTGGCTTCTGACTACCTGTAACGACTGTCTAAGACATGATAGCTGGCAAGTGTAGCGTAATACTGATCGATTGATCCGGGCTGTTACTTAGCCACGAGCTAAGCATGAAGGCTTGGTTTTTACCTACACCTAAATTGGACAAATTATTTTTCTTTTTATCGCATATTTTTTTCTGTAAACAGACTCTATACTATTCTAGTTAAGATTGAAAAGCTCCAAAATGCAAGTAATAAAACTAAGAGTGTTAGACTACTGCTTTAACAGAGTCTAGACTACTGCTTTATCATTTAAAATGATAAACAGAAACTCGCGAGCCTTACTTTAGGGTCGAGCCGTAAATACGACACCACAAAAGCGTTAAGTCATTTGAATATCTATAAATGGATTTTCCAAAAACAAGACTAACAAGGTTTTATGCTAATTTGATGTTTATTACCAACCCGGGTTCATTGCATCCAAATGTCCAAATATATAAATCCTATCTGACTTTTTACTATTGTTATTTTTCCACAAAATACGCAAGCACCTAAGTGGGTTTGTTTACCAAAAATTCCTCGCAAAACCATGAGTTTCGCTGAAGTCTCCATAAATTTTCTGAATCACTAGCTCAACACTTCAACGGTCCATTTACAACTGCGGAACAAAATAAAAGACTTCATCATTTGAACGATGTTTATGACAAGGAACTTCAAGTACGAGTTGTAACATAATTACTCGTGAAACGAACTTTGCTCATTCTGTCATTTCTGGATCTCGTTTTGGTCCATTGTTTATTCAAGGCCAGTTATTTGTTTTGATAAAAACTTCTACCTATTATATGTGTGCAAACTTCTTCAAAAATTTGGTGCATAAATATGTAATCTAATAATATAACTATAAGGTAATTGCAGTATTACGAAAAATTTAAAAAAGTCTGAGTTTATCCATGCTGAAGAAACCATGGAGCAGTGCATCATAGAACGCTATCTAATTGATGTTTTGTTTACTAACATAGTTTTAAGTATTTCTAACAATTTATGGAATTAACTATTCTGAAATAAATGATTTAATAATAATGCCTCAGTATGAGAACTCCAATAGAGGGGCCAGCCAACATGATCAGGGTTTAATTGCACAGAATCTACGCCCTTATGGTCCCTACTAGGTACTTTTTAAAAATTTAACCCTCAATAACTCTTCCATCTTTACATTATGAAAAAGTAACTATTTCATAGTGTTCACCCACGTGCCCAAGAACCACTTAACGCACCTAGATAAAAAGGGTTTGTCTCCAAGCTCCCATTTATCTCTGTACCAAATTTCAAATCAGATCAAAATCGATTTAGCCGTTCTACCGTAAAAGCAAACAAACGAACTCCTTTCTCACTTATAATATTATAGTAATCATTAGGATTACCTCAGTAACATCAAAACTGTATATCGCGAAAAAACCCTGTAAAAATAAACTTCGTATCACCAGCAAAAACCCCCTGAAATAGTTCAACAACTAACAACTCAAACAAATGGACAGACAGTACAGCTCAAAAACTTTGCCCAAGCTTACCCAGTTTTGCCCGGTTCACCCCAGATGGATTTAGCCCGTTCGTGTATTACTTCCGACGTACTTTTTTCTCGTGTTAATCGGCGGACTTGTAAGTAGGCTTTTTCGTGTTGCTTTTTAGGGTTCCGGAATCGACAAGGAACCCTTATAGTTTCGCCATGTCCGTCTGTGTGTCTGTCCGCTGGCAAAGCTACGAGGTTCTTGGTACTAGCAAGCTGAAATTTGGTATGGATATGCATATTACGCCAACAAAGTGTTAAAATAACATTAAACAAAATATTCATACACGTAAAGTGGTGTATGATTGGATTGGTCTTTTAAAAAATAAAGGTGTGTGGAGACTATTTTCCAATTTAGTATTAGTGGGCAAAAAATCAAAGACATAGCATATTATAATGAACTTAAAAGGAAAACTATCACGGCTAAGTAAGCTTTATCGCCAGTCAACCAATTACGGAACCATATCGCGCGGGACTCGACACGCACTTAGCCGGTTTTTTGTAACTGACTTGAACAAATTGCTGTAGTCTCGAAGCCTATAGTTTGCAAGTAAAAACTTTAGTTTCATTTGTCATTTATTTACTGCAGTTTGCTAAAGAGTAGAACATTATTTTTGTGTTGCTAGTTGTATTTGTCTGCAAGGTTTTATTTTAATTTAAATAGCCTTCTTTCAGACATGTTTTTTTTTGTTTTATTGTTCTTATTTCAAATTATATTTAGTTTCATTCCGTGTGACTTTAGGCAAAGCTCGCCCCCAACACCTTCCAATTTTTTGTCGTGCCAATCTAGTCCAAGTTATTTCAACACCCTATCTTGGGTCTTTCGTCTACCTAGTTATAAATGATAGGATGTTTATACTATACCTTAGTTACACGCAAGTACAATCCTGCCTAACCCTTTGGGGAAAACTGACGTGGTATTAAGTTAGTTGTATCAACATTATCTTGATTACATAGGACTTCATCATAACACGACCATCTGATTCTAAACGTGCTACCCCTTTGTATCTTAAAAGAAGAATTCTCCCATTTGAATTTCCTAATATAATTGTTTGCTTAGGTACCTATTCTTGTACGTGACGGTACCTACATTCCTATTAGGATCTAAAAACAAAACTGCGAGTCGATGCAACGCGAATTTGCAATACAGAAAACTGAGACGCGAATTTGCAATACAGAAAACTGAGACGCGAATTACGACGATGCGATTTCGGCAAGGCGTCTCCCTTCTACGTCGTCGTTGACAAGTCGACAGGGGTAACGTGACATCGCAAGAATGTGCGATGTGAATCAATTGGTAAGTTTTTGTGATGCGTGGTGCTAGTTTATAAAATTCTACGAAATGACGACGCATCGCAGTTCTGTATTTGGGAAGGTAAATACATATTCTCAGAGCCTCTCCCAACAAAATACAACTAAAAACTTCAGTAAAATTCTTACCTTAAATAATTGAGCACATAATTTTGAAACAAACATAAAAATAAAACACAACTTTTACTCAGGTCAGGCACCCATTCCGATCCGGGGGGGATTTCGCAATTTTTCTTTCCGAAGCAATCACAAAGAAAACCCATTATGTCCCCGTTAGCTATCCCCAGTGATACGGCTTCTTAAAAACTTTGTCATTAAAAAATGTGCATGCAATATATTCCTAGAAGTGGGCCACTGGGGAACCTAATCTAACTTTTGTTCGCAGAGTCGCGTCGAGCTTAAACCGCACTGTTTTATAAACCGATTCAATTAAATTGTTTCAAGACATCTAGTAATTAACGTGTACGGAACAAAGCTGTAACTTTGTACTACTTTACATACTCAACAAGGACTCGTATAGAATTGGAATTTGTTATTTTATTTTGTACTTTTGATATTTCGATACTGAATTGGATCGAATAAAAATATACTAATTGACTATTTGTGACAGCTCGGAAATTAAACAAAGGTAGTCGAGTAAGCCCAGCAAAGCGTGTCCGAATTAATTTTCAATATTATTGTGAATGGAATCCAATTGCAAGTGTGTTTTTTTATTCCTCATTATTTGTAGATGATAAGCATGAGAACGTTAGTAAAGTCATATTGAATTACATTAAGTACTCGTTTCATAGCTCATTAAAATTAAATTGATAATGGTAAAGAAATACGTCATTGTGGACAGATTCTATACCACGGATTCTATACCTACCTGGTATAGAATCCGTTTATTTTGCGATTACTTGCCTTGATACTGTATTCTGACAAATAAATTTTTCTTTCTTTCTTTCTTTCTTTCGAAAATTGTCCCAAAATTAAAAAAAAACAGATGCATTTAATTATCAAGTAAAAATGTTTTTTTATCAGTTAATATTTTTTATATTTGTAGGTACTGTACATTCAATTATGATCCTATTATTGTCATGTGATTGACACAAAAAAAAAATGTTTAAACGTCGTATAAATTCCGGATCTGGCTGAATGCACTAGAGTTAGTGCAAATCACTTTATTTGAAACAAAAGAAAATGTAACCACAGTTTTAATGTCCGACTATCGTTGAAAATGTCTGAACATTTTAGAATAAGATGTATAATAGTCTCTTGGTCAACAATGAGTTTTAATTAGTCAACGGTGAACGGCGTACCGGTACGGAGCGGGGAATCCGCTTCGAATAATCCAATTATTTTATTCCGCATGAAAAAATACGATACTTATATCGTACTAGCTATTTCCCGCGGTTTTGCTCGCCTCCTTAAGGAATAATTTCACGCACAAGAAAACATATATCCTTTAATCTTTCCCAGGTTTCAACCTTCATAGCAAATTATATCAAATCCATTTCAGCCGTTTGGCCGTGACATGTAACAAACAGACAGACTGATAGAGTTATTAAGAGTTATAAATACTTACTTCTGCCCATGTCTTCGCCTGCATAGCCTTAGTCTATAGTCCAGATCGGATGACAAGTAGGTATATATAAATGTATTAACATATTTATTTCCCTTGGAAAGAGCATGTAATATAAAAGACTGAATGGCACGATGATATGATGAATGATTATAAATAAATAAATAAATATCTTTGGACAATTTTACACAGCGCCATCTAGCCCCAAAGTAAGCAATGCAAGCAAGCATGCTTGTGTTATGGGTGCTAGCTTAACGGATATACTACTTATATACTTTTATAAATACATACATATTATACATAATAACACCCAGACCCGTTACAGAAATTAAAATTCATCATTTCAATTTCTGCCCGGCCGGGAATCGAACCCGGGACCTCTTGCGTGGCATTCAGCATGTTGACCACTAAACCACTCAGGTCGTCATCAATGATTGAATTTGCAAACACACAAAACCTGCCGACCCACCATGGCGACCTCAAATGTTATGATGATTCTATTAAATAAGGTCGCCTAAACAAGACGCGGGATTGTGACGGCGACGTCGATCAGCGTGTTTACAGCTCATAAGATTAGAAGTGTGAAGAATAAGGGTGAATATCCCCTAAGTATGTTTATTGTAACATTATTATATCGAAACAGATACTAAAGTACGCCATTTTGTATCGCAAAACAAAAGTTCGTGCACCAGAAATGCATCAAACTGTCGTTACCTCAATCTTTATTTGTAAAGTTGAATCTCTTCGCAGCCGCTATATCGTTTAAGAAGTTATAGTAAAAATAATCACATTTTAAAATTGTTTTATTAAATTTGGAAAATGAAAAAAACATACTTCATCATCGTAGAATAGAATAGAATATGCTTTATTGTAAACTAAAAAAAATAAGACATTATTTGAAAACATACAGTTAAAAAATATGGGTAGGTTAGGACAGAAAAGAAACAATATTTAACTAAGTGTAGTCCATAGTGTACATCTATCATATTAATACATGAATTGAAATACTTATGTTTGTTACTCTTTCACGTGAAAACTATTTAACGAATTTGGACGAAATTCTGTAAACACGTTGTTTATCACATAGGATACTTTTTATATGAGTGAGTTAAGTTATTCCATCAGGATACGGGTGAAATCGAAGGAAACAGCTAGTTTATAATATGAGTAAGGATTTCAATGTTTGTTTATACGAAAACTAAAAGACTAAACACACAGAAACTAAACTTTTATTTTATTTTATTTTTTACTGGGGGAAATCCTCATAGACATCCTCCACCTGGGGACGGCGGAGGGGCGTGCCGGACTCTTACCGGCCAAAAATATCAACAAACTTCTCACATGTGTGCGCGGGGCTATGGGAATTCAGGTTCTTCACAGCAAATACATACAACCATAAAGTAACTTAAAAAAAAATCTAAACGAGTCTTGTCGTGAGAGAGACACAGACCAAACTATTATACAGTTTGTTCTAAAAACTTACAATGACAGTTCCCCGCTTTCCTCAAGGCTCACACACGCATGCGTTAATTTAACTTTTCTTAAACAATTGACTGTGGACAGAGCACAAATTGTGGGCTAGAAGTGTTGTTGTTCTTTAATAGGCGGACCCCACTGTTGGGATTACGGGAGACAAATATTTTGGAGACAGAATTTGTTCTGCCTTAATGAGAGATTTTGTATAGTTGTAAATTGAAGTTTGCGAGTATGTTTGTCCCGCTTTCGCGGTAAAAACGCTGAACTGTTGAGTTGAAAGTTGGAAAAGGACATACGATCCAGGTGTGTGAAATGTTTTCTTCAAGATAAGGGCGAATCCGCGGGACAAAAGTTCATTCAGATTTAGTCAAATAAAGCATAAATTATGTAGTTTTCACACTTGGTATAAAAAATACATATAACAAGTTGCAAATTGGATTAAATTCATACCTACTCATAAGCATATAATGTCAAAAGCTAAGCAATGCCATTTAACGTTGCAATGCCGCCAGTCTCTTGGGTACACTCCCGGTTGACGGCGATGAGGATAAATTTTTTGACGCAATATTTTAATATTATAGAGTATTTTTTAATTATTTAAATTATTAAGAATGTTGTTAGTGTTAATAACTGCTTGTCTAATAAATGTTTTCTCCATTTTGTTGTTTGTTTATCGGAGGTTGAATAATTTACACTCTACACTCCAAATATTTTAATCTAAACAGATCCTAAATTCAACTCTACAATTTACCAAGTCCTTGCTGCCTCGTTTAGTATTTTTCACTCATCCACTTAATATCACCTCCATCTAATCCGAAATGGTGTCAAAGGCAGACCCACTTCGTTAGCATAGACAATAATGATGGCTGTTCAAATGTTCGTTATGAAAACAGTTCGTAAAGCGCTTCAGCTCTGATTTAAATTGTTGAACTATTTAGTAAAAATATGAAAAATGCCATGGTTTGCGAAAAAAAAATATTTTCACGCACGACGCATACTTTTTCTACTGTTTTTTTGGGAGTTGTTCTACTTGTCAATTTTTTTTTACTATTTATACGATTTTCCATTTTATTCATTATTTCAAAACTAAAACTACGAATGCAAGAGTCACCAAAGAAAAAAAATACCATTAAGATGATACCTAATAAATTTTAGTTTGTAGCGATCGTGTTAGTCCAAATATACGTGAGGATTTGGATTTTTTGCGGCTCAAAGGACCAAAACGGTATCTAAACATTATAAAGCACATTCACATATTCTAAACTACAATTCTAGCTGTCAACCAATAATAATCGTTCCTTTATTAACCGTTGGAAGTTACTTCAACATAACCGTACCACAGAATGGGACTTAAAATGTTCATAATGGTTTAACTTAATGATAAATTTTAACTGCGTCATCAGTATATTAAAATATTTTATAATTAAAATTAATGTAATTTACTGCCTGATTGGACTGCCTCGTTGGTGGAGTGAACAAGCCTCGCTTTGTGGGTTTAAAAAAAATCACATAACAGCCAGGAGTCAGGTAGTTGGCGGCGTTGTTCATGAGGCTGCAGGTTTAATTACCTAACAAGCCCTAAGTGTCATATCCACCGACGGCCTCTGACATGGAATTGTAACAATGGCTGCTATCGAGGTATCACCCAAGAATGACGTTTAAAATAGTGTATGTTCCCAGATCTTCGGGCTGCTTTGTATTTTTAAGCCCGCAATGCGATGTTGGCCCGAACTAGGAATCGAATTCGAGAACCCGTTCACGGCAGTCGCGTTTGCGTCTACCAGACCAACGAGCTTAAAAGCCAAGGTTGTCATCTCAGGCTCGTCCGAACTACATGCCATCTTAATATAACTGGCGGAACATGGGTGTATTATTAGTATATATCTGCCTATCTCTTCTGTAAAACAATCATGATGTTATGTAAGCAAAGAACAAATAATTTAACCAAGTAATCGTAACAGAACAAACTTACGAATAAATTTCGGATGCATTAACCATTGAAATAGCTCATTTATTGCAATTAAAATCGAGTGCTTGAAACTGATATTTTATCGTTTACTGATGACCTGTGCGATAATTGGCTGCATATCATAGGGCTTGCTGTGAGTACAATAGGAATTGCAATTGCATCGAAAATTGAAACTTTATGCCTACTGCAGCGCGTTGCATGGTTCATTTAATTTTATGTAATTTTTATTTTGTTCGTTACGTGATGTCATTACGCCCTGGGTAAAATAATCTTTATTTTTTTTCTTCATTTTTATTTATTTATAATCTTTAAAACAAGATAAAATTTTAGTACCTTTTGACTGGTAGTCAAATAGCTAATTATTTTATAAAAATTACCTCTCCTACATAAATTTATCAGTAAAAGTAGGTATATGTCTAAACTTAATCACTCAAAACATCTGTAACAACAGCAGCCATCTTGGAAACCATCAGTTGTTTAGAATTCCTAAAAGCTGAAGCGCTTGCTATTTTCACTCGAATAGAAATTTCCTTGGAATGCTAACACTACATGTAATTAGGTATAAAGCTTTCAACTTGTCAATTAGTCTTATCCACCACTTCGACATAAATCAGACAATTTGCGTAACATTGCTAGTGCCTGCCAAGGGCTATCTGTGTAGTTTAATAGTAAGATAATGTTTATTAATTATTATGTTGAAATTTATGACTAATTACTGTTGATTTTAGATAATTATTATCAACGATCGTATTATATGTGTAAAACAGAATTTGAGGACCAAATGCCCTATCGTCAGGTCGGTTTCCAGTCAAACTAGATACAGCTGATGACTAGTGTTTTACATGAAGCGAATACCTATCTGACCTCCTCAACCTGGTTATCGAGTATGTTTTCTTGGTAGTCAGACTTCCTGGTTTCTGGACTACCAGTAATGACAGCCGGCACCAACCGGCTTAACGTCCTTTCCAAGGCATGAAGGAATCGCGAAGTAGTTCCTTTAGGGTTGCATGTGAAGCTACGGGAACTTAAAAGAGTTACCGCGCCCCTGGAAGATAAAGGGCTGAGGAAGGAACATGGATGAGTTTTAATCAGTAAGAGTCTGACACTCCCTTCTGCCTCACCCATGGAAGGACGGCAAATAATCAAATGACCCATCATTTGATGATTTCCCATACGAAAAAAAAAGGCATGTGAAACCATAGGAAACAGTTACCCTACTAATATTAAAAATAAGAAAGTTTGTATGTATGGATATTTGTTACTCTTTCACGCAAAAACTTCTAAATGGACTTGGATGAAATTTGTTATACACAGAGGTTATAACCTGGATTAATACATAGGCTACTTTTTATGGGGGTGCGGGTGCAGGAGAAAGTTCCCTCAGGATAAACTAAAAGTTTAAGTTCAAAACTGCGACGTTTGAAATATCTAAACAATATGTATGTCCTAATCCAAGCACTGTGAACGTAAATTAAAATATCCAAGTCTCGCAACCTTTACAATTATCAGTACTTTAGTTATGATATCGTAACAACCACGCAACAAGCTATATTACATCTTTATTTAAATAAAACCAGAAATTTCTTCTACGAAGCCAGATATCATTCCTGCTACACAGTTAAGCAAAAAAGTATCTTAAAACTATTAAAATAAGCAATAAAATCTACCTGTTCAATGAAACCTGGACAGTCTTATCCTCGTCCCACAGATTAATCAGTGGCTACTTTAGCCTTTTAATAAAGGAGAATACTCCTTAAGCGTCCTAGTTTAGTACAAATGAGGCCGCTATTCCCGGCCATAGCCGCCGGGGGCTATTACAACCATTTTATCGGCCACAAGGGAGCTATTACGTAAAACGGTCGATCAGCTACGCGGGTGTCCCCAATTTGTGTTATTATAATCATTTTATAAACTGTTAGGAACACCGGAGTACATAATATTACCCTATAGTTTCGTTTGCACAAATAAAATAAAACAGTCAATCCTAACTCATTTTATTTTATACTAGCTTCTGCCCACGACTTCGTCCGCGTGGAATAGTGGTGCTCCGCTCCTATTGGTTTTAGCGTGATGAAATATAGCCTATAGCCTTCTTCAATAAATGGGCTATCTATCACTGAAAGAATTTTCAAATCGGCCCAGTAGTTCCTGAGATTAGTAGCGTACGCAAAAAAAAGTAAAATTCTGGTTGATTTCTTACACCTTGTGTCCGAAAAACCCAAATATCTTACGGAACCCTATTTTTTCCAAAATAAAATTTAGCCTATATTACTTGTGGATAATGTAGCTTTCGAATGGTGAAAGATTTTTTAAAATCGGTCCAGTAGTTTTTGAGCCTATTCATTACAAACAAACAAACAAACAAAGTTTTCCTCTTTATAATATTAGTGTAGACGAAAGTGAGTCTGTTTGTTTGTTACGCTTTCAAGATAAAGTGGTAGATCCGATTTGGATGAAATTTGATGTGGAGTTAGATGTGACCCTGGACATTGACTAAGGCTACTTTTTATTCAGGTGTGTTAAGGATTTACCTCAGGACGCGGGTGAAATCGCGGGATACAGCTGGTTTTCTAATAAAATCTCCTTATACAGTAGCCTTAGACAGTAGCTAAATGCATTGTAGTTTTAGATATCTGACTCACTCACTCACTCAACTGATAAAATGAAGAGGAATTTGTTTGTTTTTTTATTTCACTAATCGTATTATTTATTTCACTTTCAAGTTTGATTTATATTTTTTTATAGGATACAGCAATGACTTTTGCTACTAGGTTTTTTAAGTAGGTACATAAGTTTCAACACCACACATAAATAAAAATGTATTACAAGATAATCAGAAATAAAAGCGGACTATATTTCGGCGTAGTTGAAATTGAAGTTTAAATACTAAAAAGCTTCCAAAAATACGAAGCGCCCACTCTCTCATCTTCATAGAATATTAAATTGAAGAGTTCTTTAAAAATATCTAACTTGAGGCGAGAGGAAAAACTATAAAAATATGATTAATTTTACTCATTTCTTTTCGTGGAGAAATCTTCAAAGGTCGTTCTGGGGAAAATTATTTGACCCCTTTGCATCAGTATAGGTTCAAATATATTATAAGGCATTGGTATAGGTAAATGTAACATATTTCTGATAATAGTAGACATCCAGATATATACAATAGAGATGCAATCCCGAACATTACGTGTCAAAAAACACGTAAACATTTTTTTTAGTATGTAGACGTAACTTTAAAACTAGTAACCACTTTGATGTAACATTATATTTATCTCTTTTCCACTAACCGAAACATTATGTACGTGAAATCTATTCGACAAAGACGGCGACAGTCAGTTTTTCCAAATATTCAGTTGCCGTCAAGCTGACATATGACGTGAATTGTGGCTGGGGGCTCAAACTTTTATGGCAAACATGTTGCTTAGTGATTGCAGATCTAATTACGTTAGTAAAATTATATATCAATGATAGTAGATACATATTTTTCTTCTCCTGGTGGCTCCTCAACTAATGAGAGTTGGCAGCACTGCATATTTTTCCTTGTCTGATAAGGTGAAAGATTTTGGGAACACTTGCAATTCCCGTCCACTCCCAGATGTTTGTGGGTGTAACATCTGGATGTAAGGTGTGGCCATCGCAAAAGTGATGTCATCTGATAAAAGGACTGATGTATCAGTAGCAGACAAGGAAGAAGAATTTCAATCTGGATGACAGCAACACTTGGGGCATAAATAGGTATAATGATACTAGTTCACCAAAATTGATATCATATCTATTATTCTTAGAAAATTGTCTTCATATCATATTCATTTAAATTGCTTCTTCAATTGCCGTCTAGTTTTAGTTACTCAAACATTCAGCGTATTCAAAAATGAAGACGAAACTTCACCGAGTCCGGGCGATGACGAAATTTTGAAGCAAGTCACGCACGGTAAGAAATTACCAAGTGCTCCCAAGGGGTGGAAGTAAACGACCTGCAAACTTCTGGATTCCGGAAAATTTCATACCTATACTAAAATATAAATAAATTATTTAAGAAGATAAAATATGGTGTTCTGTTGATGGCAAGTTTGAAGCGACTCTGGTGGACGCTTTTATAATTACTGTCGCTTTTTCTCTTAAACATTTTCAAGGCCAGTCGGTAAATATTTTAATGGTATATTCATACGGAGAAGGACCTTAATCAGTGAAGTGAATCATGTAAATTGATTAAACCGTATGATATAATACTAAATAGGAAGAATCCTAAATCCATAATGGATTGTTTAAAATAGCTTATGTCGAAAGCCCAAAGGAGGTAGTAGATACGGCCGGTAAAAAGTAAGACTCCACTATTTCAAAATGACTGCCAAAGACAATCGTATTAAACCAGCACTAATTTAATTGCCTAAGACAATGGTGCCGATTCTGACTTACACACGACTAAACTAACTTTATAATATCATGCTCTTTTTCTATTGCGAAATACAAGAAGAGGATAGCAAGTAATTCAGTGCTGTCAAATTAAATGACATATGACATTTTGTTTGTACAGGTTTGTTAATTTAGTCGAGATGTTACGTCGTGATGTTTAAATTTGTATGGAAAACATTTTTTTTCTAATTTGACAGGTGTTAAAAGTTTGCTATCCCTTTCTTATATTTGTTGATGGAAAGAGAGAATTATAGACTAAATTTAATTTAGATGGTGTCAAGAGAATCGCGGCCAATATGAGTTGAATTAAATTTTTGACATATTTTCAATGATATACATTGCTTCGTTGAAAATATCAATGAGACAAATGTCCAAACGTATGCAACAATATATTTTAAACTCCTTTGAGAAAGGCACCTACGTCAATTGGATACCCGTAAATACTTTCTTATACATGGAGGGTATCGTGAAAAGTATGGTCACTCATCACCACCATTCGTGTACTATGAGATCTCTTATACCTACAAGCTTCTCCGTTCGTCAACACGACACCAAAAGGTAGACAATGCTGCTAATAGCAGAGGTAAAAGCCCAAAAGGTAAATAAATTACAATTAAGCCCGCAGAGCTTTTCCAAAGCATTTATAGGTCAACGACAGCGCCCATACCTACTCCCGTGAAACAAACATGAAAGATAAACATTTAGAAGTTTACGTGTGAACTGAGGCTAAGTTAATCTTGTTAGCAATAGGATAACGTACAATCCCGGTAAGGCGGATCACACACTGCCACGCGCCTTGTCTGAGCATCTGTAATCACACGCTTAAAACATGCACATACGGTTAAAAATGTAAAATGTCATCGTCAGAATATTTATTTGATTAAAACTTATATTTCATCAAAATATCACAAATTGAATCAAAATTTATCAATTAATTTGTAATTTAGTTTTATTATTTCACCCATCAACACTTTTCTCAATTTAATATAGTATATACCAATTGATGTTATGAAAAATGTTAACAAAATCGCAACCTACTTTATACAAATTTTCCCTCATAAATAAATAAATTGGCATTAAATTATAAATTTATTAAGTTTAAAGCATGAAATTGACATAAATTTGCCTTTGCCTTTACGCCATTTTGTTAATATCTGTGGCAGAGTTAGAAAAAAATAGGTTATGACTTTGTTTCCATTTTTCATAACACTATGGGTGCCGACTATAAATGCGACGACGTATCATTGACAACACAACTATTAGGATTTTTATCATAATTTCCAAATATCTTTAGTAAGATGACGTAATAAACAAGAATATTCAACATCTACCGTAATTTCGTAGTATCCCTAATGATTCCGTGAAATGCCTGGTTTCGCATTTCCCGCGGCTAGACGCGGCATAGTAGCGTGGCGCGTGGTAGTGTGTGATACGCCTAACGTGAAGTGAAGTCCGTGCTTTCTGTTCCCCAAAGTTTAGGTGTATAGCTTGCTGCGAGCTGATTGTGTTCACTGAGATGGAGCATAAAGCCGGGAGCGAAATAGGTTAGTTTGATTTAGATCAAAGCTTTTTGAAAGGAGGTTTAGCGTTTACCTATACGTTTACATATATACACCATGTTGCATCAAAAAAAAATCAGATTACTTACACGTGATACGAGAAACGGAAGAACTGTCATCAATGATCTGTCAAAATTTCCTAGTTTGAGAGGCAGGGCTTCCCGTTTTGTATACAGATCCCGGTCTTGATTTATATAGCATTGTGTTACTACCAAAGCCCATTTAACTCTGTTCATATAAAAAAAAAAAAAAAAAAAAATGGAGGATAAAATTGAATAATTTTGCTTATGTTTTATGTTTTTCGTTGAAATGTTTATGATAAATGTTTACTTGATTATTGTACGAGTATCTATGAATTGATAGGTATCATAAAACATATTAAAAGTATGCTAATTACTGATATTCGTAAAAGTATAAAGTATAAATGATAAAAAAAAAATGTGCGACCGGCTGATAGGATGCCGATTTAATTACATACAATCATTTAGAAATGATAAAATTAATGCGAAATGTATGACCGTCTCTCAGCTGTAATTTCAAAAGAGCGTTGATTTGATGCTCTCAGTTGGAATAAAAAAAATAGTGCCCCCCCCCCCTTTCATCTTCTATAAATTGTAGAAAAATAAAAGTTCTGGGGCCGTACCACCACGTGTTTCTGCAATCACTATTCCGGTGTGTCCGTCTCTTTTTCACAACAAAACTAGTCCTGCTATACCCGTGCCAAACGGTATGGTAACGCCCCAGATTAGCCAAGCTCAGCATAGCCCAAGCAGGTAGATCGACGAGGTCAAGTTGCCTGTGCCTGCCGCGCTCAGTCCATAGCTGGGTGACCAAACGTGAAAAGCACCAAAAAAATTAAGCAGTCCATGTAAAAGATAAGCAAGAATGACTATCAATTCGGTTCATGACTAATAATAGCTTACAAACATCTGCAATAGCAGAGATGCATTGCCATCTCGAGATAAATCCGAAGATTTATCTATAATCTTCGGATTTCTCTCGAGACGATAACGCATCTGCATTTCTAACTACCTACATTTCAATGCAGGTAATTAGGAACTCCATCATCCATACTCTTCAAAACAGAAGACAGCAACGAGATAAGTTTGGTTTAGTACTATAAAAAATATTGTTAGTCTGTTTTAATAATACACAAAGGTTGACCAAGTTTCGGTGTTTATTTCTTTAAAACAAAACTCAGTGTCACCGTATAAGATTATCTTGGCGAATATTCCTGAATTATTGATACAATCTTTGCGACTTGGAGTTGCAGTTTTGTTTAAGATTACCCCATTGTTTTAAGTAGGTAAACTTCACAAGTTTATTGTTACGATATTTTCTTTGTTTTGCTAATGCAGAATTTCTGAGCATAAAACATAACTAGCTGTGTACTGCGGTTTCATCCGAGTAATAGAAACTTCTTTACGCACCCGGATAAAAGGTATTTTATCTTCGTCCCTGGGGTACTATAATATTATCTCCGTACCAAATTTCATTTGAATTGGTTCAGCAGCTTGGCCGTGAAACGGCGTACCTAACATGGCGTACCTAACCTTTTTTTTATCCCGTTTACTTTTTACTTATATTAGCTAGTAACTGAAGCTAGTTACTGAATATTGAAACTGTGTCAGTGTAATGGCATTAGCTGTCTTCTTCTTCCTATCGGTTGAACTGCAGGTTTTTCTAAAAAGCCCTAAGGAGCCCTGAAATATGCTATATGCTCAAATCTGCCTGACAGCCTCTGACATGGAATTTTAAGTACAATAACTATTATCAATATAGCAGTCGGGGGCGACGGCTTAACGTGCGCCCAGATACGGGGTGTAACACCGCCAATTGCCTGACTCTGGGCTGTTTCGTGAATTTTTTGAAAACCCACATAGCAATTACGACCCTACCGACGGGAATCGAAAATTAAACCCCATTTACAGTAGTCACGATTGCGACCCTAGACCAACCAGGCAGTGTGTTTAGCTAAAATCACTTCTACCTTATTATAATATTCAGATTCTAAAACCAAAAACCGGCCAAGTGCGTGTCGGGCCACGCGCAGTAGGGTTCCGTAGTAGGAGTTAGTTATTCGACTTTAAGTCTGTAACGCGAGAAAAAAAATATTCATCCCCACTTTACGTGTTTGGGAGCTACCCTAAAAAAAATATTTTTCAAAATTTTTATTTTACCACTTTCTCGGCGTGATCAATATACATATCCATACTAAATTTCAGCTTCCTAGTAACAAAAACCTCGGAGATATGCCGCGGACAGACAGACAGACAGACAGACAGACGGACATGGCGAAACTATAAGGGTTCCTTGTCGGACTACGGAACCCTAAAAACCGCAGACAAGTCCTCGCAAACATTACCCAAGTCAATCTAAACATACCTAGATACTAATACAGAGAACTAGGTCATACCTTAGTAAAATTATTGGTTAAAATATACAGGAGAGTTCCCTCTGAGAGTTACGCTAGAATAAAATCAGTCGTGCGGAACCCAAGTCCTTTGGAGTGATCCTTCAGGCTTCTCCTATATTTGCCGAAAGATGTAAACTAATTAGGGCATATGTTTCTGTACGCGTCTTTGATGTAAAGTGAAAGGTCTTAAGTGTAGGAATAATTGTATGTGATTTTAAACTCAATTGAAGATATTATAAAGTCCTTATTTGTATAAGATATTTGTTACATTGTAATATTACAATTATAATAATAATTAGGAGTGTATCTCGTCATGAATTCATGTAATAACACACTGCTTTTTGTAATAATCATCAACTCTTCGAGATAAAATAGACCTCATTTATTTTCGGATAGAAAACCATCAAATGACTCCTTCCGCCGTGGGTGGAGCTGGCGGGATTGTCAGACTCTTTCTGACTAAAACCCATCCATGTTCTTTCCTTTTGTATGCTGAGGGCGCGGTAACTCTTTCGAACATCCCGTAGGCAGGAAATAAATATAGACTTTTAAAATAATATCAAAAGTACTTATCTTAAGAAAAATCCAGCTCCAATAAAGACCAGCTACCAGATAGCAGTTAGGAGGTAAAGTACAATACATATAATATATCGTCCCCGTAGGTGGAAAATTAAATAAGTCCGATTTTGGCGATTTTGACTTTTCCCTATTTTCAAAACAACTAAAACATGCCGCATATTTGAGCCTAACAGGCATTTTCGTATCTTATTCCGTTCCAAAATTATAGCCAGTTTTGTCGGACAGATGGAATAATAAATATCTCCAGACAAACACTATTTTTTTAAGGAAAAATAAATAACTCAGTAAATAAATCAATAACTGTGGTCAATGATAAGTTGAATATCAAATAAATTAAATAACATGAGTTGTTGAATTTTTCCTCAACTTAAAATTCTTTCACAAAACTAACTAAGTTCTAGGAAAACTAAATAACTCTATTTATTTAATTCTGCTATTCAGAATTGTGATTATAACGTACCTAATTTATAAATACTTGATGTTATCTATTTCTTCTACAACTAGATAATGATTAATTATAAGATGCTGGGCAAATAAAATTAAATAAATTAAGTTGTTTATAATTTCCATAAAACGAAATGCACCTGAGGAAAGTTATCATTAATTTTTTAAGAGAATTTGGCCGAAATATTGTCAGTATCCACCATCTAGGCAATGACTGATCGAGAACGACGGCGACGACGGAGAACGCGGGGGTGAACGCGTGCGGATTGATGCATCGCATCATCATCATCATCATCAGTGGCCTTTAACATCTACGAAAGATGATTCAAACAGCAGCCGTGTCAGGTTATTTGGCTTTGGCACTTGCGCTGATGGCTAAGAAGGCCTATACGAGAGCGACAACGCTGGTCGCAACGTCCGCGGGCCTTCGATGGACCCTCGCACTGTCCCCCCTGTGACCCCTGGCATCCACGCTTACGTCTATCTGCTTGGACTTATAACCGGTCACTGCCACTCCCCGTGTTGTTTTCCACTCAGCAAAGCTGT
Organism: Pyrrhia umbra; assembly: GCA_963891755.1. Lineage (NCBI taxonomy): Eukaryota > Metazoa > Arthropoda > Insecta > Lepidoptera > Noctuidae > Pyrrhia > Pyrrhia umbra. Next base: position 3,390,288 of record OY982923.1, on the reverse strand, counting down.
AGTAGGTGAAGTGACCTGTCCACGGATGCTGCATCGCCTGGGACGCAATTAAGATAGTGCAGGCTTTCCCAAGACCTACACCACTCTCTCGGCGTCACCGACTGGCCCCACAGGAACGAAAAGTCGTTACGTGCGGAGTCGGATTCGCTGCAGGTGCTTTCGGCTAGGGATGGGGGAATAAGGGATACTAAAGTCACGGAAAAGACAGGATTGTGACTCTAGCAGCTCGAGCAGTCCGGGGTCGCACACCCGTAGTGGCTTTAGTCAGTTAAAGGAAAGATAACTGAAGAGTCCACCTTCTGTCGTGCGTTTTACTGTGTGATACGTGACCTTCAATTGCGTTGACGTCAGAGTGACCAATAATGGATTCGCGAGGTTTATTCAGCGACTCACAAATCGTTCTTGCATGGCTAAACACTGAGCTAACAAAACTTCAAGCTTATGTATCGAACAGAGTAAGTGTAATTCGTCAAAATACCGCTGGATGCAGTTGGCAATATGTCAATACACATGACAATCCTGCTGATCTCATTAGCCGAGGCGTCAACCCGAAAGAGCTGAGTAGCTGCGACATTTGGTGGAAAGGCCCAAAGTTTCTGCAAAACAGTGAGTACGAGTTTCTGCTTACAGCTCACCTGCTAATTCACTCTCTGTGGAGCCCTGCTTAGCTCCTTCCAGCAACTTGGTATGCCAAAACCCCAATCCGCTTGACTATGTGTTCAAGCGCTAGTAAAATTACTCTAACATAAATAAAATAGTTATAGGCTATTAGCATTCATATTGCGATTTTTAAACAACATTAACAAAAATAATACAAAAATCAATACAAACTATTTGCAAAGTTCTGAGTTAGATAATGCATTAATGTCAATAATTAAACATGAAAAATATACATATTTTAAATCTGAAACTAAAGCAATAAGCAATAACAACAGCTTGAAAGGGAATCTGGCTGAGTTGCATCCCTTTCTTGACAATCGGGGTCTATTGCGCGTTGGTGGCAAACTGCATTATGCTGATATAGCTTATTCACAAAAACATCCTGTCATACAGCCCAGAGGCTCTTCAATTACTAGCTTGCTTATAAGGTGTGAACATGAAAGGCTACTGCACGCAGGGCCTAAGCTTTCACTCTCGCATCTTAATCAAAGGTTTTGAATTGTCAATGATTAGAAGTTAAGAAAGTAACTCACAAATGTATTGTATGTTTTAGACAAAATGCCTTAGCAGCCAAGCAACTAATGGGCTCCTTGCCGGCTGCACGTGTAACAGCTACCAGCCGCCCATTTGAGAAGGTCGGCGTGGATTTCGCTGGGCCAATTGATGTGAAACTCTCTCGCGTAAGACGATCTTTAATAGGTAAAGGGTATATCTGTGTATTCGTATGTTTCGCGACAAAAGCCGTTCACTTAGAACTCGCATCAGATTTGACCACGGAAACCTTCCTTGCGTGCTTGAGGAGATTTATCTCCAGACGAGGTTTGCCCACCGAAATTCACTGCGACAATGCAAGTACATTTAAATGTGCAAGGAGTCATTTGGTCGAGCTCTACAAGCTGCAAGCTTCTCAGAGCCACCAAATGCAGGTTCAAAAATTTACCGCCGAGCGTGGGATACAATTTCACTTTATACCATGTTACTCACCTGCATTTGGTGGCCTCTGGGAGGCGGCAGTTAAGAGCACAAAGTTACACTTAAAAAGAATATTACAAAAAACTGTTCTAACTTATGAACAGCTTAATACTGTTTTAACTGAAATCGAAGCAGTGCTTACTTCTCCGCCACTCTTACCTTTATCTTTGAACTCCGATGATTATTGTTATTTGACACCTGGTCACTTTATTATAGGTAGTGCTTTGTCAACGTATCCTCAAGGAAATGAATGTAACATTCCACAAAATAGACTTAAGTTTTGGCAACTATGTAATTCTTTAAAAAAATCCTTTTGGAAAGTGTGGTATCAATGTTATTTAAATTTATTACAAAACAGACCTAAATGGAAATATGCTAATTGTATTGTAAAATTAAATAGTTTAGTAATTTTAAAGGAAGATAATCTTCCAATAATGTCATGGCCAATGGCTAGGGTTGTGAAATTATTTGATGGTCATGATAATAAGGTTAGGGCTGTAGAAGTAAGAACTCCTAATCATAAAACCCATGTACGGAGTATTCATAAAATATGTGTCATACCATAGATGATAATGAATAAATTTATGTGTTTTGATTTGATACAAACTTATATTTTTTAGTTCTAATACTTATTATTAGTTTTGTTTACTACTAAGTATGTCTTTTGTAATTAGGTCTCTGATTTTAGAGCCATAATGTTATTTTTTGAGTTCAAAAATTATTTTCTATTTTGATTTGAAAGAATACTTTAAGTTAACTTGTTTTCACTTGTTATAATTAGTGTAATTTTGTTTATTTTTTTAAGTTTGTAGCAAGATAAGTATCTAATTACAATACACTTTTTCTGTTTTTTATTGTACTTTTCTATTTCTTCCTTACTATAACTTTATTAATATCATAATACAGCTTTTATTTTATATGAGACCAATAATAGTTAAAAAAATATCAAAGTAATAATAACGTACAAAGCTACTAAATTTTACATTTAAAAATATTTCGAGTTTGATAAATTCAATAACTGCATTTATTTAACCAAATTTTACTCTACCAAATGTATTTAGCTCGTAGGAAAACTAAATAAATATCCGAAATAAGTAGCTAATTGCAGTTACGTTATAAATAACAGTTGTGGCAAAATTAAACAACTTGGTTTTTTATGTGTTATTTAGTTATAGTTAAAGATAGAGTTCAGTTTGTTAAAACATAATGTAAAAGGTTATCAGGTCCACAATATATAAAATTACCGACCGTAAAATTGTCTCACATTTTTTAACAAATGTACATTAAGTGAAAAAAAAACACTAAATCGCGTTTATCTCAAAACTACAAAATCAGAGTTATTTAATTTTCCACCTACGGGGACGATATATAAGTATAACAAAAACTCCTTCTGGTTTTAGAAGTTGGTTAAAATGCCTCTAACTACGTCACTACAGAACCCCAAAGAAAACTCCACCAAAAATACACACACAACACAAATAAAGCACGACATTGTTAATGTACGCTTTCAAAGTGCAATCACCGCGAAACATTTTAACGTAATCAGGACAATATGGCCGCCTTACATTACATTCAACCAAAAAAAAACGAAAAAAGAAATGTTTTCAAAGAAATGATGAAAACACACATCCATTCCTCGTATTTCCTTATTTACATTTCGAGGTTTTTCACAATAAGAGGATATACTGAAAATGTATTTTCGTTTTGTGTCACTCTTGGGGATACGTATAGAACCTGCATGGTTCAGCGAAAGAAAAGCTCTCGGGAGGTATGCATGTACTGGCCAAAAATGTCGTGTTCTCTTTTCGAAATATAATTTTGATAGCAATTGTTTTTATGTCAGTAAGTAGTTCTTTTGGAATAAAGTTCATTTATAACTACACTGCCTTTGTGTCAGAGATTTGGGTAAAGCTGGCTTCCCATAGTGTGTGATTATGCAGACGGGCGCAGAGCAGTCCGCACTGATGCAACATGGAAATGGTAATAGTATGATGGTCGTCCGTAATAACGCAAAAACGCACGTCGCGTTTGCTAGAAGTTTGTGGGCGTGACAATCCGTTGTATACGGCAATGCATGATAATCTGCAGAATCACGCACTATGGGAAGCTAGCTTAAGGAGTATTATAAATATTATTAAATATTAAATATTCTGCCTACGGCGACTAAATGTGGCTCAAGTTGTGTTCAGAAAACAATTGTTTCTATACGTTGACATGGCTCACGAAAATTACGTTTTTGTATCGTATTAAGTATAATATCTTATATTCCTTTCACACAGGCATATACAAATTTTAATGAGACACAGAAACGTTTAACTCCTGTTAACTACTTACTGAGATACAAACTGTCTTAGTAAATGGGTAATATACTATTTTCAGGTCTGTCTGTCTGTCCGCGGCATAGCTCAGAGGTTCTTGGTACTGAAAAGCTGAAATTTAGTATAGATATGTATATTGATCACGACGACAAAGTGGTAAAACAAAATTAAGCAAAATATTTTTTTTTGGGTAGTTCCCAAACATGTAAAGTGGGGATGAATACTTATTTCCTTGTGTATCCCCTTGTGTAAGGTATCGTTAGATAGATAATTCAAAAATATTATGGGGTCGTCACAATCATTTTTCGATTAAGTGAGCCTTTTGCGAAATATCTGGCTTTTAAGTGGAAATTTTTGTTCGATACGAGCATCCCCCTCTAGTTTTTGAATGGCTGTCTCTAGAAATGTGAAAAAATTCACAGACGTAGCACATGTAATGAACTTAAAAAAAAACTATCCCGGCTAAGTAGGCTTTACTGATTACAGAGTTATAGTGGACCAACTAAAACGTGCTACGGAACCCTATTGCGCGTGGCCTGACACGCACTTGGCCGGTTTTTTTACTATTGTCACAATTGTCAAAATTTTTGGCCACCTAGTTCGTTCTCATTACTCTTTACTACTTACGAGGTGACACGAATTCAAAATAAAAAAAAGATAATGTTACCGGAACGAAAGCTTTTGTGTGTAAATATTTTACAAAGAAATGTGGGATGTCTGGCGTTAATTAAAACGAATTAGGTTTCGAGCTAGATGTTAAATTAATCTATATCTATCTATCTATACTTATAATAAATCTGTAGAGAGGTCAATTCTGTACATGAAATATATTTCCAAAATAACTATCAGGGGGTGATTAGGGATCGATACTGATGCCAAAAATGCAATCAGTAAAATTTTTGCCTGTCTGTCTGTATAAACTCTATAGAAACAAAAACTACTCGACGGATTTTAACGAAACTTGGTACAATTATTTGTCATACTCCTGAGCTGGTTATAGTATACTTTTCATCACGCTACAATCAATAGGAGCAGAGCAGTGAAGGGAAATGTTGTCATTTTGTTTAAACGCGCCAATCTCAGGAACCGCTGGTCCGATTTAAATAATTATTTCAGTGTTAGATAGTCCATTTATCGAGGAAGGCTATAGGCTATATATCATCACGCTAAGACCAATAGGAGCGGAGCACCACTATTCCACGCGGACGAAGTCGCTGGCAGAAGCTAGTATCATCATTATTTTTGCCGTATGGTAGTTACAGCTACTAAAATTATGTTGGGCAAAGTTTGTGTGGTACTTCCATTATAGTAGGTAAGCAAATAAGTGATTTTAAATTCGCACCTGAATCGGTTTAACCGTTTCGGTGATAAATAGAATCAGTTTTTTTTTGCATAAATCTCATTGTTTCATAGATCTAGTATATAAAACAAATCTATACTACCTAATATTACAAAGAGAGAATATTTTCTTTTTTGCTTGTTTGCCATGGCTTGCTTTAACGGAAAAACGACGCAACCAATTCTGATTTTTGGTGTGGAGATATATTGCACCACTAGCTTTCCGCCAACCCCTTCGCCCGCGTGGGCTATACGAATTCAAATTAAAAATGACAGAGTTTCATACAAACTTTGCCCCCCTTTTTCACCCCCTTAGGGATAGAATTTCGGAAAATCCTTTATTATCGGATGCCTACGTCATACAAAAAACATACCGTCCAAGTTTCAGGTATCTACGATTAGCGGTTTAGGCTGTACGTTGATCCGTCAGTCATTCAGGACAAAGAATTTTATATGTACAGAAAGCATTTTATATTTAGATAGGGTCGGACATAGGATAGTATTTATCGAGTCCGTGAAGTAGTTTCGTCATAATGCGAGGGACACCGCGGGAAATAGCTAGTATTCTATAATAATCTAGCCTTGTAAACAAAAACCTAATACTTTGGTACCATAATCTTTAACACTGCAAACTTTACCACACATAAGGACAAATATCAGGCGTGGTCCCAGAGAATTTTCTAACAAAAATTTCTAAACAATTGCCCGAGTTTCATCTGGCGACACAATTACCTTGTGGCTTGGTTGAAAAATAAAAAAAAAACGCATGCTACGCTCGTAGATTGCTTACCTTACATAATAAATGTATGTATCTGGTATATATTTACTTAACATACGAGAAAAAAGAGGTAATATTTAGTCCACATTTTTCTTATTATGAATAACTAGCTGTTTCCCGCGGTTTCACCCGCATCCCGAGGGAACTACTTAGCGCACCCGGGTAAAAAGTAGCCTATGTTGTTCCTCAGGGTCTAATCTATCTCTGTACCAAATTTTATTTATATCGGTTCAGTAGTTTTGGCGTGAAAGCGTAACAGACAGACAGACAGAGTTACTTTCGTATTTATAATATTAGTAAGGAAGTAAGGATAATGGTTTGAAGGAGAGCTGTTTGCATGACCCCAATTTTAGGATCACTTTTTTTAAATGAATGGGATAGATTTTGTGCCGTATTTGTGTTATTTGGGCTGGGCACGTCACATTTTTACTGAAATTATTATAATCACAATTTGGAGTTCAATGAGGTTTATCAAAAGACGGACATAAACGACACACAGTTTTATGTACTACCCAATTTTATTAAATGATATTTATTTTGCAAATTAGTTATGAAATAACACGTCAATTTTTTTTAAGGCTAGATGAAGCCGGTATTTCCTATCCGACTAGCTTGCGAAGAAATACTGAAACAAACCCAAGGGTCAAATTCTCTTTTAAGGTCCAGACATAATGTAATTGCATCATGGATGTACAATGTAGTCTGGAGTCTGGAATGACTTTTGGAAGAGAGTCATGCAGCTCCGAGTGGGCCTGTCCATTCAGTTGGTAGGCAAGTGTCCGTTTTTCTTAGCTCTACAGTTTCATTACGGCCTAATTCACCACCTCCTGTAAGTAGTGCATAGACTTATCTGACAGAAATGCCAGATAATTTCGTTCTTGCCAATGATGTTCCAATTATGAATTTATCTGGTAGATAATCCTTATCCAGAAGTGGTCCTTCTCGAAATATTTTCTTGTAGTTCAAGTCTAAACAATCTGACTTAGCCCATTATGGTAGACTACAGTGCATACCTAGATACAAAAGTCGTAAAATAAGTTTTCTGTCCATATTGAGAGTATGTGTAAAAACCTCCATGGTACTTGGAAAGAAAGGCTCTCGAGAGGTCGGCATAATTATACTGGCCAAAAATGTAGTGTTCTATTTTTTTGAAATATAATTTTGATAGCAATTGTTTTTATGACAGTAAGGTTTTGGAAAAAGAGTTCTGTTATTTATTTCTACACTGCGTTAGTTAGAAAAAAACCGGCCAAGTGCGTGTCGGGCCACGCGCAGTAGGGTTCCGTAGTAGGAGTTAGTTAGTCACCTATAACTCTGTAACCGGTTAAGCCTACTTAGCCGTGATAGTTTTCCTTGTAATTTCATTACATGTACCACGTCTGTGATTTTTTTCACATTTCTAGGTACAGCCATTCAAAAGTTAGAGGGGGGGGTAACTCGTATCGAACAAAAAATTTCACTTAAAATCTAGATATTTCGCAAATGGCTCGCTTAACTGAAAAATGATCTTCACACACCCATAATATTTTTAAAAGACCTATCTAACGATACCCCACACGAAGGGGTACGCGAGAAAAAAAATATTCATCCCTACTTTACTTGTTTGGGAGCTACCCTAAAAAAAAATATTTTTCAAAATTTTATTTTACCACTTTCTCGGCGTGATCAATATACATATTCATGCCAAATTTCAGCTTTCTAATAACAAAAACCACGGAGCTATGCCGCGGACAGACAGACAGACAGACAGACAGACAGACAGACAGACAGACAGACAGACGGACAGAGCGAAACTATAAGGGTTCCTTGTCGGACTACGGAACCCTAAAAAGTCGTAATAGCCGAACCAATATCGAATGATTTTGAAATGAAATTAAACGAAACGAAATTTGTGATGCAGTAGTTGAAGTTCTAAATAATAAATAATAATACCGGTACATAGGTTATTTCAACATACATACTCTTATTTGTTATCTTTTAGAAAAATATCTCTACAAATAACCCAAGTTGTCTGTGGCTTTCATAAGAAGTTCTCCCTGGAGGCTTTTTTGTTTTATTCAAACAACATTATTCATGGCTGTTTAGTCCCAAAGGCGGGAATTAGTTTTTTTTTGTTATTTCTATGTTCAAAAGAAACTTTATGAATAAAATTGAGATTTGTATTTGGAACAACCACTTTAATCTTTGTAACGCGTCTTTTGGAAGTCCTTAAAAGTCCATTAGCCACTAAATTATTGAGAATAGAAATAGAGGTAACTAAAGCATTTTAAAGTATTAAAAATTTAAGGAACTTTTAACCAAAGTTATTTCTAATTGTATCCTGAGTTTTACCCACCCATTACTCCAACCCATCACATAGCTCTGGTACTCGTAGTTTTTTTATGCTCGGCTGCTTAAGGTCCGAGCGTGATGTAACTCCAACCCATCGCATTGCTTGCCCACCTGTAGTTTTTTTTTCTCTATGCTCCGCTGCTTAACGTCATTGCGTGATGTCAAATAGCTTAAAACCTTCCTAAGAACTGGTACCTACCTAGCTTTCCGCCAACGGCTTCCTCCGCGTGTTCTAAACGAATCAAAATAATAAAAAATGACAGAGTTTCATACAAACTTTGCCCCCCTTTTTCACCCTCTTAGAGGTAGAATTTCGGAAAATTCTTTCTTATTGGATACCTACGTCATACAAAGAATACACGGTCCAAGTTTCAGGTCTCTACAATCAGTGGTTTAGGCTGTGCGTTAATCCATCAGTCAGTCAGTCATTCAGGACAAAGCATTTTATATGTATAGATAGATATGAAATACAATTATATTTTAAAATAATCATGAATTATTCCATTATAGGGTAGGTACTAAAAACTAAACTAAAAACCAGAATTGCTGGTGGGCCAGCACTCTTTAACAATCTAATCATCAAACGACCAAATTCCTGAAGAGTTATTACTAACATTTCAAAACTTTTTAATTTGCCTCTCGATTTTATTGGAGGTGCGACGCGACGGGCGATAATCCGACGCGCAATTGACTGCAATCTTTATATATGCTAATACCAGCAATTTCCCTTTAGAAAGATCGATTTATTAGGTTTTACGGTAACAATGTGAAGTTCTCACGATTGATACTATAAAAAGGCTAGTTCACTGTTAGGGCCAAAGTGAGAGTGTATCAAAGTATTAATTTTTAAAAAATGTATGTAGGTGTCAAACGAAGTAGTTTCCTTAGGATGCGGGTGAAATAGCGGGAAAGAGCTTACCTACGCAACAAACAAACTTTCACATTTAAAATACCTATTAGTAAGAAGCTCAAAATTAAAAATAATCTCCAGACCGATTTCGTCACGGCAGTGCTTGCGCAGACACAGGTGTACTCTCTATTCCCTCACTCTAATAGTCCGGTGGGTCGGCAATCCGACAGGACTGGGGAAAGACTAGGTAGCTTTACGTGCTCTCCGAGGCACGGAAGGTAAGTGGACAGCCATCCACGAACCGCGGCTAGACCGCAGCTTTATTTAGCTTAGCTAATATATCGATCCGCACGGTATGAGTATATTATGCGGAGGAATGAGGAACATGTTGTGAGGAAAGAACATGAATGTGGATGGCTATAGAGGTAGAGGAAGACCAAAAAACGAAACATGGATTGTGATAAAGATGATATGGCTAGGAAAGATGTTACTTGTGAGATGACGTCAGATAAAGAAATATGGAAGAAAAAGACATGCTACGTCGATCCCAAATAAATTGGGATTAGGGCAGGCCGGTGATGATATCGATTTGCATGGTTGTTACTTAGCTACGAGCCCCTTAGAAATAAATAGTTACTCATCCAATACCACCTACTCAGATGCTTAGGAAGGTGTGAAAAAGCAAACAAAACGTCAAAGCCCCTCAGAATAAAATGGGCTGAGGGAGGCTTTCTAGAATAAAATAATAAATATATAAAATGTTTATCTTTTTCATTCACAAAAGTGGTGTTATATAAAATGGACCGGCATTTTACCGGAACGTCCCGTAACGCTGGTGACCGTATTAGCTGAAAAGCCGCAAAGGAGAATTGAAGCGCTATTTTAGGTACAAATACATTGGACTATATATAGAATGGTTCTATTTATGACGTAACCTTCGATGATACGAGTATATACATAATATAAACTTTCCGCCCGCGGCTTCGCCCGCGTGGACATTTTTTTTCAAGTTTTAGTAGGGACCCCAAATTATTTCTGGAAATAAATATAGCTTATGACACTTCGTAAAAATGTAGCTTTCTAACGGTGAAAGAATTTTTAAAATCGGTCCAAGTGTTTTTGAGTTAAGCCCCTACAAACAAACAAATCTTTCCTCTTTATAATGTTAGTATAGAAGTATAGATATATATAAATACAGACATGAATAGAGATATAAAATCTTTTGATCATTCTTAAAGGACAGTTATCGTTACATAATATGGCAAATACATGTATATTACTAGCTGTTTCGCGCGTTTTCATCCGCATCGTGGTGGAACTAACTACTTCGCGCATCTGTAAAAAATATTCTATGTATTAATCTAGATTATAAACTACGTGAGTGTACCAAAATATATCAGAAAAACCCATTTAAATGCATTCAGTAGTTTTTGCGTGAATGAGTTACAAACATACATACACCCTGACAAACTTTCATATTTTTGTTAAAACTACTGAAAATTCTAACTGAACCAGAACTAAAAAACACATCTAAACCTCTGAATGATTTTCCTCTTGATATCCGTGATGGCCATTACCTATATTTTATTATAACCCTTAGAAAAAGGGCAAGACATGATCCCGATGAGATATAAAAAATTCTAGAACACCGGTCCGATCTACCATTTGTATTCAAAGCCACGTCCTCGCTAACAACCCCTGAAAATCTGTAAAAAAAGTTGTTCATTGTAATTCCGTAATAGTTTCGAGCTTAAAATGTTTCGTAAATGGGGACTTGAAAATGATTGGTACTAAAATGTTGTAACAATATCAAAGTTTACGATGTATTTGCGATATTCCACAGTCTGGCAAATGTGATAGGCGTTTGTGTTGATGATGCACAGTTCCTCAATCCAACCTTTGTGAAGTTTTCTTATCTTGCTCCAAATATATATTTTTTTAAATTGCAATTGCACGAAAATATAATTTCATTTATTTATAGATTTAGCTGTGTGGAAGCTCCGGTAATTTGTTAAAATTGTATGTTATTAATAAATAAATAATGTTTTGTGTACCTACTGTGGAGGAGCTCATGGCTAAGTAACAGCCACATGGTTTATCAATAAAAGGTGGTGGTAGACTGCGCCAAGTACAGCTTTACTTGGCGCAGTCGTTCGGTAGATTGTTGTCCATTTATGTCATACCGACCCTCCGTGCCTCAGAAAGCGCAATAAACTATGTCATGTGTAGATCTTTAACAAGTTGAAAAATCATATTGATTTTACGGAAAAAGTGGAGGTAAGTGGGGTCTTTTAAACCATGATACGACTACTAGCTATATATATAGATACATTATACACTTCAGTTTATATTACTGTGTCCATTTGAAGGGGGATATATTGACAGTGACATCGGACGATATGGCAATATTGACTTAGGAAGCGATATATAAAACCATTACATATATGAATATAAGTACCCTAGAGTGGATATTATATTGCATGCGGGATATGTATTCTGTTCCCTTTTAAAGTATAATATTCAGTAAATGTATCTTGAACTAGCTCAATGGTAGGCAGGATTTGGCTTGAGGTAAACTGAACTGTATTATAATATTATGTAGACTAAGAGAAGTCTTGGCGGACTAGTGGTTAATATATATATATATATTTTTAACCGACTTCAAAAAAGGAGGAGGTTCTCAATTCGACGGTATGTTTTTTTTTTTTGTATATTTGTTACGCGATTACTCCGCCAATTGTGGACCGATTTTGAAAATTATTTTTGTATGGCATCTCGCAATTCAACCTAGAAGGTTGTCGACTGCTTAACCGGGCTTGCCTGTGAAGTGCCTTAAATGAATTTAGGGCCTCCAGCCAGGCCTTAACTTACAAAACTAAGCGACTACACGCTAAGGGCACACCCTAGTGGGGTACGGGCCTCGGCTTAGGGCGTCGCTAGTGGAGGACAGCAAGGGACAGGCTGGATCAGAATATATAAATATGATTATTATAATCGAGAATTTTAAAGCTATTAGCTCAGCTCGCGGGCTGGCTCGTCGAGTTAAACCTAGTGGTTAAGCACCTGCATTTTATGTACGAGTGAGCGGGTTCGAAACCTGTCAAGTAGTGTGACTTTTCTAAAGTCATAATTATGTACTTACAGTGATGGAAAACGTCGTGAGGAAACCTGGACAGAAAAGTCTGAAATCTGATCAATGATCACGTCTTATTCGTATGCGTTTATTATGCGAAAAAATTACGCATTTTTTTCATGTCATAATAAATGTCACTTAACCATTATACACGGACACTCACTGTATACACTGAGGCTGCGACACTATAGTCGTACAGCCGGTTGCACTAAAAAGATATGCGGTTACTTATACGTGAAACGGAAGAACTGTCATTCAAGATCTGTCAAAATGGAGGATAAAATTTAATAATTATGCTGTTATTTTTTGTTTTTCGTTTAAATATTTATAAAAAACGCTTACTTAATTATTATATAAATAGTATTGATGTTATCAAAAATATTTAAAGTATGCTAATTATTGATATCATGTTTTGTAAAATTCGTAAAAGGTAGTGTTATTCTAGCTGGTTTGTTGGTTGGTTTGCTTGGTTATTTAAAAAAAAACTGTTTTGGTATCTTTTATAAAAGCGTTTAATACAAGTTTGGACAAATTCGATTAACATACCAACAATCATTTTTCCTTTTTTTTGATCAAAATTAATTATAAAATTTTAAAACAAAAACCTACCTCACTTAATTTATTCTGTCCAATTTACTTTTTAGTACCTACGTACAAATTAAACTGTTTGCTAAAGTTTAAATGAATTGTCTCTCACAGGATTAAATAAAGTTAACAGACGTAGCGAGTCCATTTAATGTTCCCTCTCATTGTTTTAAAGAAATAAATGATGGCGTATAGAAACGTGACAGAGTGATCCATAATTTTAAAGATTAATTGGAAAACGTGTTCTAAGAAATGTAGAAATTTTGTGCAATAATTTTCGTGTTCGCTAAAGGTGCGTATAGATTAAGTAACATGTTGTGTAACTTGTGTTTTATAACACGTCCACATTATGTTATTATTTTTCAATATTGAAACATATAATAATACTGTACACATTAGAATAAAGATAACAATGTTATATGACATGCATCTCGAGTACACGTAAGTTGAATAACATTGAACAACAACACAACTTGTTATTATGGCACGTTTTATAATATTCAGTGTCCACATTACTGGAACATGTTATTGATAACGTTTTATAACATGTTAAGTAATAGTATACGTATGCACCTTAATGATAAAAATACAATATATATTTCTTATATCTTTAAGCAGGTATTTAAAGCCTCCAAACCTCGTATGTCTTTCCCCAGATTTCAATCTATTTCCGTACTAAATTCCACCTAAACCATCATCACCATAGTCCTATTTGCTATCCCACTGCTGGGGAAAGGCATCAGCACTCCTTTTTTACATTTTAATGTTATTCTTATGTTTTTAATATAATAAATTATATATATTATAATATTTTGTTGCAATTAAACGTTCAAAATTTAATTAAACTTGATTAATTACTCACTTCAATGGTTTACAATCTAAATTATTTTACCTCATATATTTATTTATTAAAAATCTTAATTAAATAATCTAGTGTATTATTATAAGCATAAATAAATGAATATACAGGGTGAAACCGACACCGTGACGATTACTCCAGTAATTCTTTTAGAATATTCTATTCTATTCTTTGGCTTAGCACGAACGCACTAATGTAGCATGATGTAAACGGTTTTTGAACGGAATCTTATACTCGTTATATATACTTTATTATACTTTACATTGAAATTATATACTAAAAATCGCTTAAGATTACATTAACTCGTTCGTGCTAGGCCCATAACACCAGAATGAAAACTTTAGACGTTTTTTTTGCCCTCAGAAAAATAGCCTGCCGTCGGTCTGTCAATCAATGAAAACCTCGAAAATACTTGCTAAAACATTTAACCTAATCTATGAGCCATATAATAATCAAAAATATTTTTGACAATATTTTTTGAAATTTTATATACAGGGAGAAATTATTATAATCCCAAACACGATAATATATAATTATATAATCTCATATATCAATCTATCATCAAAATATCTATCTATAATATGATATCCCCAGGTATACCAAAATAATTCTTGAAATTTTTTCAGTAGTTTCGAATTTTTCCCGCTCAGGAATTCGAAATTACTTTAAAAGTTATGATTTTTATCTCTGGAACCTAAGATCATAAACGCTTACCCTAATGACAAATTTATTATTAAGTTATTATTTCAGAAAAAAAAAATGGCGTGAACCTACCAATCATTTGAGAGTAACATATGAAGAAGAACCGGTAATAAAGGCGTTTATAAAGGTAATAAAGGTTCTTCTTCATAGGACCTAATAACACGTAACTAGTAGTTTGTCATATATTATCTTAAAAGCCTTGAAAAGCCATTTTTAAGTAAAAACCATGTATTGACTTTCAACACGTTTTCATTACGGTGGTCCTTTCCTTAACCTATGTATACAATTTTATTTTCTGGCATTTGAATTAGTGAGATCTTCTTCCACCGCATCGATGTATGGCTTTTGCTCGTCTGCTGGCGACTGCGGGGGTGTCAGTGACTGCCTCAGCTGATCAAAGAAAAACAATATTAGTCTTCAAATAAAAAAATAATCCATAGTTAAGGGAAATACCATAAAAGTGCCCAAGTTATAAGCGTTTAGATAGAAGGTGTTTTGAAAATATGACATCATCATGTTGAAACGCTTAATAACTTTAAAATTTCAAGTGCAGTTATAGCTATGTTTAGTCACGGTCCAAGGACTGAGAATTCCCTTGTCAACTAGACTTTTTTTATTAACAAACTAGCTTCTGCCCGCGACTTCGTCCGCGTGGAATAGTGGTGCTCCGCTCCTATTGGTTTTATCGTAGTGATATATAGCCTATAGCCTTCCTCAATAAATGAGCTATCTAATACTGAAAGAATTTTTCAAATCGTACCAGTAATTCCTGAGATTAGCGCGTTCAAACAAACAAACTCTTTAGCTTTATTATATTAGTATAGATATTAAGAAAACTTACAATAGTCTGACGCTTCACACTTTTCTGTAGTCTTCTCAATTTTTCTTTTTTTTGGCGACGCAGAAAACCAACCTGGAAGAATTGGACATTAGATAATAAACAAATGGCTTTTCCCATTATATTGGGGTTGGCTTCCGACCTTACGCAGGTGGGTATCAGTGTTTTACATAGAGTAACTGCTTATCTGACCTCACAACCCAGTTATCGGGTAACACCATGTAAGATAGTAGCAGAGCGTGGTTGCGATCCACGGACCTCTGTAGGAGTGTGACGACATATTAAGATGGCTGGTTTGGTAAAAGCGTGGATTTATTTTTGTTAAATATAACACAGCTTTTTCTACGGCGGAAATCGGAACCAGAGAGACAGATTTTTTTCATAGATATCTAATGTCCTATCTAAAACCTAACACACCATACCCCTTGGTAAGCCTGGTTATTAGACATTCTGACTGCCCGTAAAGACATCCATCCATCCACGGACCGACCGCGTAAAGCGCAGCGTAACCTATGATCGGTCGAACCGTGCGGCTGTTGCTTAGCCACGAGCTTCTATATAATACTACTTACCCTATAAAGAATAACCGCAATGATGAATACGATGAAAATGCCGACACATACTGCTATAATGATCAGTTCTAACGGTACTTTAGCCTCCTGTAGCATTATGGTCGTGAGGATGCTGAAACAAAAGTCAACGTTGTTCTCCCATTAGAAAGAAGTAAAGAAGAGATTTAGCATTTATTCACACAAAAAAGACGCTATAACAGAAAAAGTACAGAAGAGAAAAATACACAAAAGAAAATAAAAGAACAATAACATAAAATAAAATAAAATATTAACTAATGCATCATTATTTGCGCGAAAAGGTCAGCGCTCAGCATTAATGCTGTGTTCGCGCTCGAAAGCGCGAGATTACAGCGCTGACCTAACCTGGGGGGCTAGACAAGTGGCAAAACGCTAACGCTAACGCTATAGAATAGAAAACAAAATGTATGGGAATGACATATAGCTAGTCGTAAACGAATGTCATTCCCATACATTTTGTTTTCTATACTATAGCGTTAGCGTTAGCGTTTTGCCACTTGTCTAACCCCCCTGACCATTCTGTATGGGATGTTTAGAGTAGCAAAAAGTCATTAAAATATTTCTGAGATTATTTCTATACATAGTAAACCAGGATCTTTAATCGTAATTACAAACAACTCATTGGTTTTTCTATTGTTTATGTGATATACGATTACTTCCCTATAATACCTATCTGTGTGTGTACATTATATTATTTAAAATGTTTTCCATGTTCAAATTAAGCATGCTAAACCATAAAAGAATGAAAAATAAATAAATATTAAGAGTTTCTTCATACGAAAGCAAACACTTCAAGGTTATATAATTCTTTATTTTTACCTTTCTTGTCTATATTTGTTATCAATCAGCAATACTTTAACCGTTGACATAATTGTAGCATTTGAAGTGTCCTTTACGATTCCCTCTGAAAAACAAATGGTAAATAAATATGCATATAGATGCCATAGCTGCCACATTAAGTAATCTCAATCAAGAGTAAAGGTTTATGGTCACTCCTTCAAAGAAAGCAGCTGATTTGGTCACATCCCATCTTACACCGGTTTAACGTGCTCTTCAAGGCACGGAGGAGTCTTGGTATGACATAGATGGTCACTCATTTAAGGGCGAACCGCGCCAGGCTTGCGGCTGTTATGAAGCCACGAGCTGCTATGCTACTTACCAAGAGATCCGGGCACGATGTCCATAGGTATGAAAATCTTGGCTGACTTCTTATGTATGAGTTTCTCAATCGTGCAAAGGTAAATCATTTCCACCCCATGTTGTGCAAGCAACGGACACTCAGTGAGTGGTTTGTTTTCGGAGAAGTAAAGCTGAAAGTTTAAAGAAGAAAAGTTAGGGCCTGTTACAAATCTTCTGGATAGGTATTATCTACTAGATTTATTCGTGAAACGTTGATCGTATGAAACTATCTGGTAGATATTTTTTTATATTTCGGAAGCTGGTGAAACTGGCCATCAAAACTGGACAGTTTTAATTCTTAGTCAATACTAGCTTCTGCCAGCGACTTCGTCCGCGTGGAATAGTGGTGCTCCGCTCCTATTGGTCTTAGCGTGATGATATATAGCCTATAGCCTTCCTCGATAAATGGACTATCTAACACTGAAAGAATTATTTAAATCGGACCAGCGGTTCCTGAGATTAGCGCGTTTAAACAAAATGACAACATTTCCCTTCACTGCTCTGCTCCTATTGATTGTAGCGCGATGAAAAGTATACTATAACCATCTCAGGAGTATGACAAATTATTGTACCAAGTTTCGTTAAAATCCGTCGAGTAGTTTTTGTTTCTATAGAGTTTATACAGACAGACAGACAGACAGACAGACGGACAGACAGACAAAAATTTTACTGATTGCATTTTTGGCATCAGTATCGATCCCTAATCACCCCCTGATAGTTATTTTGGAAATATATTTCATGTACAGAATTGACCTTTCTACAGATTTATTATAAGTATAGATAGATATAGAAGTATAGATAGATATAGATATAGATATAGATTAACCAATACTAACGTAGAAAAAAAACAACCGACTTCAAAAAACCCGAAAAGCACTAAAAAGTTAAATAATACTAAATCCTACCTATATTAATAAACCTAACCTATCAATTTTATCATTTTTTTGGAGTCAGTCAGGAGTTTCTTGCCCGTTCTTCTCCATAGGAATCTACGCTTTGGAACGGGCAAATAGCTTCAACTTTTTGTTCGACAAACTGACAGACTTATGACTCTTTGACAATCCAAAAGTGCCTGTAAATGTTCTAGTTGAAGTAAATGATTTGAATTTTGTTTTTTTTTATTGCTATCAAGATAGCGGCCGGGGATGACGGCTTAAGCCCTCTCGTGCACTTGACACTGGCAGTGTAGTTCTTTGACAGAGACTCGTTGGCCATTTAAAAAAAAAAGTTCCCTCCCAGAGAGAGATGATATCTGAAATTGATGACTTACTTGGACCGGAGCAGGACTATATCTGATGTATGGAAGCTTCTGCAATTTTACTTGACACTGGACTTCCACCCAGTTAATCTCGCCATTGTTCACTATCTGGAAATTTAAGAAGATAACATAAAAATAGAATTTAACACTTGAACGGTTTTGTCAAAGTTCAATTATTAAAATATGGTTTTTTTTATGGTTCATCAAATGACCACTGTGGGTCGGAGCGGAGAGTGTCAGACTCTTACTGACTAAAACTAATCCGTGTTCCTTCCTTTGCGTTTTTGTTCCAGGGTCGCGGGAACTATTTCGGGAATAATCCCGCAAGCGTGGCAGTTAAAAGCTCGATTTTTATTATTGTTGTTTTTTTGATACTTATAATTATTGTAATTTAAAAATGTTCTAAGTCGGAATGAATTTTAAAATTGTTATAAAATCTTTTACCGAATAAATATGTTGCATCTTCTTTCCATTAACTTTGATGTCTTCCTCGGTCATGTTGACATACATACCAATATCAGTTTCTCTAAAACAAAAAAAACTACGTTTAAAAAAACCGACTTCAAAAAAAAAACTAAAAAGTATTAAAAAAGTATAAAATAACTTAATAAAGATTTAACACAAACCTAATACCTTTAATATTAATAAAACACCATTATTTGTATGTGTTACCTATTGACAGGTTTAAAGTCGGTGCCAAGCCAAACACTATTGTGTTACTCATTCAGGTATTAAAAAGTTTTCATCTGTTTCACATTAATTCACATTGTTCTTTAAGTTTATTTACGTAGGTTAATCTTTAGGAATTTCATTTTGTTTAGGACTTGGCACCGACTTCAAACCTGTCAATAGGTAACACATACAAATAATGGTGTTTTATTAATATTAAAGGTATTAGGTTTGTGTTAAATCTTTATTAAGTTATTTTATACTTTTTTAATACTTTTTAGTTTTTTTTTTGAAGTCGGTTTTTTTAAACGTAGTTTTTTTAAAGGACATGGCCGGATCCTGCCCTCAGAATTTACATAAATGTACAGTAACTGCTAAATAATGAAAATTACTTCTGTAATAAATAAAAATTAATCGCATTAATTATATTTCTCTAGAACTTGAGAGAAAATATACGAAAATAATATGTTTGTTAATTGTCTTTGTGTGGTTTTTTTTTTGACTTTGTCATTGAATAAAATGGCTGCGTTTGGATACATGCATTAGACAAACATTGTATCTGATGCCCGCCTAAAGGTCAGACTAAAATATATAAAATCCATGAATTTTAGCATTGTATTGTTACGGTAAATACTTATAAAAATCAACTGTTTGATGATTATGGCAGACACCATTTTTCGAGCTGCCACTCGTCATCATACCGCTCACATTACGCATTATGCATCGACAATATACTCAAGAGTGTGTATCCAAATGTCCTAGAGTAATTTTGACAATTCTGACGTTTTAGGTTTCGGCGCGTTAAATTAAAAACCAAAAAAACTATCAATATCTACTACAGTCTTGCGTTGATCATAATATCACGTATTTACTGTTCTGAATATTTTAAATTGACCCCACGCTATCGTATACCGGACTTTCGTTTACGCTTCTACTATTCTATTGTGTATATTAGGCTTGTTTGTAAGCAAGCCCGTTCCTACTATGGAGAACACGTTAGAAATAATGGCATTTATGAAGTGGAAGTGTGTCCAGAATTGCAAAATGCGCATAACATGATTGCACAAGTGTGTGGAAATAGCCCTTATCTTTTGACAGGGAGAATAAAGTCACGGCACATAAGCCGGAAACAATATTTTTCTTATATTTTGTTTGACAGGGAGCCACCTAGCCCCAACCCCTTGGATTCCATTTTAGGCTATTGTTGTAGCTGCCTAGTTGGAAATCAGACAGTTGGGTGTTGTTGCCATGTCATGACGTTGTTATGGTATTTGGGCTGGGCCAGGCATCAAGCAAATATAACAGCACCAGCCTCATTCCTCGATAGCGTTTTGTTGATCTTTGAAGATGAATAGGCTTTAGAATCTTACTTAAATAAAAACTCAAGTGACTTTTCAGTGTTTTATTGTCTATCAAATTGTATAGGTAGTTTTTTTGCAAAGTCGCTATGAGAAAGTCATAATATCCAGAAATATTTGTAGGTGACGAGCTCTTTTTCTCTATCATGGCTTGCCTATAAAGACTTGGTATTTTGGCTCTACACTAGAGCCTTCAATTCTATGAAAATGTATGGAACACTGAATTAGAGAGTATTCTGTATATTTTTATAAAATAAGATATTACTAACATCGATGTGAAATATCGTGTCGGCTAGTGAAAAAAATATTTCACGTTTAGTTTCGCCTATAAAACTCAGAACCGTTGATTATTGCTATTCAAAATTTTTAGGCACTTATTTTTTTGTATCATATTTTACGTATCTCTGTCAAGTTCTCTGATCATAAAACTTAAAATATTGTAAAAACAAACCTGTAAGCTTTAATATGACGTACTGTTTATCAATGTACATGAGATTTTTTTTTAGGGCACAGCTCCATACAAAATCCGGCCATGTCCTTTATTTTTTACTTTTTAGTGTCTGTAATAAGTTGCTCTGTAAACTACAGTATTTTTTACAGGATTTTTATAGATTACATAAGGAAGGCTATAACATTTCGTTGTTTTTATTGTCATAATTATATGTTAAATAGTTTTTTTTTAAGTAGCTATGGGTAGGCCTACGAAAGGTGCAGCTTTAAACAATATAGATCAAGAAACGGGAACGGAAAATATAAATCGACTCCGAAACAATTACGTCATCGATGTAAACAAAAATGTAAAAAATGTTCAAAAAATGAAAACTACATACTGGGCCAAACCATGTGAAATTTTTATGGGACCAAATGGCATCTATTCCGCATCAAACTAAAAAAGAATCACGTAAATCGGATCATAAATCTCAGCGTAATCGGTGTACATACATAGAAAAAAAAAAAAAAAAAAAAAAAATACCGATCGAATTGAGAACCTCCTCCTTTTTTTGAAGTCGGTTAAAAACAGAGTAGTTTTAAGCTGCTTTCAGACTACGCTATAATACCATAGATTGTTATGGACACGTTCACACTACTTTTTTACTTTTCACTACTTCGTTTACTTAGCCCATCACAAATAGAGGACAATCGGGTTAATAAGCAAAACTAGAAAGATACCAACCCTTTAACAACAATACTATTCTCATCAGCCGTCACTGGAGTCACAATTGAGGTATAATTGCCGGTCTCTTTACAGTTACTCAACAGAAGTACATTAAACTCGACGTTTCTGTCCAAATTATTCAGATGCGTCATCTCTAGGAAGATTTTACCGGTGTCCTGTGAAATAGATGGTTCTGTTAACTTGAACATAGTGTCAGAACTGCCCTTTTGTGTGAAAGCGCTCTTGGACCTAATAGAGGACCTAGCAGCTTGTAGGACTGTTAAACTGATTTCAACATTAGCTAAAGTTAGTACTGTTTGAAAAAATTAACCCTCCGTCTAAAAAATAAGCTATTAACAGCCGGTTGCATCAAACTTTTTATCAGTTATACTTTATACGTTTACGAATATCACAAAACATGATATCAATAATTAGCATGCTTTTAGTATTTTTTATGATGTCAATACTTAGATATACTTAATAAATAAACATATATATAATACATATTTATACGAAAAACATAAAATAATAACACAATTATTCGATTTTATCCTCCATTTTGATAGATCTTGGATGACAGTTCTTCCGTTTCACGTATAAGTAACCAAATATTTTTTGATGCAACCGATGATACATGAGCACACACTTGTGCACTGTAATATATCCTGCAGATAGTGTTCTCCTTTGAGATTAGCCGCTGGGCCAAAATTCGATCTGGCGCACATCACTATTAATATTATTGACTCTTATTTTATACTCAGAATCTCCTGACTGTATCTACCTCCACAAATATAAAGATAACGTACCCAAAATTCACTGTGCTGGAGAGGATTAGATGGCTTGCACTTTAGTGTATCTGAAGATGATTTTTCTAGTTTACAGGAGGTCGGATGCTTAAAAACGGGCACACCTAGAATGTTGATGCGCACGCACGGATCGTAAGCGACCTCTCCTGTGTTTAGCACAGAGAGATTGATATATTCAAATTTACTCGATCCTATTATGTACTTGTGATCATCATACCTACAATAAAAGAGAAAATAAGAAGAAGAAAACGCCTTAATCCATTGATCCTACTAATATTAAAATGTGAAATTTAGTGAGGATGGCTGTATGTTTGTTATAATTTAACGCAAAAACTCGACAGATTTAGATAAAATTTGACACACACCTTGTTTTACTTGGATACATAGGATCCTTTTTATCCTGATATTTGGACCCTTTGAAGACCACATACACGGAGGTGCGACCAGAAGCTGGTATGCTATACAATTTCTAAATTTGGCACAAAGGTCACAGAGTAAACATATTAAAAGTGTCCAAATTTACCTACTTGAAACTGATGTTTGTTGTCAATTCCAAATTGGGCACACACGTTTTGCCCGAGCAATCGGCTGCCCATAAAGTTTCATGGTGGTTTAGGACACTCTGGTCACTTAGGATAACACGGGAACTATTAAAATCCTTGAGGTTCCTCGGATCATTCAGCAGGATCGTTGATATGTGAATGTTTATTTCTGTTTCGTAATTGCCGTGCTGGAAGATAAAAGAATAGAAAGTTAAGAACAGATTCGGAAATTTGGCTCTCAAAACTCATATCTTTTTTGACGTTTCATCTAGGGATCTGACCCAGTCTAACGAAGGAATAGACAAAGTTGCGGGCTGAGAGATAGTCATTAAATGATTTTTTTTGTAGATACTTTAAAGGTATTTAGAAATACCTAGAATAGCCTGCAGCCTCAAGATTAAAATATTATAAGAATCCAGACTACAGTAAAAATCGGTCCTGCCATTTACATATCTTCTATCTTGATATTTAGTAGAAGAATTTATAAAAATATTCTGTTAATATTACGTTTGGATGTAACAAGTTCAACGTTTGTTTGTTTTTTATCCCAATAAAAAAAAACAACAAAAAAAATTATAGCTACAGCTCTTTTTCTTATGAGGTGATGGTAATGGAGTTCTTCGTAAGGATCTCTTTCATTTATGTCACTGTGTCAGATTGAATGATATGATACGGGATGGCAACCGGCGTTAGGTTTCCACTAACAAACAGCAACAAATTGCACTAGCTTGTAAGCAATGGTGACTTGTGGATCCACTTTTAATCAAGTGCTAACTAAAATGAAATATACTCACTAAAGGCAAAATAAAAGGCACTTTTGTGCAGTACTCTCGTCTCGTTTTGTTCAATGACGTTTTGAATGTGAAACCGGCCGGGCTATTGGAGACCAGCTTGGCGTGAGAGTGAGTCATATCCACCGTTGTTAATAGTACTGTCAAGACAAAAACAATGTTACGAGTCATATCAATAAAAGTACTAGTATTTAGAGCCCGTGAAGGCCTGTATTATCTATGCTTAAAATAATTCTGTAGGGAGGTCAATTCTGTACATGAAATATATTTAGTCCATTTATCGAGGAAGGCTATAGGCTATATATCATCACGCTTAGACCAATAGGAGCGGAGCACCACTATTCCACGCGGACGAAGTCGCTGGCAGAAGCTAGTTAGTAATATAAATGTGTAAATTTAAATTTCTAATCTTCGCTCGTAGCTCAGCTATCTAGCAGCCACATGAATCGATCGATCAAAGATGCGGTTTCTGTTATCGGTGTGTAGATGGGTGACCATCGATGTTATACTGAGACTCCTCTGTACCTTGGAAAACGCGACTCCGTTGGTCCCAGCTGTCATTTGTAGTTCTTTGACAAACGTTACGGGGCAGTCATACGCCAGAAAGTATGACAACCAGTTACCAAGGGGTATCGAGTTTTCCGGTAACTGAGTCGTTAAAAGTAAAACACTGGTACTCAGCTGTATTCGATTAAACTGGAAGCCACCAATGGCATATTTGGCTAGGCAGATGATGATGAATACAGATGTACAGTACACACTCCTACACGGGGACGCAGTACAGCACATAGTATACTCGCACACACATACGGAGCTATAGAGCGGCATAAAGATGTGACGGCATGCGCGATCGTCATACTATTTGCCGTCACGGCAAATGAGTTATTCTTAAATTTTTGTAAAGGTTTTCAGCACAATTTCACTGTAAGTACTCACAAGCTATGACTGTCTCCGGTAAACTCGGGTATTCGACGTTTAAACAAACATCGAATTTAAATTTGGTTTGATCAGAACGTTCCTGCAAATAAACATAGACTATTTTTGTTAACAGTTTCAAGTTAGTGATCCTTGCATTATGTAATACATCTGTATTATGAAAGTAATTAAACTTGCAAAATCAATTAAATGTGGTTTTCTTTTAAATTGTTTTATAATCAAGTGATTTTACGAAAAATATAAACAAATCAATAACCTATTTTGTTTAACTTTCCCACAAGAAATATTATTTTGTTACCTGTAATTTTGGGAAGTTAACCGTCGTCGTCACAGTTACTGACGCCATGCACCTCAAAAGAAGTACACTATCAGTGAAAGGCGAGCCGATTGCTAGCTCTATGGAGAAAAAAACAATTGACAACTATGTATATAAAAACGTTAACTTAAATGAAAATTTTACAGGAGCTACTTCACGTATCCTGATAAAAAGTAGCATTTAACAGTTTAATTTCATTTCAAATCAGCCATTTTAACATGAAAGCGTAACAGACCAACAAACAGAATCACATTCGCATTAAAATTAACTAGCTTTCCGCCAGCAGCTTCGCCCGCGATATTTTAGCCAATGAATACAAAAACTTGACAAATATCGATTAAAAAACCACATCAAATCCGTTGCGTAGTTTTAAAGATCTAAGCATACATAAGGACAGACAGAGGGACAAAAAAGGGGGGTGTTATAAGTTTGACGTCGATGTCTGTCTGTATGTATCTGTCTGTGGCATCGTAGCCTTCAAACGGATAGACCAATTTCGATGCAGTTTTTCATTTGAAAGCCAGTTTCCTTGCGGTGGTTCTAGCTAAGAACCAACTGGTTTGGTTAATATCGGTCCAGCAGTGTGAGAGTATCAGCTCTTTTCCAAAATGATGGATGGCATTTTTGCGTAGGGGGTTTTTTAAATTTTTGATTTAATACTATGTAGTGATTAGGAAGGATTAGTTGAACATAAGTTATTGTCGTGGTGTCCCTGACAGCTCGCTGAAGCTCCAGCATGCATGCATGGAGAAGGAACCTGCCAAGTACCATCATGTACTTTTCACTTACTTCTTTACTTGATTTAGAAAACCACTAACGCCGAATGAAAAAAATATAAGCAAACTTGATTTATTGAACAACAATAAAACTATTCGCTCGTCTCTTCTCTATATGAGAAGAGTCCTTTTCTTAGCATTTAAAAGACCGATGATGAGTTTAAAAAAAAACGATTCACGATAGGAATCACTCCTGTATCGTGGGTGAGTGATTCTTCAAAAATGTGCGGTTGGTTTTTCGACGCTGTTCGCTTACTCACACGAATTTCATCATTACCAGTCGTATAAAATTCAATATTTACCTACATTAAGAGACTATATGTACATCATTATTTAACATAATTATTTTAAGTTTATAAATTATACAATTTAACGACAGTCGGTGATGAGGATAATGACGATCTGGAAACCAAACAGCAAAATATTGAAGATTCACCCGGGTGCGTTTACAAACACTCATTACACACAAAAAATCCAGACCGGGAAAAAATCTACCTACCTTTGCACCCATTTTGGTCATAATCTAACAATGATGTGAGACTCATGCCAAAGGAATTGGCGTAACTGGGTTCAGGCTCGATCCTCTGCAAGTACTTTAATTCCATCTCCGTCTTCTGGCTAATTAGGTCGGCCCCGCTGTACAGGTACACGGCACCAGCCACTTTGCCATTAGAGTTCTCAAATGGTGCACCGATTGCTATTTCTACAGAATGCAAAACTTTGTTGAATATATATTTTTTTTTTATTAGAAATCCATGAAAATACGAATGAAATATCTTAAAAAACGGCCGTGTTATAAGCGTTTAAAAGGTCATTGCTAGAAAAAGAGAGCACTATTAAATTATGAGGTGATTATGTCAGAACGCTGTCTATCTCGACAATTCATAGATGGTAGGGTAGGTAGGGTAGTGGAGGTCAGATAGGCAGTCGCTCCATGTAAAACACTGGTGCTCAGCTGTATCCGGTTTAGACTGGAAGCCGACCCCAACATAGTTGGGAAAAGGCTAGGCAGATGATATTTCCAAGATACTCACCATGTCTCTTATCACCGTTTAAATCACCCAGGGAAATTATAGCACTACCGAATTGTGATCCAGGCTTTCCAACGATTTTTCTAAAGAATGTTGGTGGGTCCTGCAAAAATAAAATGCCAGTTTAATAAAAAAAATTCTTCCTGAGGTAAGCAGTGTAAGGTCACAAGCTTCACAATAATAGGGATCCCTAATCCCTAATTATTTCTGAAAATAAATATAGCCTATGACACTTCTAACGGTGAAAGAATTTTTAAAATCGGTCCAGTAGTTTTCGAGTTAAAACCCTACAAACAAACAAATCTTTCCTCTTTATAATATTAGTATAGATAGAAGATAGAAGTACTTACATCAAGCTGGGCTGAGATATATACATAAACAGCTCCGAGATTATGGTCCGATTGTGTGCCATAGGTCGGTGCTCCCACGAGCAAGTCACTCTTGCGACCAGTCAACTGGGCAGCACACAGTACTGCTCCAAACATCGACCCTACTACATCTGTGTCCACTTTTTTCCTAAGCTTTGCTTGCGGCTTCACGTTTTCGAAGAATGCTACCTAATATTGTGTAAATTTTATTATAAGCGTTCAGCACTCAACACAAATAAACACTTTTTGCATTTTTTTCGATATTGAGTCAAGTACATAAATATATTTAGTTGAATCAGGAAAAAATCAGATTACGAAATAAGGCCAAAAAGCTGGCTGGTATTTTGGCCAACGGATAAGCATAAATATCCAACGTGGCAATGCTGCCAGCCTCATGGGTACGCTCCCAGTTGACTGCGATGAGGAGGATTTTTTGACGCTCTGTTAGTACTGTATATTCTTAGCTAAAGTTAGTTTTTTGAGTTTATTCATTACAAACATACACACAAAAATACAAATCTTTCCTCCTTATAATAGTAGTGTAGATAAAAAAATTGATGCAACCGGCTGTACCTGTTTAAAATTTTATCCAAATCCTATCAGTAGCTTTTACGTCAAAGAGTCAGACTTACCTCTCCAAAACCATTTTTCCCGTAAGTGGAACCCACGGCGTACGATATACTATTGTTGATAAACGTGCCGCTGGAGACAGAATACCCTGTGATGAAAATTTTATAATAAACTATCTGTACCCCTCGGCGTCGCCCGCAATTACGTGGCATAAAATCAGATACAATATATTTTTTGCATGGAACCCTAATTCTCTTCCAAAGATAATAGTCGCCTAGGTTACTCCTTATAACGTCAACTGCCAGTGAAACTCTCATCATAATCGGTACAACGGTTTCGTAGATTACCCGGAACAAACTGAATGATAGTTCTTTTTTATTTGTGTTTTTTACGGGTACCGTGTATTCAGTAAAAAACTGATTTTTACAGGCTGGCTTTTGCCCGCGGCGTCGCCCGAGTTTTATGCTCAAAAAAATAAACTTAAGTATAGCAAAGTAGTATAGTTTGGGATCGGCTAGGTAGATAATAATGAATGAAAAAAAAAACTTACCAAAATTAAATTCGGGAGTTCTCTGACTTTTCTTTATAAATATCGGGTAGTCTACATGTGGTTTGTAAATCATTGCTCGCCCTGTAGAATAAAAAGATAAATGTATTTATTGCATGCATACCATCGAGATATATCCATAGAGATGCAATCCCGAACATTACGCGGTCACAAAAACGTAACCATTTTTTAGAATGCAGACGTAGCTTTGAAACTAGTAATCATTTTGATGTAAAATTATATCTATCTCTATCACACTAACCGAAACGTAATGTTCATGACATCTATATGATAAGGATGGCATTTACTACAAATTTGCCCATATTATTGTTAAAATCGTCCTGCTGTACTCTGATAGATTCAAACTGGCTTCCAAGTGACAGATGTCATGAATTAGGACTGGTCAGAACCTTTATGGCCCGCATTTTGCTTGGTGATTGCACATCTAGTTACTTTAGTAACATATATATTATCTATGATGCAAACATATTATTTTAGATCTAAACATGTCGCACCCTCTGACTATAAGGGCCAAGTTCACCAACACTTGGTTACGTAATCGGCCCGTTAAACAAAAACGTTTTGTTAACCAGGAAGCTGCAATTTTCGTGGTACCCACTTCTTGTTCAACCCTGGTTTGGTAATCGACCTTTTCAAGAATAAAAATCTCCATCGTTACCCATCGAAAGTTAGAAGTTTGAATTTATGGTAAACAGCTGTTTTAAGTTAATCGGAGCGTTATCATGTCGGTGAACTTGGGCCTAAGTGTAGTAATGCCCGAGTAAGGCTAACTATGACGTCACTTTTTTACCAACTCTATTCACTAACAATTTATTGATTCCAAAGCAACTAAAAATCTATTTCTTTTTATTTTCTATTTTTTTAGAGTTATAACATGAAATGAAAACTAATATTATTTACAATAATAAATTGTACTAATAAAATTAGGCATTTTAATATTCATCCGCATCGCTGTCAACGGAAATCGTGCCCAAAAGGCTGGCTGCATTGCCACGTTGGATGGCAATGCTGATTCTTTGACCGAAATATAGGCCAGCCCTTTGATCACGCGTGGAGTCTACTAAACGTTTGCCTATATCATGAAATAGAAAATAAAAAAATAAAATCGAAATAGAAAATCTATTCTTATATTAAATTAGAAATTAGTCGATTTATCATGACTAAAACAAGGTGCTTTGTTAGGAAAGTAGTATCATAGAATTAATTGTTATTAGTGTCATCTACCCGATCCCACGTCCCGTCAGGGGGATTTGAGAAAACTCATATTTTTTTATTTATTTTATTTATTAGGGAAGACTATGTAATACTTTATGTATACCTTGAGCTAGGGTGGTGATCAATGCTCATGCCTTCTCTGTATGAGAAGAGGCCTGTGCCCAGCAGTGGAACAATATTATAGGCTGATGATGATGATTTAATACTATGATAGATTAGCAGTTTACACAGTATAAAGATTATATCCTATGTAATAGTACTTACCACGGTACATGCCAGGGCCGCCGACTATGACGGAGTCATCGGAAGCCACGTCAATACTCCAACCAAATGAGTCCATGTTGTCCTCTGTCAATCACACACTTTTATTTATTTATTTACTTAAAGGTTCACCTACAGCACATACATACACATACAAATATTAGATCATACGGTAATATTCTAATATATGCTAATTACATGTAAATACAACATTTGCAACAAAGACGCCAGATTACCGCTTATTTGCTAACTTAAGTCTAAAAACGAACGTGATAAAAAAAATAGAAAAACAAAATAACAAAAAAATAATGATAAAAGTAAATAGAGAAAACAGAGTAAATAAGGCTGGGCAATTTGCATTACCAATAAAAAAAAATCGACTACGTTTCATTTGTCACACTTCGATGAGTAGAAAGAAACTTTATTTTATTTGTTTATTTATTTAGCAATTTATTAATGTACACAGAATAGAAGAAGGAATAGGAAAGCATCGTACAAAGCACTACTTATTTCTTAAGAAATGGCACTACTAGCCTTTTGAGTACAATTTTTTAAACCTATAGATTTAATCTGGGTTTAAAAAAATTACTGCAAGAGTTTTGTGTCCTTACTCGGTATAAAACAGAAATACTTATAAAACAAAAAAATAGATTATAATTTTGCTTATTAAAGGACAATTTAGTACAATATTTTTATGTGCACTGTACGCAGGGCTGCGCTCGCGCCTCTGAGCCAATTCAATAAATTTATACGTAGTGAAAAAAAGAAAATAGCACATTTTTGAAACGGATTGTTATTCCGAAATAAATTTTTCGTGATTATTTTTATTTGTATTTCTAAACAACTCCTTAAATTTCTTGCAATAATTTTTTTAACAGTGTAAAATTCTCAATTTATAAAATGATCAATAATTAATGTTAAATTCACAATTTCATTCATCCCTTTTAAACATTAAAATGGAAAAATATTACGCTCCTTCTGCAGTTGGATAAAAAGGGACAGTGCTTTCTCAAGACGTCAACATTAGGCCATAGTAAAGGTAATTCAATGGGCCATTACGAACCACTTTCGAAACACAAACGAAAGCGATTTAAATATTTTTTTTTAATTTAAAAGAGCTTTTAAGGACAGGTCGAATACGGCGACCTGTATATATGTAAATATGTTTGTACGTCCGCGATTTTCTCAAAAATCCGACTTAGATAGTTTTTTTTTTTTTTATGTGGTTTAGTATTCTTGCAATCTGCCAGCTTCAGGGAATTTAGCTAGAGGTAAAAAATTTCAATTTGTCATGAATGGTACTATACCAGTGGCTAGTCCATTAACTTTATCGAAAAGGTCATAATTATGAGATCTTGGGGAAAAATTTAATAATTTAAATGCATTTTTTGCCAGAAAGGTTTTAGTCTATAGTATACTAGCTACCCGCCAGCGGCTTCGCCCGTGATATTTTAGCTAATGGATACAAAAACTTGACAAATTATATACTCAAACCTTCCTCATTATTAAAAAAACTGTCTTCCTCATTAAAAAAAAAAATCACTCTATCTATTAAAAAAACTGCATCAAAATCCGTTGCGTAGTTTTAAAGATTTAAGCATACATAGGATTATAGGGACAGAGAAAGCGACTTTGTTTTATACTATGTAGTGATTAAGATCTGATGAAGATCTTTGGAGATAGCCAATGGAACTCTTCAATTACTCACAGCAAAGGACTCGCAACATAATACTACTCACCCATAGGCGACGGTGAGTCTTTAATTCGTTCAGACTCCCTTATAGTATTTTTCTCAACCAGCTTTCCTTTCGTATGGGCGAAACACTTTCCCCAAGTCACGTTATTGTCGAAACCTATCGGAAAACACCTTGTTAGTCATATATATTTTTTTACTTTTAAATACAAATTTTAATGGGAGGCAGTTTTTCTCTGAAGGAAAAAGTATAGAAAAACAAAACACTCTCTCTTCGAAATTGGATAAAGTCCAACATGGCTATATATAGTAGGAATGTGGCTGACAGGTAAACTAACGCTAGCCACCATCTTGTAATGTAATTTTTGGTGATACCCATCCAGGTGTGACTGTTCCTGGTCAACCCTAGGCTGTAAAATTTTTCGATTTTCCTAAATTATAACTACGTCGGCTTCCCCCGAAGGGGAAGGGGTTGCGCCCCGCCAGTTCCGCGCAACCCTGTAGAGCTCGTCACCAAACTGGTCACTCTTCCACCGAATGGTTTTGTGATATATCAGCACTGTCCCGACTTATACAAGCTAGGGGACAGGACTGGAAAGGGTGAAAATGAGGAGTGAAGTGAATAAGCACTAAATTGTGTCAAGGTTAGGATTGTAAAACAAATATTGGATATAGAGAATTGGAGAGGAATAGAAAGGACCTAGTCTGCGTATCTTAATGATACAAATGTAACGCCAATTTGAGATTAAACAGAATATGAAGGAAGCCAGGTTTGACTTATTTGAATTATAAGCGTTCCAATAGGACGTCGTGTAGAAGAGATATTGTGGTATTGCCTCATGCAAGCACTAAATAGTCAGACAGCCGCTACTCACACGATACCTTACATCTGCTCCTGAGTGACGCAAGTTACACTTCCAGGATTCCCTAGTAATCCCTGGGCGTGACGCTAGCGGCTTTCCGAGCGGCAACCGTGCGACCGTCCTTGTCTAGCAACGGGGCGGCTGTTCTAGCGGCATCACGTCGGCATCATGCTCCAATCGAGACATGGTCCCTAGCAGTTCTCACGAACTGATAAATTCATTCGTGACGCTAGCGGCTTTCCGAGCGGCAACCGTGCGACCGTCCTTGTCTAGCAACGGGGCGGCTGTTCCGGCGGCATAACGTCTGCATCATGCTCCCGACGAGACATGGTCCCTAGCAGTCCGTGGGACTGGCGTAAATATATAGATATGTCAAATAGGTATGGTGGTAGCGCCCCCTTCTCTGGAAGTGCACATTACGTACAGCAAGCTCAACTGCAAGGCACGTGCTCGCGACGGTCAGTCCGAGAAGTTAATAGTGAATATACGCCTAAGCGTTAACTGACGTAGTATTTGTCGGCGTTGATGTTTATTTGGTAACACAATAAGCTTAATCATGAGGCACGTGTTCATATCGGTTAGCCCGAGAAGCACATGCTGAATCTAGGCCTAGGCCGTGACTGACATTGTATCATTTATGTCGGGAGTTGGGTACGTGAACGCACAACAAGCTTAATTGCAAGGCACATGTTTATTTCGGTCAGTCCGAGAAGTTCGTAGGAGAGCACGCATAGCGTTGATTGACATGGCACCTGCATTGTGTGAATTCTTTGATAAGGATATAATTGAATTAGGTACACTAACAGCCTAAGGTAAATTGTATAAAGCACTCACCCATTCGCTCACCAACACTCACCCACAGATTCACTCGACTTACATGAAGTAATTAGACTGATCTTACTTTTGATCTAAGCTTAACAATAACTGTTTATCTAAAGAATCACCACTTAAGACCACGGAATAAATACAGAGACTAATACAGACATGGTATGTCGCGGTCTAGTTCCATGTCTACTACCGTAAGACACGTGTCACCTATCGTGGTCTAAAACCAACTGCCTCGATCTTCAGCTACCTCCAGCCCATGTGCCAAAACCATCCCTTCCTATGTATTTTCGATCCTCCAATCAACATCGACCTAATCGTGTTCCCATAGTTTTTGCACAATAGATTTATTAGTCTTTTTGTAGACTTTCTCAATTGTTCTAAGGATCGCTTTTGGGTCCTTGCGAGTGTTTGCAGATGTGGCACTTGTATTCAACACTGTACTTTGTTATCGGATACTTTTACTTTGTTCTTAAGATGTTTTGTTAAATTATTGCGTCCTAACTGACAGCTGGCAATTATCCCTGTTATGGTTCCCATAAAATAGAAACTTAATGTATTTCTAAGAGGCCCCATATTGTGGTGCGTTGTTAAATCAAATATTATTTTATTATTTACTTAGGGTACGTGACAGGCAGTCACATTCCCCCCTCTGAAAATCAGACGCGTGACGCAGTACAGCGGATGAGATTTCACAATAGGTCAGACAACAACTTAAAACCTATATGATTCTTAATATAACTTCAGTCCAATATGACAAAATCTTTTCCAATAAGACAATAACGAAAATAAGATCTTTATTGAAATCGTTAACATTTCAATGAAATACTGTGCCTCGAGCAATTAGAGAAAACCTGTGCATGCTTATAGAGTAAATGTACATACCAGGGTCTCTTCTACATAATTACTTATGAACCGAGCTGCAATATATCTCTTACTCAAATCAGCCTACCGCAGCTTTCGTTGGACTTAGGCCTCTCCGTTGTCGCAATTCAACCTCACTTTAGTTTGACAAACCAACTACTGCATCATTGTCGTCCTGGAAAATTCCGCACATAGACTTATTAGTATTTAATTCCAATTGGATGTTGATCAAATTCTAAAGGGACACAATACTTTGTAAATTAATAAGAATAGATTTCGTCCTAACTGGATACCCCCCTCTGATCCTAAGAGGAAAGAGCAATTTTGTAGATCTAATAAGAAGAAATTGTATAATAGAAATAGTATATCCTTTGAATTTAATAAATCAATTGGTAATTTCTTGGGGCACCTGGATTTGAATGCAGACAAACTCCCCCCTCAGACTTGAAGTATGTTGCCAAATAGACAACATTCCATGACATAAACCATTATAAATATAAATCTATTGATAAAATCATATATTGAGCGTACTGAACAGCTAAGTCGCTCGTCAACCAAATTATTAGCATTATGAGAATATAGTATACGTCATAAACTGTCCTATTAAACAAACTAAAATAAATTGGGAACTTAGCTTCGCAACTGGAAACACGCTACAGCTACTACTGATGACAACCGACGTAAGATGATTTTGATGAAACTCTGACCCAAGTTCATTTGGGTGACCGCTTCAGCAGCTGTTCACAGTCGAGACACTAACATCGCGAACACGTCGAGACTATTTTAGTATCCTGGAATTTAAAACAAAACAGCACAAGTACCAATTCTTACAAATGCCACACGCTCTGGTGTTTTTTTTTTATTATTTTATTTTTTTATTTAAGCTAACAAACAGACATACAAAAAAAATATTTTTCCTTATCTCATCTCGATCATATTTTGACAGTCAAACTGAAAACTAAACACTTTATGAGCCCTAGACTGTCTGTTACATAAAATGCGTAGCTAAATAAGACTTACGGAAGTCATAATATAACTGTACCTTTAATTCTAACTTAAAACATACTAGCCTTAAATGTCATCAAACACACCTCATACACTCAAAATCACACAGATTACAAATACCTGTAGGACACAAAATCTCTGTTAGGGAATCGAACCCATAACTGCTACCCATTGCCTTATCATTTTGTAACTGGAAAAGGATAGTTCGCAGACCAATAGACTTAGTTAGGGAATCGAACCCATAACCATAATTATCGCTGTCTTATTACATCGCGTTGTAGAACATGAAACAATAATCTACAGACACATAACCTCAATTAGGGAATCGAACCCATAATTGTAATTTTATCGCCGTATTATTTCGTCGTCTTATACAACTAGGAAAGGATAATACACGTTCCTTCATGACCTCTGTTAGGGAATCGAACCCATATTCATATTCGAACAGTCGTCGTAGTATATCTATTCTATTTTAACCAAAATGAGTATTATTTCATCGTCTTATAATCTAGGAATGGATAATTCGCAAGCCGAATAACCTCCGTTTGGGAATCCAACCCATAACCGTAATTATATCGCCCTATTTTTTTTCGTAGTATTATACAACTACAAAATGAAAACCTTCAAATTCATAACTTCTGTCAGGGAATCGAACCCATAACCGTAATCATTGCCGTATTAATGCCTCGTCTAAAACAATTTTGTACAGAATACAATATTACGTTGTGTTATTAGTGTAGTAACCCATCCATAGTTCTTTCTCGTTGCACTGACGTAAATCAGTACATTTAATGACGAGAATCCTGGTCACGCGGCGCCAAATGTGACTGTTCCTGGTCAACCCTAGGCTGTAAAATTTTTCGATTTTCCTAAATTATAACTACGTCGGCTTCCCCCGAAGGGGAAGGGGTTGCGCCCCGCCAGTTCCGCGCAACCCTGTAGAGCTCGTCACCAAACTGGTCACTCTTCCACCGAATGGTTTTGTGATATATCAGCACTGTCCCGACTTATACAAGCTAGGGGACAGGACTGGAAAGGGTGAAAATGAGGAGTGAAGTGAATAAGCACTAAATTGTGTCAAGGTTAGGATTGTAAAACAAATATTGGATATAGAGAATTGGAGAGGAATAGAAAGGACCTAGTCTGCGTATCTTAATGATACAAATGTAACGCCAATTTGAGATTAAACAGAATATGAAGGAAGCCAGGTTTGACTTATTTGAATTATAAGCGTTCCAATAGGACGTCGTGTAGAAGAGATATTGTGGTATTGCCTCATGCAAGCACTAAATAGTCAGACAGCCGCTACTCACACGATACCTTACATCTGCTCCTGAGTGACGCAAGTTACACTTCCAGGATTCCCTAGTAATCCCTGGGCGTGACGCTAGCGGCTTTCCGAGCGGCAACCGTGCGACCGTCCTTGTCTAGCAACGGGGCGGCTGTTCTAGCGGCATCACGTCGGCATCATGCTCCAATCGAGACATGGTCCCTAGCAGTTCTCACGAACTGATAAATTCATTCGTGACGCTAGCGGCTTTCCGAGCGGCAACCGTGCGACCGTCCTTGTCTAGCAACGGGGCGGCTGTTCCGGCGGCATAACGTCTGCATCATGCTCCCGACGAGACATGGTCCCTAGCAGTCCGTGGGACTGGCGTAAATATATAGATATGTCAAATAGGTATGGTGGTAGCGCCCCCTTCTCTGGAAGTGCACATTACGTACAGCAAGCTCAACTGCAAGGCACGTGCTCGCGACGGTCAGTCCGAGAAGTTAATAGTGAATATACGCCTAAGCGTTAACTGACGTAGTATTTGTCGGCGTTGATGTTTATTTGGTAACACAATAAGCTTAATCATGAGGCACGTGTTCATATCGGTTAGCCCGAGAAGCACATGCTGAATCTAGGCCTAGGCCGTGACTGACATTGTATCATTTATGTCGGGAGTTGGGTACGTGAACGCACAACAAGCTTAATTGCAAGGCACATGTTTATTTCGGTCAGTCCGAGAAGTTCGTAGGAGAGCACGCATAGCGTTGATTGACATGGCACCTGCATTGTGTGAATTCTTTGATAAGGATATAATTGAATTAGGTACACTAACAGCCTAAGGTAAATTGTATAAAGCACTCACCCATTCGCTCACCAACACTCACCCACAGATTCACTCGACTTACATGAAGTAATTAGACTGATCTTACTTTTGATCTAAGCTTAACAATAACTGTTTATCTAAAGAATCACCACTTAAGACCACGGAATAAATACAGAGACTAATACAGACATGGTATGTCGCGGTCTAGTTCCATGTCTACTACCGTAAGACACGTGTCACCTATCGTGGTCTAAAACCAACTGCCTCGATCTTCAGCTACCTCCAGCCCATGTGCCAAAACCATCCCTTCCTATGTATTTTCGATCCTCCAATCAACATCGACCTAATCGTGTTCCCATAGTTTTTGCACAATAGATTTATTAGTCTTTTTGTAGACTTTCTCAATTGTTCTAAGGATCGCTTTTGGGTCCTTGCGAGTGTTTGCAGATGTGGCACTTGTATTCAACACTGTACTTTGTTATCGGATACTTTTACTTTGTTCTTAAGATGTTTTGTTAAATTATT
Organism: Pyrrhia umbra; assembly: GCA_963891755.1. Taxonomy (NCBI): domain Eukaryota; kingdom Metazoa; phylum Arthropoda; class Insecta; order Lepidoptera; family Noctuidae; genus Pyrrhia; species Pyrrhia umbra. The sequence continues at coordinate 3,352,663 of OY982923.1, read as the reverse complement.
GCGTCCTAACTGACAGCTGGCAATTATCCCTGTTATGGTTCCCATAAAATAGAAACTTAATGTATTTCTAAGAGGCCCCATATTGTGGTGCGTTGTTAAATCAAATATTATTTTATTATTTACTTAGGGTACGTGACAGGCAGTCACATTGGAAAATTCATACCCAACTATATGTAGCTACAAATATAGCTGAATTCGATAAGACTGGATTGACTCTGGTTTCCCTTCAAAACGTAAATAAGTCTTTCGCCTTTTAAGACTGGATTTTGTCCTTGAAATCGTCACGAAAGGACAATGATGATCTGCGATGCCTGCGGTGAGGGTATATGCCCATCAGCCGCGGTGACTACTTAATAATCTGGTGGGTCTTGGCTTCTGAGTTCCCAACTAACATACAATAAAGTGTTAAATGTTTAAAAACCACATTTTATTGCTTCCGATTTTAAATTATTATTGTGACATAAATTATGAATTAATAAATTACGTCATGTTTTTCTAAAAAAAAACATTACTTGGTATAGTCCGACATGGCTATTTATGAATGTAGCTGACAGGTAAACTAACGCAAGCCACCACTTTGAAATGTCATTTTCGTTCAGGTTCAGGTGGCTCACAAGCCAAAACCCTCCTGATTATTAAGTAGTCACCGCGGCCGATAGATATCTACAACATCAGAAGCATCGCAGATCATCATTGCACTTTTAAGGACAAAATCTAGTCTTATTGAATAGCGCTATATTTTTACTTATAGTTGGGTAAGAATTTTCTCTTGGCCGGTATCACCAAAATGACATTTCAAGATGGTGGCTTGCGTTAGTTCACCTGTCAGCCACATTCATAAATAGCCATGTCGGATATCAGCACATATAATATTATTAAACTTTGACTTACGGTAATAATAAGCCGCAAATCTTGGCGCGCACATCTGGAATTACAAATTAATATAATAATATATATTTTTATGATTCTGCATAAACTAATGAAGCAGAAGGATTATTTATCGGGCACACTAATAGCCGGTTGCACCAAATTTTTTATCATTTATACGTTATACTTTTACGAATATCACAAAACACAATGTCTAGATAATTGCTGCGGGACGTTCGAAAGAGATACCGCACCCCCGGATTACAAAGGGCTGAGGAAGTAACATGGATGGGTTTTAGTCAGTAAGAGTCTGACACTCCCTTCCGCCCCACCCACGGCGGGAGGAGTAATTTTTTGATGATTTCCCATCCGAAAAAAAAAAGACTATAATTAGCATACTTTTAATTTTTTATGATATCAATACATACATATAATAATAAAGTAAATATTTTGACGAAAAACATAAAATAAAAGCAAAATTAACAAATTTTATCCTCCATTTTGACAGATCTTGAATGACAGTTCTTCCGTTTCACGTACAAGTAACCTAATATTTTTCGGTCCAACTGGGTGTAAGTGTTCAAACTTTTCAAAATATTTACTAAGTATACAACACGTATTTATTGCTCGAAATACTTGGCCTAAAGGAATAGCTGAATAAAAGGGTTGCATTGAATATTAAAACTTACCATAACGAAGTCTGGCCCAGCCTTGACCGTCGCCCCGAACCAATAATCGTGTGTGTATAATGGGGAAACTGAAATATTTCAAAACTTATATAACTCATTTGTTTTTTTTAATATGCTTCTCTAATACTAGCTGATTCCCGATCTTTCACTCGCATCCCGAGGGAACTACTTCCAGGTACTGGGGCCTTACCATGACGTGCCAACAAGATTATTTTCGTGATGAAAAAGAGACGGAGCTATACGACGTTAGTAGCTGTGTCACGCTCTCAAACTTGAATAGTGATTGCAAAAACACGTGGTGGTACAGCCCCTGGCCAGGTAAAAAGTAGGTATAGTATTCCGCCGTGTGGGGTATCCCTAGATAGATTTTTTTTTAATATATATTAAATATATTATATCTATTTGCCAAAATTATTTTTTTTTGACAAAAAGTTAAAGTTATTTCTAGAAATATGAAAAAAACACAGACGCACCCTTTAATCACGAACTTTAAAGTAAAACTAACACGGTTAATTAAGATTTACCGATTACTGAGTTAAAGTCGAACAACTGAAACGTATTATGGACACATATTGTGCGTGGCCCGACACGCACTCTACAATATACTAGCTTTCCGCCGAAGGTTTCGCCCGCGTGGACATTTTTTTACACCTTGGGTTACATTCAAGTTTTAATAGGGATCCCTAATTATTTCTGGAAATAAATATAACCTATGACACTTCGTTAAGATGTAGCTTTCTACCGGTGAAAGAATTATTAAAATCGGTCCAGTAGTTTTTGAGTTAAAACCCTACAAACATACAAACAAATCTTTCCTCTATTATAGACTTACATCTTGTGATATTCTTCACAATGGGTGTGCAGGTTTTATTTTCTATATCGCAATCATATACTTCGCCAATATTATTTTCCTTTGGTGCACTTATTACCAATCTGAAATAATCAAAATGTTGTTTAAAGTTTATTATTTCACATGTTTAAGGGCCAAGTTTTTTTACTACGAAATGAGAATGTTTGTGTTATCCACTTCTTGTCCAACCCCGGATTGGTAATCGTCCGTTTCAGGAATAAAAAAATCAAATTTGACGGCACGTTTGGCGTAGTGGCTGAGCAATCGGCTGCTGCGCTGCATGTCGCGGGTTTGATTCCCGCACGGCACAACTAAAATTGTTCCGAGTTTGAGTGTTTGTGCATGTGATATTGAATGTTTGTACGCACCCACGATACAGGAGTAATTCCTAGTGTGGGACAACGTTTTAAAAAAAAAAAATGATAAGGTATCCATCGGCAGACAGACGTTTGAATTTATGTTAAGCTGCTGTTTTGAGTTTATCGGACTGTTATCTTATCGGTGAACTTGGGCCTAAGTGTACAATAAGCCCTATGCGCTGGACTGATCAGGGAGCCGATTCTACAATTTTAACACCGATACAAGTTCAATTCCGATTCGACAGTAGTTCGATTCCGATTTTGTTTCGATTGTAACCTTAAAAGCTATTCTACTATTTGTATGGCAAAATCGCAACTGAACCACAACTTAACTTCTATCGAACATCAACAATCGTAGATTGAAGTTGCTTTTTATCAACTTAAGTTCAACCGCTAATTTTGACAGCTGAAAGATTAAAGCGTATGTTAAATATATGCGCAATAGAAATTGACATGTTTCGACCGATCGTTGGCGTAAACTGAAACGTTGTCGCTGCTGGACCGTTCATTAGTGGAATAAGAAAACGCTGTACGGTAGAGGTTTAGCAGAGGTTAGATTGCAATTTTGTTACAATTATTTTAGTGGAATTGGCCCCCAGATCCGTGTCGCCACCAACAAAAAAGTCTAGGAAGCTATACGCACTGTCGAAGACCGTGACAAGTGGAAAGCGATTATCCGAAAAATAATTCATGGAGGTTAGGACCCTCACCATTGAGGAATACGACACAAGGAAGAGGAGGAAGTACACAATATTATAACGGTTACGTCATGTTCAAAAATACCTAATTTAATACGGGTACAGGATAAAGCCCATGACGTACCAACGTAAACAGTTTCGTTGTGAAAAAGAGACGGTGATATGCGACGTTAGTAGCTGTGTCTCGCTCTAACACCTGAATAGTGATGATGAGATATTTACGATGTTCAGGCTATTGTTTCTCAGATAACTAAAAAATTAAGTTATAAATTATGTATAGTATAAATCTAAAGTTATTAACACACCGCAAAATATAATAGATGAGGAGAAATAAAACTTAGTAATCTTGTAATCGTATTAGTGTAAGCAATATAAAATAAAACCCCAATTTCATTCCTAACAATGCCAAAAAATCACAATGACTATATTGTAATAAATGTCATTTGTCGAATTTGGAGTTTCCATGATATATGGTTTGGGCTGGTTGTGACAATCCAGTGGATAGGAAATAGCTTTTATGTATTTTTTTATGATTAGGTACTCAATTGTTTCTCCAGACTAAATGTCGGTCACGTCAATTACTATCAATTGAGGCCAGCTACCCATGAATGGACTACAATTTCATACAACCACGGTCCAGGGAGGACGTGAACGAGGAGTTCACTTGGCACAATATCTAGGTAACTACTCTTAGCACAATAATAAATTTGTCTTGTGCAGATAATAATCTCCTTTGATATTCGACATCGTGTCGAAAATATAATCTTAAGGCAAATCATCATCATCTGCTTAGCCTTTTTCCTACTATGTTGGAGTCGGCTTCCAGTCTAAACCAGATGCAGCTGAGTACCAGTGTTTTACATGAAGCGATTGACTATCTGACCTCCACAACCCAGTTACCGGGTAACACGGAACCCCTTGGTAAGACTGGTTTGTCAGACTTTCTGGCTTCTTACTACCCGTAACGACTGTCAAAGATCTACAAATGACAACCGGGACCAACAGCTTAACGTGTTTTCCGAGGCACAGAGGAGTCAAGCTATGACAAAGATGAGAGGTCACCCATCCACGGACCGAACGCGTCAAGCGCAGCTTAGGTAGCTTAGGTAGGTAGATCAAAGGTTAGCTTAACCGTGCGGATGTTACTTAGCCACGAGCTCCTCAATTATCTAATCTTAAGGCAAATATTATTATTAAATTAACATCACTTGAATGTTAGTGTTTGCAAGCAGATAACTGATATATTATGTAACTAGAAAACTTACTTTTTATATTCTTGGTCGTAAGTGATGCTGTAGCCAAAATAGGAATCCTCGGGAAGTTTTTCTGGTGGCTTAAACACTTCCCTCATTTCCAAGAAGTAGATTGCAAACACGCTTGGCCATGTGGCTTGAGCGAGCCACATAAAAATAAACACTAGAAGAAAAAACAAATATTAGAAGTATCATGCATGGTTCTAGAATAAAGCCACGTGGTCAAATCTATACAGATTCACAGTAATAATATATATAACATTATAAATTAACTACGCCTCTGACAGACGTCACCAAATTGATGTAGGTTATCCTATTTAGCAACATTGGGCTAATAAGTTATGAATAAAAGTGGTCCTTTGATCAAAAATATACCTAAAACAGGTCCTTCCATCCAACACGGTAACAATGAAGTAGACAATGATGAATGATGAATTAGTCGTAAAAAAAACTGCAATTTAAAATGTAGGACAATAATAACATCACGCCCCGATACTCTTACAGCAAAAATATTAAAACAAAATATATCTAACCTAAGCTCTTAATTACTTCTGAGATATATTTACAGTTAAATAAACAATGCAGAACCACATTACACAATTAGAAGAAAAAAAACATCAGAAAATTTGTTGAAACTTATTTGACCAACAACGATTTACAAAAATATCTAAATTTAATGCAAATCAAAAAGTACACATTATTTTTTTTATTATTCTAATTATTAAAACAATACTTACAATTCATAATTCCAGTACCAGTCCACCCGATCAATCTGTCCGCACAATTGTTATTTACTATATATAGTATTTAGTTGTCATAAATAATGATTTACTCTGAAATTATCCTTGTTCTACACACAATATATCATCCATTTTATTTGTCAAATTACGTACTCATTACTAATGTAGTTTTTCCTTAAAATTACATTTAGCAGTAACACCGGCCAAGTGCGTGTCGGGCCACGTACAGTTGGGTTCAGTAATACCTTTTTTATTGGTAGACTATAATTCTGTAACAGGTGAAGCCTACTTAGCCGTGATTGTTTCTTAAGTTCATTACATGTCTGTGATTTGTTTCACATTTCTAGGGACAGCGATTCAGAAGTAAGAGAGGGGACGCTTTTAATCTTATAAAAAACAATACTTTAGTTGTTAAGTAATAGTTTAATATTTCGCAAACGGATCCCTAAATAAAAAAGTCTTCCCATACCTGCTTTATTTTTAAAGATCGATCTTATAAAACCCCACGCGATGGGATATACCTACGAGAAAAAAATATACATCACTCTAAAAAAGGATTTTCAATTATTTTTTTTATTACTTTGTCGGCGTGATTAATATGCACATCCATAGCAAAGGACATGGCCGGATCCTGCCCTCAGAATTTACATAAATGTACAGTAACTGCTAAATAATGAAAATTACTTCTGTAAAAAATAAAAATTAATCGCATTAATTATATTTCTCTAGAACTTGAGAGAAAATATACGAAAATAATATGTTTGTTAATTGTCTTTGTGTGGTTTTTATTTTGACTTTGTCATTGAATAAAATGGCTGCGTTTGGATACATGCATTAGACAAACATTGTATCTGATGCCCGCCTGAAGGTCAAAACTAAAATATATAAAATCCATGAATGTTAGCATTGTATTGTTAAAATCAACTGTTTGATGATTATGGCAGACACCATTTTTCGAGCTGCCACTCGTCATCATACCGCTCACATTACGCATTATGCATCGACAATATACTCAAGAGTGTGTATCCAAATGTCCTAGAGTAATTTTGACAATTCTGACGTTTTAGGTTTCGGCGCGTTAAATTAAAAACCAAAAATACTATCAATATCTACTACAGTCTTGCGTTGATCATAATACCACGTATTTACTGTTCTGAATATTTTAAATTGACCCCACGCTATCGTATACCGGACTTTCGTTTACGCTTCTACTATTCTATTGTGTATATTAGGCTTGTTTGTAAGCAAGCCCGTTCCTACTATGGAGAACACGTTAGAAATAATGGCATTTATGAAGTGGAAGTGTGTCCAGAATTGCAAAATGCGCATAACATGATTGCACGAGTGTGTGGAAATAGCCCTTATCTTTTGAGAGGGAGAATAAAGTCACGGCACATAAGCCGGAAACAATATTTTTCTTATATTTTGTTTGACAGGGAGCCATTTAGCCCCAACCCCTTGGATTCCATCTTAGGCTATTGTTGTAGCTGCCTAGTTGGAAATCGGACAGTTGGGTGTTGTTGCCATGTCATGACGTTGTTATAGTATTTGGGCTGGGCCAGGTATCAAGCAAATATAACAGCACCAGCCTCATTCCTCGATAGCGTTTTGTTGATCTTTGAAGATGAATAGGCTTTAGAATATTACTTAAATAAAAACTCAAGTGACTTTTCAGTGTTTTATTGTCTATCAAATTGTATAGGTAGTTTTTTGCAAAGTCGCTATGAGAAAGTCATAATATTCAGAAATATTTGTAGGTGACGAGCTCTTTTTCTCTATCATGGCTTGCCTATAAAGACGTTTGAAAACTCTACTACTCAGTAAGTTTTACTTGGTATTTTGGCTCTTCACTAGAGCCTTCAATTCTATGAAAATGTATGGAACACCGAATTAGAGAGTATTCTGTATATTTTTTATAAAATAAGATATTTCCAGATGCACTAACATCGATGTGAAATATCGTGTCGGCTAGTGAAGAAACTGCCTTTATAGTCATTGAAAATATTTCACGTTTAGTTTCGCCTATAAAACTCAGAACCGTTGATTATTGCTATTCAAAATGTTTAGGCACTTATTTTTTTGTATCATATTTTACGTATCTCTGTCAAGTTCTCTGATCATAAAACTTAAAATATTGTAAAAACAAACCTGTAAGCTTTAATATGACGTACTGTTTATCAATGTACATGAGATTTTTTTTTAGGGCACAGCTCCATACAAAATCCGGCCATGTCCTTTCGGCTTTCTAGTAATAACAACCTTTAAGAATTTATGAGAGCAGACAGAAGGACATGGCGGAACTATAAGGATTTCTTGTCAGCTACGGGACCCTAAAAATTATAATAAGTTAAAAAGTTCCTAAAGTATAGACGGGTTGTCTTATTGGATTAGAGAAAAACTTTTTAGACATGCGACTTAATTTCATTTTACTCCTCAATATGTATTTAAGAGAATTAAGTTAACGAACTGAGACGTGACTTTAAGGTGTTTTATAATTAAAAGTTTAAGTCGAAAACGTGTTTCAGGAAAGATCAGGCTGTTTGGTAAGATAATAAAGTTTATTGTATGGTATTTTAAGATGTGCTAAAATATTCCTACACATCACCAGACTGACTTCGGTCACGGTGGCCAAACCCAATGAACACTAGCCAGGTACGCAAGAGATATTACCTATAGTGCACAAGCGCTTGTGCAGACACAGGTGCATACACGATATAACTTTTTTCACAAGTGATTTGAATAAAAATATTTAGTACTAGCTTCTGCCAGCGACTTCGTCCGCGTGTAATAGTGGTGCTCCGCTCCTATTGGTCTTAGCGTGATGATATATAGCCTATAGCCTTCCTCGATAAATGGACTATCTACCACTGAAAAAATTTTTCAAATCGGACCAGCGGTTCCTGAGATTAGCGCATTTAAACAAAATTGAGTAACTTCTCCCGTTTTCCCAACATTTCCCTTCACTGCTCTGCTCCTATTGATTGTAGCGATGAAAACCAGCTCAGGAGTATGAAAAATAATTGCACCAAGTTTCGTTAAAATCCGTCGAGTAGTTTTTGTTTCTATAACTTATATACAGACAGACAGGCAAAAATTTTACTGAATGCATTTTTGGCATCAGTATCGATCCCTAATCACCCCCTGATAGTTATTTTGGAAATATATTTCATGTACCAACTTCCACGTGTTCTTTCGTATTTATAATCCTAGCCTCCTAATATAAATGTGAGTGTATTTATTTGTTACGCTTTTACGGTAAAACTGCTAAACCGATTTAGATACAATTTGGTACAGAGGTAGAAGGGATCCTAAAGAAGGTTATAGGCTACTTCTTATCCGGGTGCATTAAGTAGTTGCCTCTGGATGTGGATGCGAGAAACAGCTAGTCACTACATAGTGTAAAACAAAGTCGCTTTCTCTGTCCCTATATCCCTATGTATGCTTAAATCTTTAAAACTACGCAACGGATTTTGATGCAGTTTTTTTAATAGATAGAGTGATTATTGAGGAAGGTTTTAGTATATAATATGTCAAGTTTTTGTATTCATTAGCTAAAATATCGCGAGCGAAGCCGCTGGCGAGAAGCTAGTATTTTGAGAAAACCTTTGCTAAGGGCGCGACTTTGAAAGATCATCGAGTTCCCTGACTTATTATCGCAAATAGTGTGTAATCAGTTTTCAAACATAGTAAATTAAACATCGTTCATTTAGTATCTCAATTGAAGTGTTATAACTGCTCTTCAAAATAGTTGATTTTGATATAGTTTATCTGTCATATATCTGAGATTAATAAGTAATTGTTCGGTTGGAAACTTGAATGTAGAATTCGGTTTAACATTGTTTTACTGATCTTATAAATTTACTAGCATTCAGCCAGCGGCTTCTCCCGCGTGCGCTATACGAATTCAAACCCATGCGCCTTACTTAGCCACAAGCTCCTCTTGATATTGTAGCGACACCTATCTCGCTACATGAATGACGTCAAGTATCAGTACATCGCGTAAGCAGAATTCGCGAGCGAATTGGAAAAAATCTTCTCTGACTTCCCGACGTCAACCATCGGGCAGTAGCCCGCCAAGTCGCGCCTGACCGGAGGATCCTCCCTTTTCAATGGGGGAACCCCACACAGTGTTCCGCCATAATGTTATGTAGACCTGTTCTGGATATACATTGAGCGGTGCACGAAGACCGCTCATGATCGGCGCAACGACCATCATCACCTTCCCCCACCTGGCACTAGGCCGTCGACCAGTAAGTGTCCGTCCACTCGCTTCATGGACAGGGTCGCTAGCCGACGCTTGACCGCTCGCACGCTACGCAGCTTCTTCTTGTACCAGCATCATAGAAAATCCAGTTATACTTTGAGCTTCGAGTTTTATTAGAACAGCCGAGATCACAACTGGAGCTTGGCACTCAAACAATACCTATCTATTAAATGAAGAAGTTTAAACGGAAGGATTTACAGTCTGTTTTTTTGTGAATGTTAATATTGTTAAAAATAATAATTCTATATACCTACCTATATCTATACATAAAATGTATAATGCTTTGTACTGTATGACTGACGTGTCTACGCGTAGCCTTAACCACTGATCGTAGAGACCTGAAACTTGGTGTGTTTTTGTATAACGTAGGCATTCGATTAGAAAGGATTTTCCGAAATTCTACCCCTAAGTGGATGAAAAAGGGGGCAAAGTTTGTATGAAACTGTCATTTTTTTAATTTTCATAGCTCACGCGGGTGAAACCGTTGGCAAAAAGCGGATTTTCTAACAAGTTATTGCAATTTTCCTCGAATATAGATACATCATTATAACCATTTAAAGAACCACATACAAGGAAATTCGATATTTGCACTTGAATTTAATTTTAAGGATAAACGTCTCGAAAGCACCAAAATAGTTTTTGCCTATCAGTAGTATGTAACATAGTTTATTTTTAGTAATTGTCTTATAAATTAGCTCATCCAACTTCCCACTAATATTATAAATTTGAAAGTGTGTTTGTTACTCTTTCACTCAGAAACTACCGAATGGATTTCGATGAAATTTTGGTATACCTATATTAACACAAATGATACTTGAAATCAGGTGTAAATTTGTTTTATATATTTGTGAAATAACTGTCCCTCGTTGATAAGTTAAACATCTCGAATTGCAGAATGTTCGAAAGAGTAACCAAACCCCCGGAATATAAAGGGCTAAGTAAGGAACATGGATGGTTTTAAGTCAGTAAGAGCCTGATACTCCGTTTCGCCCCACCCACGGCGACGGGGTTTATTAGACGATGTTCCATCCGAAAATTAGGCTTTATTTCAAAATCAAATCATATCATATCTCACTGAACACGAAATAAAAATGACCCCCTCGTTTGATAATTTATCATCCGAAAAAAAAAGTTAAACATCTCACGTTTATTAAAAAAAACGCTAAAAGCCCGCACACATTGGAACCGTGAATACGAGTACATGTAAATGGTAGACATATTTGAGATAAGTGGCGAGCCAATAACGACCTAGACACGGTATTTTATGCACCTCTGACTAAACATAACTATGAATCCTACTTAATACATCATATATTCGAAAGTTGGAGAGGACGTTTGTTTGTATCTCTTTCACGCAAAAACAACTGAATAGATTTAGATAAAATCTATACATATAAAATGTTATCTCCTGAATGACTGACGGATCAACGCACAGCCTAAACCGCTGATCGTAGAGACCTGAAACTTGGAGGGTGTGTTTTTTGCATGACGTAGGCATCCGATTAGAAAGAATTTTCCGAAATTCTACCCCTAAAGGCGTGAAGAAGGGGGGCAAAGTTTGTATGAAACCTGCTACTTTTTACCCGGTTGCGCGAAGTAGTGGAGGGATGTTGGTGAAACCGCGGAAAATAGCTAGTTACCCTATATTTTGATTAATCTATACTTATATTAAAAAGAGGTAAATTTTGTGAGGTAAGCTGGATCTACTGAACCAATTTAGATGAAATTTTGTATGCAATCAAAAAAACCGTGATCCAAATGCGTGAAGCAGCTCCTTGGACGCGTATGAAACCACAAGAAATAACCAGCATGTTTATATATATCTACTATATAATCGAAATTCCAGGGGCTGTACCACCACGTGTTTTTGCAATCACTATTCAAGTTTGAGAGCGTGACACAGCTACTAACGTCGTATAGCTCCATCTCTATTTCATTACGAAAATAATGTTGTTTTGGCACGTCATGGTAAGGCCCCAGGTGTAGCTATGACGAACGGATGAACAGACTGACGTAACTTTTACGTTGAGTTGATACCCCTGTAGATAACGCAAATAATTCAAGAATTCTTGATGTACGTCACATGTTATCTATGTAATATAAGCGCTAAGTGCGGGCATGTCTCAATCAGTATACCGTAAACCAGTAAAATGATTCTGCTTCATATAATATTTGTTAGTTTTTCTTTATTACAAACATGTTTGACGGAGACTGATGCTGATGATAACCACAGTTTATATAATAATCACAAAATGTATCATATAGACGGAAATAAAGAAGGAATGGATAAATTTGTGGATTTTCTCATGCAGAATCATGTGAGTAGTTTTCGTACTAGTTTAATCTTCTTCTTATCGTGTTGGCAGCAGTTTTTATAAAGTAATAAGCCCTAGGTCAGAGTTTTCTCTAATCCGCCTGATGGCCTCTGACATGGTATTGTAACAATAACTGTTACTACCAAAACAAGTAGCCGAGGGACGACGGCTTAGCCTCCCACCGTGAACACTGTTTACTACCTTTTTTTCTCATTGGAAATCATCAAATGGAGACCATGCCCGCCGTGAATGAGGTGGGTGGGAGTGTCAGACTCTTACTGACTAAAACCCATCCATGTTCCTTCCTTAGCCCTTTCAATTCCGGGGGCGCGGTATCTCTTTCGAACATTCCGCAGCCACCGCTTACTTCCTAAGTTCAGAGTGTGATTTTTTTCAAACACCCAAAGCGATTTCGCGCCAACTCGGGAATCGATCCAGATACCCCGTTTATAAAAGTCGCGCTTGAGCCCGCTAGGCCAACGAGGCCACTAAGCAACATTTGATAAAAATCACAGTCGTTTAATATTCTTTTTAAACCGACTTTGCAAAAAGGAGGAAGTTCTCAAATCGACTGTATTTTTTTAATGTTTGTTACCTCAGAACTTTCGACTGAGTGAACCGATTTTGATGATTATTTTTGTTTTTAGGAGATACCATACCACTCGAAAACAGAAAAAGGATGCCACATGCTAGTTGCACCAGAACTAGTACCCATCGTAGAAGATTTCGCGAAAAGCGAAGGTTTATCGACCAAAGTTATCATCAACGATTATTCCGAGTGAGTTCGTTTAACACTATCATCAGTTAAAAGACGTTTTGATCCACTTTGTCCTGAAAGGAGCCTTGCACTGGCCAAAGACTGAAGGAAATTGAAGAAGATCGTTGAGGCCGAGATCCAGAACGGGTTGTAGTAACAAAACAAGAAGAAGAAGAAGTAGCATTATACTTGTATTTTGACAAAATAATAGCTCTATGCCGATTCGAAAATTTTCCGCGAATTCACTCACATCCTATGCATGAGATAAAATCATACCAAAAATAGTAAAAAAATAAACCCTTATGGTTAACAGCATGGTTAACCATTACAGACACTTCGTCTGTCTATCTATCCCTCTATCACAACTGATTATTTCAGGAACTACTCATGTTATCGAGTTGAAATTCCAAACAGTAATAAATAACAATTGTCCATTAGTATTCCAAATGAAAAAAGTTGAAAAATCATATTGATTTTATGGACAAAATGGGAGGACGAATTAAATTTGCACAAAAAATTATATCTTTGAAGTTTGAGAAGGAAAAATCAGAAATAATGAGGATTGATAGACATTAACCTAAAGATGACAGGGAAAATAGAACTATGATACTAAGTATAGCAGTTTTTAAGTAAACAGCAATTTTCCTCTACAAACAAACTTAACTAAGCGGTCGGAAAAAACAAGATAATTGCGACTTTATTACGTGTAATATTCTTTATAAAGATCGGAACCTCAGTGCTGGAGTCCGACTCGCACTTGGCCGGTTTTTTTTTTTATTGAATTTGTATAGGCCACGTGTGCGATGCCATTAGCAGAAAGGTAGTAGATTAATAAAAGTCTCCGCGCCGCTTCGACTAGATACTGCCTAAAAACATTAGCTCCGTGAATGCGGTAACTTTTTATTGTAGTGTGTGTAAGTGTGTACACTATGAACCCAGTGTTTTGCTCATTTTTCTAGAATAATTTTTACTACAAAAACTGGTAGGTATTTACCTCGGATTATGTGTATAAAATTATTTTAATCATCCGGGACGCCTTTCTTCCAAGGGGCTTAGCTTCTGACTGGCTCGAGTAAGCCGACATCGGCATAGTATTTGTTGCCGTATTTTACAAGTACGCTGCGGTATCTAGTCGGAGCAGCGCGAAGACTTTTATTTATCTATGAGAGTTATATTACAGGAAACTAAATGCTATTCGCTTCTGATAAGCAAAACCACTTCAGCCTATGAAATATCATGACCTTTGTAATGTTGTTAATACGAATACGATAAGTCCACAATAATGTTCTATATATGTACTAGCTGTTGCCCGCGGTTTTACCCGCGTCCCGGGGAAACTACTTAACGAACCCGGATAAAAAGTAGCCTAAAACCTTCTCCAGGGTCTCTTCTATCTCCGTACCTAATTTCATTTAAATTGGTCCAGCCGTTCACGCGTGATGCCGTTACAACGGAAAACGGGTTTCATTTTTATATATATAGATACTAGCTGCCCCGCGCGGCTTCGTTCGCGTGGTATGCAACTCCTACCCAACTCCTACCCAACTCCTACCCAACTCCTACCCAACTCCTACCCAACTCCTACCCAACTCCTACCCAACTCCTACCCAACTCCTACCCAACTCCTACCCAACTCCTACCCAACTCCTACCCAACTCCTACCCAACTCCTACCCAACTCCTACCCAACTCCTACCCAACTCCTACCCAACTCCTACCCAACTCCTACCCAACTCCTACCCAACTCCTTTTTTTTTTTTTTTTTTTTTTTTTTTTTTTTGTATCGCTGGGAAAAATGCTTTACGCATCCCCCCCATCCAGGGGAATGGGGGGGTATGTGGGACTCCCCGGGCAAGCCCGGTATACCCACTAAAAAACCCAGCGGCATTCCCGCATCGTCTGAAAGGAGGGGGACTGGGAAACCGGCGTAGCCTTTACGTCCAGTCCCCCTCGACGACTGCCCGCCTCAACGGCGGCGGGCCCCTCACGTCCTCCCCATTGGGGGAGGGTCGGGAATGTCCGGCGGAGGTGGTGTGGAGTGCAATGCGGGCGGAGGCGCCCCCGCGCCTGTCGCCCGCCCATCACCACCGCGAGGAGGGAATCTTCTCCTTCCTCTTCTTCGCCTGCGGAGCGGCGCAGCGAGAGGGTCATCCTCCCGCGCGCGCTCCGCCGCCTCCTTTTGCGAAATGACATCCTCGCAAAAGGAGGCGACCGCGGCCCAAGCCCCCTCGCTCCCCAGCATGGACAGAACAACGCTGGGAAGCGAGAGATCAAGGCCGATCTCGGCAGTCAGACATCGGCGCGGCTCTGCCCAGGCGGGGCAGACCTCGAGGGTGTGCCGCGCCGTGTCCTCTGCCGCGCCGCAGTGGTGGCACGCTGGGGTTTCCTCCCTCCCGATCCTGTACAGGTGCGAGCCGAAGCAGCCGTGCCCCGACAGCACCTGCACCAGACGAAAAGAGAGGAAACCGTGCTTCCGCTCGAGCCATTGCCGCAGAACTGGCCCGAGCGCGTCCAGCGTCCGGCGGCCAAAAGTGGCGGTGGCGAGGTCGTCCGTCCAGTGGACGACGATGGCGTCCCTCGCCTCCCGCCTCGCGGCCTCCCGCTCCTGCGCGGTGGGGCGCTCTCCGAGCGCCCTTCGGTGCGCCGTCCACTCGTACACCCTGGCGAGCACCCATGCCTCGAGCTCCCAAGGAGGGGTGCCCGCCAGAGCGCACGCCGCCGAGAAACCCACCGACCTGTAGGCCCTCGCCACCCGCAGTGCGATGGCCCTTTGCGGCCTGCGGAGTGCGGTGGCATTCTCCCTCCTGTGGAGGGAGTCCGACCAGATGGCGGCCCCATAGAGGGCCATGCTCCGCAAGATGCCGGCATACAGACGCCGGCACCGTGCGCTGGGTCCCCCCAGGTTGGGGAGGAGCCATGAGAGGGCGTCAGCGGCCCTCAGCAGGCGCGTCGACAGCCCGCTGAAATGCGGGCCGAAGCGCCACCCGCTGTCCAGCACCAGGCCCAGATATTTCATCTGGGGCCTGACCCCTATCCTGACGCCCTCCACAGTAATGTGGGCGTCGGGAGGGCAGCGCTGCCGAGGCCCGCGGAAGAACACGGCCTCGGTCTTGTTCAGCGCCACCCTCAACCCCAGGCGGCGGATCCTCCCTGCCACCAAGGACCCGCCAGCCGACGCCAGACAGGCCGCCTCCCCAAAGTTCCTCCCCCGGGCAGTGAGCAGAGTGTCGTCCGCGTAACAAATCACACTCGTGCCCGGGAGAAGGGCCCCCCGCAGGAGCCAGTCAAACCCAATGTTCCACAGGGTGGGCCCCAGCACTGACCCCTGTGGAACGCCGGACTCCGCACCATATCGCCTCAGCGCCGACGTTTTATCTACGAGGAGGACCTCGCGGTCCTCCAAGTAGTTGGCCAAGAGGCCCCTCAAGTATGGAGGCACTCCGTGATATCGGAGCGCCTCCAGTATGGTCGAGTGGGGGACGGAGTTGAAGGCGTTGGCTATGTCGAATGACACAGCCAACAATCCGTCCCCCACCTCCGCCGCCTCCTTCGCCTGGCCTTTAAGTAGGGCCAGGGCGTCGATGGTGGACCGGCCGCGTCGGAAGCCAAACTGGGCGTCCGACAGGTCCGGCCCCACCCTCCGCAGATGGTCGTTGAGGCGGCAGGCGACGATCCCCTCGAACATTTTACCGACCTCATCGAGCAGAACGATGGGCCGGTATGCCGAGGGGGAATCGACCGGGCGTCCCTCTTTACGGAGGAGGCACAGCTGCCCCTCCTTCCAAGGCTTCGGGAACCTTCCGGTCGCTAAACATGCGCCGAAAAGCTCCCGAAACCTTTCCCCCATTTGAGTGGCCGCTATGGCTACCACCCGAGCAGGGACGCCGTCCGGTCCAGGGGCCGTCTTCTTGGCGCCGAGGCTGATTACTCCCGCGTGGATCTCCTCCGCAGTCACCGGGGGGACCTCTTCCTCCGGTGAGGCCGCATCCTGCGGAGGGTCCATCGTTGGTGGGGTGAAGTCGGTCTCGCGGCGCGGGAACAGCGACCGAACCACCCCATCCAACAGTGCCGGCTCAAGGGTTTCCGTCAGCGGGGGACCATGGGGGCGCAGCTTGTTCCGCGCCGCCTTGTATGGCCTCCCGTACGGATCCCTGTCGAGGGACTCCAGCATCTCGGCCCTCGCCGCGTCCTTGGAGGCGCACATGGCCGTCTTGAGGGCCGCCTTTGCCTCTTGATACGAGGCGTAGAGACGGTCCTCCTCCGCCAGATTGCGGTTGACGGCGGCGCGCCGACGGCTCCGCGTGTAGGCCCGCCTGACTGCCGCACAGGCGGCGCGGAGCCCCGCCAGTTCCTGCGACCACCAGTAGACGGCGCGACGAGGAGGCGGACGGCGAGAGCGAGGCATGCTGGCATTGCACACCTCGGTCAGGGATCCCCTGAGCCGGACCGCTGCGGCGTCGACGTCCGAGGGCTCAACAGGGGGCGACAGCCAGTCCTGGAGGAAGGCCGCCTCCATGGCTGCCTCCCGGTCCAGGCGAGTGAGAGCCCACCGGGGGAATGGAGACCCGTTGGAGCGGGCCATCTGTCCCCGGGGACTCTGGGTGGAGATGTCGAACCGCACGTATCGGTGGTCCGACATGGTTTCCACCATCTCCACCCGCCAGTTCATGATGCGCGCGGCTAGTACGGTACCCAACTCCTACCCAACTCCTACCCAACTCCTACCCAACTCCTACCCAACTCCTACCCAACTCCTACCCAACTCCTACCCAACTCCTACCCAACTCCTACCCAACTCCTACCCAACTCCTACCCAACTCCTACCCAACTCCTACCCAACTCCTACCCAACTCCTACCCAACTCCTACCCAACTCCTACCCAACTCCTACCCAACTCCTACCCAACTCCTACCCAACTCCTACCCAACTCCTACCCAACTCCTACCCAACTCCTACCCAACTCCTACCCAACTCCTACCCAACTCCTTTTTTTTTTTTTTTTTATCCTATGTCCTTTTCCTGGTTCCAAGCTGCCTCCCCTCCAATTTTCAGCCAAATCGGTTCAGCCGTTCTCGAGTTATAAGTGGTGTAACTAACACGACTTTCTTTTATATATATAGATTTCGTCACTATAAATATAAACAAATGAACATACTAGCTTTTCGAGCGGTTTCACTCGCATTTTGAGGGAACTTCTTCGCGAATAAAAGGTATGTTTTAATCCAGAATATAAACTATGTGTGTGCCAAATCTCATCCAAATCCAATCACTAGTTTTTGCGTGAAAGAGTAACAAACATGTCTGATCCGAATTGAGAACCGCCTTCTTTTTTGTAGTCGTCCCATTGGAATAATTGTGTTTGTTTAGTACACCATCATCTGCCTAGCCTTTTCCCAACTACGTTGGGGTCGGCTTCCAGTCTAACCGGATGCAGCTGAGTACCAGTGTTTTACATGGAGCGACTGCCTATCTGACCTCCACAACCCAGTTACCGGGTAACACGATACCCCTTGGTAAGACTGGTTGGCAGACTTTCTGGCTTCCGACTACCCGTAACAACTGTCAAAGATCTACAAATGACAACCGGCACCAACAGCTTAACGTAGTTTCCGAGGCACGGAGGAGTCTCGCTATGACAAAGATGGTCACCCATCCACGGACCGGCCGCGCCAAGCGCAGCTTAACCTTTGATCGGTCGAACCGTGCGGCTGTTACTTAGCCACGAGCTCCTCAAAAGTTTTTGTTTAGTACACCGAATATAAATAAATTTAATTTTTCAGATTAATACGCATAGAAAAAAATAACGAACAACGCAAAGATGGTTTCTCTTGGACAGCCTATTATGACGTCGATGACGTAAGTATTATTATATTTATGTTTTATATCTAACTAGCGGCCCGTCCCGACTTCGCACGGGTAGCCTATGTTACTCAGGGCGAATGTAGCTTTCTAATGGTGAAAGAATTTCTGAAATCGGCACAGTAGTTTTTAAGTTTATTCATTACAAACATACACACAAAAATACAAATCTTTCCTCTTTATAATAGTAGTGTAGACAAATAATTCTATTTTTTTTTCCTGTAACACATCCTGTTTCCTGTGTCACATGTGATTTGCTTATGTCAATAATAAATTTCGACAGCTCGTATAGCGCAGTGGCTGAGCAATTGGCTGCTGCGCTGCGTGTCGCGGGTTCGATTCCTGTATGGGATAACTAAACTTCCGGGTCTGGGTGTTTGTGTATATGTTATGTATATTTGTTGCACCACGTTTAAAAAAAAATGGTGACAACACTTTTGGATGCTTCCATTGTTTTATGGGCACAGAATAACAGTATAGGACTAGAATCTATACATATAAAATGCTTTGTCCTGAATGACTGACTGACAGCCTAAACCGCTGATCGCAGAGACCTGAAACTTGGAGGGCATCCGAAAATTAAGGATTTTCTGAAATTCTATCTCTAAAGAGGGTGAAAAAAGGGTTTCCTCCCTTTTTTCTTTTTTGTTTGTATGAAACTGTCATTTTTAATTTGAATTCGTTTATCCCACGCGGGCGAAAAGCTAGTCCTTACTAATAACTATTATAAATACGAAAATTACTCTGTCTATCTGTCACGCTTTCACAGCCAAACGGCTTGACCGAATTACATAAAATATGGTATGGATATAGCTTAAACCCTGGGGAAGTACATATGTAGGATAGTTTTGCCTGGATGGATTATGTGGTTCCTTCGGAACGCGGTTGAAACAGCAGAAACCAGTTAGAATGTATATTTATATACATATATTGAACAAACTCCTCATATATCTCTACTGATTATGGAATGATGATGACATAAAAAAGTAAGCGTTTTATCCGGCTCGAAGGACCAATATGTTGCGGGATGTTTCCGCTACATAGAATTGAGACGTGGTGAAATAACTTGACTTGATTTTTGGTCAATATGATATAATAAGGTATTTTACATTAATAGTTTATAATAAAATACAATATCAAAAAATGGCTGTTGCTTATACGAAGTGAGGAGTCGAGAAGAGCGTCTTCCTTTTCTGTCTAAGCGGAAGTCGAACGAAATGAGTTCCTTTCATATCACAATTCTCAAGTAACCGTGTTTTCAATAAAATAGATTTACGGATACCTTCAAAACATGAGTCGCCAGCATTCGAAGTGCACGCAGCTGGTAGTCGGCGGACAGACCTACGAGGGGAGACAGATCCTGGGACTACGAATAAACACACCAACCGGTGTCGATAAACCGGTCATGTTCATCGAATCAGGCAAGTTACACATTGTTTTATCGATATTAATTGACCTAGAGATGTAGAGAACGCAATAGCATTATTTAAGCTACTATATACTTATGGCATCTCTAATGATAACTTCATCTGCCTTTTCCCACCTATGTTGGGGTCGACTTTCAATTTAACTAAATGCAGCTAAGTACCAGTGTTTACATAGAATCAGATAAGCATATCTGATCTCCACAACCCAGTTACAGGGTACCACGATACCCCTTGATAAGACTGATTGTCAGACGAATGACAGCCTAGACTAAGAGCTCAACATGCTTTCCGAGACACAGAGGAGTCTCGGTATAACATAGATGGTCACCCGACTACGGACCAACCGCGCCAAGCGTAGCTTAACCTTTGATCGATTGAACAGTACGGGTTTTACTTTTTTTTATTTATTTTTTTATTCGTTTATTTCAGGCAACTAAGGCCTACAAAAATACAATACAAAAAAATAAAAAACTTATAAACTAATATATAAAGAATATCACAATAAATACAATACTATAATATTATAATATAACTTAAAAATACTATAAATACATACAAAATAACAAACTACTGTACACGAATCGTCGGCGTCGTGTTATGACTTAACCACAGAGTTCTCAATCAATGTAATGACATTTATAAAATTATTCACCCTCCTTTGGACTGCTGCCCACTATCATAAAGGCGCCAAAAATGACGTATCATTTTTTTTGTCCAGGAATTCACGCAAGGGAATGGATTACTCCAGCCACCACGACGTACTTTATCAACGAGTTACTGACCAGTCCTGACCCGGAGATCGTGTCTTTAAGAAACCAGTTTGATTGGCACATCTTCCCCACGGTTAACCCTGATGGGTACCACTACAGTTTTACCAGGGTATGTTGACTAAACTCATTACTATTCTAACAAGTAGTTTTAATAAGGAACAGCGGTGCGAACGTCAAGCTGCGCTAGCCGCTGTTAGGCCATGTATGGGTGACCCCACCGTGCCTCGGAGAACACATAAACAACACACACAACCAAAAGAGAACACACTTTTGGTTCTGTGCCTGATTTCTCCCAGATCATTTCGGGTTGCCGACCCATCAGACTATGAGAGTGAGGCAATAGAGAGAGCAGCGTGTCTGCGTAAGCGCTTGTCCACTATATCTTCTGCGTACCTGGCTAGTCTTTTGAGATTGGCCGCCGTGACCGAAGTCAGTCTGGAGAGTATTAATAATTATAACAAAGACAGCATCTCTGTTTGTCTGTCTGTTGCCATGTTGCCACGGAGGAGTATCTGTATGATATGAGCTATATAAATATATATATATACCTATATATACCTAGGGAAATAATTATTTTTACAATGTGAAATTTCTGAATGTTTTAGGTAACAACAATATATACACGATGTTTCCTCACGATGTTTTCCTTCACTGTTAGTCAATGACGCCTAAGATATACTTAGAAATTACGTATGACTTTAGAAAAGTCACATCGGTACTTGCCAGATTTCGAACCCGCCCACTCATACTCGAGAGGCAGATGCCACTAGGCCACCACGACTTTTTTTGAACTAGTTCGCGCACGCATAATAATCAAATAAATCTATTCAATAGATTTTTCGTGAAAGGTTAACATACTTATTCTCACAAAGAAATCTCTTCATTCATTTATTTAATATATATTTTCATTTTTAAAAAATAAATTATCAGGACCCCAGAGAGAGAAACCTCCAGACGATAAAGAAATATTTTAGTAGTGTTTATATGCGTAAATCACTGACCATTTATGGCATGGTATTCCTCAATACACAGGATGACTTATATATATATTTCCAAAATAACTATCGGGGGTGAATAGGGATCGATACTGATGCCAAAAATACAATCAGTAAAAATTTTGGCTGTCTGTCTGTATTATAAACATTATAGAAACAAAAACTACTCGACGGATTTTAACGAAACTTGGTACAATTATTTTTCATACTCCTGAGCTGGTTATAGTATACTTTTCATCACGCTACAATCAATAGGAGAGGGAAATGTTGGGAAACCGGAAGAAGTTACTCCATTTTTTAAGCTTCCGTCGCGTGTGCAACCTTAATAGTTAAAGCTACACAGAAATCAAGGCTATAGGCCTATATATATATATATATATCATCACGCTAAGACCAATAGGAGCCGAGCACCACTATTCCACGCGGACGAGGTCACTGGCAAAAGCTAGTTATATTATATTAAATTACATACCTTTATACATTATATACCTAATATTATAATACCTAATCATATTTAATAAAAAAATATTAGTATAATTCTAAAACAATAGCAAGGTTTTTGTATTTTAATAATAGAATTATCAAATATTTATTATAGGTATGTGTGGAACAACCAAGCAGTGATTTCATTTTCATGAATAACTTCTGGAATTTTATTGTTTTATTTTTGCTGATAGGTTTAAGTGAATATGTAAATAATATTGTCTTTACTACTGAACAGTTTTAGATGAAGTTTTTGGAGTGTCTAACATACTCTTATTACTTACTTAGTAGAAGCGTTAAAAAAAATATTTTCTAGAAAAAATATTTAAACATGACGTCATGAAGATTATTGTGCAAATGCTGACTAAACCAACAGTTCAAATTATCGTAAAAACATTTTCAATGTTAAAAATAGTGGTTTGCTTCCTTTTTAACCAACTTCATAAAAGGAAGGCTCTCTCAATCTTTTATTTATTTTATGAAGATCATTCAACCGATGTGGAAAATTTTATACGTATTGGTTCACAAACGTTAAGCGTTTCCCTTTCAAAAAAAAACAGCCGACTTCCAAAACACAAAAAAGACAAAAAGAAATTTACTTTCTGCAAAAACGCTTGTAAAACAATAGGTATTGTATTGGAAGTCCGTTGTTTTTGTTTTGTAAAATGATTTTTTGTACACGTGTATCCACGACAATCACAGTGGTTGACGATACACATTAGTCCTAATTCTGTTGACACAAAATTCTCTAAAATAAACTAAAAAAATCACTCAAATTAATTTCTATAACAGAAAAAGATTTTATAGTATTGACTGTCAGATTGTGAGTATGTTGATTGTTTTTCAATATCTACACATATAAAATGCTTTGTCCTGAATGACTGACGGATCTTCGCACAGCTTAAACGGCTGATCGTAGACCTGAAACTTTGTATGACGTAGGCATCCGATAAGAAAGGACTTTCCGAAATCTTAGCCCTAAGTGTGTGAATAAAAGTTTGTGTGAAACCCTGTCATTTTATATTTGTATAGCCTACGCGGGCGAGGTCACTGGCGGAGAGCTAGTTATATGATAAAGGTAGTAATTATCTGAATAACCATAACCGTTTTTGTAGCTATAAATTCTGCAACCGCTTTCTGTTCGTTTATTACAGAGGATTACATTGCGAAGAGTAGTAAATAATACAACACTACGTCGGCATAAAATGTATATTAAGGTTGTTATTAAATTCTAGGATCACAATAAATAAAAAGTTAGATAACGAAACCATAGCGCGATCTAATTCGATCCTAACGCCATCTAGGGAAGTCAAATTAAAACATTTGTAATAAATCCGATCAATCTCAGTATGAATTCGTGCACGAGTCAAACACTGTTAATAAACTTTTATTAGTGGGTAGAGGTATCTACATGATACCTCTTTCATCAACAAAAGTCAATTCATATTATTTTTGTTCAACATTTAATGTTTTTAGGCATGCAGCGCTAAAGGAAAAACTATTGGGTTAAATTTTCCTGGATCTACGCATATTGCTGCTATTTGGAGGGTATCAACAATTAATAGATTTTTTAAAACTCAATTTGTTTGTGGCGAGAGGACCCCGTGGCTTTTACGTTGCTTCTTTTTCTGGTTGATTTATTTATACTTAGAACTGACTGTTGAAAGCGCGACAATCTATTTTGACGCCACAAAGGCTGAAACTAACTGCAACGCCTATCATGTAAGGTCCAGAAATGTTGTAGAAATGGCAAATGATTTGTTAAGAAATAAATGTTGTTGTTTGCACCGCCATCGGTGCTTGCAACTTGCGACATCACTCAGTAAAATATATACCCTCTGTTTTATTTTAAGTTGAACGGATTTCAAACTAGGTTGAAAATCAGCCCTTTTTGAACGTCAATTGAAAAAAGACAGCCCCAAAATGCCTACCCTTTACCACTATCTACTAACTCTATCATAGCCAACATCATATTACATAAAATATTAAGCGATCAACTTTAAACCAAAATGTGTATTAATAATTAACAACATAGTATCATAACCATCCGTTTAGTTTTGCTGTAGTCTTGTAAAAAGTGTAACAGCTGGTTGGACCAAACAATATGCGATTACTTACACGTGAAACGGAGGAACTGTCAAAACGGAGGATAAAATTTAATCATTTTCATATTATTTTATGTTTTTCGTCAAAATATTTATGATATATGTTTACTTATAATGTTTACATAACAAAATAGGTTATGATTTTGTTTATATTTTTCGTAAAATGCATTTGCTACAGACTATAAGTAAGCTGATCCCAGAATGTTATAACTGCAGTCCGCTTGATTCTCTGTAACATTAAAGTTTATAATGAGATACGATTCATTAAAATGAAAATATATTTTTTAATGATGTTCAATAATACTTAATAGTGATTAAAATTTAACTCCATTTCCATAATTATTATGCAGGCGTTTCACCAACAACTCTTGCTGTTTTTTATTTGTTCTCTTCTTTTGGTTATCCATTACAATTTTAATTCCATTGTTTTAATGTACGTGAGAATTTAAAGTAAATTGTTTGTTATGATTTATTTATGTAAATATTAATATGCACTCCATACACATAAAATATTATTTCAACAGTTTTTGTTTCATTCACTCTTTATTCATTCAATCTTAATTTTAAGTAATGCAAGTACTGGTAGCATTGCATTAATTCAATTTACTATTGACAAAATCAAATTTGGTGCCATCATGTAGAAATTTAAATTTAGTTCGATGCGACAACAGAATAGCACTTTGCGAATCTCATAACTAAAATTTGTTTATTTTAGAGATTTTTAGGTTAGGGATGTGTATGTACAACAGAATTGACACCAATGTCCGTCGAAGAATTAAATTAGGTTTAGTTTCATTTCGAAATGAAAAACGTACTATTACATAAATTAATTTTACACAACACACTTTACCCCACATCTAGAGGTTACTTCCCATCTCCTTACCAATTTTCATCTAAATCTGCTTTACCGTGAAAACGTGACATACAGACATATACCTGCACAGAATTATGTACTTTCGTGTTTATTAATAAAAGTTAGGATAAAGCTTCTGAGTGACCCCTAAAATATTTAACCGTTTTTCTTCGGATGGGAAATCATCAAATGACCCCTCCAGCCGTGAGTGGGGCGGGAGGGAGTGTCAGACTCTTACTGACTAAAACCCATCCATGTTCCTTCCTCAGCCCTTTGTATCCTGGGGGCGCGGTATCTCTTTCGAACGTCCCTCAGCCCCGGGTATAAAATAATAATATTTAACTTAAAATTTACCATTAATCAATTTACCATTTCATATGTTACTATTTGATCACCAGGACCGATTGTGGAGAAAAACTCGCTCGAGGTCTCCTAATGGCTGCTACGGAGCCGATCCGAATCGTAATTGGGACTACAATTGGTTGAGTAAGTTTCGTAGTATAGTCGCTTACTACTTTTCTTGAAAATAGTAGACCTTTCCACACTAGGAATTAAATAAATAAATATCTTTTTAGACAATTTCACACAGCGCCATCTAGCCCCAAAGTAAGCAACTAATATGCTTGTGTTATTGCGCAGATTAACGGATATACTATTTTTTAAATACAAACATATTATACATAGTAACACCCAGAATTACTCCTGTATCGTTGGTGCGGTTTACAAACATACATTTCACATGCCAAAACACCCAGAAAAAAAATAGTTGTCTCGTGCGGAAATCGAACCCGCGACACGCACCGCAGCAGCCAATTGCTCAGTCACTACGTTAAACGTGCAGTCAAATATCATCATACCTTAAGGGCCAAGTTCACAGATAGATGGTTACCTAATCGGCCCGTTAAACGACAACGTTTTTTAACCAGGTAGCTGGAATTTTCGTGTCACCCATTTCTATTTCAACCCTGGTTTAGTAATCGACCGTTTAGGAATAAAAATCTCAAATGATAGGTACGGTGCTCATCGAAAGTTGGAAGTTTGACTTTAAGGTAAACAGCTGTTTTTAGTTGATTGGGCCATTATCTTGTTGGTAAACTTGGGTCTTAATCTGCTGCAATGAAGCGTTACTAATTTGATTTATTCGAACAATTTTTTTGAAATAAATGAGAGATAGTTTTAAAGGCACGTGAAACTTTCCAGCTTTGCTTTTCTCATTGTGTTATGCCTGGTATTGCAGATTTCATTCCAAGATTAACGGGAACCCATCTTCCACTCTAACCAGATGCAGCTGAGTACCAGTGTTTTACATGAAGTGACTGCCTATCTGACCTCCACAACCCAGTTACCGGGTAACATGACAACCCTCTTAAGACTGGTTGTCAGACTTTCTGGCAATGCCGATCATTAGCCGAAAACTTGGGCCTACTATTTCTGTTTAGTTTTTTTATTTTTTATTATTATTTTTTTCAGATTACAGCTCATCAGACAACCCATGCAATTATCAGCTCTATGCTGGTTCTAAACCCTTCTCAGAGATAGAAACGAGGACACTTTCTGAATATATATCAGGACTTGAGAATATGCTGGGTTACGTCTCGTTCCATTCGTATGCACAAACGCTGCTGCTACCATACTCAGACTCCAGCGAGCATGTTGACAATTATGATGATTTGGTAAGTCTATTTCGAGTATTTTTCACTGTTACGGGAAAATCCGCGCTTACTCATGGACTTTTCCTAGTTGGCGTCATTTTGTAGGAATCCAAGATGGATAAAACTGGGTACTTTGAATAACAAAAAGGTCATCTACATAAATATTAAAAATTAGATGATGTTCGTTAGTTTCACTAAAACTCGAGAACGGCTGGGCCGATTTAGCTGATTTTGGTCTTGAAATGTCTGTCGTAGTCCAGGGAAGGTTTAAACGGTGACAAAAAGTTAAGGTAGGTGTAGGTGATTGCGGGGCTGCGGACGAATCTGGATTCCCGCGGCCCCGCGCCCACGTGCGAGAAGCGACACCGGGGTGGTTTTAGCCGGTAAGAGTCCGGCACTGTTCCCGGCCTCCCCAGGCCGGGTTCGTCCATGAGGATTTCCCCCCGAAAAAAAAAAAAAAAAAAAAAAAAAAAAAAAAAAAAAAAAAAAAGGTGTAGGTGATACGAAGTTCACAGGGTCATCTAGTTAGTCAATATAAATCAGTAGTGTCAATGTTTAGTTTGCGTCTAGCACTTGGGTTTTATCAGACAGGAATACTCTCGAGACATATACTCTCAAAAATCAAGGTGTACCATCACGTGTTTATGCTATCACTGTTCAGTAGTGAGAGTGTAACGGGGCTAGAAGCGATGTATAGTAAAGGTGCGTATAGATTAAGTAACATGTTGTGTAACTTGTGTTTTATAACACGTCCACATTATGTTATTATTTTTCAACATTGCAACATATAATAATACTGTACACATTAGAATATCAATGCAATATAACAATGTTAATGTCCATAAGTTGTATAACATTTGTAAATATTAATAACATGTTTGTAACACAAATTGTTACTATAACACTTATAATATTCGGTCTCCACATTACTTTATCATGTTATTTAATAACGTTTTATAACATGTTATGTTATATAATATGTACGCACCTTAATATTCCTCGTAACAGAATTAAAACTGCTTTGCTGCGTCATGGTAGGGCTAGAAATGTAAATAATTAGAAAAAATGTATTAAGGACAGATTTCTAACGTTTCTTATTATAAACTCTAAAGGTAATTCTTGGTCTTCTTTAAGCCAGCAATATTCTCTTCTCTTGCAGAAGCAAATTGGTGAGACATCACTGCAATACGGCTATGCAGTGAATCAAGCCAAGTACGATGGACCGGGCACAGCAGCTGAAATTTTGTGTAAGACATACTCGAACCGTACAGACAGCAGTTGAAATAATAATCCATTGCTTCGAATAGCTAACAGTTTTTGAACTATAGGATGCCATCTTCTAATGAATTCGGGCGGTCACTTGGTGAAATCTTTCACAGTCTATCACCGCGTCTTTAAACTCACGGTAGCAGAGACCTGTCTATTCCTGTACATCATCTACGTCCCTCTCTGTCTGCCTTGAGCTCTTTTAATCAACATAGTACGTTTAAATGACGAAACATATTGCTTTATCAGTAAAAGATCATAAAGTCACGTTATTGCTATCATTATATCACTTTTCTAAGACTATTCACAAAAGTTCTATTCTGTTTTGATAAGCCGCAAAGGGCTGACTGATACCGCGCAGTTACCAGGTATCTACTTCTTGGTCAGACCGGTCGTCAAACTTTCTGGCTTCTTACCATAACAGCTGTCAAAGATTTACAAACGACAATCAAAACCAATGTTTGAGATGGTCACTAATTCACGGATTTGATTGATCTACCTGTGTGGTTGTTATTTATCCACAAGTTTCTTCTTAGCCACGAGCTCCTCTTAACCCATATAAATGCTGTTGTAATTAAAAGATGGTTTGGAAGCTTCGTTGGTATTTATTTTATCAAAATATAAAGATTACAAAATATAACGTGCTGAATATGCAAAAACAAAAGAAGGAAGCGAGATTTCTAGAATCTTCCACAGACTCAATAAAGAGCAAGTTTGAACCACAGAGTAAAAATAACTAAAGCTATGGAACGCAAAATTTATAACTTCAACACTCTCTCCAAATTGTAGCGTTCTCCATCTTAGGACTTAAATAAAATATAACATTATGTACCTACCCAAACTTAAGATAGAATACAAGGTACATAACAAAATCAACACATTTAGTAGTTACCCCAACATTACAATATTATAGTAACAATATAGCATAATAATATAGACACAAAACAAAAACAAAGCATGTTACCTCTTAAATCTTAACTTAAAGTACAACAAACTTAAACTGACACAATAAGAATATTGCAGAGAACTAAGTTACAACTTACAAATGCCTATTTTAGTTCTTAAATATTCAAATTTACTTTTAGACAAAGGTTTTGTAAATATGTCAGCATTTTGTTCAATACTACAAATATATTTTAAATCAATTTCTTTTGTTGCACTACATGAAGCCATAAATTCAGCTTCAGTTGTAGATAATGCTATACTTTGTTGACGCTGGCTGGCCCAAGTAATTGCAGCACCATTTTTCATGAATACATATCCTGTGATGGACCGCCTTGTTTCAATATCATTAGCATAATCAGAATCACTATAACCTTCTACTATATTCTGATTCTTTGGCGTGTAGTATAAACCATAGCTTTTAGTCTCTTTAAGATACTTCATTATTCTTTTAACGGCATTCCAGTGACTATGATCAAAACAATCGAGATATCTGCTTACTAAACTAACACCATACATAATGTCAGGACGACTGACTATAGCTAAGTGCATTAAAGAACCTACTGCTTCTCGGTATGGTATCTTCCTGTCCATTTCTGAAGGATTCTTTTCCAACTTAGTGTTTGGATCTACTGGTATACAGTTTCCATTGGCATTAGCCATATTAAATTTATTTAATAATTTCTCTATATATTTATTTTGATGTAAGAACATATAGTTTTCACCTCTTTCTATTTGAAGCCCAACAAAGTTTTTAGGTTCACATACTTTTATTTCAAAGTTTTCTTTCAAATCATTGATTACTTTATCCAATATCATTTGATCTTTTGAAATTATTAGTCCATCATCTACATATAGAATTAAATAAACTTTAGTTCCATTTAATTCACCAGTGTATACACACTTATCAGAGTGACTACTTGTGAAACCAAATTTCTTCAATACTGAATCAAATAGTTGATTCCAACACCTAGGTGCTTGTTTTAATCCATATAGAGACCTTTTAAGTTTACAAACTAACCCGTCAGATGCATCTAAACCTTCTGGTGGAGTCATATATATATTTTCAGTTATATTTCCATAAAGAAAAGCAGTTTTGACATCAAACTGTGTCATTTTCAAATTATCTTGACACACTTTTGAAAGCATTACTCTTACCGAATCATATCTTACAGTTGGTGAAAAAGTCTCTGAGTAATCAACCTGATGCTTCTGTGAACATCCCATGGCACAAAGTCTTGATTTGTATAGAGGTCCTGACGACTCATCTTTCACACGGAACACCCACTTACAACCAATTGGTTTTACTCCATCAGGTTTCTTCACAAGCTCCCAAGTCTCATTCTTTTTGTGTGCTTTCAATTCCTCTTGAATAGACAATTTCCACTTTTCTTTATCTGGACATGACAGTGCTTCACGGTAAGTATTTGGTGTGTCATTTAACTGCTGATCTCCACCTTGACAAAGGTAAGTGTTAGATTCATATTTTATATTTCTACTTTTAGACCTAGTAGTTATATTACTGAACTGATTAACATCTATTTCTTTTTCAGGTACATACAGGGAATCATCATCGGAGTAAAATGACTCAGCATCAGATAATGTTCCTGAAGACTTAAACTCTTTAGAATCATGAGTATTTTGGATATCTGTACTTTTTGATTCTACATTTTCATCTGTCAGATTATCAGTATTATTATTTAAATTTTCTGTTAGTGGAACCATAGAAAATTTCCTCTTTATGGAATTTTCCATAAACACAACATCTCTATTGATAAGAATCTTTCTTGTTTTAGGATCCAACAATCGGTATCCTTTAGTAGTATCTGAATAACCAACAAAAATCATTTTACTTGCCTTGGCATCTAATTTTTGACGTTTTGTGTTATTTATGTGTACCATGACCTCGCATCCAAAGATTCTTAGGTGTTTCAAATTAGGCTTCTTCCCGGACCACATTTCCTCAGGGGTAGTGTATGATATTGATCTTGTTGGACATCTGTTTGTTATATATGCCGCTGTTGCTACTGCTTCTGCCCAATATGGTTTCTGTAAATTAGCATTAAGTAACATACAACGAGATCTCTCCATAAGAGTGCGGTTCATACGTTCAGCCAACCCGTTTTGCTGAGGTGTATATGGATTAGAAGATTCATGTATAATGCCTGAATTTTGAAGATATTCTTTGAATTCATTACTCAGATACTCTCCTCCATTATCAGTTCTTATTCTTTTAATTTTCTTTTCAAGTTGGTTTTCCACTAATACTTTAAATTGTTTAAATTTATTAAATACATCTGATTTACTATTAAGAAAATAAACAAATACTTTCCTGGTGAAATCATCCACAAATGTCACGAAGTATTGCGCCCCGCCGACTGACTTCACTTCTAATGGTCCACAGACATCAGAATGTATGAGTTCAAGAACCTTTTTCGCACGGGAACCTTCTTTAGGAAACGGCAGCCGAAACTGTTTTCCTTCTTGACAATATTCACACACCATATTTAGCTTATTTTCACTAAGCTTTATGCCTTCTGTACATTT
The DNA here is from genome assembly GCA_963891755.1 of Pyrrhia umbra. NCBI lineage: Eukaryota > Metazoa > Arthropoda > Insecta > Lepidoptera > Noctuidae > Pyrrhia > Pyrrhia umbra. The sequence continues at coordinate 3,320,973 of OY982923.1, read as the reverse complement.
GGGAAGTTTATTTAGATCGGACAAGTTTAAGTGAGCCATTCTTTGATGCCATAAGTAGCTGTCACTTTCACTTGATTTACACATGTATGCTGGTATGCTACTTAAGTTCAAGCGATACATATTATTGTTTAATTCACAGGCTACAACTTCTTGTTTTGAGTTATTGAGTATTTTACAGCCATAATTGTTGAACTGTACGGAACACCCTTTCTTTGTCAGTTGACTCACGGAAAGAAGATTGCTTGCCAACTCTGGTACATATAACACATTGGTCACCTGTATGGTTTTTGTCTCTCCAGTGCTACTCATTACAGACAGGTCAATTTTTCCACAACTTTTAACCGGAAGCATTTTATCATTTGCGATACGGATGCTTGTAATCGGGGGTGATGATTCATCATACAGCCAGTCCTGCTTCATAGTCATGTGCATGGATGCTCCTGAATCAACAAACCAACTATTACTGTCATTTGCTGTTGCTGTGGCCGAGAATACTGCGACATATCCAGATTCTTTTCCTGTCTCCTTATTAGTGTCTCCCTTCTTCGTTCTGCACTTTTTCCCTACGTGACCATATTTATTGCACTTATAGCAACGTGGACCTTTGCTAAACTTTGATGTGTTTTCATGAACCTTTTGTTTATATTTATCATTTTTGTTTGCATATAATGCCACAGACCCGGAGCCCTTTATCTCTTGTAAGAGCTTAGTCTTGATAGAATCAGCTGTTATCGGCACACCAGAACTTTCTAGAGCCATTATCATAGGCTTATAAAGGTCGGGTAATCCAGCCAAAAGCAATGTACCCAGCCACTCATCATTTATGTCAAATGAAATGTTTCGGAGTTTGTGCGCCGATGTCATTATCCTATTTATGTAATCTTCTATATCTTGACAATTTTCTAAGGTAGTTGTGATCATATCTCTTAGTAATCCAACACGACGTGTTAACCCTTTATCGTCAAACGCCTTTTCTAAGTTGTTCCAAACTTCTTTTGCCGTTTTAGCCTCTTGAAGATGTATGTAATTCACAGAGTCGACCAATAATATAATTTTTGATTTTGCTTTCAGATCGAGTTTTGGGTCTACATGTTCACTTTTATTTTCGATGCAGCACCAGAGGTCTTCATGTTGCAAATAGGTTTGCACGGCAAATTTCCAAGTGTTATAGTTCGCTCGGCCTACTAATTTCTCTATCAGAGTCATTGTATTTGACGACATTTTAGTGGTAGCGATCTGGGCCCATAACCTGTTGTAATTAAAAGATGGTTTGGAAGCTTCGTTGGTATTTATTTTATCAAAATATAAAGATTACAAAATATAACGTGCTGAATATGCAAAAACAAAAGAAGGAAGCGAGATTTCTAGAATCTTCCACAGACTCAATAAAGAGCAAGTTTGAACCACAGAGTAAAAATAACTAAAGCTATGGAACGCAAAATTTATAACTTCAACAAATGCTTGTATAACGTAAATAATTCATTATTGTCCCACTGCTGGGCACAGCACATCACAAAAATAATTAATTATGATTATTTATTTGACTGGACTCGAAACTAAAAAGTCAAAAACATATTTTTTCCAGACAAAGCATCAGGAGGCAGCATAGACTGGGTGCGTTACACCCAGGGCACTCCTCTTGTGTATGTCTACGAGCTCCGAGGAGTCTACTTCTACTGGCCTCCCAGCAGGATACATGAACAGGGAGATGAGGTCACGCAAATGATGGTTGGACTGGTCCATGAGGCTCGCAACTTGGGATATTTATAAAACTAGCTTTTTATATAAGTAGGTACAGGTGTTATAAAAAAAACTATTCTTAAATGATGAGTTCAATATATTATCAATCCTATTTATTTATCATAGTATTCGAACATAAATATAACTGAAAAATCAAAATTTTTTGTTTATTTCGACCTGATAGTCACAATGGTCTGAGTATATTCCTTCATAAATAATTAATTAAAGACCGCTACAATATTATGAAATTAATCAACTAAACTTATACTACAAATAAGTACATGAAAAAATACATTAACGCAATTATTATTATAATAATAAAATCACGCATGTATTCACAAAAGGAGTAAGCAGATGTATACTTGTTGTAAACAGGCTTCCGTTAACCCTTTGACTGCGATTTCAAAAATGCAAAAACGTGCTCTCGGCGCCAAGTAATGAGTAAACGTAAATATTATATAACATAACATGTTATAAACCGTTGTTATATAACATGTTTCAGTAATTTGGAGGCTGAATGTTATGTTTTATAACATTTATAAATTAACACAACTTGTTATATAACACAAGTTACATAACACGTAACTTAATTTGTGCGCACGTGAAACATAGGTAGACAATTAAATGCAGATCTTATAAATAGGTATACAGTACGCTATGTTTTGTCTATGGCAAGACATACGAATAGTAGGACAGCAGAGAATTAAAATTGTTAATTTAAAAATTCGTCTACACAACATTTGTCAGTAAGACTTTTTTTTAAAGTTTTCTTGGATTTATTAACAGGTAGATTCTTGATTTGATCGGGTATTTTACTTTAAATTCTTGGAGCGATACAAAAAAAAAACTTTTGTACATTAGAGTGTTTACATTTTGTATGACATAATTGGTGAATATATTTAGTTTGTAGTAGTATAGTACAAGCTACAATTTGATCCTTTAATTCTGTCATATGTAGTCGACCGTGGCGAGCTGGGGCCTTACCATGACGTGCCAAAACAACATTATTTTCGTTATGAAAAAGAGACGGAGCTATACGACGTCAGTAGCTGTGTTACGCTCTCAAACTTGAATAGTGATTGCAAAAACACGTGGTAGTACAGCCCCTGAACACATTTTGCGTTGTCATGTATATTAACTGTGGCAGTCTAAAGGTTAATGATTTATTTCTATCTTCTTTACTTTCAAAGACTATCAACATTTTTCATCCACTAGGGTCGCTTGATCGTTGGTCGTCACTGGCTGAATATCATCGAATGGATCTTCGTCAACATCCATTTGTAACTAAAAAAAACAAAGTAAAATAAATATAAAAATTAATTATAATATGTTTTTACCAGAATAATAAGACTAGTCACTCTCTAGTTCGTGAAAAAGTTATTTTAATAAAAAAACGCAACTTTCTCTGTTATTTTAAACCCTGACCGTTACGGTCACCAGTTATATTTTCCTCTCTTAGGCCAATGACCTGGACCTATTTGATACAACGGGCATACAGTGTGGTATATATTATTTTATTTTAATAGTATTCATCATCATCAGCCTATATACTGTCCCACTGCTGGGCACAGGCCTCTTCTCATACGGAGAAAGCATGAGCATTAATCACCACGCTTGCTTAAGGCGGATTGGCGATTTCAGACTTTTAAGTCCAGGTTTCCTCACGATGTTCTCCTTCATCGATAGGCAGTGGTGTCTAAGATTTACTTAGAAAGTACATAATGACTGAATAGAAACATAACACATATAGAAACATCACAGTGGTACTTGCCAGGTTTCGAACCCGCACACGAGAGCCAGGTGCCTTAACCGCTAGGCCGCAGCAAAAGTAGTTAGTAGTACTTATTACAATAAAATAAAGAAAACAAGTGTATATAAATAAAACAAGTAGTAGTATTTTACACGTAGTAACAACCGCACAGGTCAACTATGTCATACCGAGACTCCTTCGTGCCTCGGAAAGCACGTTGAGCTATTGGTCCCGGCTATCATTTGTATATTTGACAGTCATTACTGGTAGTCAGAAACCAGAAAGTCTGTCAACCAGTCTTACCAAGGGGTATAATTTTGTTACCCGGTAACTGGGATGTGGAGGTCAGATAGGCAGTCGCTCCATGTAAATCACTAGTACTAGCATCCGACAAGCCCGGTTAAGCAGTCGACAACCTCCTAGCTCGACCTGCGAGATGCCACAAACAAAAAAAAACTAGCATCCGGTTGGACTGGAAGTCGACCCCAATATAATATGTAGTTGGGAAAAGGCTAGGCAGATGATGATGTTTAGGTACTACTCTATATTGTACTGTATTTATGTTTTGTTGTGTCAATAAACGTTTCTTTCTCTCAATTTATTATGAAAGAAGAAACTCCGAGCGTATTTTTGTTTTGGCCAAAAACCCTGAAGTGTCTTTCAATTTGAATAAATATTTGATGAATAATACTTACACCTTCCTGCGGCCCGTCTGCCGCGGTACTTTGTCTCTGTAAATAGTAACAAAATTTTATTAATAACCAGCGACTTCGTCCGCGTGGAAAAGTGGTGCTCCGCTCCTATTGGTCTTAGCGTGATGATATATAGCCTATAGCCTTCCTCGATAAATGGACTATCTAACACTGAAAGAATTATTTAAATCGGACCAGCGGTTCCTGAGATTAGCGCGTTTAAACAAAATGACAACATTTCCCTTCACTGCTCTGCTCCTATTGATTGTAGCGTGATGAAAAGTATACTATAACCATCTCAGGAGTATGACAAATAATTGTACCAAGTTTCGTTAAAATCCGTCGAGTAGTTTTTGTTTCTATAGAGTTTATACAGACAGACAGACAAAAATTTTACTGATTGCATTTTTGGCATCAGTATCGATCCCTAATCACCCCCTGATAGTTATTTTGGAAATATATTTCATGTACAGAATTGACCTCTCTACAGATTTATTATAAGTATAGATTTAAAGAACCCCCGATGACCTTGAAACTACTCAAACGATTTTAAACAAAGCTAGCTGATTCCCGCGGTTTCACCCGCATCCCACAAGAACCATTTCGCGCACCCTGATAAAAGCTATTCTATGTCCATCCTTAGGTTTTAGCCTATCTCCATACCCAATTTCATTTTAATCGGTTCAGCAGTTTTTCTGTAAATACGTGACAAACATACAGTTACTTTCGGATTCATTAAAAAGTAAGTTGAGTTGGGAGGAGCTCGTGGCTAAGCAACAGCCACACGGGTCAACCGATCAAAGGTTAAGCTGCGCTTGGCGCGGTCGGTCCGTGGATGGGTGACCATCTTTGTCATAGCGAGACTCTTCCGTGCCTCGGAAAGCACGTTAAGCTGTTGGTCCCGGTTGTCATTTGTACATCTTTGACAGTCGTTACGGGTAATCAGATGCCAGAAAGTCTGACAACCAGTCTTACCAAGGGGTACCGTGTTACCCGGTAACTGGGTTGTGGAGGTCAGATAGGCAGTCGCTCCATGTAAAACACTGGTACTCAGCTGCATCCGGTTAAGACTGAAAGCCGACCCCAACATAGTTGGGAAAAGGCTAGGCAGATGATGATAGAAAGTAAGTTGGGATTGAATATAGAGATAGATTGAAATCATTGAAGCGTGAGGAAGGTCATTTGTTAGTTTGCATTAAGTAGTTACTTCAAGATATTAATGAATCCGAGGCAAATATTAAGTTCAAATAAATCTAATCAGCTGATAATCAGCACAGTTGGACTTCAAAGTTACTTATTAGCAACCCACTTTCTGGGGGGTTAGACAAGTGGTAAAAACGCTAGTAGATTATAAAACAAAATGTATGGGAATGACATTCGTTTACGACTAGCTATCTGTCAATCCCATACATTTTGTTTTCTATTCTACTAGCGTTTTTGCCACTTGTCTAACCCCTTTGGTGTAGAGGCGCAAGAAAACCAATATAAATATATAGCAAAAATAGGCACGTCACAGTGTTCCAAAATTCAAATAACATGCATGAAAACTTACAATACTCTTTCGTCGTACAGTTTCTTTTATAACGAGTAGTTTTCGCTGTTGTTTCCTTTTGAAGAAGCCGCACTGTAAAAAAAATACATTAAAGATATTTTAAGCCAAATATTTTCATTAATATAGCTGTAAAACCCGTCAACTCAGTAATATTTAGTTCAATTAAACGTACAGTAATGTGATCCCTGAACAGCCTAGATGGTATGACCATAATAGCCTAAATCCGCGTTTCCCAAACTTGTGACTTCACCCCTATTGAAGCCACAATTATTTAGTATATTTAGTACTAAAGGGATCCGTGACAAATAAAGTTTGGGAACCACCGTACCATAATTTCAAAAATACAATTATTAATACACAAAAAAAAATCATATGAATCTACCATGCACGAGACTACAGAGTCCCGGACCTTTGGGAGTCGTGGGGCCGAAACAAACACTCAGAAGCTTTGAGACGACTTTTAATGAAATATAATGGTGCCGCGTTACTGGCGATTATTCCTGAATACACTATAGAAATACTTGCGCAGGACTATTGCAAAATATCGAAAGAAACTATTTGGACTATTGTGATGGGTAAATAGTGGGCTAGGTTAGGGGGAATATGGAAACCTATGGCGCCTGTCGTAGCAACGTAATTTATATAAAACTGGCAGATGAAGACTCAAGCTCACTATTCAGGCTCGTGTCAACTATCCTCGCCGAATAGAGTCAAAGGAAATCTCCTCTTTAAAATAACAATAATAATGAATTTATGCATTAAATATTTATTTATTTATTTATTTGTCGATCCCTATTTTTATTTTTAAATCGTTTTTTTTTAGATTTCTTATAATTAATATTTAAAAATGTTAAAAAAAAATAATAAATGATAATAATTTAATACAACTTACCTTGTAAAGAACGAATATCAGAATAGCCAACAGGATTAATGCCACGAACAAAGCTATCAATGAAATTAGCAATTTATTCCTACTCAATGTTAATTCCTTTTCTATTTGTATTACATTTACAACCCTGAAAATAAAACATTTGCATCAGTTAACAATATATTAAAATACCAAAGTCTTTGTCTTCATCCAAAGTCTTCGTAGCACAGTAATGTGCAGTTTCGATCCTGGCAAGTACCAATGTGACTTTTTCAAAATCTGACTAAAAGTGAAGGAAAAATATAGTAAGGAAACCTGGACTTAAACCGTCTTACTTATAAAAAACCTGTAATCTGAAATTTAACCATTTCTCACCTAATCCTTACTTATCGAATTAACGCTAAACAGCATGTATGAGTGAGATTTTAGCTAATCCGTAAGCCGCTAAGCAGATCAAAAATTAATCGGGATTTTTGTGTAAGACGGAAAAAAATTGAAATCGCCGACCCTTGAGCAAGCATGGTGATCATTGCTCATGCTATCTGGGTCATCACGCAGTGGGAATAAATAGGCCAAAAATGATGATGTTTTGAAGGTCAAAGTTGTTTGAAGTCTAGTAATATGACAATGGCCGCGATTCTCTTGACACCATCTAAATTAAATTTAGTCTATAATTCTCTCTTTCCATCAACAAATATCAGAAAGGGATAGCAAACTTTTAACACCTGTCAAATTAGAAAAAAATAGTTTTCCATACAAATTTAAACATCACGACGTAACATCTCGACTAAATTGACAAACCTGTACGAACAAAATGTCATCTGTCATTTAATTTGACAGCACTGAATTACTTGCTATCCTCTTCTTGTATTTCGCAATAGAAAAAGAGCATGATATTTTAAAATTAGTTTAGTCTGTGTAAGTCAGAATCGGCACCAATATCTACTTACTCAGAATGTAAAGGAGTTACTCGCGAGTCCAAATGTAATGTTAATATTGATTTAGTGCTTAGCTTTTCATCGATCAGGGATTCTGTAAAAAAATGCAAAAATAATAATGTTCTTAATCATAAAATTTTTTTACGTATGTCACAAAACTTGATAGAAATTACTTGCGAAATCCTTTATATATGCAAAAATAAATTGCTGTTCATTAGTCTCGCTAAAACTCGAGAACGGCTGGGCCGATTTAGCTGATTTTTGTTTTGAAATGTTTGTCGTAGTCCGGGGAAGGTTTAAACGGTGGGAAAAGTTAATATAGATTCATATTCATATATTTTCATATTCATATATTTATTTGCATTCCACAATGTTACAAAAGATGTTACAAAGGCTTAAAGCTAAGTGCGATCATGGACCCTGTTAGGGCACAGCAAAATTAGGCATTATACAGTTATCTAATTATTTACTTAGCAAATTAAAATTAATAGGAACATTTGTTTATTATAAAATAGAATTATATAATTATTTTTATCGAATTATTTAAATATTAATTATAGGTATATATAACTACATATATTATTTGTGTGGTTATTATATAATATTATTTAATTATAAAATCTATATGTATGGACATAAGTGTTTTGTTGTATTGTGCATGTGTCGGTATTATATGTTTATTTTGTCGTTCATGTATTCATGTATTGTATAGTACGCTTTTTTAACAAGAATTTGCTTTAGTTTATTTATATAAGCTGTATAGTTAGTTTCATTTTTTATGGAATTAGGTAGTTTGTTGTATATTTTTATTGCCATTACAAAGGGACTGTTAGTATGCAATGTTATGCGGGAAGTAGGTAACATGAGCATGTTCTTATGTCTTAGTGTTCGATTTTTATGTTTTTCTCCACGAGTTGTGAAAAAGTTAATATGTTTCCTAACAAATTTGCATATTTCTAGGATGTAGATGGATGGTAATGTAAGTATTTTGTGATTTATGAACACGGGTTTACAGCTATCGGTTTGTTCTATATTTTCAATAATACGAATTAATTTCTTTTGCAGTGTAAATAGAGTAGGCGCGTCTGTACTATTTCCCCACATTACTATGCCATAGCTAAGCCATGCGTGTGCGTATGCATAGTAGGCAGTGAGTGCAGTTTGTATGTCGGTAGTTTTTTTAACTTCGCGGAGAGCGTAACTAAATTTAGATATTTTTGATTTTATATTATTGATATGATTTTTCCATGTTATATGTGTGTCTATTGTTACTCCTAACAGTGTGAAGTCTTTGACAACTTCAATTTTTGTGCCATTTATCGAAAAGTTGACTGATAAAGGGGTTTTTTGGTAGGGATAAAAAGTCATAATTTTAGTTTTTTTGAAATTAATTTCGAGATTATGTTGATCCATCCAATTCATTGTTTTATTTAATATTGCACTCAGCTGGTTATTAATATTACTATTGTCTTGACATGATGTAAGTAGAGAGATGTCGTCTGCGAATAGGACACACGGCTCTTCCATGATCTTGGGCAGGTCATTGATATAGATTAAAAACAAAAGACATCCAATTACACTACCTTGGGGAATAGATGCATTTATAATTATTTTTTTAGATCTAATATTTATTATTTGCTTTTGATCATAATTAAAATTTTCTATTTCGACGTATTGCTCCCTATTTTTTAGATATGATTCGAACCACTTGTGTGTTTTACCGCGAATTCCTATTCCATATAGCTTGTCAAGTAGAATTTTAAATTGTACTTTGTCATATGCCTTTGTCATGTCTAAAAGTATACCTACGGCATATTTTTTATCATTTATGATATTAATGACTTCTTGTATGAATTTGTAAACGGCTAGAGTCGTCGATCGAAATTTTCGAAATCCATTTTGTCCTTCGTCAAAGATATTATATCTTTCACAAAAACTGTACACTCTCACACACATAGCCTTTTCATAGATCTTAGAAATCGTGGGTAACAGAGCTATAGGGCGATAGTTATTGGGGTCCGTTTTTGAGTTTTTCTTAAACAGTGGCTTTATAATAGCCTTTTTTAAACGATCTGGAAATATACCATCATCAAAGGACTGGTTTATCAAAATACATAAAGGTATAGCAAGTTCAGCTGCACATTGTCTTATCAGGGATGGAGGAAGTTCATCTATACCGTGACTTTTTTTGTTTTTTAATTTTTTTATAATGATGAATGTTTCTTTAAAATCCAATGGTCGGTGGTAGATGTAGGTGATACGAGGTTTACTGGGTCATCATCAAAATAAATCGCCGAAATTTATGTGCGCACATAACTTTCTAACGACGACACCAAATTTGATAATATTTTTTTTGCGTTCGTCATTGGCATAACAAGGTTTGAATAAAAGAAACTTTTTAAAAATCTAGCAGAAAATAAAAATACAAAGCAGAAAATAAAGATACAAAGGCCACCGGATTAACTACATAGTTTAAAAAAAAATAATTATATACATTTTTTTTATAAGAGTAGTGCCCTCGGTGGAGGACTCATTTATCATGCCGACCATCACGCCACATATCCGCTTATAGTCCAAGCAACGATTGCAGATAAATATAACAGAAAAAAAAAATGCATTTTTCGCGTAAAAGATAGGCCAAAACTGTTTACACTTGGGGACAAATTAATAGCGGGAAACATAAATATGTTTTTCACTTACTTAAATTGTCTCCAAATATTTCCGTGGTGCCTGTAATTTTTTGCGTTGAATAAGGTTTTATGAGCAAAGTGCAGAAGTATGTTATAGATTTTGAACTTGAAGTTTCTGCCTTCTCGCAGGTACCAGCGTCCGATGTTGATACCTGTCAAAAGACGGGAAAACTTGATTATTTATTTATCATTATTTTTGTTTGTTTAATTTCCCAATTTTTTTATCTATATCTATATATTATATAAAAATGAGTCCCTATATCCCTTGGTCATCGCATTATGCGTGAACGGTTGGATCAATTTGACTGAAATTTGGTACGGAGATAAAAGGAACCCTAGAGAAGGTTTTATGTAACTTTTTATCGGAAACCGCGGGAAACAGCTATTTAATAATAAATTTAATGAAGATTCTTCAAACTTAGACAGACATGACGTGTTGCTGGGAAGTTTGTTGCGCCACTTCTTCCCAGCAAAAATACATAGGAAAAGATGAACGGCGGGCGTTTTCTGTCTTTTGTAAAGACGATCAAAAAGTGGTGATGATGAGATTTAGCCTAGTTTGAATAAATTACTTTTTAATATATGCTTCATAACTATACATACTAATTATTCATCTAAAAGGACAATCTAAAGTAGTTAACACAAATTTTTAAAGGCCCTTTGGTCTTTCAAATCTTACAGGGTCAGCCCTAGGCCTAAAAATTTCATCAAAATAGCTCCAACCGTGTTTGAGTCCTTAAGGAAAATACATACAAACATCGTTTTTAGGGTTCCGTAGTCCGACAAGGAACCCTTATAGTTTCGCTCCGTCCGTCTGTCTGTCTGTCTGTCTGTCTGTCTGTCTGTCTGTCTGTCTGTCTGTCTGTCCGCGGCATAGCTCCGAGGTTCTTAATACTAGAAAGCTGAAATTTGGTATGGATATGTATATTGATCACGCCGAGAAAGTGGTAAAATAAAATTTTGAAAAATATTTTTTTTTAGAGTAGCTCCCAAACATGTAAAGTAGGGATGAATATTTTTGTTCTCGCGTACCCCTTCGTGTGGGGTATCGTTAGATAGGTCTTTCAAAAATATTATGAGTGTGTGAAGACCATTTTTCAGTTAAGTGAGCCATTTGCGAAATATCTAGATTTTAAGTGAAATTTTTTGTTCGATACGAGTTACCCCCCCCTCTAACTTTAGAATGGCTGTACCTAGAAATGTGAAAAAAATCAATGACGTAGCACATGTAATGAACTTACAAGGAAAACTATTACGGCTAAGTAGGCTTAACCGGTTACAGAGTTATAGTCGACTAACTGAGACCTACTATGGAACCCTACTGCGCGTGGCCCGACACGCACTTGGCCGGTTTTTATATATAGAGAGTATAAGGTCAAAAATATAAATGAGCCAAAATGTGTGGTTAACATGTTAATTTATAGAACAACTATTGTATATTCAACGTGAAACTTACCTTGAATGAATTAATATAAGGTTGATATTCCATTGTAAAATTGGCTATAACGTGCTTCCATGTTATAAGATGGTTGTTTCTAATCTAGATTTTGTAACAAACAAAAATATTAGTAAAAAAATATAATATATATGCAAGAAGCAATGGCAAGAAATGAAAAGCACTTTAAAATTACAGCATGAAAATAATAATTATAATTAATTAGGCATATTTTAATTACCACATATTCGTGACCATCGTAAATAGTTGCATTATTTGCAATCTGTTTGTCTGTAGTGTTCAGAATGTGTGAACTCCTAGAAACAAAAAAAAACAGATATTAAATTGTATTATATTGAACACTAGCTTTTTGCCAGTAACTTCACCCGCATGGGCTATACGAATTCAAATTAAAAATGACAGAGTTTCATACAAACTTTGTCTCCCTTTTTTACTCCCTTCCTATCCTATTAGATGCCTACGTCATTACAAAAAACACACCCACCTAGATTCACGATCAGCGAATCAGTCATTCAGGACAAGGCATTTTATATTCATAGATATGTAAACCCATTGTTTTAGGTAATTAAATAAACTAATTAATTCATCAAAGCATCCAATTTATCAGCTACTATCACGATTGATGACGTTAAAATTTGATTTCTCAAAATACTCACTGATTTATGAAGATGCCGTCCGAAGTCAAACTAAATGGTATTTGTATCTTGTCATTGGCTATACTCTTTTGGTTACAGTTTTCATGCAAAAATACTTTGATTAGAAGCTCTTTATCCGTGTTTTCTGGCTTCGTCATATTGAATACGAGGTTTATGTCATGCTGTAAAAAACAAATCAAATATTTAAAGGCTGATAAGTTGCGGACGTCAAATTATCGATGCGACCATTACTTTTTTTAGTAGAGGGGACTAGTGGTTTAAAGAAGAACGAGAGAAAGAAGGAAAAAAAGAAAGAGATAAGGAAAGAAAGAAAAGAATATGTTTATTTGGGCTAATGACGTGACGCATAGAAATAAAACACAAAAGGAGAAATTTATGTTTGCGTCACATAAGCTCAAAGTGGCCATCGCTTGGCACAATGCTGTGTCCCATGCGCTAAACAGAGTCTTAGTGCTGCTTTTAAGTAAGTTTAGGCACCTGCATCTCGTGCACAAGTGTTCGAAACCTAGTTAGAACCAATGTAACTTTTCTAAAGTCATCTAAGACACCACTGGCTAATGGTGAAAGAAAACATCGTGAAGAAACCTGGACTAGAAAGTCTGAAATCTTCAATCCACAACAAGCAAGCGTGGTGATCAATGCTTATGCTTCCTCTGCATGAAAAGAGGGTTTTACACAACAGTGAAATATTAATAAGGCCGATAATGAGGATAATGATAACCGTACTTTGCAGTTTATGATTTCTGCGCTACCTCGAAACAATTGCTTGCCCAATAAATTGGGGCCCGTTCAAAATGTTCACTCCTTCAATCCGTCCTTCACAAAAACTTTTTTATTCACAAGACTTGTTTATTGATTTCGTTATAAAACCTCTTTTGTTTTTTGAATACCTCAGTTTCCCTTCTTAGCGGTTTCGGTAGGTAGCACTTGTACTGTGTCTGATTGAATTTTTCACAACCGACGCGGTCTAGTGGCGCCCCGCTCACACTCATCCAAACGCACGACTCGTAAGACGAATTCCCATCATTACGAACTCGTATCGTCACCGTTTTATTGGAAGAAGATCCAAGCAGGTATGTATCGCTAGAATAAAATCACGAGTAGGCAGTTTAAAATAATTTAAATGTTTAATGTTATTTAATGACCAACTAGCCAAAAAGTCGTTTTTAGTGGCTGAAGTATGGGATCCCGAATAACCCTGCGCCTAAAGCTAGCAATGACGAAGCACGTGATTGTGGTTTGCTGGACATGTTTTGCTTTGTCATATGTATACATGAATGTGGAGGAGATAAGCTCCTAGGCAACAGCCACAAGGGTCGACAGCCCATAGGTTAAGCTGCGCTTGGCGCGGTCATATGTCATAGCGAGACTCCTTCGTGCCTCGGAAAGCACGTTAAGTTGTCGCTCCCGGTTGTCATTTGTAGATCTTTGATAATCGTTACGGGTAGTTAGAAGCCAGAAAGTCTACAACCAATCTGACCAAGTAGTATCGTGTTACCCGGTAACTGGGTTGTGAAGGTCAGATAGGTAGTCGTTCCATGTAAAACACTAGTACTCAGCTGCAACCGGTTAAGACTGGAAGCCGACCCCAAGATAGTTGGGAAAAGGCTAGGCAGATGATAGACAATCCTATGGGGACTAAAAAATTAAGTTTGTGCTGATCGTTCTTACCTGCCGTTCCATACAAGTTTCATTGTCAATTTTGGTATACAATCGTGTCCCTTACAATGTCTTGGAACCTCTAGACTGTGTATCAGCTTACTGTGTTGATTTGTCACGACCCATGTGATATTAAAGTCTGTTGAAATACAATCTATATTTAACACTACCTGTATCCCTCAGTTTCACCCGCGTTCCGATTGAACTATTTAGCCAAGTTCACCGACGAAAACATCTTTAAACACGAAGCGGGAATTTTCTTGTTGTCAACTTCTTGTGCAACCCTGTCTTGGTAATCGACCGTTTTAGGAATAAAAAACCCAAATGATAGGTTATCCATCGTATGGTAGAAGTTTGAATTTATGCTAAACAGCTGTTTTCAGTTGAACGGACCGTTATCTTGTCGGTGAAATTGGGCCGTATAAAAAAATATCGTTACGGATCCAAAAGTAGCTCAGTCTGTCTGTCTAACGCTTTCATAGTAAAATGGCTAAACTGATTTGGATTGGTTCAGAGATGGAGGACTTCGGAGTTGGAGTCAGAGATGGTTAAAACGAATTAATACTTTTTTAGTCCCGCCTAATATTTTTTTGTCTATAGTTTCTGTTATTCAAATTAATAAGTTTTTTTTATCCCAGTGCGTTAAGTACTTCCTTATGGGCACCGTGGCAAACTCTAGTTATCTTAAAATTATGAAACTTCACTCGGTTTACATTACCTTTGCTATTACTATTGGAAAGATAAGCGTTTTGAAGTTCAGCTTTAGACGTAAAATTGTAATCGCCTGGCTCCTTATCTTTCTGTAAAGAATAAAACAAACAATATCTACTTAAATTCGAAAACCACTGGTTTAATTCCTTGGTTTTTTCCATTCTCGATATGTAGGTACTTTAGTATTTGACTACCAACCAACATTTACTAAAATGACATCTTATTATGAAGATTTCGTAAAAAGAAAACGAAGTATCAAAAAATAATAAAAAATAGAAATAAACTGTTATTTTTAATATATTTAGAAAACAACTAAACCCATGTTGATACAATTTATATGAGACCACACGGGAAGCACCGGCTTTTAAATAAAAAAAGAATTATCAAAATCGGTTTACCCGGTCGAAAGTTCTAAGGTACCTAACAAACATAAAAAAATACAGTCGAATGTAGAACTTCCCCCTTTTTTGAAGTCGGTTTAAAAGTGTAAGTTTTGAAAGAGGATCTATATCTCGATCGAAACATCATCTGTTATACGAATTGTTTGTTATAGAACTACCTCGATGGCGTAGTGGGTGGCGGTTTAATATAAAAAAAACAGCCAAGTGCGTTTCGGGCCACGCACAATAAGATTCAAAGGTCTCAAAAGCTGATTAAACAGGCCAAGGAAGGCTGTCATTGACCTCATAAATACAATTGACATTTATGCCAGAAATTATTATAAGTATCCAACAAAACGAAGAATAAAACACTACTAAACAGTATTGAAGTTCTCGACAAGCACGCCCGCTTATTGGGATACTCCTTGACATCGTTGCCACAAATTAATTCTACGACTATTTGATATATTTCAGAGTGGCTCGCAATAAAATAAAGTTATCGGAAAACAATTGAATAAGTCGTTCACTTATGATAAGTGATACAATACCGAGAATAGATGAAGAAGTCTGGTTCTTCATTCTTTGAACTTGCGAGAAATAAATTATAGGTATCTTCTTTGGTATCTACTACACTTTTGTAACTTCCTTGATATCAATTAATTAGCATACTTTAAAGATCGTTACGTTATCAATACATACATAGATATTAATCAAGTAACAGCCACACGGGTCGATCGATCGAAGGTTATGCTGCGCTTGGCGCGGTCTGTCCGTGGATGGGTGACCAGCTATATCTTAGCGAGACTCCTCCGTGCCTCAAAAAGCACGTTAAGCTGTTAATCCCGGTTGTCATTTGTAGATTTCTGACAGTCGTCAATGTGAAGGAAACTATTGTCTGCTTGACTAAACCGATTTGAATGAAATTCAGTATGGAGATGGATTTTTGTTTTGTGTTGTTCAAATTGTGGGTTTTTGAAAATTTCAATAGTAGTAATTTCATAAAGCAGCCCGGAGTCAAGAAGTTGGTGGTGCCCGTGCCTGGGAGGGCCCGCTAAGCCGTCGTCCCTGGCTGCTATCTTGATAGCAGTTGTTGTTACAGTTCCATTTCAGAGGCCGTCGGGCAGATTTGAGAAAACTCTGACACTAGGACTTGTTAGATTGGTAAAACCTGTAGCCCTATAAAAAGAAGAAGAAGACTAAGAGAAAATTGTTATCACTCACCAGTTCCACTGTAACATTTCGACAGTGCACCATGTCCCGCTTACAATTGAAGCATGTCAAGTCAATAACAAACTTAGGTTTAGGAATGTGTGTCGCTTCACCCATGATACTGTTCACGACAGTTATGTCTGAAACAAGAAAATACACCATAATACTGTAGCATCTTTGATCTTATGATTCCTAACTAATATTAATAAATACGAAAGAGAGTTTTTTACGTTATCACGGTGAAATCATGAACCGATTTAGATGATGACTAGCTATCCGCCAGGGGTTTCACCCCGGGGTCTATGCGAATTCAAATTAAAAATGCCAGAGTTTGCCTCCTTTTCACTCCCTTAAAAGAGGTCCCGTAGTATTTCGGAAAATTCTTTCTTATCGGCGTCATAGAAAAAACACACCCTCCAAGTTTCAGATCTCTACGTGCTTAAGCTGTGCGTTGATCTGTCAGTCATTTAGGAATTTTAGGATAAAGTATTTTATAGGTATAGATTCGGTATGAAGATAAATGGGACCTTGGAAACGGTTAAGGCTCCTTTCTTCCTTAAATAATGTTGAAGGTTCCTCTGCATCATGATTAGTGTTTAGAATACCAATAGACTACAATAGGTCTTCGTGAGGCCAAGAAACTAGTGTGACTTTTCATAAGAGCCTGTAAAGGCCCATTTGAAATAAAAAAAAATACTTTGACTTGAATGACAGAGTAGAATAAATATTTTTTAAGGAATCATAATTTGAAGCGCCCGAAGACCTTTTCAGTACAGCCGATTTTTTTTTATTAGAGTTGTTGAGTCAACTCGTAGTAGGTAATAAAGTTTAAGGACACTTGCATCTGAAGGATTCTCAATGTTTAATTCCTGTCTACTTTTTTCGCTAAACGGTTTAGGTCAGGTGATGACTTACTTCCAACGATATTCTGTGGCAAACTTGGAAGCTGCACTCGGGCGCAAACCTTAACAGTAAAATTTGTATCCTGTTCCTTCACTGTCTGTAAAGAGAAGTAAAATAGAATATCTTACTCAAGGCATAACATATAATCTTAACAGTTATTTCTTTTACATGCACAAACACTTACAGAACCAATTTCTAAAGTAATTTGTTTGCCAATATCAAGACATACTACACAAAGCGAAAGTCAATTGTTTGCCAACAATATCGCCTCTAGTTACCTACACTATAGGTGGTGATAAGAGCTCGTAGCTAAGCAAAACCCATACGAGTTCATCGATCAAAGGTCAAACTACTCTTGGCCATCGTCTATCCGTGAATGGGTTATGATCTATGTCATACCGAGACTCCTCCGTGCCTCGGAAAGTAGGTACTCTAAGCTGCTGGTCTCAGTTGAAATTTGTAGATCTTTGATATTCGTTACGGATCGCCAGAAGGCTAGGCAGATGATGAAAGAGTGGATACTCGACTGACAAATAATCCACTATCACTAACGAGTATTGTGGTGGTCTAGTGGTTAAGACACCTTCCTATCGTATACGAGTGTGCGAGTTCGAAACCTGGCAAGTACTAATATGACTTTTATAAAGTCGTTCGTACTTTCTAAATATATCTTAGACATCACTGACTTACAGTGAAGGAAAAACATTGTGAGGTAACCTGGATTTTAAAAGTCCAAAGTGGTGATCAATGCTCATACCTTCTTTGTATGAGAAGAGGTCTGTGCCTATCAGTGGGACAATATATAGGCTGACGATTATGATGATAATGAAGCAATACACCTACCTGTTCACCAATTATCTGGCTAGATAATGTCACGTTGATCGTCTGCAAGCATCGGAATACGAGCACTGTTCCATTGCCACCTCCGGGAGCACTAGCCGCCAATTCTGATGAGAATTCAGAACGTCAGTAGGTACATAATAGTCTTGAATCCAACTTGCTTGAGGTTAGAAGTACACGTGATTTGCTTACGGCAGTTCATAAAAAATAACATGGTAGAATTGATGCACCTGATTGGCAATATGGTCTGGGTCTATTCGCTGTCATTAATTAAAATTTGATAAGTTTTTTTGGTCTTCAATTCTTCTATTTTACATTTCCTTCCTTATGCTATTTTTTTTCAAAATATACAAACGTATTTGCCAAAAATCTTATCACTAGTTTTTTGGGCTATAATCAAATATCCATACATAGACTAATAAACTAATAACCTTTCTTTTTCCACAGTTGAGCAAAAACGTATTTAAGTACTTACCGCTACATCCATTATAATCAACGTCGTCGATAAACTGTAGGCTAAACCCGAGGTTCCTAAATGGTTCCTTTTGTATCCGCTGTGTCATCTTCAGCTCAGACAACATGATACTCTTGTAGTTCTGAAACTTCATCAGGGTATGGTAGACCTCGTAACCAGATATTATATAGACAGCTCCAAGGCCATCGTTCTCGTATGGGGCGCTTACTACCAGTTCTGTAAACAGAAAATAGTAGTAGACTTTCACAAATTTTATAGCTTGGCAAAAAGAAACATTCCTCCTTAATAAAATAGGAAGAGAGTTCTTGCTAGATCCAGTTAGCAATTTTAAACGTATATTTTTCCAGACTACATTTTCCTATAATATTTTCGTCTGACTGCACTTGATAATCAATAAGGCTAAAAAGTCTTTTGTCTTCTCAATTTGGAGATTTCAATCTTTACGTTTGAGAAATAGGAGTCTTGTCTTAGATATCTGGTACTTAAGTGATCTCATTGATACAACTAATTAATTTGTGTGACAAGTCCCTTGGATGGTAGACTCATCCCATGTCGACGGCGTGTTTGTGTACCACGCGCGCCTTGATATAATGTCAACAACAGTAGCGGGGCCACAGGGCCATAGGTATGTTCGAAAGAGTTACTGCACTCCCGGAACGAAAACGGCTAAAGAAGGAACACGGATGGGTTTTAGTCAGTAAGAGTTAAAAACTCCCTCTCGCCCCACCCACGGCGGGAAGAGTCATCTGGTGATTTCCCACCCGAAGAAAAAATAGAAAAAGAGAGGCTAGACTCATAAACCCACCTCGCTTACTGTCACCGTCTATATCCATAGTTGCAATAGCTGTGCCAAAACGTCCAAATTCAGTACTGCCTAAAATCGTACGTATTCTGCTCATACTTTTAATTGTTGCCTGGAAACAAAAAAAAATATATTCCATGATTGAGACTTCAGAACTTTAGCTTTAGGAGGAGATCGTGGGGCCAAAGCCAATAAGCAGAAGACCTTAGAGAAAAAAATCAAAAATCTAGCTGCTTCCCACAGTTTCATTCACGTCACGAGGGAACTTTCCGCATCTGAATAAAAAATGCATATAACCGTTACCGAGGTAACATCTATCGATTAATTTGATTAATAGCATTATTATATGAACAAACCATTTGACCGCCTATATAGATAAACAAGGCTCCACACTCGAAGCATTCTTCATCATAATACGTGGGCGCGCCTGCCAATAGTTCATCCAACCCATCCAAATTGAGGTCGGCAGCACTTAACGTGGTCCCAAACATAACTGCAGGGACCTCATTGTCTATCTTCAATAGTTTTCCCTTGTATAAAACTAGAGATAACAGATGTTGTTCTCGGCTGTACTTGAGAAAGGATATCTGGAAAAGTACAAAACAATGATACAAACACAATCAAAAACAATGCACAACCTACACCAGTTTGTTTTGAAGTCTAAAATTTTGCTCAGGCGTTGCGATGTTATATTAGCATTATAAATTCGTCCTATAAAGAAGTTTATCAAATAAGCGGCGAAGCTTGGAAATTTTATCAAACACACGTCTTTATGAGTCGACAATACTAACAGTAACAATCTGTACGATGGCTGAGCAAAAGATTTCTACTGGATGAGCAATGACCTACTATCACCTTTTTTTCAGATGGGAAATCATCAATCCTCTTTGTCCGGAGCGGGAGGTAGTGTCAGACTCTTACTGACTAAAACCCATCTATGTTCCGTCCTTCGCCCTTTGTGTTCCGGGGCTGCAGTAACTCCTTCGAACATCTCTTTCGTCCACAATCTAACTACACCCAGTTATCTAAAGTGAATCCTAATTACGTATCGATATACTTCCAGTTCGATTGTATTATCCTTTATTTTAATAGTTCAATGATATACGTCGTTAATGTAGATATATTTATCTCATCTCGGAAAGGTGTATAGGCAAACTTGCTATTTCTCGCGGTTTTACCCACGTCCACAGGGAATTACTTGATGCAACCAGAAAAAAATAGCCTATAACCGTTTCTAGGGTCCTAACTATCTCCATAACAAGTTTTATGCAAATCAGTTTGATCGTTTCACCGTGAAAGCATGACAAATAAACAAACTCACTTTCGCATTAATAATTTTACTCACACACTTTTTTTTTATTTTTTTTTATTTATTTATTGGACTATCTACAATTGTTACACTGTTAATTCAAATGGTACAAGCAATTTAAGGATCTCCTTAAAATGTGAGACTTGTATTGTTAAACTAAAATCCTAAGAATACTTACAGCTCCTTCCATGTTCTTATTAGTCATACTGAACGCGTAATGCGTAGTTTTGTTCGAGAAGAACTTTCCAGTGGTAATGCCGTAACCTGGAAAAGAATACTATTAACTGTATGAAAAAAAAAACTACTTAAATTAAGTTTCCGTTAATTTAGATTCAGCAGTTTCAGATATTATCCAAAAGCAAATAAATCATAATTAGGATCAAACGAGCCATCATTTTCAATGAAAATTTTACTAAGTCGGGTAAGAAAATATTATAATTAAATCAGTGTGTTCGAACCATTTAATGAGCAAGCTCAGTATGCATGTGTGTGTACTACTTCTATCTATGTGTGTCTAAGAAAAGTTCCTTTAAATGTCTGTATTAACACAGTAACCTTTTAGTCTCGACATAAATGTATTAGAAGCAACACCTCTTTAAGTTCATCCACGTCCTTACAAGTAAAATCGGAACCCTATCACCTTAATACAGTGAATGATCTTGAAAAACATTGGATGTTTACAGCTTGCACCATAGATGGTTAGCCTCTCGTCGTTTAACTTATGCTTTGTAATCATAATTGACCTTCTTATTATTTCGTTATCAAAAGAACTTAAAAAAATGAACTTTTGACGTGTCCCTAACTGTAGTATGGCAGATTGGGACATGAAATCCATCTTTTTTTCACATAACTTATAAATCTACAAAAAGCTGATATAAATAAAAACCGGCCAAGTGCGTGTCGGGCCACGCGCAGTAGGGTTCCGTAGTAGGAGTTAGTTAGTCGACTATAGCTCTGTAACCGGTTAAGCCTACTTAGCCGTGATAGTTTTCCTTGTAATTTCATTACATGTACTACGTCTGTGATTTTTTTCACATTTCTAGGTACAGCCATTCAAAAGTTAGAGGGGGGGGGTAACTCGTATCGAACAAAAAATTTCACTTAAAATCTAGATATTTCGCAAATGTCTCGCTTAACTGAAAAATGGTCTTCGCACACTCATAATATTTTTGAAAGACCTATCTAACGATACCCCACACGAAGGGGTACGCGAGAAAAAATATATTCATCCCTACTTTACATGTTTGGGAGCTACCCTAAAAAAAAAATATTTTTCAAAATTTTATTTTACCACTTTCTCGGCGTGATCAATATACATATTCATACCAAATTTCAGCTTTCTAATAACAAAAACCACGGAGCTATGCCGCGGACAGACAGACAGACAGACAGACAGACAGACAGACAGACAGACAGACAGACAGACGGACAGAGCGAAACTATAAGGGTTCCTTGTCGGACTACGGAACCCTAAAAAGTGACATAATTATTACTTAGATTGAAAAAGTTGAAATAGTTAAAATTAGGTAATAAAATTTACCTAAATTACCTACCTAGTGCCTATGTCGCTAGTATGAGGAGCTCGTGGCTATATAACAACAGCACATTTCAATCAATCAATGGTAAGCTGCGGTTACCGTAGTCGTTCCTTGAATGGGGTGGATTTACTCATATCGAAACTCCTCGTTGCCTTGGAGAGTACGTCAAGCTTGGTCGTGGCTATCATTTTTAGATCTTTGACAGTCGTTTGGGTAATCAGAAGCCAGGACGTCTGACAACCAGTCTCACTTAGGGATTTCTAGTACTGGGAGTGGTTTGTGTAGGTCAGATAGGCAGTCGATTCATGAAAACATTTCTTCTTCTTATCGTGTGAGCTGCAAGTTTAACCAACCTAACAAACCTTGTGTCAGAGTTTTTTCAAACCCGCCTGACGGCCTCTGACATGGAATTGCAACAACAACTGCTATCAAGATAGCAGCCGGGGACGACGGCTTAACGTGCTCTCCCAGGCATGAAAAACACTGGTACTCATTTGCACCCTGTTAGACTGGAATTCAAACCAACAAAGTTAGAAGAAATAAACATTACCTAAGTTCCAGAACTGCTCTAAGTACTTCTTGACATTTCTATTAATCATCATTGATTTGGCTGGGCTTAAGGGGTCTGACGCACGAACGTATAAAAAATCTCCAGTCAGAGATGTTTTTACTATTATCAATAGATCATTCTTCTCGTCAGCTAATGTAGACCAACCGGTGCCACCACTGAATAATGCTGAAAAGAGTTTTAATTTAACATTATCGTTATACTTAATTAAATAATAATGAGTATACTGGCAGCATTGCTAATGGCAATGCTAGTTGTATGGCAAAAAAAAACAAAGTTCTGGGTGATCTAAGGATTTTGAATTGATATTTTTTTTATATAGGTGTAACATTATTTTTTTGTAATGGATTAAACAATATATTTTTCTACAAAAACGACTAGTCTTCCAAAACGAAAAGAGAAAAAAAAAAAATCATATTCTGTTGACATGCTTGTAGACCAATATATCGCTCTAGAAGTCGGTGTCTTATACTAAACTCTTCTTCATATCTCTATTAATACTAGTTTTTACCTTCTGGAATTAATTAATTAAAAATTTATTAAGAATTATCTTTGTAAATCTACGTTTACACTTTACCACCATACACCATACACTCCGTGAATACAGGGAACGTGTGTATAAACAGATATGGGGCATATATTGTGACACACAAAAAGTGTCGTGACAGCGGCATCACAAAGAAAATGTAATCTGACGTTTTCTGTCGGAATTTGTGTAATTTACAATTTTAGATGTCCCTGTCAACTTGCCTTGTTTTTGTTGTATTTAAAATTAACGTTTATTTCAAATAGTAGGAAAAAATCTTTCTATTATAAAATCACCTTTGTTTCATACGAGGAAAATGAGTTAATATGATAACCGTAAGTATACTTAAGTAAACATATTTTGCGTATCACTTTAAATGATGTGTAAAATTTTAATAATAATAAAATGGTACAATTATTTTCACGAAAATACGGGCCATAATATTTTTTTCAGAAACCTTTACTTAATCACAATAAAATAAAAAAGAGTGAAAAAGCACAGTCAAATCTTTAAAAAGTCTTACAAACGGTTGCCTAAAAAATTATGCGGTTACCTAAAAACTTATACGTGGAACGGAGAGATCTTTCAAAAGGGAGGATATAATTAAATAGTTTCGATATTATTTTATTTCTTTCGACTAAATATTCATTATATATGTTAACTTAATTATTATGTCCATGTATTATATCATAAAAAAATTAAAAAGTATGCTAAGTATTGATATCATATTTTGTTATATTCGTAAAAGTATAAAGTATAAATGATAAAAAGTTTGGTGCCACCTTGTTAGTTTTAAACATTTCAAAAGTTGTTGCTAAAAAATAATAGCACATATAAGATATAATCGTCTACGACTAAGATCCAGATCTAGAAGTCAGTGACAAATATAAACATTCTAGCAACCTACTATACAGATAGATCCCGGAGCCGTTTCCCAACAATATTAAACTTATCATGACTATCTTTTTATAGAAGTCGGTTATAAATAAAAATAACCCGTCGCGACGTCCCCGTCCATGCCCTCCTCGACCCTTGCTCGACGAGCCAGCCCGCGCGCTGAGCCAGTAGCATAAAATGTCCCGTAATAATAATATTGATATGATCCAGCTAGTCCCTAGTTGTCCTCCCCAGTGACGCCCTAGGCCGAGGTTCGTTCCCCACTAGGGGGAGCCCTTAGCGCGCTGTCACTTAGTTTTAAATTTAGTTGTAAGCCTTGGCTGTAGGCCTTAATTTCATTATCAGCCTATATAATGTCCCACTGCTGGGCACAGGTCTCTTCTCACACAGAGAAGGCATGAGCATTGATCACCACGCTTGCTCAAGGCAGATTGGCGATTTCAGACTAAAGTCCAGGTTTCCTCACGATGTTTCCCTTCACCGTTAGTCAATGACGTCTAATAAATACTTAGAAAGTACATATGACTTTAGAAAAGTCACATTGGTACTTGCCAGGTTTCGAACCTGCACACTCGTACACGAGAAGCAGGTGCCTTAACCACTAGGCCACCACGACTTGGCCTTAATTTAATTAATTAAATTAGGACCTCGCCACATAATCCGTTGAAGCAGATCGAATGCTGTTAGAAGCACCCTGCAAGAGGTCATATCGAAAATAAAAAAAAAAATAACTTACTATAATCAGTGAATTTTGATTTTTGTTTTAGGTGCTGCTCAAAAATCCCTTGGTATCGGCAGGTGTCAGTGTCGTTGTGTAAAAAACATGTTCCGAAAGCGTCTCCCTTGATACCCTTATCCGTATGTTCGACTTGCGTCCATAGAGGGGCACAGGTCTGTAAAAATAGTCGATATTTATCAAATACTGTTTTCCACGTAGAACTAGTTTTGAAGTTTTATACGAGCCTGTAAAGACTTAAGAAAAAAAAACCGACCAAGTCCATGTCGGGTCACGCGCAATGGGGTTCGGGTTAGGGTCGTAATGAGTTTTAATTCGTTGACTATAACTCTGTAACCGGTAAAACCTACTTAGCTGTGATAGTTTTCCTTTTAAGTTCGTTATATGTGCTACATCTGTGATTTTGTTCACTAGGTACAGCCATTCAAAAGTTAGAGGTAGGGGACGCTCGTATCAAAAACAAAACTATATGGAAAGCTTGATATTTCGCAAATAGCTCCCTTAACCGAAAAATGATCTTCATAAACCTGCTTTATTTTTGAAAGATCTATCCAACAATATCACACATGACGGGATACACAAAAAAATATTCATCCCCATTCTACGTGTACGGGGAACCCCCCGTAAAACCCCTCAGAAAATTAAAAAAATATATATTCTACCATTTTCTCGGCGTGATCAATATGCATATCCATACCAAAAAGCTTTCTAGTACTAAGTGCCTCTGAGCTATGCCGCAGACAGACAGACAGACAGACGCACACAGCGAAACTATACGGGTTCCTTGTCGACTACGGAACCAAAAAAAAATAGGGTTGCAGTAGGTAGTTAGGTTGAATAACAGAACTGGGGGCTAGAAATGATTTAATTCCTCATTGCCTTATAGAATAACGAAGCCACATTTGATAGGCAAAATTTTGTTACTGTCTATCTGTATCGAGTTTTTTTTTTTCATAATAATTTACCTTTTGACTCAAATACACAACCAACGATTAATTATAACAGTAACTAGCTGCTACCCGCGGTTTCACCTACATACTGAGGAATCTACTTAGCGCAACTAGATAAAAAGTACTCTGTGTATTAATCCAAGTTACAAACCACGTGTAACCAAAATTCATCCAAATCCATTCAGTAGTTTTTGCGTGAAAGAGTAACAAACATACATCTATACATTCTTAAAAACTTTTCATTTATAATATAAGCAGATGTTCCTATTATGAAACAAAAACGTATATTAAAACTTTAACAAAATAATTAATATACTTACAAAAATGTTATTTGACACAGTAGCAACCGTAGACCCCAAATAATAAGATTGATTTGGAAATTTATCTGAAAAACATTGTAATTTCAAAATGATCAATAATCCCCTTTTTCATCGTTGCCAAATAATAAAATGACCCATCCCACGCAGGGTTTGACTTTAAGGTTTAACTCTTATTGAGTGAAACCCATCCGTGTTATTCTTATGAATGTCTTTTTCAAGGTTACTCCTTCAAATAATCCCATAACCGTAACTAGAGTACCGATAACTCCCATTAGTGTTAGGCCATCATAACCACGAAGTCCTCATATAATTAATTGGAGAGTAAGTATTTTCATCAATGGGTACAAATCTAGACTTTAAAATGCTTCTGGAAAATTCCTCATGAATAAATACTAAGACATTCCTACACCTAGGAATTGAAACCAGGACATTACGGTCAGCAGTAGCATGTGTCCTCGAATTGTTCAGTTCCAAGATCTGAAGAATTACTCAGTATTTTTTATTAAATAGACAAAACATAGCCATGTGTCACTGGGGACACTATAACACCACTTCTTCTTGCCAATAAAATTATCTAGAATGTAATAAATGTCAAAAAATAGAAGATTTTCAGCCGTGTTTGTATCCTAAATAGAAATTTGATTTGATGGATGGCTGGATCAAATTGACGTCAAGCTGCATGATGAGCTCCACGATGCCGAAGATAGGAACAATAAGCGCAACATAACCAAGGAAAAGATTATTTTATGTTCAGGCAATCAAGACCCTAAACAAATATGAAGACAAAGCAAGAAGGAGGATCAAATTGCCACAAGTAAATTTTAAGCTTTCCTGGTCTCCGGGGCTGCGGGATGTTCGGAAGAGACCCCCGAAATATTAGGGGCTGAGGAAGGAACATGGATGGGTTTTAGTCAGTAAGAGTGACACTACAATGGGAGGACTCATTTAATAATATCCTATCCGACAAAAAATATGCTTTCCTGGTTTTATTAGTAATTATCACAAAGATCGCTATTTATGAGTCAATCTGAATTGTTCTGATAACATCACCAATCCTGGTAGATAGGTCATTGATTTGGCAGAAGACAAATTCATTAAAATATCCTTGGAGCTTTTCTTTACTCCAGAGATATCGCCTTGGAACAGGCTGGTGCTGCTAGCAGGCAGCTTCAAGTTTTGGGCACTACTTGACGATCCAAAATTTATACATGGATATTGTTTACAGAGCAGCACTATGAAGACATAGCCATGTCTATAAATAAAAAAATGGTCAATGGATCGTATGGATATAACGTTTAAGCATACGAAGTGCAGTCCAATTTGAAGAAGGTGGTGGGCAATTGATCTGTGCGGGTTGCCAAAGACCGGGATGGTTGGCAATCTTTAAGAGGAATCCTACGTTCAGCAGTGAATAGTGATCATCATCATATGATGACAGGGAAGTGCTCATATATTTATTTTTAAATTAAAATACTCACAAAGATATTCTTCTTTCCAGTCGAATTCTATGATCTTTTCTTCACACTCAATTGTACTATCGGTGCTAGCGTATTCCGTTTCACAGCTGTACACGGTACCTATCCGATTCGTCCTCGGGGCACCCACAACTGGAAATATAGATAAGTCGATTAAGTATAGAAAGATAACATTACTCTTCTTTTTTCCTATGTAAGGTTTATCTATATATCCTAACTGATATAATATACTACCTGGACTTGCGTCTCAAGAGTACCTACTACTTAACTAACGTGACCATAAACGAAAAAACTTAACAAACAAAAAATATAAAATACTTAGAGGGGCTCGTATCATTGGATCGATGTACCAAGGTAAAGCTAGGCTAGCCACGATCATACCATAATTGGGTGACCATTGGGTGACCAACTACACAGCGAGAGCCCTCCGTTCCTCAGAGAGAACGTGACGCTATCGGGCCTGCGCCTGATCTCTCCCCGGCCGTGTGGAATTGCGCCACACATCGGACTATTAGAGTAAGGAAATAGAGAGTGCACCTGTATCTGTGCAAGCACTTGTAAACTATGGTATCTCCTGCATACCTGGCTAGTTTTCATTGAGATTGGCTGCAGTGACCGAAATTGGTCTGAAGATATTACGTTATTCGTTAAGATGCAAAATTTTAAGTTTGTAACGCTTTTACGGTAAAATGGCTCAACCGATTTAAATAAAATTTGGTACTTTTTTTTCGGATAGGAAATCATCAAATGACCCCTCCCGCCGTGGGTGGGGCGGAAGGGAGTGTCAGACTCTTACTGACTAAAACCCATCCATATTCCTTCCTCAGCCCTTTGTATTCCAGGGGCGCGGTATCTCTTTCGAACGTCCCGCAGCCCCGGCAGGCTATGGCCCAGTGGGAGAGCCCCGGCGTGAAATTAGGCATTGAGATAAATAGAACCCTGGAGACGATTATAGGCAATTGAAGATAATTTTTAATCACGTTAAGTAGGTGATACACAGATCTCCTTTGAAACAAAAATATCTATCACCTTACCCACTTACCCAATGTCTTCGATGCTGATGAATAAGCCATTGAAAATCCAAAGTCTGTGTATGTGTCAAGTCCATACGGCAATGCCACAATTGAAGACGGTTCGTGGAAGAACATACAAGCAGCATATTGAAATGATTGCACCATGAATAGCACAGCCAACATTTTTATTTCTGAAATATAAAATATAATATTCTATCTATCTATCCGTACATAAAAAAATGCCTTGTCCTGAATGACTGACCGATCAACGTACAGCCTAAACCACTGATCGTAGAGACCTGAATCTTGGAGGGTGTGCTTTTTGTATGACGTAGGCATCCTATAAGAAAGGATTTTTCCAAATTCTACCCCTAAGAGGATGAAAGGGGGGGTAATGTTTGTATGAAACTCTGTATTTTTTTATTAATTTGAATTCTTATAGCTCACGCGGGCGAAGCTAATATATATTAAAAAGTGACCGAAAAAATTCTACATTGAAAACTTACCGCGCATTTAAAATTAATTATCCACTACAGGTAAGAACAAAAAAGTAGGTACACATAATATTTCTTAATTCACAATGAACTGCTCAGTAAACTGTTAAAATGAAAACTGCTACCTAGCAGGCAAATGAATTCTATAGTATCGCGGTTAATATATGAAGTATGTCGTACGCAGTGTTTATAAATAGAATATTACCTACCTGTTGTAGCTAGTTGTGTTGTCTTCTCCAGAATTGTCCATGCTGGACAAAAACGTTGAAAATCCTACATTCATTGGACATTTCGAATTTTAACAAAATTCTGATAATATACTAGAATAAAATGGTAGAGAAATATTTTATAATTTTCTTGTTAAAATTTTCTAGATGTCTCTCGTGTTTTTGACCGCGTCGTGAGAGATCTACGTCGAGCACACGGATTAAAAGTCTTTAACCGTGTCCAGGTTGTCATCTATCTCTATGATAATTTTAATACAAATTGGTTCAGCCGTTTTTACCGTGAAACCGTAGCAGACAGACAGAGTTTAGCACTTATAATTTACCGCGGTTTCACCTACGTTCTGACGTAACTACTGCACGAAGCCGTATTTAAAGTATCCTATGTGTTCATCCAGATTGTAAGCTATTTAGGTACCAAATATCATCCAAATCCGTTTAGTAGTTTTTGCGTGATAAGTAACCAACATCCATACATCCATTCTCAGAAAACATTCGCATTTATAATATTATTAGTAGGATAAGATTTAATAATAATTTAACATCGGGCCTGCTGAAGGGTATGATGGTCAAAGATGTCCTCCTCCTTGTGTCGTATTCCTCAATACTTAGGGTCGTGACCTTCTCGAATTATGTCTCGGACAATCGCTTTCCACTTGTCACGATCATCGGCACCGTGTATAGCTTCATGGATTTTTTGTTGGTCGTGACGTGGATCTGATCAGTCCAGTTTATTGGGACTCCTGCCTCTTGGACGATTTCTCTGGATTTTTCTTGTCACCATAAGCTTCTCCAGGTAAAAAAAAAGATGTACCTACCTATAATTTTAGTACCCTCAAAGAATAGTTTGCCATCACTCGACTAAAGGAAGTTTATTTACCTTTTATTAATATTTGCAACAATTTTAAGAAATTAACACTTCCATTTATGTCAATTTCTGTATAATATTGCATTATTTATTAAAGTCAAATAAACATTAAAATTCCTAAGACTAAAATATGACACAATTTAAGGTAAAATAAATATTTTATCGTACCTATACTATAAAAATCCAATGACAACTATGAGGAAATCTCAAACAATGTTAGTCTTTTCAAATTTATAATTAACGTTGCCATCATTCATAAGGAAAAATAAACGAATATTAAATTATTATTCTCGTGCCGAGAAAATTACTAAAACGGTATTGGAATTCCAATACAATGTGTCAAAATTTTAGCGTCATCTATTTCTTGCAATTAGCATAATCAAAGTCTTAGATGCCACTTCCTTCTCCTGCATGTTCGAAAGAGTTACCTTTTTTTTGTATGGCATCTCGCAGGTCAACCTAGAGGGTTGTCGACTTAACCGGGCTCGTTGTTGCTTAACCGGGCTTGCCTGTGAAGTGCCTTAAATGAATTTAGGGCCTCTAGCCAGGGCTTAAATTACAAAACTAAGCGACTACACGCTAAGGGCATTCCCTAGTGGGGTACGGGCCTCGGCTTAGGGCGTCGCTGGGGGAGGACAGAAAGGGACAGGCTCAGCTCGCGGGCCGGCTCGTCGAGCTAGGGTCGGGAGGGCATGGACACCGAAAGAGTTACCGCACCCCCGAAATATAAAGGGCTGACGAAGGAACACTGATGGGTTTTAGTCGGTAAGAGTTTGATACTTCCTTCCGCACAACCCATGGTGGGAGGAGTCATTTGATGATTTCCCATCCGGAAAAAAAGGCGTATTTGAAACCACTAACTAACCGACATACCTACTCTTTGAGCTGTCCAAATACGATACGTATTTCATTGATTTCGTATGGCAATGCTGTTTGTATGTGTTTGGAAATCATCAAAAGATCCACTCCGGCGTAAGCGGAGCAAGAGGGTGCCAGCCTATACTGGCAAAAATCCACCCGTGTTTTTTACCCGACTGCAAGGAAAGGGTTATGTTTTTCGCGCCTATCTTTGTTTGTAACATTATTTATTCCCACATATCTCGCAAACCACTCGATGGATTTCTTTAATTAAGTTATCTTTTCTAAGTGTTCTTAGATCATCATCAAAAACATTTTTACCCACTTCTAGGTCAACCCTAGTTTGGTAATCAACCGTTTCAGGAATAAAAATCTTAAATAATACGTTAACCATCGAAAGTTGGACCTTTGAATTTATGGTAAACAGCTGTTTTAATTCAATCGGACCGTTATCTTGTCTATGAACTCTCCACTTGTGGGCCTCACTCGCCGTTCGCAGGCCCACAAGTGTTTTCCCTGGCTGTTACCTTGATAGCAGTCGTTGTTACAATTCTGACACGAGGACTTATTATATTAAAAGGTAAGTAAACCTGCAGCCTACGTGATAAGAAGAAGAATTAATAATATTATTAATAACTCAAGATTCCTTCATTAATGGAATTGAATTATTCATTCTTGCATTCAATGCATATCAAATATTGTGGGAATGAATCGAGGTTCCATTATTACCTACTGTTTAAAATAACCAGTTCATTTATTCTAATTAAGTAATTATTTTTCTAAAGATCCTTGAGTAATTCTAAACAAAAAAATAAATAAAGAACGCCAGTCTTATCTTTCATTAAAAAGGTTGTTGAAAAAGGGTCATCAAATTCCGTACCTTCCTTTAGTCGAGTGATACCTTTGTTGTCACAAATATCAATTCTCACTACAATTCTTACCCGTTGTACTGATATAGACGAAATTTGGTTCGGAGATAGTTGGGACTTTTTTCCGGGTATGTTAAGTAGGTAGGTTGTTACCTAGGGACGTGAAATATCGTGAAACATAAAAGTTGAGCATATTAGGTACAGCCAAGGATTTTACTAATGGCAGTGCCAAAGGCTTTACTTTAGAATAAGATCGTGTAATATGGAGGACGAAATGGCAGAAAGCAGACCTCGGCATCCAAAGCACCATTGTCAGAATTACTACAGGATAGCTAGAAAGAGTTACCGCGACCCTGGAATGCAAAGAACAAATGAAGAATCCACTCCACACATAGGGGGAGGCAGTCATTTAATGATTCCACATCCAAAAACAGTGCCAGTGGTCTTAGTGCAAAGGAAACTGAAAATCGAGCAATCTTACATTACCGTTTTTGGATATGGAAGGCGAAATTTTTGGAAAACGAACCCCAAGAGCTAAAGCACCTGCTGAGAACGCGACAATCGTTAACAATTATTATATCTCTCATCTTAATTATTATGATGAGAGATAGATTTCAGAGAGTATAAGCTACATTTACAACTGAAGGAAAAAATAATAAATACTCTTTGCAAGCTGTTTGATAAACGCGCATTGCTACTATTAACAAGTAGGCGCTAATATTTTATACTATAGATCTTTAACTATATTTATATACGTATAAAATGCTTTTTTTTGAGAGAGGAGCTCTTGGCTATGTAACAGCCGCACGGTTCGACCGATCAAACGTTAAGCTGCGCTTGGCACGGTCGGTTCGTGGATGGGTGACCATCTATGTCATAGCGAGACTGCTCTGTGCCTCGGAAAGCACGTTAAGCTTTTGGTCCCGGTTGTCATTTGTACATCTTTGACAGTCGTTACGGGTAGTCAGAAGCCAGAAGTCTAACAACCAGTCTTACCAAGGGGTACCGTGTTACCCGGTAACTGGGTTGTGAAGGTCAGATAGGCAGTCGCTCCATGTAAAACAATGGTTCTCAGCTGCATCTGGTTTAGACTGGAAGCCGACCCCAACATAGTTGGGAAAATGCTAGGCAGATGATGATACATAGGTATAAAATGCTTTGTCCTGAATGACTGACGGATCAACGCACAGCCTAAATCGCTGATTGTAGAGACCTGATTGAGAGAGAAAACTTTTGATTACCTTCTCACCTGTTGGTAAGGAATGATGTGGTCGTCGATGGAGCACGCTTGCCTAAAAATAACCTTTTCACTTGGACCCTCAGATTGTAGATTTCAGGAAACACAGACTCCAGCAGGAAATTCCACTTCTTAGCTGTCTCTGCTGTCTGCTGAGCTCTGTTCGACTGTGCAAGTTCAAATTTCATTTCTGGAGTTTCAAACCAGAAATAATAAAAAGGAACCCTTATGGTTCCACGTAGTCTGTTCGTCTGTCATAGCTGATTATTTCAGGAACTACTAATGCTATCGACTTGAAATTTGGAACAGTTATAAAGTTTGTGAAGTGTAAAATATGAATGAATTAGGGTTGATAGACATTAATGATGAGTGGCAATTTGCTACGTGCATTTAACATACAGTGGAGGCGACTGAGAGCGAAGGCCGCTCGAGAGCGAGACTTTATGTGCTTTCCGAAATTGAGCGTGGTGATCAATGCTCATGCCTTCTCTATATGAGAAGAGGCCTGTGCCCAGCAGTGGGACAATATATAGGCTGATGATGAGAAAGATGAAGAAAACAAGATAATTGCGACTTTATTGCGTTGAATATTCCTTCCAAAGATTGGATGCACGATTCCGACTCGCATTTGACCGGTTTTTAAATCTTTCGCTTATTTCTAACACCAACATTGGCGTCGCCCAAGTGTCAACTTTAATTTTAGTAGTTAAACTCAGCATCTGCATCAATGGTTCATCTATCTATACTTATAATAAATCTGTAGAGAGGTCAATTCTGTACATGAAATATATTTCCAAAATAACTATCAGGGGGTGATTAGGGATCGATACTGATGCCAAAAATGCAATCGGTAAAATTTTTGTTGTCTGTCTGTCTGTATAAACTCTATAGAAACAAAAACTACTCGACGGATTTTAACGAAACTTGGTACAATTATTTGTCATACTCCTGAGATGGTTATAGTATACTTTTCATCACGCTACAATCAATAGGAGCAGAGCAGTGAAGGGAAATGTTGTAATTTTGTTTAAACGCGCTAATCTCAGGAACCGCTGGTCTGATTTGAAAAATTCTTTCAGTGTTAGATAGTTCATTTATCGAAGAAGGCTATATATCATCACGCTTAGACCAATAGGAGCGGAGCACCACTATTCCACGCGGACGAAGTCGTGGCAGAAGCTAGTTACTAATATTAGAAGCAAATTTTAAATAGTGACAAACATTTTTAAATAGTTTCAGTAGTTTGATTGGATTTCCCGTTCATGGAAACAAACCAGTTTTACCTGTTTATAATAAATCTATACATTTAAAATGCTTTGTCCTGAATGACTGACGGATCAACGCACAACTAAACCGCTGATCGTAGATCCCTGAAACTTGGAGAGTGTGTTCTTTGTATAACGTAGGCTAGGGTTAAGAAAGGATTTTTCGAAATTCTACCCCTAAGGGGATGAAGAAGGGGGGCAAAGTTTATATTATTTGTCATTTTTATTTTGTACTAGCTTCTGCCAGCGACTTCGTCCGCGTGGAATAGTGGTGCTCCGCTCCTATTGGTCTTAGCGTGATGATATATAGCCGATAGCCTTCCTCGTTAAATGGACTATCTAACACTGAAGGAATTATTTAAATCGGACCAGCGGTTCCTGAGATTAGCGCGTTTAAACAAAATGACAACATTTCCCTTCACTGCTCTGCTCCTATTGATTGTAGCGTGATGAAAAGTATACTATAACCATCTCAGGAGTATGACAAATAATTGTACCAAGTTTCGTTAAAATCCGTCGAGTAGTTTTTGTTTCTATAGAGTTTATACAGACAGACAGACAGACAGACAGACAGACAACAAAAATTTTACCGATTGCATTTTTGGCATCAGTATCGATCCCTAATCACCCCCTGATAGTTATTTTGGAAATATATTTCATGTACAGAATTGACCTCTCTACAGATTTATTATAAGTATAGATAGATTTGTATAGCCCACGCGGGCGAAGCCGCTGGCGCAAAGCTAGTACTTTAATAAGTACCTACACCAGTTTAAACAACTTTAAAACTAATATTATTATCATCCTCATTTCAAACATGTATCGTTGAACAATAATAGCAAAATTATTCAATTTTATCCTTGATTTTGACAGACCTTAAATGACAGTTCTTCCGTTTCACGTATAAGTAACCTGTATTTTTTTTTCGAGCAACTGGGCATATGTGTTAATTTAGAACATAGCATATCTGTGTGCCAAGTGTGTCAGTCAAAAAGGCAGGAACATCCATCAATCCTTATTTTTATTGTTACAAACTTTCACGTTTATTTTATTACTAGCTTCTGTTCGCGACTTCATCCGCGTGGAATAGTGGTGTTCCGCTCCTATTGGTCTTAGCGTGATGATATATAGCCTATAGCTTTCCTCAATAAATGGGCTATCCAACACTGAAAGAGTTTTTCAAATCGGACCAGCGGTTTCTGAGATTACCGCGTTCAAACAAACAAACTCTTTATAATATTAGTATAGATTTGTAAGCAGAATTCTTCTACCAATGAAATACGTAAATATAGACACCACATTTACATAATAAGAATCTGCGGTTTAGCTGCAATAAAAATTCGCATACCTCCCTCGCTGTGGGTGCAACGACAGATAGTATCAATCTTACTGACTACCCATCTCTGTTCTTCCAAAATTTAATTTTTGCTTTCATAGACCGGGGTTACTCTTTCAAAAAAAAACCCTGGAAGCAAGCAATCGACTGATTATACTTCCCTTCGTTTGCTTAACTCATCAGTCTGCCTAGCCTTTTCCCAACGATGTTGGAGTCGTCTTCAGTTAAATACCAGTATTTACATGAAGGTCGCTTCATATCTCCACAACCCAGGGTAACACGATACCCTGGTTGTCGATTTTTGCGTTCGCTTGACTCATATTAAAATGCATTGTAACGGAAAAATATCAGGACAAACGTATATGTTGATAACGTGTTCATAACTACGGAACTAATGTGGTGAACAATTGGAAACAATTAATAAGCTTTACTTTTGTTTTTCCGTAAGTATTTTTTCAATACACGCTAATTACTGAGCCTTGATTTTTGCAAAGTTCACAAATCATTTATTCAAACTTTCGTAAGCTGAAAACCAGCAATTTTCGAACGTCAAAAATACACACATTCCCAAAAATAACCTTTCACTCCCTATATGTTTTTGCTGGGAAGAAGAAGAAGAAGTGGCGCAACAAACTCCCCAGTAACATATCTGCCTGCAAGGTTTGAAGAACCTAATTTTACAAATTTGCGTATATGAGTGAATTTCTCAGGCGAAAAATTTACGCGTCTAGGCTGAAAACGCAGTTCTGCTTTACAAATAATGCAACGATTTTTTTTCTCAGAATTTAAGAGACGTGAATCTAAATGAAGCCACTTAAATTATAATTATAAGACTATTAGTTTTTAAGAAAAACTTCAGTAAATAGCGAAATATCAATTTCTGTGTCTTGTCCACAATCACTTTCATACACAGCATTTACCTCTCTGGAAGATAATCTCCAACATATATAGGAAAAAGTATTTTGATTGCGTTAAGTAATAATTGGCCTACAAGAAGCTAATTTTTTTTTAATGTTTAAACTCATAGTTAATGAGTACATGTCAACGGTAGTTTTGTCCGAGCGAAATTACTAATTTCTATGGTCATTTTGTTTCGCCGTCTTGAGCATCCACCAATGAGTTTAAACTAAAGATAATTCCCTGCCCGGCCAGAGACAGTCGTGCGCTTACGCGCAGTGAGAACGGTAGTGCATCATATCGCCAGGTCTTCCCGCCAAAAATGTAAGTACGTGATTTCAGTTTATTCTGAACGAAATTTTGCAATTTCGGTGATCAGGTTTTAAAAGGATTTTATCAAAAAAAAAGTATCACTTTTATGCATGCTAAGTAGCCTTTGGTACACATTTAAGATTATAGAAAACAATAGCCATAGCCTTGATAGTTTCTTGTAATTTAAAAAAAATATCCACGTTTCTAATTTCTGTGGGCCAATTTCTATGGTTTCCGTGGCATCTGGGAGTCCACGGAAATTACACGACTCCACAGAAATTGTACGTATCAATTATTGTATTAATGTTAATGAAGGTTTTTCAAAAGAAACAATATTTGTTACGCCGAAATAACTTTAACAAAACTCATTTAACATGCCTAGTTATAGATTACACAGAGATAGCATTATCCAATACATTACAGTCTGTTATATCCCATTATTTTTTCTTTCATAATCAAATGTGAGAGTTTAAATTAACTAAGCTGTATTTTAAATATTTTTTTTATTTTAGGAATCCAAAAAAAAAAGATAGCCAAGAAAGGTTAAAAAAGAAGAGGATTGCAGAGCAAAAACGAAGAGAAAAAATTAAAAGCGACACTGTCAAAACTGAGGAGTTGCGTAGGAAAGATCGAGAACGTTATCATCGGAAAAAAGCTGAAGGAAAAATTTTACCCCTAAAAAAAATTTTTGAGATGCCAGCTCGAGCTCGTAGACTTAAACAAAAAAGAAACAAAATTAATTTTAGAAATTACTATAAAAGACAACAACAAAAAAAGGAATTACTCAAACTACAGGAAAATGAGAATAGTGGAGATAATATATCACCTTTAATATTGACGCAACCTAAAAGCCCTATACCATGTTCATCTCAAGCCAAGTCAAAAGATTTATATATTACTCCACATGAACTGGTTCCACGACACCCTTTGAAAAATCTACGTTCAAGAAAATTATGTTTACAAGAAAACCATAATGACAGCGTTGAAGAGACGCAAGCAGGGCTACAAAGTACTTTTTCAATTCAGCAAACCAGTAGTCCACTCCCCTGCACATCACCTGTTCCACTTGTATCTCCTAGTGTAAGCAGCATAAATTCTTCTATTTCAACTAAAGCACTTTATTTTTTTTTTCACTTTTTATATTATATCGCAGCTTCAACTATACTTATCAGATTTGTCTCGAGTGATATGGCATTACTGCGGTGTTCTTAAGAGATCTGCAGATCGTCTGGTTGCCTTTGACAAAGACATCAACGATAT
Source organism: Pyrrhia umbra (assembly GCA_963891755.1). NCBI lineage: Eukaryota > Metazoa > Arthropoda > Insecta > Lepidoptera > Noctuidae > Pyrrhia > Pyrrhia umbra. The sequence goes on along the minus strand of OY982923.1, from coordinate 3,282,700 downwards.
TAACTCTTTAGTGGAAGGTCTTCAAACAGCCGTCACAGGTGTAAAAATAAAGATTGTTAACGACTATGAAGTGAATGAAAAGGATTGGCTTTTGCCAAAAGTCCTAAAATGTTTCCCAGGGTCTATGAAGATCCATCAGATCGTTTGGGGAAAAACATCAAATCTTGCAATGCGATCACTGTCATGCACTGATGAAAACTGTCTTTACAGTCCTATAAAATGCATTCACGGAAAACATTTAGGTTTCTATGAATTGCCTATTGAAATCCTGGATAAGGCAACGGTCGTTGCACCTGCATTACAATCAGATTCCAGTTTCAAGCCATCAACAATTCACAGATTTAAAGGATCTGAATTATTTAAAACCAAGAATAGACCTCAAGATAAGACCATCAAATCAGCTGACGCTTCACACGACTTGGACAATATAGACTATGACAATCTAGTTCCATCAGCCTCATTTTTCCAAAATATTAACAGTGATATAATGTCGAAATTTGAAAAATACCACTGAGACTGATAATGATGCTCACATTGAATATTCCAAAGAATTAGTTACAAGAAATAATTTTAATATTAAATAATTACCAAGAAAATATTTTTTTGAATTTGCCAAGAAATAATTGATAGTGATGATGAAAATATTTTCTGAAGATTTTCGCCATGTTAGTGATTATTTGTTTAAAGAATCTTTCTTAATATCTTAGTTACCTAAAAGTTGATTGATGTCTAACATCATTATTTTTTTATAGTTTATCGTCAAAGCAATGGCTTTTATTGAGCTGCTCTTATGATTATTAAATAAGTTGTTAATTTGTCATTTTGATACTCGTACGTACAAGGTATCAAAATTAATGCTAACTAATTGACTGTGTAGCAATAATTACTTATTTAGTTTTAAGATTCTGACTATAAGAAAATATAAAAAGTATTCTTTGATTTTGAGAAGTAAACTGTATTATGTCCACAAATATTTAATTAATTTGTTTAGAATTTTTGTATTAGTTTCAAATTAATCATTGCTAATCAGAATTTGTTATTTCATAGGATTTGACAATAGTTCTGTTATTAATATTATTAAGTTAAAACTATACTGATTTTGCAGTGATAATAATTTATTTTATTGGTTTGGTTATAATTTGTGTAGGTTGTTAATGTAAGTTTGATAAAAATATTTTTAGTAATTCACAATTTCAGTGCACACTCACAATTTCTGTGTCACCAATACAATTTCGGTGGCCATAATAAAATTTCTGTGGATCGCCAATTTCGTTGGCCCTAATAACTCTATAAGTAATGTATAATTATAAAATCCCCTTTTAAAAAGGTATATAAAATGTGGATATATTGCGTTTTACTAATAAAGATTTTTACAAAACCTGAAAATGAAAATGTCCATGGAAATTAGGTAAAAAATCGAGTTGTTGAAATTGACTCATATAGTATTAAATTTTAGTCAGTCAATTTAGCACATGTCGGCTCACCCGTTCGTGATCTCATCCTGTTTAGGAGGAAAATAAGGAGAATCATATTTAAACATTGGAATGAACGTATTGTTGGTGCTGTGACCTATTGTAATGTGGACAGGTGTTAGTGAGAAACAAATATGAATTGTAAGTAATAATTTATTTTATGTTTTCATGACAAAATTGATAATAAATTTAGATTTACAAATTTATATTAGAACGGACTTATTTTTCAACTCAATTGACTATACAAAATATGTGTTCAAATATTTTTTACATGACTTACAATTTATTAATTTAAATTTAAAATAAATTATTTTTAGGGAAGTTTTGTCCTGAAGTTCTCGTTCATTGATGTCAACCTCCGAGTTCCGAAGAAATGTTTTGTTTTTAAAACTGGACCAATGGTCCCATAATTTTTCTACAATATTTAGTTTTTTAGAGTTCCGTAGTTAACTAGGAACTCTTATAGTTTCGCCATATCCGTCTGTCTGTCATGGCATAGCTCAGAGGTTTGGTATGGATATGTAAAATAAAATTTTGAAAAATACTTTTTTTTCTGTGCCTCACATACACGTAAAGTGGGGATGATTATTTTTTCTCTTGTATCCCATCGTTGTAGAGGTCTTTCAAAAGTATGGCAGGTGAAATGTGTAAAAAATCACAGACGTAGGACATACATATAATGAACTTAAAAAGAAATCTATCACGGCTAAGTAACCTTAATCGGTTACAGAATTGTAATTGACCAACTAAAACGTATTACAGCACCCTGCTGCGCGTGGCCCGGGATGCACTTAACTGGCTTTTTTAAAAAAGGGGGGTGAAAAGGGGGTAAAAGATTGTATGAAACTCTGTCATTTTAAGTTTATATTTGTACTAGCTGTTTCCCGCGGTTTCACCCGCATCCCGAGGGAACTACTTAGCGCACCCGGATAAAGAGTAGCCTATGTTGTTCCTCAGGGTCTATTCTATCTCTGTACCAAATTTCATTTATATCGGTCCAGTAGTTTTGGCGTGAAAGCGTAAAAGACAGACAGACAGAGTTACTTTCGCATTTATAATATTAGTAAGGATAAGGATAGCCCACGCGGGCGAACCCGCTGGCGGAATGCTAGTTTATGATATAAGTTTACTTAATTATTAAAAAATCAAAAATTGATATCAAGCTTTGTGAAATATATAATTATATAATGTGATACATAAAAGTATAAATGATATGCAGTTTCATGCAACAATTTATATTCTTTCAGTTTCCATAGTGTCTTTGTTTTTTTTTTTTCAGTACTTATTTGGGTGTATCTTGCCCAAGCGGCGTGGCCAAGCGTCCTCGGTATCTACTTCGAAGGGATGAGGGAAATTTTTAAACCTCAAAAAGACGTTCCCAAGGATTCCTATTTCGGCTACAGTATCACATATGACCAACAAATTAAAAAGTAAGTTTTAGATGAAAAATAAGCAGAAAAGAAAACAGTGAGGCATTTCTTCCTTTGTAAACATATGTAGCTAATCGGTATATAAACACTCGATGGCAGTAAATTTGGGTCAGGTCGACACTTCGACTTTGTTTCTGTCACCTCTAACCTAGATTAAAGTCAAGAGCAAACCAAAATCACATAAAAAAAAGTTCAAAAAATCTTAATGTCTTAGACATTTTAGTGAAGAAACTATATTATAGGTGTATTTTGATAAATTAATTTAAAAAATATAAACTTAACATGTTATAAAAATCTAACTTAAACAGCCCAAGTGAGTGTAACCCAACAGCATTGCCACGTTGGCTAGGCAATGGCAATTGCCTTTTGCTGAAACTAACTGGTTTTAACGAGTAGTTTGTTATTAATATTAGCCAAATTTTTGTATACCTCAATGAAGCATACTATGTCATCACAATCTAGGCCCCCAAGATACAGGCTCCGCCTAGTTTGGGGACCACCGTATCAACTAAATTGATATAATTAAATAATGTAGTTACAGAGCAAAGTATTGTATACTAAAAAAAAACCAACCAAATTCATGTAAATGTGGATCAACTTTTATTTTTTAAATTTTATTATTATTTTTTTTTAATTCAATAGCAATTATGATTTTGGTGAAGAGTAACCATGGAGTTTCATGCCCGTTCTTAATCATTGGAAACTACGCTTTGGAACGAGCAAATAGCTTTAATTTTTCTTTTTTGTTTTGACTAACGGACTGACTCGTAATTATTTGACAATTCAAAAGTACCTGTAAATGAAATAAATGTTTTGAATTTTGTATTTATTTTATAACTTTGATTAAGATGAATTCTAAGGTTTTTATATCCGGGTATCTGGTCCCAGTTCTCGTAGATGTAGTCACGAGAACTGGGACCAGGGTAGAAGATTGTGCTAAATAAATGTAAAAATGCTTAATTTGTACAGGAAAACACTACAAACAAAGAATTGGTATAAGGATAAAAATATTTTGGTCATTCCAGATTAGTAATCAGTGCGCCAGCGGAAAATGATATCGGGGAAGTATATGATTGCAATATAGAAAACAAAGTCTGCACACCAATCGTGGTAACTGAAATCAAGAGATGTAAGTAATTATGTTTTTAAACCAAAGGACACCAAAAGTTCATAATCTGCTTCTTCTTCTTTTCTCTATACTTAAATTAAGCCAAATCCACAATACTCCGTTCGCACAGTATTTTTAAAAAGGGTCCAAAGTTTTTTGCTTCGAGTATTAATAAAAGGTCCATCTATTCATACCCACAATATTTTAAGAGATACCTCTTTATATGGCTAAGAAGTCATTAAAAATATTTTTGTTTTGTCTCAATATTTTTAGGGTTCCGTAGTCCGACAAGGAACCCTTATAGTTTCGCTCTGTCCGTCTGTCTGTCTGTCTGTCTGTCTGTCTGTCTGTCTGTCCGCGGCATAGCTCCGTGGTTTTTGTTATTAGAAAGCTGAAATTTGATATGAATATGTATATTGATCACGCCGAGAAAGTGGTAAAATAAAATTTTGAAAAATATTTTTTTTTAGGGTAGCTCCGAAACATGTAAAGTAGGGATGAATATTTTTTTCTCGCGTACCCCTTTGTGTGGGGTATCGTTAGATAGGTCTTTCAAAAATATTATGGGTATGTGAAGACCATTTTTCAGTTAAGCGAGCCATTTGCGAAATATCTAGATTTTAAGTGAAATTTTTTGTTCGATACGAGTTACCCCCCCCTCTAACTTTTGAATGGCTGTACCTAGAAATGTGAAAAAAATCACAGACGTAGTACATGTAATGAAATTACAAGGAAAACTATCACGGCTAAGTAGGCTTAACCGGTTACAGAGCTATAGTCGACTAACTAACTCCTACTACGGAACCCTACTGCGCGTGGCCTGACACGCACTTGGCCGGTTTTTTTGACAGAAATTAATAATGCTAAAATCTTTATTCCCGGTTGTGTGAATGACCAGCCCCTAACGGCGCAGATCAGTGCTTGTCTATCTCTATTAAGACTCAGTACTGAGTCTCAGGTTCATGTAAAACGTCTTGTGTACGTTTTGCATGTTAAAATTTGATAAATTTTCTGACAAAAAAATATATTTAGAAAAAAATATTATTCGTTTTCGTATCTTCTTTATCACCTATGACCTGTAAGTGGTAAAGAAGCCTATCTCCTATTTTTTTCGGGTATGAATAGATGGACTGACGATTCTGACAGTAGGTACAAGTTACTTAAAACAGCTCGCATAGTATTTTTTTTACATATTGCATTTTTTTTGCAAACGAGGCGATTTCGCGGTCCTACCCACGACGTTTACGTCACAGATAGCCACAGACCCCGCCCTTTTTCCAAAAAATGCTCACATTTATTTTTATGAGTTATCAAAACTTTCACGGCAATAGGAAGACATTTGTTTTTAAATATATTTGGCCTTTGGTGCTAGCAAGCCTTAGAGACTATTTTCGTATGCATGCACTATCAACCTTATTATGCAAAAAAAATGTTTGTTCAGAAGTCTGACATACTTTGTACATATCGTTTCTCTTTCCTTGTTTGTGAGCAAGAATTATTGATAATACCAAAGTATGTGTATGTCACATCGAACCTATGATATATAAATATTTCACAATATTTCCTCACAATGGTATGCTGCACCCGCTAAATATAATATTGAAAATATTGAATGAATAGGTATTTTTAGTCCCTGAAAAGGAAATAAATGCAACCCATAAAGGATCACTTTATCTCTCTATCTGGCTTTCAAGGCCCTATTTAAGGAACGGCTGGAGGTATCGAGTTGAAATTAAAACCATATACTTCGGTCTACGGTCCCTTAAAGCTGTCAAAAAAACAAACCTCTAAGATAACGTTAAAAAACCGGCCAAGTGCGTGTCGGACCACGCGCTTCCGTAGTAGAAGTTAGTTAGTCGACTATAACTCTGTAACCCTACTTGGCCGTGTAGTAGTTTTCCTTGTAAGTTCATTACATGTACTACGTCTGTGATTTTTTTCACATTTCTAGGTACAGCCATTCAAAAGTTAGAGATGCTCGTATCAATCAAAAATTTGCACTTAAAAGCTTTCGCAAATGGCTCGCTTAACCGAAAAATGGTCTTCACACACCCATAATATTTTTGAAAGACCTATCTAACGATACTCCACACGAAGAGGTACGCGAGAAAAAAATATCCATCACCACTTTACGTGTTTAAGAGCTTACCTAAAAAAATATATTTTTCAAAATTTTATTTTACCACTTTTTCGGCGTGATCGTGACGGAAATTAAACTATAAGGGTTCCTTGACGGACTACGGAAACCCTTAAAATGAGGGATAGGAAATAGACCGATTTTTGATGATGATAATGATGATGATTTTATTGTTACAGTACACAGTAATTATACGCACTTCTACTGGTTTGGGGCGACTGTTAAAGCCGGGCCAGACTTCGTTGTAGTAAGTTAGACTTTTTCATTATTTTTCAAATACCTATTCATGTTAAGATTCTGGTAAAAATCTAGATGGATAGATCAAACTCTACATTTAAACGAACCCAATTTATCGTTTGTTCAAACGATTTAAAGCTTTATTACTAAGGTGACGTGACAAAAACAGATGCAGACTATATTTGGTATTGTAAACATTATTTTGCTTTCAACACCATCCTTGTCAGGACGGAATAGAACTCAAAATCGGTTGAATAAGCTGCAAAAAGAGTTTGAAAGTTTTTATAATCTTATTTTAAATGATTCACCCCTCCATTTTATTCTGATTCAATCCGTTGCGGGTTTTAAGACAATGAAAATCATTTCTCTGGGACTCGTCGAGTTTCATTGCCTCGACGCTTTTCTGGTGGTCGCTATTGTTTATTCTGGTTTTCAAAAATTGCAGAGATATATTTGCTATAGCTTCTTTACCACATATACATATAAGTCATCATCTGCCTATCATTTTCCCAACTATGTTAAGGTCGAATACCATTCTAAACCGGATGCAGCCGAGTACCAGTGTTTTACATGGAGCGACTGCCTATCTGACCTCCACAACCCAGTTACCGGGTAACACGGTACCCTTTAATAAGACTGGTTGTCAGACTTTCTGATTACCCGTAACGACTGTCAAAGATGTACAAATGACAACCGGGACCAACCGCTTAACGTGCTTTCCGAGGCACGGAGGAGTCTCACTATGACATAGATCACCCATCCACGGACCGACCGCGCCAAGCGCAGCTTAACCTTCGATCGGTCGAACCGTGCGGCTGTTACTTAGCCACGAGCTCCATATACATAGATGTATAATCTTAAAATATTTGGACCCTATATAATCAGTCTTTAGTTGGAATATTTGTTTTTGGGATAAGGATAAATAATTTAGTATTTATAATATACTAGCTTTGCGCCAGCGGCTTCGTCCACGTAGACTATACGAATTTAAATTAAAAATAACAATTTCATACAAACCTTGCCCCCCTTTTCACCCCATCAGGGGTAGAATTTCGGAAAATCCTTTCTTATCGGATGCCTATCGAAGAAAACACCCTCCAAGTTTCAGGTCTCTACGATCAGCGGTATAGGCTGTACGTTGATCTGTCAGTCATTCAAGACGAAGCATTTTATATGTATAGATAGATATATTTAAGTGCAAAAAAGTTAAATTATTATTATTCATTAATTTATCACTCATATATGATTACTTTCTTGAATATATTTTTGTTGATTTCAGATGTGTGCACCCAGATATACTGCCTATATGCGTTATGAGAGTAAGTTAGATACACAGCTCTTTAAGGCGCTATCCACACATTTCTGTGTCCCTGCCGCATTCCGTCAGGGACGGGGAAAAATCGGTTATATACAACTTGTACAAACTCGTGTCAGGCACATCCGGATCGTCAGTGTCCTAGTGCACGGACGCTCTGATAGTCACTTTCTCTCTTTCGATTTTTACTTAGTCACTTTGACAGCCGTTTAATAAATATACGTTTTACCGGCTGATAGTCTTCTTAGTAATCTGCTTCTTCTTCTAGCGCTATTGCAATCATTGCTAATTCTTCATTGTTAAATAAAGACATCGTGTTTGAATACGGGTGACGGATGGCACGTCCCTGACGGGAACACTGAAACGGACAACTCGGAACACGGATAGCACTGACCCGGAAATGTGTGGATAGCGCCTAAGATTTAAGAATTATTTTGTACTTTTGATCAGATTGTTTTGTGGCGGGAGTTAGTAACAGGACTGCTCAACAAAGCAGTATTATGTTTTCGAGTTCATGTTTGCATGTACAACCGCGGTCTTTGCCGCCTGATCACTTAAAAAAACGCATTAATCCTGCGGCGGCGCTAAGCCACGCCCTTTACTCTTGCTCTCTCACTCACGCCCTATCTGGTTCAATTTCTATACACTGTGCTCTTAATTCTACCATACTTAATTTTATCTCAATCGGTTCAGCTATTTTCCCGTAAAGGGACAATATACAGGCAGACTTAAACATTAATAATAAGGAAGTATGGATAAATGAAATTAACCATATTCCCAATGCCAGTGGAGTACTGTTTATATACTTTTTAACTATTTTTTTGTTATATTAAAAATGTAAAAATATGTAAAGAAAGTTAATATACAAAAGAAAATGAAATTAATAATATATTTTAAGTTGATAGATGGATCGTTGTCAATGGGAATCGTAACCAAAAGGGCTGCATTGCCACCTTGGATAACAATGCTGATTCTTTGACCGAAATATAGACCAGCCCTTTGACAACATCCAACGTGGCAATGCAGCCAGCCTTTTGGGCACGATTCCTTTTGACAGCGATGCGGATAAATATTTTGATGACTAATTTCTTAATAATAATTAATTATACCTATAGATATATCGTCATATGCATCATATGGAATGTGTCTCTCGCGCAAGGGAGGGAATGAAATAAAACAATTACCGTCTTTACCGAAAGAACAAAGGGCAAAAAAGGGCAGCAATTTAGGTAAGTTTTTTTTTTATTGCTTATGTCGAGATGGAAAAAAAACACCGGCTTTTAATAGTTTATAGTAGTCCACAATTACCATACAGTGGTTTTACTAGAGAGAAATTTCTCAGTTTGCAATGTTTTTGATGATTGACGCAATTCTTCGAAAATTACATCAATCATCATACGTCATAATTATCGCTAGTATACTATATAAACATAGAAATAGATAGGATAGAACGGAAAAGTGGGCGGGGCACGCGTACCAAAATGCAGTAATATGTATATTGACAATGTTTCAAATCAAAGATCTCGTACAAAAACTATTCAAAATGCCATACCTATTCTTCAATACCCTGCAGAAATAAAAAAATCTGAAATTGACAAATCACAATATTCTCAGTTTACGCCAGTGTTTGCTAGTCGCGATCGTGCTAGTGTTTGACAAAGGTCGATATTAATGTAGATTTTTTCAATATTGCAAGTGTTTCATTACATCATTTTCATTTGAAATAATTTAAATTCTACAAGATTCATAATAAAATATTACGTGAAAAAAAAATGTCAGCGCCAGCTGATCAATAAATATATTTATTTCAGAGTAAAATAATAAGTAATAATAAATAAAATGTGTTATTTTGATAAATTTAGTATTTTTTTCATCAAAAGTATTTTATTTTTCTGATTAAAATCTACTTGCACACAGAAACGATTTATAGTTATTTTCATGTGCCATTGTCGATAGTATCAATAGCGCATAATATATAATGCTATGGCTTGACCGAAAGCTACGCACGAAATGTAGTGAATCGCGTAACTGTCGCTATTCTATCTCTTCGAGGGTCTTTAAATTAGTAGTTGCTAAGTCTTGCTTTTATTTTATTACCTTTTTTTATACCTTGTTGTGTTTCACAGAGGATTACATGGATTCATATGGTTGGAGTATTGATGTAGCTAGCGATAACTCCATTATAATTGGCGGTCCCGGCATGTACCATGGTGAGTATGCTTTCGTATTGAAAGGAGAAGTACTTGGCAATAGCATTTTTTTCGGATGGGAAATCATGCAATGACTCCTCCCGCCGTCGGTGGGGCGGGTGGAAGTGTCAGACTCTTGCTGAATAAAACCCATCCATGTTCCTTCCTCAGCCCTTTCTATTCCGGGGGCACGGTATCTCTTTCAAACGTCCCGCAGCCACTTAGCAATAGCTCAAACTAACTCTGATGTGACTGTGTTGTTATGTGTGAACAAAACACCACAATTTCATCAGTATATTGAAAATTAGATGATTGTATCCACCGCTTTCTGTTAAATATTGAATGACTGACAGACAAAACGTATATACAGTGGGCAAACGTTTTGTTAGCTATTTAGTCTGAATTAAAATGTGTAATTTTTTTTTATTCTGTCAAGTGCAATCTCCTGTTGCATCTATAAGATTCTTGAGCATTGAACCTGAGTCCATTTGCCAAGAGTAGACGCTCTGATAATAAGTCAAGATAAATGACTTCATTATCTGTCGAACTTGCTAGACTTTTACACGAGACCGCTGTATTGGGAGACATTGGTCGTACTATCATCATGAGCCTGGTCTTTTCCCAACTATGTTGAGGTCCACTTTAACCAGACATGACTGAGCGGACATTAGTGATTATATGTCTTCAATTACTATAGCAAATTTTTCATATTTTTTTAGGTCGAGCAATGTTTATGAATTCCGGAATACCGAAACCAAAAGCATTAAAAATATTCTCCACGCCTGAATTTAATTTTGGTAAGTTTATTTTTATTACTAGCTGTTTAACCAGCACCCTGAGCAAACTACTTCGCACACGCGAATGAAAAGTATCTTATGAGTTATTCAAATTATTATGTGTGTACAGTCAACAAATTTGAATTATGACCCACCATAAGGTTATATTCTTACATACATTCAAATACAATTAGGTCGACAATCGCGTATACATACGTTTTCATGGTAACACGATATAAATTTATAAACATTTATTTGATACCAATTTCTGAGTGACTTTTTGACGCTGTCATTTTATAATCGAAAGAATTCGTTCGAACATGGGTTTGAAAAAGAAAAAACTTGTTCCAAAGAGTTTGGATTCAAAATATAATTATTAATGCTTTTTAGTAAAAAAGTTGTCGACTGCTTAACCGGGTTTGATCATGTGGCACATTGTAACCACACAATACATCCTCACAAATTTTCGCATATTAATGAGATCCAATCCTAGATCCCGTAATTCCAAACACATATGTCATGTGGCATTTTTTTTTGTTTTTTGTATGGCATCTCGCAGGTCAACCTAGAAGGTTGTCGACTGCTTAACCGGGCTTGATCATGTGGCACATTGTAACCATCAACTACGCTACGTATGTGCTTTGCTGTAATGAATAGTTTATTGAAATAGTAACAAGTAGCTTTAAAGGCTTTCATGGTCGACAAGGAACCCTTATAGTTTTGCTATGTCCGTCTGTCTGTATATCCGTGGGCAAAGCTCAGAGGTTATCAGTTCTTGATCACGCCGGCAAAGTAGTAAACAAAATATGTATTTTTTTTCGGGTAGCTCCCAAATTCGTAAAATGCAGATGACTATTGTTTTTTCTCGCGTATCCCTTCGTGTAGGATATCGTTAGGTAGGTCTTACAAAAATATTATAGGTGTGCGAAGACCGCGAACCTCTGAGCTATGCCGCGGACAGACAGACAGACGGACATGGCGAAACTATAAGGGTTACTTGTTGACTAACCCTAAAAATGAATCCCTATTGTCCCTTGGTCATCGCGTCACGCGTGAACGGCTGGATCAATTTGGCTGAAATTTGCTACAGACACTGAGGGGACCCTAGAGAAGGACTGCTATTTTTTATCCGGGTGCTTGAAGTAGTTCCCTCGGGGCGCGGGTGAAACCACGGGAAACAGCTAGTATTTATATAAATTTCACATTACAGGTTATTCTGTCACCTCTGGCAATTTCATAACAGACAGCGACGAAAAAGAACAGTTGATTTATGTAGTGGGTTCTACATATGGGAAAGATGGATACGGAGAGGTAAGTGATGGCCGGGCTTATTTTTTACTCCCTTTTTTTAGGGATGATAAATCATTAAATGACTCCTCCCGCCATGGGTGGAGCGCGAGGAAGTGTTAGACTTTCACTGACTAAAATCCATTCATGTTTCTTCCTCCGCCATTTGCATGGGCGTGGTTACTCTTTCTAACAATCCTGCAGCCAGGGCTTAACTTAACAAAACTAAGCGACTACACGCTAAGGGCGCCCCCTAGTGGGGTACGGGCCTCGACTTAGGGCGTCGCTGCAGGAGGACAGCAAGGGACAGGCTGGATCAGAATATATATAATTTTTATAATCGGGAATTTCAAAGCTATAAGCTCAGCTCGCGGGCTGGCTCGTCGAGCTAGGGTCAGTAGCCTCTCGGGATACTATGTCAATCGTACCGTCAAATGGAGTCTTAAATACTCTTGCAGGTAACATTCTTCAAAGATACCACCCGGCGATTTGCACTGAAGAAGGCTGTGGACACAGACGTAGTAGGGTCGATGTTCGGAGCAGTACTGTGTGCTGCCAATTTGACGGGCCACAAGAGTGACTTGCTCGTGGGAGCACCGACCTATGGCACACAATCGGATTACAATCTCGGAGCTGTTTATGTTTATAAAGCCTCCGTTTCAAAAGTAAGTATTATTCCGTTTATTTATTTTCCCTGCTTCATTACAGCCCCCTAGTGGGGCTAATTGAGATAGAAACTATCTTGGAACCCAAACAAAAACCCATCAAAAATGTTTGAGCCGTTTCCGATTTTAGCATTTCGTAACATATTGTATATCCTACTGATATAATAAATCCGAAAGTTTGTGAGTATGTATGATTGTTTTCACGCAAAAACGACTGGATGGATTTTGATGAAATTCAGTCCACACATAGTTTATAACCTGGATTAATAAATAGGATACTTTTGTATCGTGCTGAGAGAAGTAGTAGAAGAGAAATAGGGATTCCATTTTATATAATTTGAAATAGATAGAATATAGGTACTTCATAAAAAATACTTTTGGTCTTCGCAGATCCAACAATTAATTTATGTAAGAAAAATTGTTGGTAAAAAGTCTGGAGCACAATTTGGTAGTGCTATCATAACCCTGGGTGACCTGAACGGCGACGGGATACACGGTAAGATTAAAAAAAAAACATTTTTTACCCTTTATTTTATCACCCTTTCGATTTTTCCTTCTTAAACTTCGGAGATCAGGGATTCAGAGATCTTTTTTGTGCAAATTTCATTATTATTCGATAATTAAAAGATATACAAAAAAAATATTAGAATGTGCAAATCAAAACCTTTCATAATGACCTAGTACTTATACTTTGAAATTTTAAACCCCCACTTCCCCCCACTTTTTCCATAAAAGCAATATGATTTTTTAACTTTTTTCATTTGCAATAGACATTAACAATCGTTCATTATAACTGTTCCAAATTTTAATTCGATAGCATGAGTAGTTCCTGAAATAATCAGCTGTGACAGACAGACAAAGTGAAACCATAAGGGTTCCGTTTCACCATTTTTGGGAAGGAACCCTAAAAACAGAACACTCGAGCCTGTTTTACAATAGGGGAATAAATTCTAACAAAAGTATTGATAGATAAATCAATATTTTTTCATTACGCTTTGTCACCTTGATTGACTACATTTTTTTATTTTTTTTATTTACGGATGGGAAATCATCAAATGAGCCCATCCATGTACCTTCCTTATCCCTTTGCGTTCCCGAACAATCCCGTAGCAACCTTATTTGATACTGTGATAATTTTAGACAACCCTTTTTCCTATTTTGAAATTTTATTCTAATTTTTTTGGTTCTCCAGAAATAGCAATAGGAGCACCTTTCGACGACAAAGGCAAGGGCGCTGTGTACTTGTACAGCGGAGCTGACCTTGTAAGTCAGAAGGCAGCGAATGATCTGCGCTACATACAGAAGATCGAACCTGAACCTAGTTACGTCAGATCCTTCGGCATGAGTCTCACTTCATTGCTAGATTATGACAAGAACGGATGCAACGGTAGGTAACATTTCTTCACGTTGATCGGGGTATCTAAATCTAAATATATTTAAAACTCAAAGGTGACTGACTGACTGACTGACATAGTGATCTATCAACGCACAGCCCAAGCCGCTGGAGGGATCGGGCTGAAATTTGGCATGCAGGTAGATGTTATGACGTAGGCATCCGCTAAGAAAGGATTTTGATAAATTCTACCCCCAAGGGGATAAAATAGGGGATAAAAGTTTGTATAAATCTTCGACTGGAGAAATTATACCTAATTAATAATAATACTTCTTAACGCGAGCGAAGCCGCGGACAAAAGCTAGTGCAACATAATAAAGCACGCTATGCAGTTGGTCCCGGCTGTTATTTGTAGATCTTTGTCAGTCGTTACAGGTAGTCAGAAGCCAGAAAGTCTGACTACCAGTCTTACCAAGGGGTATCGTGTTACGCGGTAACTGGGATGTGGAGGTCAGATAAGCAGTCGCTCCATGTTAAACACTGGTACTCAGCTGCATCCGGTTTAGACTGGAAGCCGATCCCAACATAGTTGGAAAAGGCTAGGCAGATGATGATTTTGACAGAATAAACTCAAATTCCGCGGCCATAAGAAAAAAGGGCGTAATTTTTTTTTTCGATATTGTGTGAAGTACCTTTAGTTATTTAGGAACAGGAAAACATCTTAAAAAAATGTTAGTTTCGTTATTTTCTTATGGCGGCAGTAATGGTTTCTAAACATACAAACTATGAAATTGTGACTTAAACCTAAACTAAGAAAAAGATGTTTGTAGAATAAAGAAACCGCACGGGCCGATCGATCATCGTTCAGCTACACCTCCCGAAATCCGTCATGTCATCCGTCATCACCTCAAATAACACGTACACCAGTTCGTTCGTTTGTAGATCACAAATTTTCCGCCAGCGGCTTCGCCCGCGTGGTCTACTCGAATTCAAATTAAAAATGACAGAGTTCCATATAAACTTTGCTCCCTGTTTTTCACCCACTTAGGGGTAGAATTTCGAAAAAAAATCCTTTCTTATCAGACGCGTCGTACAAAAAACATACCCTCCTAGTTTCAAGTCTCTACGATTAGCGGTTTAGGCTGTGCGTTGATCTGTCAGTCAGCCAGGACAAAGCTTTATATATATTATGTATAAAGTGATGGTCGTTAAGGGTAGCTGGAAGCCAGAAATTCTCACATCATGAGCAGTGTTACCAAAGAGTATTTTGTCACCCACTAACTGGGGAGGTCCATGAGAAATACTGCTATTATTAGACTTGAAGCCGACCCTAATATAGTTGGGGTATGGCTAGGCAGATTGCCTATGCATATCTATGTGTATTCTGTAGAGCTAGACAAGTGGCAAAAACACTAGTAGAATAGAATACAAAATGTATGGGAACGACATTAGTTTACGACTAGCTATCTGTCATTCAATTTAATTCCCATACATTATTCTACTAGCGTTTTTGCCACATGTCTAGCCCTACTGTGTGTTAATTGATTATTTTTTTCTCATAGAGTTGGCAATCGGCTCGCCATACACAAATAAAGTTCTTCTACTGAGATGCATGGCGTCAGTTACTGTGAAAACGTACTTCGAGTTCCCCAATTTACAGGTAACTTGTTAATATTTTGATTTAATTAAATGACACATAGAATACAACATTAGCAATGCTTACTGCCAATATAAATAACTAGCATCCCGCCAGCGATATTTTAGCTAATGGATACAAAAACTTGACAAATTATAAATAAATAAATAAAAAATAAAATTTCTTTATTTCAGACTAAATAGTAGTTCATACGTCATTATATACTAAAACCTTCCTCATTCATTACTCTATCTATTAAAAAAACGCATCAAAGTCCGTTGCGTAGTTTTAAAGATTTAAGCATACATAAGGATATAGGGACAGAGAAAGCGACTTTGTTTTAATAGTATAAAACAATCCGTTTCAACGATATGCAATATTTTCAGTACGCACAAAATTATTGAATCTAAAAACTTAATACTGCGTTAGTTAACAATTTTGCAAATAATATTAAAATTATAATCGTTATAATGTTTTTTTTTTGCAGGGTCGTACCAGTTCACGACAAACAAAATTTTCATTTAAAGTCTGTTTAGATGTAAAGTATCCGAAATTACCGGAAAAAGTGATAGCGAGTAAGTACATGTCGATTATGAACTTTATTACCTTTACAGTAGTTTCCTAAAATATATTTAATGTTTATTTGTGTAAAAAAGTCATCAAAATATTTAAGCATTATTAAGGCGTGTCCAGACAAAGCACGCAGCAGATGTGCGCGGCATCTACGCGCGTGATATGCAGCGCTTCTTCTTCTTATCGTCTGGACTGCAGGTTTTTCCAACCTAACAAGCCCTAGTTTCAAGAGTTTTCTCAAATCCGCCTGACGACCTCTGACATGGAATTGTAACAACAACTAGGCTGCTATCAAAATAGCAGCTGGAAATGACGGCTTAACGTCCCAGGCACGGGGGTATTACACCTCCAACTTCCTGACTCCAAATCCACAAAGCGATTTCGGCCCAACCGGCAATCGAACCCGAGACCCTATTTACAGCAGTCATGTTGTCCGACCATCAGACCAACGAGGCAGCCGCTTTCATTAGAATTAAATAAATAACTAGCTGTAAGTGTTCCTGAATGCCGTCATTAGTGAACCATCTGCAGGCACGGGGGTATAACACCACCAACGTCCTGACTCTGGGCTGCTTTGTGAAACATTCTCTCCACAATGCGATTTCGGCCCGACCCGGGGATCGAACCGAAACCTATTACAGCAGTCGCGTTATGCGACCACTAGACCAATGATTCGCAGCGCTAATTAACAGCGACGAATAATCATGTAATATTCATGTTGAATGGATCATGTAAACTAATAATATAACTAGCTTTTCCCGCGATTTCCCATCCCGAGGGAACTCGAATAACAACTATACTGTGTCCTTCCCCAGGGGAACAAGGCACACCGCGCATATTTGTCGCGCTATGTTTGGACACACCTTTATAGTGCGCCAGGCCATGTTCCCGCAAAACAAAACAAACACAATATGGAAGCGCGGTCTATGCAATATCCAGACATACACTACCACGATTAGTCTATTGAAATGTTACATGAGCTTTACATTTTTTAGAGGACGCATTTTTCTTTTTGGGACATGTGCGGGGTCAATAGAAGCTTAACCCCAAGTTTATGGGGTTGCCGCCCTTGTCCCCTGGCCGCCAGCTTGGAAAAAGGGGTGCAAACACCTTTTTCGCGATATCTCGGAAACTATGCGTCCTACAAAAAAATCGTAAAGACATAATTTGTAGCAAATCGGTTTTCCATTAAAAACTACCCTGAAACCCAATATGTCTCATACCAAATTTCATCAAAATCGTTTAAGCCGTTTGACCATGAAAGCATAACAAACAAACAAGCACACATAAAATATTAGTTAGCGTTTACTTGGCAGAATTCTGTCGTTAACTTAACCAACTTTTTTTTTGACAGACCTATCAACAATGGTGGTGATGTCTCACCCTGACGCCAAGCTGGTTCGCAATAGCCCAGCCGGCTTCTCATTCAACACATCATTGCACGACAAGAAACCACCTTACTGCACCGAAGTACCCTTCATTTTGCCTGTAGTAAGTACCTTTTTTTGGTGAAGGTATCCCGAGAAAGCTTTTTCTTATACCGTGTTGGTTAAACAAAGAAAGTTCATGCCTCGATGAACTACGAAGCTATTTCAGCTCGACCCGAGAATCGACAGCAGTCACGTTTTGCGAACACTAGACTGAGGCTTTCAAAAATAACTGGCTAAAAATAATTATACTCTACCTCTATTAAAAAAGTCGTGGTGACCTAGTAGTTACAGCACCTGCCTCTCGTGTACGAGTGTGCGGGTTCGAAACCTGGCGTCACTTACTAACGGTGAAGGAAAACATCGTGAGGAAACCTGAACTTAAATAGTCTGAAATCGCCAATCCTTGAGCAAGCGTGGTGATTAATGCTCATGCCTTCTCTGTGTGAGAAGAGGCCTGTGCCCAGCAGTGGGACCATATATATGGGCTAATGATGATGACCTCTACTAAACCCTTAGAAGAGAGCAGTCGTAATTATAGTCTAAAAATCATCTTTGCTTAAATACTCTTTTTTTTTCAACACTCGCATACTCCCTATACTAACATATGGCTGCCAGACTGAGGGAGGGCACTTACAAAATCTCAGCAAACCAAACTACAAACTTGCCAACGAAGCCTGGAACGAAGCATGATGGGAAAAAGAAAAATATAATAGGCGCGAGAGAGAGAAGATTAGAAGGGGTTGGAGGAGGCCTTTGCCAAAGGGCACACAGAATAAAAAAATAAAACTATATATAGGAACAAATAAATATATAAAACAAATTATGAAAACGTCTGAAAGAAGCTATAAATAAATAAATACTCTTTTCAATTTTCAAGGAAGGCGCATACCACATCGAAATAATCTGCAAGGCGACATCAGTACTACTGGACGATCCGCGGAACCGCAAGGATTTTGATAGCTCCCGTGTTATTCTCAGTGATCTGAGTGTCTTGAACATCCGGGATTCTATCTGGGCAGCCGAGTGTGCTGGGAAAAAGTGTCTGCCCAATTTAAAGTTGACATATCAAGTCAGTTTCCAGTAAGTAATGATAAATCATAGTCAAAGACAAAATTTTTCTTCCAAAATAGCTGTACCTGGCATGCATTGCAATGCCACTTTTTTGGGCTAGGAACCTTTAACCCTTTCAACTTTCATCACAATCGAGTCGATGGCTTAGGAACGCATAGAAGACAAATATACAAACATTATTTTTGGGATTCCGTAGTCGACACGAAACCCTTATAGTTTCGCCATGTCCGTCTGTCTGTCTGCCTATGTGTCTGTCCGCAGCATAGATCAGAGGTTCTTAGTACTAGAAAGCTAAAATTTTGTATAGAGTGATAAAATAAAATTATGAAAAATATTATTTTTTTTTGATAGCTCCCAAACACGGAAAACAGGGATGAATTTTTTTCTCGCGTTTCCCTCCGTGTGGGGTATCGTTAGGTTAGGTCTTTCAAAAATACACTCGAGAGCAATGAATCCGGGTCACTTAAAGAATCCTAAAAATCTCGGAAACTAAAAATGCTAGGTTAATGCAATAAATTGTATTTAAAAGACAATGTAATACTCCTTAAATGAAGGTATTAAAACTTCTTAGTTATTGTAAAGTTATATCATAAAAAAATCAAATTTGGAAAAGGGCCACTTTCGAAGATGGAACTACGAAATTACAGCATTTGGTTTTGCTTTTGTTTGTAATCTGTCATTTATGTGGGTACATAAACCATGTTGATAGTGCTCTATATTCATTATTCAAGCTGAAATTATGTCGCTTACGCCTAAAGAATGCACCAGAATACTTACAATGCTGGAAACCGGCCGGAGTCAGCGCGATACAGCCAGGACTGTCGGTGTGTCGCTGTCAACAGTACAAAGAGTTCTCCGACGTTACGAAGAAACTGGTTCTAAACTACGCAGACCAGGAACGGGCAGAACCAGGTGTACCACAGCACGAGAAGACCGATACTTGGTGAACACCATGCTTCGAAATCGCTTTCTCACAGGAACTGAACTCACAAATCAGTTTCGACGCCTCGGAGGAAGTAACCCAAGTGCATGGACAGTAAGACGTCGGCTTGCTGAATCTAACTTAAAACCCCTTAGACCTGCAAACGGCCCTAAACTGGAGCATGGGCATCGTATTTCAAGACTAAGATATGCCCAGAGCCACGTAAATTGGAGTATTGAAGATTGGTCAAAAGTTATGTTCTCCGACGAATCAAAATTTATGCTCTACAAGCACGATGGAAGACACAGAGTGTATCGAAGACCAGGGGAAAGATTCAAGCAAGCATGCATCGAAGAAAAAGTAGCCTACGGTGGTGGGTCTGTACTTGTGTGGGCCGGAATTTCTTCTGAAAGTCGCACAGAGCTGGTGATCATAGAAAACGGCTCTTTAACTAGCGAAAGATATGTGGAAGAAATCCTCAATGATCACGTTGGTCCATTTATGGTCAATTTAGGTGAGGATGCTATATTTATGCATGACAATGCCCGACCTCATACAGGTAGGATTGTGAATGACTACCTTCAAGAGATGAACATTACTCGTATGGAGTGGCCAGCGCGCAGCCCGGATATCAACCCGATCGAGCATGCTTGGGACGAGCTAGGCAGATGCGTAAAACAACGAAACCCTCCCCCAATCACGCTTCGTGAGCTCAAAATTGCTCTCACAGAGGAATGGGAGAATATTCCCCAAAATCGTATAAGGAACTTGGTGTACAGCATGCCAAACCGCGTAAACGCAGTAATGGAAGCACGAGGAGGCAATACGAAGGATTAAAATTCAAGAAAATCGTAATAAAGTTCAAAAATTTCATGTTTCCTATTTTTGTTTTAAGGAGAGATCAGCAGTTTTTTTCTTTATGTAATTTTGTGTTAATAAAATGTATGGTGACTCATATTTTTTTTACTTTCATTTAAGGAGTATTACATTGTCTATTAAATACAATTTATTGCATTAACCTATCAATTTTAGTTTCCGAGATTTTTAACATTCTTTAAGTGACCCGGATTCATTGCTCTCGAGTGTATTATCGGTGCGTGAAGACCATTTTTCGGTTAAGTGAGCTACTTGCTAGCTTCAAGTACAAATTTTTGTTCGATACGAGCATCCCCCCTGTAACTTTTGAAGGCTATCATTAAAAATATGAAAAAAATCGCAAACGTAGCACATATATTTAACTTAAAAGGAAAACTATCACGGCTAAGTAGACTTAACCGGTTACAGAGTTATAGTCGACCAACTAAAACGTACTACGGAACCCTACTGCGTGTGGCCGGTGCGTTGGCCGGTTTTTTATATTATAAATAGGTTAAAATATTCACACTCAGATTTTGAAAGGTCAATTTAAGTAACTCCATAATTTTGAAGAATTTTTTTGCTAAATCTAGAGGAATTTCAGATTAAATTTGAGAACAATAAATTAATTCGTCTCCCGTATTATTTGCCAAATTTATTGATTCAGTGTGTTCTTTGCTTACTACAGAAGTAAAGATGAACCCTATATAATCGGTTCAACTGAGACAGAAGATATTGAGGTCTCTGTGTACAATGATGGGGAAGTCGCGTACGACATGTGCTTGCGGGTGTACATTAACGATGTTCCAATATCCAAGTCACCACCGAACTGCCATCTCGAAGGTTCAGAACTGCTGTGCGCTCCATCGCACCCACTGCAGAATGGCCAGACTTGGGTACGTATTATTTATTATCTTCAGAAATTGGACACGCACGGGAAATTGACAGCTATTCATCATCTGCCTAACCTTTTCCCAACTATGTTGAGGTCGGCTTCCAGTCTAAACTGGATGCAGCTGAGTACCAGTGTTTTACATGAAGCGACTGCCTATCTGACCTTCCACAACCCAGTTACCGAGTAACACAATACCCCTTGGTAAGACTGGTTTTCAGAGTTTCTGGCTTCTGACTACCCGTAACGACTGTCAAAGATCTACAAATGACAGCCGGGACCAACTGCTTAACGTGCTTTACAAGGCACGGAGGAGTCTTGCTGTGACATAGATGGTTACCTATCCTCGGACTGACCACGTCAAGCGCAGCTTAACTGTTGATTGGTCAAACCGTGCGGCTGTTACTTAGCGTCCAGCTCCTTTTGGTCTCGCCCTACTATCGAGGGATATTGCCAATTTAAAGCTAGTAACTAATCTAAGTCTATACGTAAAACCAAGGTATTTTGCAGAGCACCGGAAAAATTCTGTTGGAGATGAAACATCTGACTAATTTGAACAAAAATGTCACGTTCGGAATAGCTCTATTCAATTACTGTAAGGAGCCAGTAACCAAAAGTGTCCCGATTGTGACTGAAGTAAAGACTGACATGAATGGAATTGTTATTAAAGGGTTGGTATCTTTATTATTTTACTGCTCAAAGAACTCTATTATACACTAGATGACCCGGGTGAAGTTCGTATCACCTACATCTATCATAACCTTCACCGTTTAAAATTTTCCTGGACTACGTCAAACATTTCAAAATCAAAATCAGTTTAATCGGCCCAGCCGTTCCCGAGTTATAGAGAGACTAACGAACTACAATTCATTTTTATATACAGATTGCTTGATATTTTTGAAAACTGTCGGATCAAAAGACGTTTAAGCATATATTATTGAAAAGTATTTTATAATTTGTGGTAGTTGAAAAGGTTTTTTTGCATTGCATTTTGTATAGGTTTCTGTTTAACGGAGCTGCACTTAATAACAAAACAACTTTTACTATTTTGAATAGTACGTAGGTACATCATTATACTTGGATTTTGAAATTTTATTCAAAAGTGAATTTATTTTAATGCTTGGCATTTTAATTACCTATCACATCAAGCCAACTTGATTAACCTTACCAAACCTTAATAAAATTTCTTGTTCTTTTTTACAGAGAAACTGATATCGGTATGTATGTAAACATGACTGAGGAAGATGTTAAAATTAATGGGAAGAAGATGCAACATGTCTATACGGTAAGTAAACTTCAAAACCACTAATTTGTTAATGTTGTTAATGTTAATTTAGAAGCCATAGAATGTACCCCAAATCACTGAACAACTCCATATTATTATATAGGTACCTCATCATCAGCCTATATAACCCACTGCTGGGTACAGGCCTCTTCTCATACAGAGAAGGCTTGAGCATTGATCACCACGCTTGCTCAAAGCGGATTGGCGATTTCAGACTTTTTAGGTCCAGGCTTCCTCACGAAGGCTTACTTACAGAAAAAAACTGACTAACAGTGAAGGAATCACTGTTAGTCAGTGACGTCTAAGCTATACTTAGAAAGTACATAATATGAATTCGGAAAAGTCACATTGGTACTTACAGGATCTCGAACCCATACACTCTTACACGTAGCCTTAGCCACTAGGCCAATACGACGTATCTTTTATGCAAATTATTAAATACAGAGCCTACGAAAGATATAAAAATGTAAGTTACTATTTTTCTTCTTGCTTCTGCTGTGGGCCTTGCACGAATTACCGTTGAAAAAATATTCGTATCGAAATCGATTTTTAAATGGAAATTGTTAAATCAAATCAATTAAATCAAATCAAAATCTTTATTCGTTTCCACAGGTATAAGGATGTTAGGTGTACAATCGGTAATGGATATAGGATGGAAATAGTGTCACTGTGTCCGGCACTTAAAGTGGCATTCAAAATTCTTATAAAATATCTAATAATACATAGCATAGGACATTAGCATTATAGTAATTGGTGATATCAATTCTATCTTTGGACGCTGCAAATTGTTATTTATATATTTGAAACTAGACTTTTGCTTTGGTATATTTGTGTAAGGGTTCAAAAGTCCATTAACATTACGATTACATTAGTGAGTTCAAACAAGGCCTACTGAGCAGAAACTCACGTCGTTGCCTATTTTATACAAACAAAAACATAGCACTCAGGAATAATGAAACTTTCTATCAGTGTAAGATTTTTTGCAATCGGTACAGTAGTTTCGGAGATTGTCCCTAAAGTAAAGTTGTTTAACATACATATAAATTTCACCTCTTTGTAATATAGTCTAGATTAAGAAAAACAGCCGGAAAGAAAGGAATATTATATACTAGCTTCTGCCAGCGACTTCGTCCGCGTGAAATAGTGGTGCTCCGCTCCTATTGGTCTTAGCGTCTTAGCGATGATATATAGCCTATAGCCTTCCTCGATAAATGGACTATCTAACACTGAAAGATTTTTTTAAATCGGACCAGCGGTTCCTGAGATTAGCGCGTTTAAACAAAATGACAACATTTCCCTTCACTGCTCTGTTCCTATTGATTGTAGCTTGATGAAAAGTATACTATAACCAGCTCAGGAGTATAACAAATATTTGTACCAAGTTTCGTTAAAATCCGTCGAGTAGTTTTTGTTTCTATAGAGTTTATACAGACAGACAAAAATTTTACTAATTGCATTTTTGGCATCAGTATCGATCCCTAATCACCCCCTGATAGTTATTTTGGAAATATATTTCATGTACAGAATTGACCTCTCTACAGATTTATTATAAGTATAGATATAGACAGAAGATTAAATTGTTAGAAAAATTGCAGGTGAAGAACGACGGCTATACTAACTTTGCGGGATTCGATGTCCAAGTGATCTTGCAGAAGCGGCTGTACCTTAATTATGACCGTAATCCAGTAACCGTGAGTATAAATTATAATAATGTAAGATGTATAATGATATATAATGATGTCTTGGTTTAATAAATTTTATGAGTGTCAGTACCATTACTTAACGACTTACTCGTAGCTAAATAATAGCCGCACGAGTCGATCGATCAAGGTTAAGCTGTACATGCCGCGGTCGGTACGTAGATGGGGGTATCATGCAGATACGGAGCCTTTTCCCAGCTATGTTGTGGTTCAGCTTCCAGTCTAACCGGATGCAGCTGCGTATCAGTATTTTACATGGAGCAACAGCCTATCTGACCTCCACAACCCAGATACCGGGTAACACGATACCTCTTGGCAATACTGATTGTCAGACCTTCTGACCAATGGTCTGGTGGTGAGGACCCATAAAGGAGTCTCGGTATGACATAGATGGTCACCCATCCACAGACCAACAAATTACAAATAATTTATTGTTCATAAATAAATCCTAAATATTACAACAAATTTGTTCCAAACCCATTTTTAACTGACTTCAAAAAAAGGAGGAGGTTCTCAATTCGACTGTATGATTTTTTTGACCAAAAAATCGCTTTAGAATTCGGTGTCTTGTAAGTTACCTACTATTGTTAATATTTCGCCAAATAAATGTTTTGGTCAATAAGCGTTTAAATATATATTTTTTTTACTTTTTTTTTTGGAAGTCTTCTTATTTTTTTTGTAAAAAGTTTTTTTACTAAAAATTCAATTTCCAGATGTACTTCTCGAAAACCAATGCTGTGACTGAATGCATATTCATTGAAGAAAATGATAAGGAGCAGAGGTATATGTGCCAGATTGAAAGTTTGATGGCCAAAGACGAGACAGCGAAAATCTTCATACCTATGTACATCGTGCCTGGAACACTAGGTAAGAATATTTTTCAATACAATAAACTATTACTTATCTAGTAAGGTTCATATGCTACGTCAGGACTTATGAACGCCACCGTAGAATTAAGTAGATGATACCAACAAATCTAATAATACTAGAACACAACTTCGCTAAAAAACACTTCATTTTTAACTTGAACATCCGAATTATTTTGAATTGACTATATAATTATATTTTTATAATTATAATTGAACTGGTGTATATGGCCATACAAAATCTATGGGATATTTGCATTTTGGCACGCTTATTTAAGGCGGATTGGAGATTTCAGATTTTTAATCCATGTCCCACTGCTGAGCACAGGCCTCTTCTCATATAGAGAAGGCATGAGCATTGATCACCAGCGGATTGGCGATTTCAGACTTTTTAAGCCCAGGTTTCCTTACGATGTTTACCTTCACCGTTAGTCAGTGACGTCTAAGATATACTAAGAAAGAACATATGACTTTGGAAACGTCACACTAATACTTCCCAGATTTCGAGCCCGCACATTCGTACCCGACATACATGTTCCTTACTCACTAGGCCATCACAACTCTTCTTGAATTGTAACACTGTTATTTCATTTGCAGACGAAGTACTCGAAGAAAAAAAAAATATGACGATCAAGTCTGACATTAAATTGCTACTACCTGATGATGTCGCCGAATATGGAAGGTAATTAAGTTAATAGATAATTTAAATGAGCACAGGTTTTATAAGTTAATTAGCTTTCTACAAATGGCTTCACCCGCGTGGTCTATATGAATTCAAATAAAAAATTAAAGAGTTTCACACAAATTTTGCCCCCCTTTTTCATCCCCTTAGGGGTAGTATTTCGGAAAATCCTTTCTTATCGGATGCTTACGTCATACAAATATCAGACTCTCCAAGTTTCAGGTCTCTACGATCAGCGGTTTAGGCTGTGCGTTGATCCGTCAGTTTTTCAGGACATATTATATATTTTGATTATTTTTAAGGACTGTGTAGCTAAAAACTAAAAGCATAAAGTTAGTTTTAATAATTAGATATTTTTATATTTGTTATTTTTTTTTTGATGTTACGTATTTAAAAATTATATAATATTAATATGACAGCACGTTTGGCGTAGTGGCTGAGCGATTGGCTGCTGCGCTGCGTGTAACGGGTTCGATTTCCGCACGGGACAACTAAAATTGTTCCGGGTCGGTGTTTGTGCATGTGTAATGAATGTTCATAAACTCACCCACGATACAGAAGTAATTCCTAATACGGGCAATGTTTTTTAATAAGAAAAAAAGTCTAATAAATTAACTAAGAAAAACAAAAATTATTTTGATAAATTGCTAAGATACATTGAAATATTTTTTTAATTTTTCAGCATTAAAACGATTATAATGCTGCAAGAAGCAGAGGTACCACTAAAATGGATAATTATAGGAGTGTGTGTTGGCATTCTCGTCATCATTATCACCGCGATCGTTCTCTACAAGGTATAAAATATAATAAGTATGAAATATTGTTTGTTTATGTAATCAGGTTTTCATTTCCTTTCCTCATATTCGAAATGAGCAAAAAAAGCAGAGTGTCCTCGGGTGAAAGACCTATGTAAGCACGAGATGGTTTGGCGCATGTGCGTAGCGATGGCACTAATAGTTCCAGGGTCACTTTCATCCCTTGTGTAACAATCTACTATTTTCTTTTACTTCATCATAACTTTATGGATTCTTCTTTCAGGTTGGGTTTCTCCGCCGGAAGAAGAAGGAAGAATTGAATAAGTTACGAAAAAGTATTCGGCGTCAGACTATTGTAAGTACAGTGGGCCTAGCACGAATCACTTTCGAAAAAGTAATCGTATCGAAGGCGATTTTTGAATGGAGTATACTCACTTCTTACGCACTATTTATTTAAATTGATGACGTGAAGTGGCGCAACAAACTCCCCAGCAATATCTTAACCTGTGATCGATCTACCCGTGCGGCTGTTACGTAGCCACGAGCTCTTCTAGATCCTCGAGGTCTAGCCACGAGTGCCAGTGTGAAAAATAGGCATACTTTCGTATTTATGATATTAGTAAGGATTAATAACATAGATATATATGTTACTAAAGTAACTAGATCTGCAATCACCGAACACAATGCGAGCCATAAAGGTTGAGCCCACAGACATAATTCATGCCATTTTGTATGTTTTTATGCCACACCGTATCTTCCTGGGAGTACTATTGCCATCCTTATCATACAGATGTCATGAACATTATGTTTCGGCTAATGTGAGAGATAATATTAAACCATATAAGATATAATTTTAAACCAAAATGATTACTAGTTTCAAAGGTTACTGTTACTACGTCTGCATTCTAAAAATGGTTACGTTTCTGTTACCGCGTAATGTTCGAGATTGCATCTCTATGGATATATCTCGATGATTAATAATGGACTTTATTTGTATAGCTGAGGCGTTCGACGATGCCCTCGCATGGCAGACCTTCCGTTAGCGGACCACCAGACGACACACAAATCCTCGAAGTCATGAATGAAGAAGGCGAAGATGACCACAACAGACCTTAATATCTTTTATCAAATTATCTTATCTATATACTAATATAATAAAGCTGAAGAGTTTGTTTGAACGCGCTAATCTTAGGAACTACTGGTATGATTTGAAAAATTCTTTCAATGTTAGATAAATGTTAGAAGGATTTAGGCTATATATCATCACGCTAAAACCAATAGGAGCGGAGCAGCACTATTTCACGCGGACGAAGTCGCGGGCAGAAGCTAGTCTTTTATATAATTATAGTTTTTACAGGAAAAATGGTTTAGGTACCCACAGATATTGGAGACTAACAATAATAATAAATTATTTTGTTTTAAGAACTTTATATAATCTCAATCTCTAAGAGTTCCCGCAGATCACAGACTTTCTATCAGCCGATAGTTTGGTTGGTTTCTTGATCAGTATGAAGATGTATGATAGTGCGCAAATTGGGACGATTCTCATCTTCATACTGATTAAGAAATCGACCAAGCTGTCGGCCGATAGAAAGTTTGTGGTCTGCGGTGACTCTAAAGGTGTTCCCCGTCTTAGTTTCATGGGCGTCTTGCGGGAACTAATTCACGCTAAATAAAAACTACCATAAGTCGTTCCCCAGCTTTCAGTCTATTTCATATCAAATCATCTAAATCAGTCCAGCCGTAAGAGCGTAATAGACAGATAGAAAGATAGGCAAGCAGTTACAGTCGCTTTTATGATATAAGATTAAGGATTTGTTTCAAGTGGTAATTTTATCTATACGCTGCTCAAAACATATTTACTTTTTTAATTATTTTTATATTTTTTTACCGATTAGTAATAGTTGTAATTAAATAAATTGTATAAATCATTAATTATTTCGCGTATTCATAAAAAATAACTCTCATACTATTGATAATAATTTAAGAAATAAAAATTGTTTTTTTTTGTTTTATAAGATTTATTTAATATTGTATAATGAATAAGAAATAAATTAAGCATAATCTTGCACGTAGTAAAATATAATATTATACACAATGTTTACTTGTCCATAAAGTTTTTTTTATATGATGAAAAGAAAATTCATAAAATAGTTTTTTATTTCCTCAAATGCATTTCATGTTTGATTTTTGTGATACACATACGTCCCTAGGAAACTACCTAACGCACCTGGATAAAAAGCATCCTATAAGTATTTCTAGGGTCCTTTTTATCTCCGCACCAAACATACAAATTGGTTAAGCCATTTAATCGCCAAGCATAACAAACAAATAAACAAACTAACTTAGTCACTTATAATATCAATAGGAAGGATAATAGTGTAAATTCTTATCTTTTGATCCGTTGACTAGCAAATCTATCATCTGCCTAGCCTTTTCTCAACTATGTTGGGGTCGGCTTCCAGTCTTAACCGGATGCAGCTGAGTACCAGTGTTTTACATGGAGCGACTGCCTATCTGACCTCCACAACCCAGTTACTGGGTAACACGGTACCCCTTGGTAAGACTGACTAGCAAATCTATACAATATATAAAATGCTTTGTCCTGAATAACTGATGGAGGAATCAACGCACAGCTTAAACCGCTGATCGTAGATACCTAAAACTTGGAGGGTGTGATATTTGTACGACGTAGGCATCCGATAAGAAAGGATTTTCCGAAATTCTACCCTTAAGGGAGTGAAAAAGGGAGGGGGGGACTTTGTATGAAATTCTGTCATTTTTAATTTGAATGTATAAAGCTCACACGGGAGAAGCTGCTGGCGGAAAGCTAGTCTTCAATAAAATAATCGTGATAAATATTTAAATATTTAAACAAACTGTTTATTTGACCCGGTGCGCGCGCCAATAGCAAGACAAACATGCAGGGTAAGCGATGTGTAAAAATAACTAAAAAATATTGCAAACCGTATTTCAATAATATGTTATTTCAATATTTGTAAAATCGAATTCGGATATGCTTTTGTTTACTGCGTTAATATTAACTGAACGTATTTATTTAATTTACTTTTTAATATAATAATTTATTTTAAATATTTTCTAGCAATTATTTTAAAATAGTTTTTAGAATACAAACTGCGCTACCATTATTTTTGTGTGCTTATTCATTTTCTTTTCAAATAATGTTTATTGGTGTATGCTGTTTCCCGCGGTTTCACCCGCGTCCCGTGGGAACCACTTCATGCACCTGGATAAAAATAACCTATAACCTTCTCCAAGGCCCCCTCTATTTCCGTACCAAATTTAATCTAAATCGGTTCAGTAGATCCAGAGATTATCGCCTGCCTACAACCAAATCCCCTACCTACAACCTCAAAAACTCACAAACGTTACCTCTTTATTATTAGTATAGATTGTATTTCGTGAGCTGTGGTTCAAATCGACCTTACCTTACAGTGTAGTGGCTTGCGCCGGGATAAAATTAAGTATCTAATAATGTTTATATGTAAGTAATGATAATTCCTGTTATAAAAACAATAGCATCCAATTGCCGCCGTCTTTCGTGGTTCTAAAAACAGAACCGAATTTTCTGTAACATCTCTCGACATATCCAGACTAAAAGTCGAGAAAATTTATTTCTTTCCTGTCGAAAAAAGTCGCGAAAATTGCCAGCCATCTTAACAAAGAGTCTTAACAATAATAAACGGGATAATCGCACCGCCAGAGGGCGCCACAATAGCCACAACTTTAAAGGTCCTTCATCATGATTGATGGCCCAAGTTTGGGCTACAGCTAAAGGTCGCTTACCATTGTCTTCTTGGCCACAGAAGGGATCTCGTAGGTTGGCGACATTATAGTAATTACGCCTCATTGGAATATGAAACAATAGTGTACTTAATGTGAGTATACTAATGAGTTTCTGGGAAGGGTGGGTTGATTGATTTTCGCACAAGTTAGTTGTTGACAAAAGTAATTAGAAGCTATGTACCAATTCGCCTCATAAGAGGTTGAGCAAGTTTAACGTCTACATATTTGAAATATAATATGACTTGATTGAATGAATTCGAGACTCTGAGCATTTGAGACACTGGATATTCGTGACACTCGACATTCGAGACACTGAGCATTTGAGACACTGGAGACACTCGACATTCGAAAAACTTGACATTCGAGACACTGAAGACACTGAACATCCGAGACACTCGACATTCGGGACACTCAACATTCGAGACACTCTACATTCGAGATAGTCGACATTTGAGACACTGGAGAGACTCGACATTCGAGACATTTGGCATTTGAGACACTGGACATTCGAGAAATTTGGCATTTGAGACACTGGACATTCAAAAAACTCGACATTCGAGACACTGGAGACACTCGACATTCGAGACACTGGAGACACTCGACATTCGAGACACTGGAGACACTCGACATTCGGGACACTGGAGACACTGGACATTCGAGACACTCGACATTCGAGACACTCTACATTCGAGACGGTCGACATTCGAGACACTGGAGACACTTGACGTTCGAGACACCGGAGACACTCGACATTTGAAAAACTGGACATTCGACACTAGCATTCGAGACACTGGACATTCGAGACACTGGACATTTGAGACACTGGATATTTGTGACACTCGACATTCGAGACACTGAGCATTTGAGACACTGGAGACACACGACATTCGAAAAACTCGACATTCGAGACACTGGAGACACTCGACATTCGAGACACTGGAGACGCTCGACATTCGAGACATTTGGCATTTGAGACACTGGACATTCGAGACACTGGACAATCGAAAAACTCGACATTCGAGACACTGAAGACACTCGACATTCGAGACACTGGAGACACTCGACATTCGAGACACTGAAGACACTGGCCATTCGAGACACTGAAGACACTTGACATTCGAAAAACTTGACATTCGAGACACTGAAAACACTCGACATTCGAAAAACTTGACATTCGAGACACTGAAGCCACTGGCCATTCGAGACACTGAAGACACTCGACATTCGAGACACTGGAGACACTCGACATTCGAGACATTTGGCATTTGAGACACTGGACATTCGAGACATTTGGCATTTGGAACACTGGACATTCGAAAAACTCGACATTCGAGACATTTGGCATTTGAGACACTGGACATTCGAAAAACTTGACATTTGAGACACTGAAAACACTCGACATTCGAAACACTGGAGACACTCGACATTCGAGACACTGGAGACACTGGAGACACTCGACATTCGAGACACTGGAGACACTCAACATTCGAGATACTGGACATTCGAAAAACTTGACATTCGAGACACTCGACATTCGAGACACTATACATTCGAGACACTGGACATTCGAGACACTGGACATTCAAGACGCTTGACATTTGAGACACTGGAGACACTCGACGTTCGAGACACTGGAGACACTCGACATTCGAAAAACTCGACATTCGAGACACTGGAGACACTCGACATTCGAATCACTGGAGACACTCGACATTCGAGATACTGGAGACACTGGACATTCGAGACACTGGAGACACTCGATATTCGAGATACTGGACATTCGAAAAACTCGACATTCGAG
Source organism: Pyrrhia umbra (assembly GCA_963891755.1). Classification (NCBI taxonomy): domain Eukaryota; kingdom Metazoa; phylum Arthropoda; class Insecta; order Lepidoptera; family Noctuidae; genus Pyrrhia; species Pyrrhia umbra. The sequence goes on along the minus strand of OY982923.1, from coordinate 3,250,476 downwards.
ACATTTGGCATTTGAGACACTGGACATTCGAGACATTTGGCATTTGAAACACTGGACATTCGAAAAACTCGACATTCGAGACACTGGAGACACTCGACATTCGAGACACTGGCCATTCGAAACACTGAAAACACTCGACATTCGAGACACTGAAGACACTCGACATTCGAGACACTGAAGACACTCGACATTCGAGACACTGGAGACACTCGACATTCGAGACATTTGGCATTTGAGACACTGGACATTCGAGACACTGGACAATCGAAAAACTCGACATTCGAGACACTGGAGACACTGGAGACACTCGACATTCGAGACATTTGGCATTTGAAACACTGGACATTCGAAAAACTCGACATTCGAGACACTGAAGACACTCGACATTCGAGACACTGGAGACACTCGACATTCGAGACACTGAAGACACTGGCCATTCGAGACACTGAAGACACTTGACATTCGAAAAACTTGACATTCGAGACACTGGAGACACTCGACATTCGAGACACTGGCCATTCGAAAAACTTGACATTCGAGACACTGAAAACACTCGACATTCGAGACACTGAAAACACTCGACATTCGAGACACTGAAGACACTCGACATTCGAGACACTGAAGACAGTCGACATTCGAAAAACTTGACATTCGAGACACTGAAAACACTCGACATTCGAGACACTGAAGACACCCGACACTCGAGACACTGGAGACACTCGACATTCGAGACACTGGAGACACTCGACATTCAAGACATTTGGCATTTGAGACACTGGACATCGAGACACTGGACAATCGAAAAACTCGACATTCGAGACACTGAAGACACTCGACATTCGAGACACTGGCCATTCGAAAAACTTGACATTCGAGACACTGAAAACACTCGACATTCGAGACACTGGAGACACTGGAGACACTCGACATTCGAGACACTGGAGACACTGGAGACACTCGACATTCGAAAAACTCGACACTCGAGACACTGGAGACACTCGACATTCGAGACACTGGAGACACTCGACATTCAAGACATTTGGCATTTGAGACACTGGACATTCGAGACACTGGACAATCGAAAAACTCGACATTCGAGACACTGAAGACACTCGACATTCGAGACACTGGCCATTCGAAAAACTTGACATTCGAGACACTGAAAACACTCGACATTCGAGACACTGAAAACACTCGACATTCGAGACACTGAAGACACTCGACATTCGAGACACTGGAGACACTGGAGACACTCGACATTTGAAAAACTCGACACTCGAGACACTGGAGATACTCGACATTCTAGACACTGGAGACACTCGACATTCGAGACACTCGACATTCGAGACATTTGGCATTTGAGACACTGGACATTCGAAAAACTCGACATTCGAGACATTTGGCATTTGAGACACTGGACATTCGAAAAACTTGACATTTGAGACACTGAAAACACTCGACATTCGAAACACTGGAGACACTCGACATTCGAGACACTGGAGACACTGGAGACACTCGACATTCGAGACACTGGAGACACTGGAGACACTCGACATTCGAAAAACTCGACACTCGAGACACTGGAGACACTCGACATTCGAGACACTGGAGACACTCGACATTCGAGACATTTGGCATTTGAGACACTGGACATTCGAGACACTGGACAATCGAAAAACTCGACATTCGAGACACTGAAGACACTCGACATTCGAGACACTGAAGACAGTCGACATTCTGAAAACTCGACATTCGAGACACTGGCGACACTCGACATTCGAGACACTGGAGACACTGGAGACACTCGACATTCGAGACATTTGGCATTTGAAACACTGGACATTCGAAAAACTCGACATTCGAGACACTGAAGACACTCGACATTCGAGACACTGGAGACACTCGACATTCGAGACACTGAAGACACTGGCCATTCGAGACACTGAAGACAATTGACATTCGAAAAACTTGACATTCGAGACACTGAAAACACTCGACATTCGAGACACTGGAGACACTCTCCATTCGAGACACTGGAGACACTGGAGACATTCGACATTTGAAAAACTCGACATTCGAGACACTGAAGACACTCGACATTCGAGACACTGAAGACAGTCGACATTCGAAAAACTTGACATTCGAGACACTGAAAACACTCGACATTCGAGACACTGGAGACACTCGACATTCGAGACACTGGAGACACTGGAGACACTGGAGACACTCGACATTCGAGACATTTGGCATTTGAAACACTGGACATTCGAAAAACTCGACATTCGAGACACTGAAGACACTCGACATTCGAGATACTGGAGACACTGGACATTCGAGACACTGGAGACACTCGACATTCGAGACACTGGCCATTCGAAAAACTTGACATTCGAGACACTGAAGCCACTGGCCATTCGAAACACTGAAGACACTCGACATTCGAGACACTGAAGACAGTCGACATTCGAAAAACTTGACATTCGAGACACTGAAAACACTCGACATTCGAGACACTGGAGACACTCGACATTTGAGACACTGGAGACACTGGAGACACTCGACATTTGAAAAACTCGACACTGGAGACACTCGACATTCGAGACACTGGAGACACTCGACATTCGAGACACTGGAGACACTCGATATTCGAGACACTGGAGACACTGGAGACACTCGACATTCGAGACACTGGAGACACTGGAGACACTCGACGTTTGAAAAACTCGACACTCGAGACACTGGAGACACTCGACATTCGAGACACTGGAGACACTCGACATTCGAGACACTGGAGACACTCGACATTCGAGACACTGGAGACACTCGACATTCGAGACACTGGAGACACTCGACATTCGAGACATTTGGCATTTGAGACACTGGACATTCGAGACACTGGACAATCGAAAAACTCGACATTCGAGACACTGGAGACACTCGACATTCGAGACACTGGAGACACTCGACATTCGAGATACTGGAGACACTCGACATTCGAGACACTGGAGACACTCGACATTCGAGACACTGGAGACACGCGACATTCGAGATACTGGAGACACTCGACATTCGAGACACTGGAGACACTCGACATTCGAGACACTGGAGACGCTCGACATTCGAGACAACATACAAACGATTGAGATAGTTGCATACGTTCAGTACAATACTAGTATTGCCTGGTAGTTTCCGGCATTGCCTAGCCTATCATGTATGTATGTCTGATGTAAACTATCGCTCCTTGTAAAACACTGTTAGGTACTCAGCTGCATCTGGTTAGACTGGAAGCCAAACCCAACAAAGTTAAGAAAAGACTAAGCAGATGACACACAAAAAAGTTCTTGTGTCTATGATATTAGTACTGATTCGGAGAATTTAAGAAACTGGCGCGTTTTCATTGATATTGAATTTCATTTTCAGTACCAAGAGATATATGAAAAACTAGCTTTCCGCCAGCGGCTTCGCCCGCGTGGTATATATGAATTCAAATTAAAGATGAACCGCTCGACCGATTTTGTGCAAACTTCACATAAACCATCTACTAAATAGTCCTAACAAACATAGCCTAAACATTTGGTTTGGATAGGTGAGCCCGTTCTTGAGTTATAAAATTACAACGTTGGCATTGATTTTTATATATTGATGTAAACAAAGTCGTAACCTATTTTGTTCTAATTCTACCACAGAAATTGACAAAATGGCGTAAGGATGGCGCGTTTATGTTAAATTCATGCTCTGAACATCATTAGTAATACCATTTTATTAAATATTTGAAAGAATTAGAACAAAATAGGTTATGATTTTAATACAAACCTTGTTGTTTGCCTTTATATATGTACTTTACGCGTTTGTCATTATGTTCAAATTATTGTGCAATATGCATAATTTGGGTGTAGTACACAGCTACTGTTGTACTTACAACAATGCTGATGGTTCACTAATGACGGCATTCAGGAACACTTACTGCTAATTATTTATTTAATTCTAATGAAAGCGGCTGCCTCGTTGGTTTGGTGGTTGCATAACGTGACTGCTGTAAACGGGGCCTCGGGTTCGATTCCCGGGCTGGGCTAAAATCGCTTTGTGGATTTGGAGTCTGGAAGTTGGAGGTGTAATAACCCTGTGCCTGGGACGTTAAGCCGTCGTCCCAGGCTGCTATCTTGATAGCTGGCAGTTGATGTTACAATTCCATGTCAGAGGCCGTCAGACGGATTTGAGAAATCTCTGATACTAGGGATTGTTACGTTGGCAAAACCGAAGCATATTCTGCTTCACAGTTCACACCAAAAAAAAAACGAAAAAAGTACAATTTACATTAGAGTAAAGAAAATGTTTGACTCCAAAGTGGTTTTCGCAAACCATCCACTCAAATATTACTTAGCGAAATAGACAAAAAGGCCTATATTTTTGTAACAACAATGGCAGAAACTGTGGACATCGATAGAGCCTTAATAACAAAAGGGCGAATTATCATTATTGCGAGTTGTACAATATACTTTAGATAAGACCTTCCGTAAGGTTGGCATTACACAATGTGTGCCCTGACGTTGTACAAAGGACATTACGTTTAAAAAAAATGATTTCGATGTGAAACCGCCGTGACGGTATACGGCATGACGCTTTCATGCCGTCATGTCTCTTCTCCGTTACTTTGAGTGTTGCCTGTACCTGTCGATGATTGACAAAAATGTCAGGCGTCCCGACGGAAAACGGAAAACTGAAAAATAATAATTGAATTGCACACAGAATTTTCCGTCATCGTAATTTAACACTTTTCCAGGAGAATAATAAATCAATTTTTCACTAGAAAGGACTACAATAAAATGTTTTTTTAATCTTTCTATTCGTTACATACCTTCAAAAAGTACTTACTTACTTGAGACACATTTTACGGACAAGAAACTCCTTTCAAGAATAATGGCGACGTTTTCGAAAGACTGTTTTGATTAAAAATATGTCACATTTTTTCTATTACTTAACTATTGGCCCACTCAGCCAATAAGTAAAGTGCTCGCTTCTACGAATTGGTTATTTGAATGATTTTTTTTTATTAGAAATACTTAACTAATGAACGAAAAGATTAACAACAGTGAAAATAGGAATGCATTATCTTAAAAAACGGCCTAGTTATAAGCATTTAAAAAGTCATTGCTAGAAAAAGAGAGCACGATGCAATTATGACGTCATAATGTCAAAACGCTGTATAATTCGACATTTCCTAGAACAAATTATGTTTCGCGTGACAAGGATAGAGAATTCCCCTACCAAAAACTTTTAAAGCATGGATCTTGTTTATTTTAACATTGATTTAATTTATTTTTCGACACTTCGTTTTGTTTCTATGGAATCTTCTTAATAAAATAGCATTTTAGTACATTTTAGTTGGTGTTCAAATACCTAATTCCTCTTTTGTCCTCTTTATTCCGTGATAAGTGTTACAATAAAGCATTAATAAAACTATACCTCTGTTATCTCTATCTGTAGTTATGATCGAAAGACCAAATAGTGTTCAGAAAAAAATATATATTTTATTTAATAAATACAGAAAATAAATAATGCAACTAAATGTTTCCCGCGGTTCCAGGCGCGCCCCGATGGAATTATTTTACGCAGCCGGATAAATAGACGGTTATACCGTCTTTAGAGTCCTATCTATCTCCAAACCAAATTTCATCGAAATCGGTTGAGCTATTTTTCAGTGATAGCGAAACAAACAAAGCCACTTTCACTCACACTTTATCATTATATTACTACTTCATATATTTGTAAACATTCTGTTGAGTATTATGTACAATATCATAAATAGAGACTATTATTATATTTATATCGTCTGCCAGACATAAACAAATAATGCTAAGTAAATATAAATATGGACGAAAATCCTCTCTGAAGTTTATTTGTAACAATGTTCATTCAATTTCAATAGAAATAAAGAAAGGAAAATGTTTTGTATTGACTCAAACAGGAAGGTAAGTCCAGTATATTATTTTTTTATTTATAAACATACACACTTTGTGATCGTAAACTTCTTATTAAAAAAACTATTTTGATAAATATTTATTTTATACAACAATCGCCTATTTATCCGTTAAATTTTATTCTATACAACAATCGCCTATTTATTCGTCCCACAGCTGGGCAAATGGGCAAAGGTATTAGAGAATGCCTTACCCCACATACTCAAACTGAATTTGTGATAACAGACCTTTTCCACACAGGTGCATACGGCTGCACGCGACTGCAATGTACGGAAATGCACCTTAAGTCCAGATTTCTCTACGATATTTTCTGAACCATTAGTAAAATACTAAGAGAGAACATATTACTTTGGACAAGTCAGATTTCAGTGCTTGTCATGTTTCTAGCCCACTGATCCATGCTTGAGAAGTCGCCTTTAACACCGTGGTACCACATTTACAAGGCATCTGCCAACCCAACCATGTTGGAGTCGGCTTCCAATCCACACGAATGCAGCTGAATACCAAAGTTTTTCATGGAGCTACTGCTTATCTGACCCCCATAAACCAGTTACCGAGTAACACGATACCTCTTGGATAAGACTTGGCATCTCGACTTGCTTAAGGTGCGTCTACTAAGGTCTCAGAACACTACCTAAAGTACTGTTAAGGGCAAGTACTTTATCCTACTTAAAGAGGTACTCTTAAGGTAAGATAAGTAATATAAATTAAGTTAGTTTGGCAGTATGAGACAATTAAGTAATAAGTGATTCTTTATGACTACACTTAAGACCAGTAAATTAGGGACAACTGCAAAAATCTTAATTATCTTCGATGTATTTAATGTCGACTCAAAAACATTTGAAAGTATATTTTCGAATAAATAAAATAAAAATAAATAAATCTTTTTTTTTCATATTTTTAAATTGTTTTTTTTTATATTTTTTGTAAAAATATTTAAAAAAGTAAATTATTATTTAAAAAATAATTTGACTAAAAAATAAATAAAAAAACCGGCCAAGTGCGAGTCGGACTCGCGCACCGAGGGTTCCGACCATTGGAAAGAAAAAATACGCAATAAATTCGCAATTATCATGTTTTTTCCGACCGCATAATTAAGTTTGTTTGTAGAGGAAAATTGCTGATTACTTAAAAACTACCTGCTAGATCTCGTTCAAACCAATTTTCAATGGAAGTTTGCATGGTAATCTACATCATATATATTTTTTAGTTTTATCATTCTCTTATTTTAGAAGTTACAGGGGGGGGACACACATTTTAACACTTTGGAAGTGCCTCTCGCGCAAACTATCCAGTTTAGAAAAAAATGATATGAGAAACCTCAATATCATTTTTGAAGACCTATCCATAGATACCCCACACGTATGGGTTTGATGAAAAAAAAATTTTTGAGTTTCAGTTCTAAGTATGGGGACCCCCAAAATTTATTGCTTTTTTTCTATTTTTGTGTCAAAATCTTAAAGCGGTTCACAAAATACATTTACTTACCAAATTTCAACAGTATAGTTCTTATAGTTTCGGAAAAAAATGGCTGTGACATACGGACGGACAGACAGACAGACAGACAGACAGACAGACAGACATGACGAATCTATAAGGGTTCCGTTTTTGCCATTTGGCTACGGAACCCTAAAAAACCTTAAATTACTCCACAGGGTAACGTGGAAAAAAAAGATGGAAGAGACCTTTTCTTTCCTTTCATTAAAACAGTAAAGGCAAAAACAAAAACGAACAACTTCTTTTGAGCTCGTATTTCAGAAAAAAGATTTCCACAATTCAGCTGATACAAAAAAATGTAACCAATCCGAATCATTGCACTCATGTGTAATTTTAGTAACCAGATTAGTCAAGAACAGAACACTCATATAAATGAGAAAGCCAAGCCTACACGTGGTCATTGTAACCCAGCTCCAACAACGTGTAAGAACAAACGAGTATATTATATTTATGATGTCCTCGCGACACCCAGGTGTCCGTAATATGGATTTATTTTACGACCAGAAACATTTTTACAGTGAACTGAGTTTTACGATGGAGCTGTCAATTTTTTCCATCAAATTATTGTTAGTTATACCTGTCCTCAATGTTTTTGCAGAAATATAGTGTGTAATCTAGGCGAAAAGTCACGAAAATGTTGTACTGTTCTGGTCTGTTTTACTCGACTACGGTGAAGTAAAAAAGAGGGTTATAATTTTTACCGGTATGTATATATGTATGTGTGTTCATCTGATTCCTCATAACTTCTAAACTACTCATCATAATTTGATAAATGAGTGTCTTTGGAAGCGTCTTGATAGTCCGCTGTTTATAGGCAACGTCATTGATTATGACATCCACTAAAGGACATAATAGTCATGAACTAAAAAATATTTGTAATGATGGCGTTGAGTTTTATAACTATCACTACATAGTATAAAACAAAGTCGCTTTCTCTGTCCCTATATCCCTATGTATGCTTAAATCTTTAAAACTACGCAACGGATTTTGATGCGGTTTTTTTAAATAGATAGAGTGATTAATGAGGAAGGTTTTAGTATATAATTTGTCAAGTTTTTGTATTCATTAGCTAAAATATCGTGGGCGAAGCCGCTGGCGGGAAGCTAGTATTTTTATAATTCAAATAAGAAGGTAGTTGTCGTTTCCTAAATTTCCAACCACCGCCCTTTTTTTCCTATTCCTATCTCATCGCTCACTCAACGTCACCGCGACCTCAGTTCGACGTCGCTGGTCATCTGCATTGTCCGCAAATGCAAGTGCGTGCGTGATCACCGTCTAGTGCATCGGTCTGTAACTCCGTGTGTGGATTCGCGACGTGGAATCGTCTTATGTACTCGTGTAGTTGTGTCTATCGTGTGAACATTCTCATATTCAAGAAGAGAAGATCTCGAGGTGAAATTGAAGAGGAACATAACGTGGGCGGCCACCATGTATCTTACCTGGAAGGAAAGTAAGCCACATATCGCAGCGTATGAGGTGAGCTCCTATTCATATAACGTTATCCTTTCCAAATCAATTACCCATCGATTTCTATAATTTCTTTACTCTTTTTCAAATACAGTCCACTTTGATAACCACGCTTAAGGTTTCTACCGCCATTTATTAACCCCGCAAACAAGAATCTGATGGTATTAGACACAAGCAGATGGTGTGTTGGGTACCAAATAAAAGCAGTAATTAACTTCTTTTGGTTAGATCACTAGTTAGTTAAAGGATCATTTTCATTCTCAGCCTCTATACAAATAAAATTAATTATTAATTAAACACAAAAACTCAACTAAAAAGCGATAAACAAGATACCAATAATGTAGGTTTTATGTAGATAAGTATAGGTAAAATAATTATACCTATATAGATAAGTATGATAGCAATAAATACACTCCAATTCCTGACTTCAGAAATTCCTTACCTTTGAACATTCAAACGTAAAACCACTTGAACGGGACCTGCAAAGATAACACAGAATAAAACAGGCTGCACAGTCACACAATAGGGTTGCACAATCGTAGAATACTCGTAGTGCTGTCCTCAATTCTATGTTGTGCAACAATTGAAGTGTAGAATTTCATTACAGTAGCGCACGCGATGTTTGTCGGTGCTCTTCATGTGGAGTGACTTGTCTTTAAATACAAGAATAGTTTACTTGAGATAGAATTTTCCTAGTAAGCTAATCTAACAGCCGGTTGCATAAAAAAATATACGGTTACTTTTACGTGAAACGGACGAACTGTCATCCAAGATCTGTCAAAATAGAGGATAAAATTGAATAATTTTGCTATTATTATTTTATATTTTTCGTCGTAATATTGTGATATAAATGTGTACTTATATCTATGTATTGATACTATAAAAACTACTAAAAGTATGCTAATTATTGATATAATGTTTTGTAAAGTATAAAGTACTAGCTTTCCGCCCGCGGCTTCGCCCGCGTGGACATTTTTTTTACACCTTGTCTTACATTATTCAAGTTTTAGTATAGATCCCTAATTATTTCTGGAAATAAATGTAGCCTATGACACTTCATAAAGATATAGCTTTTTAATGGCGAAAGAATTTTTAAATACAATCGGTCCAGTAGCTTTTGAGTTAAGACTAGCTTTCCGCCAGCGGCTTCGCCCGCGTGGGCTATATGAATTCTCAGCCCGATCGGTTTAAAATTGACAAAGTTTCATACAAACTTTCATCCCCTATTTTATCCCCTTGGGAGTAAAATTTATCAAAATCCTTTCCTAGCGGATGCCTACGTCATAACATCTACCTGCATGCCAAATTTCAGCCCGATCCCTCCAGTGGTTTGGACTGTGCGTTGATGTCTGTGCACTATGTCAGTCAGTCAGTCAGTCACCTTTGAGTTTTATATTTATTTAGATTTAGATAAATGATAAATGATAAAAAGTTTTAGTGCAACCGGCTGTAAGTATAGGTAGGTATAGGTTATTAAAAACAGCGGTTAGCCAATAACGGAATTCTATTTCAAATTAAGAATTACAATAAAAAAGTATACAAATAAGTTTGTATATAAAAACTTTTTGTTTTTTTTTTGCCATAATATTCATTTAATAAACAATGTACTCCGGATATTGGGAATGTACTTTGTTTACATGCATGAAAATATTAGATTTTAAAATTGGTATCATATTGTCAAATAAACAGAATATTGTGTGCTGATGCTGAATACATTTTTGTAATTAAATTTTATTAACATGCGCCCATTTTTGGTAAAAATATTGAGAGATTAAATGGGAAAATGAGAGAAAAAATCAATCAGGTTTTTATGGATGAGGGGATGGATTTATTATTGTTGATCATATTATATTCTTATATAGCACTGCTACTATAAAGCTTTTTATTTTTTAAAACCTTTCCCCACTAGGGATTAATTTAGAGGAGGGAGGGGTGGATTTAAAATTATACACTATGTTGCATATACACCCAAACTTAGTACATTTTAGTTGTCACAACAGCTATTTGATCAGCCACTACGCTAAATATATCGTTAACTAGACATAATAAAGTTTAAGGGCACTAGTGACGCTTTCCAGGAAACACGGCTGAACCGATTTGGATGAAACTTAATATGAAGATAGATAGAAACCTGGCAAAGGTCATAGGGGAAATTTATTCGGGTGCGTATAATATTTAGTTCTCTTAGGGTTGCGAGTAAAAGTAGAACATTATCAGTATTTAAAAGGACTCTTTGAAGAGGCCGATTATATTACGATATTGAGCGTTCTCATAATTAAGTTTCTTCTCATTAATAATTCTAAATTATCATCGGAACCATCGAAGAAAACAATCACGTGATGAAAATTGACAGAATTAATTACATTACATCCATTTTCATTAAGAACTTCAAATGTAATCTCGTTAAAAATATTTTTTTGCGTTGAAGGACGATACCCGACGTATTTCGTACTTCATCGACTTTTTTTGCGAATTTTGTTATGAAAGGATGCTACTATTGAGACTATCGATAAAGATTCATCGTTTTTTTAGCGAGCTAAATTTTCTGGGAGCTTAAAAGTTTCAAAAAGTTAGTCTACATTTTGGGTAAAAGTTTTTGTAAGGTTGCTTTTTATATTATGTCATTAATCAAAATATATCATCACGCATTTTTCCAAAAGGGCTAGGCAGAGGTGCACCTATACTCCAGTAAAGTTTTATGTGATGGGAAACGAGCCTATTGAATTCAATAGAAGAAAAATCTAGACTCCGGGCCGCTCAGAAATTCTTGACAGAAAAGCCATAAATACTTTACGTGTATCCCAATTACTTTGGCATACCTTCAAATAGAAGTTAAATAGATAATGCTCCATTAAGTTTAAATATTTATATTATTGATTATTATAACAATACAATGAAAATAATTGAACTGTCAAAATACAAGGTATTGAAATCGAATGATTTTGTGCTACGTAATTAGGGTGTTGATTTAGACATCGAACCAATATTCAACGGTAGCACTTATCAGTCACTGAACACTAGACCAATGAGGCATATTAATCCTTACTAATCCTTACTAATCCTTACTTCCTTACTATCCTTACTAATATTATAAATGCGAAAGTAACTCTGTCTGTCTGTTACGCTTTCACGCCAAAACTACTGGACCGATATAAATGAAATTTGGTACAGAGATAGAATAGACCCTGAGGAACAACATAGGCTACTTTTTACCCGGGTGCGCTAAGTAGTTCCCTCGGGATGCGGGTGAAACCGCGGGAAACAGCTAGTAATACATAAGATTAAATGTACTTCAAATCGATATCTCATTAATATCGATACATGTTACGTTACTAATCGTTATAAAATGTACTCGGATTCATAAATGCGGACATATTTCAGGAGATCATGCGGTGTATAGTCCTCATACATTTTGGCTGCGGAGCCACATAATTACATTGACAAATGTCGAGTGTGCCGCCGACGCTGTGATAAGTGGACTGATGTTTTTCATGTGACGTCATCTTGGGGGTCTCTTATCTGGCTCAAAGGTTTTCAACTGTGATTAAAGGATTTTTTGTGGTTATTTTTTATGTTCCCCACAGTTTTATGCAATTAGTTAGCTAATAAAATTGATTTTCTTGTAGTGATACTATTTTCAAACACTGCAACTCCTGGAAACTAGAATCGACAGTGATGACCACGAACAAAGCGTCGAGGCGATGAAGCTCGACGTATTCCAGAGAAATGATTATAACTGACTTGGAACTCGCAAAGAAATTAAACGGAAAAGACTAGCTAAACAGCCCTCCCGCTCCGCCCACAGTTGGAAGAGTCATTTGATGATTTCCATCCCTAAAAAAGCAATGGAAAAAAATATGGTTCTAGTATATTCCTCAAGTTACTGTCTCTCTGAATCTTCCCGTTAAAGGTTCATAGTAGCAGGTACATTCTCATATTTTGACAAAACTGCAGTCTGTCACGACCGGGGAGAGACGGCTTCACGCCTCAACGGGTTTCATAATGTTTTCAATAAGGTCACCCATCCATGAACGAACCACAGCAAGTGTAGCTTAACCTAGTATATTTATCGCTACACGCTTCAATTACTTAGCTGGGTACCCCTAAAATATATTCAGTTACCCATCGCGAACGAGCCTAAATACACTAACTAGATAAAATTTAATTAACAGTAACTACCAGTATACCAAGCTACGTTGTACGTGGTTGATGGTAATAATGTGCGTAAAAGAGCACTATTATTTAGACTGTGGCACAAAGACGTGACTTACCCTACGATATATTACGGTAAGGTTTTTGTGCTAAGTAATTAATGGACCCGCATAATTATTACTAACTGCGATTTCGCAGTAATTTTAAGTTAACTGTTGAACATTTAGTTTCAAAGAACCTGTGGTAGAGTGATAAGAGTAATTTACATAATAAACTCAGTAATATATCTTGACCTGATATATTTTGGGTAACTTAATCTCAAATGTGTGGATAATCCTTCCTGATACTATTATTTCGAAAGTAACTGAATTTCAGTCTGTATGTTACGCATGCATGATTGCATTGCACAAAGTTTTTTGTTAGGGGTGGGAAATCATGAAATGATTCCTCCCAGGAGCGGAAGGGAGTGTCAGACTGTCAGATTCTTACTGACTAAAATCCATCCATGTTCTTTCCTTCGCCCTTTGTGTTCCGAGACTGGCAGTAACTCTTTCTTCGTAACAATCCCGTAGAAAAAAATATGGCCTGTTGCACCAAACATTTTATCATAATATCGACTTTTCATATAACATGATATAAATAATTAGATTAGAAAGATATAATAAATAAATAAATATATGTATATTATTAATATTAAGACAAAAACATAAAATATTAGCAAAATTATTCAATTTTATTCTCTATTTTGACAGAGCCTGAATGACAGTTCTTCCATGTCGCGTGCGTACGTAACCTGATATTTTTACGCTGCAATTGGGTGATAGTGTGGGGCGACTTTTTTACGAATAAACTAGCTTCCCACCAGTGGCTTTGCCCGCGTGGGCTATACGAATTCGAATTAAAAATGTCAGTTTCATACAAATTTGTCCCCCCTTTTCACCCCCTTAGGAGTAGAATTTCGTTTTTTTTTTCTTATCGGAGGCCCATGTCATAAAATAACACATCCTCCAAGTTTCAAGACTCTAATCAGCGGTTTAGGCTGTGCGTTGATCCGTCAGTCATTCAGGACAAAGCATTTTATATGTATAGATAAAAATGGTGTATATTTACTTACTTTCTCCAGAACAATGAAATTTAAGCCTAAAGGTGACCTTTACACTTCATTAGCTTCTATCAAATACCTTCGCGGAAGCCTAGTAAACTTGTTGAGCATTTCTTAAGGAACTCCCTTTGAAATTAATTTTCTTTAACTCCTGTTTGATATCGTACAAAAGTTTTTAAAATCAATTATGTATTAAGTATTTTATTTATTTATGAATGGAAGTGATTAGGTAAGGCAGTTTCAGGATAGGATACGTGTACGGATAGGTTTTAGGATACTTTTTATCCGAGTGTGTTAAGTAGTTCTCTCGGGACGCGGGTGAAACCGCGGGTAACAGCTAGTACCTACTTATATAGATCTGGAAGCTTCTTTTTTTGAATAGTGTTTTTTTTTTTTTTTTGCTTGTCATAATTAATGTTGTATCATCAACAAAAAACTTGTTTCTAGTTCATAATGTGATATGTATGTGTTGGTATTTGGTTGGTAGATACTAATATTATAAATGGGAAAGTAACTCTGTCTGTCCATTACATTTTAAATGTTAACCGCTGAATGAATTACGATGAAATTTATCGGTGCGATATATTGTAATTAGGGGAACGAAGTAGAATTTTTATCCGGGTACATGTTCCGTTAGCTTAAGAGTGAAAACACGGGGATCATCTAGTATTATAGTATATGACCTCCACATTCAGTAAATACTTTTTTAGGGTAATATATATGTTGTTTGCAAAAAAAAAACCAAAAACACAACAAAAAAAAACTGCCTTACCTAATCACTTCCATTCATAAATAAATAAAATACTTAATACATAATTGTTTTAAAAAACTTGCGAACGATATCAAACACGAGTTAAAGAAAATTAATTTCAAAGAGAATTCCAAAAGAAATACTCAACAAGTTTACTAGGCTTCCGCGAAGGTATTTGATAGAAGCTAATGAAGTGTAAAGGTCACCTTTAGGCTTAAATTTCTTTGTTCTGGAGAAGGTAAGTATATATACACCATTTTATCTATATAAATAAAATGCTTTGTCCTAAATGACTGATCGACGCACAGCCTAAACCGCTAATCGTAGAGACCTGAAACTTGGAAGATACGTTCTTTGTATGACATAGGCATCCGATAAGAAAAAAAAAACGAAATTCTACTCCTAAGGGAATGAAAAGGGGGGGACAAATTTGTATGAAACTCTGACATTTTTAATTTGAATTCGTATATCGGCAAAGCCACTGGTGGGAAGCTAGTTTATTCGTAAAAAAGTTGCCCCACTCTATCACCCAGTTGTAGCGTAAAAATATCAGGGGGGTTAGACAAGTGGCAAAACGCTAACGCTAACTCTAACGCTCAATATATGGGAATGACATTCGTTTACGACTAGCTATATGTCATTCCCATACATTGAGCGTTAGCGTTTTGCCACTTGTCTAACCCTCCAGGTTACGTACGCACGTGACATGGAAGAACTGTCATTCAAGCTCTGTCAAAATGGTGGATAAAATTGAATAGTAATTTTGCTATTATTGTATGTGTTCATATTTATGATATATGTTTATTTGTTATATCTATAAACTGATAATATGAAAAATACAAAAAGTATGGTTTTACGAATATCATGTTTTGTCACACTCGTAAAAGTATAAAGTAAAGATTAAAAGTTTGGTGCCACCGGCCATACAGTCTCCAGGGTCCCCTCAATCTTCGTACTAAATATCCAAATCGGTTCAGCCGCTCTCGAGATTTGCGCTTAGCAACACATTCAGCGATTCATTTTTTTATATTATAGAAGATGACAGAATTATGCCCAAATATATGTACAAAAAATATATAAACACCCGAATTGAAAATCTTTCCTTTTTGGGTTAAAAAATAGATTACGCCAAAAGTAAGCTTCAGATAATATCATTTGGCATAATTAGGCACTAATTTCAAAAGCGACGCTGTTGAAAACATTAACCAACTCTGAATAGGATACCTCCTTAAAATTCATCTCGCTTTAAAACGAACCGAAATTCACAGTTGAACACCTAATTACTTTTACAACAATTGTTATATTATCATGTAATAACTAAAAATTAATCCCTTTATAAACGATATCGTGCCGCTATCGGGAGCGCTCAGGAGCCGAAGATTAGCATCCAAACGGCCTCTCAGAAGTTTCGAAAGACTCGTTCACGCGACACTTTCGCTGTAATAAAATCACAGCCTGTCTACAATGAGAAAGTCCTGGTACTTTAAAAAGTAACAAAGTTTTAAGGACGTGAGATGCAACACAAAACCATCACGTTTCAAAATGACCCAATGCTTCCCTTTAAAGTATTTTAGGGAGTTTTTGGATGTAATAAAATCGGACCGCTAGATAATCTCTTTGGGCCGTGATGTGGGGCTACGCGTAGGCGCTACGTGCTACGAGCTACGTGAGTGCTACGGCGGTTTGACTACGGGTATTATTTTTTTTACCTTTCAGTCAAACGCTGTATTAATAATTCATGATAAATATATCTTTGTCAGAGTTCCATGGTTTTAATATTAAAAGCTTAAAAGCCGAGTGTCCCCAATGAAGAACAGCGTATATACGAGTACAATAATTATGTACTTTTGAATTGAAGTAAATATTTTTATTAATAAAATATAGTTTTTGATCTCTAGGGCTGTGGGATTTTACAAAAAATTGTCCGTGATCCAGACCCGCAACGGTCGGACGAATTAAGTCAGTGAGAGTCTAATACTCCCATCCGCTTCGCCCACAGTGGGAGGAGAGATTTGATGATTTGCCAACACTAAAAAAAAGTTTGATCCTTTTAGATATAGAATCTGTTTAACTAAAAGTAATTTGCGTCCGTTATAAACTACAGCAGTTCAACAAAATGCTTAAAATAACCTACATTTAAACTCTAAGCCACTGACACTATCCTACTAAATCTTCGCAACAAAAAAGGTGATTTTAAACACAGTACAGTCCCCAAAAAAGACCTAGAACCCCAGTATTTCATGAACAAATGCCGCGGACGGGTAGTCAGCAAGAAACAATTGAAATGTTAAGGGTAGGGACCGCAGATATATTGTGCACACTATCAGTGGACCACGCTTGGCCGGGTTCACACGATGGGAAATTAGGGTTCGAACCCATTAGGTAGTTCATTATGGTGTTAATGAGATTGTCCATTGAAAGTGGTCAGTTAGGGACACGTAGTCTGTATGGTTGGCCGTGGGTAGGTTAAATTGATGCCGTTTATTAGTGAGATGTTTTGTCTTGAGTTGACTTGTTCTAAATGCTATTATAAATGCGAACATGGGTTTGTCTTTTTTGTTTGTTTGTTACGCTTTCATAGTAATATAGCTGAGCCGATGGAGATAGATGGTTATATTACATATTATTATACATATAAAATGCCTTGTCCTAAATGACTGACTGATCAACGCACAGCCTAAACCGCTGATCACAGAGACCTAGAATTTGGAGGGTGTAATCTTTGTATGACGTAGGCATTCGATAAGAAAGGATTTTCCAAAATTCTACCCAGAAAACCGGCCAAGTGCGTGTCGGGCCACGCGCAGTAGGGTTCCGTAGTAGGAGTTAGTTAGTAGACTATAACTCTGTAACCGGTTAAGCCTACTTAGCCGTGATAGTTTTCCTTGTAATTTCATTACATGTACTACGTCTGTGATTTTTTTCACATTTCTAGGTACAGCCATTCAAAAGTTAGAGGGGGGGTAACTTGTATCGAACAAAAATTTGCACTGAAAAGCTAGATATTTCGCAAATGGCTCGCTTAACCAAAAAATGGTCTTCACACACCCATAATATTTTTGAAAGACCTATCTAACGATACCCCACACGGAGGGGTGCGCGAGAAAAAAAATATTCATCCCCACTTTACGTGTTTGGGAGCTACCCTAAAAAAAAATATTTTTCAAAATTTTATTTTACCACTTTTTCGGCATGATCAATATACATATCCATACCAAATTTCAGCTTTCTAGTATCAAGAACCTCGGAGCTATGCCGCGGACAGACAGACAGACAGACAGACGGACATGGCGAAACTATAAGGGTTCCTTGTCGGACTACGGAACCCTAAAAAAGGGGGCAAAGTTTGTATGAAACTCTGTCATTATAATTTGAATGCGTATAACCCACGCGGATGTAGCCGCTGGTGTATAAGACGATAATAGACTTCTTTTTATTCGTGTGCATTAAGTGTCATTTCATTAATCACCAATCCGCCTTGAGCAAGCGTGATGATCAGTGCTGATGCCTTCTGTTTATGAGAAGAGCCTTTACCCAGCAGTGAGATAGTAAAATAGGTCGATGATGATGATGAGTCTTGTTAATGAAATGGCATCATGTCAAACCCATATATCTTGATTGGTAAACTAGGACCCTTAAGGCCAAGTTCACTGACAGCTGGTTACGTAATCGGCCTATTAAACAAAATCGTTATTTAAAAGCGACGCGATAATTTTCGTGTTACCCACTTCTTGTCTCATCACTCAGGTTAGTAATCGACTGTTTTAGGAATAAAAAGCTCAAATCATAGTGTCCCTCTTCGAAAATTGGAAGTTTGAATGTATAGTAAACAGCTGTTTTAGTTGATCGGACTGTTATCTTGTCGGTGAACTTGGACGTTACTCAATTACCGTCCTCAGCCAAATGAATGTAATTACAACAGAGCTACCCTTTCCATACTGAAGCCTACATTAATATTCTACACAAGTCCAAGCTCAGATAAAGAAAAGCTTTCCATAAATTACGATACGAATCGAATTCATCGACTTTTTCAATCGATTTGATTTGTTGCTCGTTGAGGTCACGTCCCTATAAAAGGGTCCGGCAGCCCTTAAAAAAAACAAACGACCCTCTTCCTAAAACCATTAATCTGATCATACTTTTGGAATAAAAGTTGTACAATGCCGTGCATGGGAATGTACTTAACAATGCTTGCGTGTTTTTCGTTGATTTATCGTCTGGCTAGGCTTCCCGCCATTTTACTCACGTCCCGAGGAAACTATTAAGCACTACCACTAAAAAGTATGTCTACGACCATCTCCAGAATCCCCTTTTATTTCCGTACCAATTTTCATCCAAATCGGTTCAGTAATTTTGGCGTGAAATAGGAACAAACTTTCACATTTATAATATAAGGTAGGATTGTACTAACAAAGCTTCACGGGACTAAACTACAAGATAAACTAAGAACACAAGCTACGCGAAGGCCTACGTCAACACGTAACATAACATACTACACAGCTCACAGATAAAACAATACAGCAAAGTACACTCACGTTCAAAAACATGTCGACACAAATTCAAAATAACTTTTCGTCTAAACAATTTTTGCCACAGCCGTATTAAAACGTCAAAATGTGTATGAATATATTTTTTACCTTGTCTGTATATTATCAGGGTTGTGACTCACACAATGGATTCAGCTGACATGTCGACAGCTCGGCACACGTTGGAGGAAGCCACTTTGTATTGTATGATGTTTCAAGTCCCCTTCTGGTTATACGAGACGTATAATATGTGTACATATAATATAGTACTGGCTGATTCTTGTGGATTCACTCGCGACCTGAGGGGACTACATTGCGTAACCAGATAATAACAGCGCAAAGGATCCGATATATTAATCCAGGTTTAACTATGTGTGTACCTACCAAATTTTAGCCAAATCCATTAAGTAGTGATTGTGTGAAAGATTAACATACATACATACATTTATCCTCGCAAAACTTTTGTATTTAAAGTATTACTAGCTTTTCACCAGCGGCTACGCCCGCGTGGGCTATACGAATTCAAATTAAAAAAACACAGTTTCATACAAACTTAGCCCCCCTTTTTTACCCCCTTAAGCGTAGAATTTCGGAAAATCCTTTCTTATCTGATGCCTACGTCATACAAAGAACACATCCGCCAAGTTTCAGATCTCTGTGATCAGCGGTTCTCTGTGATTAGGACGAATGTACAAACTTGGTTTTTTTCTTCTAAGTATGTACAAATACAGTTTTTAGTGATAAAAAAAATCTATAATCTCTTTACATAAAAACATCTTAATTAAACAAAATCCAATTACTTGAAATAAATCTCGAGCCAAATTAATGGGACTGAAATAAAATCAGATTTACTTCAAAACATCCTGAATGACAATTATTTTATTAATTGTATTAATTAAAATTAAGGTTCTAATCAATTTGAGAACGCTTTCCTCAGATCCGTCTAATGAATAAATCTTATTACCTTACTGTCAAACCCCGAGCTACTTGGTAATAAATTTAAATATTGATAAATATTTTGTCAAGACTCAAACAGCCAGTAAGCTAAGCTTGCTCCGGTCGGTATTTGGATGGGTGACTATCTATATATGTTATGCCGAAATTTTCGTGTCTCGAGAAGTACGTTAAGCTATTAATCGGCAGCAGTTGTAAACAGTAGTTTTGGGTATGGTAATCGTTGGACTGGTAGCCAACCCCAATATAGTTGCCCAATGTAGTAGTTGAAAGCTAGATAATGAGGATATATAATAATAGCCCCACTGATCAAATATAAAAACTGAGATAGCCTGGCTACACTCGATTAATAAATTATATTAATTATATCAGTATTAAGTTTACAATCAATTATTTCAATTTCAACTTTGCCATAAAACAATAATAATAGATTACAATTAAGCAACAGTTATCTCCAAGAAATACTTCACAGCCATCACAAGCAATTTCATGACCTTCGCAACGTCAAAGTCCTTTGGAACCTGACAGTACAATCGCGCAGTAAAGTGCGCAATTTGAGCTCAAAAGCCATGGCACTCATAGCTCTCTATCGGCGGCGAACAGTGGGGGGTTTAACGCAATTTACCGGTTTAATCCGGATCACGTACCGCCCGCCGGCGCATTGTTCACTACTGTACCGAAGAAATGCAGATATTTCACCCCTAGGTGCATGAATTATTAGTAGGAGCTCGTGGCTAAGTAACAGCCGCACGTTTCGACCGATCAAAGGTTAAGCTGCGCTTGGCGCAGTCGGTCTGTGGATGGGTGACCATCTTTGTCATAGCGAGACTCCTCCGTGCCTCGGAAAGCACGTTAAGCTGTTGGTCCCGGTTGTCATTTGTACATCTTTGACAGTCGTTAGGGGTAGTCAGAAGCCAGAAAATCTGACAACCAGTCTTACCATGGGGTACCATGTTACCCGGTAACTGGGTTGTGGAGGTCAGATAGGCAGTCGCTCCATGTAAAACACTGGTACTCAGCTGCATTCGGTTTAGACTGGAAGCCGACCTCGACATAGTTGGGAAAAGGCTAGGCAGATGATGATGTGCACGAATTATTACGTATTTGGAATACTGTCGCTGTTGTGTTCGACTGTACTTAGGTGGGTCATATAATTGAGTTGGCTCGTTTTTTTCGTCGTAATTAAATTGGCGACAGTGAAATTAAATATGGGAGAGGTGTAATTAAATTTGTTTGCGTTTGTACATTTTATTAGTTGTATTTTTTTGAATTAAGAGCGCTAAATATGATTTGTTTAGGATTAAAAATATTCATAAGGAAATATGATGTAAGTTAATTAAACTGAGCTAAATATGTAGCTAAATTACTTTATTGAAAGAAAATACGTTTATACGTTTATTTGCGCCAAAAATGTGCCGCATAAAATATAAAGGAAAAAAAAAACTAAACAAAAAATAGTAACATGAGGAATATATGCGTCACATCAGCGCAAAACGGCCATCACTCAGCATAATGCTGTGACTCATGCACTAAACAGAGCCACAGCGCTGGACATTATTAACATTGTTATTGTGTTCTTAATTGGTAAGGTAATTTGTGCCCAAAAATACCATACTAATGATGAAAATATCTGGTATCCTTAATATTTGTTTCGGTTTGGTTGATTTTCCTTGATACTTTATTTTCAATAATAAAAATTGTGTGACAAAATAAAAAACCCCTACGTAATAATGTCTAACATCATTTTGGAAAAGAGCTGATACTCTTACACTGCTGGACCCATATAAACCAAACATAGCTAAGAACTACCGCAAGGAAAACTGGCTTTCAAATGAAAAAAAACTGCATCGAAATCGGTTCATCCGTTTGAGAGCTATGATGCCACAGACGGACAGACATCGTCGTGAAACATATAATACTATCTCTCTAAATCTTTTTGGGTCGGGGGTTAAAAACACTGAACAGCAACATTTCTGTGGTAACTTATTGCAAACTAGCTTTTTCCCACATCCTGGCTACTTAATGCACCAGGAAAACCTTCCTTGAAAAATATGCATTTTAATATCGAAAACCACATCCAAATCGGATAAGTAGTTTTTGAGAAAATCGCGGCCATACAAACTACGTTTGTAAGTAGTTTTTGTGTCCTAAAAACTTTCGTATTATATTATTAGTAGTATAGACTAGTAAAGAATGTTGTAATAAACCAGTGTTGCCGTTGCCGTTTTAAGTCTCCCATGTGTAAAATGGACCCATTTATGTATCTTTTCAACTTAACATCCATAATCATAATATGTCATAGGGGAGACAGGGTGAGAAAAGCAGTAGTGAGTAACTTAAGTAAAAGCATTGCTTCTGTACCTTTAAACCCAAAATGTACCTTTTCAGTGCTGGATGTGTGTACGTTTGTACCTTTTGGGAACTCAGTTGCGGCAACACTGTAATAAACAGCTATAAATCCTTTATAACTACTAAACGTACCACTTGCGTGTTGAATCCTGACAACTTTTACAAGTAGTCGCAGCTGGCTCGGTGCACTGGCGTATGAAACATTGCTTGTAAACGCTGCCAAGTTCTGCGGAACCTTTGGTAATAAAACTATTTAAATACTGACGTATAGGGTGCTTGGTATATTTTATTTTTATTTGCTTATGTGTGAACAAAGTGGTTTGGAAGTTGGCGCGAACTTTTTTGAAGTTGCAATAAATAAAATAGTTTTGAGACACGTCGCGACTTGATGGCAAGCCGTATTATGTTATTACAATCTATATGGCCAGTAGCATCAAATTTTAATTTTACTTTAAGAGCCGTTTCACAAAATCGCGCGCGGAGACTCATTACTAGGCGCGCCCGCCGGCCAGTCGGTAGCGATAGGTACTGCGCGCCAATATAGACCATAGAAAGTTACTCGAAATATATAATAAAATTAAATATTTCGTAAAAAAAAATACTTTTATATGATAGCTTAATGATGATAGTTTACGTTGGTATATAATTTTTTCAAATATATATATTTGAAAGTAATAAATAACGCATGTTAAAAGCGGTGTTTTTTCCTCATCATTCGTAACTTTGGTATTTTATTTAGTGAAAACGGAGATACGGAACAAAAAAATACAAAATAATGTTCCTACAAGAGCATATCTAGAATATTATGGGCCATTTTAAACTAGTGTATAGACGAAGATAACTGATATCTAGGAGTTTGAAATACCCCTTCCGAGCGGTTTACCAACGTAGTGGCATGAGAAATTGTTTATTATGAATCTTAGACGCAATATTTGAAAATTGTACTAAATAGTGTTTCAAATACATGAACAGGGCTATCTTGTGGTATTAACAAAAAAAATAATAAACACATCTTTTACTGAGATTAACGCCGTCAAAAAGTTGCAAAATCGTAGTTTTCTTACGATTATTGTAAAACGGCTCTTAAGTTTTCTCAAATTTTATTGACAACAATTAGTCCATTGAAATGTTACATTTTTTAGGCCTAACCTTGCGTTTTTTAGAGGACGCAATTTTATTTTTTTGGTGTGTAGGGGGGGTCAGTGTAAAGCTAAAACCAAGTTTGTGGGGTCGCCACCCTTGTCCCCCGGCCGCCATCTTGAAAATAGGGGTTGAAATGGTTTTTACGATATATCTCTTAAACTATTAATTTAATAAAAAAAAATTGTTAGCATTTTTTGTTGCAAATTAAATTCTCTACAACTTTGGCACAGAAACTTTTTGTCGTAGAACTATAAATAAAAAAGTTATAAGCGAAAATGTTCAGAACCTTCAGGCCTTACTACCTGTTATTTCGTAGCGTTTCTTTATATATTCTGAGAACATTTACCATAGAAATGTAAATATTTTTTTATACCATCAGAAAGTAGAGATTTCAACAAACAAAATGACCACCGACTTTTTTTAAAAAAATGATATTTTGATGCGAGAATTTTCGATTGAAAATTAGGGTGTTTTTTCGATATTAAGTCAAAATAAGGTTAAAAAATAATTATTTTAAATAAAATAAATTACAGTGTATTTGGGACATAAAAAGGCAAGTTTTCACCAAATTTCGTGGAAAAAAAATAATTATTGTAAAAGATAAAAATTAAACTCCAAAAACTTGGTTTTTTGAATTTTTCACATAAATTTTGAGGTTATGTGAAAAAGTGTCAATACAAAAGTTGTAGGTCTTTTTATTACCTACAATTTTGCCATTTAACTTTTTTTCATAGGACTTGTAGTTTTGCCGGAAATTGAGATAAACCATTTTTTTAACTTTAACCCCCCTCTCTCCCCACTTCCCGACCTCAGATCGCCCGTAATTTATTTTTCCTATCATTTTTATTATATTCTCCTCCTTTTCCAATGGGTTTCATCCTACTATTATTTTATTCACTTTTTACCGTTTTTAGAGGCTAAAAGCACTGGCCTATTACTTCGGAGCGCTGTAAAACCTTAGCTATTGACTTAATGAAAAATGTTTTACATAAAATTTGTTCCTCGTAAAACGATCTACAAAAATGGTCTAATATCATTTTTTCGTAAAATGATAAAAAAAAGTTATATCGAAAAATATATATTTTTTTCTGGAATTCTGAACATTTTCGCTTATAACTTTTTTATTTATAGTTCTATGACAAAAAGTTGCGGATCAAAGTTGTAGAGAATTTAATTTGCAACAAAAATGTCAAGATTTTTTTTAAATCGGATAAACAGTTTAGGAGATATATCGTGAAAACCTTTTCAACCCCTATTTTCAAGATGGCGGCCGGGGGACAAGGGTGGCGACCCCACAAACTTGGTTTTAGCTTTACACTGACCCCCCCTACACATCAAAAAAATAAAATTGCGTCCTCTAAAAAACGCAACCCCAAATGTAACTTTTCAATGGACTAAATATTTACAATAATAAAAACATAAGAATAATAAATTACACTAATAAAATTAGGCATCACTTACTTTATGTATGTTCAAAACTTTATATCAATTTTATTTACATACTTTAAAATATATATATTACCAAGTAATAGATATAATAATTATTTAAACATATATATAGCAAAATTATTCAGCGTTATCATCTATTTTGACAAATCTAAATGACACTGCTTCCGTGTCATGTAAAACTAAACACATATTTTTGTTTTTTATATTAGCTGATAGTTGGCAAATTCCGCCGATCAACAAGAAGGTAGGCAGCGATGGTAGCATCTGCCCAGCTTGCGAAAGACTTGCATTGGAAGAGGCTATTTGAATACCTACCTTATTGATATATAAGAAGTCAACTAACTAGCAAATTCAGTGTAGGTTTGATGAAATTCACTGCAAGATTGTACGAAAGTGTTACCTCGTGTGAATGGCTGGTCCGATTTAGATGAAGTTTGGTATGGAGATAGAGGGAATTCTGGAGAAGGTTTAAAGCTACTTTTTATTCGGGTGCGTGAAGTAGTTCCTTCGGGACGCGGGTGAAACCGCGGAAAACGGCTAGTCAATTATATTTTTAGTGCACTAAAATGGAGATACACCTCTTTGACTAGTGTTAAAGTTGTTTGAAATTCACATGCCTATAATTTTCAACTCCAGGGGGGTTAGACAAGTGGCAAAAACGCTAGTAGAATAGAAAACAAAATGTATGGGAATGACATTCGTTTACGACTAGCTATCTGTCATTTCCATACATTTTGTGTTCTATTCTACTAGCGTTTTAGTCACTTATCTAACTCCGTATTGACCCAAATTTTAAAAGTTTTTTATTCATTACACAAATTGATACGGGTTATCTAATTTATGTTTTCCCTGTATGTAAGTGTGACAAAACCAAAAACCTTTATTTTATCACCCCTCATATTTCAACTGCGACATTTACTGCCATTAAATTACATTCACAAATCCCTGGCCACCAATGAAACAGTTTGAATAATCATAAAATACTAACTCCCTTTAAAACAGCAACGCAAAATCAGGGCGAACTTAACTACTTAATATTCAAGCAAAGTCGGATGATTTTGAAAGTTTTCATAGAAAATACGTAATGGATGAGGAAATTAGTAAGCGGGCAATATATTACGTACCAGCGACTTCGTCCGCGTAGAATAGTAGTGCTCCGCTCCTATTGATCTTAGCGTGATGATATATAGCCTTGATTTCTGTGTAGCTTCAACCATTAAGGTTGCACACGCGACGGAAGCTTAAAAAATGGAGTAACTTCTCCCGTTTTCCCAACATTTCCCTTCACTGCTCTGCTCCTATTGATTGTAGCGTGATGAAAAGTATACCATAACCAGCTCAGGAGTATGAAAAATAATTGTACCAAGTTTCGTTAAAATCCGTCGAGTAGTTTTTGTTTCTATAACGTAAGACAGACAAAAATTTTACTGATTGCATTTTTGGCATCAGTATCGATCCCTAATCCCCTCCTGATAGTTATTTTGGAAATATATTTCATGTACAGAACTGACCTCTCTACAGATTTATTATAAGTATAGATATTGATGGGACAGTAGGGTAACTATGAATCATCATAACATCAAGACTTTTTTTTTCGAATGAGAAATCATCAAATGACCCCTCCCGCCGTGGGTGAGGCGGGTGGAGTGTCAGACTCTTACTGACTAAAACCCATCCATGTTCCTTCCTCAGCCCTTTGTATTCCGGGGGCGCGGTATCTCTTTCGAACGTCCCGCAGCTCCGGGTAGCACCGAGCCTGGGGTCGACGCGTGTTTTTGCTATGACTCTTCCAGTGAGAAGAAACACACAAAAGTACACTCTTACGTGTTTTAAAACACAAATCTTTATTTAAGTACATGCAACAAAAAGGGTCAATGACTTTTTTTTAATCTTGCGTTTAACGTTTACTTTTACGTATAATATAATAAAGTAAATAGGTTATTCCTGCAGTGTGAACAGTGATCTTTTTGTCGATACATTTATCTACTTCCTTAAATCATATTTTACAATTTTAATCGATAAATGAGTCGACAAAAAGATCGATGCTTGCACTGCTAGTTTCGATATTATGCATGATACGATATTTGAATTCATAGAATAGGTACGTCATTAAATTCGGCATCTATAGAATGTTACACGTTGAGAACTTCAGTCGCCGTTTCTCGCCCGTTCCGAGACCGCAGCCTTACGCTCCAACCAAGCGAAGGTAATTCACAAATACAGGCCACTTACGCTACTGTTTACCACACTGTAGTTCGGTTTACGACCTCTTTATCAAGTTCCTGCCGCAGGATGCAATCGAGTTCAACCCATTCACTGCGTTACTTGTAGCTACCGACAAACTTTGAGTTATTTTCTTCATTGAGAGCGCAATTTATGCAGATTTCTCCGTTTATTTTGTACTTGTATTTGATAGGTTATTACAAAATGCATACGAATAAAAATCTATACATATAAAAAACATTAGTTAGTATTAAAACATATACATTTATGTGGTCTAATTATAATTCAACAACATCGAAAACCTAACCAAAGCCATCCGAAAAAGAAAAAGGCTCTCTCTCAAAAAAGAAACATTGTGTTTTGTAGAAAATGAAAACTACAATCATACCCACATAATCACTATTTAGCTGTCAATGTGTCCCATAAAATACGAACGTATTTTCAAACAATTTAACCTTTAAGGCTGGGTAGTAGGCCAGTTTTAACAAATTGAGGGGGTGAAGCAGGGGAAGTAGCTCCGCCCACTGCGGGGCGCCCCTCTCGCAGTCGTCGTATCGCGGGGCCTCTACTGTAGTCACTGCTAGGAATAAGTAACTCAAGATTTTCAATTTTAAAACATGTAAGAATCATGTATAATAAATAACCATAAACATCGTGTTCATGCATAGTAATTTTATTTATAGAGGTAAGTATTAGGTAATTTTTAAACCTAACCAATTCAAAGGATTGTTATATAAAACAAATCGATTAATTTCGATAATACTGTTACTACCACATTTACATGTAAAAAGTTATTATTTATAAATTATTTCTGACAGGAAATGATCAAGACGACCTTGTTTTTACTTCTCGATCCCATTCAGGCTTAAATATTAGCCTTTATTAATTTATATCTAGAGAAACTAGCTAACACCAACGGCGCCACCCACGTCTTCTAATTTAAGAGATTCCAATTTATTTTTTTGAAAATTAACGAAGCTTAAGTAATTCCTTACGCTAACAGCTATCTTCCAGTGAAAGTCGCATCGAAATCAGCTAAGCCAATTCACTTCACTTTGCATTGAAGATCTGTAAGTAACATACAACTCGACAAATCAACTTTTTCCAAAAAACTGGCCAGTGCATGACATTTTGATAAGTTTTTCGTCAGAAACAATGCTTTCATGTATATACACCATCTAAAATTCAAAAAAGTCATATCTGTCTTTGCTTACTATACCAATTACAGAAATTAAACACGTTTTCGTTTTCCTTTTTTATCAAACTTAATTCTTTACTATCCTAAAGACCTATCGAAGTCAACACTGCCTTAAAGGTTTTCGTTGTTTTCGCTTTAAAGTTCAAGTTTTGAGTCTCTGTAAAAATATTACATTGGTTTCGAAACAAAAAAGCTGTAATGGAAATGATTTTTCATTCCTGCCATAATGTGTCTATAGATATATGTCAGCATAAGACTATGAATAGTGTTTGCTGATGACAATTCGTGAACTGTACCAAGTTTTTAGAATATTATGTATTCATTTTCGATGGTTCATAGACGCTCCGTGTCAAACCGTAAAATTGTGAACAAACATGTACTTAAAACCCGTAAATCTGTAAACCATCCCTGATTAGTCGGTTTGCAGCAGGTCATTCTGTGTCCAATAGGAAACAAACGATGGGAACAATTAACACTAGAGTCAATTAAAGGAAAATAATAATTATTTGAGGTCAAATTTCATAATGTATGTTTAATTTTTTTATTAACAATACTAATATACCTACGTTACATGGTAAGAAAATAAAATTCAAAATAAATAATTAGAAAACAAAACAACATTTGTTTAAAAATGTCTTAACATCAGGTATCCACAATTAGCGCGCAAGGTGTGTTTTGTTACCTTGTAGTTAGTTAGCTTAATACCAATGTTTTATATGGAGCGACTTCCTATATGACTTCCACAACCCAGTTACCGGGTAACACATGTATTATTCTTAGAACGACTGATTGTCAGGCTTTCTGGCTTCTGACTACCTATAGCGACTGTAACAAATGTATAAAGAAAGCACAGTTCTGCTATAATTCTATGGATTTCCGTTTTATATCTCCGAAGTTCATGATCAATTTTATAGAACCACCTGACAAAATCAAAAAAGCCCAGTATAATTTAAACGACTATTTTAGCGATAACAACAGATGGAAGCTGTTAAGTGGATAATATAAAAGTGAACACATTTGTATTGTAAATTCGGTGTATTACATTGTATAATAAATATGACACAATATATAAAGTTAAACTGTAATAGACAGCTGTGTTGCTGGGAATTTTGTTCTGCTTCTTCTTTGCGGCCATAACACTAGGAAGCAGTGAAGGGTAGGCGTTTTGGGGTGCTGTCATAATGTATTTTGACGTGAAAAAGTGCTAATTGAATTAGCCTAATTTCAATAAACGTTTTTTTTTAAGTTTGAGTTTTGAGAAAGGCTTTTTCGAAATTCATCCGCTAGAGGGGAAAATAAGGGATGAAAATTTTGTATGGAGCTCAGTCATTTTTTATTTAAAAGAAATGTGGTAATTAGCCTCTAAGTATAAAGTAAAAACAATATTTAATTATTTCTTTGTTTCACTCCTTAGCGTAAAAAGTGTGGTGTATGCAAGCAAACATGCCGCCAGAATTGGAAAAAACTAAACAGCCAAAATTATGTTGTCCACGCGAGCGAAGCCGCGGGCGGAAGGCTAGTAATATATATTTATACCAAGCTACCAGGTTGTCGTGTATGACAGCGAAACACAATGAAATACAAAAATAAATTATGAAAATAAATGTATTTTATAAATGAAAGCACACATATACCTGAAGTATGCGGCCATTGTATTTATTTTCCTATTTTTAAGTCTTGGTTACGGCCTCGTTTTACTCTAAAACAGGGGTTTCAAAGCACAATATCGACAACAGCTATCATCATCATGTTTACCATTCACCTGCTATTTACACCCCTTCACAACAGTTAGTTACATTATAGACATTAAAATAGATTCACTTTTACATATGAAATTTTAATTACGTAGGTTTAATTTTTATAAATCAATTTTATATTTATTTTCTGAATGCGAAAGACCAACTGTCATCGGATGACAGAGTGACATAGACCACCCGTCTCTACGGCGGAGCGCCGTCTGGTCGATGAAACAGATTTATGCAAATAGTTCATTCAGAAAAGAGATGCAATACGAAGAATTTTTGAAATGAAATCGACGGCAATTTTTACACGGTTTTTTTCAATTTGCTCGATAAATACACCATATATTTATATAATATTGCAGTTGTACCTTGTTCACGGAATTCCCTTTCTTTTAGTTATAAAAAATGTGATGGTAATCATTGAAAATTTTGAGAACTACGCGACGAAAAATTTTAACGAGAGGTTACTTTAGGATTTTTTTTTTCAATGTTCTAGACCATTTCTTTAAGATTTTTTTAGGGTTGTACCTGCATCATATACTTAATTATACGTGGTATTTTTTTCTGGCTTGTAACTTGTACCAACGTCTCAATCTAGGCGACGAAAAATTGCCTATTTTATAGCTTTTTTCGCAAAGCAGCGCCTTAAAGCGAATAAATTTTTAACGAGCAATAATGCAGCCATTCGGGGCAATGTTTAGACTTGCTAGTCACACTCTTTGAGAGCAGCGGGCACTGGGTTAAACTTTACTTGGTGAGAGTCATTTTTTATCGACTGCGATGCAATGGACAGTGTCTTACATTAGTTAACTGGTTTATGTAGGACTTTTTTTTTTGCCACCGACTTCCGAAAAAGACTTCTGGATAAATTGTTTGTACCAATTAGTCCGCTTGAAGCGTTTGCAGTATTTTAAACCGACTTCATCGAAATTGGTTTTAAAGTTAAAGAATGTTTTATGGAATATTTACTTTCTATTTAATAAACTTATGATTGTTTTTATAGACTTCGTAACCTCATAAAACGATGCCGAAAAAGATTACACCAAATTCATACTTGTACATATATGTATGTATAAATGCGAAAATAACCCTTTTTTATGGGAATTCGTCAAATGACCCCCCCCCCCCGCCGTGTGTGGGGTGGAAGGGTGTGTCAGACTCTTACTGACTAAAACCCAGCCATGTTCCTTCCTCAGCCCTTTGTATTCAGGGGCGCGGTATCTCTTTCGAACGTCCCGCAGCCCCGGCAGGCTATGGCCCAGTGGGAGGGCCCCGCAGACAGTTTCGTTTTATCCGGATGCGTGAAAGAGCTCCATAAAGGATAAAGACGGTAAGAACCTGACCCTGACGGCACTGCTGGAGCTGGAACGCAAAGGGCGAGGGAAGGAACATGGTTTGGTTTTAGGGTGGATTCCACCAAACCCGAATTTATACAAGAGTAACTATATGGAAAATAATTTATACCAAATTTAATTCTCGAATAAATCAACAGTCGTTTTTTCATGCAATCTAGCGTATAGCTATACTCGGATAAGCTACTCACGAATAGCAAAGTGAATGTGAACGAATGTAACACCCGGCAAAAAAAAGTTGCTCTACAAACGAGAGGGTGCAGAAGCATAACTTCTGTCAACTCTGATTTGTCGTATTATAGCGTGGAAAAGTAGCTGTCAAATGTCAGTGAGTTAAAATGACCGCATAAAACAATAGGACGCCATTTTATTATTCCGGGAATAAGCTTCTTAATTTATTTATTTATTTATTTATTTATCTTTATTGGCCAACCAACAATTGTTTATACTGATACATTTTAACAATAATATTCTATAAACTAAGGTTAGTATAACAATTTCTTATAGGTTAGCACCGCATGCCCCATAAATTAACAATTAAAATGTGCTACAAACACTATCCTAAAGATTTACTATTTATATTAGAAAAACAAAACTAAAAAAAAAATGGTTTAAATTTTGGGACTTGAATGAAATAACGACACAGAATGAGATAAAAATACACATAGAAAACAGAAAACATATACATTATTAGGATTAAATACGCATAATTTAAATATTATTTAAAGTGATATGGCGGAACTTGCCTAAGGAGTCGAAATGGACATCTACTTTATCACTATAGCTGTTCAACAGTTTGCACAGTCGCGGGACGATAGAGCTTGCACCTAGTACTGTCCTACGAGGTGGGGGATACAGAGGAGTTATAGGGGCTCGAGGTAGCCTAGCTGGGGCCCGAAACTGGAACCTATTGAGTAATTGCGGGCAGTCGATTTTAGATCGAAGGATTTTAAACATAAAAATGGCGTCTGTAATACTTCTTCGTTTATCTAAAGACACCATCCTAAAATGAGTTAGTCTGTCTTGGTATGATCTTACCTTTTTGGCTAACCCGCAAGCGTAAGCTAGATGCCAAAGAAATCTTTTTTGTACGCGCTCCAATCTAAGATTGTGCGTGGCATAATGGGGTCTCCAGATCGCACTGCAATACTCCAATATAGACCTGACCATACTGTTATATAATAAGATCTTGGTACTACTACGTCTGAAACTAGCGACATTTCTGATAACAAATCCAAGCATTCTCGAGGCCCTTTTTATGACAGATTCCACGTGTGGAACGAATGTTAGTTCCTTGTCAAATAGAACTCCCAAGTCCCTAACTTGATGGACTTCTTGGATGAGATCAGAACCTATGTGATATACACTTGTTGTGAATTTCTTTTTCCGGGTGTATTTTACGTGGTAGCACTTTCTAACGTTCAATGTCATTTCATTGTCATTACACCATTGAGTCAACGAGTTGATATCGCTCTGAAGTAGTGCAACGTCATTATTGGATTCAATTACCCTGGAAAACTTGAGATCATCTGCATACATATAACAGTCTGAGAATTTGAGGCAGTGTGGGATATCGTTTACGAATATGTTGAATAGGATTGGTCCTAAGTGTGAGCCTTGGGGCACGCCGGAAGTTGTCTTGCATGTTTTAGATTGAAAACCATTAACTACCACAAAAAAGAAACGATTCTCAAGATACGACTTTAGCCAGTCCAGAAGTGTGCCATTGATGCCGTATGCAGATAACTTAAGCAAAAGCGTAGCATGAGGGACTAGGTCAAAAGCTTTACTAAAGTCAGTGTATATAACGTCGATCTGCTTGCTACGGTCAATACCATCAGACAGCATTTCTGTGAAAGTAGCAAGGTTGGTGCAGGTTGACCTACAACTAACGAAACCGTGTTGAGAATCACTCAAGTAGAGTTTAAAATGTGACTGGATGTAAGGGCAAATTAGGGATTCGAACACCTTGGCAAGAGTTGATAATATGGAAATAGGCCTATAATTACTAATATTATCCTTCTCATCACTTTTATAAATCGGTACAACTTTAGCGATTTTCCAACAGTCCGGAAAGACTCCGGTACTTAATGATTTATTAAAAATCTGAGTTAATGGGGATAACAATGCAGGAGCGCACTTATATATAAATATTGGTGGAATACCATCAGGCCCTGCGCCTTTACTAAGGTCCAACGCTTTCAGTTTAAGTGCTAACTTCTCACGGTCAATTACCGGCGATGTCAGTGGTAGACTGTTATTCCTAAGATTGTGTAGCAGATCGGATGCAAGTTCAGTTTTACTCCCTTTCGCAATACTAAACGCTGAGGAAAAATGAGAGGCAAACATTTCACACACTTGCGTGCAGTCAGAAGTTACCAGGGATCCGTTGGTCATTGTAGCTGGGAAGGAACTAGTGCCACCTCTTTTTCCCTTAACGTAAGCCCAGAAGCGATTCGGATTCTTTGAGATTTCGTTTTCTATATCCCGAATATAGTTAATAAGCTATTTACGCCGAGAATAAAATTTATTCCTGTTTGGTCGAATCCACCCTTAGTCAGTAAGACTCTGGCTCCTCTCGCTCTGCCTACTTCAAGCGACATCATTTGATAATTTCCCATCCTTAAAAAAAGAGCCAGTATGACACTTGACTGATTTCTCACATCACCGCAGCGCGGAACCGTGTCGCCTCCGTCGCGTGCCAGTGTACGTTACCCCTAAACCGGTATCATTAGTGGGCGCAGGTTGGGATTCACCTCTCGCCCACTGAGAACTTACTTTGGCCGCACGCCAAACAACTACTATCTGTTTTTGCTAGTTTATCTCGTTGGTAACTCGCTTTGCAGTCGATATTTCGGCGTCAATTGACTATAACTTGGTCTTGAATGTCTGTTTGTTACATGAGTGCATAGAAGGTGGTTTATGTGGTATGTATGAGATTGTTTTCTTTATTTCATGGTAATTTAAAAATGTTCAAGACGTCATCAGTCTTGACAATTTTGAACCAAAAATTTACACACACTTTGTAAAATTTCTTTGTTTATTTTTGATATAATATTGAAAAAAGAATATACAAATGGAAATCGAAATTAAAATCTAGACTAGAAAGAAAGAAACCGCTAAAGCGACAAAAAGCTGCTGCTTGCCAATCTCAAAGGAGAAGAAAACGATGATCACCCATCTATGGACTGACTGCGGCTAGTACAGTTCAACCTTTGTCGGACTGTAAAGCTTAACTTAGCTACAAGCCCATCAACATGATATCAACAACTTTCCATCCATATTGGGATTCAGAACCACTAGCGGAAACTCGAACCCAACTGACCCATAGTAAGAACTAAAGAGATAACGAATTGCTGGCAGTTAATTGTGGCGAGCAAAGTTGGCGTGCCAACATCCAGTGCCGGCTTACCTTCGAACTCATGAACCCCTTGCCAAGACAACTGGAACACGCGACACACTTTCGAGTGGTTTCTATGCTAAATTGTTCACTGTTTCTTGAAAAAATGTTATTATTACAATAAAAAGTAGTATTTTTTTTTTCATAAAAAATGTAGTCTTCCAAATTTTCAGTAGGTCTGTTTACAGCACATTCAACATGCAAGATAAACAAATGATTAAGGCCTTTTTTTGGCATGCTGTAGGCTGTAGGTGTAGTGGCGGAGTGGCAAACTCTTACTGACTAAAACCAATCCACATTCCTTCCTCGCCCTTTACGTTTCAGGGGCGCCGTATCTCTTTCGAACAACCTTCCAGCCCTGGCAGGCAATAGCCCTAGGGAGCCCCGTCAACTATGCTGACATCTTTTTAAGGTGCGCGTCGACACGTTAATTTTTTCTATCTAATGCCTAACCTTCCTTATGTTATGGTTTCACAGTAAAACTGCTGAATCGATTTGGATGAAATCTATGCAGATAGATGCGCGTGAAGTAGTTTTTTCATAACGCGAGTGAAACTACTGGCATCAGCTAGTCACTACATAGTATAAAACAAAGTTGCTTCCGTCTGTCTGTCCTTATGTATGCTTAGAACTTTAAAACTACGATACGGATTTTGATACGATTTTTTAATAGATAGAATGATTCAAGAGGAAAGTTTTAGTATATAATTTGTCAAGTTTTTGTGTACATATCGCGGGCGAAGCCGCTGGCGGAAAGATAATAAACTATAAACGCGATACGAACTCCAATGCAAACTTCGATTCAATATTAATAATATAAGTTACAAATAGTAAGAACAACTTTAACTTCTGAAGCTGTCCAGACAAACCGCAATACGAAATAACTCCGATACCTCGACAACTTTATACATATGTACCTTTGTGACAAGGAAGCAGCAAGTTTAAGAAACTAGCTGGCTTGTAATTACAACAGCTTGATATTATAAGTATTGACTGAAGAAAGTTTTAATAACTGGTAGGTACTTATTATAAACTAGCTGTTTCCCGCGGTTTCACCCGCATCTTTCTTTCTTTCTTTCTTTTTTCAACTACTTAGCGCACCCGGGTAAAAAGTAGCCTATGTTATTCCTCAGGGTCTATTCTATCTCTGTACCAAATTTCATTTATATCGGTCCAGTAGTTTTGGCGTGAAAGCGTAACAGACAGACAGACAGAGTTACTTTCGCATTTATAATATTAGTAAGGAAGTAAGGATTGTGTGAAAATAATAGGAAAGTACGGTGTGGTACTTTAAAAGCGATTGGTGTATATGTCACCGTAAGACTATGAATACCGTTGGTTTATAATCTTACGCGTAAAATTATAGGCTGACAAAAAATTGTGTACTGTATCAACTGTTTACAATAAATTGCTTATTAATTTTGGGTAGCTAGTACAAGAAAGTTGTCATTCTGGTTAGATTTTAAACTACCGAAAATGATGTTTCGAAAAATATTGAAACCAGCGACACGTCTAAATAGATAAAGCAAGTTCCATCACTTGAAAACCAAAAAATGACACTTTATGATTACTTTTGGTAACGTCACAAGATCGTTTTAGTGATTTTCTTTCATTCAAACAGTGTTACAACTTGAAAATCAACATAATACTTCAGTAAAAACATCAATCAACCCTTGCAACCCCCTGTCCGACAATAGGAGAATAAACAACCAATTAACGCCCAAAACCGGCACCTCTTTATCACGGCACACGCCGCAATACTCCGTGCGTGGAATTCAATTAAGTGACACGTTGGACGGGACCTAATGGAAACCTGCCCTTATAACGGCCAGGGCTGCCCAATACTTCTTTTTTAGCTTAGGGTAATGGATAATTTGCGGTACATGGTAGATGGTGGGTTGGATATACGGTAGTTGGGTTCTGCGTTCTCTCTCGAATCCTGAAATAAATCTTTCTCAGAGCTCCCTAGGACCAGTGCCTGCCGGGGTTGCGGGATTTTTCGAATGAGTTACCGCGCCCCGGAGCGCAAGAGCGAAGGAAAGAACATGGATGGCTTTTAGTCAGTAAGAGTCTGACACTCCCTGTTGCTCCTATATTTGATGATATCCCATACCTACAAAATAACTTCCGATAAAAAGTTCAAGCCATCTTTTCTTACAATGATGCTAAGCCGTTTTTTTCCTGACAGCGTAACAGACAGACATAATCATTTTCGCATTTATATAGTGCTAATAGTCCATTGAAGAAGCGTCATCAAAAAAAGCATTAATCTAAAAACATTTCATTGGTTGACTCGAGTTTAAAATCGAAATCCATCATAATTTTCTTAGCCTGACTCTTATCCGGCCTACAAAATGTAAAAACTTAACAAAAATAAAGCTGTCAATTGAACAGTGCATTTAAAGTCACTATAGCTATATAATTATTTAAATGATTTGAAAATTTGAATTAAAAAAAAATACAAAAAGACATAGTGTTTAACATCACCAGCAACATGAGAGACCATATTAGACAACGCTTGTAAGATAATGCAACCGCCCCCTATTATCCAAACATCGAATAACCAATTCACATATGAGCAGCGTCACATTGTATGCACCAGTGACGTAAGCCGATATGTAAGGAGCCATGAACTCGATCACTGGACATATCGATAGCGTGTCGTCGTGTCATAGGCCTACTCCTACATACTCCTGCAACACATACTCGTCAGACCGTAACACAGACATGAATCTATAATCTGTACCAATTGATATTACGAAAAATGCAAACAAAGTCGTAATCTATTTTGTTCTAATTCTGCCACATTCTGTGGCATTGATGATTGATGATTGCTCTAAACATCTTCATTCATCATTTGCCATTTTATTTATCTATAGAATAAAATAGAATATAATATGCTTTATTATGTACACCACTTTTAAACTTAACAATATAATAAGGTAGGTGACACAATGGGAGGTCTTGTCGCTAAAAGCGATCTCTATCTATATGCAGAAATTAGAACAAAATAGGTATGTCGTCTATAATTTTGTTTATATTTTTCTTAAAATCAATTGGTACAGACTATAATAGATAACGTAAGTTCTGACATTTACTTAAAATCTAATCTAAAACTAATTGCTTCCCGCGGTTCCACCTGCATTCTGAGGTAACTACTTCGCGTACCCGGATAAAAAGTAAAAATACTATGTGTTAATCCAGTTTATATACTATGTGCATACCAAATTTCATCCAAGTCCGTTCAGTAGTTTTTACGTAAAAGAGTAACAAACATACATTCATAGTTACTTACAAACTTTCGCATTAATAATATTATAGCAAGATAATAAGATACTTTATTCAAAACACTGTAATCTTCAACAGATTGTTGGCGACTTGTATAGTAGCAGCAACATAATCTCCGGTTTATCTCAAGAATAGCTAAAGTATCTCGGTTGCAGACTAGTGAGACATTTATTGTAATTTAATGTGCTTCTTAGCCGGGGAGGTTTTAATCTTAGGGGAAAATAAGTTCGTTTTATAAGGAGGAAGCAATTTACCTGGTTGGAAACAAAACATAAGTTTGAAAGAGATACCAACTTATACATAAAAAAACCGGCCAAGTGCGTGTCGAGTTACGCGCGGTAGGGTTCCGTAATACGTATTACGGCTGGTTTCAATAACCTATCTATCTTTAGATTTGCTTACTAGAGATAGGTGTTTGACATTAGTGGTATGGGTCTTATGTCAAAATGCTATCTTTAGTAAGAATATCTACGGATAGACAAAATATTGAAACTGGCCATTAGTTGGTCGAGTATAACACTCTGTAACAGGTAAAGCCTACTACCCGTAATAGTATTCCTTTTAAGTTCATCACATGTGTTATGTCTATGAATTTTCAATTCAAAGCTTTGTACCTGAATGAAAAACAATATATATTATAGTTATAATGGGAAATGCCTTTATTGTTATTTTCTACTATTTATTAAAGACCATAATAATTGTCATTTTTTTCTTTACAAAACCATATAAAAAAAACATTGAAAAAGCTTCTTTCAGTGTTGCTAGTGGGTGGCCTAATGGTTAAGGCAATCTGGCAAGTACCAATGTGACTTTTCTGCTGTCAAATGTACTTTCTAAGTGTATCTTAGACGTCACTGACTAACGGTGAAGGAAAACATCGTGAGGAAACCTGGACTTAAAAAGTCTGAAATCGCTCATCCGTCTTGAGCAAGCGTGGTGATCAATGCTCATTTCTTCTGTATGAGAAGAGGCCTGTGCCCAGCAGTGGAGCAATACATAGACTGATGATGATTTCGGTGTTTGTCGAGGCACTTAGCTATTAATCCATTGACTGAATGTCTGCTGAATCCACATACCACATTTATTATATAATTTTATGATGAAATCAAAACTGTGTCGAAATTGTTGTTGAACTGCAAATAATTTTGTTTTTAGTTTTGTTTGATGTTTCGTAGTTCGAGTTGGATCGTACACGTTGCGGATTAAGTCGCGGTTTTGTGATTAAAACTATGTACCTATATTGTTTTTGATGAGGTTGAAATTTAAATGCTCATATACATTTGTAAAAGTCGTTGTTGTTATAAATTCGTTAAATCCATTTACTTGGCTGCGCGATGTTCGAAAGAGTTACCGCGCCCCCGGAATATGGACGGCTGAGGAAGGAACATGGATGGGTTTTCGTCAGTAAAAGTCTGACACTTCCCGCCCCACCTACGGCGGGATGATTTGATCATAAAAAAAAAAACATTTTCGCATCCTGAGGAATTACTTCAACGGATAAAAACTTATATAACAATCCTATGTTCTTCACGGGGTTTCAAACTATCAAATTTGATTCAAATTAGTTCAGCCATTTAAGCGTCATATACCCGTAACAGACAGACAAAATGTATTTTTTTCCTTTCGAATTAATTAAATAAGGATAATAATTTATTAGTTTTCTATCTAGAAGGCATACACTGTCTTTTGTTTAACCAGTTATTGCGGTGACAGTAAATGACAAATTACACTTGAGGCCGTAAATTAGACACACGTCGCTTCAGGGTGACAAAGTTTACGTTAATGATCACTGAGATACGGAACCGCAGTGTTTTGTTATGTAACTGATACTACTAATTCGCGTAATAGTTATTTATGTCACTTGTACAATCAACAAATTTGAATTATGACCCACCATAAGGTTATTTTGTTAGACATTCAAATACAATTAGGTCGACGTTCGTATAAACATAAATTTCCATGGTAACGACATTGATATCTGCAAAGCCATCCAATTTCGCAGTGACTTGTTGACTCTTTGTCATTTTCGAACATTTACGAAAGAGTTCGGAACATATCTCTGAAAAAAAAACATTTGTTCTGAATTATAGTTAATTCTAAAGAGTTTGGAAATTCAAAATATGATTATTAACGCTTTATCTAAAATATTATCTATTGCAGTGATGTCAAAGGTTTAAATTGCATAGATCTCAGACCCGTGATAAGTTGCCTTATATTTAAAATGTTCTAAGTGCAGCATGCACTGTAAAGGAGGGAAATCTTTGTTATTTTGTCAATTTCAAACGATTAATTAACAAAGTGGGTCATGATTCAAATTTGTCGATTGTACATAATGTGTTTACACATAATATGATACTTAGTTGTAATGTCAAGCAGCTTTAATTAAACAGCAGTACATTTAATATAAATTTAAGTTAGATAATCAACGATGTAATTAGCACTAACTCGTTCATTTGTTTACAAACTTAAATAGGCAACTTATAGCTCGTAAAAGTATTATTTTAATATACTATACTACTGTAAGTTTGTACATAAATATTTAAGTACTTACTATAATTATTGTGTCATTGTTTTTTATGATAATAAAGAATTTTTGTAAACAAACAAAGATTTGATCAAAGATCTGTTACACGTGGCAATGTCTTAAATATTGACTGACCTTATTTTCATATCATTTTTTTTTTATATTGTGCCTGATCAGAATGTTGCGACCTTTAGTTCGATACCTTTGTGTATCTTCTATCTAAGCCTCCTGTAAACAAGATATTGGACACACTGTGCAGGACAATAGATAGGATACTATTAGGCCGTTGCTACATGGAGCGACCACAATGTCTTTATCTCTATAATTTTATCGGCACACACATCATCTGCCTAGCCTTTTCCCAACTATGTTGGGGTCGGCTTCCAGTCTAAACCGGATGCAGCTGAATACCAGTGTTTTACATGGAGCGACTGCCTATCTGACCTTCACAACCCAGTTACTGGGTAACATGGTACCCCTTGGTAAGACTGGTTGTCAGACTTTCTGGCTTCTGACTACCCGTAACGACTGTCAAAGATCTACAAATGACAACCGGGACTAACAGCTTAACGTGCTTTCCGAGGCACGGAGGAGTCTCGCTATGACATAGATGGTCACCCATTCACAGACCAACCGCGCCAAGCGCTGCTTAACCTGTCATCGGTTGAACCGTGCGGCTGTTACTTAGCCACGAGCTCCTCTTTATTGGCACACACCTTCAATAAAATGGCATACTCGACAGACATACAAGGTGCTCCCTCAGAGAACTTTCGTGCTTTTTAATTGCAGTTGTAAGAAGTTCTATAACCTAATTTAGGGAGCCATTCTGGTGCTACCAACGCCACTTACAAAGTTAATAAAAAGTACTTAAAAGGCTCCTAAGAAAGTTCCTGTCATCTTAGTCAACAACCCTCCAGTATATTTGCGATACGTCTCCATGGATAACAGAAACCACGGGATGTGAAAATCGGTCGTGTCGTCGTTCTAGACACGATAATTTTGACAGAAGTCACTACAGTAGGACTGTGACTTCTGGCAAAATTACAAAATTAATCGTTAAAACATTCGTCTGTGTAGTATTCACGGTAAAATCTATAGACCAACATTGGTTTAATTTGGTTATGATAACATCTTGAGCCCTAGGCTAAAAAGACTGGTTTTCCTAGGATACGAGTCAAGCCGCAAAAATCAGCTAGTTAATAATAAATAAATCGCCTTGTACACGAACTTCACAAGTGTTGGACACGAGTGGTTTAGATCTAATAGTATTTCTGACATCACATGTGCTCTGGAAACGGACTATGTATATAAAAGCGGTTTTTATGGCAATGCATCTGGAACGTCTAAAAGTGTGGACATTTTTTTGGCGATTGATAACTTCACTTGTCCAGTGCTTAATACGTCCAAGTTCGCCACCGCGGATGACTCTCATTATTACGAAAATCTAATCTCTTTGCCCTTAATCTGCTTTAAGGGGTGGGGTGGTAAGCAAGTTTGCTCGATAAAGGGATGCTCTAAAAGCTACTTAAATCGCGATTAACAAATTTGCACGCGGCACCCCTATCTCAGTCGTCGGCATTACCAAACGATTAGTGGCGTCACTGGAGAATTTGCGTCATCTGTTTAAAGGGTGAGCGCGAACTGACAGCTTTGTGTACAAGTTGTTGTTAAATTTCAGTCTTATAACTGTGCTTATACAATGAACGGCAGACAATCGTTTTGGATTACGATATTTTCTTTAAAGCAAAAGACTCAGGTTTATGACGGAATATTGATATCTTAATGGAATAATAATTGA
This sequence comes from Pyrrhia umbra, assembly GCA_963891755.1. Classification (NCBI taxonomy): domain Eukaryota; kingdom Metazoa; phylum Arthropoda; class Insecta; order Lepidoptera; family Noctuidae; genus Pyrrhia; species Pyrrhia umbra. The sequence continues at coordinate 3,207,583 of OY982923.1, read as the reverse complement.
ATAAATAAATACTAACTAACGGTGAAGGAAAACATCGTGAGGAAACTTGGACTTAAATGTCTGGAATCGCCAATCCGCCTTGAGCAAGCGTGGTGATCAATGCTCATGCTTTATCTGTATGAGAAGAGGCCTGTGCCGAGCAGTAGGATAGTAAAAAGGCTAAAGAGGATGAAATTTCTCTGTTCTCTATATTACAATCTTAGAGCACAACATTTTTCACATACATTTTTATTCATAGATTCAAACCATTTCGAGGAGCTCGTGGCTAAGTAATAGCCGCACGGGTCGATCGATCAAAGGTTGAGCTGCGCGTGGCGCGGTTTGTCTGTGGATGGGTGATCATTTATGTCATAGTGAGACTCCTCCGTGCCTTAGAAAGCACGTTTAGCTGTTGGTCCCGGTTGTTATTCGTAGATCTTTGACAGTCGTTACGGGTAGTCAGAAGCCAGAAAATCTGACAACCAGTCTGCAAGGGGTATCGTGTTACCCGGTAACTGGGTTGTGCAGGTCAGATAGCCAGTCGCTTCATGTAAAACACTGGTACTCAGCTGCATCCAGTTTAGACTAGAAGCCGACACCAACATAGTTGGGAAAAAGCTAGGCAGATGATGTTAACCATTTCCAAATGTTCACATCGGAATCTGATTCGTCGAGAAAAAAGACACCAAGCCCAAAAGGTGATTTGTTCTGTGGCAACACATAAAAACACGTAAAATATTGTAAAAGCCCTGTCATACACATTGCTAGACACTGCGTAGTATATTGAGCCAAGTGTACTTCGAGAAAAGATCTGCGTTGTAAGCAAGAGTGCCTAAATAATGTTCCCGTCTGGTCTGATGCTTGAACTGAAGTGTAATATTTATGTACTGTTGGTTGTTTTATAGGGCATGTTCTCAGTGTTCATGTTCTTATCTTTTTGGTTTATAAAATATTAGCTGTGTCCTGAGGTGTCATTCTTACGCTTTCACGGGAAAACGGTTAAACGAATTTGAATTAAAAGTATGGAAATAGCTTGAACCCTGGTAAGGAAATTTATATAAGATAGTTTTGATTCATATGCGCGAATTAGTTTCCATAGAATGCAGGTGAAAACGCGGTAAACTGCTAGTTTATAATATAAAGTAGGGTGTTACAGTAATATCGCAACGCCGCCATACAACGGTTGCATCATTTTTTTATATTTTTTTACGAATTTCACAAAACACGATATCAATATCTACTATAGAAAGGACGTTACTAATTTTACTTTCGTAATTTATCCCTGATTCCAAATACATATTTGGAAACTTCACTAAATATCGAATAAAAAATGTAGTAACGGCCATTTTTCTTATGATGGCAGAATAATTAATATTTGTATGATATCAATACATACATATATATGTATAATAATTACGTAAACGTACATCATAAATATTTGTACAAAAAAAACCTCTATTTCCAGAGATCTTGAATGACAGTCAACACAAATAATTTCCTGATCACACACATTCAACGTGTCAACATTTTAACGATAATACCGTCGTTTCATAACCGAATTCCTATCACTAACAATGGCGTGTTAATTTGTGGCGCATAGACAATCTGTGTTTCAAATTACTCGTAATTTAAGCTATGCCGCAACAATTCCAATTGCTACCGAACGCATTTGATGTGGAGTCACCGGGAATTGATATGAGCAGTAATTTAAATATGCTGCATGACCTGTTTTATCCAAAAAAAATAACACTAGAAAAGTATTTGGACGGTACTTTGGACTGAAGTTATAGTCAAAACTAGTTTTGCCTAATGGAGCTGGTTAAAAGAAATATTGACTGGTTCTAAAAGTGAAAAATATTCAGATTGTGTCAATTTAGGTGCACTACACTCATATGTCACATGCGAAATACACACGCTTACATCATCTATTTAAATAGTTACATGTTCTGTGAACGTAAGAAAGTCAGACTATGCAGGTCTGATACTTACCGCTCCGGGCACGGCTGAGGGAGTCATTTGATGATTTCCCATACCTAAAAAAACAAGAAAATCCGTTCTGGCATTCAGAAGTTATGATGGAATAAAGAAACTCACATACATACCATGAAAACCGAAAACATAACACACCTTTTTGTCGTCGTCGTGTAGAAATAAATATAAATAAATCAAGAGACCAAATTGTAGGGAAACTTGGATATTTATCTTTCTAGCTCATCTCCGCTTGTTGATAGCTAAGCTTAATCTATTTCGCTGTAGATATATTTTAGGTAATAAAATAATTTCATTAACAGACTTTGAAAAAGGCGCAATTTCCTTTTTGAAGTCGCTTATTAATTGGACTAAATATTTTAAGTGCTATTTAATGTTGTTTGTAATGTCTGCGTTAAATCCATGCCTTCTTTTACTCAGGCCCAAGTTCACCGACAAAATAACAGTCCGATCAACTGAAAACAGCTGTTTACTATAAATTCAAACTTCTTTCTTACGATGGACAACTTATTATTTGGGTGTTTTATTCCAAAAACGGTCGATTACTAATTCGGAGTTGGCCAAGAAGTGGATAACATGAAAATTCCCGCATCGTGGTTAAAACACCCAAATAATAAGTTGTCCATCGTAATCGTTGAGGAGCTCGTGGCTAAGTAACAGCTGCACGATTCGACCGATCAAAGGTTAAGCTGCGCTTGGCGCGGTCGGTCCGGCGCGGTGGATGGGTGACCATCTTTGTCATAGCGAGACTCCTCCGTGCCTCGGAAAGCACGTTAAGCGGTTGGTCCCGGTTGTTATTTGTACATCTTTGACAGTCATTACGGGTAGTCAGAAGCCAGAAAGTCTAACAACCAGTCTTACCAAGGGGTACCGTGTTACCCGGTAACTGGGTTGTGGAGGTCAGATAGGCAGTCGCTCCATGTGAAACACTGGTACTCAGCTGCATCCGGTTAAAGACTGGAAGCCGACCCCAAGATAGTTGGGAAAAGGCTAGGCAGATGACGTGGTTAAAACACGTTTTTATTTAACGGGCCGATTAGGCAACCATTTGTCGGTGAACTTGGCCCTTAATGTTGTTTGTAATGTCTGTGTTAAATCCATGCTTCCTTTTACTTAGTAGTCTGTCTTTTAAGTCTGTATTTTTATTTGCTATGCTTTTACGGTTAAATTGCTTTACAAATTTAGATCAAATTTGGTATAGCGATAGATAAAAACCTGAGTGGCATGAAGTACTTCCATTCAAAAGAGTTACATAAACCCCCGGAACATAAAGGGCTAAGGAACATGGAAGGTTTTAGTCAGTAACCGTCTTACTTATAAAAAAACCTGTAGGTAATCTGAAATTTAACCATTTCTCACCTAATTCTTACTCGTAAATCAGGATTAAGCTACTAACTTACGTTCGGATTAACGCTAAAAAGCATTTATGAGTGAGATGTTTGAATCGGACTTTATAATTAAAACGGTAAGAGTCTGATACTCCCTCCTGTCCGTCAGTGGGAGGATATTTGATGATTCGAAAAAAAAACATTCAAGTAAAACTGTGAGAAAAGACTAGTTAACTTATAATTACATTAAAATTAAGTTTTAGCGTGATTAACTCAAGGTCTTATTTCTCGTGGCGTTTTCCCCCCAAGAGATTACCTAATAGTCATCCTTTCTAATGAAGTGCGGATTAATATTAATATTACTACCGATCTCCACAATACATTTTCCATTTAATTTTACGAAAAATGTAAACAAAATCACAACCTATTTCGTTATTATTTTCCTACATAGATAAATAAAATGGCATCAAATAATGAAAGATGATGTTTAGAACATGAAATTGACATAAATGCGCCATCCTTACGCCATTTTGACAATTTCTGTGGCAGAATTTGTATAAAATAGGTTATGACTTTGTTTACTTTTTTCGTAAAATATATCGGTACCGACTAAAGGTAATACCGATTGTCGGTTTAGGATATTAACTGCCCGTAATGATTGTTAAAAATGAATAGAAAGAAATAATCATTTATCGACACAATTAATTTTAGTCGACTTATCGTGTCTACCACAGGTGCACGGTCATTTAACGAGCCCTAGTGTCAGAGTTTACTCAAATCCACCTGACGGCCTCTGACATGGAAATGTAACAACAACTGCTATCAAGCTAGCAGCCAGAATGCAGACTAAACGTGCCCTACCAGGCACGGGGTGTAACACCGCCTTATATCTGACTCCAGGCTGCCCCATGTTTTTTTTTTAACTTACAAAGCCATGTCGGTCTGACCCAGGAATCGAACCAAAGACCCAGATCACAGTAGTCGCGTTTGCGACGACTAGATCAGCGTGGCAGTTTTAGTAAATATCGATGAACAGTTTCAAGGCCTTTTTAGAAAAAAAAAACCTTATTCTAGGTTGTAATAAATTTTCGATAAAAGTTTTCGCAGGAAAAAAGTGTCAGTGATATATGTAGGTACCTATAACTTATTACTCTTAAACCGCGAAAAAAAGTTCGAATAAGAAACCATAACGAATTCATAGCTTTCTACATGAAAAACTTCCAACAATTCATAAAAACAAATTGACCTTTGAAAATCAGAATAATATTTATTCAAACCTCAAAGTTTTCTCTGCTAAATTAAAAATTTTTACTTTGTATAAACATCTTGAACCCAACCTTATCTTGTAACTAGGCCCTAGAGAGAAATAACTTCACAGTTAACTTCAGAACTCAAGTTAAAACATCTTGACCGTGAACTTTTCGAGAACCTTTTACTCGCTTTTTAAGATAATAATTTTAAATTAGTTTTTTCAGCTTTTACGAGGTGCGAGACAATCTTTACTTATCCTTAGTATTGTTATAAAATGTTAAAGTAACTGTCTGTTTGTTACGCTTTGACGGAAAAACGGCTGAAGCAATTTAGATGAAATTTGGCATGAAGATAGCTTAAATATTAGGAAAGAATATATGATAGTTTTTATCTAGGTGCGTTAAGTGATTCTCTCAGAATGGGGGTGTAAACGCGAGAAACAAAAGGAAAAAAACATTCGTCAGTAACCGCAACAAACAGATTATTACTTTCTGAAACGGATAGTTTTCGCACTGCTGACAGATCTGGTCGCGTCCAATCGGACAGCCAGTCAAGCCGGACGAGGGTCGGACACCGGACAGCTGTGCGGTCATCCGGACGGTATTATTGACATGTGTACTGATGTTTTGTCCGAATATATCCCTTAATAAGGTTTTTGCGGCGTTCTGTGTCACAATTCGGGTGGATGGAATTGTTTTTTTTTTGTTGGAAATTGTATATTTTTTAATTTATGCTGATTTGCAACGTATTTATCTCCTGGCTAAGTAACAGCCGCAGCCGGGTCGCTTCAAAGCTTAAGCTGCGCTTGGCGCGGTCGGTCTGTAGATGAGTGACCATCTATGTCATAGCGAGTCTCTTCCATGCCTCGAGAAGCACGTTAAGCTGTTAGTCCCAGTTGTCGATTATGGGGTAGGGCGTGTATCTTTGACAGTCGTACGCGTAGTAAGAAGGCAGAAAGTTTGACAACTAGTCTTTCCAAGGGGTATCATATAGGGAGTCGCTCCATGTAAAACACTGGTACTCAGCTGAATCCGGTTTACACTGGAAGTTAACCTCAACATAGTTGTGAAAAGGCTAGGCAAATGTCCTTCTTAAGGAGTGGTGTCAGCAAAATTGGGTCACAATAAACAGTTGCCTCCAATTGTGTACAGTGGACGCAAAGCTCAGCGACCGTCAACAACATACTGCTACACGTCTAAAGGGAACAATAGCAAATTTTCAATTGGACATGTTGAGCGAAACAGGAAGTCATTGTATTTTTCCTTTTTTTGTGAAAATTATCATAACAAATAAACCGGCTGAGTGCGAGTCGGAGTCGCACCGAGGGTTTTGTACATTGGAAAGATAATAATATAATATTATAAATGCAAAAATTTGTGAGGGTCTATCTTATATTTGTTACTCTTTCACGCAAAAACAAATGAATGGATTTCGATACAATTTAGTATACAAATAGGTGATACCCTAGCAAACAGCTTATGCATGCAATAAAGTACAACTGTCTAGGTTTCCCCGACTGCAAAATTAATTTTGTATTAGTAAAAAGTGTGTTACTCGTATAACTATTAGATTAATTCCTTTACACTATACACTATAAGAAGACATTGCTAAATTCATGATCAACGGTTTTCTCAATCAACAGGAATTATCCTATACGTTTTAATTCCCTTGACGGGTCTTGACAGACAGACAGTCGGACAACATGATTCAATAAGGGTCCCGTTTCTCCATTTGAGGTAGGTGCGGAACCCTAAAAATATTGTACCTTTGGGACATGAACCAAGCTCTTTGATGTCAGATGCGGGTCAAATTGGTACTCAAAGTGGAGGACGTTTTGTAAAATTAAATTTTTGGAGTTAATTTGTACTGGTTTTGTTAAATCTTTCTCCTTGTATCCAAAAGATAGCGTCAACTTATGATATGGTTATCTATTACAATAGTAACAGATCATCTGCCTAGCCTTTTCCCAACTATGTTGGAGTCGGCTTCCAGTCTAAACCGGAGCTGAGTACCAGTATTTTACATGGAGCGACTGCCTGTTTAACCTCCACAATCCAGTTACTGGGTAACACGATACCCCTTGGTAAGACTGGTTATCAGACTTTCTGACTACTGACTACCCGTAAAGACTGTCAAAGATTATATTGATATTATATATTGATAGTGTTTGAACGCGCCAAGTGCAGCTTAACCTATAATCGGTTGACCCTCGCTGTTACTTAGCCACGAGCTCCTCCAATACTTCAATAGTAATGAATGCAGTTTCGAATTCAAATTATTATAGTAACATAGCACAGTTAAATACTTCGATCAATTCGAATTGAAAAAAAGAATACGCTAATGATGGTGTCATTAATGAGTGTCATTAGCTTTTATTAGTAGTTAAAAATAAAATGGCATTTGCAGGTGTGTAATAGACTGTATATATGTAAACTTTCATCATCAGGTACTTAGTTTCATTACAGTTTTAGATAGAATAAAATTAATTCTTTAAATCAATATGTATAAAAATCAATGCCACTTTTCGTTGTTATTTTATAACTCAAGAACGGGCTTACCTATCCAAACTAAATGCTATATAGGCTCTGTTCGGACTATTTAGTAGATGGTTTATGTGAAGTTTGCACAAAATCGGTCGAGCGGTTCATCTTTAATTTGAATTCATATAGCCCACGCGGGCGAAGCTGCTGGCGGAAAGCTAGTTAAGTATGACACTCTCTTTACAAACATAGATAGATCAATTAATTCTTGAGTCAAGCCCATTTCTCCCTTAATGCCAATTATAGATATTAGCAACTTAAACGGCAGTTCTGCTGATATTCAAAACCTAATCACGATAACGTTAAAGATGAAAAGATTTCACGGAACTGAGCGAAATGTAACGACTCTCGCAACGTTTAATGTTCGTTTTGATAAAAACGAGATTAAAGAAAATTTTGAAAGGAAAGGTAGAAGGTACCTGGAGCAATAGGCGCTACGAATATAAGTAAATATACTTATCCATTGTTGTGAGGTACGTATAACTTTTAATTTTATCCAAACCAATGCGGCAATTACGGTATTATCTCAATTCGGCTATTTTTTCCGTAGTCCGACAAGGAACCCTTATAGTTTCGCCATGTCCGTCTGTCTGACTGTCTGTCCGCGGCACAGCTCCGAGGTCCTTGCCAATCTATCGATTCGCAAGGCTGTTACTTAGCTACGAGCCCCTCGAAATATATAATACAGTACATAGAGATAGTACATTCATTAACATGCCAGTTAATGACTCATTCACAGAGCGAGCGAGATGTTATCAAATCACGGGAAACGCTCTGGAATAATAATTATTATCTATTGATGGCGTGTGTAACGCCTGCCATTTACGTTGAAATAAAATTATTTACAAACCAGCTTTAGCCTGCAATTTTGTCTGCGTGAACTAGAGTTGGGTCCAGTGGGCGTAGCATGAAGGAGCTAACGTAATCTATAAGCTATTTTTGACAAAATACAACTATCCTTAAGCTAAACACAGTTGTCTAAAAAGTAAAAAAAACAATTCGTGGCATCCAAAGATATGAAAAAAGTCTTTAATTTCAATTTAAAGTGCGAAACGGGTGTATTCCATTCGAAAACAGCTTACATTAACGTTACATTTACTTTAGTGCATTCGTGCTACGCCCACTGATATCTGAATAAAATGTATCCTATTTAACTCGTAGGTCGTGGGGTCCGAATGCTCACCTTTTATTAGGGTTATATCCAGGCGGCTGATTGACGCTTCTCGAGACCCAAAGGCTGGCTGCTATTTTGGCCAAAGAATGAGTATAGCTATACAACGTGGCAATGCAGCCAGCCTCTTCGGTACGCTCCCAGTTGACCGCGATGAGGAGGAATTTTTGACGCCCTGTATTAGTTAGTAGTTTTCCATATTTTTGTAGCTAAAGTAAGTTTTATCGTTAATATGTAAAAGACTTCATGAATTTTGCTTTGGTATGGTTATAATTATGATTCGAAAATTCCTATATTGTGTATTTTTTAGTGAATGCAATTTTCGCGCAACATCCATACCTGCATACATCCATCTTCACTAACATCCACATCTACAATATTAGTCAGAAAGGCATATTTCAATTTTATTTAACATTCACCTAGGGATCTCTTGAAACCGAGCCCCGATGTTACTTGAATATTTTTATTACGTTATTACATTTTAAAAAATATCGTAACTACGAGATGAAATATTTTAATTAAACGAAGAAATTATTTAAGAGTTCAAGTATCAAGGTCAAGCACCTAATTAAGAAGTTTTTTTTCTTCTTTTAAGTCTCGATACCTTTAAATAATTGTATTTTCTTCAATAAAATATTGTTGTTATTTTGTGGTCAGCAAAACCGTATTGTTAAAAACGTATTTTTGCCTTACATGAAGAAATTCAGTGTTTATTGAGCTGAGCTATTACAACTACACAAGCTTTATAAGTGACCATTAATTCAGTCGAGTTGACTATTTAGTTCAGTCGTTTATTTCAGTCATTTACGTGTTGACAACATGAACTTGTAAAACTCACAATACGCCTACTTTTTTTCGGATCAACCATCAAATTACTTCTCCCGCCGCGAGTAGGACAGGAGGGAGTGTCAGACTCTTACTGACTAAAACTCATCCATGTTCCTTCTTCAGCTCTTTTTATTTCGGGGGCGCGGTAACTCTTTCGAACATCCCGCAGTCCCAGATAACACCCCCTACTAGTGTGATATAATAATGTAGATAGCCGCAATGTTTAGAAATAATAATACAACGTATCATACGATGTTGTTCCCCTGTTTCGTCTTTATTCACCATTGTATTCATTGGCTTACCTTATTCCTACAATCTTGCAAAATTTACACTGTTAAGGGACTTCTACACAGAAGACAAAAAACGCAAGCAAACTTAGCCGTAATAGTTTTCCTTGTAAGTTCATTACATGTGCTACGTCAGTGAATTGTTTTCATATTTCTATGGACAGCCATTCAAAAGTTAGAGGGGAAATACTCGTATCGAACAAAAATTTGCACTTAAAAACTAGATATTTCGCAAATTGCTCACTTTACCGAAAAATGGTCTTCATACACTCATAATCCTTACTTCCTTACTAATATTATAAATGCGAAAGTAACTCTGTCTGTCTGTCTGTCTGTCTGTCTGTTACGCTTTCACGCCAAAACTACTGGACCGATATAAATGAAATTTGGTACAGAGATAGAATAGACCCTGAGGAACAACATAGGCTACTTTTTACCCGGGTGCGCTAAGTAGTTCCCTCGGGATGCGGGTGAAACCGCGGGAAACAGCTAGTGGGAAAATAAAAGAGCAACATATAAAAACCGCAATTTATAGGGTGTAATTTAATTTAGTTAATTAAATTCGTATAATGCATTATATACAAGTATGGCATTTCAGACGACAGAAATCAAAAGACAGATCGTCTTTATAGATCCTTTAAAACTATCAATTTGTCACACATATATTAAAACGGCCGTAAATTCGTCCACTAAGTCTGAAACAGCCCTTAATTTTCGAAACAATGTCACCCCTCTTGTGGGTACATGTGTAGAGAAAAACAAACAGTGCCTAAATAAATATATGTAGGTACTGTTATGAACAAAATGTGTTTGTTCTCAACGACTCTGCATTCATTGTGGAGATAAATTATGTACTGTCAGAACAGAAGGAAGATCGGCGAGGTTATCTGAGCCTCGAATAATGTGAAATATACGCCTTTATTATTTTAAACATTGAGTTACAATTTGCAGATTTCTAGAATCGACACCGCGAGGTTAATTGTGAAGTAACGAAAGAAACTCTATTATTAAATGACCACACTTCCGAACGTTGAAATACGAAATTTTGTGATGATGTACATATTTTTGGTAATCTTTCAAGCAAAAACGACTGAATGGGTTTGGATGAAGTTTGGTACACAGATAGTTTATAACTAGGATTAATACATAAGTCAGTTTTTTGGAATGGAAAGTCATCAAATAAAGCCTCCCGCTGTGTTCACGCACACAGCGGGAGGCTTTAGACTCTTACCGACTAAAACCCATCCATGTTGCTTCCTTAGCCCTATACATTCCACAGCCCTAGCGGATACTGGCCTTAAGGTGAGCCTCGTCAACGAGTTCAATGTATCTCCACACCAAATTTCATAAATATCTGTTCAATCAAAGCTCATTCACTGTCGCATTTAAAATAGCCGTGTCATCATCATTATCGTCGTCCTATATGTTGTTGGTCTGTGCTCACTGCTGGGCACAGACCTCTACTTGTACAGAGAAAGCATGAGCATTAATCACCACGCTTGCTTAAGGTGAATTGGTGATATCAGACTTTTTAAGTCCAGGTTTCCTCACGAAGTTTTGCTAACCGTCAGTCAGTGCCGTCTCAAATATACTTATAAAATGACTTTAGAAAAGTCACGTTGGTACTTGCCAGGTTCTGAACCCACACACTCGTACACAAGATGCAACCATAACCACTAGGCCACTACGAGATTTACACACACAATAGTCGTATTATTTGGAAAAGACTTCAGATTTTTCCTAAAGGTTAGTGATTCTATGTTATCAAAGTATAACATACTAGCTTTCCGACCGCGGCTTCGCCTGCGTGGATATTTTTTACACCTTAAGTTACATTATTCAAGTTTTAGTAGGGATCCCTAATTATTTCTGGAAATAAATATAGCCTATGACACTTCATAAAGATGTAGCTTTCTAACGGTGGAAGAATTTTTAAAATCGGTCCAGTAGTTTTTGAGTTAAAACCCTACAAACAAAGAAACAAACAAATCTTTCCTCTTTATAATAGTACCAGCTTTTCGCTCGCGGCTTCGCCCGCTTGGACATTTTTTTACACCTTGGGGATCCCTAATTATTTCTGGAAGTTACTAGGACAAAGTTAAAACCCTACAAACAAACAAATCTTTCCTCTTTATAATATTAGAATAGAAAAAGTATCGAAGGCAATAAGAATACATTCAAGTTCGTTGACTGGAGCAGGTACGCGTAGATACACGTGTACCTTTCAATGTATTTCCTTAGCCTTTGATCTGTTAAATTGGCTGAATATTATTTACATCGTAATATATTTTTTGTACCAACACAAACGTTCACTTTGAACTTTATACGAGTATTTCGTTTACCAGCTGTTTCCCGCGGTTTCACCCGCATCCCGAGGAAACTACTTCGCGCACCTGGATAAAAATTATCTTTTATGTTAATCCAGGTTATAAACTATGTGTGTGCTAAATTTCATCAAAATCCGTTCAGTAGTTTTTGCGTGAAAGAGTAACAAACATACATCCATGCATTTTTACAAACTTTCGCGTTTATAATATTTTACATATATATTATGTAATATATATATACTATCTATTTACCGAGGTATCACCCGCAAACCTAAGGACCTACTACTACCCAGATAAATAGTAGCTTTTAGCCGTCTCCTAGGTTCCCTCTTTTAGCCGTTTGAAATCGTAACGAAAAGCCAAAAAAAAATAAACAAACACGATTTGACAGCACATGTGACTTAGTGGCTAAGCAATTGGCTGCTGCGCTGCGTGTCACGGGTTCGATTCTCGCACGGGACAAATAAAATTGTCCTGGATCTGGGTGTTTGTGCATGTGTAATGTGTGTTTCTAAACGCACCCACGGTACAGGAGAAATTCCTAGTGTGCGCAAACGTTTTTTAAAAAATAATAATATAAAAACAAAAAAAAAACTCACTTTCGCATTTATAATATTAGGCAGGTTTAGAATAGGTACGATTTGTAAAGTGAATATAATATATTTTGTGCAAAAATGTATTTGAAGCTTTCCATCCCATTGGATTCTGGTTAAATCTGCGGTTGGTTTTAAAAACGAATGCTCTTCCATTTTGATCCGATATTATTTTCCTATCATTTATTCAATGCTATATGTTACTAAAATTGAAACATTTCTAAACCCCAAAAAATTTATCTACCGTATAAAACTGCACATTCATATGTCCATTAAAAAACCATAAACGCAAAAAAACTTTTTACAAAAAATTCAAGCGACGTCCAAAGCACTTCATCATCATCATCAGCCCTTATATTATCCCACTTCTGGGCACAGGCCTCTTCTCATACAGAGAAGACATGAGCATTGATCACCACGCTTGCTCAAGGCGGATTAACGTTTTCAGACTTTTTAAGTCCTTGTATCCTCACGATTTTTTCCTTCACCGTTAGTCAGTGGTGTCTAAGATACACTTAGGAAGTACATGTGACTTTAGAAAAGTTACATTGGTACTTGCCAGGTTTCGAACCCGCAAGTTCGTATAGAGGCCTTAATCACTAGGCCACGACGTCCAAATCACTTAAAAAAGAAAAATAAATGTGGTTTCTACACGCATGCACCAAGGTGTATTTTAGCTGCAGACTTCTTGAGCGATATGTTACGAGTCCAATTAATAACCTCCTTTTTTTACGAAGTCGGTTGAAAAGACATCACGTATTGTGAGTCCTTTAATAAAACCTAGACTTAATAGCCGCACTAAAACGAAATCCCTCTTATTTTGTGAGAAGCCTATCCACTCTACTTCATCACCATTTCATATATCGATGGTCATTTTGTTGTTAAGTCACCATTTTATTTAGACCCCTAAAATGTTCTGTGTCTCATTAAATTATGAAGATCGGATAGGTCTGAGTAAGTTGGTCTGGATTAGGTGTAGGCTTAGAGCTAACTTTGGACAGTCATATGCCATAATATTGTGGTCTTTTGTTAGAAAATCGCGGCCATTTCTCAAGTGGATGGCGCGCTGGGTTTATATGCAGTGCACGATTTTACGACCGCATTTGTTGACCGATATTATTCTTATTCTCTTTGGAAAATGATGTTGTGGTTGTGAGTATAACCGGCAAGTCGACCAGAAATTTTGCGAATTTTGGTGAAGAAGTTTACCATTCTGCCGAGCATTAGGCATGATACAACTTAGATAATAATCAATCATTTTTTTTTTCACATCTAGGTACGGCCATTCAAAGTTACAGGGGGAACGCTTGAACCTAACAAAAAATACGCTTAATATCTACGCTTTAATGAGCCCTATTGACTTATTTGCTTGATATTTCGAAAATAGCTGTCTAAACCTTTTTTTTTTTATTAAAATGGTTTTCACATACCTATAATATTGTGAAAGACTTATTTAAAGATACACAAATGGATGCGCGACAAAAAAAAAGTTCATTTACACTTTAGGTGCATGGGACCTCACTTAAAAAAAAAACAAAATTTTATTTTACCACTTATCGGCTTAATTAATAGTATATCCATTCAAAACTTCAGTTAATATTTTTAGTACTTAGCCTTTGAGCTAAACCTCGGATAAACAAACGGGCATGGCAAAACTATGGTTCCTTGTCGACAACGAAGCCCTAAAAAGGAGTACCAACCAACTAAACAGCAGCAAGACCAAAAAAACAATTGAAAAGCGAATTCAAAACTTAATCAAACTACACAACGTTCAATTTCCGAACTTTGCCAACAAGAGCGGCAAACGTGCATTTTTATTATGGACTTAAACGAGTCGTACAGTGTCCTACATAGTCGCTGCCAATGGTCCATTCACTTCAATGTACTCCGACAGCGACTTCCAAAACTGCTTTTTTATCTAAATTGAATATTCGTAACACCTGCGCTTATTGCCCGTTGCTTCAAGTCCTGAATGATAAGTATGGACCTGCTTAGTATGTACTATGATAACTATAATATTATAAATGCGAATGTGTTTGTTTGTTACGCTTTCACGGTTAAGTGTCTGAACCGATTTAAATGAGATTTGGTATGGAGATAGCTCTAACTCAGATGAATGACACAAGATAGTTTTTATCCATGAACACGTAGATGTTTCTTAAAAATACAGGTGAAATCCCGGGTAATATATATATTTGAAATAATATATGAATAGTAATAGTCATCCTTGGGCCCCAACTATAATATATACCAAATCTCATGCAAATCGGTTAAGCAGTTTTACCGTACAAGCGTAACAAACAAACAAACCCACTTTCGAATTTATAATACTAACAAGGAGCTAGTGTTCGTATAAAAGAATATAAAAATAAAATTATTTAAAATATTTAAGCTTACATTTACATTATTAAAATCTTGATGGATTATTAAAATATCGTATGTCACCTATTATTTATTGATCTCATCTTGTATTCATCTCGTAAACACTTGAATATTATTTATGCCGTGAATATACGATTTAGTATTCATATTACGCTCGACAGTAATGTAATTTACGGCGTATGTGACAGATACTGCAATCTATCATAACTTGAAGGTGTTTTCGTTATATTTATATTGTGCATATACTAGCTTATACCACAACGTCGTCTGCTATGAAAATAACAGTCTATATAAGTAAAAAATCGGCTAAGTTTGAGTCGGAGCGAGCACCGAGTGTTCCGAACAATGTTTTGTTTTATCGACCACATAATTAAGTTTTGTTTGTTTGTTTTTGTATTATCCACATAAACACATTAAAAATACTTTAAAATTCAATAAATAATACCTATTTGAGAAATTAGTGTTTTCAAATCAAAACCACATCAAGCCACATTGCTTTACGATTATTGTTGGGTTTTTAATCTGTGGCTTTCACTATAATTCCCGCCAAACCGCCAACGGCTCAAAAAATGCCGTCGCGAGTCTGCGCGCGCATGTTCCCGCTCCGCGCACGCCGCGTACGCGGCGCTCGCCAGTCGCATCGCCGAACGAGCTGCGTGCGCATCGCCGCCATAGCGCGTAACAAAAACTAACAAGAAACCTAAAACCTGAGTGCCTGAACCATATAACTTCCCACTATAGCGGTCTAAACCTTGTGAAACCCGTAAGACTGTCAACCCGTCCCGGGACGCATCAGAAATCCAGGATCCTGGGCGCAGAGCTGGTCGGCGGCGGGTAAGTGAGGCCACATATCATTTTAAAAAGGTGTTAACAATACATTTTGGTCCTTCGAGCCGGATAACCCAGTTATATGGTCATATAAACTCAGTACATAAACACATTTTCACGTAAACTTGTTAATTCTTGTCCGGCATTGTGACTACCTACTAGCTAGAAAGAAATTCAAATTGTTGTCATAAATTGTAATATTTCTGTTTTATTCGCAAAGAAATCACTTTATTTCATTACATTGTGTTATAAGTAAACTATAGAAATATAACTCATTACGTAAATAAGTCAAATGAAGTGTTTATTCGCAATAGTTCTGCAGTAGGTAACATGGCCTCTTGTTTCTAGGAAAGTCTCATTTTATCGTGTTATTTGTGTTATATTTACAGGCAAATCTGTTGTTATTAAATATTTATTGTACCAGTGTTAAACAGTGTTTTGTGCATAAGTGTTGTGTATAAACGATAGTGAAAACATTGTTTTTGGCGCGAAACCGGCCGGTCGGAAGCCATAGGGAGTTGAGTGCGCGTCACGTCGGCCATCGCAGCGTCGCGCGACTCGTAACGTACCTACATACCTACGTAAAATATTACGTACGTACTAGTAATAATAATTTCGCATCACTTTGTTTGTTTTTTAAATTTAAACGGGTCAATTAGTCAAGTGAGTTTGTTGGTTTAATTCGTGTTTATTCATTTTAGTACTTAATCAAAATGGAGGACGCGGAATTCGATAAATTAATACAACCACTTCTGACCTCAAAAGAGATGTGTTTTATTCGCTTGCAAAATTTATTCGAAATGTCGAAAACGGTATCAACAGACCCTAGCATCGAAGCATTGTTCATTGCTAGAGCGCAAGATTTGCCTAAGATTCGGGATGAGTTCGATAAGTCTGTCGCGGGAATTACCTCGTTAAATAGACAGTACGATCCGAAATACAAACCGACTTATAAAGAAATTGCTGCATTTGATGATATTTATTACATGATTCGTACCGTCGCGGATACGTTCACGTCAAAAGTAGTTTCAGTAAAAAGCGAACACAATGTGAATAAAAATGAAAATAGTGATGGTGACCTCCGGCGGGTTAAGTTGCCTGAATTGCAACTTTTTAAATTTGATGGGAAGATAGAAAATTGGCCCACTTTCCGAGATACATTTTTAAGCCTTATCCATAATAATTCCCGGATCACTCAGATCGAGAAATATTATTATTTGTTATCGTGTGTTAGTGGTCCAGCGTTGTCAATCGTAAAGTCGATGCCGGTCAGCGCGGATAATTACGCGATTGTATGGAAATCGTTAGAAAAACGGTACGAAAACAAGCGAGTCCTAGCTACAGCGTATTTAGATAAGCTGTTTGGTTTCAAACCGATTATTAGCGACCGCATCGAATTTAAATACATTTTTAAATACCTATCAAGAGAATATTAGTGCACTGGAGCTTCTTAACATATCAGATTTGTCGAGTTTTATATTATTTTACGTATCATTGCGTAACTTGGATGCGGTCACTAGGCGTGAGTTTGAACAAACCGTGTCTCCGGGTCACATCCCTACCATTACAGAATTATTGACGTTTGTAGAGAGCCAGGTACGCGTACTTGAGATGTCGGAGTGCAAACCGGTGCCCGTCAAACCGTCGGCACCAGGCAAGCTAAACACCGCCAAGTCGCCCTCTCCCGCGGCATCTAAAGCCCCAAACTTAAATAAGTCTCGCGCTCAAGCGCATACATTAGCGTCTGCTGTGGCCAGTACTGATAAGAGTGAGTCAAAATCTTCCATCTCGTGTCTGTATTGTCAAAAGCCACAACATTCCATTTATCGATGCACCGAGTACTACGAGCTCACACCTGAGCTACGCGGAACCAAGGTTGCGGAACTCAAGCTGTGTGCTAACTGTTTGCGGAACAATCACGCCACGGAGGATTGTACGTCCAAACATTGTTGTACGGTGTGCAAAAAGAGACACCATGTCACTCTCCACATTGATTCGACTAAGTCCGAGGAGAAAGTGGTGGCTCTTACGTGCTCAACTGAAGAGACCGTGTTGCTTGGAACTGCTGTCATACATGTCGCAGATGCGTGGTCACAGTATCACCCCGTACGTGTTATAATTGACAGCGGTGCTATGTCAAGCTATATAACGATGGATTGCGTTGGGAGGTTAGGTTTATCCCGTCGCAAGTGCAATATCGAGCCAATGGGTTTAGGTGGAAATAGGGTTCAGCATTACGGCTTAACAACTTGTACCATCAAGCCACGTGACACCAAAGCTCCTGTGCTTGCCACTGATGCTGTTGTGGTTGCCAATATTGCAGGCAATTTGCCAACCATGCCTATGCCGGACAAGATCTTCAGTGATTATCAACATCTTGTTTTGGCAGATCCAGCTTTTAATAAACCGGCACCAGTCGAAATGCTGATCGCTAGTGATCTTTTCCCATACATCTACGGCGGTGATAAGATTTTACCTTCTCAACCTGGCATGCCTGTTGCTATCGAATCCATCTTCGGATACGTAATTACCGGTCAAGTCGTTCTCGACCAACGGAATCCGCGGCCAACGATGACATCAGCTACCCTTGCCAGCTCGGACAATTCTTTTTGCGGTCTAACAAGTTCAACTAATCTCGATCAGATCATGAACGCGTTCTGGGATACTGAGAACATACCGTCAGAAAAACCCATGAAACCGGACGACGCCTTAGCTGAAGAGCTATTCGCCAGAGATTGTCGTCGCGACGAGACGGGTAGGTTTGTCGTAAAATACCCGCTTCGGCCTGACCATAATCTCGGCGAATCCAGACAGGTTGCAGTACGTCGCCTGGTAAATTTAGAGGCAAAACTGAATCGGGAACCTGGGCTCAAGGTAGAGTATCACAAGTTCATGTCTGAGTACGAGGCTTTAGGGCACATGACTTGCTTAGGAGAGATGCAAGACGTGGATTCCAAATATTTGATCCCGCATTTTTGTATCCACAAGCCATCCAGCACCACAACAAAATTAAGAATGGTGTTTGACGCGTCATGTAAAACCACCAATCAAAAATCACTAAATGATGTAGTATTGGCGGGCCCAAAACTTCAAGCAGATATTAATAATATTTTAATAAATTTCCGACTCCACGAAGTATGTCTATCAGCAGATATCTGTAAAATGTATAGACAGATACTCATTCACCAGGAGCAGCGGCCGTATCAGCATATTCTGTGGCGAGTTTCAACAGATCAACCCATGCAGGTTTACGAGCTTAACACAGTCACATACGGTGTAGCCAGCAGTCCATACCTGGCCATCAAAGTATTGCACACGTTAGCAGATGCTGAAGCGGACAAGTATCCAGCAGCCGCGCGTGTCTTGAAGACAGCATTTTTCATGGACGATTTGTTATGGTCAGAGCCTAATGTTGACGTTGCTTTACAGCTGCAGTCGGATCTTCGAGCTATACTAGAACGTGCAGGGTTCATACTTCGGAAATGGTCGAGTAATTGTCCACAGTTATTAGCAGCCGTACCAGAAGACCACCGTGAGACCCCTATAGACTTCGATGATGATGAGAATCTGTCACTTAAAGTACTTGGTCTCCAATGGCAGCCAGCTACCGACTGTTTCTCTTTTCGGACCGCACCTTTAGATCAAGAGGTCACAAAACGATCTATTCTATCGCAAATAGGACGCTTGTTCGACCCACTAGGATTCGTAGCCCCTTGTGTATTTTATGCCAAGTGCTTCATGCAGAAACTTTGGGCTCTTCAGCTTCACTGGGACCAACGTTTGCCTGCGAATCTTGAAGCAGAGTGGCATGCATACGTACGGGAACTGCCTCTCCTATCAGAGTTTAAACATGATCGACATGCCATGGTCCGGCAGAGTACCTGCTGTCGGATTTTAGGATTTTGCGATGCGTCGACCCTCGGTTATGCTGCGGTAATTTATTTATATACCACTAACAATCAAAACGAGCAGAAGGTCAGTCTGATTACTGCTAAATCGAAGGTCGCGCCACTAAAAACATTGTCAGTACCCCGCCTGGAATTGATGGCGGCACATTTACTGTCAAAATTAGTCAAATACGTCAAAAACATTTTAGCAGAACGCAATATAACAATTGACGAGATTCTGTTATTCACAGATTCGTCGGTTGTTCTAGCATGGCTGAACACTCCCGCTTATAAATTAAAAATATTTGTTGCAACCCGCGTGACCAAGATACTGGACACAGTTCCCAGTACCTGTTGGTTCCACGTTAGTGGAGTGAGTAATCCAGCCGATGTCTGTTCTCGGGGCGCGCTTCCTTCAACCCTTCTCACAATGCCAGAGTGACTCAATGGTCCACAGTGGTTGTCTGACGACAACTGGCCAGTTCGCTCTATAGAGGGGTTCAGGGACGATCATCCACCGGAGCTGAAGCCTTCTATCGAGTCGAAGAGCTTGGTTTCCGTTGAAGCTCCATCTGACATTATTTACGAATTAACCGAGCGTTATTCTAGTTTTAACAAACTGTTACACGTTGTCGCTCGTATCTGCCAATTCATCCGTAACTGTCGACTACCTAAAGATGAGCGCACTGGACTCAGGATAGTCGATTTGCGTAACGCACACAACAGTTTGATAAAATCAGTGCAACAACATCACTTTGCTGAGGATATCACAGCGCTATCTAATGGCTTGAAACCTCATCAAAACTTACGAAAGCTCAGCCCATTCTTAGACGCGAATAAATTCCTCAGGGTGGGGGGCAGACTTTCGCAATGTAGAATAACGTATGATAAGAAGCATCCAGTGTTGCTTCCTAAAAAATGTAATTTCACATACATTCTAATCGATTATTACCATATTCTTTATTTGCATTCAGGACCGCAATCTCTTCAAGGTATAATAAGTCAAAAATACTGGATAATATCAGCCAGGAGTGTAATAAGATCGCGGACTAGTAAATGTATAGCGTGCTTTAAGGTCAGACCTAAGTCCTGGCAACCCATTATGGGTCAATTGCCCAAATATAGAACTCAAGATATACATACCTTTCACACGGTCGGTGTTGATATCGGTGGCCCTTTCCATACAAAGGAGTCTACACGTAGGAATACTCGTACTGTAAAATCGTATCTATGCGTATTTGTTTGCTGCGCAACTCGTGCAGTGCATTTAGAGACACTCTCGTCTCTGAGCACAGAATGTTTCTTCGCGTCATTCGATCGCTTCACCGCCAGACGAGGATTGTGTAGTGCTGTAATATCTGACAACGGCACAAACTTTGTCGCAGCTGGTAAACAGTTAGCAGAAGCCTCTCAGTTCTTCGAAGCTAATACTGATGAGATCTCATGCAACTTTACGACACGCAAAGTGACATGGAAGCATAATCCACCCACAGGCAGCCATTTTGGAGGCATATACGAGGCAGCAATCAAATCCGCTAAGACTCACCTGAAAAGAACTGTTGGAGAACGAGCCCTTACCTTTGAAGAGCTTACCACCCTTTTTACACGCGTCGAAGCAGCATTAAACTCACGTCCGCTGTGTGAATTATCGTCAGATCCCAGTGAATTCGAAGTACTCACACCGGCGCACTTTTTGATCGGTAGAGAACTTTTGGAAGCTCTCGAGTATGACTTGACGAGCTCTCCTCTATCTAAGCTGAATCGTTGGCAAGCTGTACAGCAGATGTCACAACAATTCTGGCGTCTATGGCGAAAAGACTACCTCCACACGCTCCAACAACGTCAGAAGTGGTTGGATGGTTGTCGCAACCTTAAAGAAGGAGATTTGGTACTCATCAACTCGGAAGCGCCTCCTCTTCAATGGGCATTAGGTAGAGTTATTAAACTATATCCGGGGCCTGATGGCATCGTACGCGTGGTCGGTCTTCGTACCAAGAACAATGTCATTACTCGACCCGTGGTCAAGATTAGTCCGCTCCCTCTGGAGCAGGAATCAACTTAGCTTTTAATTGCATTTCGTTAGGCACTCATTCAGAACTTGAATGAGTCCACTATTAAGATAAGTAAACATTAGTAACGTAGTTATTTAATTTTATACAGTCCACTACTCACACATACATCACACTATCACATGTTTTCAACAATGCCTACCTAGTTATACATTGTTATTCAACACTTAAACGTTTGACATCCCTGTCAAATGACCGTATAATCGGGAAATCCTGGCGGATTTCGGTGGGGGGAATGATGGGTTTTTAATCTGTGGCTTTCACTATAATTCCCGCCAAACCGCCAACGGCTCAAAAAATGCCGTCGCGAGTCTGCGCGCGCATGTTCCCGCTCCGCGCACGCCGCGTACGCGGCGCTCGCCAGTCGCATCGCCGAACGAGCTGCGTGCGCATCGCCGCCATAGCGCGTAACAAAAACTAACAAGAAACCTAAAACCTGAGTGCCTGAACCATATAACTTCCCACTATAGCGGTCTAAACCTTGTGAAACCCGTAAGACTGTCAGCCCGTCCCGGGACGCATCAGAAATCCAGGATTCTGGGCGCAGAGCTGGTCGGCAGCGGGTAAGTGAGGCCACATATCATTTTAAAAAGGTGTTAACAATACAATTATTATCTATCTATACATATAAAATGCTTTGTCCTGAATGACCGACGGATGAACGCACAGCCTAAACCGCTAATCGTAAAGACCTGAAACTTGGAGGGTGTGTTCTTTGTATGGCATCTGATAGGAAAGGATTTTCCGAAATTCTACCCTAAGGGGATGAAAAAAAGCTTTTTGGGATGGGAAATCATCAAATGACTTCCCACGCGGTGAGTGGAGTGGGAGGTAATGTCAAACTCTTACTGACATGTTCCTTCCTTCGCCCTTCGTGTTCCATGACTGCGGTAACACTTTCGAACAATCACTAACTAAAATAAAATGAATATTTTCACTATCCCTACCACGTTTAGCAAATAAATCAGCTCCGTAATTAAGTTTCAGAGCTGCAGAAAAATTTAAATAAGCGTCTGTCTTGAGAATCTGTGTGCTTAAATTTAATTAGTTTTTTTTTTTAACTTTTTTGCTGTCTCAACTTGGCGTGTCGTTTGCTGCTTCTGTCCTAGAGATCCTAATTACTATCCATATGTACTAACTAGTAATTATTATAAATGTTAAAGTGAGTTTGTTTGTTTGTTACGCTTTCACGGTAAAACGGCTGAATCGATTTGGATGAAATTTTGTATGGAGATAGGACCCAGGAGACGGTTATAGGGTACTTTTTATCCGTGTGCGTTAAGTAGTTCCCTAAGGACGCGGTGGAAACAACTAGTAATAAATAATCCTAATTAATATTATAAATGCGAAAGTGAGTTTGTTTGTTTGTTACGCTTTAACGGTAAAACGGCTAAACCGACTTGGATGAAATTTGGTACAGAGGTAGAGGGGACACCGGATACTGTTTAGACAATTTTTAATCTAGTTAAGTAGTGCTTTCGAGGCGCGGATGAACCCGCCGAAATAGCTAGTTTCACATAGTAAACCACATTGAAGTATCGTGAGAAAAAACGCAGCTGATCTCGTTATGTGTTAAGATGAAGAAGATGTGTATGTCCTACTCATAAAAGAATATAGCCTAGCCAACAGATAGACGGTCATACAATACATTACACTACACTACAGCATAATCCCGACCCTAGCTCGACGAGCCAGCCCGCAAGTTGAGCCAATAGCTTTGAAATTCCCGATTATAATAATCATATATACCTATATCCTTGCTGTCCTCTCTCAGCGACGCCCTAAGCCGAGGCCCGTACCCAACTAGCCCTTAGCCCTTAGCGTGTAGTCGCTTAGTTTTGTAAGTTATGCCCTGGCTGGAGGCCCTAAATTCATTTAAGGCACTTCACAGGCAAGCCCGGTTAGGCAGTCGACAACCTTCCAGGTTGACTTGCGAGATGCCATACAAAAAAAAGAGAAAAATAACTACAACATAACGATTTCACACATCCCTCAACCTAATCAATCAACAAGTTGACAAAAGCGATCGGAAATCAAAAGGAAAAAATAATCCGTGTAAATATTGAGTCGCATAGTCCCCTTGGGTTAGTCCAACACTTCGCCAGTCCCAGACTATGGGGGTATTGATCAAACTTATCCTGTGATAATCTGCACCCTGTCCGAAACACGAGCTTTTATTTCTGCTTTAGGGTTCCGCAGTAGTTAATGACTTTGATCTTCAGTTGTAATTTTTGGCGCCAAGTAAAAGGGGAAATGTCAAAAGTAAAATGTCATACCTACTTGGTACAGAAAAAAATAAAACATTTATTATTATTAATATTGTAGACAATATTTTTTGTTTGTCTTTAATTTAAATAATTATTAAACGCTAGCAAAAAATATTGTTTTAGGTATTTTTTCCCTGTATTAAAAATATAATTAAATGTTTTTGCTTTACATTATAATAAACTATTATTATTATTTGTATGATTTTTTTTTAATTGATTGTTTTTTATCTTAAGTATTGTTTCAAAAGTAATCATTTGGAAAGTAATGAATATAACATTTAATCAATTACAGTGTTCTCCAGTGATTCAAAACAAAAGACACATCACTGACGTCACGCACGAAATGACAAAGAAAACAATATAAGTATGTACTCTTCTTCTACTACGTGAAGAACAAGCTTTCACGATGTCCCAGAAAGTGTCATAATTCGTTAATTCGCGTCATTTTTCGGAACTCCTCGGAGATTTGACGTAGCCAAACACAAATTGTGTCACCCGGTCGCCTTCCGTGGTAGTAAACTTTATTTTTTAATTATTTTTTTAATTAATGACTGTTTATTATACCTACCACAAAAAATCTTCTGTACGTACTTTGTCTGTATCCAACTAAATGGATGAAAATATCCGTAGTGTTAATCTCGGGCATAAACAATGTGTGTACAAAATTTTATCTAAATCCATTTAGCAGTTTTTGCGTGATAAAGTAACCACTATACATACTCGTACACACATCCTCACAAACTTTCGCATTTATAATATTAGGTACCTACTATAAACTAAACAAAAATCATAATATAGCTAAAACATGAGCCGCTCTAGACTCTAAAAATGTATCCCAATTATCCTTGGTCATCGCATCACGCGTGAATGGCTGGATCAATTTAGCTAAAATTTGGTACAGAGATAGAGGGGACCCTGGAGAAATTTCCGTCGGGACGCGGGTGACGGGAAATAGCTAGTTATGTATAAAATACAAAAACACCTAACAAAAAATTTTAAACACAAAAAGACGTCCATTCTAAAACACATTACAAATATCGTCTAGCAAAATCGCTAACTGATTGCTAGAACAGTTTAGTAGCCGTATTCAGTTCACCACGTCCGCAAGTTGGCATAACTTATTCAGGACACGACTTTAACTTGGAGCCAAGGATATCAGGACCTACATACTTTATATTCGTAATTGCTTGCGAATTCCCGCGGAAATGCTCGTTCCTTTTTTCGGAATGGCAATACTTATGTATAATATTTGCTAGCTAGTTGGATATTTGTATTTTCAACTAGGTGAACCGGGTAAACTTCATATCACCTACATCTACCTTAACTTTTTTTCACCATTTAAACCTTTCGTGGACTACGGCAATAATTTCAAGACTAAAATCAGCTAAATCGGCCCATCCGTTCTCGAGGTTTAGCGAGACTAACGAACAGCGTTTTTATTTTGTATATTATAGATGTGATCTTCAAGGGCATTTTCGGAAATTACAACATTCTTAAAAACTTTTCACAATCACATTGCACAATTAAATTAACAGGCCGATGTCTGTACATTACAGATATTGAAGAAAAATAAATATGGGGGTCTTTATTAGAGCAATAGAAGCCAAAACAACAGTTTTCATAATTTCTGTCTATCAGTCACGCATCACGCAAAAACTACGCAATGGGTTTGGTTAAAATTTGGTACACACATAGTTTATGACCTGTTTACTTTTATCTCCGGGTGCATGAACAACGTCATGCCCTCAGGATGCGAGCGAAACCACGGAAAACAGCTAGTTAACCAAATAAATTGGTTTGAAATTGGCTTTTGCCCTCTGTTCCCATACAGGAACGTAAACTAGCCTTTGAGCTATGTAGGAACATACAAAAACATGTCGATCCATTTCTTTATTGCTAAAAGAAGGACAAACTAACTAACATACATTTCCTCACTCAAAAAATGTTTTTTTTTAAAGACGCATTCTAAAAATGAAAAAAAAAACACGGTTAAACAAATATTATTACGCGATACAATTATATATTCGGATCACTTAATTATTCTAACATTCATTAAGACTTCGGAACTGGTATAAAATTTTTATCTTGGTTACTAAATTATGTCCTGTCACCGCTTCAGCGCTGTATCGCTTTAAAGCGTTACTCCAATTACAATCGTTTGTAGGGAACCCATTTTTTCGCTCCCTAAAAATTGTTTAGGTGGCTTTTCTTTCAGTTCTCTCCCTTCGGATGATGGATAGGGGCTTTGTCTTTACAAATTGAGATCTCGCTGAGCCCGGCTTTGCTCACAGAAAACACGTATAAATATCGCTACTTTAGGAATGTGTACAGCGTTGTATTGAAATTATGATTGAGGCCCTCTAAGATTATGTGATTTAGCTAAATTATTTAACTGAGTATAATATTTTTTTTATGATTTACACGATATGATCACAAAAAACCTAGGGTTGAAATAATATGAGTAAACGCTTCATTAATATGAGGAAATATTTGTATGTATTTCAATTAACTTCTTTGTTTTTTGTATTTAAATTTATATATTTGTTGTTTAGAAACTTATGTCTATTATATTTACAATATTTAAATATA
Organism: Pyrrhia umbra; assembly: GCA_963891755.1. Taxonomy (NCBI): domain Eukaryota; kingdom Metazoa; phylum Arthropoda; class Insecta; order Lepidoptera; family Noctuidae; genus Pyrrhia; species Pyrrhia umbra. The sequence goes on along the minus strand of OY982923.1, from coordinate 3,181,268 downwards.
CCTACTGCCTTAATATAATTATAATTATATACAAATAAAAATTAACTTCTTATTTTTAAGGAAATTTATTATTATTATTATATTTTTCGATTACTTACTTATACTTACTCATATGAAATCCGTCAACCATGAGAAACGAGTTTACGATTCTAATTGTGCCCAAAACAACACTATTGTTCTAGATTCTAGGTAAATAAACCTTTTTGGTATCAAACTGAAGAAAATATCCAATGAATTCGAAATTCAAACCTTAGAAAAAAAAACATGAAAAAAGCACTACAGTATTCAAAAATGGAACAAAAGTAATATGGCGTCCTTTCCGCCGTCGCGTTGTGTTCGTCCACATTTTAAAGTTATTCATATAAGTGCACTCGCCGCACCACATTTGCAAAGGATGGAAAGCATATTATCTTTGCCGTGACTAGAAAATAAAATGTGATTCGTAATGGAATGACATTTTGGTAAATGACGACAGCATTAAAGTTCTACGTATATCATCTGTTGCCTGTTGTAACCAAACTTTGTTTCTTTTAGGTTGTTGTAATAAATAAAATTAAATATTTTTAATTATAATCATCATTATCGGCCTTTTCCTTTAGCCTTTTCCCAACTATGTTGGGGTTGGCTTCCAATCTAAACCAGATGCAGCTGAGTACCAGTGTTTAACATGGAGCGATTACCTATCTGACCTCCACAACCCAGTGACCGGGTAACACGATACCCCTTGGTAAGACTGGTTATCAGACTTTCTGGCTTCTGACTACCTTTAACGACTGTCAAAGATCTACAAATGACAACTGGAACCAACAGCTTAACGAGCCTTTTGAGACATGGAGGAGTCTCACTATGACAAAGATGGTCACCCATCCACAGACCAACCGCGCCAAGCGCAGCTTCACCTTTGATCGGTCGACCCGTACGGCTGCTACTTAGCCATGAGCTCTTTATTATAAATAATTATACTTTTAATAAAAGTATAACTCAATATGCTCGTATGAACGTGAAGTTTTAATTAATTGCATAGATTTGAAAGTAAGAAAAGCATGTAGCTTACGTTCGGTAGCTAACTCTCTGAGCATTTTTTTTACTCTTATTGTGAACCGTCCATTAAATAAAATAAAGCAATTTAATAAAGTAATGTGTAACTGCTTTTCATGCAGCAGGGTGGATAAATTAAACGCGATAGAATGCGATGAGCTTTTAATTAATCTTACTTTTTAACCGACTTCAAAAAAAGGAGGAGGTTCTCAATTCGATCGGTATTTTTTTTTTTTTTTTTTCTATGTATGTACACCGATTACGCTGAGATTTATGATCCGATTTACGTGATTCTTTTTTAGTTTGATGCGGAATAGATGCCATTTGGTCCCATAAAAATTTCACATGGTTTGGCCCAGTAGTTTTCATTTTGTGAACATTTTTTACATTTTTGTTTACATCGATGACGTAATTGTTTCGGAGTCGATTTATATTTTCCGTTCCCGTTTCTTGATCTATATTGTTTAAGGCTGCACCTTTCGTAGGCCTACCCATAGCTACTTAAAAAAAACTATTTAACATATAATTATGACAATAAAAAACAACGAAATGTTATAGCCTTCCTTATGTAATCTATAAAAATCCTGTAAAAAATACTGTAGTTTACAGAGCAACTTATTACAGACACTAAAAAGTAAAAAATAAATAAAAAAAAACTACGTTTAAAAAAACCGACTTCAAAAAAAAAACTAAAAAGTATTAAAAAAGTATAAAATAACTTAATAAAGATTTAACACAAACCTAATACCTTTAATATTAATAAAACACCATTATTTGTATGTGTTACCTATTGACAGGTTTGAAGTCGGTGCCAAGTCCTAAACAAAATGAAATTCCTAAAGATTAACGTAAATAAACTTAAAGAACAATGTGAATTAATGTGAAACAGATGAAAACTTTTTAATACCTGAATGAGTAACACTATTACATTTAGCTTGGCACCGACTTTAAACCTGTCAATAGGTAACACATACAAATAATGGTGTTTTATTAATATTAAAGGTATTAGGTTTGTGTTAAATCTTTATTAAGTTATTTTATACTTTTTTAATACTTTTTTGTGTCTATTAATAGACACGTAAACTCACTTTAATTTATAAAGAAAGCTGTCACAATCATTCCTGCTATGTAAAGGTCACCTGGGGCCGTACCACCACATGTTTTTGCAATCACTATTCAGGTGTGGGATAGAGACACAGCTATTAACGTGATATAGCACCGACTCTTTTTCACAATAAAACTATTCCTGCTTTGGCACGTCATAGTAAGGCCCCTGGTACCCAGTGAAATATCTAATATTATCTAACTATCTATAAATAATAATCAAAACTACACATTACATCTTGATTTCAATAGCAAAACACAATGAAATACCACTTATGATTAATTTATTTCCAATAAAAGAATTCAAAATTGAACTGAACATAAACTGATCAATTTTTGAACGGATCCCAAAAATCCAGTCAAACGTCAATCCAGTCAAAAATCGTTATCTGCCACAAAATTTAAACGTCAACAAAGCTCTTTGTTCTTTCCAACCTAACCATTTTCAAAACAGAATTACACACCCACTCGTTATACATTTATTTCACAGTGGTCTAGTATTTGAATTTTGCAATACATTCCGTTTAAACCTCACACGTAAAACTTTTTGATACGTCGAACGTCCTATCTGGCGTATGGTCGTGACACGCGACGCGATAAAACCTTTTTGTCTTTTTTTTCTATGCACATGTGTCGTTAAGCGAGACATATGGAAGCGGCAATCGGTTGTTTATATCAGTTTTGTGCTGGGAATATTTTCTAGTTGCTACGGAAGCTTTTCAAACGGCTGTAAACTTGTATTTTACTCTTTCATTTGTTTTTTACTGAATGAATTTTTCTTTATTGCTCCATACTGAATATGGGTGCAAAGAACGGAGTGTGTTGTACTGTTGTTCAGATAGAAATTTAATATGAACGAACAATCCTTTAGTGTAGATACTGTTCTGTAAAAAAAGGAGTTTGTTTGAAGTTTAGTATTGTAAATTTCTCTGGCTTTTTGTGTGAAAACGTGATGATATAAAAGTTACACACTTAGCCTCAAAACTACAGTTTTGTAATTTTTATAAACAATTTAATCATTTTAATATCACTCGAAATAATTCTTAGGTATTTATCTTGCGATAAGGACACAAACATTTTAGAAACTTATCAAATTATTTTTCATAATAAATAATCAGTCATAACCAGAATATTGGTGCGTCGATTATGATTTTGACATAAACAGCGTAAAAAGCAATTAACAGCTGCCATAGCAAAGAATTCCACCAAATTTATCTCCCGAATTAACTTCCACAAAAATGTCGTAAAACTCTTGAAGTGGAACCAATAATGCCAGTGGCTGGCGGACTTCCCGAACATTTCATAGGATCCCAACAACTTTTTAATTTAAAGAAAAAACCCTTAGATTGGCATATTGTATGGGAATCTTGAGATATAGTCTGGTTTTCCTTAATAAGCCATAATATCATAAGCCCATCTTCAAGAATAGATGGGTAAAGGTGTATATATAGGTACCAGGTTTCTTCAAATCAAACCACCGCGGCCTATAAAAATAAGTGTCAATTGAAGTAGGAACACGGATAGATTTTAGTCCACATGAGTCTCTCCCAGCCTATCCAGACATGATTTGATAATTTCCCTGCGCTTAGCGACTGTTACGAGCAGTCAGAAGCCAGTTTTACCATCGTGTCACCCAGTAACTGAGTTTTGAAGGTCAGATAGGCAGTCGCTCCATGGAAAACACTGATACTCAGCTGCATCCAGATGTATATGTGAATAGGAAGTATTAGTAATAAGAATAGTAATAAATATATATACAAAATACGGCCTGTATAATGTTCTCTGAATTATTTCTCACACAGACTGGTCCATGTTCACTTTTTTCACAATTGTGTCTCTTATTTGAATACACAATTTTTCACTAGATTGCCTCAAATTCACATGTCCAGTATTTTTTTTTACAAAATATTCTACATGCATTCTCCGAAAAAAATTGGTATACTTTTTAAATACATTCGTGTGCACTTATAATGGATCAGATATAGATAAAACCTTAGTTTTAACTCACAGTTTAAACCTGGATTACCCTGGACTACGACAAGCATTTTAAAACCAACTAAATCGGATCAGCCGTTCTAGCGAAACGAGTTAGCGAAACTATCGAACATCAATTCATTTTTATATATATAGAAGATATATGGTAGTAGTAACTATACAAAACATTAATAAATAAGCCGTTTACTATTTCTCATTTTGAAATGCAGACTTACAATAATTATTTACATGTAATTATTTTTTTTTTATTTTATATACAGGGTATTAAAAGAGGTCATTATAAATTCTACTAATAGTATAAATACAAAATAGTACGAGTATGTACGATTACTACTATTATTATAAAAAATAAATAGTAGGTATGTTTGTTACTCTTCACGCAAAAACTATTGAAAAGATTTGGATAAAATTTGGCACACACATAGCTTATAACCTGGATTAACACATAGAATACTTTTTACCCAGATTCTCTAAGGATGCGGGTAAAACCGTGGGAAACAGCTCTCTTATATTTCGTCAACAACACAATTCTTAGTACTTAATATATTTAGTTCAAGCAGAACAAGTTACAGAGTTGCTAATACCCCTAAACTTGAAGGGACGAAATTACTTAAAGTTTACTCGAGTAGTATTATCGCGTAAAATTTGTTTAAAACCATCTTGCTAACTTTGTATGTGTATACAATCGAGTTTGCTAGTAATTGTGTTTTGAAGAGTTACACTCGGGAGCGAGACGTTGGTTAGTTACAAAAAATATATTTGGGAAATTATGTATAATAAATTGGTGGGGTAAAAAAAGCCATTATTTACACCAGTGGTGACCTCATCTATTTATTACCGAAAAAAGAAAAATCTGCTTAAAATCTGCTCGCTATATCCATATTAATTCATTATCAGCCTAATAACTATCCCACTGCTGGGCACAGGCCTCGAGCATTGACCAGCACGCTTGCTCAAGGCGGATTGGCGATTTCATACTTTTAAGTCCAGGTTTCCTCATGATGTTTTCCTTTACCGTTAGGCCCAAGTTTACCGACAAGACTAGACAAGCTGTTTAACATAAATTCAGACTTCCAACTTTTGATGGGTAATGTTTTATTTGAGATTTTTTTCCTGAAACAGTCGATTACTAATCCAGGGTTGAACTAGAAGTGGGTAACACGAAAATTCCAGCTACTTGTACTTGTAAAAAATGTTTTAGATTAACGGGCCGATTACGTGACCATCTGTCGGTGAACTTGGCCCTAAGTCAGTGCACACTCGTACACGAGATGCGATTTAATCCATATTATTTACTAGCTTCTGCCAGCGACTTCGTCCGCGTGGAATAGTGGTGCTCCGCTCCTATTAGTCTTAGCGTGATGATATAGCCTATAGCCTTGATTTCTGTGTAGCTTTAACCATTAGGTTGCACACGCGACGGAAGCTTAAAAAATGGAGTAACTTCTCCCGTTTTCCCAACATTTCCCTTCACGGCTCTGCTCCTATTGATTGTAGCGTGATGAAAAGTATACTATAACCGGCCCAGGTGTATGAAAAATAATTGTACCAAGTTTCGTTAAAATCCGTCGAGTAGTTTTTGTTTCTATAACGTATATACAGACAGACAGGCAAAAAATTTACTGATTGCATTTTTGGCATCAGTATCGATCCCTGATCACCCCCTGACAGTTATTTTGGAAATATATTTCACGTACAGAATTGACCTCGCTACAGATTTATTATAAGTATAGATAAATTACAAATATACTGTTATTTCACGATAAAATTTCATCCTTTCATACAAAAAAACCTAAAGAGCTAAAAAAGTAAGCGATATTTATCTCATTGTTTTCATTAAAACATTCTAGTTAGGCACGTCGGAAACGGAACGCGTAAAAACGTGATAAAATTTAAATAGAAAAACACTGGGACATTACAAAACTAAAGCTTAAACAATATTCAACCTTATGCATTGGTAATAAGAGCTGTAAGCGTGATGTTTATGTGTAAAAAATAAGTTTGTATAATATAAAAGTAAAGCCATCTGACTTTTGCCATCGACAAGCAGTTTGCACAACAAGTGAAACGTAGATTTATGAGTATTCTAACTTTTCTACTAAAAAAACTAATTCAAAACAGTTGGAAATGAAATATGTGTTATGTTGAGAACAATATTTAGGCAAATATATCATTTACTAGCTGTTTACCGGGTTCACCCACGTCCCTATAAAAATGACTAACGCACGCGAATAAAAAGTAGCCTATTTCGTCATTCATTACCAAATTTCATCTAAATCGGTTCAGCGGTTTTACCGTGAAAGCGTAACAAACCAACAAACTCACTTTCCCATTTATGATATCAATTGGGAGTTCTTAGCGGCTTGTTATCTAAGTAGAGACGTTCACGCAATTCAGTTACTAGAAATAGCTCTCTCGCTTCAGGATATGAGAATGATTCATTATTGTTAGTAAAGATAATGTTTGGAGGACTTTTTTTCAATCATCAAATTACTCCTCCCTTGAGTGGGGCGGGAGGGAGTGACTCAGACTCTTACTGGCTCAAACCCCTCCATGTTCCTTCCTTAGCCCTTTGTGTTTAGTGGGCACGGTGACTCTTTCGTACATCCTGCAGCCCCAATATGCGAAAGTCTACGATAACAACAACTCTGTCTATCATTCTATCTGCCTTTTTCGAAACAAGTTCATGGCTAAATCCCTGAACGGGTTTTGATTAAATTCAGTAAACTGGTTTTATAAGTAAGCCCCGGGAATAACCACAGCTTTGCATTTGAATAATATTACAGTTTCCCTAAAAACTACTTGCATCCCCCGTCAATCATAATGATGTTTTTATGTATAATATTCAAAGTAAATTTGGCTTTTAAAAAAAGCTCTCCAAATAAGAAACTTCCAAAAGGTGGTTTAGCCACCAGGTAACACGTGTCCACAGATGCGATCATGAAAAACCCAAATGATAAGTTATCCATCGTATGGTGGAATTCAATTTCAATTTATGGTAAACAGCTGTTTTCAGTTGATCGGACCGTTATCTTGTCGGTGAACTTGGGCCTAAAACGATTTTAGGATTCTGAACCAAATGTTAAGAAGAAACCCTTATGGTTTTTTATTGTAGATAATATCTTTAAATAAAACAACACTGTGCCTGTTTTCCTAAAGAGTAAAACACAGTATTAACAGTGTTCGCTCTTACGAAGACGTAAAAGAAAATCTCAGAATGAAAGGTATAAAAGAGAATATTATGTTCCACAACTTCTCTTAATATATATGTAAAGCAAATATATATAAAGAATAGAAAATGAGATGTTTACGAAAAAAACGATTGCCTTGATCTTTGACCTTGAACATTTCAAGACGTGGGCATGATATCTTGTGAGACTTTTGAGGGAATAGAGGTTTCTGCAAGCTCTGATTTGATTTTATGGAAAATGTAAACAAAGTCGAAACCCATTTCGTTCTAATTCTGCCACAGAAATTAACAAAATGGCGTAAGGATGGCGCATTTATGTCAATTTCATGTTCATCATTCATCATTTAATGCCATTTTATTTATCTACATATATGGGGAAATTAAATTTCGTAAAATAAATTGGTAAAGGCTATAGTAACTATTAAACTCTTTCAAAAGATGTTCTTTTTTCAAAATATTTGATTTTAAATCTTTTTTTTATTTATTCGTCAATTTTGTAACCAACCAAACAATTTTTGTGTTTAAAAATCGAATACATTTAACCTCGAACGTTACAAGAAGACCTTTGATCAATACCTCTTCATTTATGAACTGCCAGTACATATTAATTTTGTCGGTCGGTTGGTACTAAGTTGCTCGCTCCGATAAATAAGACTGAATCGAAATTTCCCTCACGGACCGAACTGGGCGGAGTTACGAGTTCCAAGACCTAATTAGGGGTAGCTTGTATACTTTGAGCATCTTGTGAAAATTAATCGATTGAGTTTAGATTAAAAATGTGTGTTTATTTTTAAATAGAACGGACTCTCGTTTGTCGCGGTCGGTCCGTGGATGGGGCGACCACCAATTTTTATACAGAGTGGTCTTTGTACCTTAGAAAGCACGTACGTAGGGAGTCTGACTATCTAGTATTTTAAAGAACAGTCATATCCAGCATAAGGGTGAATGTCCTCCACATAAATGGATGGTACAAACATATTTATTTAGTCTTATTATTTTCTATATAAATAAAATTCAATGTATGTTAGTCCACTATGCGTTCCTAAATCATTAACCCGATTATGATAAAACTTGGGTGGGTTGTTCTGTGCACTCCCGCAAAGGTCTCCCAATGTAAAAAATGAAAAAAAAACACAGGCAAAACCGGAGCCACGGCCAAGTGTAGACGAACTTAGCGAAGTTAACAACGCAATATTACGCACGTACTAGATCGAATTAAATAGTTACCTTAGGTCCTAACTGTTAACAAAATTAAAAAAAGTATATCTTTACGGAAGAAATTACATTTTTATACTGACTACGTAATACAAACGCGCATAAATCTTAATCAGGTTTTAATTAAGACGTTACGTTTATGAAAATTAATAATAATGTTAATTTTTTTCTGTCATTTTTTAGGTTTTTGATGCAAACAAATTTGCGTACTTAAGCTGTCAAGTAAAGGATTTTTTTCTTTTTTTTTTGTCATTTTGGCTGCTACGCCGGAAAGTACCGCACGTAGACACGGCGTAGCAACACACTGCTACGAGACACGTAGCTAGCTTTTAGCAGGCGTAGCAGCTAAGCAGCCGTCAAACATCTAATCTAGAACTGCAAGCATAATTGCCTTTACAAGTACTTATGTAAGAATTCAATGATAAGGTTTAATTTAGTCGGCTGTAAAATTTAATTTTTCTTACCGTCTTACATCTCACTCCAAACATCCACCTTTAGAAAGCAAAAGATAAAAGAAAACAAAAATAAATTTAAGAACATTGTCGGCTTCGAAATAAACTTATTTGAAAACCATACAAAAATCCTCTTGAACAATTTTCCAAGCGTATTTATTTTATTGTAAGTATAAATAACTCTTATAAATAAATATCAAGGGAAAAATTCAAGTTCAATGAATCTTAAAAACATGGCTTTCATTTCAAAGCAGGATTCCCACCAGTTTTTCCTTCTTTCGGGGGAGGCTTTAAAGTGCAAAAGACGGGGAAGTAATACAAATTAAAACATTAGTAGGCCCAAATTGGTTGCCAATGTTTGTGACAAATATTGGCTTAATTTGGGCGGTATTACATTGGCGGATTACTAAGTAAAATGATTTACATCTTGGATGAAGAGAGAGGCTCGGTCATCTGAAGGGTTGGGAACACCCATGAATATAAATTACTTTTAGTTACGTTAGTTAAATTATTTATTTTATGTTATTATCTTGTTTAATATGCATGCACAGCTAAACAAATATAATTTATGGGATTAACCCATGCCTAATATTATTAGCGCTGATTGCCTTAGCAAGAGCTCGGGGCAGTGTTAACGTGTTAATTTATTACAAGTATGATTAATACATTATAGCATTATGCATCTCAGATAATAATAATTATTATTATATACCTAACTTGTTTCTGTTTCCCACTTGTACTTAACGCACACAGGTAATAAGTAACCTATAACCGTCTCCAGATTTTCTTTTATCTCCGTACCAGATTCCATCCAAATCGATTCAGCCGTTTTACCGTGTAAGCGTAACAAACAAACAAACATACAGACGCCATTTGTGAATTTTATCCACGTGTTTAGAAGGCCATATTATAAAATAACATAGCTAGATACACGAATATTATTGAACAAGCTTCTGCCCGCGACTTCGTCCGCGTGCAATAGTGGTGCTCCGCTCCTGGTTTTAGCGTGATGATATATAGCCTATAGCCTTTCTCAATAAATGGGCTATATAACACTGCAAGAATTTTTCAAATCGTACCAATAGTTCCTGAGATTAGCGCGTTCAAAAAAAACTCTTCAGCTTTATTATAGTAAGTACTAGCTTCTGCTCGCGACTTCGTCCGCGTGGAATAGTGGTGCTCCGCTCCTATTGGTTTTAGCGTGATGATATATAGCCTATAGCCTTTCTCAATAAATGGGCTATCTAACACTGAAATAATTTTTCAAATCGTACCAATAGTTCCTGAGATTAGCGCGTTCAAACAAACAAACTCTTCAGCTTTATTTTATTAGTATAGTTAGATTCCAACAATATAACAAACATACGAGTCTATAATTAATTAATTAGTAATTGATAAAATCCTTTTTTAAAAAAAACGAGTCGCAAGAGACAAAATCTATCCTAATAAAAACCGCAGAAATCCGATATTTCCAACCAAAAAACTGTTCGACTGTATGTCGTGTATTCACCACGGTTTACGTAATTAATTTGCCACGTGCTCCAAAATTGAGTGGTCCAACAAACGTGACGAGTCTGCCAACACAGGTTTTATAAATTCGATTACACTGGATAACTTAATCCGTGTTCGCTAACTAGTGGATTGTTACTGATTGCTAGTTTTCATGTGATTGGCTAGTTCAGAACACGCCTGTGGATTTTGAGATAGATTGCGTGGATTTTTTTTTTAACTTCCTACAAAAAAGATGGAGTTTTATAAGTTTAATGTGTGTCATCTCATCATCTGCCTAGCCTTTTCCCAACTATGTTGGGGTCGGCTTGCGGTCTAAACCGAATGCAGAAGATTACCAGTTTTACTTGCGACTGCCTATCTGACCTCCACGACCCAGTTACTGGGTAACACGATACCGCTTGGTAAGACTGGTTGTCTGGTTCTGGCTTCTGTCTACCCGTAACGACTGTCATAGATTTACAAATGACAGCCGGGACCAACTGCTTTCCGAGGCACGGATGAGTCTCGCTATGACATCGATGGTCACCCATCTACGGACCGACCGCGTCAAGCGCAGCTTAACCTTTGATAGGTCGAACCTTGCGGCTGTTACTTAGCCACGAGCTCCTCCACGAGTTTAACTTGTGTATATGTGTGCTATTCTGAGGCTTAGTAGCTCCCAATCGGATGAACCGATATGAATGAAATTTGCTACGCAGATAAAGAGAAGCCTGAAAACGGTCATAGGCTACTCTTTATCTAGATGCATTAAGTAGTTTCCTCGGGACGCAGGTGAAACCACGGGCAATAGCTAGTTCTCAATATTAATTATCTCTTTCACACAATAGGCCTATAATTTCCTGTTTTTGTACAATACAAACATTGAAATAATGTTGTAACTACCGCAGCAGTCAATAGCTCTGTAACGATTCCCAATCAATCCTATAATTAACGCTGTATTCACAACGTGTCGATAATACATTTGACTAATTAAATAGTTTGCTTTAGTTTTGAAATTAAATTAGTGAAATATCAAGTTATGGCGCGCAATTACATGCGAGATGTCTGTCGTGTGACTGAGTAATCACATTAATATTATAAATTCTATAATTTGTAAGGATGTATGTGTGTTTGTTGCTCTTTCACGCAAAAACTATTGAATGGATTTGGACGGAATTTGATACACATATAGATTATAACCTGGATTAACACATAGGACTATTTTTATCCCATTATTTGGACCCGTTGAAAACTACACTGACGATGTCACGGGTAGAAGAAGTATACAAGTTTTTTTGTATGTTCGTCCGGATTTCACATGAAAGCCGCTTTGTACCTCATGCCAATTAATAAAAAAACCCTTTCAACTTTCTAATGGAACAATCATGCGAGTCGTACGTCTACGTTTGACAACTAAAATCGTTCCGGATCAGACAGGAAAAAATCCTAGTGTTTTAAAAAAAAAATAACAAAATGCCTTACGATATCTTTACAAAATCCATGTCATTTATCAATACATTCGCCAACTAGCTCCAACTCGACGATACAATCAAAGTAACAAAAAGTTCAGAAGTATATCGCGATTTATGAATACTGTCCATTCTTAGCTTGTCCGAGCATTCAAGCGCGAAATCAAGGGTTTTGGCTCCCACAAACTACTTTTCCAACACACAAAACTTAATTTCAATCTTAACGTCCAGGGATAGGGTTCAAAATATAATTGTGGAACAGCAAAATAATTGGTAAAACGGATTTTTCTTATAAATTATGATACAAACTAGAAGACTGTAAAATAATGCTTCGGAGAAAATCTTTATTTTATCTTTTATGGTCGGGCGATTTCCTTGACTGATTTTAATAGTAAACTTTGTAACGAATATGTATTATACTGATAACAGCAACTTTTAAAAGCTTTCTTCGATATTGTTTTTACTCTTGGTCAAATGCTGTGTAAATGATTTGACGAATATTTGAGTCAAATCTAAATTATTTATCATAAAAAAATACTTGGAACACGTTTAGATCTCTAGTCTTTTATCGGTGAAGTCTACGGTCAGATCATAATTATCATAATATTGAACTTTGCTCCCACGTTCACATGTATGTTTTTATTGGGTTAAGTACTCTAATAACGTGTTTATTACGGAGGTGATTTTCAAGTTAAATTTTATTTATTTGGCTGTTACACCGGACCCACAGCAAGACCATAGCTCGTAAGAACTTTTACAAAAGCTTAAAAAGCATTTCTACATAATACTAGCTGTACTTAACGCACCCGGATAAAAAGTAGCCTTCGCATTTAAAGTCACATCTATCTTTGTACCAAATTACATTTAAATCAGTTCTACAGTTTCACAATTTTCACAAGTTTCACTTTCGTAATTATAATTTTAGTTAAGATTTTCTTATTAACACTTTAGTTAGTAGCCAATAAAACACAGCATATCCTGATCACATAACAACTGAAAACAAAACCACCTTGTGCTCTAACACATATAAACTTGTAACAGCGTACGCTAGGAGGCCGGGGGTTGTTTTGAAATAGAACAAACGACTATCACGTAGAAGCCATCACTGAAAATAGTCCTCACTTGTTTCGTGCGATGTTGATCTTGGAGAATTTCGTTAGACATTTGTTTTGTACCAAAAATTTCAAGGAGCTCGTGGCTATGTAACAGCCGCATGGTTCGACCGATCAAAGGTTAAGCTGCACTTGGCGCGGTCGGTCCGTGGATGGGTGACCATCTTTGTCATAGCGAGACTCCTCCGTGCCTCGGAAACTACGTTAAGCTATTGGTCCCGGTTGTTATTACGGGTCGTCAGAAGCCAGAAAGTCTGACAGCCAGTCTTACCGAGTTTTCTATAAATAATCTATACTTATAATAAATCTGTAGAGAGGTCAATTCTGTACATGAAATATATTTCCAAAATAACTATCAGGGGGTGATTAGGGATCGATACTGATGCCAAAAATGCAGTCAGTAAAATTTTAGTCTGTCTGTCTGTCTGTCCGTCTGTCTGTCTGTCTGTCAGTCTGTATAAACTCTATAGAAACAAAAACTACTCGACGGATTTTAACGAAACTTGGTACAATTATTTGTCATACTCCTGAGATGGTTATAGTATACTTTTCATCACGCTACAATCAATAGGAGCAGAGCAGTGAAGGGAAATGTTGTCATTTTGTTTAAACGCGCTAATCTCAGGAACCGCTGGTTCGATTTAAATAATTCTTTCAGTGTTAGATAGTCCATTTATCGAGGAAGGCTATATGCTATATATCATCACGCTAAGACCAATAGGAGCGGAGCACTACTATTTCACGCGGACGAAGTCGCTGGCAGAAGCTAGTTGTTTATAAAAATACTGTGGTCCTAGTTCACCATGCTCACGTTGTACATCTATTGTTACAACCATACCTTGCACATGTAGGTGGGTACGCCCTTTACTTAAATAATAACTAAATATTAGAATAAACTACTTAATTCATTGCTTGAGTTCTCAGGTACAGGTAGGTTTAAGGGTGTGTGCTAGCCAACATGTGATGAAATTATTTATTATATAATTGTATATAAATTAATTTAATATGAACAATATATTTTATTTTTATTGATAATGTATAACGCTGGTTCTTAAAACCTAATAGACAGACTGTGTTGCTGGGGAGTTTTTTGCGCCACTTCTTCTTCCCTCAATAACACATAGGAAGTGGTGAAGGGCGGGCGTTTTGGGGGCTGTCTTTTGTAAATTTGACGTTCAAAAAGTGCTGATTTTCAGCCTAATTTGAATAAATAATTTTTGAATTTTTACCAAGGGTACCGTGTTACCCGGTAACTGGTTCGTGGAGGTCAGATAGGCAGTCGCTCGATGTAAAACACTGGTACTCAGCTGCATCCGGTTTTAACTGGAAGCCGACCCCAACATAGTTGGGAAAAGGCTAGGCAGATGATGATTTATTTTATGCTAAAGAATGTCAAGTATAATATCCATCTAAATATCTCTGACTTATCATCTACCTAGGCTTTTCCCACTATTGTTAGGCCGGCTTTCAGTCTAACCAGGGAGGTTAGACAAGTGGCAAAAACGCTAGTAGAATAGAAAACAAAATGCATGGGATGACAGATAGCTAGTCGTAAACGAATGTCATTTCCATACATTTTGTTTTCTATTCTACTACCGTTTTTGCCACTTGTCTAAACCCCCAGAAGTAAGTGAAAACGCATTTTTTGCATGGCTTATACAACTCCTACAATCCAGTTACCGAGTAACACGATACTCCTTCGTTAGACTAATTGTTATTGTTGTGTTGTCTTTGATACCCTTTTAAAGCATATTGAGTACTGAGAAGCGTGAGACTGGCATAGTTGGTTAAAAAACCAACCAAAAAAAAATTATTTAATAACTAGCTGATTCCTAAGGTTTCACTCGCGTCCTGAGGGCGGTATTTTACGCACCTGGATAAATATTAATCTATGGCAGTTCCTAGGTTTTAATCTATGTTCATACCAATTTTTTATTTTTATATTTTTTTTGTAAAAATATCAGACTAAAAAGACATGCATAACGATTGCCTTTCGACTACTAAGAGACCATTACGTTCTAATTAAAACGTCAACTAGCTCAAAGCTTATAAAACTCAAGCTACTTCGAAAGATAACAAAAGCTATTATACAAGCTAGCTAGACACCTTTGAAACAAAACAAGCTGTGTCACGTACAGACCAGCTTCCAATGACACAGCTCCCTAGTTTCAGACTCGCTTCCTAACTGACACAACGGTGCACGGTGCTTCTATTTTCGTATACGACCACGATGTCTTTTGTGTACCTTTTTGGGATATAGACTATAATGGCCGGTTTCATCAAACTTTTTATCTACACTACTATTATAAAGAGGAAAGATTTGTATTTTTGTGTGTATGTTTATAATGAATAAACTCAAAAAATAACTGCGCCGATTTCAAAAATTCTTTCACCATTGGAAAGCTACATTCACCATGAGTAACATAGGCTACAACAAAATATGATCTCAAAATTTAGCAAACTTCTATTTTTTTTTTATTTATGCTATCAATACACAGATATTATAATTAAGGAAAAATAAATCATAAATATTAAGACGAAAACATAAAATAATAGCACTCAAGAACGACAGTTCTTCCGAAGTACCTGATATTTTTTCGGTGCTAATTTTCTGGGTGTTTAACTGGGTATTACTTTTTCTGATAGGAAGATGATGTCGATGTTTCTTGAGATATTTCGACAACAATATATTAATTCACATATAATAGTTATGCATAAACATTAAGTTTGCGTTGTCCGAAGTAACAGTCACAAGCGTACGGCCAACAGACAGACAAACACAGAAATACTTGGATGTTATGAAATTTTCCTTCACCAAAATTAAAAATCATTTCACTTTATTAAAAGTAATAAACGATTGCGCTTCACACTTTCACAACTTCGGATAAGTTCTTGTGCGAAATCATAAAACTAAATTAAAGAGTAAGTCACTCAATTTTTCCTTCCGTCACCGGTTTTCCAATAAAGGATTGTATGAGGATAAAATTCAGATTTCCTAGAATGGTGTCTCATTATACGACTCGTTGGTAAGTGAGCAAGATCGCTGTAAAAAATGTTATGAAGGTAAGTTTTTTCAGAAGCAGAAAGCAGAAAGCTTGTTTGTAAAGTTACCCGCCCCCGGAACACAAAGAGCGAAAGAGAAACATGGATGGGTTTAAGTCAGTGAGAGTCTGACAATAGTGGGAGCAGTCATTTGATCATTTCCCATCAGTAAAAAAATGCGTCACGAATAGAAAAATACTTATTTCTTTCACAAATAAGTACTTCAAGGGAGCTAAGTACAAATTGGCATTTCTTTCTGCAAACTACTGTAGTTTCCTAAACTAATTCCTGTTCATTGCTCCAGGAGGATAATGGTAAGTGTTAATTAATTTCAAATACTGATTGATCTTTCTTTCTTGAGCTATAAGAAAAAAACATAGGAAGGTATGAAGGACGATTTCGAGACTACGAGTATCTTTTACTACTGTGGGGGCGAGCTGCAGAAATTGAATCAATTTTTATTCTGCAAAAGCGAGCCATCAGAGCTATTTATAATCTTCGTAGTCGCGAATCTCTTAGGGAATTATTTAAACAAATTAATATCATGACAGTACCATGCCAATATATTTATGAGAACATAATGTATGTTAGGAAAAATCGTCATCTCTTTAGTAAAAGATGTGAAAGACACCATTATAGCACTCGAGATGGTAACAAATTAATTCAACCACGATTCAGATTGTCGAAAGTCCATTCGTCTTTTATGGGGTACTGTATTAAATGTTACAATAAAATACCTCCAAATGTTCTTCAGTTAGAGGATACAAAATTCAAATTATGTGTAAAACGCACACTATGTAGTCAGGCATATTACAGGTTGGAAGATTATATTGCCGACAAGGATGCTTGGCTTAATGCTGGTCCTGCTCCACAGCCACTTGGTTCTAACTAATGATATCAGTAATTGTGAATATATTATTTGTCGTCTTTTAATTTATTATTTATACTTATTGACATGTTTGGAATGACATTTTATTTATTTATTTTATTTTACAGATTTTGTCCTCAAGTATGTTTAAATTTGCAAAATAATTTGCTTTGTAAAACATTCGTTTCATATTGGATTGTCTTAACTTCTCTCTCACTGATGTACATGTGAGTACTATGTAACTATTTACAGCTATTATTACAGCAGTTTTAAGCGTTTTTAGTCTGGCAGTTGAGAGTATGTCATGCTCGCTAAAAAGTCTTGCTGATGGTGGCGCGTGTATTGGATCGCTTGATTCCCTTCAAAATGGTTGAGTTAGGCGGTGCTGATGCACGCGTCATGTTCGTGAACGGGCGCTGTCAGTCGGGACTGGTCATCTCGAAATTGCCATCATTTGCATTTTAAATTGTATTTTAATTATATTAGATACGATTCAGATAACCTGTACATTGTTCTCACATTTCTTCGAAAACAAATGTAAAATAAATATTGTAAACTATAACACGTTGAAAAAGAGTAACCATGGAGTTTCTTGCTCGTTCTTCTCCATAGGAATCTACGCTTTGGAACGGGCAAATAGCTTCAATTTTTCTTTTTTTTGACTTAACGGACTGACTCGTAATTATTTATTTATTTGACAATTCAAAAGTAAATGGTCTAATTGAAATAAATGTTTTGAATTTTGAATTTTTGTTCAAAAAGTTCATCAGCCTAATTTTTTTTTTTCAACTTATACTAATTTAGTATTTATTATTATATATCTATATATCAGCGAATAAAATTGACCTTTAGCCATCCAAAAACGCTTTCAAAATCCACCTCACGCGGCATTAACATTTACGAACAACATAATCTAGACTAAAGCTCGCCATTTATTATGGCATAGTTGGCAGTGTGTTGGCGCAAAAGCCTCTATTGGCACCCGATCCTATAACGGTATTAGTGGTGCCATTAATCGTCCATCTAATTACTGGCAACCTTCAGTACTCCCCTCGCTTGTCAACACGGCTCATGAGTGAATTTAAAACTAATTATGACGCTTTAGGGTTGAGAAACTGTGTGGTCTTATGTGGTCTTGTAGACAGGTTATGAAAACATGATACTTAGTAATAAATGCACTGCCATTTATGTTTATTAATAATATGTAAAAAGTCGTTACTTGTACATTTATTATAAACTAGATTTTGCCCGCGTTTTTACCCGTGTTCTAATAGAATTACACAACGCATAAAAAGATAAAAGAGTAGCATATAACCGTCTCCAGGGTCATATCTATCTTTGTACCAAATTTCATACAAATCGGTTCAGCCGTTTCGCAGTGAAAGAGTAGGTCACAAATAAACTCACCTTCGCATTTATTATATCACTTGGGATCAACCAATTAGAAATGTTAGAATACCTACTAATCTTAACATACATTTTTGGTACATCTCTCTCTCTGATCCTGTTGTTCAATTTCAATTAGAGTTTTACAAGCAGACTAACAATACAAAGCAACGTGCTCAACCTATCCTATTTTTAACAAAAAAATCCATCAGAGATAGTGCCATAAAAATAGACAAAAGAGATCTATAGAATCCCTCCAAGCCTCCCGGACTTCGCTTTCCGGTAGCCGGGTGACGTGTTGTATTGTGTCTACACCCTCAGGGATACCTCACATTGTTACACATACGACCTTATGTAAATACGAGGGGATTGGACAACTTTTTGTGTCAATCGGCACAATCGGAGATACTTCGAACATTGTTCGAGTGCATTAGGTATGCAGAACAAAAAGATTGAAGAAGCATTGTTGATACATTTTTCTCTTCTTATTTAGTGGGATGTAGGTTTTACCAAGCTCTACTGTCAGAGTTTTCTCAAATCCATCAGAAGGCCTCTGACATGGAATTGAAACAACGGTGAAGGTTTAACGTACTTTCCAAGACACCGGGGTATAACACCCAACTTCCTGACTCCGAGCTGCTTGGTGAAATTTGTAAAAATCCATAAAACGATTTCGGCAAAATCGACTCCGAGAACCCGTCCACAATAGTCGCGTAATACTACCACTAGCCCAACGAAGTAGTGTGTTGTCAATTAAAAATGTACCTACGTAATATTATATATTGAACGGCAAAACAGCAGACCACAGACTGTCGAAATGCTTTTCTCGACGGTTTTTGACTGGCTCAAGAACGAGAACGCATAAAACAGCTTGTTGCTATAAGACCTAGCTCGGGGTCACGAGGTGAGGAAGAAACATTCTACAACTTTTATAGCTGTTTCTCTCAGTTTTTCCTGAGGAAACTACTACTCTACTAGAAGAGAAGAAAAGACTATTGTATCCAGGTTATAAACATGTGTGTACTAAATTTCATCCAAATTCATTCAGTGGTTTTTGCGTGAAAGAGTAACGAATATACATACATACATCTTCAAAAAATCGTATTTATTATATTGATATTTTTTTCCTTACCATACACTGTAGGTACTATGATACAATATGTACAATTATGTATATATATACAATTGTGGTTTACAACAATATCTATATATTGTTGTAAACCACAATTACAGAAATGCTTCGGCTATCTAGCTTCAGCATATCGGCTTCCTAGGATGCAACCTCTAAGATACCACAGTCAATGTACTGGAAACATGTCACGTTCAGCTACACCTGAGCTTGGTTCAGTTAGCTTGCATTGTTACATTGTTAATAAGAAGTTAAACATAGTATGATAGGGAAAATAGAGGGAAATTAACGAATATATTATTGTAAGCAAGAAGAGGAAAAAAATTAGATTCTTTTAAAGAAAATACATGTACTTCTAATGATTTCTGTTTGATGAATAAGTGAAAACTTTTTAGATAGTAAATATATTTAAATAGTATTGCAAAGACTAAGCGGAAAATTCTTTCTGAACATGTCCAATTTCCATGTCTGACCTGGACCAATCCTGAACTAGTTACTACTCACATTTGCCATCCTTATCTAATCAGAACATACGCACACCCCATCAACATTTCAGCAAAATCATAAATAAACCAAAAGATATTTTGATAACGTTTAAAAATACAACCGTTTCCATCGCAGGGTTGTCACGCGCGTCGCGTCCATTTTTCTAAAGCGACGGAACCCGCTGGCGACCACATGGGCTTGAACGTGATGCGACTCACAAACATGACATTTGGACTATTTTTATTTTTAAATACGTCGCGGTTTTCAATCCGCCATTTTGGGGTTATTAATTTCTGTTCACGTGGGTTTTTGTAATTGGTTCGGTAGAAAACTGTTGGTTTAAGTCTCGATATAAATTGCGCTACCGTCTTTCGCGAAACTAGAAAATATTCCAACTTAAGCATAATAACGAGATCCAAGATAACAAGTTACTTGTTCTCTACCTCAGACTAATAATTCTAGACGGAATAATCTTTGTTTTCTTGAAATTTGGTTTAGATAAGTCTTTTGTTAGTTACAATTTAGTTACAAAATACGAGTGTATTTAGTTATTTAAGACCTACTTTTTTAATATATTGATATAGGAGTTTGGCAGCACCTCACCTACCTACCTACGTACCTAGCTTATTTGTGTAAACACTATAGTCCCCGTGGAATGGCACCGAATGACACACATACCGTCTACCATCGACAATATTTGCCATGATTTGTGCCATACGGTAGGTACTATTAAATTGTTATAGATTTTGTAAATAGTTTATTAATAAGTGGGCAAAATCACTGAAGCGACATAATAATGAATAACTACATATAATTCCAAAATATTAAGAAATTGAATTTCACTAATCCCTGAGTGCTTGTAAAGTGCCCGAAACTTACACTCTGTCTTCATCCAATCACTTAGCTACAGCCTACCCACACTTGAAGTTTCAATAACACTGAATATAACTTTTTAATCAATTACATCGCTATAAAACGAGATGGAAGTGTCACTTGAGAGCATACACCGATATGTCGCGGGAGCCAACAGCTGGCGCCTGACATATGGCGCGTTCGATCAGACCATTACTTAGATTGGATCGTTCGGAAATCTTGTGGATGTTATGAGCGAGTGGACAAGTTTCTTGACGTCCCGTCTTAGTGTTATATGAGATAGATTGCTGACTAGTTTTTTGGGGATTGATGTGGGTTAGGCTTTTCTTGTTAGGCTAAAAATGTCTTCAATTTTTTCTTCTTCAATCTTCATTTTTTTTTACTTGAGGTAGCGGTGAATATTTATTTTATTTGGCTTTGGTATTTGCGACATAAATACCATATTTAGTACTAGCTGTCTCCCGCGCACCCGAATCCTGAAGGAACTACTACGCGCTCTCAGATAATCTATACTCTATACTTATAATAAATCTGTAGAGATGTCAATTCTGTACATGAAATATATTTCCAAAATAACTATCAGGGGGTGATTAGGGATCGATACTGATGCCAAAAATGCAATCAGTAAAATTTTTGTCTGTCTGTCCGTCTGTCTGTCTGTCTGTCTGTATAAACTCTATAGAAACAAAAACTACTCGACGGATTTTAACGAAACTTGGTACAATTATTTGTCATACTCCTGAGATGGTTATAGTATACTTTTCATCACGCTACAATCAATAGGAGCAGAGCAGTGAAGGGAAATGTTGTCATTTTGTTTAAACGCGCTAATCTCAGGAACCGCTGGTCCGATTTAAATAATTCTTTCAGTGTAAGATAGTCCATTTATCGAGGAAGGCTATAGGCTATATATCATCACGCTAAGACCAATAGGAGCGGAGCACCACTTTTCCACGCGGACGAAGTCGCTGGCAGAAGCTAGTAAGTATTAAATGTGTTATCCACATTTCAAACTATGTGTGTGCCAAATTTCATCCATATCCAGTAAGTAGTTTTTGCGGGAAAGATTAACGCAAATATATACATACATGTCTGCTGGGGCTGCAGGACCTTCGAAAGAGATACCGCGCCTCCGAAATACAAAGGGCTGAGGAAGGAACATGGATGGGTTTTAGTCAGTAAGAGTCTGACACTCCCACTCATCTCACCTACGGCGGGTTGATGGGTCATTTGATGATTTCCCATCCGAAAATATATATATATATGTATTTTCAGTTATGAAATATATATATATATAGTTTGTGAAAATGCATGTGTACATGAATATGAAACAAACTTTTGCAATAACAATATTGTAACATACATTTACTATCCTACTAATATTAGTATGATAGTGAATGTATGTACATTCACTATATAATGTGTTGAATAGTGAATGTATGTAATGTGTTGAATATTTAATATGGTGGTGACCACTTGTTATTAGATAACTTAACTAGTACTCTCTTGCGAACAGCAATATTTCGGCAATAAAGTATTTTGCAAAAACTTCATAACTGAAAACCCGTACGTTTTTAATTTGACGTTTTAATTAAGATTTTCCCTGTACTGAACGTAGCCGCAGGAACGCATGGGGAAACTATATCTGGGAATAATTTGCAGCTTTCCCAATGACAAAGGTATCTTTTAAGTCTTCTTATTCATCGTGTTGGGTGTAGGTTCACTAACCTAACAAGCCCTAGTGTCAGAGTTTTGTTAATTCCAGCTGACAGCCTCTGACTTGTTATTAAGATAGCAGCCAAAAACGGCTATTTAATGTGCCTGGGGATGTAAAACGCCACCTGGCACCTGGCTCCGACCTGACTCTGGGCTACTTGGCGATGTTTATATTAATGCATAATGCTCTTTTAAAATTATATAATCCAAGCCTATAATAAGTGTGGTGGCCTCGAGGATAAGGCACCTACATCTTAGTACGAATGTGCAGGTTCGAAACCTGTCAGGTAACAATATCACTTTCTCAAAATCCCGACTACCTTCTTTCTAAGTATATCATGGACACCACTGACTAACTGTGAATTAGATTTTTAATAGACTATAAAAAGGAGATATTCTCAAGTATGTCAGTGATATTCTCAAAAACTACAGATTTTACTTTAAAAAATAAATTTAAAAAGAATACCTACTCAGCTGCATTATCGTAAGTTATTCGTTATATGACCACTTAATAGATACACACGTAATAGAAAATATCAATGAGTTCTGCCGTCTTTAAATAACACTTAATAATGAACAAAACTGAATAACTAATTCAATTAACTTCACAATAGAACCACTCGACTTCACTCACAGTAAAATCACAATACTCGAATCTTATACGACGAACTATAAAACCAATGCATAGAAAATGTATTGAAGACCAAACTAACGGGGAAACTTAATGGAAACACGTAGCGTTTCCCGTTCAGACAGAAACTAATCATTGTCCCGAAATGTCGAGGGAATTCAGAATTAAGCACGTTTTTTTAACAAAACGTAGGTACTGTTCTTTAATCTGCGAAAGGCTGCAGACGTTGGATGCGTCAGGCTCAGGATCGGGCGATATGGCACACGTTAAGGGAGGATAGGCAGTCGCTCTATGTAAAACACTAGTACCAAACAAATTTGGGAAAAGACTATGCAGATGATAAGAAAGACTGACTTACTTTCGCACTGATAATATTAGTATGGATTAGTGAGAAGAAGAAAAAACTTTTTTTAGGATAGAAGGTATTTATTCAAACAGGTAGGAGGCCTAATTTTCATCCAAGACCGGCCACATCCTTTATGATTGCTAAGGCACTTCGAGAATAGATAGAATGTAACTCAATACGACTATAATCCTTTGGGCAAAATTTGGCAAAGAAATACATAGGTACTAACGGCTCAAGTACATTGAAACTATCTAACAATATCCAGTTTCCTCATCACCTGTCTCCACACAAACTCATAAGCATACATCACTCAAACGCACCACAAAGAGCATTAATAACATTGACGACCCTCTGACGTCACACCACTAAACTAATCTAATCCCGCGAGCTTGCAATAATAGGCTAATGCACAGCGAGTAGGGCTGCCTCGCATCTGCGTACCGACATGAATATTATAATACGACATATCTTGAACGGCAAACGTCGTACTAAAGCCCGCTAAGGACCCTCACAGCTATCATCATTATGCTACAAATTGTGCCATCCATATTAGACCGGGAGTTAGATAACGTTTTGTTATGAGTTGCGAAGTAAATTATGCAATGAGTGTGTGTAACATACGGTGCGTGTATTACGCGTGTGACAGATGAGTGTACTGCACCTAAATTGACACCGTCTGAATTATTCCGCGCTTCACCGTATTAGCACTAGAAGTCAACTCAGAGCTAAAAATATATATAATTGTGCCGTATTGAGCTGCAAAAAGTACTACACATATAAGCTAGTAAGTATAAAGAAAAACGCTCTTGCAACATGAAAGAGACATACATTGATATTTGGTTTTCATACAAATGACGGAACTTGCGTTATCTATCTAGATGCATATCTGTGCTTAGCACATAAAATACCCCACATGACTTAGTAACTATACTTTGAAATTATAACCCCCCCCACTTTTTCCATAAAAGATTTTACAACTTTCTTCATTTGCACTACGCATGAATAATCATTCTTTATAACTGTTCCAACTTTAAAGTCGATAGCATTAGCAGTTCTTGAAATAATCGGCTGTGACAGACGGACAATAAGACAAACAGTTTGTCTGTTTGTCTTATGGGTTCCTTTTTACCATTTTTGGTACGGTAAATATTACACAACCAAAACGCACTGTCTCCTAAACTACACCGAGTGTGTTATGTGAACCAATGTTTCCTAATACGACACTTTAGCTCCATGATAGTACAACGGTCATTTTCTTAACTACCGTGACGAAGCATAGTGTGTACCAACACAATATATGTGTATGTATTCCTTAATTATATAGCTAAACTGCCCAAGGACGCCTGGGGGTCTCGTAAACTTTAAGAAAAGGGCGCAAAAGTTAGGGATATCATTGCGTGGTTGGGTTAGGATTTTTGTGTAGGAGTCCGGCTGACAAAATTAATGTGTTGTAATTTTTTTTTATTTCAATGTGTCATAAATAATTTATATAAATGTTGTATGAATATTCCAATTTAATATTATACATCAAACAAAACATAATATACATTGTAAAATTGATAATGGTAAGCAAATAACATTTTTTATTATTTAATAATTAAGTATATTGTAAAATAGTTTATGTACACAATGAGCGGTCTTATCGCTAAAAGAGGTTTTAAGGCTAGCACTAGTAGATATACATACATTCTTATTTCGAGTCCTGTCAATTTACTGATACGGAGAATGTCAGTCCTTGCACAATAGCTTTAACGACGTACCTTATTAATATATGTGTACCTTATGTATATACAGAATAAGGTAACAAAATGATTCGTGTTTGTACTTTGCAGAATTTGCATACTAAAAGAATTATATTTAAAAAAACAATCTACATCCGAAATGAAATCATCCTTCAAAAAAAAAACAAATGCGAGTCGTGTTCCACAATCTCACAATCGCCCATCAAGATTCCTCCCCTAAACAATCGCCTAGAATGTCCCGTCATTTACTTGTACACTTTAATTAAACCCCCCTGGTTCCGATGCACTGGACAATGGCCGCTAGAGGGCGTCATGAGCGGTCAATGGGCATTACAATCTCTTTATTAAACGTTCTCTGTCCGTGCTGCTATCTCCTTACACATCTAGAGCTGGGACATACGCCGGATTATTCTGTCCAGCTTGTCGATGCACGATAGTGTTATGCAGGGTTGCGCGATAGTGCACGATATGCACGATAGTGTGAGGCGATGTAATGCGGGGTTTATGTGAGCCAGAATTTTGTGTCAAGAGCGATGGTGATATACCTACGTTGTTTTTGGTACTATCCCTTTCTCAGTTTGAAAACTTGTGATATTACGGACCTCTGTTCTTAATCGTAGTGCGTTACTTGCTG
The DNA here is from genome assembly GCA_963891755.1 of Pyrrhia umbra. NCBI lineage: Eukaryota > Metazoa > Arthropoda > Insecta > Lepidoptera > Noctuidae > Pyrrhia > Pyrrhia umbra. The sequence goes on along the minus strand of OY982923.1, from coordinate 3,155,349 downwards.
CTATATTGAAATACTAGCTTGTTTCACGATAAAAAGTTAAACTGTAATCGGGGCTTATGTCTGTAGGTGCGAAATATCTAGGAAGCTTGCCAGTTTATAATTTGATGGGATGGGGATTCGGATGGGGAATCATGAAGTGACTCCGCCCCTCGTACGGCGGGAAGGAGTGTCAGACTTAATGACGAAAACCCATCCATGTTCCTTCTTTAGCCCCTTGCGTAACTCTTTCGGACATCCCGCAGCTCCGGCAAGCGCCAGTTTATCCCTGTATGCGAGTTTATGCCAATTATATTTCAAAGGCTTAAACAATCATAAAAATAAACTTTATGCAGGTAACAAAAAAGTCTACTTTTCCATTCTAAATCACCCACACGATTGGATTAAGCCGTCAGCTTATCGACAGGGCTGTCGCACAGGAGTTTTATATTTATATTTTCGGTTGCACAAAACGCTTGAATTCCCCAAATAAATGTTATCACGGGGATACGGCTCGGGAGATAAGCGATATTAATATTGCTATAAATTGTCGACAGCTTTGACAGGGTAAACTGTCCAGCCTATTGTTCGGTAAACAATAACATGTTTAAAATTGTATTTCGATTTTGAAATATTTAATAGGTACTAGATTACGTACCGTTTTATGGTTTAGAAATTTCCGTGATCCCAAAGCCCATATTAAGCTTTTTTTTTTCAGTTAACATTGGTTCTTTTGTTTTCCCATTTGTAAGAATACTGTGCGTGTAAGAAGGACAGAATGCTCATTTTAAAAATACGACGTGACCCGTTTGATAACACTTATTAAAATAAATGTTTTAATGTGCAACAGTAGAACTTCGCAAAAGACTAATTTTACCTATCAGCAATTAAAGTTATCAAGATGAAAAGGCATTGAAAATATACGGCTTTCAACCAGAAATTGAGTGTCGTGGTAGCCTAGTGGTTAAAGCACCTGCCTCTCGTGTACGAGTGTGCGGGTTCGAAACCTGGCAAGTACCAATGTGACTTTTCTAAAGTCATATGTACTTTCTAAGTATATCTTAGACACTACTGACTAACGGTGAAGGAAAACATCGTGAGGAAACCTGGACTTAAGTCTGAAATCGCCAATCCGCCTTGAGCAAGCGTGGTGATCAATGCTCATGCCTTCTCTATATGAGAAGAGGCCTGTGCCCAGCAGTGGTACAATATATAGGCTGATGATGATGAACCAGAAATTGGACTGCCTCGTTGGTGTAATGGTTAGAAACGTCAACCACTCTCGTCTCGTCAAACTCGTCAAAGTCGGGTCGACATCCATTTTTCGTGTTTTTTTTTTATTTTTATTTCACGACGCAGTCGGGAATCAGGTAATTAGGTGTTAAACCCCCGTGCCTGGGACATTAAGCCGTTGTCCACGGTTCTTGATAGCAGTCGTTGTTACAATTCCATGTCAGAGGCTGGCAGGCGGATTTGAGAAAACTCTGACACTAGAGCTTTCTTGGTTAGTAAAACCTACAGGCCACACGATATGAAAAAGAAGACAGCAAATTATTTCGCTTTAATAATCGGGGTGACATTTTCTTCACAGAAAAAAACCTTTTTTCAGGATGGGAAATCATCAAATGATCTTCCCGCCGTCGGTTGGGTGGAAGGGAGTATCAGACTCTTACTGACTAAAACCCATCCATGTTCCTTCCTTAGCCCTTTGTATTCCGGGGGCGCGATATCTCTTTCGAACGTCCCGCAGACAGAAAAATCCCTGTAAGTAAACAAATAAAGAATTAAAAAAAAATATAACTTGCTCGTCATTTTAAACTCTCGTATGTTTACATATAAAACAGAGTCCCAGGAATTCAAATATAGACCTTAAGACAACATTAAACCATTCCCTGCGCTAAACCTTTTTCGAAAAATAATCACGTTTTTTGCATTTTACACTGCCATCAAAGAATAAATACAGCTTTCAGCTAAGGTTTGTTAAAACAATATATTTAAATAGTTGAAATATGTACAAATTTTCAGAGCAAATAATATTCATAATGTCTAGTATAGTGTCTTCTTGAACTCATTCGAAACTTGTGTGCCTACGACATAGCAAACATTTGCTTTAGTATTCAAATATTCATTATGTATAGGTCTATCTTTGATAAATGTAATGATAATTTAATATATAACTAGTATAATACTAAATTCTCATACGATAACTAAATTCGAGTATAGATTTTTACACGAACACGATGGGCGGCTTCCAATTTTGAAAGATTTATTTATAGCTAGAGGTTTCGCGTAGTTTCATTCAAATCCCGAAAGAACTTATTCACGCACCGGGACAAAAAACATGCTATGTCCTTTCCCAGGTTTTTCTCTATGCCAAAATTAATTTAAATCAGATCAGCACTATGAAAACATAACACAAACAAACAAACTCACTTTGAAATTTATAATATTAGTAACAATGAATTTAAATAAGTAAATGAACATCTACTTAAATACAATATGAAAACGAGATCATTTACAAAACAAGCTATTATAATAACACAAAAACCGGCCAAGTGCGTGTCGGGCCACGCGCAGTAGGGTTCCGTAATAGGTCTCAGTTAGTCGACTATAACTCGGGAACCGGTTAAGCCTACTTAGCCTTGATAGTTTTCCTTGTAAGTTCATTATATGTGCTACGTCTGTGATTTTTTTCACATTTCTAGGTACAGCCATTCAAAAGTTAGAGGGGGGGGTAACTCGTATCGAACAAAAAATTTCACTTAAAATCTAGATATTTCGCAAATGGCTCGCTTAACCGAAAAATGATCTTCACACACCCATAATATTTTTGAAAGACCTATCTAACGATACCCTACACGAAGGGGTACGCGAGAAAAAAAATATTCATCCCTACTTTACATGTTTGGGAGATACCCTAAAAAAAAATATTTTTCAAAATTTTATTTTACCACTTTCTCGGCGTGATCAATATACATATTCATACCAAATTTCAGCTTTCTAATAACAAAAACCACCGAGCTATGCCGCGGACAGACAGACAGACAGACAGACAGACAGACAGACAGACAGACAGACGGACAGAGCGAAACTATAAGGGTTCCTTGTCGGACTACGGAACCCTAAAAATGGTCCGTTTTAAACGTAAAATAGCAGCACCTGCTTTACTTCTCAAAATTTTTCTTTCTAAGTGAAAAATAAGCATGTCATCCCCGACATTTCTTACGGGGACAACGATTCTACGCTGACAAAGTACCCTTTATACCGCCATAACTTGAATAAGCGCGTATTACGCCATTTTAAGGGTACGCGCCGAAAGAATTCAACGCAGCTTCAATATTTAATTTGACGAAAAGCCACTTCGTATTTATATATCGCGTACGCCAGTTAAAGTGTTCTGCCGACGCCCGAACAATATTGTCTGACACGCCGAGATGAGTGTCCACTTTGCAGCGCTTGCAAAACATTTCACCCTTTAAAAACTGTTAAACAACCAATTCAGTTTGCACGACATATGTTTTTATTAACAGCTGAACTCGTAGCGCAATGGAGCGCGTACATTGAAAAAGATCAGAGCGTAAATAGCGGTAAAAGAATCTATTTTGTAAGTCGGTCACGTATGGACTCATTCAAGCTGAACGAACGAGTCATCGCGTGAACGTATATTCCCTTTTCTTATTCAGAACTTGACACCTACGAAGGTACTTTTATCTCTATATTACAAATAGCATCTGAGTTAGCTGTTTGCTATTGATAGCGGTATATTCGATCGTGTTATATGAAGTGAATAGCTTGTTGTAGACGCTTCTGTAGTTGAGTGTTGAGGCTAGACGTGATAGAATTCCTATCTCTATGTCTAAGTCCGCGGCTTTATTCACTTTATATGCAACCTCAGAGATAATCCTTACTATTTATCTTCTCTATCTATAAAACAAAGTAGTGTTTAAAACATTTTGTGGGTATAATATTGGTCTGTCTCTGTACGGTTCTCACCGTACGTCTTTTACTGATTGATGGATGATAGTGATATTTTACTAGATTTGGAGTTTTAACTAATAACGTGTATTGAGTCCACTTCACTTAGGATTAATGATTTGATAGACTAATGTGTTATGATATGACGTGTGTACCGAAACCGAGGTGAGCGTGAACTGACTGTACAATTATGTGTGGAAATTAATACAATATTGCTGATAGTGCTGAAATGACAATGTGCGGTTGCACCGTACAGTCTCTTTCAGCTATCGAACTGTTTTGTCCCCCTCTGTTCGATAATTAAAAGAGGCTTATAATATGAATGGTCTCATTATGAATAAGGCGGTAAATCTTTTAAATCGTGATAAGCTGAAATTAAGTGTGTATAAATATTTATCATATTTTGCATTAAAGAATTAAAAAATCACCTTCGAAATACAAACCGTGGCCGATAAATATCAATTGAAAGGATTCAAAATAAACATGGCTCAGAGCTTCGCGCGAATCTCTTTAAACCCATTTTCCATTATGAATACATGTTTGTTTTCACTGTAATTTCGGTAGCTATAATAAGCTTTTGAATGATGTGTCTGGGTTTTAAATAATGACTATAATATATAATAAACTAATATATATATTATAAACTAACTTTTCGTTAGCGGCTTCGCCCGCGTGGGTAATACGAATTCAAATTAAAAATGACAGAGTTTCATACAAACATTGCCCCCCTTTTTCACCCCCTTAGGGTTAGAATTTTGGAAAAACCTTCCTTATTGAATGCCTACGTCATACAAAGAACACACCCTCCAAGTTTCAGGTCTCTACGATCAGCGGTTTAGGCTGTGCGTTGATCCGTCAGTCATTCAGGACAAAGCATTTTAGATGTATAGATGAACCAGCTGCTTTCTATGGTTTTACCCGCATCCTAAAAGAACTACTTCCCGAACCCGGGTAAAAAGTATCTTATGTGTTAATCTAGGTTATACACTATCTGTCTACCAAATTTTCATTCAACAGTTTTTACGTGAAAGAGCATAGATACATATGTTACTAAAGTAACTAGATGTGCAATCACCAAGCAAAATGCGGGCCATAAAGGTTGTGACCAGTCATAATTCATAACATCTGTCACTTGGTAGCCAGCTTGAATCTATCAGAGTGACAGCAGGAAGATTTTAACAATAATATGGGCAAATTTGTAGTTAATGTATGGGCAAATTTGTAGTAAATGCCATCCTTATCATACAGATGTCATGAACACGTTTCGGTTAGTGTGAGAGAGATAAATATAATTTTACATCAAAATGATTACTAGTTTCAAAGCTACGTCTGCATTCTAAAAAATGGTTACGTTTTTATGACCGCGTAATGTTCGGGATTGCATCTCTATTGATATATCTCGATGTAAAAGAGTAACAAACATCCATCTGTCCTAGTATATTATTTGTATTATAGATGCGAAAGTAACTCTGTCTGTTTATCAGGTTTTCACGACCAAACGGTTCAGAGATGAAATTTGGTATAGAGATAGATTGTCACCTAGGGAAGCATAGAGAAGTTTTAACTTTAATACGGTTAGTATTTCCCTCAGAAAGCAAGTGAAACCGAAGAAATGTTCTAGTAATGTATGTATAAGATGGATGAGCGGTATCCTCCTAATATTGTAATATATGATGATGGATGGATGTATGTTTGTTACTCTTTCACGTAAAAACTGCTGAATGGATTTGGATGAAATTTGGTAGACACATAGTTTATAGCCTGGATTAACACATAGGATACTTTTTATCTGGCTGCTCGAAGTAGTTTATATATTAGCTAGTACTTTATATATTAAGATAAATAAGCTAAACATACGAAGATACAAGATGGACCGTGTTATTGCCATATTTGCTATCAGCTTTCCGGCTGAATAGCTTTTACACCCTCATCAAGTCACTACACTTGTGGATTATACAACGCTGGAAATGGTTTCTACACAAACTGGCCATTTGACCGTGTTAGAAAAAAATACAAGAAAAGGACATGTTTTTTGTCAATATTAAGAAATGTTTGTGAAACTAGGTAGTCTTCGGATTGAGTTTCTTGCCCGTTCTTCTCCATAGGAAACTACTTTTTAGACTGGGCAATTAAATTCTTTCTTTTTTGACTTTCAAAACGCCTACTTGAAGTAAATGATTTGAATTTGATTGAATTGAACTTTACACATCGCATTTAATATTTTAAAGGAATATTTTTAATATCTACTTTTAGGCTATGATGTTACTAAAGACTACTGACTTTAAAAAGTGCTTATTATTAAGCCTAATTGAAATAAAACCACAAGACTAAATGATTTGAATTAATTTATAATAGAAGGCTCCGCAAGCTAATCTGGACTTGCCTTCCAGTGAATCGGTTTGTAAGGGTGTACTCTATACCTCTGCTTTCTCCTTTAGAGCTTAGGGGCGTGATATTTTGTTATGCAACGTTGAAAACAATTTATAGGCATGCGATTACAGCAATCGCGGGTCTTTTGCTGATAGTAATTGAAGAGTTTCATTGCCTATCTCCGAAGATCTTCATCAGATCTGAAAACACTAAATACTAAGACCTTCCTTACAAAATATACATTTAAATAGCGAATCCCCATCTTAAACAGTTCAGTATTTTTTTGAGAAAATCGCGCACATACAAACAAACACATACGGGTCGAATAAAGAACTCCTTTTTTTTTAAATCAGCTGAAAATACAAATATTCCTTATCCAGTTTTGTTTCCCAATCCACGCTTGATACCAATCCCAGTGTGTCATTACAATGTGCCCACTTAAACTAGATCCGTGACAGCTGATCGTTTCGCGCCATTTACTCGGATTGATGGCTCACGTCAAAATGGACGTCCCGAGGGTGACACAAGATGGCGCTCGGCGGGATTTTATCTGTGACGTAATAACGTTCCGACGTATTTGATGGTCGCGTTCGCGCCAATTATAGCTTTTTGATGTGAGAAGGTTTCTTGCTCGTTTGCTATTAGCTCTGGTATTGTCTATGGATGAATTGTAGACGTTTGTGAGTTCAGAAGTGTATCGTTTTTGAACCGTCGTTATTTATTGCCAGTTAATAATTAATAATTATAATATCTGGCAATATATATACTGGTATATAATATATCGTGCCATGCCATGCCAAATCTTATAATTATTAATTACTAGCTGTTTCTTGAAGGAACTACTTAACGCATTCAAATAAAAATTGTCTCCTATAATCTATCTCCATGCCAAATCATCTAAATCGGTTCAACCTTTTTACCGTAAAAGCATAATAGACAAATAAACCCACTTTGACATTTATAATATTAATTAGATTTCTGTTTATTTGGAATATTTTAACATAATACACCTTACACATGGCCTGGCCCGATTTTAATAATAATCGCTTCTCTGACGATTCTTCATGGAATATTTTTTGGATAAAATTCACTACCCATAATCGAGTTATTTATTGTTTCATATTCTGTGTTCTTTTGTTTGACATTGTTAGAATTCAAGGACAGCCACATCGAGGGTAATTTATATCTTATTTAAGAGTATAATATAAAGCTTGAAAGGAAAAGAGAACTAGACTAATTTAGAAGTTTCTCCGATCATTCAGTGGGAACAAACATCCGCTGTACAAGAAAAAATAGATTTCTACTACAAATAACTTCGAACAAAAAATTGTTCTACACAAACAAAACTTACGTTGAAATCTAATAATTTCTTGAGGATTGCTACGACGTAGCTAATCGTAGTAAAGCTGCGCTAGCTACGCATTCTCGTAGCGGACTAATCTGCTACGCTTTACGTTCAAGATCATTATTATTGTAACTATAAACAGTATTTGTCAGAAAATATCACTTTGACTTCAAAAAAAGTATAACTACTTAAATGTTAAAGTTACCAATTCTTTCATAAATAAAATTAATCTTTTTTCAACAATCACAAAGATTTATTTTATCCCATTCAATAGATAACGCAAGTTCAGTCATTTGAATGAAAACCAAGCGTGTCGCATTATGACTACTTTCTTTGACGTCACAAGAGCGTTTTAGTGATTTTCTATAAACTAGCTAACATTTTTAGTACTTTTTGCAGCTCAATGTGGCAAAGTTATGCATTTTTCTAGCTTTAGGTTGACGTCTGGTGCCAATACGGTAGGGCGCAGGCTAATTCAGACGGTGTCTAGTTAGGTCATCTATCACACGATAAATACACATACTTGCGTCATCTATTTACATACATGTCTATGCTTATAGCCATATCTACGAATACCTTTCTGCTCGCGGCTTCGCCCGCGTGAAAATTTTGTTTGCACCTTGGGTTACATTATTCAAGTTTTAGTAGGGATCCCTAATTGTTTCTGGAAATAAATATAGCCTATAACACTTCGTAAAGATGTAGCTTTCTAACGGCGAAAGAATTTTTGTAATCGGTCCAGTAGTTTTTGAGTAAAAAGTACAAACAAACAAATCTTTCCTCTTTATAATATTGGTATAGAAATACACTATAACATGAAGAAATTTCTTGCCAAACAAACAGTAACCAACTGTATATAAAACCGTGACTTCACCCTCGGGTATAACATTACGTGAAGTCCCCAAAACTTTGTCCAAAGACGGGGGTCAAACAGGATGCAAGTTCGTGACCAACAGCCAAACAGTGCTATAACAGATGGTGTAACTAATAGTGCTGAGTACATTCATTAATCGCGGGTCGTCTGATCATTAGTAACTGCCAGTGGCGACTGAGACGCACGCGTGGTGCGCGGTCGCCGGTCGCGCGTCACACACTACCCGCCAATCGCTTGATTGGTTGCGTATGGAGCTAATTTATTTATTTATAATAACAATAACAAATAGAAAATAATTCGTAACAATGATGACAATCGCCTATAAGCTACCGGATAGATATATTATAATTAGCTAAAAGTAAACCCTAACTAATATAACTAGGTTTCCGCCAGCGGCAATAAGAATTCAAATTAAAAGTGACAGAGTTTGATACAAACTTTACGGGTAGAATTTCGGAAAATCCTTTCTTATCAGATGCCTACGTCATACAAAGAACACACGCTCCAAGTTTCAGGTCTCTACGATCAGCGGTTTAGGCTGTGCGTTGATCCGTGAGTCATTCAGGACAAAGCATTTTATATGTACATAGGGAGGTAAGTTTATTTGTTACGCTTTCACGGTAAAACGCCTGAACCGATTTCAGTGAAATATAATAAAATATAATACAAATACTGAGGAAATTATTTAAATCGGATATTTATGTTCTGAAATATAAGTGTTTAAAGTTTCTGATCGCCTTACGAACAGATGCTCTGACCTTTCCCCGTAAAGCGAATATTAGTATCTATACCCAGTCATTGTATGGTGTACCAGTGTTTGTCATTGGTAGGATCCGGCGGTTGGGCCTCGAAGTGGCCTTGCACAAATTCGAGGCCATTTGTTTTCACGGGCGAAGGATGAAGCCACCTCCGGGGTCCACCATCGTGGTGGGAAGGGTCTCCATCGCTGTCGAGTCGACGATGAAGTACCTAGGACTCGTCCTCGACAGCCGGTGGGACTTCGGGCCGCATTTCCAGCGGCTCGCCCCCCGTTTGTTGGGCGCCGCTTCTGCGCTCTCGCGCTTGCTGCCCAATGGTGTACCAGTGTTTGACGTCATTTGTTGATATAGTGCGCTCTCTGTCCATCAAGGCATTTGAATATTTATTCGATTAATTGTAATCGAACAAAAAATATTTGCAATCAGGTAAACAATTTTTATAAACAAATCATCAAAAACGGAATCGGGCACAGCAACAAAGCCTGAAATAAAATATTTGAACAACCATTAAAAAGAATATCAATTTATTTCACTATCCTTTTTCAATTAACTTCAGCAATTCCAATTAAAACGTTTTAAAAGAAGAGGCTGTATGTCAAACGTTGCCTGCGAGTACTTCAATTTTATTGCTCGACCAATCAAAGCACTCCACGGTAGCGCGATATGAATTTTTCGACAGGAACTTTCGTATCGAGAATCGGGAGAATCGATATTTTTACGAGAACTCATGTGACGAATTAAATGAAATTTAATTAAATGAAACCAAATTTAATTAATAGAAATAAAACGAAAATAGGTGAATCAAAATAAAATTATATTAAATTATTTATTTTGCAAATTGGATATGATTTCACTTTTACACGTCAATCATTTGTTTTTTAAAAGAACGTTGGCGCCGGCATTTCCAAACTGACAATCCTTGATAAGAAATGCTGATCGAGGTCATGGTCTCTTTTAAATATAATAATTTAAATATAAAATATATTCACAGCCACAATACTCAAGTACGTCGTAGCTTCGAGCCTGAGCTTGGGGCCTAGGCCAAAAGGGTTTATTCAAAGGCACCATGCCAACTGCATTATTCATCTTCAAAATTATATACAATTCATCACAAGGTAATCCTAACTTCGTAACAAATATTTTAAATGCAAAATTAAGCTTGTTTATTTTCTAAGCAATCCTGGTAAAACCGCTAAACAGATTTCGATGAAATTTGGTACTGAGATAGATGGTACTTTGTAGACTAGATTATTATATGTACGGATTATCCGGGTGCATTAATTAATAAGTACCAAGAACCTCTGTGCTATGCCGCGGACAGACAGACAGATGGACATGGCAAAACTAAAAGGGTTCCTTGTCGACTTCGGAACCCTAAAAAGTAATCTGTAGTACCATTCTCAAATTAAGTAATCTCTATCAACAATTAATTTAACATTAAAAAGTCGAACTCGACCTCACAAATATTCAGTAAATCTCGGCTCCCAATCTCGTCCGAATAACTCGGCCGGGTCAATTGCATCGGTCTCGAATTTAAAATTGATTTCCATTGCGTTTCCATTATGTATGCATGCAAGGCACACAATGTACTCTGATTGATATAGTCGCGTGACATTATAAAGTACAATGTGTTTTTTACTGTTAAATATAAATTGCACCTCGTGTACGAGTGTGTGGGTTCGAAACCTGGCAAGTACCAATGTGACTGTATTTTCTGAGTGCATCTTAGACACCACTGATTAACGGTGGAGGAAAACATCATGAGGGGACTTAAAAGTCTGAAATCGCCAATCCGCCTTGAGCAACCGTGGTGATCAATGCTCACGCCTTCTCTGTAGGAGAAGAGGTCTTTACCCAACAACAGTTTGTTATTAAATAAGCCGATTATCATCATGTGCATCAGTCTAAACTAAATGCGGCTGAGTACCAGTGTTTTACATGGAGTGACTGCCTATCTGACCTCCATAACCCAGTTATCGGGTCACACGATACCCCTTAATAAGACTGTCTTGTCAGACTTTCTGAGTTCTGACTACCCGTAACGACTGTTAAAAATCTACAAGTGACAACCGGGACCAACAGCTTAACGTGCTTTCCGAGGCACGGAGATGTCTCGCTGCGACATAGATGGTCACCCATCCACTGACCGATCGTGCCAAGCACAGCTGGACCTCGATCGGTCGACCCATGCGGCTGTTACTTAGCCACGAGCTTCTCCGAATATGATGCCGATTGTTATGATGATGCATGCCTATATTTATCTTAGTTTCTCATTATTACGTATCTTTTTCGTTCTTCTTCGACTTGTTCTAGCTTAAATAAGTTACAAAGATTATTAAATACTATTAAGTCTAGAACCACGGAGCACAGTTGGGAATAAAGGCCAAGCCAAGATGGCGGCAATTACTGTTCAAAGTTTGCCTAAGGCAATTTTCTTGTAATTTATTGTTTTATTTGTGGAAACCACAAACTAATTATTTTTATTTAGGTACTCTTTATTTCAGGCAAATAACTAATAGGCAATAGAAAAACAAACACAGATACAAAATAAACTTATCTACCTATATTAATTATATAATAATAATTAATGACCGATTGTATGAAAATTCCTTAATTGAATACGTTGTTCCTCATTGTAGCGACGAGATTTTTTTCTAAAATTAACTTTAAAATCAAGAAACTTTCCTTCTTTATTGAATAAAAGTGTTGTTAATGATAAGAAAGTTTAGAGAGAATCGCCTTTTATTTTAATAAACAATGTTAATAACAAGAGAGTTGAAAGAGAACAATGTGAGTGACAAGAGAGTTGATAGAAAACAATGTTAGTGACAAGAGAGCTGATCGAGAACTACTTTTTTAACTTATGTTTGAATTCAAATCAACTTCTAAATTCTAAATATAAAAATATAAGAAAGGTATAGAAAAGAGGATACAAAAGAGGTTGGTTGCTGGTCACCAACAAGTGTAAAAGTCTGAAATCACCATTCCGTGGCAAGTGTGGTGATCAAAGCCTTCTTTTTATGAGAAGAGTCGTACCTAACAGTGGGACATTAAATAAGCCGATGGAGATGTTTTTTTTTATATTTTTCCTAGTTGGTAGGAAAGAAAAAATATCTTTGGTTCAACAATTCGCGATAATTCTCATATATTTTTTTACACGTTTTACAGTTTTGAACTCGCTTCGCGGTTTTTTTTCATGTCCGTATGGGATTCTTCTCTCTGATTTCTCTATACGTACTATTTATATACGCTTTCACATTTAGTAAGTAAACGTCTCATCCTAACATTTTCGTAAAAATATTCCTTATCCTTCCCTCTAACGAAGTGTCGCCTCTTTGCCTGCTAAAAAGCAAAGCGAAATGGTGCAATGCGGCCCGATGCGATTTCGGAATATAACGAGCCACCCTGTTATCAAGCCCGGAGTTCGCTCTAATAGTCTCAAACTCAACTTGTACCTAATTGAAGAGCGCTGCTCAGTAAAGCAGCAAAATATAGACTTAGCTAGACCTTGGCTAGTTTGAAATAAGACCATGTTTTTGTAGAACACTAGCTGCACCGCCATACGTTGCAATGCCACAGTTTTTATGCCAAGACCCTACTAGTACACAGAAAAACCGACCAAAGTTTCGTCACAATCGGTTGAAAGGATAGGGCCCGTACATGACAAATGACAAACATACAAATATTAATTTTTATTTTATTTTAACAAACAAGTGAAAATCGATCGTTTACTGCGGCTGTTAGTCAAAACCTTACCGGCAGTTTTATGATTGCAATATAATCAATGCAACAAACCGTGATGGCCTAGTGATAAAGCGCCTTCATCTCGTGAACGAGAGTTCAAACCTGTGACTTCTAAAGTGACAAACGGTGGACGAAAACAAGAGAAAACTTGGACTAAAAAGTTTGAAATCGCCAACCCGCCTTGAGCAAGCATGGTGATCAAAGCCAATAGTGAAATACGCCGATCAATGCTAATAGATAATTTGTTCCGCTGAGCTAGAAGGCTATCTAAATTTGAATCGACAGAACATTGATATCTCAGCACTGAATAACAGCTATCAATCACAACATTACAACACCAATCATTTGCAGGAAATCCGTCACTCACATTCTCGTTAACAGTACCGACGATCGTTTTAATCATGCAACCAACCCATTAACGGAATACCTTTAGCGAATTAATCGCGAAAAAGCAATTCTAGACCGACGTTTAATCCGAGACCATTTTCGAGCCTTCGTTCAAAGAATGATTTATTTCTGCAATCAATGTGTCAAGTGCGAACAGCGTGGGTTTCCGTCGACAACGAAACGATCTTTTATATCGTACGTTGGGCCAATCGGTGACAACCGATATTTAATTGAAATCCGATTTTTTATGAGTTCTGTGGTCGATTAATAGCGAGGAAATATTGAGATGCCATTGTCTTGATAATGATGGGCTTATTTCGCCTAGCCTATTCCCTTTTGTGTATGTGTGTTTGTAGCGTTGGTGAATTGGGTTGCAATATATACTTTTACAATTTACATATTCCTAGCTTTCCGCCAGCGGCTTTGCTCACGTGGTCTATACGAATTCGAATTAAAAATGACAGAGTTTAATACTAATTTTGCGCCCCTTTTTCACCCCTTATGGATAAAATTTCGGAAAATCCTTTCTTATCGAATGCCTACGTCGTATAAAGAACACACCCTCCAAGTTTCAGGTCTCTACGATCAGCGGTTTAGGCTATGCGTTGATTCGTCAGTCAGTTCAGGACAAACCATTTTATATGTAGGTATAGAATAGTATTTCTCTCTGCAGCCGATAAAATCTGGTTTGGCACAAAATGTCAAACTCCATGATAATTTCCATGATAAACATAAAACAATGTATACAAAGGTTCTTTAAAAGATAGATGATAATGTACATCAAAAGGTGTATTATCGCAAAATATTCCATTTCGCAGTTTTCGCATAATAAAGTGAGTACAATATAAAACGATAAAATTTCCGATTAATGAGTCCGGTAGCGATTTATAAATGCGGAATACCGTCGAAAATAAATTGTCCGAATATAAAACCGGTGTGGGACCAAAACATGAAAATACCAGTATAATAATTAATTTATAACGCTCTTATTTCCTGTTTTGGTGTCGAATGAACAAATTAATTGAGTTCCACTTTTGTTACCGTAACAGTTTACGCTCATGATTTCTATGTTGATGTAAAATGAATACGTATATTGCTAGTGAGTGCCCATTTGACCGTAATTTATGATATTCTAATTTCAATTTATGTAGTATTTTAGCTGTCTGCATTTCGATGTCTCCTACGCATAAGGTCGTAAGGCAAAAAAGCATTTTTTCAGTATTTGAGAGCATTCAAATGTCAAGACTATTGTCCATTTAAAAACTCATTATTTATTAAAGATATAAAAGAATGGGTTTATGGATTATGTTATGTTTTCTAGAAGGTTTTTAATGGCACAAAACATTGGTTTAATTGAGAGTTATTTTCTGCATAATTGGGGAAATCCTGATGGTCGATATACTATTTAGTCAACAAGGAATACAATTCTACAATGGGTTGTTTTTTTTGTTAAAGGACCATGGGCAAAAATGTATGAGCTCTGTCCCCACCTACCAACACAAATGGAACTGGTGCCAATTGTTCGTATAGTATCCACTATTTGATATAAAACCTTTTTTTTTACATAAATCAGTGGGGTTATAAAAATAATGTATTATTAACAAGCCGGCCCTGCGAACTTCGTACCACCCCATATTTTTTTTTTTCGTTATATTTCCGATGTTTTAATAGTTATTCTGCTATTTGGGATGGAGACAAATGCAACAAATCAAAAACCATGAAAATCGGTCTAGCCGTTCTCGAGTTATCCTCACAATGCTTATAGTAAGCAAATAAAAATATTGAGTGTATTATTATTGCTCGTTAGAAGAGCTCATGGCTAAGTAACAGCCGCACAGGTCGACCGATCAAATTAATGGTTGGAGGTTGAGGGAAAGTTGACGTTGACGAGAGTTGATGTTGAAGCTCTTGATATCAGGAGATTTGGCTGATGTTGATCACGTCGGGGTTACCAATATGGAGTATAACATCACATTATATACCGCCGTCCACACACAGTACACAGTATCAAATTCAGTTATCACCAAGTCCTTTATCGTGCACCAAATATTTGCGTAGTAACGTTAGGATACTAGGAAAACCCAATGCATTTGAGCAACGTCCCCATAATAAAAAAACATCATCTTGATAAGATGTATCAATTGAGCTACATTTCATTGTTGTTGATGGGTGGGGACGATTCCGCCCATGGTCCTTTTAAGTTTGTATATATTTATCTAATTGAAAACCTCCTTATTTGAATTTTAATATAACTGGCTGGTTAACCACAAACAATCAGAAGTGTAAGGCATTTCTGATTGTTTGAGCATAAACAAAACCATAGAAAAAATATTTTTAAATGGTTTTCGTTACAAACATTGCCAGTATCGTAATACCATAACAAATGTCTTCCAAAAAGTTTTATATTACAAAAGTAACACGAAGTTTTCACAGGAAATTCCGTGAATAACTCACTGAACATGTGTTGGAAATGTCTGCGGCTTTAGGCTCTCACAAAGGCATAAAAATAGATGCTTTTAGTAAAGTAGACTGGCTAGAGTAGTTCTAACTTCTAAGCCCGTACTTATTGTTTTTGTAACTAAAGTAAAACACGTTATTTACTTTTAAAAGAACACTACAATGCTACGTCTCTTGTCCGAGCTTTGTAAGGCTCTGTTTTGTTTCACGCTACACATAGTACCTAAGCACGTTAGCTAAATGTATTGCTTATATCATTTCACTACAATATACGGAATATGTCCATCCCACTCGCACATAAAGCTATACTTCGTAGATAGTGCATAGACTGCTACGCGTGTAGCAATGACACAATCGAGTCATGCATCCGTGCGTAGCGTGCTCATGTAGCAGAGAATGAATCTTCTTGCAATTTCATACAAAGCGTACCTATGTATACGTGTCTAGCGTGTGCGTGAATGAACACACTAATGTAATTGTAAAGTTAATGTACATAATATATTCATATCTTTGGATGGTACGAATTGTTTTATTGTCATTTTGAACAAATGTTGTGTTTTAGAATATTTGTATTTTTCATTCAAAAATAATTGGGTACATTAGTTCGTTCGTGCCGCCCACTGATATTAATCTCAGTGAATAAGTAAGCTTTAAGTTTATAAGTAATTGTTGAAGTATAAAGTTAGTTGAACTTAGTTCCCTTTAGTAAGTACCTACTTTACGTAGGCTTAAGTTAAATAAAGCACTATTGCTGAGTAATTACTGAGCAGCTTCAACGTTAACAAAAGTACTTGAATCAAGTTTGAAAATCATTATTGCTTGCCGTACTTGTAACTAGGGTTGTCGGTTCAATCGACTCAGTATTTTCTTTTGTAATAAATTTTACTTATATAGTTCGTACAAATTGATTTTACGAAAAATGTAAACAAAATAATAACCTATTTTGTTCTAATTTTCCCACAAGATAAATAAAATGGGATTAAATGATAAATGATGATGATTGGAACATGAAATTGACATAAATGCGCTATCCTTACGCTATTTTGTTAAGTTCTTTGGCAGATGTAGATGTTTCATTTTTCATATTTATTGGTACCTACCGACTATAGTAAGACACACTATAGTTTTTTTTTCTTTTTGGCAACATCCGATGTCGACTACTCACGCAGCAAAGTGAACAATATGCAGTCGACTTTTGGTACTTTGAAGACTAGATGCCTATTTTTTGCATTATTGGATTTTATAGATAGATGGACATGAATGTGGATGGATATTGAGGAAGGGGACGACCGAAGAAACGATGGATGGATTGTGTGAAGGTTGATATGATAAGAATGAATGTTACTAGCGAGATGACGGTAGATAGAAGAGTATGGAAGAAGAAAACATGCTGCGCCGACCCCAAATAAAATTGGGATAAGGGCAGGAGGATGATGGATATTGTAGATAGATAATGCCAAAATTGTAGGAAGTAAAATTCTTACAAAATTTTGGTCGTGAAAACGCAAAACGTGGTCCGTAGAATTACCTAATAATAATATAATAATTTTAAACTGTTCTGGCAGGCGTCATAGCATCCCATAGTTCACTATCTACCCATCACAATAGCACAAGTAGTTTCTTTCCATGTTTTGCAATAGTCCTGCACAAACCTGGGAAAAAGAATTTGTGCTACCCAATTAAAAATCCGAATACACCACAGCCCTCAGTAATAAGAGAAAGGAAATAATCGCAATAATTCATGGAATACGTAAAACGTTTTAAAGCGTCCCATCCGCAAATTATTGGCGGGCCGTGACTCGTGGAATACCTACCACCAATACACTCCAATAAATATTTGCATGAAAATTCAGTAATCTCATACTGTGTTGGAGCAAATGAGTTTTCCTTTAAGGCACTGTATGAAGTGTAATTTGGTGCAATCTGTGGAGCTATTTCGGCATTTGCTGCCGTTTTCGTACGTATGTCAATTGGAAATAAAATTAGAATAAACTATTGCGGTTGCTGTTTAAACACGAAATTCTGTTGATGAGGATCTGTATTAATTTAACTTTTGTTTAATATTAAATACTAGCTGTTTCCTACGAATTCATGGTAACTAAAGGAAGATGTTAACGGAGCCCTCACTCAGGGCCATGGTCTACCGGGGCTGCGTGATGTTCGAAGGAGTTACCGCGCCCCTGGAACGCAAGGACGCACGGCCGAGGAAGGAACATGCATGGGTTTAAGTCAGTAATAGTCTGACACTCATTACCTTATTAGGCAAATATATATTGCACTTACCCAAAGCAAATTTTGTGGGAAAACTGCTGGGTAAAGGCGTCTTCTTATACAGAGTAGTAGCATTGATCACCACGCTTGCATAAGGCGGATTGGCAATTTCAGACTTTTTTAATCCCACGATTCGATTTAATCCCTCACCTTTACTGTTAGTCAGTAGTCAAACATGCACTTAGAAAGTATAACTTTGAAAAACTCACATTGGTACTTATCATATTCAAACCCGCGCACTTTACTTAAGTTACAGGCTCCCTAAAGTCTAGGCAACCACATAACGCCACATACAATGAACAAAATTAAATATAACAAAAATACAGATAAACTTCTTAACTTTTCAAACGAATGCTTTATGGCCAAAATCACCGCACATTTAACTTGAAGTAGGTATTAAAGATACGATAAATTACAGGAAATGTACGAAAAGCTTCCTGAACGAAGCCATAAAATAAAGACCTACAGATAACATTTCCGAACTGGATAACCATTAATTCCACAATTTACGTTTTACATTTTAATGTGAAAAAAGTTAATATTTTTTGAATTTTGCGATTCAAAATGTTACTATTAATAAGAATGCTATTTAAAAAAACCTTGCAGTACCTTTTATTAGTTGTTCCAAACAAAAGACATGCCATTGACGTCACGCACAAAATGAAAGAGAAAGATGATAAATTAAAAAGAGAAAACAGAACTTTGCAACAACAATTAGCCAATCACAAGACGTGTCAGTGACGTCATGCTCAAAATGAAAGAGAAGATGATAAATGGAAAAGAGAAAACAGAACTTTGCAACAACAAATAGCCAATCAAAATACGTGTCAGTGACGTCACGCTCAAAATGAAAGAGAAATTTTATAAATAAAAGAGAGAAAACAAGACTGCAGCAACTATTGGCCAATCAAAAGATGTGTCAGTGACGTCATGTTCAAAATGAATGAGAAAGATATAAAAAAAGAGAAAACAGACCTTTGCAACAATATTAGCCAATTACAAGACGCGTCAGTGACGTCATGTTCAAAATGAAAGAGAAAGATAATAAATGAAAAAGAGACAACAGATATTTGCAACAACATTAGCCAATCAAAAGACGCGTCAGTGACGTCATGCTCAAAATGAAAGAGCTAGATTTAATAAACAAGAAAGAGAAAAAGAATGGGACATGGCAGCAACTATTAGAAATTGTATTATGTAGGTACCTATGCTTAGAGGCACATTACTTATTTCGAAAACGGTAATTTTTAACCTATAATAATGACATAACAGTTGCATTACCAACTTATTATATTCGATCGAAGATTTACTAGCCGTACATTTTATAGCGGCAAATAAAAACTGGACGAAAACTTAATTAGATGAAAAGTTTTTATAAAGTTTACGACGTGGCTATCTCGTATTATGACGCGTTGGATATTGCAATCCTTGTTAGTAGATCCGAAAGTTGCAGCGAGCGGTCGAACCAAACATAGTTGCAATTTTGAACTTTATTATCAAAGCTACGTTGTTCGTTTCTTGAAACAATTTGTTTTACGATAATTTATGAAGATAAGGTAGTATATTCCTCAAATTTCCAATTTTTGTACTTAGTACTCAAAGGTTGGCTTTTATTTTGGTCACTAGCTAAGCATTGCCATCCAACGTGGATGCCGCCAGTCTCCTGCGGACACTCCCGGTTGACGGCGATGAGGATGAATTATTTGACGCTTTATTAAAATATTATTAGAGTATTTTCTTATTTATATTGTTAAGAATGTATAGGTAATGTTAATATCTTTTTAAATTAAATATTCCCGTAGTACTCACAGATAATTCAAAAACTACAGTTTTACTTATTAATCATGCGTTATGATGACGTGTCGAGCTTGCTATTGGTCAACTAGATAGATAGACAAAAGGAAACTTCAGTTTGTATTACATTAATTTACCTACCTTTCAACGGCTGATAATGATCAACAGCCGCTGATTAGTACAGCCATCTTGTTTTGCAAATAATAAAGATATTACAATTAATTGTCTGAAATAGTCGTCATCTCAAAAAACGAACGCCACATTTAGTTACCAAAGCTATGTTTTTTTTAATCAAAACACTTTAATTCAAAAGGCATCCCACGCATTATCTAAACATCTACTATTTAAAACCTATCCCAGTCGCTTTGCTATTCACCATGTTTTTAATTTCGTTCGCGATGAGTCAACCTCCACAGTCCTTGAACAATGTGGGCGCATGACGTCATTTTACGGAAAGTGATCGCTGTATTCACGATCTCACAGCAAGACTCGTTAGCTCAGTAGGTTAGAGCACCGATATAAAATTACTCTTGACCATCGGAGGGCGGAGGTTCAAATCCTTCACGAGTCAACCTTTTTGTGTATTTTTACATCAACATTTTTTATTTAGGCACCTTTTTGAACTAATTTTTTCTACCAATTCACTTTAGCGACCAAGTGCCGATGGAGCGAGTGCCTGATTATTCTATTTGAATTCCATTAGCATTACAGTTGTTCCTTTTACCCATATTAACGAATTGCATCTACGTTGTATTTGTATTGTTTGCAATACCACAAAGGCATTAGCTTGTATATTTTACCAAAAACACGTACCTACCTTTAGCAAAGTACGGCGCATTGTTTTAAGATTCTAACACCCCTTATAAATATGAGTAGGTACGTGGAAACACGCTACGCCGTATGGAGAACTTAACAAGGCTTTAGTAGGTATTAAGTACGCAAATAAGTACGTACTTTGCTTGTTGTTTAAATTTAAACAAATATTATGTACCTACTTTGTAGTTAGTGTATAACTCGCCTTTGTAGAACATAAGAGAAGAAAGAGAGAACAGGTACTGACTGAAAATCAGTGCTGTGCTTTTTGCGCAGCAAACACTGAGTCAGATTCCTTGCCACGCATGTTTGTTTAAAATATATTCTTTGTTTTTCTTCTTGCAATGTTTATGTAATATGTGTGGCAAAAATAAATGGTTTAAGAGCCCAAATAAATTGGCAACCTAACTGGGTAGGTTCCCAAAAAGTTTGCAATAAATTATTGCGCACTTTAGATTGCAATTTCTTCCTTCAACATTTATTTTAATATAATTAATTCATCTCATAATATGTAGGTACTTAGAAACTTAAGGACCATAACGAATACGGCTAGAAAAAGCACTAGTGCCATTAAGTTTAACGACTTCACAAGAATGATAGCGCACTAATTTATTAGTGACTAAGTGAAAAGGTTCAGATTACTCGCCCTAATGAATACGAAACATCTGGAGCGAGAATCCTCCGTAATTAATATCCGACAATTGTAATAAATTAATAAAGGAATTAGTCGCGTGCTTGGAGCCAATGCTATTATTATAATTAATTATTAAAGGCGTTACAGTACTTCTCTACATGGTATAAAACAAAGTCGCTTCCCGTCTGCTTCGATCTTTTAAACTACACTTCAGATTGAAATGCTATTTTCATCTATAGACAGACTGATTCAAGAGGAAAGTTTGTATGTATGCATGTACCTATATTATTTTAGAGAATCTATTTAATACGTACGAAGTCAGCGTGAGTCGCTTTTAGATAATAAATGTGAGAAAGTAAGTCAGTCTGTTACGATTTCACGGTATGATAAAACGGCAGAACGTATTTCGATGAAATTTTGTATGTAGATTAAACGCTGGAGAATGACATACCTAGGATAGTTTTTTAAGCCTATGCGGGAAATATAGTTCCTTCGAGATGCGGGTGAAAACAGCTAGTTTTGAATTAAATGAAGGGAAGGGGTCGGTGCTATTCTTTTGAGTCCCGGAACACACCCATACCCCGCCGAATACTGCTTCTAAACCAAATTTCGGGCGAGGTACCTTGGCAGGCGCACACAGATAAACCCATCAAAATTTTGTTACAAATTGATCAATTGTTAAAGAATACACTAACAAACATCCAGCAAACGCAGCATCGTCAGAATAATCGTGAATTTTCTGGATGCTCACTTTGAATGGGCATCTAGAAAATCCCACAACTTTCACTAATTCATAGACTATTAAAAGCAACAAGAGGGCTCGTGGCTAAGTAAAAGCCGCACGGGTCGATGCTTGGCGCGGTCGGTGGATGGGTCATACCGAGACCTCCCCCGTGCCTCGGAAAGCACGTTAAGCAGTTGGTTCCGGCTCTCGTTTATAGATTCGCGACAGTCGTTACTAGTAGTCAGGAGCAAGAAAGTCTGACAGCCATTCTTACCAAGGGTATCGTGTTACCCGTTTGTGAAAGTCTAACAACCAGTTTTACCAAGTGTATCGTGTTACCCGGTACCTATACCTGGGTTGTGGAAGTCAGATCGGCAGTCTCTCCAAGTAAAACACTAATACTCAGCTGCATCCGTTTAGACTGGAAGCCCACCCCAACACAGCTGGGAAAAGGTTAGGCTGATGATGATGATCATTAAACCAACCCATCAAGTCAAAATAAAACCACAAAACTATACATGCATGGTGTTTTATTACACTGTACAATAAATATTGGGCTGTATACAAAATATAGAGGAATTCCAAAAGATATTGTCAACACTCTAGCATACTTTAACATGAGTGTAAATCGATTCCTAACATACTTTTAATTTATAAGATACATTACTTAGCAACCACTCGTCCAGGGCTTTTATCTACCGTTATACAACTATAGGCCTAAGATTCACACGTTCGCGGATATTGAGCGATAGATACGTTTGGCACCCCTATCTTACAACTACCCCTGTTGCGTGGAACATTCTATTGTTTTGTATTATAGTAAGTTACTTGTTCATGTAATTAAGTGGTGGTTGTATTCGTAATTTAATTTTTAAGAAAGCTGCTACAGTACTTTGTGAATATCATGTCAGAACTGAATAAATTGTAATAATTATTAAAATTGACATCGTGCTGATAGTCGTTTTAGCCAGTGGACTAATAGCCAAGAGCCTCGACCAACACCCAAAGAGGCTCTCGTTTGGCAGCTAGATAACGGGCTTTATATAGAAAGCATACTGCGCGTATCGCCACGAGGTTCTGTCTATGGAGACCAGACAGCCAGAAGCTTAGACCCTGTCCCATTGCCGTTTGGATACTGTTTTTTTAAATTTAAATGTTTTAATTTTAAACGACTTATTTTAAAATGAAATTAGTGAACTAAATAAATTAAAGGAAAATTAGAATAAATAAAGAAACTTTGACACAAGGTGGTTCGTTAGGTTGGTAATCCTGCAGCTAAAACGATAATAATTATTATCAAAATTTATGTTACCCAAGGACGTTTGTTAGAAATTTATCGTTTATTATTATTGATATACATTTCAATTTAATTTACTAATCGTTACAAAAAAGTTTCTCTGTAATAACATTTAAAAAAAACACGAAAATACTCATTTAACAAAGATCTACTACTATTACGACTAAAACTATTTGAAAATTGAGCTAGAAATATAGTCGGCAAAAATTTATTATGACTATTTTTTTATAAAATGACAGGCGGAATTTAGGAGCGGTAAACTTTTATTCATAATAAACCCATTCGCTTAATAAACCTATTTTTGGTATCAAACTGTTTTGTCTTTATCTGTGAAATCAAAATGAAATTTGACAGAAAGGGCCAAAAAAATCTATAGCTAAAAGAGGCTTAGATGAATGGCGTTATTATAAATACGAGGGTTACCCTCTATTGTATTTGTTTATGATGTTAGATTTTTATGTTTTCAACCTTTTTCCAAATAATTACAATAACACAACAAACGAATATTCCACGCAACAGCTTCTGCTACATTGTGTAAATTTCTCCTCGACTTAGTCGCTACCAAATTGAGACCCATTAAACCTCACTCATACATTTGCCAACATTGTTATTACCAGATCATCTTTGTGATTTTTTCTAATGAGAACAGACTCTTACATTAATTGGGTTCACAAGTATACAAACTTAAAAGAATTACCCTTTTTTTGAGTCGGGTAAAAATGACCAATTAATTTAAGTGTCTGTACAAATGAAACAGTATTCAAAATTGTTGTGTTCCATTTTAAAGGCAAGACTTCTTAGAAGGAAATATTTTAAACAATAAACTATTATGCCATTTTTAGGAGAGAATGTTCTTTTTTAGTTTTGAGCACTGAGAATGTTGTAACGATTCGAAAATCGACGATCAAACGATGATTTTTCTTATCTACACGAGAAAAAACATCGAATGTTGAGTGATAGTCATAACACTAAGGGATATCGTCACCTTAGTTCTAAATACACCATTACCTAGATGTTCCAAAAGTGAAAAATAGTTGAACAAACCGTAAATAGAAAAAATCAGACACAAAATTAGACTTTAAAAACAGTAGCAAAAAGTTCAATTTATTAACACAAAATGTGTGATAGAGATACATTTACTCGTATTATTAATTAAAAATATTGGTCTAAATTATTAAAATGTATTATTAAAATTTAAATTTAATGTAATAAAGAAAATAACGCCAAAATTATCTCAGAAGTCAGGCCTTTAAAAGAACATGCTTATTTATCAGTTCATAATATACCAATTCTGAGCACCTAACAATTGTATACAGAGATAACATTTTTTTTCTTCGCGTCATAGATGTTAGTCAACCTTTGGCATCAATAAAAAGTTAATTGATAATAAACCAGTCTAATATTCAAACTGTCAATCGCCAAAATCTATGGATTCTAATAGAATAGCCATGTTACATCGATAGTATAATATTTCATCGTCAAAAAAGCATAGCCAATATAAATTTCATATACGATAAAAAATTGTAACCAATTTTACGCGGCAGTGTTGACATTATATTGTTAGGCGTGTTATTTTTCCAGTGGCAACACTGATTGCACCACACAATGGCACTACTAAATGCAATTTTATCACTGATATTGGAAATAGAATCCGTAATTCATTTTAAACCGATCAGACCATTACATTAACCAAAAATTATTAAAACTAAAATACTAAGAAACGATATACATAGTAAAATTAAGAGGTATTTACACATTTAGCCTCAGTAAACCATCCGTAAAAATGTACACATAATAAATAGATAACTTCTATCTAAAACTCTCACGTAAATAAACAATAGTTGTAGATGATCTCAAAATAAATATGCTAAAGCTTATGACACTTAAAACTAAATGAGTATAATTATTATGATCGAAAATTATGCGTTGTACTTAAAATTATAATTAAAAATCAGATCATTCCCTCTCACGTACAAAAGCAAGTGCAGATAAAATTCACATTAAAATTATCAAAAAAGGTTGTACACCTTTGTGCCCGCCTTTTAAAAATATATGTTGTATATTGTACAAAATATTTATAATTAAAAATACGTGGTAGAAGCTATAGTGAGATTACACGTCTTTGCATTAAATTGTGCCAAGGGACGGAATACTCGTAAGATTAGAACGCCCGACTAAAAAGGTACCAACATCAGCATATTAAAAAATTGAATTAAAAAATTTGAGCGTCATATCAACCGTGTCAAACGTCAAAAAGCTTTTTTTTTTATTGCAAGAGACACATTTCGTTGCTGTTTACAGCCTAATACTTTTTACACTTTTAATCACAGATTATAAACGATTTTTCTAACAATGGTTATTTATATACATTTTTACTCCCGGGAGGGATTTATATAAAGTCTTCCCAACGCAAAGGTGCTCCTTTGCTTCGTGGCACCCTATAAGAGCAATCTCATTGTGACTACATCTAAACGATATAGCGGCAAGTATACGCCACTAGCGCTACGACTTGGCACTGCTCATTGCTACACCGACGAACAAATACTTGCGAGTTGAAGGCAACTGACAACTGTACTGGAAGAAATTTCATACTAATTTACTTTACATTTTAATTATAAATCTAGCATCAAGCTGTGATAAAAATTCACGTGTTTTTTTTATTTTATATATATATAGAATTAGGTACATACTATGATTTACATAAGGTTACATGGCATTTTCGTATCTTTATTTCGCAGCAAAATTGTCAGTCCCATTACAATACAAAACATCGCAAGCGAACTAATTAAAAGTGTAATAAATACAAAAACAATCTACAATAATTTAGAAAAAACCTTATAGAAAAACGGCACTAGTTACCCCCTGGCATACCGTACGTTCGTCTAATTCGCTACGTTTAAAATATTGCGCAGTTAGGTGTTACGTGTCTCCATACAACACTACAGAGCGTCAATTTCCGCGAAAACGCATAAACAAAACGCGTGTTAATAACCCAGTGATCATAATAATGTCCATCACGTGCAAAATCTACATTTTTGGTCATAAATATACTGATATACAAATTTTATAATTACAATACGTTACACTAAGGTACATAGCTTTACCAAATCCTGTACATTTGGTAAATAAATACACGTCATAATATTACATTTATACAAAAACCCACTCAGACCGCTAGGCCATCAACAAATCACATAGTTTGTCTTTTCAAAATGTGCTTTTACACTATTATGCTGATTAGCAAAAGTTTAGAAAAAAAAACCACTATAATGGAAAAATCGCGAAGGAATCCCGAAATGAGAATATTGCCAGCAGATATCACAATTTAACAATTCCGTTGGTAAAGTTCTGTTTGGTTCGTCACTGCAGCATCAGTGATTCTAGGTTACGATTGAGGATAGTGTCTTTGACGGAGTTGAACACGACTTCGATATTGTGCGTGTCAATGGCGGTGGTGAAGTGGTGGTAGAGGGTCGTTTTGGGCTCCCTCCGGACGTTGGCGAACATGTTGAGCAGGAACATTTGCACGTCTCTGAGGTTGTGGGGGTCGCCCGCGAACTGCGGGTAGAACCAGCGTATGTCGGTCTCCTTGCTGGCGACCTTCCGCGCGAGCAGGTCGGATTTGTTCAGGAACAAGATGATCGAGATGCCTTTAAAGTTGATGTTGTTCACGATCGTGTCGAAGATATTTAGCGCCTCTTCTAGGCGGTTCGTTTTCCTGGAAACAGGAGAAGTTGGTATTAGTAATTAGTATAAAAAGGAGGAATTTAAATAGGTATTCTTTAGGTTTATTTTCCTGGTTAATCCATTTCGCGTATGCATACAAACATACATAAATAAAAAAAATAGTTTTTTTTTGCAGGATTCGGGCAGTGCCGAGACGGTTGAGCAAGATTAATATTTAGTTATAATCTTCCGCCCTAAAAAGTCTTATTGATAAGATTTATTTCGCAAATCATAATGATTCGGTGAGATTTTTTTAATATAGCGACATCCCTGTAATAATTTAATTGGGAAAATACATAGGCGAATATTTATTTGTTTAGTACCTACACATATCTACATCAGCCGATTATAATAAAAAAAAATAATAAGCGCCAAACTAACGCGTGCTTAAAAAAATGACATTAGTTCGCCATTCCTAACAATATTCCTACAACATCTAATCGTTACCGCAACAGCATTTAATAAATATGTAATGTACGTTTTCAACATAGGTAATAATGCACATAATTACATGTTCTCAATGACAATGATACTGCATAATCGCGGCCTTGATCTCTGAGGCGGATGTTAAACACATACCGTTACGGAAAATCTATCGAATAATTATCAGTCCACTATTCGTGGTGCAGGTAGCATCGTAATCGAAGAAAAATAATGGAAACGAGACTCGGGTCCGATTTCCGGGTCCGGCCGAAATCGCTTTATGGATTCGAAAATTTCTCAATACAGCCCGTCAGAAAGTTATAGTTTTTGCGTGAAAGAGTAAGAAACATTGGCACATACATACTTCCTCACAAATTAGTATCTTTCGCATTTATATATATGCATAAGTAGGATCGAATCTAACGACACCTCTCAAGCAAAAATCCATCGAACCGTTCAGGCTGCAAAGCCAGCCAAACAATTATATACATACATACCTACATACTCTCGAAATATGTAACGCAAAATCTACGTTCAGAAACATCAAATTCCGCACACCGTTAACAGTCAAAAACAAGTTTATCTATGAGCAAAAATCTAACCGCTAACATCAAAGCAACACATCTGGGTGAACCAAAGATATGTAGCCAAATATTTTAGGGCCGCAATAAAAAGTTTATTAACAAAACTAGCAAACGAGTGCGGTTTCGCTCGCGTTGGAAATGTTGAAATTGAGTTTGTGATATCCCCCGGGTACCTTTTGATTTCGAAATAGAATTCTAATTTAAACTTTTAGTTAGATTAGTTTGTGGGTGACTATGAGGGAGTTGATAACCACACGGGACTACGCCAGAGATGACTAAATATCCATCTCACTAATATTATAAATGCGAGTGTTTGTGAGAATGTATGTCTGTGCGTTTGTTACTCCTTCACGCAAAATCTACTGAACAAATTTAGATTAAATTTGGTAAAGACCTATCTAACGATACCCACACGAAGGGGTACGCGAGAAAAATATAATTACTCCCCACTTTACGTGTTTGGGAGCTACCCTAAAAAATATATTTTTCATAATTTTATATTTCCACTTTGTTGGCGTTATCAATATACATATCTTTGTTAAAGTTCAGCTTTCTAGTACCAAGAACCTCTGAGCTATGCCGCGGACAGACAGACAGACAGATGGACATGACGAAACTATAAGGGTTCCTTGTCGGACTACGGAACCCTAAAAAATCGCTTCGAAAAAATGTACCCTTCCCTGCCAGTTTAAACCGCTAAAAATACTTGTTATGCCAGCGTAATTTCCTATAAACCAGTCCGTCCCAGAACCTTACCCAACAAACAAACATAATCAAATATTTTGTATATATAAATATTCTAAATTTTGTACAAATAAACAAGCACGCACGTAAAACCGCACACACATTGGACGGTGTGCGAGCGCCAAACGTTACGGACTTAGTATAAAAATATATAATTAAACATTTCATTGGCATCAAATGTTTTACGATGTGAACACCACCAATATGGTTAGGACAAAAATAAAGTTAATTTATTTATATCACTCACATAACGTTGGTAATTTCATATTGATGTATTGTGAATTAACAAACGTAATTAGTGTGGACAGGACATAGATTGGTATTCTGCATCTTAAGAAATATACACAGTGTAAATTAATTTACCGTTTTCCCAAAAAGTATTTACTCAGTTAACTAATTTCTACAAGACACAAAATAATTAAAAAAATAGGCATTATTAATTTTATCATAAGCTTGTCGCAGTACCGTATATACACGACATTAAAGGAGTTGTCCGGGTTAGCTAATTATAATGATTAATATTTTTATTTTAATGAATAAATGTTCAAAACCCCTTTCACAGCAGTCGCGTGTACGGCACAAGGCAACGAGACAAGGCAGTCACTAAGATGATATTGAACATGGTGTCTCCAAACCACCAAAACATCGTATTACGAACCACCAAACATTTGTCATCGTGACCAAAACATTTTGACAACTATTAAATTTTTAAAACCACTTTGGGCATTAACTAGCGGTATACAACGAAATAATATTCCAAAAACCTATATAAAAGATTGATACACGCAAAATTATTCAGATGTTCCTTTTTGATACGCCAAAGTGGGTTGTCTTAAACACGCAACCCGATTCGGGTCACTAGCGAATGGTAGATGGCTTGTTTCGACGAAACATGAGGTTAAACACCGTAACTAAGTAACGTAACATTTTATATGACTACCGACTATGCCTTTCTCTATCCTAGATGGAGAGTAGTTGTCTCACTTCAAGGTCTATGAAAGAATTTCATCAAAACATAAAGGTATGAGGAGTTGTGTCAACCAAGACACCCTATATTACCCTTTTATGTAAAACATCCTTTCTTTTCGGATGGGAAATCATCAAATGACGACTCTTCCCTCCGTTAGTGTCAGACTTTTACTGACTAAAACCCATTCATGTTTTTATCTTAGCCCTTTGCGTTCTGGGGGCGTGATAACTCTTTCGAACATCTGGCAGATTTAATACTTGCTGCTGACTTATTAACTAGAAGAACAGAAAGAGAAAAGAAACCCAAAAAGGAGGCGGTTCTCAATTCGTCTGGTTCGCCGACCGTAGAAAGATTTTCACAAGAGTAAAAGAAAAATAAAGTGTGACAACCACAAAGGGGCATCGAGTTACCCGGGTTGTGGAGGTCAGATAGACAGTCGCTCCATATACAAGACTCCTAATAGCCGACCCCAATTTAGTTGGGAAAAGGCTGAGCAGTGATAACATTGTGCTGACATCTCGTATCCAGTCTTCTTATATGATTCTCGGACATGAGAAATCTTCGCGATGTTACGCTAAGCACCTCTCTTTTAGAATAAAAGCGGTCCACTGACCAAACGTAATAAACATTGTTTAAACAGTTAACAAGTACAAAGTGATATTTAAATCTCATTTACATAACTACGTAGGGATGTTTACGCGCGTATTTTCTCACATAAGATAACAGCTAATCGTCGTTAACACTTCTATGCTAATATCGTACGCTAGGGTTCAAAGTTTCGTGATGAAAAGCAGGTCATCATTATCAATGATTCATGCTGTCAAGGTTTTCGTGTTCACCCTGGAGTTTTAAGGTCCCACTAATTACTAAATCAGTCTGAAGTCTTTTTTACTAAACATCTGTTTAAAAGTCAAATTAAACTAGAAGAGTTACAGAGAGATATTTTTCTAGGATTAAGATACGAGTACTTAAGCGTAAAAATGTAACATCTAAACTAATATAATAAATCCCTACCAATATTACGAATTCAAAAGTAACTCTGTCTATCTGTTAGGCTTACACGGGAAAACTGTTCGTGCACTACATAACTGTCTGTATGTTACATTTTAAATGACAAACCGCCGAATTTGAAACAGAGCTTATCCCGTAAGCTCTGTTTCGCCCTGTAGAAAACCATGACATACTTTTCATCCGGGTAAGTACATTAATGTGGAATTCACTCCCACCTGAACTAAGGAACTGTCAAACTGTTGCTTCTTTTAAACGTAAAGTTAAAGATCACTATCTTTTCTCATCAGAAATAAGTAGTGCCTTTGTACGATGCTTTCCTATTCCTTCTTCTATTCTTATATTCTGTGTACATAAATTGTAGATTAAATAAAAAGAAATGAATGTCCTTCAGGATAAGGAAAAAACCACGGGCAGTAACTACTACATAATCAAATCGGTGTTGTCACAAAATGTGATTTTCTCGTCACACCGAACACCCGCCTGCACCATTATGATTCATCATTACCTCGCAACTCAACTGACGTAATATTATATTTATTTACCAGTAGATAGACAACGTTTTGCCTCGTATGCAAGGAAATTACGACACAGTATTACGAGCATTAGATCATAGATAAGATTAAATCTATCCCGTGTATAGGTTTTGTTTACCGCCTAATATACATGTGTTATGAAACAGACAGCAAAGAAATTAAAAAAAAAAGTTGGCGTCGGGAAAATTTCATTCTTCCTATAAGCAGTCTGACTCAATGACGTATGTAACTAATCGGTTACGATAGAAAATAGCTCGCGATTTTTTTGTTGTTTGTACACCCCCTCAGTTTTCGAACACGATAATTATTCTCGTACAAGTGTTTATGTAATTAGCGGTATGACTGAATTTATAGTATAGCAACGTGGGTGGAGCGTATACAATTTGAATTTTAATTTCTTTACGACGGTAGTGCAATGAGCGAATTACCTTTCATATCGGTTGATTACTTAATTTATGAATATGCATTGTTGGATATGTAATGATTAGACTAGCGTCGATTTAATACGGAAGGAGGTTATCAAAGAGACCTGTCTTATTACACAAGACCTGGCTGTCAATATTTTTGACATGTTTTTTGCAACCCATGAACAGTCTATGGATGTCTACAATACCAGAGGCGTTGAATACGTATTAATATCCCAAAGACTAAGCTCACATGTCTTATGTATTTTCACAAGCACCCATCCCATTGCAGCAAAAGAAAATGTTTCCCTAAACAACTACTTTCCTTCACGCTCTCTTACTAAAGGTCTTTTAACCAACCAACTCTTTATATCACATACCTGTCTTCCGACAAGACCTGGTCGAACTCCGAAGAGGACACGAGGAACAGTATAGACGTGACGGAGTCGAAGCACTGTGTCCACTTCTGCCGCTGCGTCCGCTGGCCCCCGACGTCGACGAATACAAATGGCACATTGTTGATGTTGATGGTGCATTCCGTGATGCCTTTGGTGGCTTTCCGGCAGTGCAGGATATCTTGGTGGGAGGGCACGTAGTCAGGTCTCGCGATGCGTTCCAGCTCGTCGAAGAAATAGCTCACCGAGTCGCTCTGGAATTGAAAAAAAGTAGTCTCGAGAAAATGGCTAAATGTGTGAAAATTGTGCAAGACACATCAGCTGGAATTGAAATGCTCAGTAATTTGATAGCTATACTACAGCACTGCTTCTAAAAATTCTTAAAACAAAAGACAGTCATGTTTCCACGCTACCAGTGCTCCCAGATTACCAGTTCTAGAAGAACAGATTTAAAAGAAGAGGCTTGGTATAATTGTTTTCTCTATAGTAGATGGATTACTAGACAGAAATAACACTGTGTACTGAGAACCTGTAAGGTCATAGGACTTAAGCATCGCTACGGAAAATAATTTCAATCTAATTCAAAATTTGATCAAAGCGGTTTTCTTGAAAGTGATTGTTTTAATATTGAGGCAGCTATAATGAACACAAACAATTTACTAGATAGAAGATAATCTTTTCCTCATACCTAGCTTTCTTTGTATATTTTTTTCTTATTTTTCGCAGAATATCTATGACGTTCATTATCTCGTACGTGTAAAAGCACGTGTTGTAATTGACTGGTGTAAGTTATGGCTGCGAAAAATAACGCCAGGTAAAAACCAGAAGTATCCTTTTGCTCCGTTAAACAATAATTCCTTTGCTACAATTTAACGAACTAAGTATCACCCTCAAGTAGGGATATCTATTGAACAGCGGTTTTAAGAAATACTTCTGCCATTACTGTTATAGTGTGAGAGGGAGACAGATGTATAATACAATCTATTTTAAGCAAAGAAACTATGATGGTTTTAACACTTCATGCACCACCCCAGGTGGTGTTCCATTCGACATTTAATTAAGTCACCATGTAAAAAAACAGTCAAAAACAGTCACCTATTTTCGCTTCCTAAAAATCTATACGTTCAAATTAGGAAGGAGTAGAAGCCGAAACCCCACCCACTGGATAGAAGGCATCCTGAATTTCCTCAAGTGTAAAAGCCAAGCATCAATCCACTTTACCCAAGATAGGAACACTTAGAAAGCCCTGACCAGCAACGCCACTCTTGGTGGTCACCACCCCCAATCATGAGATTCATTAAATCAAAAAAAAATGAGATACGTTGAAAATCTATATTTAATATAATAAAGCTGAAGAGTTTGTTAGTTTGTTTGTTTGTTTGAACGCGCTAATCTCAGGAACTACTGGTACGATTTGAAAAATTATTTCAGTGTTAGATAGCCCATTTATTGAAGAAGGCTATATAGGCTATAATATATAATCACGCTAAAACCAATAGGAGCGGAGCACCACTATTACACGCGGACGAAGTCGCGGGCAGAAGCTAGTGTTAGATAAACAAGAGCACACAATACATAGTAACGGTAGTTAGTTAACAGGTAGGTCATAATGCCTACGTCACGCCGACAATCCGCGTTAAATATAAACGTACACAATGAACAAGTGACACGATTACTGTGGAATTCACCAAAACTATTTAATTACAATGTAACAAACAGGGGCAGGTCTTTATATTCGTGGAGCCGGCTACTTTCATGACTTTAGCCTTAGAATTGTGCGAGAGTTCGTTCTGGCGAGAAAATTGGCTCATTCTGCGACATATGGAGTTAAGAAGTTCTACTTTAGTAAAATACCTCGCTTACAAGTACAGTATTATAGATTTTCAATTGCTTATCCATGTAATTGAGAGTCAGAGACAAACATTTCGATGCTTTGACCAGATAAAGTTTGTGAAAACTCGAATGCTTTAATTCTCGACCAATATCGAGATGATCTAAATACAACTACCAAGACGTATTAATCGTAAGACTTGCAGTTCCATACCAAAGTCTGAAAAACTTTAATGAAGGCAAACTAATTTTATCATCAAATCCCAAATCAGCAAAAACACACTGTATAGACTCAACAGTTTATAAAGTTCAAAGAGTACAAAAATAGGTAAACGGCTTACTTTTTTTTACAATAACACCAAAAGTAAGGCGCCATACAGCCAAGTAACCGTCAAAATCTAGATTACAATAAAAAGTTTTAATTCACGCACGCTACGAATGAATTGCGATTTTCCGTTTTTATTATAATTGTTTTATCCATTATCGATTGAATTCACCTTCACGGTAATAACTAGTGAGAGAAAGGCGATCGTACGAACACGAGCATTATGCAACATAAATCAAGATTAAAAGATGTTCTATTCAAAGTTCGTATTTCCCGGAACTAAGTATTTATGTCGCACAAAGAATGCAACATGACGTAAGATGGCTGGATAAAAAGCTGCCATAATTGCGTGGAATTATGTATGTGTGTCTGTGATTAGAGGCTGGGTGGCCAGCTGCAAAAACTATTTGAATTCATTCTCATATTTGCACATATGCCGGACACATTAGTATCATGCGGAACACGTTGGGATATACTAGAAGCCTCCCAGTGACCCATGCCCACAATAAATTAATAAAATTTCTATGAAGCTGAAGGCAGCTTTATTCGTGGGAGTTTGTGCCGTAGTGCCACAAATTGCTGGAGCTTGTATTTATGCGTCATTGAGCATGCGGCATTGGGCACGCACGTAGCGCAGTGTAAAGGCAGCTTAAGCGCATAACAACGCAGCGGGCCGCATTGCGACGCAAAAATCCATACTGCACACATCTTCGGAATACAGTTCACGTAATCACCTAGCAAAAAAACGTCAGAGCCAGACTAAACGGGAATACAACGCAAGTAAAACGATAGCACTTAACTTGCGTAATTAATATACGGTAGTCGTCTTGAAGAAGCCTCTTAAATGTGAACACAGGATATCCTTGTTGGCGGACTAACAATTTTAAAGATAGATTAAGTTTGACTAATCCCCGTCGTCTGGTAACTTTGGCCAAAGTTTGAACTGTTACTGTACGGCGTATTAAATAAGACCGATAGTTACTAAATAAAATTTTAAAATGTATTGACATTTTAATAGATAAAATCCAAGAAAAAATCTAAGAACCAGAGCTAATGCGATATTTTCCGTGATTTTCCACTTTAATGTCGATATACAACAACAAATCCAATAACACGCTTCACTTTGTTGTTATTGCAACTGAAATTACTTTTAGATTACTATTAGTTAACAGTTTTCAAAACTCTTCAGGATACTTGATCAATAACTAAATTAGAGGCATTTTTGTAGTTTGATTCGACAAAAAACAGGACGCTACTCGATTTACAGTATTATTGCTGTGGCCCATGTTGGGATGAAAAAACACCATTGAACGGAATTAATGCAAGTATTATTTAATAACATCGATTTCAAAACTGACTAGATGATATATT
The DNA here is from genome assembly GCA_963891755.1 of Pyrrhia umbra. NCBI lineage: Eukaryota > Metazoa > Arthropoda > Insecta > Lepidoptera > Noctuidae > Pyrrhia > Pyrrhia umbra. The sequence goes on along the minus strand of OY982923.1, from coordinate 3,119,614 downwards.
TTAAAAGAGCTTATCTGGGTCTCATACTACGACCATACCACGACACCTATGTCTGCGGTAAAGCATATTCCCTCCAATCAAAACCGCCTAGAGGCATTTCCCGTTTGCCTCTGGTCTGAACAACAAACTCTTGATACCTCTATTAACGTAAAAACTATGGCTGTTTCTGTGCCACCCAATATAAAACAGAATACATTCAAAAATCAAGATTCTCGCACAGGAAAAGCGAACATTCCCAATAATAGAACACTGCACCAAAATCCTACATGTGGGATTAATAACCTAGGAATACAAACCCGATCTAGTTCTAAAACTGTTTAATTTCACAAGCTCAATACATCACTCCCAAAACACCACAGATCTTACGGTGCAAAATTGTAAATACCTGTTCGCTGCGAAGCGATGGAAACTTATTCAGCGATAAGCGTGTCGGGTCAGTCTGCCATGAATGAAACTGTATGTTTATGGTCAACGACATATAACAAAGACTTACAATAATCTACATCAGATATGACGGTAGGAAGTCATAATGTTATAAGCGAAAAACATGCATTTTTTTCTCTCTCGTTGGCAGAAATCTTGCAAAGCTTGATCTTGTTTGTTATACAAATAACTTGCTCGAGAATTAATGGATTAGAGGAAATACTTGAGGTTATTGAGAGCTGGGTAAAGCGGGAGCTGCACGTAATAATAACATTCTAGAACATTTTTTAATCAGACATAAATGAATCAGACGGCGCTTGCATTACCCACATGTGACTATTTACAAATGACGCGTTTCTATGTTTTCGCAGCTCAAATTGTTATTACTAAAACAAAGGTCGAAACTAATTGCAAATCTGTTCTTTAATTGCAACAGGTTTTGATAACTTGTTAATTTAATATCATATTACAAGTTGACAGCTATCTTTAAGTTAACGCGTCAGGCTGCGATGTCACTTTACAATCACGTACTTGAAATTAATTGCTACGAGCTGGTGTGACCACTTATTACAACTCATGACGTGAGTTTCAAAATTATTTATATATTAAAATTATCTCAAGACATTACAATGAATAATGGATAAAAAACTTAACCTAGCATCAAGAATCCATTGTAAGACAAGAACACAGAAAAATAACCAAAAGTATATTATTAACGAAACGGGAACAGTTTACTTAGTGTTTATTAGTCCGAGGCTATCGTGGTGTGAACAGATACCGATAATTAAACCCTTTGTACAAAGGTTTTACTATTTCACACCATAGAGAGCGTACAAAAAGGAAACACACTTGATATCATAACACTGTTTGATCAAGATAATGGCTTCATGTAAATGAAATCAATTTATCGCAACTGATTATGAAAACACTTGTATTAGCAAATAGTTTTACTCCGTTTCGCACACTGGACACTGATTCATTGGGTGGTGTGAAAAAAAAAAACAAATAAAAAAAGGAGAATGACGTCTGCGCTATGCTCCGTGTGTCAGAGTCAGCATCAATTGCCTTTTTTACAATCACAGATGTGCTGTGAATCACATTTCAAAGCCCTCTTCTAATTAAGTCAGATTTCCTGAGGAATTTCCATAAACAACTATATTCTTCTTCATAAACGGGCGACATAGGGAGGGCAAATTTTGAAAAGATGGTTGTCGAACTTAAGGAAGCCATAACCACTGCGTTTGAAGCCTCACAGTTAAAGAATGGGGAAACAAGGACTTACCCTTAAGTTATCGAGGAAGAAACACTAATTCACCATTAATAGTGAACAACAAACAAACACCTTTATCTCGTGTATGAGTGTGCGGGTTCGAAACCTGGTAAGTACCAATGTGATTTTTCTAAAGTCATATGTACTTTCTAAGAGCCAAGTTCACTGACAAATAATTACCTAATCGGCTCGTTAAATAAAAACGTTTTTTAACCAGGAAGCTGGAATTTTCTTGTTACCCATTTTTAGTTCCAGTACCTTGGTTTGGTAATCGACCGTTTTAGGAATAAAAAACCCAAATGATAATGTATCCATCGTAAGACAGAAGTTTGAATTTATGGTGAACAGCTGTTTTGAGTTGATCGGACTGTTATCTTGTCGGTGAACTTGGGCCTAAGTATATCTTAGACACCACTGACTAACGGTGAAGGAAAACATCGTGAGGAATCCTGGACTTATCGCCAATCCGCTTTGAACAAGCATGGTGATTAATGCTCGCTCATGCCTTAGGCCTTAGTATATAGGCTGATGATGATGAAGTGAAACAACATCTCTAAACAAAATTAGAGCAGAGTTGATGCTGTTCTGTTCAAATAACTTTCATTGTTACCACACCCAGAAGGAAAGAATGCTGGGTAATATATTACACTTGCATAACAAACTTATTATAATTTAATTTCTCATGGTGAAAAGAGTATAATAATCTTGACGTTTAGAACATAAACAGTTAATGTTGTGAGAAAAAATATTATTGCATCAGCTGGTTGTTATTAACGCAAATCACTAGATTCTATGACGTTAATCATAGATAACCTATCTACCTATGTCCACGGGAGCTGAAACAGTTTTTCCAGTGTTTACCCATCTGGGCAGGAGCCGACGTCAGAAAACAGTAAAGTACAATCAGAATTCTCAGTGGATGGATCAGAAAGATTACCATGGGTAATTGATCGCTGTAATCATTTCTCCCCACCCTTACTTACGGAGTGCAGACCTGGTCCCTTACAAAGCGTCAAAAGACTACCCTAGGGGTTTGCCAGCGGGCAATGGAACGCAGTATTTTAGGTGTGAAACTTAATGACCGCATTAGGAATTCGATACTGCGTTCCAAAACCCAGATTAAAGATGTGGGCCAAACAGCTGCTGGACTGAAGTGGAACTGGGCTGGTCATATCTGCCGCATGTCGGATGAGCTATGGGCGAAAACAACCACTCTGTGGGTCCCAAACAGCAGTAAACGACATCGCGTCAGGCCCAGAAGGAGATAGCGGGATGAACTGGACTCCTACCTAAAAGAATGGCCCCAGATTGCACAAACCGGAACAAATGGAAGGAGGGAAGGGAGGCCTTTGCCCTGCAGTGGGACACAATAGGCTAATAATAATAATCATTTCGAGAAATTAATGACACTCACTGTTATTAAATTAATCTAGATGCAATGAATGAGATAGCATGCAAGTCCCTAGCACTAAATAATAGCTCTTTCCTCGTTTCTTCAAAATGGCTAAAATCGATTTGATATTTTGCTGACTTCTAGTGTCCTATCAACCAACAGTCTTCATGCTAATGCAGATTAGCTGTACTGACAAGACCTTCTAACTGTGAATCAATCGTAAATATTGAATGTACGTTTACGTAGAAGCCAATCAAGCATGATTTGGAAACAGCAATATGGCGGCAGTACCAAAGCAGCCATATGCGGTCACTTTAAAATCGCATCCATCACGCAGCTAAATACAAGAGCAGACACATTAACGAGTCGGTTTCAATCATCGTAAACGAACGAAGAACTGAAGACTCGCGAAGACCATATCCGACTAATATTATAAAAGCGAAACTTTGTGAGAACGAGTGTATGTTTGTTACTCTTTCACACAAAAACTACTGAATGGAATTGGATAAAATTTGGTTCACATGGTTTATAACCTGAATTAACTAACACATATAGGATACTTTTTTCTAGGTATCTGGACACAATTCTAATTCTACGCAAAGTCGCAGATCCTCTAATTAGAAACCTGGTCTTGGATGATAAGCAAAAACCTTGCCGTGTCCTGGTTTCGAAAAGAGCTTTAAAATGGTAAGCGGCTTAATGCTAACTTCCTTTTTCTACTAGCCTAATTAATATCAACGCCGTCGGGATTAGCGAGACGGATAATACGTAATTAACCTGGAACTACCAGCAGCTGGAATTATAGTTAATGTGATCAATGTTAACTTTAAGTACAGTTAATAAAACTGATGAAGGAAAATCATAAATTACATTAAATTTTCAAACACGATTCAGGTTGTATCTCGCTCAAAAAAAAAATTGGACCACACAGGAAGCACCAGCTTTCAAATAAAAAAAACCCACCAAAATCGGTTCACTCAGTCGAAAGTTCTGAGGTAACAAACACAAAAAAAATACAGTCGAATTGAGAACCTCCTCCTTTTTTGAAGTCTGTTAAAAACTCAAAGAAAAAATTAAGATCGAATTGAAAGATCAGAACTAGATTTTGAAGCCATCAATTACATTAATCACCATTGCTAAGTAAACTAAGTTAAACTAAGAAAATCTGTGTACATAAATAGTCTAGATTTTCGCAATATACGACACGAACATTTTATGGTAGGTGTACAGGAATGTAGGTCGCCAAGCGATGCGTTGGTTACGTTGTGAATGCGAAAATGACGCCAATGACAGGGAAACCACGACCAGGATGTAATACTTTGTATTACTTAATTATTGTTTAAACTATTCTTATTTATTTATGGATTCACGCTGCATTACGAATAAAGGGGTGAGACGAATGAAAGTGGCAATGATAATTGTAATGTTAAACTTATTGTTTCGATACTGCCGGGTTACATGGCAAGGTTTAGTAGCATCTCACAATATGAAATATATCTAGACCTCCGAACGATTCCGAAAAGAAACCGTCTTCACTTCAAACTAAGAGAGCTGTGACCTTTTTTTTCGGATGGCAAATTATCAAATGACCCGCCGTAGTGTCAGACTCTTACTGACTAAAACCCATCCATATTCCTTCCTCAGCTGTTTGTATTCCGGGGACGCAGTATCTATCTGGGAATTGTGGATGGTCTTACCAGAAAAGAAAAAAAGCCAAAACCTGCTGTGATCACTACCACTTTATTGCATCAGCGTTTTATAAGTGTAACTCCGACAACTGCACTTTGAACACCCCATCAAGGCCATACACAACACGACTGGCATGGCTATTTCCAACAACAAATTAGCCTGTCGCAAAATAGCTGTCCGCTACTGAACATCAGCCATAACACGTAGTACTTTCCGTATTTGCCCACTTCAGTTGACAAAAATAATATCTAGCAAAGAATCATCAATAGTAAAAGTAGATGAACCAGAAAAATACTGATTCAATACATTCTAAGTCACAGTTCAAATATCGAAAATCCATCAAAATCCATGAAGGGGTCTAAACAAAAATGATAAACTTATATGGAGCTAAGTTTATCCTCAATTTGTGGATCATGGCGATACTGGCCCACAATATCCGCATACAAAAAGCGAAAGTACAACGAAAACTGCGTCGATCGATTCCAAGAATTCGCGTGATAATGAGCAGTTAGGAAATAGGCCACGCTCCTCGTGAACTAAGGACGAATTGAATTACAATTTTCTATCATGTTCATTATTATCTAGTCCCAGTGCGATAGTTTGAACTTTTTCTAGACCAACGAACGGGCGGATGGTGTAAATTTTTGTACTAGAACAAAAAATATTCGTGAGTATTCTCAACCTAGTGATCCAAATTGGTTAGGATTTCCATATTTTAACGAGTAACACCTTAAAATACTGTTTTGGAAACGGTACTAGTGTTTTTTATATCGAGTACCTACCTACCTGACTCGATTTAAGAGTCATCTTTCAAATAAAATAATTAGCTCGAAGAATTTTGCATCTTGAGTCTAAGATCACGGTTATCTAGATTCGAAACGATAAACAAGTTCTTGATAACTAAATAGAACTCAATATAAGTAGCAGTACACGATTCTAAATCGGGCAATTAGCTCACTACCTTATCTGATCCAGCGAATATCCTGAGTAATAAGTCAAATGAACATCGTATAGATCCTTGCTCAAAACAATAATATCAATTAATATTGACCAACGCATTATAGATTAGTTCGGACGCATGAGAACACCTAAAGCGTTGCCACAGAACGTATGACGCAACCGAGTGACTAATCAAATGAGATAAGGAATGCAATTACAATTATTTTATATATACGCCCGACCACAGTCTTTAAAGGAATAAATTCGTATTCTTCAAATGGTGAAGTGAGATGTTTGGTATATCGAGCAATATTATTTTTATGGCATAATTAGATATCTAATTGTCGTGCTTATACATTTTACACGAGCAGTACGATCTTTACTCCTTATTAATAAAAAAACAACTATGGTGTAGTTTTTCTTTGTTTATTGCTCAATAAACATTGCATAATTAATTGTCATACGTATTTATCTTTATTAAAACAAAAAGGATTAGTACTTTTAATGAAAGAGAGACTGGTCATATTACAATATCAAATTACCAGTCTAAATGTTGGCGCGAGTGGGCATAGCAGGTGCGAAAATACTGTCTCTGAGGTCGTTAACCTGCTAACTGAGTACAATAGGGATTAATTTCGAAAGGGACTTACGGACAGATAAACACCACATCATACAGTGACGTTTAGAAAAGTTTTCATAAAGAAAGACAGTTTACAGAACCGTGCAAATATTCAAAGACCACTTTTAAAAGTAATTTTTGGGGATTACGGTCAAAAAAATCCAAAGATATTGCCTTTGATCCCCTCGTTTTCTTTATATGACCTTTGACGGAGTAAGGTGACATTATAAGACGCAAGATAATCTGTCGAAGATTCGCGAGCTTGTCCGGGGCCGGAATTTCGCGGTAAACTTATTCACCGATATATCATACTTCCGGATAAAGGGTCAGGTACTCCGGATGCAATCTCTTGTACGTTTTTATGAGGCTTTATTCTACTTTTATACATGCTTGAGCTTTAAAGGCTAGAGATATGGCCTGCGGGATTTTTCAAAAGAGTTCGTCATCCTGGAACGAAGGGCAATTGAAGTTTTGCGAATGGGTTTAGGTCAGTAAACCTCCGTAGTCGTGTGAAAACAATAGGTTGTACTATCCACACCAAAAATAAGCCCGTGACGAAACCTTCTAGTATAATCTATAAGTAGGCGTAATACCAGATATTGCTCTTTAATGCAACGCAATTACTGTGTACGTGATTCAAACAAAATCTCTGATAAATAAATGCGTAGGTACCTACGTGCATTAAAAAAAATTATAACTTGATCAAAAAATATAGCACCAATCTTTAAAAGTAAAACGTTTCTAACAGCCGGCTTAACCCTTATTAGTCGCAATCTTATTTGACCCTATAGCACGCACAACTTTCATGGTACCAGGCTAAAACCTGCTTTAAATATACCTAAGGGCATAAATCGATTCCGGAGCGAATGCCGAAAGACAAAAAATGGAACAGCCAAACTGGTTTGGCAACAAAATTACATTAATTGAGTGACAGGTTATCTCCATAATTCACGAGAGCCGACCCTTGTGGACCGAGACGACGTTCGATATGTATTTTATTCATGTCACTATAGTTTAAAAAAACCGTGTGTAACCTACTCTATCATAACATGAACCTGTTTAATGGGGATAGGTGTACCTATACAGATAAACAGATTATAACATAATGAGATTGAAATAATTGGTGGACCATTGTTGTTCCGTGAGGACCGTCTTAAGGAGGTCTGTATGGGCTATATCCAGAATCTGGGCTGCTATTAAAAAACCCTGATGGAAAACCCAATAATCCTCTGGTAATCTGGCAATCACGCTCAGCAGTAAGTCTTGAGACCACTATGAATTATCTTTCATCAAATAAAAAAATACTGTAGTCCCATCAAAAAATAAACCCTTCATCATCTCTTTGTCTTCAATGCTACCAACTTAATAAATACAAACAACAAAGATGATTCAGAGACAAATTAATATAAAGGAGGTTACAATAAAAAGGTATTAAATAAAGTGTTGTGAAGGAGCAAGAATTTACCTATAGCACACCTAAATGTGACAGTACAACAAACTGGTTTTAGTGCTAATTAAAGTGTCATAAAATTAATTCACTTATCTATAGTAAGTCCCAGACACTCACTCAGAGAAATGTTTAAAGAAATAAATATAATGACAGTTCCATCTCAGTACATTTACGAAAACTTGTTGTATGCACATAAAAACGCAAATATTTTTACAAAATACAGTGATGTTCATAGTATTAATACAAGGAATAAACACAGATTCGTTATTCCCGCTACCAGGCTCCAGAAGATAAGCGGCTCATTTAAATGCCAATGTATACGCTTCTACAATAAAATTCCTAGCCATATTCAAAATTTAAGCCTTAATAAATTCAAATCATTCATTAAGCAGTCATTATGTCGCAAAGCTTATTACTCTATTAAGGACTACCTAGATGACAAAAAGGCTTGGGAATAAGCGGTTTCAATTCTTGCACCTATATGTATGGGCTATCGGTAATTTTTCCTTTGATTTATATTTATTGGCACACACAGTGACATGTAATAATATATTTTTTTAGATGATTATTTAATTCACATTGACATGTTTACTCAAATTGTTATTTTAAAAGCATTGACATTATTGCCTACTGTTTAAAGTAGCTCAAATTATTTGATTGTGAATGTGTGTACAATGTGGGCTTTCTTTTTTCTTTAATATATTGCCTTAATGTTTAGTTTCATTTGCGTCTGACGGTTCGAGTACTTCATGCGGCCTACCCAAATGTCTTTTCTGGGGGTATTGTTCGTTGGATTGTAAGTTCCTAAGTTACTGTTGAGCAAACAAAGACCGACACTTGCGTGCCAACTGAATGGACAGGCCCACTCGGATCTGTATGATTCTTTCTTCAAAAGGTCATTTCAGACTCCAGCTTACGTTGTACATCCATGATGCAATTACATTATGTCTGGACCTTAAAAGAGACTTTGACCCTTGAGTTTGTTTCGGTGTTTCTTCTCAAGGTAGTCAGATAGGAAATACCGGCCTCATCTAGCTTTAAAAATAATAATTGACGTGTAAAAGTGTTATTTTATAACCAATTTGCAAAAATAAATATCATTTATCATCATTTATCATTTTATCATTTATAGTAATGAGTAGAGAAATAAAACTGCTGTAGGTATATTATCTATACATATAAAATGCTTTGTCCTGAATGACTGATCAATGCACAGCCTAAACCGCTGATCATAGAGACTTGAAACTTGGAGGGTGTGTTATTTCTATGATGTTGACATGTAAGAATTTTTCAAAACTTTGTATGAAACTCTGTCATTTTTTATTTGAATACATATAGCCCACACAGGCGAAGTCACTGGCGGAAAGCAAGTCTACACTAAAACATTAGCATTATTAAGAAATATCTATCTGTGCTATGCTTTTAAATGGTTTAACCTCTGAGCTAATTTAGGTGAAATTTTGTATGGTTGTGGATTGAAATCTGGCGAAGAACATATAATAATTGCTCACCAGATGAATGATGAAGTTCCCTGATAAATATGAAAGAAAGAAAATATTTTATGATATAGGTATACCATTATCATCAATGTCATATTTCATGATATTTATTGACATATTTTAAGAATTGAATGCAGTTCTAATTCCATTTAAGTAACTTACGAAAGAGCAGACACATAGAATAATAATTTGTCTATTTGTATGCTGATTAGCTTGAAGTCAAGCCTTTATTATGCAAAACAAGCAAAACACTCAAATGTTGTACTGGTGAATCATTGTCAAGATTAATGAAAGTGTAGGTATTGCATCATTGTGGGAAAACAAAGAACCTACGATTATATTATTTATTAAAATATAATTAAATAAGAAAAGTATGTAAATGGAACAAGATGCGTAATTAAAATTGAAAAATATTTCAAGAATAATACATTAATTAAATACAGAAGCAATTGCTTCTAGTTTATTAAAATGTATAGAATTCAACTGTAATATTTAATTTTCTGGTGGGGTCATGATCATAGAGGTTTGCTAATTAACTCCTACTATAGGTTTCTGTTTCTATGGGCACTTTAAGGCTTTTTAGAGGCAGATATTGCTTAAAATTCAGTTTCTATCTAATACTTAATCATAATTTCAATTAGTGGATTTTTTATCTACTATGATATTATATTATGTAGCCTAGCTATATTAAAATTTAGCAATTCAATATCCCAAACTGACTAGACAATAATCACCATATCACCAACCGTAAACAATAAAAAAATACCATTTTTCACTGAACAATTCAACAGTATGACATACTTATTTCCGTCAAAAAAAACTCAAAAGCAAAAAACCAGTTTGTGAATAACAGAATGGAACATTAACATATTATGCTGTTGCATGTTACATATGCAGGTGTAAGCCCATGAATAAACATCATACAAATTGCAAACATTATGATAGCAAAGTAATTGATATTCCCAATGTGTTCCTTGAACGGTGCCAAAGTTGATCGGCTCATTGTTGAGGTGGAATACCGCATTTCACTTTTCTTGTCATATAACTAGGATATTTATAAAATAGAATGTTTTAATTTTTGTTTTTAAAGGAATTAATAGATCACTTAAGAACTTTTCTAAATAAAACTCCTTTGACAAACATACAGAAAAAAAAACAACTGGCCATACGGGTCTTATCCACAGTAAAAAAAATCACAAGCCAAGCAAATCTAAAACCCGTATTAAAATCTTGGAAATCAGATAAGAAATAAATTGGCAGCGGCAAACCTAAACAAAGTTTGCAAGACACAAAAAGATTTATCACAAAAACAAGGAAAACACTTAAGAGAACTGAGAAGGAGTGCAGATGTGTAACAATTTCCTGTAATAAAACCTACTTTGAAAGAATGTGTTTAAATAGTGCAGGCAGTTAGAAAAAATACCTGTGCCTTCTAAACAACAAAGGCTGAATGATTTAACTTGCCTTCATCTTTCATTAAATAAAAAAAATAAGGAAGTGACAAAGAATTCCATCTGAATAAAATCTACCTTTATTCATGTCTATCAACATTATAATTTTAAGGAAAACCAATTGACTTCGAACATAAACAAACAAATTGTTTGCTTACACCTATATTAAATGATAGTAAAATAACAACCTATTAATTTTTGGTCAGCAAAAGGTGCTTAAATACCACATGAAATTAATCATTAGGGATAAAATAAACATTGGATCAAAAACCACAACAGAAATCCCAAGAGACCACACAAAGACACTTATACTTGTACTTTTGTTTACTTGGCAAACATTGATCATTGTAACTTACCAATTGAAATTCTCTCCGCCTGTCATAGGCCCTTTTTATGGCTCTGTCTAACCACAGCGAGTGTATGTGAGGCGCGTAGTGCACGAACAGCCGACTGTCCAGCGATGACGTGCTGTTGAAGTGGAGCGCCTGCTGCCCGATGTCCAAATTCCTCGGGTTCTCCCACGGGATCGCGAGCTTGTCCCTCGCGTCCACCAGCACTTGTATCCCCTTCACAATGTTCTGGTATATCACATGCTGGTACTCGCGCACCAGTTCCGGCTCAAACTTCACTTTGTGTATTATCCTCATCTGTTTCAGGAATGTTGACTTACCGCTTTCACCCGCACCGAGCAGTAATAGTTTTACTTGTCGTCGCAGTGTCTGTTTCTCTTTCTCCAATATTCTATCTATTTCCTTGCTCCTGTATCGCTGCTCTATCTCCTCCGGCGACAGTTTTAGGCGCAACCAACACGTAAGAGCCTCCGTACAACAGGTACATGACCACATATCGTTGGCCATTTTGCATGATTATCAACGCCCATAGAATAGAAACAAACTGAGCAAAGTATGTTACACTATATTTATAAGTTCATTCAACACACATTTTCGCAATAGCACAACGTACACACTATTTAACGACAATACATAATAAATTAAAGCATAAATCCGGAATTCAGAAATACACACGCATTCTACCCCTCCCAAACTCATTGAGAAATGAAAAACCACAGATATCAAAACATAAACTGCTGTCCTGTCAGTAAATCTCTCTGTTCCACGATTTAATTTACTAGCTTTTATAATAAAACCTAAAACAGCAATTTTACGGTTTTTCATTCTCACTCTACTATTTTTAATTTTGGTTTATGGTCTTTTCATTCTCTTTGATTGAGGCGCCAAAATATAATTCTTCAAACGTCAACATTTTCATTCAGCTGTCAAATGTTTGTTCCGCGTAGTTGTGCACGTGTTCTCTTTGCCAAATTTTAACCATTCTCTGTACATTTTGTTATAAATAGCTCCAGTAGAGCTAAATTTACGTACTAAAGTTAAGTTTACGTTCGTAAAGTACATCATTTACGATGTAAATTTATTCCAAGCGATGTCCAAAGAAGGTTATAGTCCGGAGAAAAAAGAAGGTGATAACAAAGTGGTTTTGGAGAGATTGCAAAATTATCTGAAAGACAAGAGGAGCTCGGAAACTTCCGATCCGAGTCTCGGGTTCAACAAGCCGAGCACCAGCTTCGAACAGCCACCGCAAAGTTTGCCGACACTCGAAGATAGTAGCAACATTCTGCGTGAAGTTTTAAACCACAAAAAAGCCGAACTGCTGAGGCAGCCGGAAATAGTAGAATATTTAAAATCAATCTCATCGGATCTCAAGAAATAGAGATGGCAGTAACGCCGAAAAGTGTTGCATCGTTGATGCAAAAGACTCTAGAGCGGCAGGCGGCGCTGGCGCGGGTCAGACTTCGGTTCACGAAGAACCAAGTAGAACAAATATTAGTGAACTACGTCAGTAACAAGATCACTGGGCCTTACGTGGAGCTGGTGAAAGTTTTACGCGACTATCCTTTAAATGAGGATAACTTTAGGATAGTATTTGATGATAGCTTGTCGTGTGTGGTGCTGTTAGGGCGGGAACTTACTCAGTTTGTAGATGTAGTTTGTAGCATTGAGTGGCTGAGCAGGAGCGAGGAGCTGGTGGAGCTGTACCGCATGTTTGTGCTGAACTTGGTGACGGCACACACATACCACTGTCCCCTCGTCATGTTGCGGCTAGTCACACTGTTTAAAGGTAAATAATCATTCTTAAACTTACTGATATTTACTTCCTTAGTTTTTCCGATCTTCTGGATAGGTATTTTTTACCTACATTACCTGCCAGGTAAGTATAGGTATGTGTCAGGTGATGGTGCAATAAGCCTTTAATAATAATGAACTTTCTATTGATTTTGTCTTTTGTTGTGTTTTGTTAACTTTTAGAGCCTATTAATGAGCTGATGGAGTCTTTCTGAAAGAAATGAAAATTAGCAATCCAGCATAGTAATATAATTTTGCATTGTTGTTGATAAACATTATGCAATATTATTGTAATCAAAATGTATTGCAACTTGTTTGTTTCAGTAATATTTCACAATGATTCTCAACCACTTGTAACTTAGAACTGAAGAAAATGTTATTAATGATTATTTATTTAATTAATTTCAAATAGGCCTCTAAAGTGGTTCTTAGGAAAGGTCTTCATTATTGAACAGTTTTAAGTACTAGGTCCTAAGTAGTAGAATGGTTATGAAATACTATAGAAATATATCAAAGCTTTTGTTTACTAAAATCATGTTACAATATCTGGAAAAGTTTTCAAGTTTGTTAAAAATTATTTGACCTTTGACATTTGTGGTATACCTGGTAATCTCAGTTACCCAAGAAATAAATAATAAAGTATGTTTTTTTTTTCTAAAATTTGCAATTTACATGATGTCACAATGTTAGTACATTTTTTTAAAATTGCTTTTCAATTATCATTTTCTGGCACCCAAGCTAAGAAATAATCCAAACTCTTTGTTTCTATAATATGGTGTTCTAATAAGAGTTGTTTTTTTTTTTCAAATTTCAACTTCATCCAATTACTATGTTACTCAAAATGATTTTTATTTCCAGCTGAAGGTGAAAACTGGGAAGACAGTCCACCTGCAGAACTGGTGACCAAGTGGTCACACATACATGACATCATAGGACATATAGTAGCCATCATGCCAATGTAAGTCCCAGCTAATGCCTTTTATATGGTTACTAGTTGCTTCAACTAGATTTCACCTGTGCCTTGGGGGAACTACTTCAAGCACTAAGATAGAAAAGTAAACTGTAACCTTCCCCAGCAGGCCTAGGACTGGGGGTGGCATTTTCTCCGCCTTTTGTCTCTTGTTCAATCAAAAATCCATAGACAAAGGTTAAAGAAAACAGGTTTGTCCACCCCATGGCAAGCCTGCAGGGTTTAAGCTGTACCATACCAAATCTCATCTAAATCAATTCAGCTGTTTTACCATGAAAATATACCAAAAGTCACTCAACTCACTTTCGTATTTATTTATAGTATTAATTAGGAATGCCTAGGTAACTCAGAAAGTAGATAAAGATAGTACACAGGAAAAAAGCCAAATAAATAAAAAATAATCTGCCCTGATATATACATATAGCTGATTTTCAGTATTTTTCAAAAATGAAAGTGTTACATAGATATAGAATATCTAATTTGCACAGATAAGGTATCAGATTATTATCTCTGCTGTTGTTGTTAAAACATGGTGTGATATCAACAACATTGTTGATATTTTACAACTGTGTTACTGACCTACTAAACCTAGAGATATGGTTTGAAGAGTTAACTGATGGCCTTCAGTGGTGTCAGTGCCATTATATACCTTAGATATCATGAACAATGTGTTAAAAACTAGCCAGTCATGATTTGAATTTCCGCATTGTATGGAAGCAAAACCATGAAGGCTGAATATCCGGACAGTGTTGTACTGGGATTTTCCAATTAATTACAAGTGACAACTTGGATTTGTGTTTTTGTTATGCCTTGTCCAAGATAAGGACTATGGAGGAACACTGCGGGGTCCCTATGTGTTCTAAGTCGCTTGCAAACACTTCTTGCATGATGTAGAAATTTGCTGAAGTGGTTCTTATGTAGCGAGATAGGTGTCTTATATATATGGTGTGTAAATAAATATGGTATATATTAATGGTCCTTGTCCCATATAATAATATTGGACTTATGATATAATCAGTTAAATGTTAAGTGTGCCTAGAAAATACACCTTTAGTCTTCAAGGAAATTATGTTTAGAGTTATTGCACAAAGCATGCAACATTATGTTACATAATAATACCATGCACTTTATAAGCTCCACTGTTTTCTATAAATAGTATAAAACATAATTACGGAATCATAAATTATGATGGATTAATTGTGCAATATTATCCATTACAAGCATATTACCCAAAAAATATGCCTGTAATTCTGAATATTTAATTCAAGGGCCTACTTGGAATTTCTAAAGATTAAAATTGTTTTTGTGTTGTATCAAAACTTTGTTTTAGTCTTTGCTCGAAAATACTTATAAACATTGGATTAACCTTGACTTCTGTGGGAATTGTGTAACAATGCTCAAACTACGAACTGTTTGTTTAGACACAATTTATTGTTCACTTCCTTTTCTCAAAAATAAGGTCTTTGAAAATGATACGATTTTTGAAATTATAAACTTTGGAACTTAAAAGATACCAATGTTTTTCATCTTATTGAAGAAATGGGAAAGTGTTTACTAGGCTTTTCTGAATTTTAGGGGATGGGCTGGAAGATTTGACGAGAATATTCACAAGATTTGTAAATGAGACATCATGAATTCCTGAGAAATTTCTCGAAAAATCATCTCTGAACAATGCTGCAATGGATTAATCCAAAAAATGAATGTGCAATGGTAAGAAGTCTGAATACACATTCATAGATGTGTGCAAGCTGTGGAAAAAATCATTGATGTGAAACATCCATTGCCTCAAATGGCATGGCACTGCACTGTGCAAGTGCCTTCGATGTTTCACATACCGGGCGTCATGTGACGACCAAATTTTTTCCATGCATGCATGCATACATCCAGACTGCTTTACAAGTTAAGGCGCTCCTTTGCGAAAAAAGCTATAAAATAGGCAATTTTTCGTCGCCTAGATTGAGACGTTGGTACAAGTTACAAGCCAGAAAAAAATAACACGTATAGTTAAGTATATGATGCAGGTACAACCCCAAAAAAATGTTAAAGAAATGGTCTAGAACATTGAAAAAAAAAAACCTAAAGTAACCTCTCGTTAAAATTTTTCGTCGCGTAGTTCTCAAAATTTTCAATGATTACCATCACATTTTTTATAACCAAAAGAAAGGGAATTCCGTGAACAAGGTACAACTGCAATATTATATAAATATATGGTGTATTTATCGAGCAAATTGAAAAAAACCGTGTAAAAATTGCCGTCGATTTCATTTCAAAAATTCTTCGTATTGCATCTCTTTTCTAAATGAACTATTTGCATAAATCTGTTTCATCGACCAGACGGCGCTCCGCCGTAGAGACGGGTGGTCTATGTCACTCTGTCATCCGATGACAGTTGGTCTTTCGCATTCAGAAAATAAATATAAAATTGATTTATAAAAATTAAACCTACGTAATTAAAATTTCATATGTAAAAGTGAATCTATTTTAATGTCTATAATGTAACTAACTGTTGTGAAGGGGTGTAAATAGCAGGTGAATGGTAAACATGATGATGATAGCTGTTGTCGATATTGTGCTTTGAAACCCCTGTTTTAAAGTAAAACGAGGCCGTAACCAAGACTTAAAATAGGAAAATAAATACAATGGCCGCATACTTCAGGTATATGTGTGCTTTCATTTATAAAATACATTTATTTTCATAATTTATTTTTGTATTTCATTGTGTTTCGCTATCATACACGACAACCTAGTAGCTTGGTATAAATATATATTACTAGCCTTCCGCCCGCGGCTTCGCTCGCGTGGACAACATAATTTTGGCTGTTTAGTTTTTTCCAATTCTGGCGGCATGTTTGCTTGCATACACCACACTTTTACGCTAAGGAGTGAAACTAAAAAATAATTAAATATTGTTTTTACTTTAAACTTAGAGGCTAATTACCACATTTCTTTTAAATAAAAAATGACTGAGCTCCATACAAAAGTTTCATCCCTTATTTTCCCCTCTAGCGGATGAATTTCGAAAAAGCCTTTCTCAAAACTCAAACTTAAAAAAAACGTTTATTGAAATTAGGCTAATTCAATTAGCACTTTTTCACGTCAAAATACATTATGACAGCACCCCAAAACGCCCACCCTTCACTGCTTCCTAGTGTTATGGCCGCAAAGAAGAAGCAGTGATGAACAAACTTCCCAGCAACACAGCTGTCTATTACAGTTTAACTTTATATATTATGTCATATTTATTATACAATGTAATACACCGAATTTACAATACAAATGTGTTCACTTTTATATTATCCACTTAACAGCTTCCATCTGTTGTTATCGCTAAAATAGTTGTTTGAATTATACTGGGCTTTTTTGATTTTGTCAGGTGGTTCTATAAAATTGATCATGAACTTCGGAGATATAAAACGGAAATCCATAGAATTATAGCAGAACTGTGCTTTCTTTATACATTTGTTACAGTCGCTATAGGTAGTCAGAAGCCAGAAAGCCTGACAATCAGTCGTTCTAAGAATAATACATGTGTTACCCGGTAACACGGTGGGTTGTGGAAGTCATATAGGAAGTCGCTCCATATAAAACATTGGTATTAAGCTAACTAACTACAAGGTAACAAAACACACCTTGCGCGCTAATTGTGGATACCTGATATTAAGACATTTTTAAACAAATGTAACCATCGATAGTTGTATTGTTTTTTAATTATTTATTTTGAATTTTATTTTCTTACCATGTAACGTAGGTATATTAGTATTGTTAATAAAAAATGTAAACATACATTATGAACTTTGATCTCAAATAATTATTATTTTCCTTTAATTGACTCCAGTGTTAATTGTTACCATCGTTTGTTTGCTATTGGACACAGAATGACCTGCTGCAAACCGACTAATCAGGGATGGTTTACAGATTTACGGGTGATAAGTACATGTTTGTTCACAATTTTACGGTTTGACACGGAGCGACTATGAACCATCGAAAATGAATACATAATATTCTAAAAACTTGGTACAGTTCACGAATTGTCGTCAGCAAACACTATTCATAGTCTTATGCTGACATATATCTATAGACACATTATGGCAGAAATGAGAAATCATTTCCATTACAGCTTTTTTGTTTTGAAACCAATGTAATATTTTTACAGAGACTCAAAACTTGAACTTTAAATCGAAAACAACGAAAACCTTTAAGGCAGTGTTGACTTCGATAGGTCTTTAGGATAGGAAAGAATTAAGTTTGATAAAAAAAGGAAAACGAAAACGTGTTTAATTTCTGTAATTGGTATAGTAAGCAAAGACAGATATGACTTTTTTGAATTTTAGATGGTGTATATACATGAAAGCTTTGTTTCTGACTAAAAACTTATCAAAATGTCATGCACTGGCCAGTTTTTTGGAAAAAGTTGATTTGTCGAGTTGTATGTTACTTACAGATCTTCAATGCAAAGTGAAGTGAATCGGCTTAACTGATTTCGATGGGACTTTCACTGGAAGATAGCTGTTAGCGTAAGGAATTACTTAAGCTTCTTTAATTTAAAAAAAAAAATAGAAATCTCTTTAATTAGAAGACGTGGGTGGCGCCGTTGGTGTCAGCTAGTTTCTCTAGATATAAATTAATAAAGGCTAATATTTAAGCCTGAATGGGATCGAGAAGTAAAAACAAGCTAGTCTTGATCATTTCCTGTCAGAAATAATTTATAAATAATAACTTTTTACATGTAAATGTGGTAGTAACAGTATTATCGAAATTAATCGATTTGTTTTATATAACAATCCTTTGAATTGGTTAGGTTTAAAAATTAGGTACTACCTAATACTTACCTCTATAAATAAAATTACTATGCATAAACACGATGTTTATGGTTATTTATCATACATGATTCTTACATGTTTTAAAATTGAAAATCTTGAGTTACTTATTCCTAGCAGTGACTACAGTAGAGGCCCCGCGATACGACGACTGCGAGAGGGGCGCCCCGCAGTGGGCGGAGCTACTTCCCCTGCTTCACCCCCTCAATTTGTTAAAACTGGCCTACTACCCAGCCTTAAGCAGGCTAGATAATTTACATTGAGTATTTATTTAGAGTGCTAGAGATATTTGATCTCTTGTCTGTAATGAACATTATTTTGAGTCATTAGTAAAACAGTTTGTTGGACGACAATTTCTTGACTCAAAACAATCATTTACATTAAATGGTGGGGGGTATACAGTAAGCTATGAGAGTGGCATGATGCTAGCTTCTAGTTATGGAGTACAACTCTACCTCAACATTCATTCATTATGGCTTAAAGAAGTAATTAGCGGGTTTCACGGTCGTAGCTAGGGAGGGGCATTGTGGGGCAATGCCCTACCTTAAAAATACCAAAAACTAAGATAAATTATTATATTTCATTAAATTGTTTGTTTATAGTTTGAGATAAAAAAAAATGTAACCGATGCTGCCCTACCTCAAATTCGACTCTAGCTACAGCTTGCCGATTTTACTCAGAATTTGTTTTATAACGTAATATTGAAACTTAAAGGAATCCCCCATACAAGAAACATGTTTTTAACCATGACAAACATGACTTTGCAATTTAAAAACCTATTCTCTCATACAAAGATTATGGGAGGATGATTTCATCTACGAAGTTTTTTTTTTAATCAGACTTATGTTGTCATAAGCAGCAAAGGTACCGAACCTTCGGTGCGCGTGGCTAATTTGTAATTGGCCGGTTTTTATACAAAAGCTTCCATCAACAGAAGGAAAAAAACAGGATTTGTAAAAAGAGTTCGTAACTATAATCTGTTCCAATTGATTTTAAGAAAAATGTAAACAAAGTCGTAACCTATATTGTTCTAAAAAAAATTACTAAATGGAATTAACTTAATTTGAAATAACTAAATGGCATCAGGATGGCGCATTTATGTCGATTTCATGCTCTAAACATCACCATTCATCATTTAACGCCGTTTTATTTATATGAGTGGGAAAATTAGAACAAAATAGGTTATGGTTTTGTTTACATTTTTCTTAAAATCAATTTGTACAGACTATAAATGTTTTTTTTTTCTCTTTTAGTTTTTTTTTATGCAATTTTTCTTACTATTTTGTTCTTTGTTTTCAGGACCAGTGATCTTTTAATGGAGATAGTGATACAACAGTTTCCGTATTACAAAGCGGGCTGTTACGTCAACAGAGCGTACATATACAATTTAATATGGATGAGCAAATACATCCCCTCACTCCAAGAACAAATCATGATGGCTGTTATTAATAAGTAAGTCACAATTTAATTGTATAGTCTCTGCTTTCTTGACACTTTAGTATGGGTAGTTAGGAGCCAGAAAGTCTAACAGTCTTCTTATATTGTCCCACTGCTGGGCACAGGCATCTTCTCATATAAAGAAGGCATGAGCATTGATCTGACTTTTTTTAAGTCCAGGTTTCCTCTCAATGTTTCCTTCACCAAGTCAAGATATAATAATGACTTTATTTCAGATTCAAATATCCATAGAGTGTTAGTAACATATAGTATCTTATTATCTAGTGATAGTACCAATAAGCCTCTTCACAAACTGTACCAAATTGGAGAGCTAAAGCTCCCAGCTACCGTTTTCAGGATACTGTTCTGACTATCTCTCACTCTCCTTAGTAATTAAGCTGAAGCTTTTTTTGCGTAAAATCGCGTGATAACCGTCAATATACAACGTGTAAAAAAATAAGCAATAATATTTAAGGGTATGCACATATATCAAGTATAGATGCTTCTGACAAAATCTTATTATTAAATCTGTTAACTTTTTTTTTCCATATTTTTTTTTCACTAAATTTTATTAGGCTTATTAGGCTAGTTGACGAATAGGTAGAAAATAAGGGGTAACTTATTTGCGAACTCGGCATTATTGATCTTCAAATTTGAGTTTATTAACCAATTTTTAGGGATGTAACCTATTTTTTTTAACAAAAACTGTTACTTCTTTTTGTTCTAAAACTATAAGATCCCATAAGATTTCCAGTTCCTAATACGGCGTAAAAGATTTGTTATCACCGAATGTGTAGCCCGCTTAAATTTTATTGCTTATTTTTTTTACACGTTGTATATAGGTACTTAGAAAGTATGTATATGACCAATATGACTTTAAAATAGTCACATTGGTTTTATGATTTATCAATAGACTGACCAATGCAAGCTGAGCCAATCACAACTTTTATTTATATTTTATTTTTATTAATAATTCCAGAATGATACTTATAGACGTAAATATAGTAGAACGTGAAAAAACTAAGACACACTCGGACACAATGTTTGATATGGAAATGGACGAACGGGACGAAATATCCGAAACCTTGGACTATTGCATGTTGGAAGTTCTAAAATGGTTGGAAGAGGAGAGAGATCCCACGATGAATATACTCTGCAATGTTTTTGATAGGATTATTTTACCTACTTATGGTATAAGGTGAGTTTACATTTATTTTATACTAGGTTCTGTCCGCGACTTCGTCTACTATTGGTTTTAGCGTGATGATATATAGCCTTTTTCAATAAATGGGCTATCTAACACTGAAAGAATTTTTCAAATCGTAGGTACCAGTAGTTCCTGAGATCAGCGCATTCAAACAAACAAGCAAACTCTTCGGCTTTATTGTATTAGTAGAGATTATTTTTTATGATTATACCTTACTAATGAGGCAATAGAACAATTTCCTCCAAGGGACTCCTCAGAAGTATCTTCCAGCTTTTTCCAATGCTGCATTTTAATTGAAGAATTAGTACATTATGCTACCTTACCCATCAATAAATCTTTACTAATATTATAAAAGCGAAAGTAACTCTGTGTGTCTTTCACGCCAAAACTACTGAACCGATTATAATGAAATTTGGTACACAGATAGTCTAGAGCCTGTAAGAACATGCGAAGTAGTTACCTTGGGATGCGGGTAACACCGCAGGAAACAACTAATATTAAATAATTATACAATAATTTTCGTCATAAAGAACACACAGCCATGTTTTTTTATAACTAACAAGTTTAACTTAATTATTTGGTATTTTTCTATTTCAGGCATGTCCAATTCCTTCTCCTATACACGATATCAATAAACCAGCAGTGTGCAGACCGAGTCCTCGACAGCCTGTGGATGGTCGCCGCAGGACTACAGGGACTGGGCCCCGGCGCCCTCACTACCAGACGAACAGCTGCCAGTCACTTGGCGGGACTACTCGCGCGATGCGTCAGAGTCCCCAACACTAGGTTAATAAAATACTTGAAGAATATGGCAGAATGGTGCCATTCTTATATCTCAGCGACGCAGGAGTCGACGGCAGCGACTGACAATTTGAAGGCCCATGGAGCGTTTCATGCGATTTGTCATGCTGTGTTCTACCTTGTTGCTTTTAAACATCATCTGCTGTTTATGAATAAAGAAAGTGAGTATTTCCTTAGTCATAATAATATCATCATCTGCCTAGCCTTTTCCCAATTATGTTGGGGTCGGCTTCCAGTCTAAACCGGATGCAGCTGAGTACCAGTGTTTTACATGGAGCGACTGCCTATCTGACCTCCACAACCCAGTTACCGGGTAACACGGTACCCCTTGGTAAGACTGGTTGTCAGACTTTCTGGCTTCTGACTACCCGTAACGACTGTCAAAGATCTACAAATGACAGCCGGGACCAACAGCTTAACGTGCTTTCCGAGGCACAGAGGAGTCTCACTATGACATAGATGGTCACCCATCCACGGACCGACCGCGCCAAGCGCAACTTAACCTTTGATCGGTCGAACCGTGCGGCTGTTACTTAGCCACGAGCTCCTCTTAGTCATAATAATAATATATTACACATATATTATATATTAGTTATAATAATATATGTGTATATAAATTATACTACAAATTAATAATTACATACAAAATGTTAAGTATTTGTGACTTTATTTTTATGTAAGAGCAGTAGTAGCATCCAGGGTTATTTTTATAACATCCCATGAACCCACCTCGAAAAAGGACTTTTAAGAAAAACTCTTTTAAAAGGAGATTTTTACAGACAATATGTCAAAAATAAAGTGGTCCAGTCGTTTTGTAGTGTTTATTAAAACAAACAAACACACTGTTGCATTTATAATATTAATTAGAATAGAATAATAATTGACATAATTCATATAACCCATGTATTTTGTACAAAGACAATCTATGTAACTAAAACAGATTAGAGCATTAATTTTGTCAGAATGGATGAGTAATACAATACAGAATAACCATTCAAAATGACCATAACATAAAAAATTCTCCCCTTTTTCCAGATGTGAACTTCGTGGAGTCCCTAAACCTGCCCCGACTAGTGACGTGCGCGCTTAACCCCCTCCGCACGTGCCCCCCTCAAGTGACGCGAGCGTTCTCGTCAATAACTCGGTCGCACCAGGTCGTGTACTGCCAGGGAATCATCGAGAAGAACGCGCGATACACGCTGCAGTCGACGGCGGTACAGCAATATGACGAGTGGTTCCCCTACGACCCGTATAATTTACCTATGTAAGTTTTTTTTAAGGCAATATATATGTATGTGTATTCAAATTGGTCCTCGTAGTGTAATAACAGCTAAAGTAAAACTGTATGTTTGTTAAACTTATGGGTTAGTTTTGATAATTTTAGTATGAACATTGCCTCAACGTTAAGGAACCAGGATGCGAAAACCGTAAGATCTATACATATAAAATGCTTTGTCCTGAATGACTGATGGATCAACATACAGCCTAAACTGTTGATCGTAGAGACCTAAAACTTTGAGGGTGTGTTCTTTGTATGACGTAGGCATCCGATAAGAAAGGATTTTCCGAAATTCTATCCCAAAGGGGGCGAAAAAGGGGCTGATGTTTGAATAAAACTCATTTTATTCGGATTCGCCCACGCGGGCGAAGCCGCTGGCGGAAAGCTAGGAAAGATATATTCATTTATGTATTGATGCAAAAATTAGGTATATATGAAATTTTAAAAGACTCAATTTTAATATTGGATGGTCATACCATAACGTTATATTAAAAAAAAATCTTTCCTTTTCACAGATCCGGTAAAATAATATGGCCGCTGTGCATAGACTATAAAGACTGGCTGAAGGAAGGAGACGACGAAACCCAGTACTCCTCTATGAAGAGGAAATTAGAAGAAGACGATGATTACTTAGTGATGGCCAGTCCCACGCAAAGACTGGCCAGCTCCCTGTCTCATGGCATCTCACCCGGTTTCAGAACCAGTGAAAATATATTAATATAATTGTTTTTAGTGAATATGAACATATTACTCCCCTACCAGTTTCTAGTCGGCAATGACTATGTTCTGTATTTATTTTTAATCTCATACTGTCAGTCATAATAACGACTTTCGCTCAAAAATCTATTTGGGTTATAGAACTGTTTTGTCTCTTTCTATCAGGTTAAAATGAAGTTTGACAGAAAGAGACAAATTCGATGAGTTTATTATGAATAAGGCGGTTATTCTATGTAGTTTATAAATTGTTACATAGTTATACTTTCCCAGTTGTTTAAAAAAGATCATTTTACATTATTTTCCTTCATGCTTATAGGTATTGCTTATTAGAATAAGTAGATACAAAATGTAAATATACTTAGGTAAGTAAGACTCATTTGCAATGTGCTGGTGAGTTGAAATCATGCACAAATCTTCCTAAGTATTCAATAAAGCCAATAATAAGTAACAATTATTAAAATACCCACTGTATACCAGTTTTTACTCTTAAGCTGGCTTCCCACGGTAGCTCTTCCAACGCTGCGTGTCAGTCTATGTGGCTCTTTAGATTCGAAGCTATTTTATTCCAAAATGCATAGTGAAGTGCTCGCACCTCAAGTTGCTGTGGTTCGGACGCATGGTACGGACGTATTTGCACTACTACGGACGATACTCTTCCCACTGTGTCAATGCGGGCTGGCCCGCGTCCATCGTGATATCACGTACCGTGAGAAGCCAGCTTTCAGCATACTACAAGTGTATTGTTTTTACGAGATTTTAAATACTTTTAAACAACCTCCTATAGAATAAATTATTATTAGATTTTATATTCTGGTAACTAGTACAATTTGTCTGTTATGTATATTCTTACATAGTTTAAGCGACTGATGTACATTTTTTGCAATGCATTAAATAGGCTTAATACATAATAAATATTTATTTATTGTATCCAGTCTTTCATTTTCAGTGTGGTTACTACTTTGATATGCCATTATTAATTTACTACACGTAGGAGAACCAGATTCCAAAGTGGAAAAAGGATGGTGCAATTCATCCCGTATAGCTCTATCCCTCTCACACTAGAACCTGGATAACCTTCATGTGTCATAATACGGCCCCAGCTGTCCTGTCCGTAGCTATGCTCTTTCTTCAATAGTTATTATCTTTATTACAATAAATTAGGTTATTAGGCAATAACTTTAAAATTTCTCGCAGTCATTTATGACGTCTCTGTTATAATATCATGTGAAGTGATCTTTATGGGAAACACGTACTATAAAACACTGCTCATCATTGAGAGATTGCCGTAAGTAGATCCAAAACAGACAGACAGACGGACATGGCGAAACTATAAGGGTTCCTTGTCGGACTACGGAACCCTAAAAATGTGAACGTAACTATCTCTGTTACCCTTTTATGGTTAAAGAATTGAGATGAAACTTCAACATTGGGTAGTTTATATCTGGCTAGACGAAGTAATTCCATCAAGACGCGGATGAACTGCAGGAAATAGCTAGTTTCTCATATATCATTGTTACCCCATACTTTAGAAAAATAAAAAGGAAATTTCAATGTTTTAAAAGCTAATTTATTCACAACAACCTGCACACACGGTAACTGTAAATATTTGAACTATGAGTATTTATAATTTTACACACCATCGCTACATTGTGTACTAAGTGATTCGTTGATTACTTCAAAGATTTAACAGACAGACATAAATGAACACACTGATGGTACAAGGCTTAATACTATATAATTGTATATAAGATAACAATGTCAAAAGCTATAGTCTGTACCTGTTGATATTACGATAAATGTAAACAAAATCATAACATATTTTGTTCTAATTTTCCCATATAGATAAATAAAATGGCATTAAATGATTGGAGCATGAAATTTAGATAAATGTGCCATCCTTACGCCATTTTGTTAATTTCTGTGGCAGAATTAGAACAAAATAGGTCATGAATTTGTTTACATTTATCGTAAAATTAATTGGTACAGATTATAATTACTCTATCAAATCACAATTTACAATAACTATGTTCTAGTAATAAACTGATTGACAAATTCTCTTTAATTAAGTTACCGACATTTTTCTCTCTCGAAACTATAGCACTAGCAATTCAGTTAATGACTTAAAATCTAACATTTAAATATCATTATCACTTAAAAATAAATCACATGTAACATATTACAGTCTGAACTAGAATTTAATTTAATAGCAAAAAATACTACAATATCATTAGTCGCAACTGTTGTACACTGCATTTCTTTTTTAGAATACAATTAAGAGCAAACATATTAAGAATATGCACTAGGTATTCTTTCACAAATAGAATAAACTTACTTGAATAGAAAAAACTTAGCCATCTAGCTTAGCTTTGTTTGGCTAACGAGTCAATGACAACTACTACGCCAACTAATTGATGATGAACTGTTAGTCGTAGGGCCCATTCACATTGCCTTATTGGCACTTTTTTCTATCCCACAAATATTTGAGTCATTTGAATAAATAAGACAGAGTCTACGGCAGTATTATTTTCTGCGGGTATGTATCTGTTTTTTTGATACAGTGCAATGACACCACTCGTCAGCATAGTAGGACGATTGGTATTTAGTAGACAAAATATTCTTGTTTACTAAATGTAGAGAAAATACTCAAATTGATGCAATATTAACTGTATTAAGTACCTTAAGTTAATTATTTAATAAATTCAACATTTCTTTGTGAATATTATATCATTCAGTACATAAGTTTTGTTCTGATATTGAACAACTTTTACCAATAACAGCTTAGCATAAGCCTCCCATAATTGGCACCTTTACATGTACTTAAAAAGGCAAAAAAAACTTTTTAAATGAGACCAGATTTAAATAAGCAATAGCTTGAGATTACCGAGACCCTAAATCTAAGCTGCACGGTAGCGCCACCTGGCTTCGTAATAAGGCAATATAAAATTATCATTTATCTTTTCTTATGGTATGGATGCCGTCTTCTGAAAGAAGAAGCAGATTTGTTCTGAGGTTGAAATTGTTTTGTCTGATACTGTGCGATAACCGGTGCTTCGTTGGCAGCTAATTTGTTGATGACAAAGTCATCTCCAGCCTTCATGTTCTCCATCATTTTGAGTTTAGCTTCAATGGACTGGATTGCAGTTTTCTTGCTTAGTTTTAGCTCTGGTTTAGCACCTGCTAGGACTGCTATACCGAGTTCTGGTTTCGGTTTCTCTTGTTCATCCTAGAAAAAATATTAAGGAATTAGTAAACGTGAGAGAGACTGACTTTTAAATGAGATACACAATGTGTATTAATGATAATGTATTCAGTATTATACCAACACAAATGAAAGGCCACAAATTAAACAAACACGTAACTATTCTAAGATATTCAGATCATTATCTTTTAGCCCCCGATTTTGAACAGCATTAATGCAATTTCTGCCAAATAAGTACATAGGCTGAACATAAGTGTCTATGCATGTGCCATACAAAGAGGTTTTGTTGAAAATAAATTAAAAATATTTTGTGGCAAAAAAGTAGGTACAGCTTGGCAAAAAAGTCTAGAAACGGAACTATTTTTTTTTATTGCTGGCAATTAATGTCGTTCTGTGTCGTTCGATGTAAACAAAGTTCGCGAGTTACTTATTTTTTTAATTCGACCATCAAAACGTTAAAAAAACCACGTTATAATAAATAAAACCATTCGGAGTACTAGCAAGGAAACAATTTATAATGTTTATAGGCGATATCTGGTCGAACATGAGGCTTAAACTCTTCTTTCCGATCTCGACGATATTTACCAAAGTACCGTCATTATCACAGGTATGTAAGAGTTTGTTTTGTTGTATTTAGTTGTATCAAGTGTTAATTTATGATCTCTATTTGGTTTTGAATTGCTTGAATACGAAATAAGTGAAATTTTGAACAATAAACATCGAGCATATAGGTTATGTTTACGTTTTGTCTTTGACACTTTGGTATAGCGCGACTAGATAATATTGATACTTGAGTAGCTTGAGCCTTGATACTCTGCAATATGTAAATTCGAATTCTACATAACTTTATCTATGAGTGTGATCACAAGATAATATAATACTTGTTATAACTAGCATTTAAAAATCACAAAAAAAATAGATAGGTACCGTAAACTTTTTACGTTTAATATTGATAGAGGTTTAATCAAATTTTTTATCTTTATAGGAAGCACCGAACGTGCATTTCAATCTATAACCGAGTAGGAGTTCAAAAAAAATCATGCCAGCATGTTAACAAAATAGAAAAGGAGTATTATGAATTTATGAGAGGGCTCGTACTCGGACATAAAACGTGTAGGAATCAATCTCCAACATGATAGCGCAGTGCCTTTGAATCTGAGTGTGACTCAGATGAGTTTATGGCTAGCTCTAGCCAATACATGGATGTGGCGGGCGTGGAATATTTAGAGGAAGATTTATTGAAATCAAATATAATAACGCTATATTCATACGCCTTTATATTATACCCAAAAAAAATTTTAAAAACAGGAGTGCTTACATTATTAGTGCTTATAAGTAATTTGTATTCAGTTACATGACGTGAATACTTGTTATTACATTTTATAATACTTACTGATTTTAATTAATTATAGAAATACAGCTTAGTATCAAGACGATAGGATGGTACGCTATACGGTCGCAGCGGGTTGCCACGCGAACGGTAAAGTGGCGCCCCTATTAATTTCTACTCTTTTTTGCCAAGCTGTAATTTAATTGATAATAACTTACAGTATTCTTTGCAAATTTGACACTCATCCTTTTTGACCCAAGCACCTGGCCGTTCAGTGAGTTCATGGCTTTGATGGCATCCTGCCTCAGCTTGTACGTAACAAAGGCAAAGCCCCGTGGCTGTCCCACATTGGGACCACTCCGATGGAACAGCATATCAAACTTCTCGATGTTTCCATACACACGGACCATTTTCAGTAGTTGATACCGGTAATGAGAGAAGGTTATTTGTTAAAAATATGTAGATAGACAATATAGGATGGATTATAGAATGTATCACACAACAAGGTTTTTAACAAGTAGTATACTGAATACCGTTACCAATATATAATAGATTAAAAAAAAAACGAGTAATTATGACTAAAATACATTGACAAACCAAAATACATAGAAAACTATTATGTTTATTTAGTAAAAAGTATAAAATGTAGATTTAAAAGATAAAATAATCATACTCATTAACCCTGGTGTCGAGATTGCCGATCCAGATTCGTTTGTCGGACACCTCGCCAGGTTGAAAGGGCTCTAGGTGTAGAGGCACCTGCGAAAAAGAGGTCAATTATTGATCGATCTCCAACATAACTAAATACATGATGTATTAAGGGTCGGTGGGTCATCTTAGGGACACGTTCTAGACAAGACCTTCCTAAGATAATCATTAATATTACAAGAGTAATTGCGGTACAGAAAGCTATTACTTAAAATAGAAATACAACAAGTTATTGATAAAAGATTTTGGTCAATCAACATACCGTAGCGTCCTCCATAGTTAGTAGAACTTGGTACCACTCAGAATAAGACACAAACTTAATATAATATGGCTAAAAACACGCCAGAGTTCATAACATCATAAATTAATCATAATCCCAGTAGTTTAGCGCACAAAATCTTGGAGAAAAATCTGAATTTACAATCAATTTCACGAAAGTGCGAACGAAGAACGAATTGTCTAGAATTGACAAGACAATTTTGACAGAACCATTTGGCTGCCACTGACGCTTGTCTATAGACTGGCTTTACATTGACCATGGGCCACCATGGTCCATGGCATGGACTAGAATAATCTGACAAAATTGGCCCCTGCTGGATCAATAGTGGTCTGGTAAATTAATTGGCCTAATAAATAAGCAACTGACTACCTCCTCTTCCCTCCTTTGAAGTCAGTTAAAAAAAGATATTGATTGCAGACCTACTTGACAGACTGCAACTGACTGCCTAAAGTTTGCCTCGTCGAACTTCCACAAATCAATAGTCACCGAGAAAAATATCATCGTCCGAAATTATGTTTCATTTTATATACCTATTGATCTGTTATTTTAGTCTTTTATGCAGCGGAAGCTGTGAAAGTCAGTGAAAGTGTTAGACTTTCACTGACTTTCACAGCTTCCTTCAACTAGAAGGAACCGTCTATAGTTATAGACGGTTCCTTCTAGTTACTTTAGGAAGTTAGCTGTGTGTTATCTGCGGGATTATCGTAAACTCAAAATTTATACAAAAAAATCAAGATGTCAATGTCAAACAAACCAACCAAACAGCAGAGATGCCAGATCGTCCCAAAAGGGACGATTTTTGTCCGTTTAGACATATTTACGTCCCTTCGATGTCCGTTCATATATTCCGTCCTTTTTTCGTCCCTTTTCAAAAAGCCAACTACATTAATTTACTTTCTTATTAGAAAAATAACAAAACGCTGTTTTAAAAATTACAAAAATGCGTAAAACTTGTAGACATAAAACGCACGGTGTAACCACAGATTACATACACTACAGATGTGATAGTTTTCACTTTTTGCTTAGTTTCCAAATGGTCCGTTTAGGCACTGCAGTTGCAATCTTGAGATGACAGTTTTAGCTATATAAACATACATCTGAATATGTGGCATTATTGATATAATCTATCTAGCTAGTCCCTAGTTGTTCTGCCCAGTGACGCCCTAAGCCGAGGTTCGTTTCCCACTAGGGGGAGCCCTTAGCGCGCTGTCACTTAGTTTTAAATTTAGTTGTAAGCCTTGGCTGGAGACCTTAATTTAATTAATTAAATTAGGAATATCTCTGCTTAGCAAAACCTACAGAACCTCTCGCCAGATGTTATTGCTTAAAGATTTGCTGTGATTTTGCCACAGAAAATCTTTTGATTAGCTGAAGAGCTAGGGCTGGATGAAGATCCAGCCCGGTAATAGCTGTAGTTTTATTGGGAAACTCGAAAAAAAAAATGCTGTTTTCTCTTTTTTGGTATTTTGGTTGTACGAAAAGTATTAAAACTCTCTAATTTCATACACCATAATAAACTTATCAGCCCTTTCCAATCCGGTTTTAGGCCAGGTCACAGCACCAGTACTGCTCTCCTTAAAGTGACTGGCGATATAAGAGTAGGCATGGAGGACACCAAGCTTACCGTGCTGGTGTTAGTTGATTTCTCGAATGCGTTCAATACCGTCAGTCACGATATCCTGCTATCCATCCTGTCCTATCTCATGGTCTCTTCCCAAGCGTTGGACTGGTTTTCTTCTTACCTTCAGGATCGCCAGCAATCAGTACGGGTTGATGAAGTGTCATCAAACTGGTGTAGACTGGATGCTGGTGTCCCACAAGGCGGTATTCTTTCACCACTCTTGTTTTCAATATTCATAAATTTCCTAACTGCTGAACTTCAGTGTGCGTATCATTTATATGCCGATGACTTACAGTTATACCGTCACTCGAGCGTCGAAGACCTGCCTGCTACGATAGGGAAAATAAATTGTGACTTAGCTGTGTTAAAGAGCTGGTCTGACAGGTTTGGCGTGACGGTAAATCCTGAGAAATGCCAGGTCTTAATAGTTGGAAGTTCTCGGAACATGTGGAAAGTGAACACTGTCAACTTGCCTCCGTTACAGTTCAATGGCATGAATATACCATATAGCTCCGACGTGAAAATCCTTGGCCTATATATTGACAGCTCTTTTAATTGGCAAACTCACGTCGCGACTGTCAGCCAGAAGGTTATAGGAACATTGCGCTATCTTTATCGGTTAAAAAACTTCCTCCCGTCCAACGTGAAAGCGATGCTTGTGCAAGCCTTGATTTTTCCTATAATCGACTATGGTGATGTTTGCTACTATGACCTGAATGCAGATCTACTCAATAAACTTGACCGTCTTCTCAATAATTGCATTCGATTCGTTTTTAATCTTCGCAAGTACGATCATGTGCCTATTTATCGAAAGCAACTCAAATGGCTGCCGATTAGACAAAGGCGTGAGATGAGAGCACTAACTACTCTTTTTTCGATTCTTTATAATCCTTCTTCACCTTCTTACTTAACATCTCACTTCCAGTATTTAAGTTCCCAACACGACCGAAATCTTCGTTCCACAAATAATCGTCTTCTCCATTGTCCTTCTCACCGTACTGATTTTATTCATTCTTCAGTTTTTGTTAAATCTATTCTTCTATGGAATAAGTTGCCCTTGGAAATAAGGATGGCAAATAGCCGTTATACGTTCAAAGTGAAAGTTCGTGAACATATACACCGGATGTTAGCGGAATCATCACAATAATAGTTATTATTTATATTTATATTTTCTTCTTATATATATATCTATATAAATATATGTATAATATAGATATATATAAATTATATATATATATATATTATATAATCCTATATTTATTTTAATATATTATTATATTTAATTAGTTCTTGTGCACCTGCCACTTATATCTCCCCACCACCCAAAGGTTGACTGGTAGAGAACGCCTAAGGCGTTAAGTCCGCCATTGTACATTTATATTGATTTATTGTGTGCAAAAAGTATAAATAAATAAATAAATAAATAAAACTCATTTTGTGGTCCTAAATATCGAGCTAATAGTTGTTTATGTGTGGGTGTACTATAAACCTCTGCCTACTCCTTCTGGGATATAGGGGTGATGCTATTTTATGTTACGAGCTTTTCCTCAACTTCGAGCTTTTTAAAAAAAATCGGCAGCGATAACCATAAAACAGAGTATGCCAAAAAATCATAAATAATTAGTACTATAACCACCTGTAAGGATATTACGGTTTTCCTTGCCGTTTAAGAGATAATTAGATTTTTCATATTGGCTTCATACATTTTTTTCGTAAAAAAAAATATAATTCCGTGGTCTTTAGGCAGAATTAACTCAGTTGCTCATTTTTCTATATTCAAACAACTAATAGAAGCGATATCCAGCCAAAAAAATCCAGCACTTGCAAATTGAAAATTTGAAATCCCTAAGTCTATGAAAGCCGATTTTCAGCCCACCGTGTGCCGTTTGTTTTACTATTTGCAAATGCAAGCGTGAAAAGACTTTACAGTAAACCGAAAAAGATCGTAAATTCGTAACAAATTAATATTTCTCCAGCCGTCCTTTTTGTCCAAAAATCGTCCCATTTCAGGTAGTGAATCGTCCGAAAGTCGACGCAGGTACTGGCAACACTGCCAAACAGTCACTGTCATCCATCGTGTGATTGTATTGGTGGATTGTATCATTGTATCCAATAAATAAACGTTTCACAGGTTTATATTCTAGACTTAAAGTATATTACTAACCCTTTTTATGAAAACATGCTGAATTTATTGCAATCAGTGTTTACTTCTTAACTATGAAGGCAATAAATAAAAAGATTCCAGGTAAATTGCCTCCCCCGCCAAAAAGCGAAATAGATGGCAAAATTGCAGACTTATCTTCGAAGAGCATTGTAGAATTATGTGAGTTACGAGACAGACAATTGAAATTATTGAATAATAAATCATTTATATCTAAACTGCCCGATAAAGGAGCCAAGATTCAAGCTCTTTATGATAAAATCGTTTGTGAATTGAAAGCAAAACAAGAAGAGGACCAAACATGTCGTATGTTCGACAAGTTGAAATTGAGTAGTGTTGATAAGAATGTCGTACAACAAGTCGAATGGGTCGGCAAAATGGAAGGTAGACACGACACATACCTCGACTCCGACGACGACAGTGAACCAGAGGATGTATTACATATACTCAGTCAAAACACAGTGTTAGAAAAACAAGTCAAAGTGATATCTCCTGAAAAGCCTCTAATAACCAATGAAGACTTGGTGAAAATTGGCGAGTTGCCCCATGTGAAGTACATAGTAGACAAAACTGAAGTTCAACCCAAAGCTAAACCTACGGGTCAGTTCAAACCATACAAAACAACAACATCAGATGCACATAATCCAAAAAAAGAGATATTAAGAAAAAAACATAAACATTGGGAGGTTACCGCTGCAACCCCACCTCCAAGTGTCTATGGTCCAGCCAAAGTATTGTCTATAGAAGAATCTTTGAAACTCCAAAAAGAATACAATACACATTTGAAAGAAATAGAAGCACAACATGCAGCAGAGAAGCTATTGGCCCGAGCTGGAATCAAGATGGCAGAATTGCCAGCCAACAAAAGTAATTTTGGTAAATATAGAGAAGTTAATAGTGATGACTCTGATGTATCAGACCCTGAAGGTAGTGATAAGGAGGTGCATGATGAGGAACCAGAGAGAGGAGGTGTCATTTTTACTGTCATGAAATAAATACACTTTTTATAAAGAATTGAGTTCTAAATTATATCACAAGTGTGATCGTTGTAGGATCAGAGATCCAGCTCAAAGCATGTGATGATGATTTTATATGTTTGTAATTGTAAATAGGGCTAATTATAATAAATAAGAGAATAAAGTATTTTGAGTAAATAACTTGTCTGTCTTATTCTTATCAAATCCATTGTATAGTTTTTTCCCACCAAACAATCCAAATCCACAAACATGTACATCCTTCAAGAAAAGTTGTTTTTGATATAAAAAAAAATAAAAAAAAAATTATTCAAATCAGGCTGATATTCAGCACTTTTAAATCGTCAGAACGTTAAAATTACGATAGATGTTTACGATATTTATGTAATTTGTAAGTTTTTGTAAACATTGGTTAAAATGTAATGATTTTTGTTGCCCACGCGGGCGCAGCCGCTAGCGGAAAGATACTTCATAAAACCCATCCAAGTTCCTTTATTAGGCCTTTGCGTTCCAGGACCGCAGTAGATCTTTCGAACAATCGCGCAATCCAAGTGAATCAATGCCCACCCTCATCACAATACTGCATATAGCATCCCTACCACGGGACTCCACTGCATACTGCAGGCTAGGTATCAAGCATTATACTATCGTATCAAGTCATATATTTACAATCTCGATTGCGACTTGCCCGTGAGTTGCTCGACTCGCCCGACGCTCACTCGTTCGCGCGCGCTCGCGATCGCCGCACGCATCTCTATATTTTTATTATTGATCGTGTCTAAAGTATCGATAAAAGTTAATTCTTATAAGTGAAAATGGCACCTTCTTCCAATGCTGTGGTGGGAATTGACGATGATCAGCGTTTCGCATTGATGAAGGTATGTTTTGATGAAATATTTAGTTTTAAACGAGGAATTTCTGATGTTCTTTATTTGTTTACCTACGTCATTGAATGATTATTATAGAAATCCAATTTTAATGTAGGCGAGTTTGTATTATGTTCTAGTGTTTTAAATTCATTGTCAGCATCTTTTTGACCGGATTAAGTGAAGTAACAAGTGTTCTAGATTCCTTGTAGGTACAAGTATATTAGGTACCTACTATTTTCTTTGCTCATCTATAGGTACCTCTAAAGTTCCATCCGCGTCCCGACGGACCTCAAGCCACCCAGATAGAATTAGCCTATAACCGTCTTCAGAGTTCAGAGTCTGTTCTGTCTCAATACTAAATTTATCTAAATCGGCTCAGCCGTTTTACCTACCTAAACTTCAGGTTCATTGATCCCTTTATAATCAGTTGTAATTAATTTAATCGTAGCTTGTATTAATTAGGTAGGTACATTTTAATTGAAGAGCTACTTAATTTAAAAATATGTAGAAGTTTTACCATACTTACCTATAATGTTTAAACAAAAGTTTTACTTAAGTACATTTAAATTAAATGATTCAAAAGATAAAAAAACATAACCCTTGCTTTAATCGGCAGTCGGAAAAATGCATCCATAATTATAAAAAAAAAGTTTCTTACTAAAATAAAATAAAGGCACGGTATAAATAAAGGTCTGAAGCAAATGACGAATGTTTAGTAACGGCTGAGCAATTGACTACTGCCGCAGCGCAGGTTCGATTCCCGCACGGAACAATTAAAGTTGTCAATGTGTATGGGTTATTATACACGTTCGGAAACGCACCTACAATACTTTGCCCTACACTAGGAATATATCCTTATTCCTAGGGGGGAAGTACTACCAGCCTACTATTCCAGCATTTCATGTTAGTAAAATAATTCTAAAAAGGCCTACCTACTTGCAAAGGTACCTACGACGGATGAAAGCAACAAACGCAGCTTCTACTCAGTTCATTGATCTGTAGCAATAATAACCTCCTTTTTTATAAAGTCGGTTAAAAAAGCGAATGGCCACACCATTATCTAAGTATCGGAAAACGCAACGAAGCGTAGGTACCTATCTATCTTAATTTAGAGATAAGTTTGTTATGAAATCAAAATTAAGTAGCCATTATGTAGCTACTAGGTACTTATAAAGTAAGTTATCTAGATTATATTATTTTCCTCTTTTCCTAATTGGGTCTAATTTAAGTTTACATCAAGTACTCCCAACTACTGCGGGATATTCGAAAGAGATACCGCGCCCCCGGAATAATAAGGGCTGAGGAAGGAACATGGATGGCTAAAACCCATCCAGTCGACGGTCAGAAAACTCTGACAGTCGCTCCCACCCCAACAAAGACTCTCTATGCACCACAACTACTTCGGGAGGAGACACTTGATGATTTCTCATCCGAAAAAAATGTACTCCAAACTAAACTAGACAGCAATTGCGACACAAGTGTCAGAATATTTTTATTCCGTTCACACGTCAATAGTTTATTTATGATGCCGCTCTGTCGTGAAACTTCTCGTGTCACAATAAATGTCCCACGACTGTTTGTCACACAGACACTTGCCTTTGACACTGAGTGTACGGTGTCGTAGAGTAAACCTAGGTTATGATAAAACCGGGGAATCCCGGACGGATGGCACCCATCACCCATGCAAGGAGGCAAAATCAGGGTGTGTGCCTCAGGTACAACTCTGCCTACACCGTCATGGTTTATCCGTAATCTTAATGTTATTGTTTGTTGTTCTTCTACAATAACCTACGTAGGTAGGTAATTAGTTACTTCCATCAGGTATCTATACCTATCAGTTACCTATTTACTATGTAATTTACTTCTCAATGTGGCATCAAAATAACCTGACTTAAATTCAGTTATCATCAATCATCCTATTTATCACGTATTAATAATTGCTAGGGCTGCCATCACCCAAATCGCCGACTCTGGACTAAAACTATAAAAACCCCGGACATTTTGAATGAATTAGATTTTTTACCCGGACACTTTTTTATCATTTGTTTTAATTTTTTTAATCGTGATCGGATATCAGGTAACAAGTGTCCGGGTTTTCTCCGGACGCCCTTTGAAAACCCGCCCGGATGCACCCCGGAACTAAACGGACTATAACCGTTTCCAGGGTCCCATCTCCGTATCAAATTTCATTAAAAAAATTAGGTAAATAGTTAAGTGACGAACAAATATACTCACTTCCGCATCTTTACTAATCTTATTTTAATTATCGATGGATAAAAAACAGTTGTGCCACACAACTACTAATTTACGTACCTACTCACTTCCCTACCTATATTTAAATGTCTGAGTTGAAACACTCAGAAAACCTCATTAATGTTAATGATAATCACGTATACGTGTTTGGGTTGTCATTGAAATGAAACACAATACAATGGTACACAAAAAATAAGTATGTAAGAACAAAGATTGTGTTCGTTCACAATCACAACAAAGGCTTTGTTAAATATTGTAAATCTGTGTTATTCCGGGGAAATCCGCTCTCCTTCATACCGCATACCGCGCCCCAAGTCTAGACGCAAAGTTGACACAGTATTAGTATTTATTACATTACACATTTGGTTGAATACTTACACTCGTACTCAATTAAGTAAGGGATTTACCAAGTACCAGAGATCACCGTAGGAACGTAAAATTAAACAATCACAGATCGTATTCGACGCTGTGCGTCCATATTGCAATGATGCCGTCATGAAAGGCCGTAACTATAATCAGAATCTTTTTCTGATTCCAAATATGAATTTAAGTCAATATCGAAAAATGCGGCCTTTCTTTTTATGACGGCAGAATGGGTAGCTTGAGTATTGTTTGTGAGTTGAAATGCTGGCCACTACCGACAGTATGAAAAAATGCTTATCTATTTAGCATATGAAAACGGCTGTTAGGTATGTACTAGGCGCTTAGATCGCACCCAGACTTCCTGGTGCTACCTTATTTATTGCTGACTCGCTGTAGGTAGGGCTGCCGTGACCGAAATCGCCGACCCCGAACTAAAACTATAAAAATCCCGGACATTTGATATTTTGCCTTTGATCTTTCAATCAATCGGGATCGGGTGTCAGGTAAAACTCTGACACAAAAAGTATCCGGTACGCCCTCTAAACTAGAAAAAATCGCGGCAAACCCGGACGGAGGTGAGCCCTAGCTATAGGTAATATTTTGAACAAAGAGCTGTTCATTCTTTAAAAAAAAACTTGCAGATCCCAGCTATTAACAATATACGTAGGTACTTGTATTCTTTATGCTAGTAATTTAGTGTACAAGATCTTGAACCACTTATTCAAAGTCGAATGCATTTAAATTATTCTGAACTGCACTCATTTCAATTAAAATTGCATAGAGTTGCATTTATTTATAGAGAAAAAGGAATTTAGTAGTACTTACATTTAGTACCTACGTAACTCATCTGATTACGTAATCATGTATAATGTTGTCAATCCGGTGTAATTCTGTAAGTATCTATCTAATCAATTTGTGATAATGAGTAGAACTCATTAGAAATAAAAATATATTGTAATTAGGTAGTAGCATAGATATTTTACATTATTATTAAAATGAATCCATCCTCCAGACTATATTACTGTATATTTGAGTGAAACGAATAAAAAAAATGAGCATTTCCTTTAGGTAGATACTTAAACGATTAATTTGTTACCTGTGTGCATTTCTCATAGAAACTAAGACGTTATTGCTCTGTTGAATAGCCATGAAGTTTAATGTGCAATTAGAATCAATTTTAAAGTAATAAAACAGTACGAGTAATCCTCGTAATGTCGATAATTAAAATTGAACAATAATGGATGTCTTTTCGCCGTTCACTTTATTACCTAATATCGATAAAAATATGTAAATAAGGGCACATTATATCAAATTACTGGCTGTTTCCCGCGGTTTCGCCTGCGTCCCGAAGAATATTCTTAACGCACCCAGGCTTCAAAGTATCCCCATGCCAAATTTTAATTAAATCGGTTTAGCGGTTTAGCGGTTTAAGCGTAAAGACGTAATAGAAAGACAGACACACTTTCGCATTTATAATATTAGTATGGATTTGCTAAGTTTTCCCAACTTGCTACAAGGCTCCGGTTTACAGAAAGATAGCGGCGTGGTGCAATGAGAATATTACAAAATGTTTGCATTTCGCACTTAACTAGCGTGCAGAGGTTGTCAACATAACTGCACGTGGAGAAATAAACAGTGCTTTTATTTTAATTGCTCATCCCCACATCCTCTGCGGGACGTTCGTAAGAGATACCGCGCCCCCGGAATACAAAGGGCTGAGGAAGGAACATGGGTGGGATTTACTCAGTAAGAGTCTGACACTCCCTTACGCCCCACCCTAGGCAGGATATATGGCCATTTGAAGATTTCCCATCAGAAAAAAAGGGACCTACTTCACGCACCCGGACAAACACTATGTCCTTCCCCAGGGGCCTTACCATGACGTGCTAAAACAAGATTATTTTCGTTATGAAAAAGAGACGGAGCTATACGACGTTAATAGCCGTGTCACGCTCTCAAACTTGAATAGAGATTGCAAAAACACGTGGTGGTACCGCCCCAGACCTTCATACCCAACTTCATCTAAATCGGTTCAGCCATTTTCTCCGAGAAAACGTAGGTAACAGACATAGTTATTTTCGTATTACAATACAAATATAAATCAAAATTCAGTCCACGATAAAATATTTGCCTTTCTCTTAGTCTTCATCGACAGTCCGGTAGAACTACTTTCCTTCAAGTTGAATTGTTATGGTCAAAAGGTAACATAATTGGCAGAACTAATTATTAATCTATAACCACACAAGACTTCATTCACCTTTCTACAGACGTGCTCTATCTGTAGAATTACCTCAATTTTTGTATCATGCAGCGATTGAGCCATAATCTCCGTGAATGCAAGCGCATAGCTGTCGTGTAGCGATCGTTAGCATGTCGAAACAACGGCCGATCGCCGAGACACTTGCCTTTTTACCTTCACTTACGTATTACGCGGTTCGGAAATGATTTTTAGGGTTCCGTAGCACCAAAAATGGTCAAATGGTAATTAGGTTGTGATAACTTGACATCAGATAGCAGTCGCTTTATGTAAAATATTGGTACATAACCGGATGGTATTCAGCGTAGCTATAATTTAATTGAGAAACAGTTTAGGACTTAGAATCTGATACGCTGCTTCTATTGTTAGATGGTTATTGTGTCTGTACCAAATATGTTGTTGATCTGAAAAGATTGTAAGTAACTGAAGAACATTTTATTATGCAACCAACTTAAATAACACCATAGATACAATAAAATATCTGCAAGTGCAAAAAAATATATATCTAGTAAAATAATCGCTTGATTTCATTTCTTGAATTGAATTCCTGATGGTTAAGGCACCTGCCTCTCGTGTACGAGTGTGCAGGTTCGAAACGTGGCAATTACCATTGTGACTTTTCTGAAGTCATATAAAGTTCATGTGAATTCAGAGAAGAATCTATTTTTGTAACTTACATAATAGATTTTTATTTGACTTGTACTAGAATTTCTAGACTACATTGCAGTAAGTTAGTCTACCTAGTTAGGTAAGTCAGATTAAATTAGTAATTTATCAAACAAGTAGGAAGTCCGAGCAATCTGGCTGCAATGCATTGGCTCATGAGTCTGCAGTCGCTAATAAAAATAAAGTACTGCATTCATGTTTATATTGCATAAGAGTGTTTCGATCTTAGTTTATATTTATGTACAGCTAGGGCTGCCATCACCTAAATCTCTGGACCCAGACTAAACCTATAAAAATCCCGGACATTTTAGTATTTTTTCCCGGACACTTTTTATGATTTATTTTAATTTATTGCTTAGCTTTCAATCAATCGAGATCGGATGTCAGTTAAACCCGGACTCAAAAAGTGTCCGGGTTCGGTCTGAGCTAGGACAAATTAGGAAACCTGAACTGTTGGCAGCCCTATGTGCAGTTAACCACACATCGGTAATCAAACAAGTTCAATTTGCATTGTTCCTCTGACCGAATTTCGGTCATGGCGGCGGAAAATAACAAACTGTGGCGAAGAGCTGGGGTGGCATGCAGCTATCCATAACGAGAAGAGATAGGGCACAGGATCAAAGGGGCTTATACCGTATACCTTTGGATGCACGTAGAATTCACGGAAAGTCTGAATATGTTAAGACAACAGTCACCCATCCATAGCCCGACCGTGGCAAGCGCACAGCTACGAGCCTACAGATAAGAGACCATGTCATTGTTTTGTAACCGTCTCTAAATTTTGAAAATAAAGACTTGCGCTTGGGTGCACATACAAACTTTTAATTTGACACAAGTATTACGACTATTTTACTTAAAATAAAAAGAATAAATTGCATTTGACGTAACTTTAAATTGTATTTAAACATCACTTCCAACATTTAATTTAATTCTAGAAAAGTGTTACGGCTTTGCGTAAAAAGAAAAATAAAACATCAAAATAAATTGCATTCGAATTTAATTTAGTATTTAGATAGCATTTGCACATAAAGATTTATTTCTCTAACGTACCTAATAAAAAATAT
Source organism: Pyrrhia umbra (assembly GCA_963891755.1). Classification (NCBI taxonomy): domain Eukaryota; kingdom Metazoa; phylum Arthropoda; class Insecta; order Lepidoptera; family Noctuidae; genus Pyrrhia; species Pyrrhia umbra. Next base: position 3,077,767 of record OY982923.1, on the reverse strand, counting down.
ATTATTTTGAATATGAGATCGGCATTTATTGTAATTAAAAAATATATGATGATGACAGTGAATATTTATTGCAAGTTTATGGCGCAATTGCAATATCGAGAGTGCTGTTTACTTTCACAACTTTCCAATCGTAACATCATCGTTTATGGTCACCTAATGACAACCATTCATTGTGATGGATAGCAAGTGACATTTCATTAAAAATGTTTACTCAGCCGATAGATACAAAAAGTTCTTCCTTGTACTGGCACTTGAACTTTGCCACGGTGACTGTACCTTAATTTTTGCGTCTTTTCGTGTGTTATGTAAACGCAGCAATTATAATTATTTTCAAGAGTTTTGGGGTTGTAACCCTTGGACCATAGCATCAGATTGCCTACCTCCTTTTCGGCCCATTATTTTTGTCTGCTCTCTTTTAACAGACTTCAAAAAAAGGAAGTTCTAGTAAGTTCAACTCGCATGTATGTGTGTCTACGATTTTCTCTAAAAATACAGATCCTATTTGGATGGTGTTTTCTTTATTCAAATGCATATTTTTCAAAGAAGGTTTTAGTTTTTTACTTTCTATGATATTTTTTATTCCCATAAACCTATTTTATAAAGAATAGATAAACGCGAAAGTATAATTAATAGTTTCTTGAAAATTATTTAAATAACTTTAAGAGCTTTATTGAAATATCCGATCCTAACCATGTGCGTGTAACCGGAGATTACCATGCCATGCCATGGCTGTTTAAAATATTTCAGGCATTATAAAGTAAAATATTTTCTAAAACATCCTTGAGTGTATCACGCGAGTTATACATATACTGAGTGTTTTACGATGATGAGGTAAGGTACATTATTATTAGTCTGTGAATTATTACTTGAATAGTGAAGAACCCAACAAGTTCGGTAATGGCTGCCACTGCATTGCATAAAGCGTGTAACGATACTCAATTGGCTTTGGGTGGATGCATTAAAAAGCGATCTGGGTGATGTTTAAATAGAGCCATTGACTTCGAAAAGGTTTTGATACGATGATAAAAGTGTCTGTATATCCTAACAGCAGGTTGCGCCAAAATTTTTATCATTAAGGGCCCTCGCCCACGGCGACTTTTTGTAGCGATGCTGTCGCGCGTTTAGTAAACGCCCGTCAGCATCGCTACTAACGCGTGTTAGTCGCATTTGCAACGCGCTACAATAGCGATGCCAACGCGCTACTGCATCGCGACTGTATCGATGCAAACGCGGGACCGTGTTGGACGACATCGGGGGAAGAACGGATTGACGCTGCTTTCGTTGCCTACTCTTCGGCTGCTTACGTAAAAGCAGCACCAAAGACAACGTGACGAATGTTGCCTCAACGGAGTCCATCTTGCAACTGTAGCGATCGTAGATATTTTTGTGCTGTTACTGAATCGCGTTTGCATCGAGACAGAAGCGCGACAGTATCGCGACTGAATCTAAGCCCGTGGGCGAGGGCATACAGCTAGTGATTCGCGACTGTATCGATGCGGACGCGCGACAGCATCGCTACAAAAAGTCGCCGTGGGCGAGGGGCCTAAATACTTTTACGAATATCACAAAACATGTTAACAATTATTAGCATATTTAATATTTAGACGAAAATCATAAAATAATATGAAAATTATTCAATTTTATAGTCTATTTTGACAGATATTGAATGACCGTTCTTCCGTTTCACGTATAAGTAACCGCAATATTTTTTATGCAACCGGCCGTAAGTGTTAATCCAGAAGGCTAGCACGCTAGCCTTATTCTTCCTTTTCCCCCACGGGGGAGGACGTCCCCGTTTTCTCCACCATTTGTCTATGAATTTTGTATTGAACAAAAGGACAAAAGGTGGAGAAAACTTGTTTGTTCATCATGCTTGGTCTACTGCCTATAAATAACGTTTGTCCCTTTCATCCGTTTAAAAGATTTTCAGTGAAATTGTAACAAACACCCACCCATCCATCATACAGAAAATCCCTACTTTGAGTTTGTTTTTTTTATTACGCTTTCACGGTAAAGAGGCTGAACCGATTTGGATGAAATTTGGTACGGAAGTAGAGACGACCCTAAAACGGTTATAGGCTTGTAGGCCGGGTGCGTTAAGTAGTTCCCTCGGGACGCGGGTGACAGCGCGGGAAACAGCTAGTTGTAAAATAACAAAGTGATACCATATACCTACACGCATAGAGAAATTATCCACTAGAGAGCTTATAGGCCGATTTCTTCTAAGAACACAACTCACCACTGCGGGCCGGGGGACGAGGAAAAATGCGCGGCTGCAATTGGTCGGTTCAAGGTCAAACTGCGCAGACGCCTACCGTTAGGGCTGCTGTGCTTGATTAGAGAAAATAGACGATATCGATAAAATGGATTTTAACATTAAGAAAAATACTCAATTAAAATCTTATCAAATAGTATTTAATCAATGAATGTATGTATTGTAAATAATTTAAAACCAACCTGTAATAAACGAATAAAAAAAAAATCAATTACAAAAAAAAAAATATCCTGTTATTATTGATTTTTAAAATGAATTAATTTGGTACATAATATGTTTTCCGAATTAAAGTTTTAGGGTCCTGATTGTTTTTTGTAAAAAATGATAAACGAGCATCTACATATTTCTGAATTATGCATCTTGCTAATTCAATTTATTGATTTGTTGATTCTATTTCAAATTGATGAAAATCAATATCCGGGAATAAATTATACCCGATCAACTATTTTAAAACCGATCTAATAAAATAATCGGTATTATCTATTAGTAGTATCTAGTCACTTTTATTTAAGTTCCGGAATCTTCGGAAATCTAAAATGAAAACATGTACATCGGAACAGGAAGGTTCCGATGCAGATATTGGCGAGGGAGAGCCGACTTCTTATATTTTTATAAGAAAATATTGACATACAACAAGTTTATTAAAAACAATTCAACGTAATTAAAGTAAATTAACAATTATCAAAATTAACACTATACAAGAGTTGTGAACGGTGCGCTTGCTTGAGTCGCAATACCTCTTGTCGCTCGCTGCGTTGTTATAAAAGCCGCTCCCCTCCACAACTCGCCTGATTCATTGAGTGGTAGCGTTTATGCACTTTTTTATCAATGTATTTTGCTTACGCCGACTAAGTTAAAAGTAAACAGTTTTTTTTATTACAAAGACTAATTATAAAAATAAAAAAAAATATTAATTTTAATTTTATTATTATCGATATTGACTTCAGCCATTAAAGGTAACAGCACAGATTTTTACGATAAAAATACAAAGGGATAGAAAGAGATACAAGCATTAGAATTGTCTAGTGAAAGAACGAGACTTTTCCAAAAGACATCAACGTGCGGCTCAACCGTGTCCTTCGATCACCCAACGACCATTTTAACAAGACCCCCGCGGTGGCTCATAATCAGATTATTAATAAAAATATTTCTTACTGTTTACTTACCGATGAAAAGTTATGCCATCCTTTTTGTAATTAGATATCTTGGAATGTTTCCCACACCATTTCACCGCGCATGAAGGCATTTTAATGCTTTATAATTGCATAAAACTTGTTTTTTTTTTTTATTAATTTAGCGTGCTTACAGGTCTAATCCTTGGACACAACTAAAGTGGTTACTAGTAGCAGTGTTACCAACTCTTGAAAATAATTATCCCTAAAGATAAGTTAAAAACCCCTAAAACTGCCACAATTACAAGAAAATCCCCCTAATTTTTTTTTATTAAAATAAGAGTAAATATTAAATTAGTAGCCGAACTGAAAAAATATATATCCGGGCAAAAAGAAATATACCTCACATATGTGACATATGATCTGGATCTGTTTTCAAAATCTTTGTATACTTTTGAATGTATTTCTTTTTTCTTTAGGCATTATTAACAAATCGCTGGTCGACACAGCAGTACAATAGAAAAAATAAACAAATAAAGAACAACTAACGTACTTCCAGTAAGCACAGACCACCAGTCTTGTGTTTATTACGCAATATTTCTTAGTATTGAGGAACCGTACTAATATTTTCACTAATACTTTTATTATTTTAATAAAAAAATATGAGAAATATAAAAAATAGGGAAAAATGTAAGAAGGAAAAAATCCCTAAAAATCCCTCTAAAGATAGAACGCCCCTAAAAAAATCCCATCCCACCTATATACCCCCTAAATTTAGGGGGAAAACCCCTAAGTTGGTAACACTGACTAGTAGTGTACTCTCTGCATAGGCGACAAATCGCTAATAGTTTTCGTGCATCGGGGCACTGTATGCGCAGTCAAGTGGTTATATAGTCTTTGCCTACACGTGATCCGTATGTGTTATCAAATCAGAAACACGTGTTTAACACGAATATTTCGCAATGAAACAATTGTGAATAGTGGTAATGAGCCGGGACTGGAAACTAGGGGAAGACGACGCAACTTCCAGGACGATATTAATGATCATCTTTAGTGAAATAAATCAATTACTAATTAAATGCACGTGTTTAATTAATATTTAAAGAACAGTGTGTACAGAAAAACGTGACGTTCTTTTCTGTGGAATTGGTACGTTTTAATATTGTTGTCACTTCTGTGGCCATCGGGTAGTTATTTGAGATTGTAACAAATTTGCCCAATTTTTTTTTCGAAATTATCGTCATATAATTTCATATTCATGTAGTTTATAAATACCGCAACTTCTTACTAAAAGTAAAATATGTTTTTTTCGTCATTTTGTGCTAAATTTATGTTAAAATTAAATAATTACGACACGAAAGGTTAAAGCTGTCTTAAAACAGAGGTAAAATTAAATGTGAAAGTATTTGAAATGTTTCAGACCTCCATCATCACTTCTAATAAAATCACTTAATCTTTTATAGGTACCTATTAATAAATTATGATTGAAAGCTATGATGTAAAGACGGGTCTTAGCTTAAAAGTTTATTTTTTCACTGGATGAAATATTTCAAACTGGCGTTGTTGAATATAAGATATAGCTTCTTCCCGCGACTTCGTCCGCGTGAAATAGTACTAGTGGTGCTCCGCTCCTATTAGTTTTAGCGTGATTATATATAGCCTATAGCCTTCCTTAATAAATGGGCTATCTAACACTGAAAGAATTTTTCAAATCGTACCAGTAGTTATTGAGATTAGCGCGTTCAAACAAACAAACTCTTCAGCTTTATTATATTAGTATAGATTGTCACAGGTAACTGGTTACATTAGTTAACTTACTACCATTTATCAAAATGATTGACTTATTATTTAAACGACTGTTCCCATACACCTAACAATAAGCTCATGATGTGAGTATTTACTTAGATATCGTGATATAAGGGGATTTAGTAACTAAGGAAGAACGGTATTTTTATTTTACTTTATGCCATTAAAAAAATTGTATGTAGACGCTTATTTTAGAAATGAATAATGCAATTTATTTTGTTTACATGAACAGACGTCCAGGAAATGGTAAATTTAATTTGTTAGACTGTACGAAATGAATGCACGAATGCATGAATAAACTAATAAAGGATACTTTTGATTTCAATACACATTATAACTAATGCGTATAGTTAAAACTTCGAATTAAACAAAGTATCCAAAAATTACAATAGGTACTTACTTAATTTAAAATTAATTTCAATACAATAAATTTATTTGGTACTAATGAAAGAGGAAGCGATTATACATAATTATAATATGTTACAATGCTGACTAACACGGTTGACAAGACAAAGAACACTGAAACATATTTTCATAATTATTTTGCGTTGGTAGCTGCGACACAGTTTTATACTAAACTTTTGCAGCTATCATCGTTTCAGTCGTTGTCTTTGTCTCTGTATTGTTTGTGTTTCAAATAAATGATTATTATTATTATATTATTATAAGAAAAAGGGCCTAAATAAAATTTACTTTCAAGAAGTAGTATGTGAAAGATGTAGACGTGATTGACCGATGTAAATGAATAAGTGTGTGACGTCAATCACTTTCAATAATTTAATCGCTCCGTATCTAGATAAGCGATTTAATTTGACAACTACTTAAGCTAGCTTAAGAGGAGCTTATGGCTACAAACCGCGCTGATTGATCGTACTACAAAGTTATTACTTGTCACCGTTTGTCCAGACATGGGTATACTTTCTTATCAACTGGGATGAGTTATCTAGCATCTAATACTTGGTCTTAATTTAGAATACGCGTTCCGGTTAACCTGTATAATCTGGATTGTGGAAGACCCTAGTCCTTCTGTGAAAAATTGTTATGTCAGACCAGCCGCATAATAAAGCTAGAGCTAGCTAGAATAACAGGCGGGTGGCTTGAGACTTGCCATGACTCCCGAGCATTAAAATAAAAAGTGCTCTTACCCTAAACTCTTAATAGTGTCTATGGCTAATATAAAAATATTGGGAAAAGGCTAAGCAGACGATGATGATGATGGCTGAAATAATCCTCGAATGTGGTCTCATCTTTTTTCTCGATACTGTTACAATTTCCACGAGAATGTAACATCGAGCATATAATTTAGCGATATAATTCCTTTGTCATTAACGCAGCCGCATGTAACACAGGAAGTCTGTTATATATGAAGCTACATTGTAGAATATTGCATGTGCAATCACTGTCCTAATTTATCTGCCTGGTTCTATATACGTAATACTAAATGGTTAGGTATTGACTTATGTAAGCAGTATTTATTCAGTGCAAGTGTAAATAGACACAAAGTAGATCTTGTTTTTTACATTGATATGTTGACTTACCGCTGACTATCCACGTGCCCCAAAACATACAATGTCTGTCCATCCAAAGGTTGTATGATAAAAATCGCTGACCACAATAAGACCACCCATTGTTACTGTCTGATACTTTTATTGAGGCTTCCGGCGACCGGGACCGCAATTAACTGATCCGCGGTGTGAGTCGCCGGATGGATTTAATTTAAATATTTTTCTTCCGGCTACTGGGACCACTCATAAAATATAAGGTTCAAATCAAAAATAGTACAGTCAGCCAAAAAAAAATCTTTAGTGCACTCTATAATATTATATTAAAAGAATCAAATGGACATAAAACATTTGAAATGTTGCGTCACGAAAAGTACTAGGACATCATAGAATGAAAGAGATCGCAGTGTTGTTTCAACTACCCACCCGTATATAATGTAAATAAAATGCGCACGGAATACGCGGGTCTCGCCAAGGTAAGGAAGCAAACTACTTGAGCGGGCCTGCGTATTCGTCGATTAGTTGCAGTCGTCAGCCAATCAACACTCAGCGAAGTGAAGAAGTGCGAAACCCTGGTATGTTACGTGGCATTATTACAAAGTAACTGGTGGGTAGTTGAAACATCACAGCGGTGTCTCTTTCATTTTATGCTGTTCTAGTAACTTCACTAGCTGGATGGGAACAACAGACTTAGGTGCAACCTACACATCCCGTCTTTTGATCTCAATATGTTGGTAGAATTGAATAGTTCCGTTATACGAATGCGGACGGAACTTCTGCAACCTTATGAAGCCCTGGTATGTTACGTGGCATTTACAAAGTAACGGGTGGGCAAAGATTTTACATTATATACGGGTGGGTAGTTGAAACAACACTGCGGTCTCTTTCATTCTATGATATCCTAGTACTTTTCATGACGCAACATTTCAAATGTTCAATGTCCATTTGATTCTTTTAATAAATATATATTATAGAGTGCACTGAAGATTTTTTTGTCTGACTGTACTATTTTTGATTTGTACCTTATATTTTATGAGTGGTCCCAGTAGCCGGAAGAAAAATATTTAAATTAAATCCATCCGGCGACTCACACCGCGGATCAGTTTATTGCGGTCCCAGTCGCCGGAAGCCTCCTTTTATTTCTGTCCTTTTGTTTGGTGCTCAACAATATTCTATTCTAAATATTAAGTAAGCTAAAAAGTACATTGACAAACCATTCGCTTCTACCCTTGGTCTTTTAGCAATCTGAAATCCGCGTGACTCATATTTGTTTGATGATTAAGTGTGATCTACATAGGTCTAGGTCACTTTAAGGTCTGGACCAATAAAAAAGATTTATCATAAAAACGCTACAATAAAAGATCATATAAACCTACATCACGTGTATCATAATTACTGCAGCAAGTCAAGTTTATGGCGGAAATACTGCAAAACAATGAAAACCTCTTGATAAATCTGATGTAAATAAAAAAACTTAAAAGCCATATCATGGGCGCAGTGTGCAAAGAGCAACTCAAGTTCACTGTAACTAAGTACATTGCATTTAGTGTGCATGTTGCGTGCACTGCGTAGTTTAAACCCGTAATTGGTATGGCCCGGCCCGTAATTATAATCATAATCTATGATAACTAAAATTGCCAGTAAGTGTCATGTCAACAGTGAGTAACTTCAATTAACCTGCGGCTAATTGATTTACCTATTAATTCTTGTCATGACGTCATGTCATTCAAATTGTGTCTATCATAAGTCGCACTGTCATTGCTGTTTACACCGGGTCGCAAGTGTCCCCGCATTGCAAAACCTCATTGACCAAGGTCAGGAATCGCTACCACACGCTACTTGAACGCAATCTCAATATGAGCGTTTGCGTAAGTACCTACGTACTTATCAAATTTTAAACTCACTTTTTAGGGTTCCGTAGTCCGACAAGGAACCCTTATAGTTTCGCTCTGTCCGTCTGTCTGTCTGTCTGTCTGTCCGCGGCATAACTCCGTGGTTTTTGTTATTAGAAAGCTGAAATTTGGTATGAATATGTATATTGATTACGCCGAGAAAGTGGTAAAATAAAATTTTGAAAAATATTTTTTTTTAGGGTATCTCCCAAACATGTAAAGTAGGGATGAATATTTTTTTTCTCGCGTACCCCTTCGTGTGGGGTATCGTTAGATAGGTCTTTCAAAAATATTATGGGTGTGTGAAGATCATTTTTCGGTTAAGCGAGCCATTTGCGAAATATCTAGATTTTAAGTGAATTTTTTTGTTCGATACGAGTTACCCCCCTCTAACTTTTGAATGGCTGTACCTAGAAATGTGAAAAAAATCACAGACATAGCACATGTAATGAACTTACAAGGAAAACTATCACGGCTAAGTAGGCTTAACCGGTTACAGAGTTATAGTCGACTAACTGAGACCTACTACGGAACCCTACTGCGCGTGGCCCGACACGCACTTGGCCGGTTTTTCATTTTAGAGTTCCGTTTGTTTACGTAAAATACTGTTTCGTTGTTTATTCTTTTTGTACGATACTGATATTTTAAAATGACTAATGAATTGTCAAAGGAACGTTTTAAAGTATGTTATCGGATCGGTTATACGATCAAAGATATTACATACATATAGAATATCTTTAAATACGATACACACTAGTCTTTGGCTGCAGATTTCATAAATAAGTTAATATTATAGGAAGTCAGATTTACTCAATAGAAAAAAACTTTTGGATTTTCTCGTACCTGACTGTGAGGGACGCAAATAATCCTTACTAATATTATAAATGCGAAAGTAACTCTGTCTGTCTGTTACGCTTTCACGCCAAAACTACTGGACCGATATAAATGAAATTTGGTACAGTGATAGAATAGACCCTGAGGAACAACATAGGCTACTTTTCACCCGGGTGCGCTAAGTAGCTTCCTCGGGATGCGGGTGAAACCGCGGGAAACAGCTAGTAAATTATAAGAAAGTTACACCAATCAGTTTGATTTATTTAGGCTAACATCAAATAAATAGTTTCTCTTTAAAATGTCACTTCTGGGGCTGTACCACCACGTGTTTTTGCAATCGCTATTCAAGTTTGAGAGCGTGACACAGCTACTAACGTAGTATAGCTCCGTCTCTTTTTCATAACGAAAATAATCTTGTTTTGGCACGTCATGGTAAGGCCCCTGTATCCACCAGATAAAAAATGTTTAACTTTTACTGAGTACACAGAAGTGACTATTATTATTTATTATTATTTCACGGTATTAGTACGGAACTCAGGCGCTAATGCACCATGTCTAACCTGCGTTTTATTTCAAGGCCTATGATTAACTGTCAATATTCCACAAACAGGTGTAAAACGGTGAAGGTCGGCGGCACATACTACTTTTACACGACTCATGTTTCATCAAATATTTGTTGTGTTTATTTTTGCTCTAACAATTGTAAATAACAAATAGCAAGCGTTTGTTGAAACACGTACTATAACGGTAGCTTTGTTGCCACTGTGAATGTTAATTGGCGCCTACTAATAACAATTTGAAGAGAAGCGTGTCTAAACACGGTGCCGACTGTGTCCTTTTTGGGTATACAAAACTTTCTCTGTGATTTATAGTTTTCATTTCATCTACAATACTATTATCTACATTACTATTTCATTACATCTATTATAAAAAGGAAAGATTTGTATTTTTGTGTGTATGTTTCTAATGAATAAACTCAAAAACTACTGTGCCGATTTCAAAAATTCTTTCACCGTTAGAAAGCTACATTCACCCTGAGTAACATAGGCTACCCGTGCGAAGCCGGGACGGGCCGCTAGTTCATTCATAAAACAATTTACATTGTGTTGAATATACACATGCAATTCACATTAAAATACAAAGTGCTATAAATTATTAATTGACATTGTATTTGCACACATGCTAAACAGTTTAAAATATTATGTCCAAACAGTTTTAATTTGCAATGATAGTGCTTAAATGTGTAGGTACCCTGATAAAAGGAATATTGGATTTTAATAACGTTTACTATATATTACTGGTGTACTTGCATAATAAGCGTAATTGACACTTGTTTACTTATATTTTATGAATGACGTTGGCTAATGACTAGCGATCTTGTATTTTGTTATCACAATTCACAATCACGAATAATTTTACATTATATCCGTAAATACCTAATTATATTGTGAAGCGATTAAAAATTATTATGTAGTATGTAGGAATACGAATGTCTTTAGGATTAGAGGAAGACCAATAGATTGATAATCGCTGAATTTGTGGTGTCAAAGCTGACATGGCTAGAAAGGGGGTGAATAATCAAATGACGATGTATGGAAGCAAAAGACATGCCGCAAAAACTCCAAATAGTTTAAGATGAGGACAGAAAGATAATAGAATATTGCCAATATGTTCAACATATTTGGAAGAAGTAATCTCTGAAACCACCGACATTTCCTCTGAAAAATTCAGACGCAGACGAATGACTTACAATTATGATTGACATAGTTTAAAACGTCTTCATCTTTACTTTTGGGAATCCCCGTAAGACGAGACCGTGAAAAGTTCGCGATAAGTTAGCCAACTTATTTACTTTTCGAACATGTTTCGACGAAGCCTCGGATGACTAATCAATGCGTGTGTTAATATTGACGCCTAGAAAATTGTCAAGGTTTCTGTACATAACAATCTTATGCATAAAATACCAATGCAAATCTCAAATTATAGAGTTAAAATACTACCCAAGCTCTTACAGAAGTATTTGTAGATATTATGGACTAGTTGTTTCCCGCGGTTTCACCCGCATCCCGAGGGAACTACTTAGCGCACCCGGGTAAAAAGTAGCCTATGTTCCTCAGGGTCTATTCTATCTCTGTACCAAATTTCATTTATATCGGTCCAGTAGTTTTGGCGTGAAAGCGTAACAGACAGACAGACAGAGTTACTTTCGCATTTATAATATTAGTAAGGATTTGTAGAGTACATCACATTCCTGCCAATAAAATTATAGAAAGCCGAGCCCTCAGTAACTGTTTACATAGTAAAGCAGATTTTAGAGTTTCGCTTAAAATAAACAGATAATTTTCGTATCTAAATAATTTTCACCGCGTGTTAATTAGTGGCATTGCTAAATGAAACGGTGTGTAATAGAAATAAAATACTTGCTTAAATTAGCGTCTTAATGTTAATTAATGACCCGCGTCGTATGAATCCGACGATAATTAGTTATGGTTCCGTATCCGAATTAAATTAGCCATTATTTTTATTTTAACTACTAAGTACATTACTTCGAACACAGGGTTAAATCAATAGTATAGTATTTTTATTTAAGTATATTATATAGTATTTTTATTTTGGTATAGTTTATTTTAAATTAAGTCTTTCAATGTTAGTGATAATGGCAGACATAATCAACAGATTGTGTCTGTCGTTGTCACTGGTGACCCACAAGCAACAGCTTTTGCGTTGTTTGTGTAGCCTGCAGGACGTCAGATGACGTGTAAGAGGATAATTTTATTCTATCCCTTCGTTTTAATCCATATTTACGCAGCTCAACTTGTCGCTCAGCAGTGACAACCTCTAACACGTTTTCCACATTCACTACTTTCTTGAGATTTCTGCCTTATAATTAAATCTAAATAACTCTGAATAAAATCAAACAAATGAAAAAAGGACGCCATACCACATAATAAAAAATAATAGTTTAAAAAAACTAAAAAAACACGCTTTTATTGCTGACCGAACTAAAAAGTAGAAAATCATTTTTAAATAGTTCCATTCAGAGTAAAAAGCGTGGGGTGCATTTTCCTATATTTTCATGACTCTCCTCTCATAAATGGTTGCCAATAGAATAGGTGTAATAATTAAAATATCAAACACCGCACGCTTTTTACTCTGAATTGAATTATTTAAAAATTATTTTCTACTTTTTAGTTCGGTCAGCAATAAAAGCGTGTTTTTTTAGTTTTTTTTTTATCGGATTATTGCATTGTCATCGGCCCTTAACACGTGTGCAAAGTTCCAAGTTGATCAGACGTCTAGAAACCAGTGAAAATTAGGTTCAAAGATTCCGTTACATACATACATACAACCCGAGCTAATAAAAGCGTGTTAAAAACATAATTAAATATATTTTTACGTACCTACAGATCTCTAAAAAGTCGTCATCTTCAGCAATGACAAGCGATGCATTACGAATTTCATAATACGCCGGATGATTTGCACAATGCTTTTGTTTGTCTGAGTACATATGAGGAGATAAATGAAAGGCCTTATTGAGCAAACTGCTTGTGCAGAGGGAAAAGTGCAAGATCATCAGACAAATAATAAAAAACCTTTGTAATTTTAATTAGGAACTCACTTCTGTGGTCTTAATTTTCAGAGTGTAGCGTGCTGACATTTAAAATGTCAATCCAATAAAATAATATTAAAACCGATTTCACTGGGTTAAACTAATGTTGTTGGAAAGGGTATTTATAGTGGAACACAAAGTACGCATTGATGAATGCATCCCCCCCCTACCCAGTCCCATCACCATGTTTGACAAGCCGATTCCTTGGAAAGAGCAAGCCAAATACCTAGGTGTGATACTTGATCATCACCTTAACTTCGGAGAGCACATAAAGTCTGCCCGCTCTCGAGCGGCCTTCGCTCTCAGTCGCCTCCACTGTATGTTAAATGCACGTAGCAAATTGTCACTCAAGTGCAAATTGCGCATCTACACCACGTGCATCCGCCCCATTATGACATATGCTTCCGTTGTGTTCTCACACTCAAAGCCATACCGTCTCCATAGGATGCAGACCCTCCAAAACCGTTTCTTACGAAAAATCACAGGGGCCCCCTTCTACGTACGAAACGAGAACCTCCATCTCGATCTCAAACTGCCCACCATCCAACAGTTCATGAAACGTGCCGCCAAGCATTACTTTGATGCTGCCGAAAAGCATCCTAACCCTCTGGTCGTATCGGCCTCCCAGATCAGTAAAATTCGCCGCCCGAGGCATACTCTCACCATACCCGATGACGCTATAACCCTCTTCCAAGAGAGCAGTAGGTCCACTAGCACTCTACACAAACACAGACCGCGTTCGTATCGACCTCGCCGCCGAGGTCCGTCGCGACGACCTTGTCCATGCCCTCCCGACCCTAGCTCGACGAGCCAGCCCGCGAGCTGAGCTAATAGCTTTAAAATTCCCGATTATAATAATCAAAATATATTCTGATCCAGCCTGTCCCTTGCTGTCCTCCCCCAGCGACGCCCTAAGCCGAGGCCCGTACCCCACTAGGGGGTGCCCTTAGTCGCAGGCCACGCTGGCGCGACGCGTCTTGCGTCTGCGATGAGCGGGAAAAACAATAATACGGGTTGAACGGGGGGTGCCATGTTGGCGCGACTAGCGTGCGCGTCCGGCGACCGCGACCAGCGGAGGGAATAGTACGAGTTCGCGCGTCCTGCGTATTTATCAAATTGTTTTGAATTATCCGCGATGCAAAACATAAATACTGAGGAGTTTATTAATGAAATAATGTCTCGGCCAGCAATCTGGTGCAGTGAGGATGAGTATGATCAATATAAGAATAAATATGTAATAAAAAAAACCGGCCAAGTGCGAGCCGGACTCCGCACCGAGTTCCGACCATTGGAAAGAACATTATACGTAATAAAGTCGCAATTATCTTGTTTTTTACCGACCGCATAATTAAATTTGTTTGTAGAGGAAAATTGCTGATTTCTTACTAGATCTCGTTCAAACCAATTTTCGGTGAAAGTTTGCATGGAAATGTACATCATATATATTTTTTAGTTTTATCTTTTTTTTTATTTTAGAAGTTACAGGTCATTTTGATTTTTTTTTTAAATTTTGAAGACCTATCCATAGATTTTGCATGTTTGATGAAAAAAAAAATGAGTTTCAGTTCTAAGTATGGGAACCCCAAATTTTATTGTTTTTTTTTCTATTTTTGTGTGAAAATCTTAATGCGGTTCACAGAATACATCTACTTACCAAGTTTCAACAGTATAGTTCTTATAGTTTCGGAAAAAAGTGGCTGTGACATACGGCTGGACAGACAGACATAACGAATCTATAAGGGTTCCGTTTTTTGCCATTTGGCTACGGAACCCTAAAAAGGGATGAAATAAGACAAAAAATCCCAGGAACTCAAGGTATTTATATTAATTCATTATTAACGTAATCCTTAAATTTATATACTATTATTACTATTATTTGCGCAATAATAGCAAATAAAAAGCACGCGTCACGCGGCCGCTTCAACGTGGCACACTACAGCGGCAAGACGCAGCGTCTTGACGCGTCCCGCTCCCGCAGGTCGCTGCCGCTCACCGCAGTCGCTCTAGCGTGGCCTGCGACTTAGCGTGTAGTCGCTTAGTTTTGTAAGTTAAGCCCTGGCTGGAGGCCCTAAATTTATTTAAGGCACTTCACAGGCAAGCCCGGTTAAGCAGTCGACAACCTTCTAGGTTGACCTGCGAGATGCCATACACAAAAAAAAAAAAAAAAAAGATGAATGCATCGATCTTCAATAGGCTGAGATAGTGGCAAGAGAGGAACTCAAATATTTTAGGCGATGACATTTTAAAGTTTTAGGCTCAAATTTAAAGCTGTTAAACAAATGTATTTTTAAACAGATTTATTTTGTTTAATCCTACATTTGAGATAAAGGCTTTGGACATTATTTGAGAGTAAGTTTAAAGTAGCTATCGTAATATTTATCTCTCTTGGCAACTCTGTACCTACAGCGAATGACGTGAATATTACAAAATCTATTTAATGTCCTTGCTTGCCCAATGATCGGTGTTCCAAAAGTCAGCAAGGTGTTGGCACTGCACTGCTTGCAGCCTTCCTTTCCATTCACCTTCAAGTGAAAACTAAAAAACATAACCACACAAAAAACATACATAAGCATTAAGTATTATTTATACATATAAAATGCTTGGTCCTGAATGACTGACGGATCAACGCACAGCCTAAACCGCTGATCGCAGAGACCTGGGGCCTTACCATGACGTGCCAAAACAATATTATTTTCGTTATGAAATAGAGACGGAGCTGTACGACGTTAGTAGCTTTTTTTTTTTTTTTTTTTTTTTTCGGGGGGAAATCCTCATGGACGAACCCGGCCTGGGGAGGCCGGGAACAGTGCCGGACTCTTACCGGCTAAAACCACCCCGGTGTCGCTTCTCGCACGTGGGCGCGGGGCCGCGGGAATCCAGATTCGTCCGCAGCCCCGCACTGGTGCCGGCCCGTCCTGCCGGGCCTCGTCTCCTGCACGGGGTAGTGAGGTGTCCTACCCCGTGCATCGCCTCGGGGGCGCGCGTGGACACAGACGCGCGCCGCCGGCTCGGGTCCTATCATGGGGGGCGGGGACTTCCCCAAGCCCGTCGCCCCTGGACCCGTTTATGGGGGGCGGAAGAGGGCGTTGTCCGCCCTCCTCCGGCGCCCGGTGCGCCTGCTGCGGGCGGGGTCGAGAGTGGAAATCTCCCTTTCCCGCTCCGCAGCTTCCTTCTGCGACATCACGTCCTCGCAGAAGGACACCACCGCGTCCCACGACTCTGCGCTGCCGACCATACTCCGCACAACGGCCGGCAGCGACAGATCGCCTCCTACTTCAGAAGTGAGGGCACGGCGCTGCTCCTCCCAAGCCACACACTCTTGGAGCGTGTGTTGCGCCGTGTCCTCCCCACAATGGACGCAGTGGTGGCACCGAGCGTCCGACTCCCTGCCTATGCGACACAGGTACTTGCCGAAGC
This sequence comes from Pyrrhia umbra, assembly GCA_963891755.1. Classification (NCBI taxonomy): domain Eukaryota; kingdom Metazoa; phylum Arthropoda; class Insecta; order Lepidoptera; family Noctuidae; genus Pyrrhia; species Pyrrhia umbra. Next base: position 3,061,319 of record OY982923.1, on the reverse strand, counting down.
ACCCGTGCCCCGACAGCACCTGCGTCACCCGGAACGACAGGGAGCCGTGCCTTCTCCCGAGCCATGCGTCGAGCACTGGCCGGATCGCCTCGACGGTAGCGAGGCCGGCGGTAGGGCGCAGAAGCCTGTCCCGCCATTCCACCACCAAGACCTGGCGGAGCTCCGTTCGGCGCAGCGCAATCTGCCGCTGCACCGGTCTGAAGCCCCGTGCCCGCTCTTCCTCGCGCCACCGATACAGTGACGCGAGTACTTTAGCCTCCAGGTCCCAGGGCGGGGATCCGGCCAGAGCGCAAGCCGCCTCGTAGGAGATCGTGCGGTACCCGCGGACGACCCTGACGGCCATCGCCCTCTGCGGCTTTCGCAGAACGGCGATGGTGCCGGCCGTCAGGTCCATCGCCCACACCGGGGCCCCGTAAAGGGCCATGGACCGCACGATTCCCACGTACAACCGCCTACAGGCGGCGCTCGGGCCCCCCATATTGGGAAGCAGCGTTGAAAGCGCGCCCGCCGCGCCCATCAGCTTGGGCGCCAGCCGCCGGAAGTGGGGTCCGAATTCCCACCGGCTGTCGAGCACCAATCCTAGGTACTTCATGGTGGACCCGACAGCTATCCGGGCCCCACCGACCACGATGTGTGATCCCGGCGGCGGCGCGCGTCGGGGGCCATGGAACACGATGGCCTCCGACTTGCTCAGGGCCACCTCCAGGCCCAGGCGACGGATGCGGCTCACCACCTGTGACACCGCAGCCGTAGCTAGCAACGCTGCTTCCCTGTGGGAGCTCCCTCGGGCTGTGACAAGCGTGTCGTCCGCGTAACACGTCAAGTCTGCGCCCGACGGGAGCTCACCTCTGAGCACCCAATCGTATCCGATGTTCCACAGGAGCGGACCCAGAACCGATCCCTGTGGAACACCGCACGAAGTGACGCGCCTTCCTGCGCCGTCACGTCCCCGATATGTTAGTAGCTGTGTCAAGCTCTCAAACTTGAATAGTGATTGCAAAAACAGGTGGTGGTACTGCCCCTGAAACTTGAATGAAAGATGTATGACGATATCTTTGTATGACGTAGGCATCCGACAGGAAAGGATTTTCCGAAATTCTACCCTAAGGGGATGAAAAAGGGACAAAGTTTGAATGAAACTCGGTCATTATTAACTTGAATTCGTATAGTCTACGCAGGCGAAAAGCTTGTAACATAACATAATTCTTATTTTTAATACAAATTATAAAATACAAAAAGACGTGAACATCACAGGAGTGAAAAGTATTTTCTGTGGACACCTTTCTATTATTTGATCTCTCTGGAAATATCTCTGGCCTTAAAAAATAGAGACTTCTTTTACAAAATGATACTATAATTTCATCATCTTGAAAAAATGATGAAAAAGATTCCAAAAAATTCATCCAAAATTTGATAATCTAATTAATATGTAAATAAGTCTTGTAGCAATTGCAAAATTCAAAATGGAGCAACTCGTATTTACCTTTCGCTTCATTGTAGATTATCTTCTTCAAATATTAACAGTAGGTACCTAACACATTACTGTTACACACGTTTGCATATTTTTTTTCTCCGCAAGTGCATAACGACTAAAGAAAGATCTCTTGTTTAGGTAGATACCTACCTACCTAAATATTAATTCAGTTCGATATATTTTGTTGATTGTATCGTACCTATCTATGTAAACATAAACCAGACCTGCGCCCGGTTAAGCAGTCGACAACCTTCTAGGTTGACCTGCGAGATGCCATACACAAAAAAAAAACCAGGCCTGCCTATAGCTATGTAGATACATTCATACACACTGAAATACAATGAAGTAGAGAGATTTGTTGCTTGAAAAACTCCTACTAAAGGAATACCTGTTTACTGAAGAAGAAAGATTGTTTTGTAAACATAATTTTCTTTATTTACCATTCCGACTGAATTAATAGTTAGTAGAAGCTAAACTTCAGGTGACGCAGTTCCTTTGGCCGTACCATCATTGTTTTTGCTATTACTATTCAGGAGTGAGAGAGAGACAGAGCTAGAAATGACGTATCTCTTTTTCGCAATGGAATTATTACTGCTTTGGTCCGCCGTGGTAGGGCCTTCTACGTGATTCGATTATACACATGGATTCTAAAAGATAAGACACTTGCTTGCGTGCCAACTGAATGGATGGGCCCACTCGAATCTGTATGACTCTTTCTTCAAAAGGTCAGTTCAGTCACGAGCCCACATTGTACATCCATGATACATATTATGTCTGGACTTTAAAAGAGACTTTGACCCTTGAGTTTGTTTCGCTGTTTCTTCTCAAGGATTTAGGAAACACCAGCCTCGTCTAGCTTTAAAAAATACTTTTTTTTACATATTTGCGAAAAAAATATCATTTAACATAAATACGTTGTTTAAGTTGTAAGATAGCTGTCTCCCAAAACTAACAATATAGAACAAATAAAATACTGTTATAATCTAAACTACGAATAAAAACCGGATTGGACGAATGACGCACTAGGCACTTGCATTTTTTATTTAACACAATTAAAATTGAATTAGATTGTGAAAGCATATCGAATTGGTGTCTACTCTGACGCAGTTTGTACAAAGTATTTGAAAGTTTAATGTTCAGCTCAATCATTGAGGTGAAAGGGCATAATAAATACTCAAATATAATCATGATATATGTGTAACACTTCTGCTTACAACAACGGCTTATTTCTGTCCCAATGCTGGGCGAAGTCATCTCTCACAGTGGAGGTACGAATTACGAGCCACGCTTGCTCAAGCCGAATTGATGATTTCAGAACTCTACTTCTATAAATCCTTAAGATGTTTTCCTTTACAGTTCAAACGGCATTTTTCCCGTACAATATGATATTTTTCTAAATAAAATCACGTGTAAAAATATGTATATTCGTCTGAACTAAGTCGGCGGTGTCTAAGATAAACTAGTAATGAGATATAACTTTGAAAAGCCACATTGGTACTTCCAAGGTTTCCATCCCACAGAGGTACAGTACTTGTAATACTTCTTAAGCAATTCCGAAGAACCATATGACCGCAAAAATATACTTACATATACCATTAAAATTATTGAGCAATAATGATGTACGTAGACACAGAGTCAGTAAATGATTGTAGGTTCAGTTCAATGTCAAAGATCAAACTCAGTGTTCGCAACATTCGGTTTCCTCATTTGTTTTCATACATAGTTTTTGTATGGATTTTAAGTTATCTAAATCAGCGTTTCCCAAACTGGGGTCCGCGGAACCCTGGGGGTCCGCGAAGACAAAATTATTTTAGTATATGTAATGTAAATCGCTACATTAATTCAATGCATTCTATTTTGAACGACCTCTTTTACTTAGGAGGCCGTTCTTTTGTAATTTAGAATATTCTGATTTGTGACAACTGATGTGTCAACATAAATTTAATAGTTATAATATTTTATTTAATCAAAAATATGAACATTAAATGTTGTTTCTTTTGATTTTCAGGTGTGTAAATAGGTTTTTTATTACTATTTTATGATGTACATATTATCTATGTTAAAATATAAATTAAACTTTTGATTTTCAGAAGCAACGCATTTCATTATAAAACAACATTTTTTTTCTAAAATATTATAAAACAAAATGGAAAAATTAAGATTTGATTTTGCTGTGAAACCATCAACTGATGGAAAATCAAACATCATATGTGTTACCTCTATATCCACACTTAATGGACAGAGATTTGAAAATACAATTAAATCTCACAATATCAATAAAAGATTATTTGACCATCATAGAGAAGAATACAAATTTGAAATAGGAGACAAAGTCTACGTCGAAAATGGAAATCGAATAAATAGAAAGAAAATGGATCAATTGAGGATTGGACCATACACAATTTTGAAGAAGATTTCAAATTCGATCTATGAAGTTGATACCGGACACAAGAAAGTAGAATCAAACCTCTACCATATTACAAAACTATCACCAGTAATTGGTGTGTAAGTGAAAAATTGCGTGCACTACGAATCGCAATTATTTCTCTCCGAGGGGGGGAGATGTAATGTAAATCGCTACATTAATTCAATGCATTCTATTTTGAACGACCTCTTTTACTTAGGAGGCCGTTCTTTTGTAATTTAGAATATTCTGATTTGTGACAACTGATGTGTCAACATAAATTTAATAGTTATAATATTTTATTTAATCAAAAATATGAACATTAAATGTTGTTTCTTTTGATTTTCAGGTGTGTAAATAGGTTTTTTATTACTATTTTATGATGTACATATTATCTATGTTAAAATATAAATTAAACTTTTGATTTTCAGAAGCAACGCATTTCATTATATATATTTAGTACTATAGGAGTCCGCGGAGCCACAATTAATTATTAAATTTGGTACTAAAGGGGCCGCGACAAATAATGTTTGGGAACCACTGATCTAAATTTACAGTTGGATAAGACTAATTTCATCACACCTTTAGGATTGAGAAACCAACCAGACTAGCTCTTTCCCGTGGTTTTAGTTGCAAGCTGAAGGAACTTTATCATGCACTTAAATGACTTTCAAACTAACCTTACCAAAAATCTCAATCAGTTTAATAGGTAAAACGTTAATGAATGAGAGACAGACAGTGACATTATTTAGGTAGATACATAGCCGTGTCTACGTGATCAATAATTTGCCATCCCTTATTCTCGATTACCGATTTATATTGTCCCACTGCTGGGCACAGGCCTCTTCTCATACAGAGAAGGCATGAGCATTGATCACCACGCTTGCTCAAGGCGGATTGGCGATTTCAGACTTTTGAGTCCAGGTTTCCTCACGATGTTTTGCTTCACCGTTAGTCAGTGACGTCTAAGATATACTTAGAAAGTACATATGATTTTAGGAAAGTCACATTGGTACTTGCCAGATTTGGAACCCGCACACTCGTACACGAGAAGCAGGTGCCTTAACCACTAGGCAATTATTTTAAACATCTCTTCATAACTATTTCCATGGGTCGGATGGGGCGTGTCGAAGAGCGTGGTGTATGCAAAATTTCTGGACAGCTTAAATTATTGTTTAAGTACTCATCACATTAGGCCAATGATTGATTATCACGGTTATGAAATAAGTATTGTGTTGTGTAGTTTTTATTAAGAAACAAATACTTGAACCTTTTGAACCTTTGTCATTTGTACTCCCTTTACAAATATCTTCATAAAAATCCATACTTATATTTTACTGTCAGTTTGTTTACGACGCTTTTACGTTCAAACCGTTTTACCCGCGCCCCGAGGGAACTATGCATCCGGATCAAAGGTAGCCTCCAAAAAGTCCTCTCCAATTCTCCAAATACATCATCATCTGCCTAGCCTTTTCCCAACTATGTTGGGGTCGACCTCCAGTCTTAACCGGATGCAGCTGAGTACCAGTGTTTTTACATGGAGCGACTGCCTATCTGACCTCCACAACCCAGTTACCCGGTAACACGGTACCCCATGGTAAGACTGGTTGTCAGACTTTCTGGCTTCTGACTACCCGTAACGACTGTCAAAGATGTACAAATGACAACCGGGACCAACAGCTTAACGTGCTTTCCGAGGCACGGAGGAGTCTCGCTATGACAAAGATGGTCACCCATCCACGGACCGACCGCGCCAAGCGCAGCTTAACCTTTGATCGGTCGAACCGTGCGGCTGTTACTTAGCCACGAGCTCCTCCAAATACATTATAATTAAGGACGTAAACTGATCAAGTAAGAGAAAGGTAACATTTCACGTCGAGTTTCGCAGTTTGTATAACGACTGATTACGAAAACCGATACATGTGGGATCATGACTCGGCAGTTTTGTTTATGCAGCTAATTATTGCAAATCCAACATTATTTATTAATTAAATACACATTTATTTTTAGTTCTCTAGACTCTTTTCTCTGGACCTAATTTATAAAATACTCCTTTTATTTAGAACTCTTTTGTTTGTATGTTGGTATGTAGTGATCATCGCAACTATTATACAGCATTAATCAGACCAGTCATAAATGACTGGTCTGATTAATGCTTGTCGTTTGGACTATAATAACATGTAGATTGAAAGCCCATTCATATTTTCCAATTTGTTTTTAGAAGTGATGACTTTTAATTGGCTGTCAGACAAATTAACTATTTTTTATTCTGTTTGTTTTAGCTGTTAGTCATCCATAGTTATTAAATAAATAAATAATAATATAAAAACACCGATACATAGACTGATAGAATATATTAGAATACATATGTATTGTATAACCTTTCCTTTTATATTAGATTCGCGGCTGCCAGATAAAAAAAAACTATTTTTTATTGCAACATTTAATTCAATAACTCGATGAAGTCATAATCGATATAAACCATAAACAATATCTACTGCTTTAACTTCACCTTCTCGGTGGCCAGTGCTAGTTTCCTGATGTTGCACAAACAACCAGCTGACGCCTCCTGAAGGACCGGGTCCTTAGATCCAATTGTCTCTAGAAGAAATTGGACCACACCGGCCTGGAAACAGACAAAAATAATACACGTTAATGACCGCCACGACATAGTCAATACAGTATTTGTTTTCTGTCAATAGTTCATTAAAAATTAGTTTACAAATCAATTATCCCTCCCTAAACGCAGTTTATTCTAATTAAAATAACATAATATTATGTACCTATTGCCATTTGTTAGATTCTGGTGCGCTCAAAATTTAAAAAAAGAAAAGAGATAGGATTTTGTTTGACATTCGTTGTAAAAAGCTTTAAGATTTAATAGTTATTCAGCCACAGAATAAGTAGGTAAATACACTCCAGGCGGAGACAAATCCAACGAATCAAAAACTATGAAAATCGATCCAGCAGTTCTCGAGTTATAAGTGCTTTACACAAACCCGGCTTTGTTGGAGATATAAAGATTAGCATAAAAGTGTACCTATTTCGGGTGTTAAGCAATAATACTCTAGCCGTTCTTACAGATAAAAAGATTCAGTCCATCTTGTGTAAACCACAATTTATAATTAATTTTAAACTAGGTTTTTTTTTATTAAACACATAAAAAAAAAAAATATGCTTTCATAATTAATTCTGCAAGAACAACATAGGTAATTCATCTCAAGTCTGAACGTATAGGTATCTTTCACAAATGCAATAATGAAATATAATAAAATTTAATCACAATATGTTACACAATTTTGCTTGCTACGTGTCTTGAAGGATGTTTATCCGAAGCCTTCAATAAATATCAAGTTTAAATATTTACTTAGCTGAGTAAATTGTCCTACGAAGGCAGAAATAAATGTTTAATGTTAACCCTTATAGGGTATGCACTTAATGACTTAAGGACGTTTTAGCAAACAACGTGTATTTAAAATTGATCTTTTATATACCCATATACATTTTAGTAGAAGCGACATGACATTTTAAAATGGCAAGTAATACTACGACAAGTACGGCAACGCTGGGGCTGCGGTTCGTAAGAATTACCACGGCCCCGGATCACAAAGGCCTTTTTTTGTATGGCATCTCGCAGGTCAACCTAGAAGGTTGTCGACTGCTTAACCGGGCTTGCCTGTGAAGTGCTTTAAATGAATTTAGGGCCTCCAGCCAGGGCTTAACTTACAAAACTAAGCGACTACATGCTAAGGGCACCCCTTAGTGGGGTACGGGCCTCGGCTTAGGGCGTCGCTGGGGGAAGACAGCAAGGGACAGGCTGGATTAGAATATATATGATTATTATAATCGGGAATTTTAAAGCTATTAGCTCAGCTCGCGGGCTGGCTCGTCGAGCTAGGGCCGGGAGGGCATGGAGATCACAAAGGGCGACGGAAGAAACATGGATGGGTTTTAGTCAGTAAGAATCTGACACTGCCTCCGAGTCCGCCCACAGCGGGAAGAGTAATTTGATGATTTCCCATACCTAAAAAGGTAAATGGTCTTTGCTAAAGTTGTGTTATATCTTTTCATATTCTACAAGGTGAATTGCGAAAGTTTTTTCATAATAAAACAGCTTCTAAATGATTGTCTCCGCAGAACTCTATCTCCTAAAAGTCCTAAATAATCTGAATTGACTTGAAAATTTTACACAAAGGCGCACTAGCCCTATTGTAAACAAACTGGATTTTTTTCTCAAGGTGTACTTCCTTACCTCTACAATAAACAGAGCACAACCATTCGAATTAATTAACAGCATGTTAATTTAACCTTTATACATTAAAACATTACAACAGTTTGCTATTATTAAAGACTATCTATATACTGCGGATTCACATGCATTCTGAAGGAAGTACCTACTTCACGCAACCGGATAAAAACCACCCTATATCCTTCCCCTGGTATCAGTCTATCTCCATAACACATTCCATCTCAATCGGCTCAGCCGTTTTACCGTGAAAGCCTAACAGAGAGACAGTTACTTTCGGCATAAAATAACTACATACTCTTCCGGATTATAAATATATGTACATATATAATATGTAGGATAGTCTGTTGTCTTGAAACTGAATACCACCTAGAAAACTATTAAGGTTCATCTAATAAAAACAAACAAATCATTATGTATCTAGGAAGTCAAGCTAATTCGCACATACTAAAGTCGACCATTGTCCGATAGAAAGGTCAATGACTCTGCCGAAGTGCCTCCACACATTGTCTACGATCGACCTCGAACCCTTTCATAATTATAGAAGGATACTAAGTTGGTCTTCTAGTGACCTTTATCGAAACGCACTCAGACAAAGGTAGTTTACTCATTTATATTTTTAGATCGTATGAGAAAAAATAAAACGTATTAAGGATACCGCGTTCTTTTCAGCCGATTTCATAAATTCTTGAATTAAATTACGTTTTAATTTCTTATAATAAGCGCAACCTTAAAACTACTTTTGGGATATTTTAATTGAGAAGAATGTCAAAATCTGACCTACAAAAACGCATTTTATGTTACTAAAACACCGTTAATTAACATTGGAAATACTTGAAGAACCTGTTTCTTTAGATTTATTATTCTGTTACAAACGATGACCATTGTATACAGGAAGACGTTTGGATAGAGGATGACAAAATATCAATGAAGTATAAACAATAAAGTAAATAGAGTTAGGGCCGATTTTTCAATAGTCAGTTAACTTTTATCTAAAGAATAAATTTGATAGTTTGACATATTTATTCTTTATGCCCGCAATGTACGAGGATCTTCACAAAGACTATTGGTTAAATAGGCCACATGCAACCTCATGAACGAAAACTGCAGCGGAGCTGAAGCAATCGCTTTGGCCGAAATCGGTCGGATCATTATCGTCTATTTTATTATAATTTGTTTGCGGTTACTTTTTTCCGGATGGGTTATTATCAAAAGAAGAAGTCATTTGAGTTACCCGCCGTGGGTGGGGTGGGAGAGAGTGTCTTACTGACTAAAACCCATCCATGTGCCTTTGTGTTCCGGGGGCGCGGTAACTCTTTAGTGACAGACACTTGGAGTGGATTGAGATTTTTTCGCTTTTTTCCGATGTGTATAGACAAATGTCAAGACAAGTCAGTAAATAAGGCAATAGGTAAAAAAAATAACAACAAAACATACAAAAACTACTGTAAGGTGACTTTTAAGGTATCTCAGACGGAAAAAAATAAGTAATATAGGCTTTTATTGTTCCACTTACGGCATGCATGGTGACGCAGTTCAACGAGTAGAAGGAGAGGTGGTACAGCGCCAGTGCAGTAGACCTGTGCACGTTGGGGTCCCGTGACGTCATGTAGTTTACTAGAGGAGTAATGGCACCACGCTTGCCAAACTCCTGCCGGTTTTGAGCCCATTCGCAGCAGTAAGCTATCGCAACGCCCAGGTTTGCGCGGAGATGATCATCTGTCGTGTTCACTGGGAAGAAAAATAAACAAATGATAGTGAAATTACTTCTACTTTCAAGGGTTTCAAATATCATGCAGTCCCGTGACATGAAGAAAACCTCACCAAGTTTGGATAGTTTAGGAACAACACCGTGATCAGATATAACCGCCAGATTCTCGTGGTCTCTTGCAATAGTTGCTATGGCAGCGCAAACAGCAGACAGAACATTATGGTCATCAGAATCTAACAAGTCTACTGTCAGCTCCAAAGCGCCTACAAAGGATCTGACCATTTCACCGGAATCTGCTGCATTTTGAACGCAGGGGCTCAGTGCTAATGCTGCGTTCGTTTGAACCTTCTTTGAATCATTCTTGAGCAGAGACCAGATCAGTCTCACGCCATCCAGCTGGTCTATTTCATACATGCAGTTCTGTTCTTTGGCGCACTCCATCAGAACTAATGGAACATTTTCCAAGAGCGGCTTGTGAGTGTTATTCAGGTGGTGAGCTGGAAATAAGCACAACAAAAAACCCTGTATAATAAGTTATAACTACTGACGTAAGTTAACAAAGTCCGTCTTTATTATGTGTTGCGTCAAATCTTCGACTTTGACCAAAGAAATAATAATATAATCTAAGCTTGTTGTTACTTACTAAGCATTGGTATTCCACCAGCAGCCCTAATTTTATCTCTATTGGGAGGGTACTTCGCACATTCTGCTAGTGCACCAGCTACATTAGTCAGTACACCGTCATTTTCATCATCCAATAATCTTACTAATATGGGAACAGTTCCGAGAGTGTCCAATCTTTTGACACTTGCGTCACTGCTAGCACATTTCCATATAGCACCAGTAGCAGCAGCCATTAATGGCTTATTTGGCCTGTTTGTGGGATCTGATACAGCTTGTACCAACAGCTCCAGTCCCCCAGCATCCCTGATCATGTGCCTCGTGGCTGGGTCACTGGCGCATTTGTAGATTGCTAAACTGCAGTATGTCTAAAAATAATTGAAAATTATTTATAAAACCTTGTATGAACTTCTAAAATATTCTGATGTCGATTAAGTTACTGTACCTTCAAATCTTTATCTTCATTAGCCAGATGTTTGATCAGATCATCAACCATCTTTTCAGTCTGAATAGCTAGTTGGAAGGAGGTTTCGTTGGCACACATTTGTAACAATCCCGCTGCTGGGACGGCCACATCAAGATGAATAGTTTTCAACATTCTGGCTATCAGTGGTATCATGCCATACTTTCTCATAGCTTCACGGTTTCTTTGGGAAGCTGACATAGACCAAAGGGCTTTAGCCCCTGCTCTTGCGATGTCCAAAAACTGGAGCTCATGTTGATTTAATTCTTCTCGAGGTGTTAATAAAGCCCTGAAAATTAAAATCATGTTTTAAACACAACAAACAAACACAAAACTTTAACGTAATTCTTCTAAAACTTCTGTTCACTTACTTATCTCTAATATCTAGCAAATCAATTAGTTTTGGTATACCACCAAATTTTCGGCAAAACTTTCTGCTTTTTCTTATTCGTCCCAAATTAGCAATTGTTTCGGCTGCCAGTATCCGAACGTCTCTCGCTGGATCTGATAGTAATCCCACTAGCAACGGGATTGCTCCTAAGTCTGTTACTTTCTTCCTTATTTCAATGTTCGGAGTAATATCTTTGAGGACAGCTAAACCTCCCAAGATACAACACAGGTCTCTCGTTTCTAATAAGTTCACAAGTAGTTCTAAGCCCCCAATTTCTTGTATTGCCCTTTGATTTACTTCTATCGTTAGATCGTGGTCTTTCAAGCAAGATAGAGCCACCATAGTAGCAGTCTGGTTTCCAGCTTTCATATACTTGACAAGTTTCTGTATGTGCCAGTATTCTGGAGGTATCTCTGCGGATTTGATGAGGTCTGCCCAGTTATCTTCATCGGGAGACGTGGATGAGGGGGATGATGCCGAATTGTCGGAACCTTCTGTCACCATCACAATTCGTGGTAACCCGACGGTGTCCTGCCCTCCATCGGTGCTGTATGTGGATATATTGTCCGTTTCGGCCATGATTTTCTGTTAATATTTATTGTTTCGAAAATAAAGGGAATTACAAAATTGCTTTCGATTGATTGTATTCACAAGCTTGTCTTGTCAATATGGTTGCTAAGCGACGGGATTTAGCGTCTAATGAATTTTTAAGTGTCTGTGTTAGCAGCCGGCAAAGTTTACATTCACAACTAAAAAAGTTAACATTATTTTATTAAAATGTTTATTTTCTTTTGTTACAGTTCCGCAGGAGCGTGAAAGATGTTCTCAAACCCGAACACAATGATCATTATCTTTTGCGATGGCTGAGAGGTAAGACAATTCAAAAAATACCACCATCTCTTTCAAAAGATTATGAACGTCAAAATTATCTAAATCCGGTTCTGCATAATTCAATGATTTGTATAACCGCTGCTAGTTGAAAAAATAATACATAGACCTTGAGGTCTACAAAAAATCAATTAACCTTGAAGATCTTGACTAGCACTAGTCGTAGACTTGAAAATTAAAAAAAAACTCATAATTTAGATGCTAAATATGTAAATTTTGGACTCCAAATTACATATTCTATGCCTGTTATTATTATGAAAAAATTCGTTAAATCCTTACTAATGCTAAAATAACTGTCTGTTAGTGTAACGCTTTCACAGTAAAACAGCCGGATCGTTTTCGATGAAATTTGGTGTGGAGATAGACTGTACTCTGGGGAATGACATAGGGTAGTATTTACCTAGTTCCGTGAAGTAGTTCCACCAGAAAACAGCTGGTAAATAATATGTATGTTTCCAGCGAGACAATGGGATCCAGAGGCGGCAGAAAAAATGCTCAGAGATGTAAGTACCCAGACCACTTTACTCACCTTAACATAGAAAATATAACAGCATGCTGGATAAGACCTATGACCTCATCATCTGCCTAGAAATTTTGGAGTGGCTTCTAGTCTAACCAGATGCAGCTGAGTATCATTGGAAAAATATTTTTATAGGGTACTTGCACTATACGTAAAGTGAGGATGAATATTTTTTTCTATCGTGAGGGGGTATCTAGATAGGTCATTCAAAAACATTCCAAGCGAAGACCTTGATTAGATTGAAGAATTCTTTTGCGAAATGTGAAGCTTCGAAGTGCTAATTCTTCTTAAAGTCAAGTGTCCTGAAAGGCCCTGCCCTTTCAGCTAAATTATATTTGATGCTTGAAAAACTCATAGCAGTAAGTAGCATACAATAACAAACTTAACAATAAACTTTCACAGTTAAAGCAAGCGCTTAATTCTGCATTAAATCAGGGCCCCGAAATTAGCATCTCCCTTATTCACTCTACTATACTTTTTTTTGTGTATGGCATCTCGCAGGTCAACCTAGAAGGTTGTCGACTGCTTAACCGGGCTTGCCTGTGAAGTGCCTTAAATGAATTTAGGGCCTCCAACCAGGGCTTAACTTACAAAACTAAGCGACTACACGCTAAGGGCACCCCCTAGTGGGGTACGGGCCTCGGCTTAGGGCGTCGCTGGTGGAGGACAGCAAGGGACAGGCTGGATCAGAATATATATGATTATAATGAGGAATTTTAAAGCTATTAGCTCAGCTCGCGGGCTGGCTCGTCGAGCTAGGGTCGGGAGGGCATGGACTCTACTACACTAAGAGCCAAGTTCACCGACTAATGGTTTCGTAATCGGCCAGTTAAACGAAAAGGTGTTTTAACCAGGAAGCAGGAATTTTCGTGTTACCCACTTCTCAGCCTCTGTTTGGTAATCGACCGTTTCAGGAATAAAATCTCAAATAATACGTTACCCATCGAAAGTTGGAAGTTTGAATTTATGGTAAACAGCTGTTTTAAGTTATTCCGACCGTTATATCGTCGGTGAACTTGGGCCTAAGGTGCCTTTTGCCACAAACTACACTTCCCTTATTTAGGATTTAAAGACCCTGATTTAGTGTAATATAATAAGCACTTGAGAAGGTTCACAGGTAATATAATAGATATCTATACTTCATTTACAATTAGAATAAAAATATATCCAAACTCTTTTTGCAGCTTGTTCAACCGATTTTGAGTTCTATTCCGTACAGATAAGGATGGTGATGAAAGCAAAATAATGTTTGCAATACCGAATATATTCTGCATTTTTTGTTATGTCACCTTAGCAATAGAGCTTAAAATCGTTTGAACGAACGGTAAATGGGGCGCGTTTAAATTTCTAATCTTATTGTAAATGGAGTATAGTCGACCAACTAATATTTACTACGGAACCATACATTGCGCGTAGCTCGACACGAATTTGGCCGGTTTTTACACGTGCCCGTGCTAACACCAAGGCCAAGGTTCTGTAACGCTTTCCGGCTTTTTGATGGCTAATATAATTGGCTATAACATTTGAAACTAAAAATACAAACATAATTACATAATAGGCATATAGCTCGTGGCTAAGTAACAGCCGCACGGTTCGACCGATCAAAGCTTAAGCTACGCTTGGCGCGGTCAGTCCGTGGATGGGTGACCATCTTTGTCATAGCGAGACTCCTCCGTGCCTCGGAATGCACGTTAAGCTGTTGGTCCCGGCTGTCATTTGTAGATCTTTGACAGTCGTTACGGGTAGTCAGAAGCCAGAAAGTCTGACAACCAGTCTTACCAAGGGGTATCGTGTTACCCTGTAAACTGGGTTGTGGAGGTCAGATAGGCAGTCGCTCCATGTAAAAACACTGGTACTCAGCTGCATCCGGTTAGACTGGAAGCCGACCTCATCATAGTTGGGAAAAAGGCTAGGCAGATGATGATGAATTACATAATAGGTAGTAGGTGTTATCGAAAAAGTCAAATTATTTACATATTTATAAACGTTTTATGTTATTTATACCACAGATTTAATAATACTCTCTATTATTTAGTCAGTTGCTTTTGTTTGCAGTATTATCCTCATAAACGGCCTGACGGATTTGGTTTAACACAAAATTTGAATAGTTCCTAGATTACAAATTGTGTGATCTTAGACATACAAATTAAAACAAAATTTCTTCGCACTTATTCCCTCAGTAGACATACACCGTATTCAAAAATAATACTATGCTAAGTAAGGAATTTACTAAGTACCATATCACCTTAGCAACTAAAAACCGGCCAAGTGCGTGTCGAGCCACACGCAATAGGGTTCCGTAGTAGGTCTTAGTTAGTCGACTATAACTAAATAAGATATTTGGTGTACGTTTGAGTGGTCTCTGGGTAGTTTGAAAACGCCAAAGTTAGGACAGTATAACGTCTGTCGGGTCTGCTAGTATTGTGTAATACTGGGTAAACTTTAACCTTTAGTCAGATAACTATCACACAGTTCAATTTCAGATTTGTAACACGACATTTAATTTCTAGTAGTTCTCTATCAGATATTGTCTATATCCATGTAGGTTTGACCTAAAAACGTATAAAATAAAATAAAAAATGTTTTCAATAACATCTGTAAAAGCCTTTTAAGTTTAATGTTATTAATCCCTAATGTTTGACTGCATTTTAGAAAGTTTTTGTGTTTAAGTCAGCTGCAATGTCTTTATTAATTTGTAATTAAATGATATGTCTTAGGTACACGAAAAAGCATTGATTTTCCCCAGCCAACAGATTCCTGCGACTAAATAAAACTATTATCGTATGATGACGTGATATTCTAAATTAAAAACAAGATCCTTGCCAAGTGCAACTTAAGCTTTCATTGGTCGAGTCGACCCGTGCTAAAAAAAGATCTTCATCAAAGTGTAATTTATATGTCATTAGGGTTCCGTAACTACGTTTCGTACCTCATACGTGAGGAGCTCGTGGCTAAGTAACAGCCGCACGGTTCGACCGTTCAAAGGTTAAGCTGCGCTTGATGCGGTCGGTCCGTGGATGGGTGACCATCTATGTCATAGCAAGACTCCTCCGTGCCTCGGAAAGCACGTTAAGCTGTTGGTCCCGGTTGTCATTTGTACATCTTTGACAGTCGTTACGGGTAGTCAGAAGCCAGAAAGTCTGACAACCAGTCTTACCAAGGGGTACCGTGTTACCCGGTAACTGGGTTGTGGAGGTCAGATAGGCAGTCGCTCCATGTAAAACACGGGTACTCAGCTGCATCCGGTTTAGACTGGAAGCCGACCCCAACATAGTTGGGAACAGGCTAGGCAGATGATAGGATTCTGTACCAAAAATGGAAAAAAGGAACCCTTATGGTTTCACTTCGTCTGTCTGTCTGTCTGTCCGTCTAGTGATAGACGGACAGACAGACATCTTCTGTGTCTCAGTATCAGTTCTGTGAAGAACAGCTGATTATTTCGTCTTGAAAGTTGGAACAGTTATAAAGAACAATTATCCATGAAAAAAGTTGAAAAAATCATAGGTACTTTTATGGAAAAGTATGGATTTAAAATCACGAAGTAGAGTTCCTAGGGCATGTGGGGTATCATATGGAAGGTCTTGATTTGCACACTCTAATATATTTATTTTTAGAAGTCGGAAACCTCGGTGCACGAGTCCGACTCGCACTTGGCCGGTTTTTTTCTAAATTAACCCCAATGACTTAAAATATCTAATGATCGCTTGGTGGAACGATAGTTCGCGTGACCACTCGAACTGTTTCGTTTCTAATGCCTAGGTATTACGCAATAAAACATGTAATAACTGTTACCTGCACGTTTATGACTAAATAAACGTAAACACTAAGAATTTTAATGTACAGCCATAACCTATTTTGACGGTTGGCAAGTTAAGCAAGACGCTAACAAAGTTGCTTTGGAACTAGTGTTGGGAATTGACAACTAATAGCCGATAGGTGTGAAATATTAGTCGTAAATCCTACTATTAACATAATGCATATAATAATGTAAAAATATTTTTAAATTAAATAAATATAAATAACTAGCTTCTGCCAGCGACTTCGTCCGCGTGGAATAGTGGTGCTCCGCTCTTATTGGTCTTAGCTTGATGATATATAGCCTATAGCCTTCCTCAATAAATGGACTATCTAACACTATGACTGAGAGTGTTTTAAACGTAAGAGTTGACAAATATAATCAGAAAGCTTCGAACTGCTAAGCTATCGGGAGTTACACGTGTTATTGTGAGTCAACCATAAAAGATAGACATACATATGCTGTCGTGGGATATTTTTTATATAATTTTAAGGAAAACATTTCCGTCATACATGATTTTTGTGTAGCGTTGCACACGCGACGGAAACTATAAAATGGAGTAACTTCTCCCGTTTTCCCAACATTTCCCTTCACTGCTCTGCTCCTATTGATTGTAGCGTGATGAAAAGTATACTATAACCAGTTCAGGAGTATGAAAAATAATTGTACCAAGTTTCGTTAAAAACCGTCGAGTAGTTTTTGTTTCTATAACGTTTATACAGACAGGCAGACAGACAAAAATTTTACTGATTGCATTTTTGGCATCAGTATCGATCCCTAATCACCCCCTGATAGTTATTTTGGAAATATATTTCATGTACAGAATTGACCTCTCTACAGATTTATTATAAGTATAGAAGATGACAACTAATATGCTGTAGTGTGAGCTATAGAGTCATATAAATCCTACTATTAACATAATGTAAATACCTTTTTTTTAAATAAGTAAATAAATACAAAAAAATGCGAAATTTTGTGAAGATTTATATTTGTTAATTTTTCACGCAAAAACTACTAAATGGATTTGGATGTTTGGTACACATACTCGTATAATTGAAAACCTAGGCTGTATTAAAACATTGGATACCCTACTTTTTATCCAGCCATCTGGACCGAATTCTAAGACTAAGACTGAATTTGCGTACACACACACAGACGTACACTGTATGTGTGATTGTTTATGTAAATTCAGTCTTTTTTAAAATAGGAACACAAATACGCATTAAATCTAGGACAAAGGGTTAGTTTTTTTTCATTCATCTCAGATTTAAGAATTTCTCGTGTCTGAAAGTCCGAATCAAAACAAGCAAAGTAACTGTAGCAGGAATCGAACCTGCGACAAACAATGCAGTCGCCTATCATACCTCTACGGCTATCTATGACATATTTGAAGGATCTGAAGGAATCAGGGGGCCTACTCTAACTCACCGGTACGCCACTTCGAAAAGACCGAGACATACTTATACTATCTCTCTATATATATAACAATCTGTTTGCACCTTACCCATAAGCCCTTATAAAACCCATAAGGAAACATTTTTAAATTTTCATTTTCTTTGAGTTAGAGTACCTACTAGAGTAGGCCCCAAAACTCTGATTGTTTACGGGATTTGACGAGAACACGAATAATCCGTAAACATGTCTATTTACACATGAATGACTATATATTTTAACGTAGGTTAATTAACAGTTAAACTAACAAACGTAATAAAACCAATAAATATTCCATTTGCAACGCATTTGGAAGATTCCTATTAGACAACAGACAGTAGTTATTTTTTATTAGTTGTTTACTTTTTAAACTAGTCTGTTTACATAACGTTAATTTGGTAAGAAGTGTCGTGATGGCCCGGTAATTATAACGACCGGTTCTCAAGCTAAAGTATGCAGTTTCGAAACACAAGTTTTGTTAGATTAATTTGTTTTTTTGTCTCTAAATCAGTTCGTCAATCAATATCTGTCTTAGACGCCACTGACTGGAAGTTAAATATCTTTAGGCACGGCTTTAGGACTCTTCTATAAGTCTACAATTCCATTCCTGACGACCTAATTTTCGTTATCTGTATGAGAAGAGGTCTTTGACCTGCATATGCAAATATAGAAGGCAGTTGTAGCGAATTTGTATTTTTTTCCAATCTATCATGAAATTAAATCGCTAGTATTTACATATTTATTCATGTTTGTGGTATTTTATTTCAGTCTCAAAAATGGCGCGAGAAATGGGGCATCGACACCACTCTTCAGACTTGGCAAGCACCAGAGGTGTTGGAGAAACACTTCCCCAGTGGTAGCTCTGGCTTCGATAAAGAAGGATCACCAAGTAAGTATGATGACTACATCATTTACCTAGCCTCTTCCCTAGTATGTTGAGGTCGGCTTCCAGTCTAACTGACTGCATCACCAGTGTTTTGCATTGAGCGACTGTATATCTGAGCCTCACAACCCAGTTACCGGGTAACACGATACAAATGTAGATATAAGTACAATATATATAGGAAGACTAGCTTTCCGCCAGCAGCTTCGCCCGCTTAAGCTATACGAATTTAAATATAATAAAAAAATGACAGAGTTTATACAAATTTTGCCCCCCCCCCCCCCCCCCTTTTCACCGCCTTATGGGTAGAAATTCCGAAAAATCCTTTCTTATCGGATGCCTACGTCAGTTTCAGGTCTCTACGATCAGCGGTTTAGGCTATACGTTGATCCGTCAGTCATTTACGACAAAGCATTTTATACATATAGATGATACCAATCAACCGGTTCAATATAGATTTTTTTCTTCTTTATAAAGACATAGTCTTTCAATACGGGAGGTTTTTCTTCATACGTTCGTTTCATGTAGACCGATTAAATTAACACTGTCGTGCGTTCGTTGCGAAACAATTGGGTCATTGTCACTGTCAGTCGTGGCGTTGCAAGACATGAACTTCCCTCGATTTCTTCAGCCTCAGACCTTGGCCCTGACACTACAATATGAAGGGGTTAAGAAATACGTGTACATTTCCATTTATGGGAAAATTATACCATGAGGTTAACTAAGAATAGAATATTCTATTTGTTTCCGTTGGTGGCGAGATTTATGAGTCTGCTTCTAAATTCCATCAAACCTAACACGGCAGACATTCAGTTTTTACGAGAATATATATTTCTCTAACTAATCTGTTATGTACCTAACGTAATGTGTACCTACGGACTATAGATAAGTAGAGTAAATTAGGAAAGATGTGTTTTGCTGCTGAAGGATGAACTTCAGACTGAATTAATTTATTTTCTCCAAATTAAACTTGGATGTGGACGCGATCTGAATCTGAATGTGATGAATATTTATAAATAGATATTGTTTTCTTTTGTTTATCTTAATTATTGCACATTCATTAGGAGTTTACGGGAAAAGATAGGTCCATCCAAAATGAATTCTTATTCACATTTTCCCTTTTTATGCCTATTTTGTTTTTTTCCTTCGACTTTCACGACAAATTCTTTTTCAGTTATCATCGTCCCCTTCGTGGGGCTGGACGTGTGGGGACTGCTGCACTCCGTGACCAAGACTGACGTCATCCGCATGATCTTGAGGCACTTGGAGAACTACCTCGCAATCGCCAGGAAGCAGGCGGTGGAGCACGGCCCGGCTGCACTGAAGGTAACAAGAAAATGCAAAAAACATTCAAGAGAAAGTTTAAAGACAAGGTGAATGGGAAGCTATTGTATTATGAGAGACACTTTGCAATATTTTCGAAAAAATGCATAGACCACAACATAAAATTTAAAGATCTTTATATAGGTACGTCTACCAACGAAGATATTCCGCAAATCAGTTGTGCAAAAACACTCAAATCATAATCAAAATAGACAATTCTATCTATCTATTGACCAAGAATAGTAGGTAAAAGTCAAAGCCGTATGTTTAATTTACGAGTCCGTTGTCCCGGTTCAGAGCGTCTATAATATTTCTCATGGTATTTAATGGCTATACAGATATTTAATCTAGGAAATCATAGAGTACATACTTACAATCAGCCAGTTGAAACTACTATAATCCGCATCCATCGTAAGAGCAAATTGAGGAAAATGGCAATGTAGGCAGTAAGTATAGCAGGCGCGCAGCCATACGCAGTAGCCACTTGATAACCTGATGCAGGCTGTAATTACTACCCAAGTACTTAGCTACATGTAGCTATTAATCATTACCTGTCTATATAATATTATAAGAAGCAGTAAATTATACACAAATGTCGGTAAGGAACAAATGTTTCTTTGCCCGAGAGTCGAGCGAGAGCGACCAAAAGCTGCAAGTATTTTCTAAACGCTGTCTTTTTAACCGACTTCAAAAAAAGGAGGAGGTTCTCAATTCGATCGGTATATTTTTTTTTTTTTTTTTTTTCTATGTATGTACACCGATTACGCTGAGATTTATGATCCGATTTACGTGATTCTTTTTTAGTTTGATGCGGAATAGGTGCCATTTGGTCCCATAAAAATTTCACATGGTTTGGCCCAGTAGTTTTCATTTTGTGAACATTTTTTACATTTTTGTTTACATCGATGACGTAATTGTTTCGGAGTCGATTTATATTTTCCGTTCCCGTTTCTTGATCTATATTGTTTAAAGCTGCACCTTTCGTAGGCCTACCCATAGCTACTTAAAAAAAAACTATTTAACATATAATTATGACAATAAAAACAACGAAATGTTATAGCCTTCCTTATGTAATCTATAAAAATCCTGTAAAAAATACTGTAGTTTACAGAGCAACTTATTACAGACACTAAAAAGTAAAAAATAAATTTAAAAAAACTACGTTTAAAAAAACCGACTTCAAAAAAAAAACTAAAAAAAAAGTATTAAAAAAGTATAAAATAACTTAATAAAGATTTAACACAAACCTAATACCTTTAATATTAATAAAACACCATTATTTGTATGTGTTACCTATTGACAGGTTTGAAGTCGGTGCCAAGTCCTAAACAAAATGAAATTCCTAAAGATTAACCTACGTAAATAAACTTAAAGAACAATGTGAATTAATGTGAAACAGATGAAAACTTTTTAATACCTGAATGAGTAACACTATTACATTTGGCTTGGCACCGACTTTAAACCTGTCAATAGGTACCACATGCAAATAATGGTGTTTTATTAATATTAAAGGTATTAGGTTTGTGTTAAATCTTTATTAAGTTATTTTATACTTTTTTAATACTTTTTTTTTAGTTTTTTTTTTGAAGTCGGTTTTTTTAAACGTAGTTTTTTTTTGATATTAAGTAACAGTAAAGTACAATTTGTGGAGCAAAGCAAATAGCTTGCCGTCGGTCCCTTAGCGCTTAGTGCTGGGGCAGTTTTTTTTTAAACCCTAAAACACGAAAACTAATTTGCGAGCATTAATTTAAAATTAGTGTCGCTCGACTCTCGGGTTATTATTCTTCACGAATAATAAAAACTATTTAACGGTAGGAAACTTTTTATTTATTCGAAAATACGCAAGATTTACACGGGAGAGTTTCCCAGTTGGTACTGGGAAACACTAGTATTTCAATGATTTTACTGAGCATAATGCAAAAGATTGACAATACGCCGTGCTCTAGATTTCTTTGCATGACGCATGTGGATGCGCAGATGCTTCACCATGACGAGAACAGCTTGCAAGAGAAGTCTAAAATATTTCTTCTTGCTTTCAATCCCAGGTGACAGTAATATTCGACCTGGAAGGCTTCAATATTAAGCAGTACGCTTGGAAGCCGGCTGCTGAGATGGTGTTTACGCTACTGCAGCTGTATGAGGCCAACTACCCTGAGATCTTGAAGGTCTGCTACATTATAAATGGTACGTTAATTTTTTTACTTTATGTAGGTACAGCTAGACTATTGGATAAACTGGCCACAGACGTCTTGCATCATCAAGCCTTACCTATTTCTGGGCATGAGGATTTGATTACCTACCAGATGGGAACCAATATTATAGGGCTTTTCCCTGAGGAAATTTCTCAGTAGGTGATCCTGATTTTTGCTCAGTTGTTGGCAAAGGTTTGCACCGTGCAAAATTGTGGAGCTGGATGGAGCGATCCCGTCGCTAGTAATTTTGATTTCTTTTCTGTAGGTAGTTTGTCATCATGATCAGCCTCGTATATTGGTATATTCAACTTCTGTTGATAGCCTATCGCGCTACAATACGTGTTCTCCACTCAGGACCCTTTTTCGGTCCTCCGACTGACATGGTCAGCCTGATGCCACCCCATCTTGCTATGAACAACATTAGTCAATCGTTAAAAATCCTATTCTTCTTGATTCCAGCGCCAAAAGTATTCTCCCTAGCGTTCTCAGTGATCAAGAAGTTTATGCACGAGTACACGATCTCCAAGATCAAGATCTACAGCTCCGACGCCAAGAAGTGGCAGCCGCAGGTTCTCAGCATCATAGATAAGGAGCAACTGCCGGTTCACTACGGAGGGACCATGGTGGATGAGAACGGAGACCCGAGATGTTCGCTTATTGTAAGTAAACTGGCTTGGGACATGGGGACCTTGTCCGAATTTCTACATGTATGTAAAGACTTTAGTATCTAGGTTCAATATTTCAACCTGATCAGTATTTTCTCTCCTCACCTTCCTGACAAAGGTCTAGGCAGAAAAACAGACTTGGAACTAGGAACAAAAAACGACAAAAAGTGTTTCCAAACTCAATTCAATAGAAATCAAATTAAAGGTATATGAATTATGAATAAGAATCAAGATACTCTCCTTGCAGGTGAAGCCAGGTGGTAAAGTTCCTAAAAGCTACTACTCCAGCAATCCGACCTTCGAATCGGAAAAGCAGTTCAAACGAGTCACAATCAAGACTGGAGAGAAACACGTGGTCGATCTACTTTGCTCAGACAATGACAGTGTTTTGAAGTAAGTGCCCACTTTGCTTTATATGGGTTTTTTTCGGATGGAGCAGCAAATGAGTCCTGCTGGTCTCGGGTCTAGGTTTTTGTGCATGTGTAATGTATGTTTGTAATTCCTAGTGTGGGGCAACGATTTAAAAAAATAATAATTTTATGCCGTCTCCTCACACACTTGCGACACTTATGCAATCTACCTCTCGCGTAGATGTCAAATCTTTGTCGAGTTGAGTCATTGTCGGAATCGAAATTAGATCTGGAGAGCATTACCATCAATATATCGCACTGCCCACAACACTCATAGGTCTATTAACCCAAATCTTCTTCTCAGATGGGAATTCGGAGTAGACCACCATGACATAAAGTTCGTGATAAAGCGCCGCGACGAGGAGGGTAACGAGACCACTGTGCACGGGCCAAGGAAGGTGACTGAGGGACCCACGGACGTCGGAGTACTGGCCGTCACTGGACCCGCCACATGTGAGTTGCTTTTTAAATGGTTATTATATTTGAATGGTTTCGAAATTCAAACTTTTAGCACGTAGCCCAAGCGAGGGACTAACAAGCTTATGTACTGATGCTGGAAGGAGGAATTTAATAAAAAGAAAAATATTAATTTCTGGATATGCACAGGTATTAAACAATGAGTAAAAATCAAAGAGTGACAGGTTAGCTACCCTGTACGAGGCTAGAAAATGCTCCCATTTCAGCATAATGCTGCGGCAATTGTTATAATAAATGCTTCAACGCTGATCTTCCGATAGGAGCCCTAAAGTGATGCCACTTATAATACTTATAATTATTTCAACAGATTCAGTGATATTCGACAACAAGAGTGCGTTCCTGCGCAACAAGAAGGTTTACTACGATGTCCTCATCGCCGTGCCGACCAGGGACCTCAACATCAGTGACGACCCCACTGACGACAGCAAGCCTGCAGCCGCCTGCAGTACCACCTTATGAATACCAGGACTGTGACGTCAGAATTCACTATTGTACCTCCAAAATGTAGTGTATAATTCTTACCTGTCGTAAGCGTTGTGGCCAAAATGATCAAGAATTAACAGCCGTTAGAAGTCAAAATTTTGCATCTTCATAAACATTATTAGACGCTCTTTTTATTTATGACGAAAGTTCTAAAAGCCAGTCTAGATCCAAGACTGAGTGTAAGGAAATCAGTTTCTATTTCCGTCATTGATATTGCAATGAGGATCCGTAACGTTTTTAGTTGACAATGCAGATTTGTAGAGCTAAGTAATCCTTAACATACAGTGCAAAAATTTTTGATCTACGATAAAAATTGACGAAGTTATGACCAAATTACTAGCGAAGTTCACCGAGCGGTCGCCGCGATAGCTGTGACGTCACTCCAACGGTTAGCCGTTGGCAGCAGTATGGCGCGCAGTGTTTTGTTTGATTAATTGTGACTTTCAAACAAACTAAGTGTCCGATTTGTGTCTAATTCACCTTTTCAAACATGTATTAATATTGTATAGTGCCAAAATGTACAAATACTTCTATTATTACCTTAGAAAAATTATTTTTAACGTGCCGAAAAACGCAAAACTTCTTCAAAATGGTATCCTGTTGTAAAGAGATGATTGATGATGATTTTTTCAAGCCATCCTAAGTAGGTACATACTGAATGAATTATTTGTAACAATGAACGAGGTGGCAAAAAATAGCCATTGAAAACCAATATTAAGGTTTCCGTTATAGATCGAAAAGTATATAGGGAACTATGAACTAAATAAAGCGCAAGTTGGTTAAATAGCCATCCGCGAAATGATCCGCATAGGAATGAACGAAAACAACATTTGTTTATCAAGATTTCTGTACCAATACATTATATTCATTATTTTTTACACCTACCTACTGCTGCCTCCACACAATCACCGATGATCGCGGTGATTTGCTATACATTGCTGCGTTGGATGAAAAACTCTCAAGAGTTTTTGAGAGTTCACAGCAATGTACAGCGATTCACCGCGATAATAGCCGATTGTGTGGAGGCCTAAAGATTTTAAATCAATATCTTAAGATTACTAATAAGTAACGTAGATTAACTTAGAACTAGATTACTGAGATAATCAAATATCATGAATAAGAAAAAAAAATGAAAGAATCCACCTTTGGAAGATTATCTGACTGAGCTCGCACAAAACCAGCCTCTACTTTATTAGTACTCATATTTTAGGACGTTTTATACTCAAATATCACAAAACACACTCTAACAACACTTTACGTAAAATAAATTGCCAAATATAGTGACCAACCGCGTCGCAGCTCCGCCGAATAGTGAAATATGAATGCAAACTGCGCTCGGTTCCGTTGGAGTGACGTCACACGCTCCCGCGGGCATTAATTTTTAGCGGCCGGAACGGCAAATGTTTATTACTTAATATCTTCATAAGTAATGGTCCGATTTCGATAATTCAAAAAGATATATCATTCTTATGTCATAAAGAATAACATAGATACTAGTTTTATTGAATTTGCTATTACATTACTGATCCTCATTGCGTCTTGGTCACACTGGTTTTTCCGTATAACATACCGATACCTGATGGTGACTAACTGGTGTTTTAATACTAAATAACTAATATATTACAAATAGATTATTTCGGTGTTTTTGGGATCCTAATTGCACGTAATTTTAAGTTTTAAATACCTACTTATTAAAATGTCTTATACAGGGGAGCTTAAGTGGTTTATAAGATAAGAACAAATGCTATGCATTTAGTTAATCATTAGAGATGGAAGCATTGCTGTGATAGTTTCCAATATAATATACCTTTATTATACATACCCTGATCTACAACTATACAGTAGGTACGTCAGTTCTACTGATAATCAATCATCATTATATTCACATGACACTGTAATATTATACCATGCAGAACAAATAAAATGTGTATGATTATGGCGATAAGAAATGGGGACGCAAACAAAACGCGTTTTAGCTAGATGTTTTTCGATGCATTTCAATTCAAAGCATTTATCATCAACCCATTATTATTAAAGGAAAATAGTACCTACTTAATGTAACTACTTCCTACCCTATTATGGTTTTTCCTTTGTGCAAAACCAGTCATGATTTTCTTAACCGCATATTTTCTTTCCTTTTAAGATTACAATTTCCTGAATAAGAATAGTTTATGGAAAAAAATATTTAAAAAAATAAAAGAACTGTAAATATAATTTGTAATTAATTACGTTTGCTCAACTTTTGTTAATAGTTTTATATTTTATACTTATTAAGGTTTAATGAATTATTTTTATCAAATATTTTCGTACTCAATATGTAAGTCCTATAGTATTGTAATCCAGAGATAATGATTGCTCAATTATAATCTATGATTAAGATTACAGTATTTTTTTTATAAAATATTACTGCTACATTAGCAATAAACAGATTACGAAGAAACTTGTTTTATTATCACATGCCTTTGTTCCCCTATCTATACATATTATATACCAGTAAATGCTTTTGAATTTAGCATTTCATTATTAAAATATAAAAAGAAAAAGTCCAAAGGGTTTTTATCCCTCATTTGTTGAGCTGGAATTATTCCAGGTGTTCCTGTGAAAGGTATCTCCACCATGTTATCTGGATTACCAGGACACCAATCATATCCTTCTGCTTGAGTAGTTTCTTCTTGCTCTTCATCCGGTAAAGCATCATTTAATTCTACTATCTCACCTGGATCCATGTTCGTCATATCGTCAAGAATTTCATCATTGTTGTCGGTCAAAATCCCATATAGATCTGAATTAGTAATTTCAATGTCTATGCCAGGTATATCATAAAAGTGTATGTAATGTGGAGACATTATAGCAGATAACTCCACACTTATAGGATCCAAAGCTGCTGATGGCCCAGGTTCTGGTGAACTTGGAAAATTGTGCTCCATGTTAATTATATTCTGAAAAGAGAAAACATCAGAATGAAACAATAATTTGAATACTATCTTTTTCGTAGGTAAAAAAAAACTGAGTCGTACGACCTCTGTCGTACCGTATACACAGCCACTCAGAAAAAAAAGCAGTCTATTGATTACTACCGACCCGGCCCGGCTTCACACGGATGAAATTCGGTAAAAATAATGAGTAGGTTTTATTATACACTGCCTCGGTGGCTATGTGGCTGTATATACGGTCTGTCACATAGAGGTTCCTGCTCAATGGCAATTCCATATTGGATTTTTCGGTCTGGAAATATCCAGTATTAGTCCGGAGTCTGGAAATGTGCCCGGCAAATAACAACCCCTATTACATAGAATCTAAATCTACCCCTTCGGAGAAAAGGCATGATGCTATGTTTTATTATTAATATTATCTCTATAATAAATACAGTTTTTCTTAAAACGTCAAACGTCAAACACCTGCGCACAATACGAGTGCTGAAAGTTACACCAATGTTAAAAATGGCAATAAAATTAAAACTAACCCGCCTCAGTTCTAAGGGCGCCGCGGTGTTCTTTTGTTTTAGGTGCCTATTTGCAAAATATTGTGAGAAGAGTTTCGACTAACTATTGTGTTTGGAATTTAAATTCTTAAAACATGCCGACGTTCTCTCGAAGCTCTCATATGGGTCAGAAGCAGCTTTCTATAAGCGAAATAATTTTTAAATCGGTCCAGTGGTTTTTGAGCATATGAAAATACAAAAATGTTTCCTGTTTATAATATTATAATATATTGTACATATAGATTATTTGACCTGATATTGCTTTTTTTGCGGTAAATAAGAATGAATATGAATAATACGTCAAGTGATACAGTTAAGCACGTTTTGTTTGGGTATATGAAAACTTAAGTACAATAAATAATTTATCATTAAAAAACCTACCTGTAGTGTTCGGGATCCACACGTGTTCGTGAGTCAAACAGCAACAGAGTCCAGGTTTACGGGCCACAGTGATCACAAAATCAATATCAGAATCCAGGTACACGAGCCACAGTATTCACAAAAGCAAAATCAGAGTCCATAACACAAGCCAATATCATCGAAAAGTTAAATAAATAGTCGTTGTAGATTACGTACAGTGCGATTGCTTCGGAAAGTGGAAGTGTTTTAAAAACAGTAAACAAAGTTTCGATACCATGCGCCGGAGCTTTTCTGTTATCATACTAAGAAAGGGCACAACTGCATTAAACAATAGAGCAAAACCACACCTTATGTTAAGGACTTCAAAGTCGCTTTTTCCGTTTGTCAAAAATGGAAGTTGTGTCCTTTCTTTGTATGCCAGCAATATTGTTAAATAGCCGGCCCACAAACAATAGACGCCGGCACCTTTGTTTATGAGTCCTTATTAGTGTTTCACGCAAAAAGGAACCGTAAGACAACACAATATGGTATTTTCCAAAATCTTGCCGAGACGATCTAGCCGACTTACGAAACTTGTTTACAAAATAAATTTTTAAGGGATCGGAACAAGATTTAGCAAATGTGAAATTCATTTATTATTTATATGTAATACCTACCTACTTATGTATGTATCTAGGTATCTAATAGCTACTTATATTTATATTAGCCCGATAAGCTAAATAAGATAAGAAAAATAGATGCAGCTATTAATAATAATTCGAGGTAAATAATGCATTTCATTAATACGTACCTAATCGCAGTAATCGTAATGCAACTTACCGAGGTTGTCAACCCCTGGAATTATCTGATTTGCATTATTTCCAGAAACGAAGTCTATAATAATAAATGGATTAAACGAACTTACCAAGTGAAGTTCAATCCTTATTATATGAAGAAATTAGTCCGAGGTATATTATACTAGCAGCAGCCGCCTTCTCTTTACTCTTCGACGCGATTTTTTAGATTCTATAAGAAAAATAAAAAGCGGCACCTGGCAACACTGCTGTCACTTGTCATTCAGTTTAGAGCAGTGGTACAAGGTACCCACATATGGGAAGATTAATCCAATGTTAATCTTGGGAGGGTGGGAAACTAATACCTCGGACTAATTTCTTCATATAATAAGGATTGAACTTCACTTGGTAAGTTCGTTTAATCCATTTATTATATTCGAAATTAGTCCGAGGTATATTATACTAGCAGATGTTTAGAGAACATGAATTCATAAACTTTTATATAAAAGAAACAAGTTGTTTATTATTTAAACAAACTTTCTACATGCTAATCATTAGTGTTCTTAATGGAGTAAATATAGGTATCTATATAGGAACAATTTTAAACCAGACTTAGGTACTCAATAATTGCTAATTATCATATACATGTACCATAACATTTGAGTATTTTAACTTTAAGTATAATGTTTGAGAATAAACATTCCACACTCCCTTATGAATGTAGTAACCAAAAAATTAAAAACTTAATCTTCCTTTTAATAAGAGACTATCAACGTCAATCTTTATAATCACAGCATTTATAGGTAATCAACATAGCTACTTAAATCAGATAGATACATCACTATATATATGAAGATATATAATATGAACATAGAAGTTGTAGTATTAATTAGCTACAGGCTAATTAGCTAAAACTGCCCCAGCAAAGATATCTTGAGTATCATTCATTCTATTGTAATGATTTGCAAAAGTGGATGATCTTGAATACCACTCACTGCCTGCAGTATGGAGTCCATAGTTAAGCCCTTTCTGTGTGCTCTAAAGGAAGATGCATGTCCAGTAGAATGTGCAGAGAATACGGATGTACCATTAACAATTTTGTGCATTGTTTGTCTAAGCCATCTACTAATAATTTGAGTAGTTGCATGTTTGTGAGGTATACGAAAAGTAACGAATAATCATGTTATAATTATTATATATATATTTTTTTTTTAATATTCTATGATAATATTCGGATTTATCGTTTAAAAAAGGTAATATGAGTCTGAGGCACCTTCTACTTGGACATGAATTTATTAGGATATCTGTAATCATCATTATAATTACACCCTCATTATAATTTTTTATATTAATGGTATATATGCAAAACAAGGTTTGGACACGTCCTGTAGCTAGCGCAATCAGCATAGCTAGCTTCTTTGTGAGGTTTTCTGAACTTAAGCTATCGAGAGGAAACAAGGATTTTACATATTCTAATATCCCAGCAACACATCCTACACATTATTGTATCTGGCTTTAGTTGGACGTAATTTGAAGAAACCCTTAAACAAACGCTTAATTCTATCGTCTGGACCTACGTGGCTACCTATTATGAGAGAGTGCCGATCTGTGACAGTTTGATAATTGATCAAAAGACCCCTTATCGAAGATCTTAGCGAGATAAGAAATTATTATAGGAATTGAAGCATTATACATATATCTATGTTGAATTCCTTTGCATAGAAACACCATTGTCGCAGGCAACTGTTGTATTGTTTATCCAGTTTTCTGATAATGGGGCTATCATAGTGTTCATTACTTTTTCTGCTATCATTCTCCTCTTGAAGGTTTTCCTGATAATATGCACACCCCCTGAGTAAGGTGTACGCGGGATTCTGAAAGGAGACGTTAAAAGAACGTCTGATGGTCCTGTTGTCCTAATATCTGAAACTAATAGAGATTTCAAAGCCAGGCACTTTGGTTACCATGGCCATCTTGGACAGACTATAATGCCTGTAGCCTGGTCTATTCTAATTTTATGTAGAGCTTTAAGCAGCGTACTAAAGGGGGGTGCATAGAAAGATAAATGATTCTATTTAATTATAATGGCATTGATGTTCCAGGCATAGGGGTCGCTATGTCAAGATACACACTTTGGACACTTATGATTTAAACGTAATGCAATAAAGATCTATATCTGGTTGGCCAAATTGATGAACAATATACAATTAAATAACTTATGTGACAGTTCCCAGTATGTATTTATATTGAAATTATGGGACTCAAAGTTATTTTCTTTAGATTTTATGCAAGAAATAAAAATCCAAATATTCTTCTTTTTGCACCATTGCCAAATTTGTATTGCAATCTTATTTAGCTTGGGATATTGCACTCCTCCCATACGGTTTATACATGCTATGGCCATAGTATTTTGTAAATCCTAAGTAATATCTTACAGTTTTCTACTGCAAAACTTTGTAATGCAAATTTTGCAGCTAACAACACCAAATAGTTAATATGTTGTTGTTTTTCCCAGTTCAACCAACTGGAGGTAGCCCAGTGCTCTTCCCATCACAATGAACTCTCCAACCATTTAGTGAACCATTTGAATTTTTTTTTTTTTTTTTTTTAGTTTTTTAGTTAAGTTATATTGTTTAATATTGCTACTTCTATTGGAAATGTTCTTTTTCCCCACTGTAGTTCTATTTTTATTTCACTATTAATCTCTAATCTATGATCCTAGTTGCCATTTGAAACTTCAAGGGCTAAATTTCTCTTTCTCTTTCTCAAGTAACCTTGTGTAAACAAAACCCTATGATACAGCCGTGCAATTTGATACTAAATTTCCTAGTCACATAGCAAAATCTCTAATTGAGTGCAACTTTAATTTTAAGTATTTATTAATCATGTTTTTTTTTTTTTTTTTTTTAAATAGGTCTTAAGGTTATAACTTCAGAATTGATTACAATTCCTGAGTATTCACAGCATTGTGAGGGGACATTTTAACTATTTTCTTTGTTAATAACAAAGCCTTCATTTTACAATAATTTTCTTACTACTTTTGTACATATTATGAAGACATTCTTCATATACTGTGCCAAGACAAATTATGTCATTGAGGTGGACTACCATTCTTATCCGTAGCTGATTTCTCAGATACTCTACTAATGGCTTTAACAATTTGGTAAATACAAAGGTGTCAGTGGACAGACCAAAAGGTAAGCAGTTAAATTCGAATAATTTGTTATTAAATTTGAATTGTGTAATTGGTACCAGAAGTATGCATTTTTGAGGTCTATAACAGACCAGCACATGAAGTCTCCCTGCATGACTAATTTACATAAAGGCCTAATATCCTCTAGTATCTAGTTAGTCATAATGATTTAATTTAATTTTTTAAGATTTAAATTAAATAAGATTAATCTGTGTGATCCATCCCTTTTAGGTATTGAAAATATTTTACATAGATAAAAATTTATCAGATGTAGGTTGGCAGACTGATAGTACCTAGAAATAACAGTTTATTAACTTGTTGTATGAGAATCTATCTCTCCGTTCTATTGAAATAATTATTATATGGAATCTGATCTTGCACAGATTGATTGAAAAAAGGGATAGAGTATCCTCTTACCCCATATAATATGACAGAGTCTTTGGCAAAAGATACCCAGTGGGAATAAAAATATTTGAGACGAGCAGCAAACTTTACCTCAAAGGGTACTTGGCTCGGAGTCTGCTAGAGGATGACTGTTGTTGCTTATGGTACTTCTGTGGCTGGTGGGGCGGGTATCTCCTGTTATGCGTTTGTTGTTACTTCTCCCTCGATGTGTGTTGGTTCCTCTGATTGCTGGAGGTGGGTAGGGACATCTGAACTACTGGTAGTTTTTTGGCATTGACATATTTGTATTTATTGCAATGTTCTTTGGTTTGAGTACATTGCCCGCTATCTTCATGACTGTGGCATTTTTCACTGTCTCTTTTAATTTTAAATACAAATGTTCAGTTTGTTGTGAGTTTTGGTGCACCCAGTAATTTTACATTAGCTGTTATGACTGCAGACTTGTGTATGATCTCTCACTGATCCTTTTGTCAAAACAAAATATTTTTGATAATATTAAATATGCTAGGTTCATCATATAGTCCTTTGGGGTGCCAAACACCTCACCTAATACCGAAACAATGTCGCTGGATAGTTCCATATCTCTGTATGTGCAACAGCGACTGGCACACTTTCTGGTTCCCCGGCATGTACTTGAGCTGTCACCTCTAACTGTTTTATGAGAGACTCAGTCTCTTCTTCACTCTGTTGCTCGGGTCCTTTTGCTAGGCCAAAAATTATGGATTTTTTATCATAACTGACCACAACTCATATTAGGTACCTATCTGATACCCCAACCGTTCAGAGTAATTAGATACAGGAATATGTGTAATGTATATAATCTATACTTGTAGAGGTTATTTATTTATTAAAGTGCTATGAAACTGAAATGAGTGGTCTCTATCCCCAAAACTCAGAACTAGTGTTCCTACTTGTCACTAGTTTTCATATATCTGTGAGACAGGCACCTATGTATATTATTGTGCGTATTGTTTTCATTAAAATTAAAGGAACGCCTCAGTTTCTTCTTGTATATTTTGTATTTAGCACCAAGACACATTACAGATTGAGTGCCATCCTCTCAACGAGAGGTAAGTAAAATGTAACAATTACCATTGTCCTCTAATTTTCAATTGAACTGTAGAATAGTTGTTGGGAGCCTTGTTTATCAATGGCAATCCAGAGCATAACCTTCTCAACGAAAAGGAGGCAAAATGTAACACATAATGCCGTTATTTGTCGTCCTGCCATGCAAGGACATGCTCTACCTTCACAATGTAATAACATCGGTCGGTGGGTCATCTTAGATCAAATAAGGGTTGCATCCTCTAAAAACATGTATGGACTTCTCAACGAGAAGTAGGTAATATGTAACACATAGTACAGTTATTCACTGTGATATTAAGTTCTTCAAAGAAAACTAGCACATAATGCCTTGTATATCAATGGCAATCCAGAGCATAACCTTCTCAACGAGAAGGAGGCAAAATGTAACACATAATGCCATTATTTGTCGTCCTGACATGCAAGGACATGCTCTCCTTTCACGATGTAAAAACATCAGTAAAACAAGGGTTGAAACCTCTAAAAAACAATGTGAGTATAAACTTCTCAACGAGAAGTAGGTAAAATGTAACACATAGTACCATAATTCACTGTATTAATAAGTTTTTCAAAGAATAAAACTTACGATTAAGTTCCGCCATTTTAGCTTTGTAATTTTCTATCTTTTTTGCCAATATCCCTCCTTTCCTTATCCTCCTCGTATTCCTTATCTTCCCTGTTGCGTTTTAGCATCTTTGGATAATATTAATCACTTTACACTACTAGAAATTAAGCTTTTAATAAACTTTTTTGGAAGTTAAAACTTTTTACGATGCGTCATGCGAGCGCGAAGAAAACGAATGACAAGTGACAGCAGTGTTGCCAGGTGCCGCTTTTTATTTTTCTTATAGAATCTAAAAAATCGCGTCGAAGAGTAAAGAGAAGGCGGCTGCTGCTAGTATAATATACCTCGGACTAATTTCGAATATAATGATCCGCATTCAAAAAGATTAATGTTTAGTTCAAGAAGCACCTCGAGAAATTTCGATTTGAGCGAGATAAAAGACATTTAAAAATGACACGAAACGCGTGTCATACGCCATATGTAAAAAAATTGGATGGCACGTCTGTCGTGCCATCCGCAACGAATCGGTTAAAATTGATAAAAATCCCACTAAAATCTGACTGATTTTGTATGAAATCGGTTGGTACCATAGACATATCATAGGTAGTGAAATAATAAATCTATGGTTGGTACACACATCATTCATAACCTGGATTAACATAAAGAATACTTTGATCCAGATGCACATAGGATCTACCTTCAGAATGAAAGACTGATAAGAGTTGTAAAAATATTTATTAAACAATTAATGCCACTTATCAGTTAGTACACTTTATATACAAGAATATATAGAATTACACCAGAATAGCGTCCTGGCCTCAGTCTTCTTCTTCAAACAACATTTGAAGAAGTTCTCTCTTGTTGCACTGGGAACCCTCCAGTCTTTGCACACCCTTCCATAAAATCATTGTAGGAATAACCATGAGTTTCAAGCGGGAATCTGTTCTGAATGGGCAAGCTTTGTCTTTCCAGCTGAAAATGTGTGTTAATTAAATTTTCTTTATTAAAAAGGAGTTGTGCCACTGGTCGCAGCTGGGAAATATTAAACAATTCCTGCTTAAGCAAACCTCATCATAGGCCTATTCATTGTCCCACTGTGGAGCAAGGGCATCTTCTCATACAAAGAAGGCATGAACTTTGATTGCCATGCTCGCTCAAGGCAATAATCTAATAAAAACTATACCCTATATTTTAATAAATAGTTTTATGCCATCACTAACTCTTGAGATTATATACAAGATGGTATACTCACGTTTCCCTGTCACCAACATCAACATAAACAAAAATTATATCCTTTTTCAGTTCACCCAAATATGCTTTCACCACAGGCTCAGCTGCAAACAAAAGATATCACACGTTAATTACATACTGTCTAGATGATATCATTCATTTACTCTTCTACTTCAAACAATGGTTGTTCTTTCTTCATAGGCAACAGGATGGCATTTTTTTTATTTCAATATATTAAACATGAAAATGATACACAGTCCATAACAATTGTTCCCCTTGACTATAACTTATCTTAACTCATAATAAGTACATAAATTATGGAACAATACAAATAACATAAACTTAATAAATACTTGTTGTTTAAGTGACCTGATAAGAGATACCTCCTTACCCATTTGACAGTAAATACACCAGCTGTGACCATTTTCTTTTTTTTTACCAGTGAAAAAGAAGTAAACTTTTGGCCCTTGGTCGGGCAACTTATTAACGAATGCAGCAAATTGCGCATAACTGTTAATATTTTCCATTTTAACGGTCATTTATTGCGCCTCAGAAGATACGAGAAAATTAATGATGACATTAACCGTTTTTGGTCTACTACTTCAAGTAAAAGAACCTCTTTTATACATTTACCTACAAGCTAAAACTGAGGTCGTACACTCGAAACTGTAACCTCTTTTTGTTTGACATGAAATGAATACTCGTTCAGGAAACACAACGACAGAAAGAAATTAAAAAGCTACAATTATACAGTGTTGTTCGTATAATTAAAGATTTAATTTGACTAATTACGTAGGTTCTCGTAGCTCATACCTTCAACACAATCAGAACACCAACTTTCGCCAGACGGCAGCTTTGAACCACTGAAATATAGGAGTACTGGCGGGCCTTTTGGATCGACAGTTTCAATGTATTTCGAGAACTCTTCAAACCCGTGCAATTCAACCGTAGTCACCATTTTTATATAATTAGTTAAACTGTACACAATAAAACGAGATACGGCCGGTATCGTGACACGACTATTATTTTGATTTATTTAGCGATATTAAGTACGTAACTGACACCATATCTGACAATGACAGTGATGACAGAATCATTGGTATGACCAAGTGTAAAAAAATCTTTAACGTTCAGTTTTACGTGTAGAATGTTGCAAAACGCTAAACGAGAACACCACGTGACCACAACATCTAAGTTTGGTTTTCTGCGTGAAACTGACTACAGAACTCAAGCCAAATCAAAACGATTTTGACAGTTTAAACGGTTGACAATAAAAATTATTTGAATGTTTTCATGTGAATATCAATTGTTTTTAAATTATAATCGGAGCCTGAGTGATAATATCTATCACAATGGATACAACTACGAGTATAAAACCTAAGTCGATCGCTGAATTGCTACCTGGGCTTAGCGGTGAGTTAATTGTGTTGTGTATATTAAGTTTGTTCACTCCCCTAACTTCAGTGCTTCGAAATAACAACGTTTATCGGTTTAAACAATAATGACTAGTATTCATCCTTCACAGACTGCTACTAATTGTTTATTTTGACAAAAACAATGAGTTAAATATTGTTTGTTTCTTAGGTATTATGTCTAAAGACAGTATGCAGAGTATGACTGCTAAGAAACAGCCTCGCCATACAATCTTACTCACCAGCACCGCTGAGAAGAATGTTAAGCCCTTAACGATCGCAGAAATGAGGGCGGATATCAAATGTAAGTGACCATTGACCATACAAACCTATCAAATCAGTTTACCCAACAGAACAATGCTATATTTTACCAAATGCCGCCCTTAAGATGACCCACCGACCCAAATGAGATTTTATTATAGTTTAAGATGACCCACCGACCTTTATATCTGTTATATTATGCAGATCTTAAAAATCATCATACTTAAACTTTTACAGCACTAAGAGTTAATTCTCCAAGGAGACCCGCCCAGGGAGCCTCTACATCCAAAAAGAAAAATTGGAACTCCTCAGTGAAAGTTGACAAGACAGTGAGCCATACAGCCAATGGCAAAATGAAACACAATCCAGTTAGAAAAGTTCTCAACTTTCAACCCAAGCCCAAAGTAAGTTTCTGAAGCTTATTAAATTACTATGTATTTACAATATTTTACAAACTAGTATAGTGAACCTGTAAGAGTGGCATTTTATAAAAAATACCCGTTATGAGAGAATCTAACATTTTCACTGATACAAGAAACTGCTGTGCATGTTTCATGAACACTAGTCCAACTGCACAAGCCACCAAATGGTTCCATAATTAATACTTATAATGTTAGTTTTTCTTATTAACTAATTAATAACATTATTTCTTTGATTACAGACAGTCACAAGTAACAGAGCTACAATGGCTCCTGATTCATTTCCAAAACCTGAATTCAGGCCCAAGAAGTCTCTATTTCTATTACAAGGTATTTTGAAGTTCAGTTTCTTAAATAACTAAACTTCTATCATTTACAATAAGATTTGAAAAATCCAAACTCATTTTGCAGCTTATTCAATCGATTTTGAGTTCTATTCCGTACAGATAAGGATGGTGTTGAAAGCAAAATAATGTTTACAAAAACAAATATATCCTGCATCTGTTTTTGTCATTTCACCATGGCAATAGAGCTCAAAATTGTTTGAACAAACAGTAAATAGGGTGCATTTAAATTTTTTATCTTATTTTAAATGAAATATAAGTAATATAAATATGTATTTTCTGTAACTCAACTGATTTGCATTGATTGATTTCAGCTCGTAACAATGTGAGAATAAGCGGCATAAATAACATATCTGAAACACCTATTGTAAATAAGCCAATCAAAAGCCGGATGACATTAGCCAACAAAGAAAATGTTTCCAACCAGACTGATATAAAAAAGTTACCCCCACCAAAAGCAGTGATTAAGAAAAAAATTATACCTGTTATACCTGACACTCCCTTGTCCAATGAATCTTGGAAGTCTAGTTGTGATGCCAGCTTTTTGCAGAAAGAGAAAGAGATTGATGATGCAGAGGAGAAGATTAAAGCAATAGCTGAGGAGAGGACATTGGAAAATATTGCCGAAATCACACCACCCATGTCCACTCCATTCACAGACTACAGGAGTGTTCAGGAATATTTCAACCACTCCAGTGAACTGGAAAGCTCTGTGGCATACCATGACAACACCATCATGAGCTTTGAGAAACCTTCAGATTGTAAAGAGAATGCCCAAAGGGACGAAAGTGTCATAGTGTCACTATGTGATCTATTTAATAAAGCCTCCGTTGCTAACTCGGGGAAAATAAGCACAGAACTTGAAGACTTATTACAGATTGAAAAACAGACCGAACATAACTTGAAGATGATAGATAACAGCATAGCCGCACTGAATAAAATAAAAGAGTCACAATTGACATCTCTGCAGTATGTTAGGAAACTAATAAATGATAAAAAGCCTTGCGAGAGTGGTGACAGAACTTTAACTACTACCAAAGAAACCCCCAAAGTTATGAAAACAGAGAAATTAAGTCCAGAAAAAATAATTGTTAGTAAACCGTGTTCAGTAATTAAATCATGTGCAAAATCACCATCTTACAAGATACCTAAAAAGAATTTGTGTTTGAGAAAAAAAGTTTTTTGTAAATCTATGCCGAATGTTTCAAACGACGTGATTACGCCTGTGAAAGCTGATATGGGTAACAAGGCGCTAAGCATGTACATGAAAATGAAGGAACACATGAATTTTCTGAGCACACCTGTTGCTAAACGAGATTTTAATGTCCCGGACACACCAGCAGTCACTTCACATAATTTACAAAAGCAACTTGATAAACTCTATGATGAAAATTAGGAATACTTTAGTAAATTTTCAACTTAAATTAATTGTAGAATAAGTATGTAAAGAAAGCACTTATATTGTTATAATTTTAGAAATTTTAATTTAAATATTCTTTTGTGATGTGTCTGATTGTAAATTTAGGAATATTCAGCTACAGGTTGGCTATGCTATGTAATGTCATACTTTTGACTTAGACACACATTTACTTAGTGTAATATGGGGTAATATATAATACTAACTTGTAACTACTAAAGTATTTAAGGTCCACTAAAATTATAGCATTTTTATCAGCTATAAACTTTCAAAAATTAAAACATTTCAAAACTATTCTGCATAAGCTGGGCTCTGTCCCTGAGTCAATTTATTATAGTGTATACAGGAATAATTGCAGATTATTGTGTCATCAACACATTTCATTATAATTGTCTCAAGGACTGCATGTTAGCTTTGGTCCCACTTCCCCTACCAAGTCTGGGACCCTAGTCCCGTGTATGGTAGAGACGTACAATGAATTGATTAATTAACTAACACTAATTTTCTAAACTATTTATCAACGAATGTAAATAAAATTGGTGACTGAAAATTGTGTTGTGATGAAAATATTACTAATTCTAGCAACTATAAAGTAATTTATAAATCTAATTAATTATTACAATTTGCATAATGTAAAGATTTTTTGTACAAAATAAAGACTTTATACGCAATCATAAGATTATGGTTGATGAAATCCTAATACATAACTAATCTTAGGGTGATTTTTATTTCCATTTATTTATATTTAAAATATGCAGACTGACTTATAGCACGACGGGATCGAAGTCAGCACCATATATATTATGTCGCATAAGTAAATATTCAGTTCGAGTTTTGATAGTCTTTCTTCTTTTTTGATTAACTCTAGTCGTTAAGATACAAATGTTTGGCCGTCAGTTTTCAGAGTGGAGGCAGGCGCGGTCTAAATCAAACTGTATGTAGACGCTACTTGCGTTCATAGCGCTCACGCGAGCCGCGCGTTTTTCTAATGGCTCAGTCCGGCCGTATTGTTCACAGTAATATAGTTTCTGCTAGGTGACTGCACGCGTGGTTCTAAACCATTTTGAGTTATCCGCCGAAGCATAGTCATATACACTACGGCCGATGTACATATCTTGGCGAGCCTGAAGTTAGCTGTTTGTCTGCGCAGTTACTATCTTAGGAACGAAATTCTCTACTGCGCAGCTAATCGGCTAACTTCAGGTTCGCCAAGATAGGCCGGCCGTTCCTATAAACACGCAGACGCCAAGACCCAAACGCCCGCGCCCGCACCCACTAGTGCATTCTGACTCAGCTCTCAAAGTATGAAGATCATCGCTATTAAAGAATGTTAATTGACTACTAGTCATTTCCCGCGCGGTTTCGCCTGCATCTTGAGGTAACTACTTCATGCATGCACTCGGATACATTATGTCCCCTTGTTCAATACAAAATTAATAGCTAAATGGTGGATAAAACGGATTTTTCCACACCCGTGCTAGTCTTATAGGTTTCAAGTATCTTTCATCTAAAATCGGTTTTATCGTGAAAGCGTAACAGACAGACAAGAGAGTAATACTTTCGGAATTATAATATACTAGCTATTTCCCACGGTTTCATCCGCTTCCCGAAGAAATTTCACCACACATCCCGATAAACTAGCTGTCATTCCCTAGAGTTTAAGCTATCTCTATAACAAATTTAATCGAAATCGGTTCAGCAGTTTCATCGAGAAAGCGTACCAGTCAGACAGACAGAATTAGTTCCGGATTGAATAATCAGAAAGTAGGGTGAATCTTTTGCTTTTGAATTTTTGGTCACAAACTAATCGTAGATACAGTACTACAGCTTGGCAAAAAAGTCTAGAAACGGAACTAATTTTTTTTATTGCTGGCAATTAATGTCGTTCTGTTTATATACTCTGTGGTTCTGTGTCGTTCGATGTAAACAAAGTTCGCGAGTTACTTATTTTTTTATTTCGACCATCAAAACGTTAATAAAACCACGTTATAATAAATAAAACCATTCGGAGTACTAGCAAGGAAACAATTTATAATGTTTATAGGCGATATCTGGTCGAACATGAGGCTTAAACTCTTCTTTCCGATCTCGACGATATTTACCAAAATACCGCCATTATGACAGGTATATAAGAGTTTGTTTTGATGTATTTAGTTGTATCAAGTGTTAATTTATGATCTCTAATTGGTTTTGAATTGCTTTAATACGAAATAAGTGAAATTTTGAACAATAAACATCGAGCATATAGGTTATGTTTACGTTTTGTCTTTGACACTTTGGTATAGCGCGACTAGATTATTTTGATACTTGAGTGGCTTGAGCCTTGATACTCTGCAATATGTAAATTCGATTTCTACATAACCTTATCTATGAGTGTGATCACAAGATAATATAATACTTGTTATAACTAGCATTTAAAAACCACAAAAAAAACTAGATAGGTACCGTAAACTTTTTACATTAATTATTGATAGAGGTTTAATCATTTTTTTTATCTTTATAGGAAGCACCGAACGTGCATTTCAATCTATAACCCAGTAGGAGTTCAAAAGAATTCATGCCAGCATGTTAACAAAATAGGAAAGGAGTATAATGAATTTATGAGAGGGCTCGTACTTGGACATAAAACGTTTAGGAATCAATCTCCAACATGATAGCGCAGTGCCTTTGAATCTGAGTGTGACTCAGATGAGTTTATGGCTAGCTCTAGCCAAGACATGGATGTGGCGGGCGTGGAATATTTAGAGGAAGATTTATTGAAATCAAATATAATAACGCTATATTCATACGCCTTTTTTTTATACCCAAAAAAATTTGAAAACACAGGAGTGCTTACATTATTAGTGCTTATAAGTACAGTATAATCTCACTAATCCGGCATCGTCCGCTCACCACTAACTACTACAACTGTTAAAACCAGTAGAAGCATTCAATTTATTGTTTCAATACATGCATAATCAAGTCATGGTGGCCTAGCGGTTAAGGCACCTGCCTCTCGTGTACGAGTGTGCAGGTTCGAAACCTGGCAAGTACCAATGTGACTTTTCTAAAGTCATATGTACTTTCTAAGTATATCTTAGACGTCACTGACTAACGGTGAAGGAAACATCGTGAGGAAACCTGGACTTAAGAAGTCTGAAATCACCAATCCGCCTTGAGCAAGCGTGGTGATTAATGCTCATGCCTTCTCTATATGAGAAGAGGCCTGTGCCCAGCAGTGGGACATTATATAGGCTGATGATGATGATGATGATGACATGCATAACATGAACAGAAGAAAACGGCATATCTGCCAAAGATATTATAATCCATCCAAAGGTTGTCTGTAAAAGATCGCTTTTAGCGATAAGACCGCCCATTGTGTCACCCTATGTAACAAATTTTCCAATGACATATGTTTTTCTTTTGGTGTACATAATAAAGAATCTTCGAAAGGTTTACAAGCAAGGACTACAAGTTGCACAAAAGCAGACCTCATATGTACATGTTAATTTAATACATTATGTGTATTCTCTCTATGAAATGCTTTATTTTACCCTATAATCCAGTAATCCGAACATTCCAATAATCCGGCACCCTCTGGTTTTTAATAGTGCCGGATTAGAGAGATTATACTGTAATTTGTATTCAGTTACATGACGTGAATACTTGTTATTACATTTTATAATACTTACTGATTTTAATTAATTATAGAAATACAGCTTAGTATCAAGACGATAGGATGGTACGCTATACGGTCGCAGCGGGTTGCCACACGAACGGTAAAGTGGCGCCCCTATTAATTTCTACTCTTTTTTGCCAAGCTGTACCTAGGTATTGTGAAGAGCATAATGTTTATTAAATGATTTATACACTCTGTGGATGTGACTGACAAGTGACAGTAATATGTTCCTTGCTGACAGGTGTCAAACAAAAAAGTTCGATCTCTCTTTGTAACACCGAGTGCTACGTTTGTTGATAAGCGATAACAAAATACTTTCATTATCAGCATATTCTGTAATTACGTGCAGAATAATCATATTAGATCATAAGGGAGCCTACTGTGATACTTTGAAGTAATATTGTATTACTAACCTAAGCAAAAATGGCCTTATCAAAACCGATTATGAATTTGCTGGCATCGTATTTACAAAACTTGTATTTACATCCTATTAAAACTAAAGCAATTACAAGGTGAGTTATAGCTGTATAATTAATGAACTAAAAGTCATCAACCTATTACTGTTGAGATTACGCAGCAGTACAAAGTTTCAATCCAAAGTCTATTTTTTTACGATTCATTTTGACCTGTGACCGCGAACATTTAATTTAGC
Source organism: Pyrrhia umbra (assembly GCA_963891755.1). NCBI lineage: Eukaryota > Metazoa > Arthropoda > Insecta > Lepidoptera > Noctuidae > Pyrrhia > Pyrrhia umbra. Next base: position 3,017,685 of record OY982923.1, on the reverse strand, counting down.
AAATTAATTAATAATAAATTTCAGCTGCGTGGTGGGCACAGCGGGAAGCATCGCTTCTCAATTGGTAGCTGGGGACAGTATAAGGCTAGATCCTATTTTGGCCTTTGGTTCGTATGGGTAAGTAATATGTAACTTGTGGATATTACAATTTTAGTTTTTTTATACTTCTCATACTTAAATACTGGTTATATTTTTCCAGGTTATTGTTTGGTGGGACTATCCCACATTACTTCTATGAGTTTATAGAGGGACTGTTCCCTGAAGAAGTTGTTGCATTCCCACTGGCCAAGAAGCTTTTGTTTGAAAGATTAATATTTGCTCCTTTCATGCAAGCCTTTTCGCTGTACACACTGGCCAGATTTGAGGGCAAAAACCATAAAGCGGCAATAAAGCAACTACTAGCTTTGTATTTGCCCATTTTAGAAGCGAACTGGAAATGGCTTACCTTGTTCCAAGTCATCAACCTAGCATTTGTTCCTCCTATGGTAAGATTATTATTATTTCTTAGATAAGATTGTAATTTTATTATCTACTTTTAAGAACAATTACTTATTCATTGATAGGCTCATTGTTATTGCCTTGTATAATTTAAGAATGTATTTTTTTTTTTAATTTCCAGTTGCGGGTTCTATTTATGAATCTTGTTGGATTCGGCTGGGCCATGTTCCTGGCCACTAAGAGACGTCAACAGAGCCAGAAAAAGAACTGAAGCATTTAACTTATACTCAGCACAAGGTGGTGGATGCTAAATTTATTTCTATTGATGGTGAACTGTCAATATAAAATCTTTTTATACATATTTACAAGATATGTTGGTGGATGTCATGAATTTGTGGGATCAAAGGTGCAGGCTGATGACCTCTCCAGTGATCTAAACTTGTCTTTTATAGCCTATTTTACTTATTTAGAGAACAGTGTTATTGTACTGATAAGCAAATTCTATTTGACATAGTTATTGTACTCCCTTAAATATAGTCAGTAATGTTAATTTATTAATTGCTTAAAACATACTGTTTTTATTTTATTTTGCACATAATTACGAGGGAGTGCAAAAGAATAAATTTAAATACTAGAAACAAAGTTGAATTTTTCAGCATTCTATAAAATAAGTATGCTATTTTTTTTACAAAATGAGACCATTATCTTATGCTTAATCTAACTGTATGAGTAGTGTTTATATATTTCTGCATTTGTTAAGATTTGGGTACTGGACTAAAGTTAGTAATAGGTAGTGTTAGTGAAAAATACTGTTATTGTGTCAGGGTACTTTATTTGACAACAAATCGATCCATTATCTATGTACCAATAAGTTTTTACTTGAATATACATTACATTGTTGTGAATCACCTAAAACTATGTTACGAAATTCATATCTGCAAAATCAATTCTTACGCAGTGCATTTATTTAAGATGAGATTTCTTACAAACCAAAATATGTATAAGTTCTGTGTAAATTTTGTAATTTTTATTAAACCGTTTTTACTGTTACACTCGAGTATCATTGAATATCGTCATTTTATTGCTTAGTTGTTGAAACAAATAGAAAGTTTCACTTGTTTTACAATACAATCACTTAATGCTACATTATAGTTAGGTATCACCTATTCTACCATAAAATTCAATAAATAGTAAATAATCGTTTGTAAAGTGACTAGTAAAATTAAATTAATAAAATAAATTACCTATTGTAAATATCAGACGTCAATAAAATATATTGCACTTTATTTATAATAAAGTAGTTACACGTTTTCGACTAGAGTATTTTTGTTACTTACCAAAATAAATTAGTGAATAAATTTAAATAATATTACCAACAATAAATAAAAACAAAGTAAATACATAGGGAGATCGAGTAATCGTTTCCAATAAGGAATTGATAGATAAGCACATTTGACTAGATAAAATATTATCTTAATCTAGTTTTTGATAAAAACATCAATCAAAAATGTCCAGTAATTTGGCCTAATACCTACCTTACATGGTTTTATTTACAATTTCGACCAAACATTCGAATCTCATAAACGTTCTTGCAGTCCATAAAGATTATGGGATGATAACGGCTACATTAGTTACAAATAGTATGTAGTGCAAAATAAATCAATTAGATTGTTTTCAAAAGGAATTTGTAGAAGTGTGTTGACTCCTGGGCGTTCTAGATTATTCTCTGTCGGGCCTCGGGGAGCGGGACCAGCTGTGCTGCGAGGATCGGCTGCTGACTGTGGAGGTGGGCGTCGATGGCGTGGGTCTCCGGTACGGGATGGGGCGCTTGCGCGCGCTGTCATTGTTAGTGAGTGATGTTAGTGAGAGGCCATGAGCATTAGTAAGTTAGAACATGCAACATTATGAAAGCATACAGTAAACTGTAACAACTGATTTGAATGTTTTGCTATCTTTAACTTGAACGTTGTTATTTCAATTTTATATCTGATAAATTGCAATTTAAAACATGCTTTTAAATTTTTTCATGACTAATGTATCTTGAAAAATGAACTTACCTTAAACAACATAGAAAAAAAGTACATCCAGATCGAAAGCTTCTTCTACAACTAAATATCAAAATTGTGTACAATATCTAGCTTCTCTACCATGCAGCAATAATATAAAAAAGAAAACAACAAAAAAATTTAAATAAACTTTAATGTGATAAAACAAAAATGGATAATCTTGAAACAGAAACACACTTGCAGCATGTCCTACATAAATAGCACACTGTCTACATCTGGCGGCCATCAGTGTTAAACTCCCATGAGGTGAATATCTCATTGGCGCGCTATCTTCTTCTATACTTGTATTTGTTTGACGCGTATGTAAGATCTATTATGGGTGCGCTACGGAGGAAAAACAACTATTAATTATGTTTCCATTCCTGTTGAAGTATTTCATTTATAGCTCAACACTATTATTTGATTTTGATTTGAGAGTAAAATTTCATGTTAAAATTCCAAAAAAAAAAATACTTTAAAATGGTCAGATTATTATATAATAAAATGTCAAATTGTAAAAGTAAAAATTATTAAAAATAATCTTATATCTAGTAGCACACCCTGTTAGCATGATCAGTGTTAGACGAACGCACACATAAGTTAACTAAAGTTGTTATAATTATGATGCAAAGAGACTGACCAATGAAAGATTATTCAAACATCAATCACAGCCAATGGGAATATTTAAAAATCATTATTTTAAAACCTAGTCAGCCTCTATACAGACATGGACACCCAGATCACAATAAGAAAGATAATAAAAGGCTTTAGCGATATATTATGTGAAAAGTAGGGCTTAATATTTTAATACAATACATAATATTACTTAAACTAATCCACACTAGCACATTCACTTCACTACCCGGAGCTACTACTCGTGTCTTCAGAACTCGTGCTATATTTTCGTGACTTTTTTCTATAAAGAAACAAAAACAAAATAGATAAAAGGAAAATAAAATGAATAATGTGCCATATCATGGAGTTACTGTGCGGTGGACCCACATAATTATGTATGTTAGTATATTGGTTCTCCCTCAATAGATGCTTCTCAACTTTTAATTCCCAGTTTTTAATTTTTTTTTAGTTTAGTAAATTTTATCAAAAATACAATAAATAATATCGAATCGAAACATCGATGAAGGTGCACTTCTAAACATTAAAACATGAAAAGATGGTATTAAAATGAAGTAAGTATCTACCATGATATGTCACAACAAACGCAAAATAATATATCAAGCACACCTAAAAAATCAGGATAAAAAAGCGACACACGGCAAATTAAACACACTGTGCGATAAATTTTACATTCAAATAATCAATTTGAAACATGGAATATTATTTCAAAACATTTATCAAACAGAATATTAAAATTGATCGCACTTAAAAATCCCTATTTGGCAAGAACACAGTGCTTTTAGCTGTCAGCTCTATATATTTTTGTGGCTGGTAACATTTTGGCCGAATGCAAATGTCATCATAGCACGAAGCTATATAATAAAAAAGCCGTGTTCTTGTCTATGAATGATACCTCGTAATTCGTCGCCTATCCAAGAAGCTGGGCGAGCCAGCCCGGCGCGGTATGGAAGGCGAGCGCGATCGCGTGCGCGCGCGCGACTCGCTCGATCTGCGGTAATCCGCGTATACGCCTGTCATTGTTCTGATCGATACCAATGTCGCATGCATGCATTGTTTGTTTTTCGAGTTTCATTTAGCGGAAAGAGAAATCGTCTGTTAATATTTTTGTTACATTTTTTGAAAGAAATGAGTTACTTGTAGATTTTTTTTTTATTTTAAAATTTATTATTTTTTGCTGTCAACGTTATTTTTTCAAATTAAAATGTATGATCAAAAGCAACTCATTTCTTTTATTTCGTATATAGATGTTAGTTATAAAAATAGTTACTTAAACTACCGTTATTTCGACTCTATTTAAATGATACATAGTTGTAATGCTAATGAAAAGAAAGAGATGTCATATGTGTGTGATATGGCATGACAACTGAAATCTTTTTGCATAAATCACAACTAGGTATTATCCAGTTAGACTAGAAAATTGCTCCATGCGTAATCCCTTTATTTCTTAACGGAGCCTTGAGAATGTTTCTTTCGGTAAGAACTGTTAAAATAATGTACTGATTTACCGTAATCTGATCTTGCTGCCTCTTTTGACCTCTCCAGCATATGACGAACTAACATAACTATGTATTATGCATAATAGAACGTTTAACGCAAAATAGAAGGAGATAACTAATTAATTTTCTAAAAGAAATAATTCAGTAATTTAAGTTTATCATCAAAATATTGTTCTCTAAATATATTTGCGTTACACGCTATATTTTTGACATCCAACTATAAAGCTCGCTAAAGTTTCTAAACTTTTAATCTCTTGTAACGAATATACAAAATCATGGCAAGTGTTTTTTTTTTTATAATACAGAACTTTATTGTTGGTAGTACTAAGTATGTTACGTAATATTATAATGGCGAGCATAAATATGATGTTTACCTAGACGAGCGCGTGGAACGAGAGGTGCTGCGCGACGAGCGAGAGCTACTCCGACTGCTGTACGACGACGAGCGACTTGAACGAGACCGTCTGCAACAAATAGTTAATATACGTTTAATAAAGCTACTCTATGGACGCCACGCGATCTCAGATGACCATAAACAACGGTTTTTGAATTGTAGTTGCAGTGTAGCGTTTAAAGTGTTAATAAAAAAAATATATTGAAACATGCTATTTGTATAGAAATAAATACAATGTATATTGATTTGACACAAAGTGTAGATTAAAAAAAATATTTTGGCGCAGCTAAGGTTTACGTTTAAATTAAGTTAATTTTATAGTCTTAAAAAATCTTTACGTGAAACATGAAACGAAAAAGTGTATTCTCATTATAAAACTAACCTTGACGAGGAATACGATCGTGATCGGGACCTCGAGGATCGCGACCGAGAGCGCGACCGCGAGCGAGAGCGCGACGACTTGTTGCGCGACCGCGACTTGGACGAGCGCGACCGCGACCGCGATCGCCGCGACGACGAGCGCGACCAGCGACGCCGCGACGTGCCCCCCTCTGCCTTCGCCTTCACCTCCGGCGAGGATTCCACGTTTACAGTCGGACTCTTCTCTGCCTTAGGAGACGGCGCTTTAGCTGGCTCCGGACTCTTTTTAACTTCCACTGGTTGCGCCGGAGATTCCTCTTTCACTTTTTCTTCTACAGGACTTTGACTTTTCCTTTTGGGTTTGTCGGCTTCGCTTTCTTTCGGCTTGGGCTCACTACGCGTGCCCTGCGACGTGGAGGGACCGTCCTCTTCCTCCTGCCTCCTACGCTCCATCGACACTTTAGCCAGTTGAGCCAGTCTTTCTTTCAGTCTATTCAGCTCTTTGATATCTAAATCCTCTTGTCGATCCCTATCGTCTAACCGCAAGAACTCGACCTCTGAGTCTTCATGCTCGCTGGACGAGCTGCGCATGCAAACGGCTTTTGGTTTATAGTTCTCAGCTAAATCTTTACTCTTCTTCTTCTTTTTGGGATGTAGATCGGATGGAGATTTGATGTATTTGCGTTTGTCTTTTTCGGGTAACTTTTCAATGATGTCGCGGTATCTCTCAGGGCTGCGGCGCGCGGGCGAGTAGCTCAGACTGGACGTGCTGCGACTCTTGCGTGGTGAGCGCGACCTCGACCTGTCCTTATGTGAGTCCTTGCGGTCGTGGTTCCTGTCCTTGTCTGGCCGGTCTCTGTGCTCGCCCTTCGCCGGCGAGGTGCGACGCTCGCAGGTACGGCGCTCAGGTGACTTCTTGCTCTTCTTAACCGGAGTTACACTCTTCCGTTTCTCCTTCTTTGAGCTTTTGCGTGGGGTTGGAGATTTGGACCGACTCGGCGACGGTTTACGACGAGATCTTTCCTCTGGTGAAGGAGACTTCCTTCTTGGTCTGCTGTTCTCGCGTTTGTTTTCTACTGATTTTCGACTTGATTTGTATTTATCAGCTTTACTTTTAGGTGGAGGTGATTCTTTCCTCTTGAGTTCGGGAGAAGGGCTTCGTTTCCGCTGTTCCCTCTGCGGTGGGGATTCACTTCGCTCCTTGTAATAGCGAGCCTTGTTTTTTGAAATTTTCTCTGATTTCTGTTTGGGCGGTGGTTCGGAATCCGATTCGGATGATGAATACCTCCTTTCGGATCGAGAACTTTTATGCGATTTATCATTGTCCTTCCGTGATTCTCTGTTCTTGTAGCTCTTGTTGACGGGCGACCGCTCCTTGTATTCTGGTGACGTATCCCTCTTTTCTCTAGAAACACTGCGGTCCTTCTTTCTTCGCGGTTTGTCATCATTTATTTCTCTATCTTTTCGCTTAGTAGGCGCTTCTTCGTAACGTTCATGATTATTTTTATTATTCTTTTCATATTTGGCATCTTTTTCTTTCCTGGGATGCGACCCCTCACGCCTGCTCTGTCTGTAACCTGGAGATTCACTTCTCCTCGGAGCTCTGCGTTCATCTCTTTCTTCTCTATGATTTTTGTTATTTTCTCGGATTGTTTCTTTTTTGTTATAGTAAGTATCTTCCCGCTTTCTATATTCCGGGGAAGAGCTTTTTCGCCGCCTCTTTTCTGGCGGCGGCGACGAGCTCGACTCTCTGGCGTAGTTTTTCTTATTCCTCTTTTCCGTCCGGCTTTTGGGAACTGGTTCAGATTCGGACTCTGGGGAAGAGCGCTGGCGGTCTCGTTTGGATCGTTTGGAACTTTTGCGTCTGTCAGACTCCACTGAGGGTTCACGCTTCTTGTTTTCTATCTTGGTGATGTAGGACCTCTGGCGGTACTCGGGCGAGGTGTCGCGGTCCTCCCGGGAGGTGCTGCGCTCGCGCCGCCTGTCGTTATGTCGCGACTCCCGCGCCGGGGGCTCATCGCGTTTGTCGTACTTCTTGTTTCGCTCGTCGCGCTCCCGATCTGCCTTTCTGTATTGAACATCGTTGTTCCTCTCTTCCACGGTGCGATCCCGTTGCTTCTCTTTCAAGTATTTCACTGGGGAACTAAAAATACACAGGTTAGAACTTGCATTCTGTAACGTCAAGACAATTATATCATTGATGTGTGGTAATATCTCACCTGTCACGGCTCGATGGCTCACTGCTGCCGCGTCGTCTGCTGCTCGACTTTTTCTGTTCAAAAATTCGACAACAAGCGTAAAGATCATGGTTCCGATAGACGGGCATACAACACCAGTGCCAATACAATAGACTATAGTGGTAATGGCAAATAAACATGTTACACTAAAAGTTATACGAGAAATTCCTCAGGGGGCATCATATCTCCCGGATGAGGAATTTCGACAAGAAAAAATAAAATAAAAAATATATCACTTGTACACATGCATTCTAATAAGGAATAGTAATAAATAGAGGCATCAAACAAAATGTAACAGTAGAAAATAAAATTATACTTAAAGCTATTGATGGAAGCAAGTATAAATAAACATGTAATTCGTTTGGAAGTGTATCATCATTGTGGACGGTCTTAGAATGTTATTTAACAGCGCATCCATAACATTCTCGAAGTGTGAACTCAATATATATAAATAAATACACATCATGTAGATATATAGGGAGCATAAGACATTGAATCGGTTGGCACCGGTGCGTTACTCGCTCAATAATCACATGGTTAGTAACACAGTACGGCTCAACATAATTAATCATAAATACATGTAATACACAAAAATCAAATGTAAATACAACACTTCGGTAACGTACCTTATTTAACAAACGGTGGTGGTATTGTGTACCATTTAAACATGTGGAGCATCCTTAATTAGTTTTGGGTAAATGAGAAGAGGGAGAATGTTATGGATTAGTTACATTTTAATAATCAGACAGTTTGGATATTCACAAACTAGTGTGTGGTATATAAACGTGCTCACTTATTATTATTATTTATTTAGTCGCGTACTTCACAAACCATCTATTCTATTATATGTTGTAGTTCGTTACGATATGTTAGGCGAGACGTTTGTCAAGCCCGGTTAAGCAGTCGACAACCTTCTAGGTTGACCTGCGAGATGTCATTCAAAAAAAAAAAAAGGTGAGACGTTTGTACACCACACACAGGTCGCGTAACACGAACAAGTTTAAACCACCATCTGTTTCGTAGTACTACACACCATGCATACAGGTAACTGTGCACACTTGGACCCACGATCACACGTCGCGTGTACATGATCCGTGTTAGTCACAAATGCGAGAGTTAACAATGCATTACCAAGTACATAATTTTAGTATTCACCTAACATAGTGTTCTTACTGAGTGTTATTGGTTTATGATATACTTACAGTATACGTTATTTCTTCAGATAAAGATGGCTATCCTATGAAATGATGCACAGTTAAACAGATAATTTTTACTGGCTATTTCTTGTATTTACAGAAAATAAAAAATAAAATGAGGTAAGAAGACAATTACATTTAAATAATACGTTTGGTGCCCCACACGGATCGCTAGTGGAACGTAACCGAGGCCGCGACTACGACCAGCTACACACATCTGAAGCTCGGAAACTATAAAGGTAATGTAAAACAAACTCTGTGGCTACTACAGTTAGTTCGACAGTTGAACGATGCAAGTAGAGGAATGGAGATAGGGCCGTGTGAGGAAATTATACACAAAACAAAATTCGTCAAGCCAATATTTTATGCAGAGGTGCCGAGAATGTCATATTCATTGTATCAGCCAATGTGTCGGGCACACATTAACATAAAAATAAAGAAAGCAATGTGCTACTCGAGCTAATCTGTTGTTGCGACGAAATAACATTAGACTAGTTGACTGAAGGATGGAACATTGTCTGAGCGAGTGGACGAGGCACGCGGAAGAATCCCGAGTTAAGCTAAACGAGGCTCCGTGTGGATATATATCTCTATTCGGCAGGCCCAAACCCCACACAAGGAATAGTGGCGTTACATCTTTTGAATCAAAGATTATGTTTTAAATATTCTAAGATCAATTGAGCTGTTTCAATCACTTGTTTCATCAAAAGCTGAAGTATAGTCCGACATGGATCTATATGAATGTGGTGGAAACTGGAACTAACAATGTCATCTTGGAATGATACCAATTAATGGAAATTTCATTTTTTTAAGTATTACACGACATGATGAGTAGCAATTTAATAATGTATCATTTACTTCACAAGAATAATTAAAAATTGAAAACAATAGAATGTAACATTTAACAATCATTTGGATGTTAGTAGGTGGCTTATAAGCTACCCACCAGATTATTAAGTAGTCACCAAGGCCGATGGATATCTACAACACCAGAGGCATCGCAGATCATCATTGTCCCTTCCTAACTATTTCGAAAACAAAATCTAAAATTATCGAATACAGCTATATTTTTACTTATAGTTGGGTAAGAATTTTCCCTTGGCCGGTATCACCAAAAATGACATTTCAAGATGGTGGATAACGTTAGTTCACCCGTCAGCCACATTCATAAATAGCCATGTTGGACTATATATCTCATTGGCTGCCGTAAAAGGCAAAATTGGTATTTTTAAAACCGAAAATTAAAATGTCTAAGCTGAATTAATTTCCATAATGAGTCTGTAATGTATTGAAGCATAGTTTTTGAAGCAAACCAAACATAATCTTTGAGCTGCAGCACTCCTATCCGACATTACGAGGTCGTCTGAGTAAATTTTTCAAATACCTTCTTTTTCTTCTTCTGTCGTTCATCGTCCGAGCTGGCGCTGTCGCTGTCTTGGTGTCCATCGGAGCTGCTGGAGCTCTCAGTATCAGGCGACTTGGAGCGCTTCTTTTTTTTCTTACTGGATTCTTGTCTGATGACAAATAAACATACAATTGATATGTGTAAGTGGTAATGTGTGTGTAAGAATAACCTTCGTAATTGAAACAGCTGTTTAATTTATTTAATAAGGTTATGTATGTTTCATAATTATTTGGTTTGTGTGTTAAATAAGTAATGTGTATTAAATCTTACGATGTGTGTTATCCAAATATGCAAAAAAATAAAAATACTTTTAAATGTTAGAATATTTAATAACGGCAAGGAAAAATAGTAATTAGAAACTTTGAAGTAATCTACAACCTGTCAAAAGCGTGTATGACGAAGAGTAAATAAATGTTTAATTCTCGGTTTAAAAATAACTAAGTTTATTTTACCCCTTATCATTGCACTATTTATTTAATACTAAAAAAGATTAAAACATATCTTTCGAAAACTGCAGATAGACTGACGTAACATTATTAATTTCTTTAACAAGAGATAAAAGAAGATCTTTATTTCTAAAATCCTAATATTAAAAATGTAAAAGTGAGTTTGTTTGTTACTCTTTCACGGTAAAACCACTTAACCGATTTGGATGAAATTTGGTACGGAGATAGATGACACCCTGGGGCCGGTTATAGCTATATCTATAGTCTATTTTTTATACCGGTACGTGAAGTGATACCCTTAAGACATAGATAATAAAATAGTGCTGAATATCAACTCGATACCATACCTATTTATGAAGTTCCATAACATTTTTCTTTCACTGAAATGATCACCACACAATTGTACTTGCATTCACATTTAAAAAAATATAAAAATATCAAGTAAAAAGTTTTAATACTTGCCTCTTAGACAACCGAAGAGTCACCTGTCTGAGTTCAAATGTTATCTATGAAATTTACGGCAACATTTACAAAAAAATATAATAAATAAAAAATAATAATATTAATTATAAACAAATATAAATTGTTTATGGGACACTTACTTCTCTCTCTTATTCTTTTTTGACTTTTTCTTCTTCAACTTCTTAGCTTCTGGTGACGTACTGGAACAGGAAAAAAATAATAATGAGCATGTGTATTAAAATTTAAATTAAATGGAAGGGAAATATTTTCATACATATATAGTATGCACCGATTTTACATAGCAGTCAAAGTGACGCGTCTTCCGGATGAGAAATCATCAAATGACCCCTCCCGCCGTGGGTGGGGTGGGTGGTGTCAGTGTCAGACTCTTACTGACTAAAACCCATCCATGTTCCTACCTAGGCCCTTTGTATTCCGGGGGCGCGGTATCTCTTTCGAACGTCCCGCAGCCCCGGATTTACAATACCCTGAACTTCACATTCAAAGAATATCATGATCCCAGCGAGAGCGACCAAAAAATTCATTGACTCGTTACTTCTGCGTCATCATGCCTTGAATCTCAACATTAAGGCCGGTATTATAGAACTCATTTTGTCTCAGCAAACATTTGGAGCCATTTTATTTTGAATCTAATTTTGAGTAGTTCTTGTGTCATGTTGTGCAATACAGACTTAGATTGTCACTTTTCTACCCATTTGATCTTTTGAGCCTCGCCTTTCCTGTCCATGCCATGGAAACGACATCACAGTAGGTCCAGAATGAGACAGCGAGCTGGGGCCGTACCACCATGTGTTTTTGCAATCACTATACAGGTGTGAGAGCGAGACACAGCTACTTACGTCGTATAGCACCGTCTCTTTTTCAAAACGAAACTATTCCTACTTAGGTACGTTATGGTAAGACCCCTGAAATCTATTCCTATCTAAAGAAATGGCTTTAGGTCGCATTAGGCGGAGGTCAGGGAGGCCTTTGTCTTGCAGAGGGATACTACATGCTAAAAAAATGTCTTTCTACGTCTGAAAACTATTAGCTGTTGTTGGGGTTCAGTTTGTATTATATACTAACCTCCTCTTTTTCTTCCTCTTGGGTGGATGGTCGCGCAGCTCCCGCTCGTGGCTGGGCGTGCGCACGAGCGGGTAGCGCGCCGCGTGGTCCCGCGCGCGCCGCTCGGGGTCCAAGCTGGAGCCCTCCACGAACTGCGGCGAGATGCCGAACGCGTCCCGCAGCCGCGCGTTCTTCTCCTGCTGCGCTTCCGCGACCGCGTGCGTCTCGCGAACGCTGCCGGACAACGCACAATACAATATGGCCGACCGCTACCACTGACAACACCACAATAATAAAACAAACACTCTTATTCTATTACTATTTCATTCTGTGTGTTACACTCAAATAATATCCTTCTAACTTAATATATTTACCTGTACAGCACCTAAGTGCGCTAAAAATAGGGAAATAGTTTAGTTTTAGCACGAGAATCATGAACTAAATCCATATTTTTTCATTAAATAAAAATAAATATTGACATTTCACAAAATCAATGATCTACGCATAAAGTATATCTAAAACGTGTGAAATCGTGAATGTTTTTCATATTAATACCTGTTTGTTCTGCGAATAATGTAACTTTAATTAAATGTGGAATGTGAATGTCGCTTCACGGGCGCTGACCCAAATAAGTACAGTAGCTTATAGAGTAATCGATAAAACTGTGTGCACACCTTATGACGGATCGCATGGACTTCCTCTCCTCATCGTTGGAGAGACAGACCTGCAAATTGTCGTTAAAGTTGTTTCGGTCGGTGGCGGCACAGTTACAGCGGCAGCAGCACGAGTTCCGCAGCCCCTCGAGGATGGTGCGCAGCGCGGGCTCCAGCGCGTCGGGGGCGGAGCGCGCGGGCGGCGGGCCCAGCGCCACGTCGGAGCTGGGCTCGTGAGAGGACGCGCGCGCCCGCCGCGCCGGGCCCGCCAGCACGGCTTGGAACGTGCCGCGCCACAGCCGTTCGAACACGACCCTATTGTTTTGCGAAGCGTCGCGTCGCGGAGCCCTGCCCCTTTGCATCTTAATCTACTTACTTAACTAATGGAAGACTTGTTTTCTTAATCCTAAATATGGTTTTCCTTAGACTAGTGCATGGCGGCTGTGCCGCGGAAGACTTGTTTGAGCAGAGGAGCTTGGAGGCTACATGGCAGAGCGGCCGGCAGCGGGCCGGCGGCGCTACTGCGGGGCGTCGGGCGCCATAACAGGAAGCACGCAGACGCGCGCAGCCTGCGCAAACATCGGATACGCGCCCTATCGCGAAGCCCACACAAAGGGCTCTTGCCCCACACCCTTTTGTGCAACTCTCAAGTAATTTACTCTCATTTGCGAAACATATTTATAAAAGGCCTTTCTAAAAGAAATAAAATTCTTACTAATTAGGTAATCCATTGAAATCGTAGGAATGTTAATCTTTTTAATTGGCGTCCCATTTATTAAAACGCTCATGTACATGAGTTTCACATAAAAGTCATCTTATTAGTAATGTATCAAATCGGATTATCAGCGGTCGCGCCTGTTTACTGACGACATGCAATATCGCAGCGTCTTTAGTTCTATTCTTAAACACTATGCACACGCTATTGTATAAACTGAACATTTAGAAGAATATTTTTGGATCGATAGTACTATTTTTACATTGTGAAATTGTTGGAATTCTTTCTCTCCAAACAGTTCATTAGAACAGTTCGCTGGCTAATATATTCGTTGTAACGTAGAGCAATTAACTGTAATTGATGAGTGCCATTGTAACAAACATGTCGGCAGACTCATTCAAATCATAATAGTAAATCAATCTTGTTAGTAATCTCGTTGCATTAGACGTGTTTTGAGTTCTAGGCACGATATGCTTCTTAGGAATTTAATATTCAGACTATGCGTGGAGCACTTAATTTTGCACTTAAGGTGGATGTTCCGATAGTCCGTCCATACATTTTGGGATTGAGCTTTATCCTAAACACAGCCACTATTTGTTTCAAACTAATAATTTCATCACTTTCTACAATGAAATGTGTATGTGCCTATCAACTTTTTAGAGAATAACTTACATTATTTACTAAGAAAAATAATAGTAAAATTCACGCAAAAATTGACATTTTGTTTATTAGTGTGAGTGTCTTTTGCCATAAACAAAAATAGAATAGGATAGAATAGACAAGCAAACCAAAAGCGTAGTTTAGACATTAGCACGCTAGATGGCGACAGATGATGAATCAATTTCTTATGTACAATATTTATTTATTTCCTTTTCTGCAATTCATAAACAAAAAAAACAATAAAATAACATAAAACTGAAGACCCTAGATGACAATTTTTACAATTTTATTTTATTACATCATAATTATTGTTGTCTGGCAACATAAACCATTTTGCGTAGGTAGGTAATATAAGCGACGCTGCCACTCTTGCAAACTTAGACCTGACCTTCAAACATTGACGAAGAAACAGCGTTGCCAAACTTCTATCACTTGTTTGACTGTAATAAAATACATTCTGAAGTAATTCTCAATTGTCCCGCGATAGGATTTGCGCGCGGAAGTTCTTGCGTGTTATATTTTGTATGTTATGCATTTTCATTGATTCAAATTGGAATATTTCTAGTATGTTTTTGATTTCAATTTAATAGAATATATTGTAATTTATGGTAGATATAGTAATTAATTAAGTTGGCCCGTGATTTGCTGAAATCTCGTCACAATACTAATCACCTACGCCGTATGAGTCGGTGTTGAATACTAAGTCAGTGTTTCATGTTATTTTAATGTATTTTTATTTTTTTGGATAAAATTATTATAAATCGGTAAGCTACCAAAGTAGGTACCTAGTCACAAAACAAAATTAATAAACATTTTCAAAATATGGTTTTGCCGGGTTACGTAAAAAACACTTTACGAATTTTGCAAAAAGTTTCAGACAGACGCACATTATTATTATTTTGTTTTATTTTGTAGTACCAAGAAGCTCAAGGTCGCGTCCTAAAATTTGTCTGGTGCGTTCAATCCTTCGAGCAACACAGGCTTCCGAACGAAGGTTCAATCAAATAGACGTATAATTATTTTTATAGTTATTGTAGTTTATTGTTTATAATACAGTTTTTTTTTCTTATGCGTCGTCTACCAGGAATATAAAGAAAAAAATGATGTAAAAGATAACTAAAATTTTACTGTTACATTTTGTTGTTCTAGACTTTTTAATTTTCGAACGAAACCTAAAATTCAAATAAGAATTATTGTATTATCTATGATCTGGATTATCTCTCAGCAGATCAGAATTCAGATGACCTGTGCGGTAGTATTGTATTGTATTATTTTGTGATCTGCGATCATTTTCATTACATGGTTGTGAATTACAATACTATTAAATTTTATTCAAATATTGAGTGTTTAAAAGTAACATGCGCTTTTGTTGTTCTTTTGAGATTAATTGGCCGCAAGCTGATACTGAAACTGATTCATTTCAAATTGATTGTCGAAACTGCTCCAAATAAATGTTTATCTAAGACATCTGGGTATCGCATTTTGGACTTGAAGCATGTAATTGAGTGAGCTTTCTTTTTGAAAAGACATCGAAATATGTGTGAATCTTCGCAAATTGAATTTGTTAGTGAAAGACTTGATGGGTTTCGAAGTGAATTAATTTTCACGTGCAGTATGTGCGATAAGTCATAAAGCTTGGAAGCATTGTACGGAGAGCATTGATAAAATAAACACTGCATTTGCTTGGGCAACTGTCAATTCTGGTAGCTCTAGTATACTGAAGCAGCACACATAACAAGCCATAAGGATGTTCCAACACTGTCAACTAATAAATTTCGACGTGTTGTAAAAATCTTGGGCAGTGTGTGGTTTGAACATTTGATAGAGGAAATTAAAACTGCTAGTGAACAAGAAAGATCAATTGCTATTCAAAAAGGTCATGTGTCTTCAGACGGTGTTCCATTTGTTTACTGTTCTTATATGTAGATGGAGGATGGTTGAAAAGATCGGGTATGACTTTGATTTATCATCTGGTATGGTAAGTTAATCTAAAAAAGGTTCTTTATATTATTTTGTGTGTTATTTCTTATTTTGTGCAATATTTACAAGTGTCGTTTTTCATTTCTAGGAAGTATCTATTTCTTGGTGTTAAAAACAAATATTGTTATACATGTCAATATTATGAGAGGAGAAACATGGATATGAAAGCACATAATTGCTGCAAAAAATTCACTGGACCGTCTATAGTTATGGAATCAGAAATTATTGTGGAAGCCCTTTCAAAAGACTGAAGAATTACATCAACGTCGCTATTTGAGTTTTATGGAGACGGAGACTCCTCTGCGTTTGCAAACTTGAAATAGAAAGTGCAATAATGCATGAATCATGTAGTAAAAAACTATAGCAGTGCACTTTACAAGGTATAATATTATATTAACAATTCAAATTTGTTTAGTTATCTCAAGATCAGTGGATCTCCACATTATAATTTATTTTAGTGTCTTTTTTTCTTACTATAATCAAAAACTATTTCAGGTTCAGGCACCTTTGACTGTGATAGAAGTTTTTCAAGATAATGAATGTATCCGCAATATGATGACAAAATGATTTAGACTTTTTTGAAAACTATTCTGCTAGAAAACATTGAGACATGTTCAAAAAAATTTTGAGCATTGATTTTTGAGCAGCTTTGGAGATGGATGGTAAATAACATTTTGAAGTGAATGGTAAATAATATTCATCAAAA
Source organism: Pyrrhia umbra (assembly GCA_963891755.1). Taxonomy (NCBI): domain Eukaryota; kingdom Metazoa; phylum Arthropoda; class Insecta; order Lepidoptera; family Noctuidae; genus Pyrrhia; species Pyrrhia umbra. The sequence continues at coordinate 3,000,791 of OY982923.1, read as the reverse complement.
AGTAACTAGTATACTAAATAAAGTATTTTTTCTTTGCAGCAGCCGTGTAACAGTGGTTTCAAGACAAGAAGACTCAGAAGAGGGGGAAATCAACAAGTCCAATGATTTATGTTTTAATTGTATTTTTGTAGTAGTTTGTTTAGAATCTACATCATAGTTGTATATTTCATACTAAATCGTGTTTTAGATTTGTTGTTATCTCTTGTTTATGAATTGTAATTTCTTACGAGTTATGTTGTCTTTGTAATAATTGGTTATGTTACAACTCATCAGTGTTATTAGTTTTGATTGAATAGGCATGTGTTACTTCAATTACTTGTGATTTGAAAAATAATTTCAATACTGTGAGATAATAAAGTAAACTGCGTTTTATTTTACATAATTTTGTCATTATTTATTTCCTAAGATTATAAATCAATTAAATAGTTTATGCCTACAAATATAACTTTTATTTTTATCACATAATCGTACATCGTACATAATAAATATCGTAGAAGGTGGCGTTCTGTAGTTGTAAAAATCGCCATCTAGTGCTCAATTTTCGTAAACGTAAGGACTAGGCACTCGCCCACGTCTGTGTGTGTAAAAAATACTATGTTCAAGGACAATGTTATTTTGCAACTTTTTTGTCGAATTGGGTGGATTTTGAGGCAAGGAAATGACCCAGTTAAATAAAGTGTAAAATCCGCGAACCGCCACAGCTACTCCGACGACTTAATATGTTCCAATTACACAATAAACTCAAATAAACTAAAAACATTGACTTCAACGCCATCTAGCGGGAAAGTGGCCGGGAACAGACCGTATGTTTCACCTTAATGATTTAGAAGAGAATTGTCAATATACCTAATTGTAATACGATGTTAATAGAGGTCGTATAATATACGTACGGTATAACAGAAAAACATCTTTCAACGCCAGTAAAAACTTTCAACATCAGGATCAGCACTTGAAGTAGGATTTAAACATTTTATTTCTATACCTGCCAAGAGATTTATTTGAAAAACGTGAACCAAAATAACAAGACCCAGTTCATATAATAAACACATGTAACGACTTACGGCTACAAGTACGTATCCCGTGTTGCGAATGTTGTGCGATAAAGAAAATAATAAAAAGTATTTTATTATTTTTTTGTGACCCAATTTTGTTGCTAACCTTGGCGAATCGTGGCTGTTTTATACACACGCTGAAACTATTTTTGAAGGGCAATTTAGGTCTTACAATTTCCGATAAGATACTCTGGGGGTTACCACGACTTCCTAATTAGTCCTAATAATTTGATTTGACATTGCAATCCATTAAAAACTTCTAAGAGAGCAAATTGATATTCTCAAATTGGTAACAGCGGACAATGAGTAACCTTCTATTATTGCAAACCTTCTCGAAAGAGGGAATTCATTTTCTTTACACCACTTCGGCAAAGACAATGGGACCTCCGCTTTCAGACAGAGAGACAGAGCACACTGAAGTCGGTCTAGAGGCGTTCAAGTGGCCCTCTATTCTCTACCCCGTGAATAGAAGGCAAACAATTAAAGTCCACACAAAGAACTGCTATAATGGGATCATTAGGAAAGGTATGCCTACCAACCCACTCGTGCGTCACGTTGTGATTCGAAATAATTAAAACATAATATGTTTGCAGGGGTAGTAACTGGTAATATAAAATATTTTAATGACCAAAATTGGTTTACGCACGCGATCAAGATACGAAAGTAAATGTACTACATTTTAATATTCAGTTACGTGACGAGCGTTTCTAGGGGAATTTAAACTAAAGCAAAATAAAGTTAGCGGTATGTTTTTTTGCTAAAGACGTCATAATTATGAATAATGACTTCATTGACATAATTCAACACTTTTGGCTGAAATGTGAAGAATGTTTTTAACCCTAAAATGGCACAATAACTCAGGGGATACAGATAGTCTTAATAATTTTTTTGAACTAATTTTTTTCACACTCGGGCACGCAAACATCTGAATACGAGTATTATCATCGGCCGTACAATGCGCACCTGTGCCTGATCGCTCAATGCCAGACTTCCAATCGTAGTGTTGATCCTGGCAGGCGGGTCTCATCTCGTGCCAAATGCCCATGCATCACACGTTCGAGTATCTTTAGCCGTCCATAAGCACGGAGGCGCGGTTTCTGGCACAAACTATGCCTATCCCGCGGCCGCTCCCGTTAATTACGATATACATACGTCTGTCCGTCTTACCGTCCATTTGTTCTGCGATCGCGTGAGTAATAAATAAATGTGTCAAAATTTCGTACGTACTCAGATTTTGTTGCGGGCACGTTATTTGTTGGAATTTAGAATGTTTATTAGTTCGTTTTATGATCGTTTTATACGTAAGCTTATTGTGAGTACGATGGTTATATATTTTTAGTATATGAGGAAGTAAAACTGTTAATGTAACATTCAAGTGATCTCTACTGAAATAAATATGGCTATTTTTATACACCGATAGTGAAAGTCTTGTAATACTAACAAAACTAACATTACGACTTCTGTTCTAACGTGTAAAAGATTACTATCGATACGAGTATCTGTAGATAGTAAGCTGAAGTTCCGTGCATGGCGTGAACTAGCGTGCAATGGGAGACGCCTATGTCCAGCAGTGTCTGACTGATACGAGCTGATGATGACGAGTATGAACAATAAAGATGTGAAGAAAAAACCACGCCGTATGTATGAAAATACCAAAACTTTTTACTATAAGTCGCTATTTATTGTTAGCGATTACGTTTTCTATTTTCCTTATCAGCAGGAAAACGTAAATCAAGTTGGAACACTTCTGTAATTCATAAACTGCTACGAGTTAAGTCAACGAATACCGACTCTTAGACGTATTGACAGGTTTCCTCTGTGGGCTAAACGTAGAAATTGTCGTATCGTATGAAAATAAATCTACACATATAAAATGCTTTCCTAAATGACAGCCGGATTAACGAACAGCGTAAACCGCTGATCGTAGAGACCTGAAACTTGGAGGGTGTGTTCTTTGTATGACGTAGGCATTCGATAAGAAAGGATTTTCCGAAATTCTACCGCTGAGGCGGTGAAAAATTATATAATATAGTAAGGATAGAAAGCTTATTGAAAACGGCCAAAAAATTTACTGAACCATCAACCTTATGTATCTTTTTAACACTGAATCACACCAGTGTTATTTTAAGCAGATCACGACACTTTTTGTTACATTGTCTCATAACCAGCATTAATAGAATATAACAATACAAATGTATGGAGAATCTCACCTGCTACCCAGTACGGCAACCATTATCTAGCAAGGTTACATGATAATCATATAATTTTCTAAACTAGACACGGTTGGCATACAACTTCGAATGCAACATCGAACGTGTAAAATAAAATATACAGACCGTCTTTAACATAGAATAAAATACTCTAAGAGGTCCTAACTAATATTATAAATGCGAATGTGAGTTTGTTACGCTTTCGCGGTAAAACTACTGAGCCAATTTAGATAAAATTTGGTACTACTGGACTATGCGGTTGGTTATACTGCCGTCATAAGAAGAATAGCGTAACTTAAAATCGACACTGTCGTAGAACAAAGTCGGATCTACAAAATAGCTACTTTACAGGAGAGCACTTTAAAGTTTTGATTTTCTTTGGAACGTATTGGAAATACAACTTTGTTCGTTTTAATATCTCGGAAAGTACTAGATATATATATTTTTTTTTTCTTGCTTATATCGATAGATTATGTTTAGTTGAAGCTGATTTTGAAAAAATCACAATTTCATTGTAGTATCGCATCTGACTTTGTTCTACGACAGTGTCGAAATATGTTTTTCGATATTGAATTAAGTACATATTTGGGTTCAGGAAAAGATTCTGACTTCGAATACGTAATTAAATGAATATCGAAAAAAATAATATAGTTATGCCCTTTATTCTTCTTGTGTGACAGCAGTATAGACTTCTTGTCTGGGTACGTTAGACCCCTAGGAACGCGGAAAACAGCTGGAGTATTATACATATAAACATACTGGGAACATTAAGTTAGGTCAGAGAGATTTATTTCCAAACCTCCAAGCAAGCTAGGCCAGGCGAGGTAGAAAATTCGATTTCAAGTGGTACCTACCCGTACCACAATAAAGTTTCAATTTCAACCTAATTGTAAGTTTATTTCGAGGGTTCAACTTTACGTAATACGTTTTTCATTGTAATGTTATTAGCATGTTTTCCTTCTGTTACTAGGGGGGTGATGCTTTGATATTTTAAAGGGGTAGTAAACTGCGGGACGTTCGAAAGAGATTCCGCGCCCCCGGAATGAAAAGGGCGGAGGAAGGAACATGGTTGGGTTTAAGTCAGTAAGAGTCTGACACTCCCTTCCGCTCCGCCCACGGCAGGAGGGGTCATTTGAGGATTTCCAATTAAAAAAAAAAAGAGGGGTAGTATACTTCTGGACCGCGTGACTTTGGTTCCACGCAGATTTTTTTTTTCACATCAAATGAACAAAGTGGTTATGAATATGGTATTCAGCATCTAATTTTGGATTGCTGAAATTAGGTTCCCTACTACTTAACTTGGTTAGATGCATCTTAATTCACGTAACATCAGATTTTTTTTGGTGAAGACACCTCTCGGCATCATTGTATTTTTTTTATAAACGATGGCACGTTTATACTATAAAGGTTCGCCATCCCTGACATATTAGAAGTCCTGCCTCCCTTCGCGGTGGCGGGGCGCGGTGTGGGGGATAGACGTCATGCACCGCGATCGATATGCAAGGACCCTAGAATATCGGATACGTTCGGAGAGCTTCGACTACAAATAGGCGCTTCTTCAGACTGAATAGATGTTATTAATATGTATATTTAATCAATGATTTGCGTGTTGGGTATTGGTTTTCTGTTATCGCGAGGGCCTGAATAATATTGGTACATTAAAAATCTATTAAATAATTTATCACAAAACAGGACTAATAATCCTTATTTCCCTTGGTCACTGCATCATGCGCGAACAGCCGAAGAATCATCAGACCGATTTGTATGAAATTTGGTACGGAGATAGAGGGGACCCTGGACAAGGGTGTAGGTTTTTTATCCGCGTTTTATCCTTCGGGATGCGCATGAAACCGCGGGAAACAGCTAGTCGAATATAAACAGAGTTGAAAATATAAGTTTTCTTTATCGAATTGGACTTTCAGTAATATAAAATATTGAATCGATAAGCTAACCTGTTGATAACCGATTTAGAGCCCGGCTCAATCGAGTTTGTAACGAATAAAATGTAATCAAATCTAAGAAGAAATATGGGCACGATTTTATTAGAGAACCGAGGCAATTGGCTTACGCAATTACTTTTCTCGAGGCGGTAAACTTTTGTTCTATTCACACTAGGGGTTCTTTAAAAGGGAAAGACCAGCAATCCAGTGCTACTAAAAATAACATTTACACTGAAAACGTTTTTAAAACTTCCGTAAATGAGCGTTTAGGGAAACATTTCAACATTAACTGTGACTTTGAATGTAGCTAATTTATATAAAACGTTTGTAATCCATTAGCGGATAATAAAAGCATTTTCCAACATTTATATACACTGACAAGACACAACACTTCCAAAAATGCCATTATACAACTTCAAGCAAAACAGTTTTGTCAATAAAAAAATATAGAAAATCATTTTGGAATAAAACCGGATGAGCTCGTAGTGGCTAAGTAACAGCCGCACGGTTCGACTGATCAAAAGTTAAGCAAAGCTTGGCACGGTCAGTCCGTGGATGGGTGACCATCCTTGTCATAGCGAGACTCCTCCGTGCCTCGGAAATCTCTTGGTCCCGGTTGTCATTTGAACATCCTTGACAGTCGTTACGGGTAGTCAGAAGCCAGAAAGTCTGACAACTAGTCTTACCAAGGGGTATCGTGTTACCCGGTTACTGGGTTGTGGAGGTCAGATAGGCAGTCGCTCCATGTAAAACACTGGTACTCAGCTGCATCCGGTTTAGACTGGAAGGTATATGCATATGGACAATCTAAAGCCAATTGTGCAATAAAAAATAAACTGCCATTTTCGACATGTCCTTATGTACGTGGGGACCGTCGATCTGTTATTCAGACTATCATTTACCTGACATTTACGAGACAATACGCTACCGATGGGTATAAATTATGTTATCGATGTGGAGCAACTGAAATAGATCGGCGGCCTAACACAAATAGATTGTCTTGCTTTTATGATGTATGTATGCACAGTTTACCTGGAGTTATAGTGCGAATCTATACATATAAAATGCTTTGTCCTGAATGACTGAAGCATCAACGCACAGCATACACCGCTGATCATAGAGACCTGAAACTTGGAGTCTGTTCTTTGTATGTCGTAGGTATCCGATAAGAAAGGATTTTCCGAAATTCTACCCCTAAAGAGGTGAAAAAGGGGGGCAAAGTTTGTATGAAACTCTGTCATTTTTAATTTGAATTGAAAGCTAGTAAGTAATATATAAAAACAACACGGTTTTCAATCAGAAATGGGAACAACAATAACTTGAGATCCTGCCAAAATATCTGATTACTAATCTTATGATGAGATTTGAAGATCATCATCTGGCTAGCCTTTTACCAACTTTAAAACTTCGAAAGGTTAATCTACTTTTCAAGTAAATCAACGTAATTGTCAAAGCCATGGTAAGTATTATTTTTAGTTGCAAACCCAGCAGTATTGAAGAAAATAGAAATTATCATCCTTGCTTTATTACACGAATGTTTTTAAAGTAAATTAATGTATGTTTGTATGAGAGTTTCTTTATTCCCCTATACCTTCTGAATGCCTGAACCTATTTAGGTGTATGGGGTATCGTTAGATTCCTTGCATCACTCCGAGTAACATAAGGTAGGAAAAACCTGATCACTAAAACTATGGAAAAAATACCGAAATAATATCAATCAGTGTTACATAATGACAACAATTTTTCGTGTCTTAAATATTCATCAGTGTTTTTATTTACGTCTAATGTATTACAAGTGGGCACGTCCATCTAATTAAACAAGTAATAACCGGTGAAAATTAATTTAACGGTGGTAAATTGCCAATCAAACTAATTAAAATCACGATTATTTCGCTCGCATCTCAAGCACTAGATTTTGCCTGTGAATTAGATGAAATGAAACTGAAATTTGTTAATTTCATGCAATGGATTATGACAAATCGGATTATTTGAACATAAGTAGACGTTTTTTTTTTTAAAAAAAACGTTGCCCCACACTAGGAATTATTCCTGTGTCGTGGGTGCGTTTACAAACATACATTACACATGCACAAACACCCAGACCCGGAACAATTTTAGTTGTCCCGTGCGGGAATCGAACCGACACGTAGCGCAGCAGCCAATTGCTCAGCCACTACGCCAAACGTGCCGTCAAATTAATTTTAGTATTGTTCTTAAACTAATTTCCAGTTATTCAGTTTCCTTGACATACGAAAATGTGGCGTGAATTTCGTTAAATCGAAAGACAAATTGTCGAAACGAATGCATATGGCTTCAAGATCAAAGTGTTGTTCTTTATAAAAACCGCGAGAGCATACATCACTTATGTACTAAAATTAAAAATGACACTAATGTCCGCATTAGTAATACCTCCCTACATCTTGCTATTTATTCTCGTCGAGGCTATTAACAACTCATTTCAACTACAAAATTAATCATATTTTTTGCTTAAATAAAATCCAATAAAAGGTGAACGTAATGCGTTAAATTGAATGGCCGATAATCGCACATTGTGTTCAATGTATTTTTTCTCCTTGTTAAATTATAATAACTGTAATAAACACTCGATAATTTCAATACTGAAGTATGCGCGTGCGCAACTGATCTTAATAGTCTGGATGCAAGACTGTTTTTGCTCGTCTCGATTTATGTTAAACAGTAAATTATAATGTTAGCGTGATCATTAACACAAATTAATGCATGAAATACTTCCTGGACTCTTTTTTCTATAGTATTTTTTATTTATTTGAGGGCTATTTTAATTCGATGTTTCTTTTGACTTTTGGTGAATAAGATATTATTTGGAGCGCTCCCAATAGTGGATAAATAAAAGATTACTCACGCAACCCTCCCGAACTCGTCCCTCGGCACGTCCTTCTCGCCGGCGCTGGTCGTGGACAGCTTCGCCCTGAAGGCGGCCACGCGCGCCGCGATCTCCTCCTTCGGCAACCTACGCAACCATACCAGTGACACACTCATTATTCACGAAAGCAAATATTACAATACAAACGAGAAATAAATAAAACGCGCGCGCCGCCCAACACGCGTGAACGGATTACTTGCAGCCAATGGATTCGCGAATGTCTCACTGAGCGACCGCGTACCGACAAGCGTAGATGAAAATCTTATAATAAATTTCTCAGTGTTATACCTACCAGTGCATGATACGCCGAGCCGCTATAACGGCGTAGAATTACTTTTCGAAAACAATAAAACCCGATAAGACGTTCTCGGTGCGCGACTGTAAACTGAATGCGGACGGGGACTGGCTATTGAATAATATATAACATGAAGGGTGGCCCGTGGCCCAGTCTCGCACTGTTGAATTATTGATCTGACTCCGGCGCAACGGCCATCGCCCCTAAACAAGGGTGCGATCTATACGCATAGGATTAGAGGGGGATACTTTCTATTGAGCTAAATAAAAACAAGGGATTTTATTGAGTAATAAATCGATAAGGCAACGTGACCAAACGTAAATGAACATGTGCAAGTGTATGTAAAGCTAATAGAGAACTCGATACAGCTCAACTTACAAATGCCGACAAATTTTACAAATGCGAAAATGTGTGGCCGTTCGTTACTTCATCACGTTCAGTTTAAAGCTGTTGATTCGAACGGTCAAAACTTTCTATTTAATTTTGATGTGATTTAAGGAACTTTGCAGATCTCTTTAGCTTCCTAATACAGGAGATACAACATTTTAGCTTCGAAAATTTTCTGATTGGATACAAAATGAAAATCGACCTTCTGCATCAAACTTTAAGTCCATACATTTTGTAATTGAATATGATTTATCTATCAGATTCTTATTAGATAGATCTGCAAGACTCATAGTAGGCACTATTAGATAATATCCAATTTTCGACCGCGTATTCCAATTCGATTAAAACAGTTTGCTTTTTGGCCAAAGCTAAGGCAGCAGGTGGTTATGATTAATTTTTAACTACATACTAGAACTTCCAAAAAGGAAGGAATGTTAACGGAATACAGCAAAGAACTGTAGAGCACTTGCAGTGGTCGAAGTTAAACGAATTAAAATCACAATTCAAATTAGAAAGACGCTGTTCCAACCAGAATTTCCCAATTTTCGTCTTTATAAATCTCTTGAAGGAGTTGATCCAAAACATCTCCGCCTATCAGTAGCAAGTCTATAAGATGACTCTTTCGCGGCTCTTTTTTTAGATGATCAAAACAAAGGTTATGCTACTAGTATTAGGTCAAAAGGACACACCGCACAATAAATTAATAAATTGACACCAGGAGTGTGTCGCGTTTATCAATTATTAGCGCATAGAAGCAAGTAGAAGCTCCGAGACACGGGCGTCTAATGTATTAAATCCGGCACGATACATGATGCAGTTGTTTAAGATGATGAGTTTATCATTTTTAGTATTAAATTGGAGGGGCATTCAAATGGCTGCTAACTAAGAATGGTTGATCAAATTTACGTCCAGGGCATCTTGGGGAGTCAACCCCACCTATCGAGAAAACGAATGTCGAAAAACGGGCAGGCTAATTTGTAGAAAAGGTTATTACACGGTTAAAGGTGTTACACTACACCAGATCAGGGTCCATTTTTTTTCGAACGGGATGAAATCATCAAATGACTCCTCCCGCCGTGGGTGGGGCGGAAGGGAGTATCAGGCTCCTACCGACTAATCCCATCCATGAACCTTCCTTAACTCTTTGTGTTTTGGGGGCACGGTAACTCTTTCGAACAAAGAGATACGTGATGTGGCCCTTTGGGAGGGCCCTATCATGTATCTCTTTGATGCGCGCATGGGACACAAACGCGCCTCCAGAATTTACTGGACGTCGAGCCAGCCATAGCTCACCAACCGAAGCGAATTGTAATAAGAGAAAGGCACTTTAGTGTAGTACAGTTTAGTAAGGGAGCTATTAATTAAGAGCCCTGATTCAGGGTAGTGTAATGCTATTAATTCAGAGCTCTGATTCAGTGTAGTGTAATAACCTTTATCATTAAAAAAATAATCACATATTTAGATATTGTGGCAACAAGGATAGTAATAGTAATTTGATGTATGGAATCCTTTTTCCTGTAATTCTCCTGCAAATAGTATCGATAGCACATTCACTGACATATTTTTACCCAACTGCAACAGAAGGAGGGTTATGTTTTTTTTGATAGAGATAACATACTCAAGAGAGGTTCTGAAATGTAAATTAAAATCCCATATTTGAAGAGATGATAAGGAACATTACACATCAATTAAATAATTGTTCAATTTGAACATCGGAATTACGTTTGTATGCTGAAAAAAGGAAGCACAAAAAAATTAGCATTACATATTAGTTGTTAGTACTGTTTGCAGTTTTTCCTATCTGTTGATAATATTTTTCAACCCACATCAATTTGTACATTCAGTTTCTGAATTTGCAATAATGAATCTTGCCTATTTCTCTTACACTCTTTATCAAACCACTTACATGGATATAAGTTGTAAGATTGTTTAACTACAATTATGTTACATTATATCTTATAAAACAATATTCTGTCATGTTTATCTATGAATTAAAATAACATTGTGTTAAATTTTTAAAATTGATGGCTCAAAATGACTGAGACCTACTTACTTCAATAAATTTAAGTCAGCAGACAAATAGTCATAAACATTTACATACTGGAGCACAATCCTACTTATATTATAACCGGGAAAGTTTGTAAGAATGTATAGTTGTATGTTTGTTACTCTTTCACGCAAAAACTACGATGGAATTTGGTACACACATAGTTTATAACCTGGATTAACATATAGGATACTTTTAACCCGGGTACGCGAAGGTGTTTCCTCGGGATGCGGGCGAAACGGCAGGAAACAGCTAGATTTAGATTACTTATTATTTAATATATTAGAGTTAGATTACTAGATTTTTACAAATTTGTTGAATTGGCTGTAATAAAAATAAACGTTGCACAGACTACTCAACATTTTATATCATTCAATAACATTTTTTCCAGATAAACAGTGAAATGTAAAACACTTTTTTAAAACAATAATCATATTAAACATTGATCTTCTATGTTAAAGATAGTATGTTTGTTTAAATGTCCTTGCGTTAGATTGTTTTGCTTTAACCCCTTTCCGTAGGTTTTGTAAGCCACAGCATAAATACACTACCATGTAATGTATAGCAATACCCTAAGATGACCCACCAACTATATTTTTAAATTCCTTTTGTTTCTGTGCAGACATGATTGGTGTACAGACCCTTCTTGTCTACACTACTATTATAAAGAGGAAAGATTTGTATTTTTGTGTGTATGTTTGTAATGAATAAACTCCAAAACTACCCGATTTCAAAAATTCTTTCACCATTGGAAAGCTACATTCGCCCTGAGTAACATAGGCTACCCGTGCGAAGCCGGGACGTACCATAAATATGTATATTTAGCATCTGAAAGGTTATGGTTTCATTTAAAAGACTACACAAACACTGTAACTATTATAAGCAATCAAGATAGTTCATTATTGGTTTTTGATTCCACTGTACTTTTATAAACCCATTCATATTCTAATCAGTATTTTTTTTTTCTAAATTGCATTGTCATATCGGTTCAATTTGGAGGTTGTGATAACGCAAGGTAATTTGTACCAATATACCAGAATACTTACTACTACTACCCTAGCCACTATAATAATGATTGTTTTCAGAAAACTTATATCCTTAAATTAAAAGTTTTTAGCAAAATCATTTCATGCACTTGATTTTAATGAAAAATATATGTGAAATAGACAGAACCAATTTCTTTATTTAATAGACTAGTTATGGTCGGTTCAGGTGAATAATTCAGACTCAGGATGACGTGGATGTTAGAAAGTATGAAAATAAAAATAATGGGACAGTAAAAACTTTTCTTGTTGCTCGAAAACACAAGAAAGTATTACGTCACGTGAAGTAATGAAAATAAGGCAGTTTGACAACAAGCTACTAGCGTGCGAGCTACTCACCCCTGCTCCTCCAGGCTATCCTCAAGTTCTGCGCACTTGACTTCTATCTTCCTCTTCCTCTCATGGTCGAGTATTTCCCGGTTTGGCTGTTTATTTGACGCAGAGTCCAACTTGGCTATTTCTTCTTCTGTGCGATAATTCACAGAGTCTTTGGTCTTTCGTACTCCCGCCCAGTTTCTTTGAACATAGCCGTTCGTACCCGAGCCTCGTGGCGTCGTTAAACCAATACCATTATACATTTTGCCGGTTTATTTACCTAAAATTCATAAATCAATTTATGGCATGCTGCGTCAAGGTATGGCTTTGCCGGGCAATCACAATACGGGTTTCGAAAGTAATATGACTTCACTGCGATGCCAAGAGACACATAAGAAGATAGTTAGGTTATTTACGTACACAAATATCTCACCATTTACAAGCACCTCGATATTTTAATTTTTATTCGTAAGACACACGTCCATCTTGGCTGATTCTAATTTTTTTTATGGTATGGTTGACTTTGACAGTGTTACCATATCAGGAAAAAAAATAAGATTTGCAATATCCTACTACTATCCTAGTTAATTTATTTGAGACGCTTTCACGGTAAAACTGCTGAACTGATTGAGATGAAATTTATTATGGTTGTAGATGAGGAGCCGGGAGACGCTAGATGCTACTTTTATCTGGATTTGCGAAGTAGTCCGTCGGGACTTGGGAAGCTAATTATTAAATAATTTAATATGCCTGCAGGACTATTTGTAAAAATATGTAAGTATTTATGAGAACATGAAGTATGTTTTTGTAAAGCTCGTCTCCTATTATTACTCATGTGAAGTCTTAAAGGTCTAAAAAACACATTATTAAGCATATTACAATATATTTGGCACGTGCAAGGACTACAACGCAGTGCCATTATATTACACATAGTTCGTAGTACTTCGTAGTTTGAGAAATTACAGTGAGATTATCTTTTATCCTTCAATGTGCTTTCGTAGGTGTTGCCAGTAAAGTCCATAAGTAATCAACAACTAATGCGAATGGAGCTACTCTAAAACCAAGGCGTAGATGGGGCAAATGACAATGTTATTGTCAAAAATATCAAATGTCAGTGTCACGGCTTTACATTTGAGGTTATGTTTTGTTTACACACCGAATCGAATAATTGCTTTTAATTCAAAAAAGAAAATTATCTAACAATTATAATTTAATTCCAGTAAAATAAATTTTAATCATGCTCGACAAAATTCTTTATAACACTGTTCTCTCACAAACACTGTCGCCTTGTGGGAAATATTTGGTTGCCGGTAATATTTATAGTCAGATTGCCGTTTTTGAGTAAGTATATAATATAATAATACTTTTTATCATGATTGTTGCTGTCTAATGTATTCAGCCTTATAAGGACTATGTTATCCCACACATGGGTCTCTGCTTTATATCGCTATCTTTTCCAGTTTGGATCGAATCCTCAATCCCGTCGTGGAGCTACTTACTTCAGATTACAACAAGCCGAAGTACATCCACACACTCGAATCTGGCCGCCAAGTATGTAGCCTGACGAGTAGCGAAAAGTTTTTAGTTGTTGGTACGGTAAACGAAATCTTTGGTTGGGACTGGAAAAATGTGGCCAGTTCGAAATTAAGTAAACCTTCATGGGTGATCAGGGTACCATCCAAATCGTCATCGTTGGAACAGACTGATGTGAACAGTCTATGGTTGTCTGAGGATGAAGCGAAGCTGTATGCGGGATGTGGTGATAATAATGTGTATGTGTTTAACATGGAGGATGGGAGACTGATATCAACGTTGAAGGGACATAATGATTTCATACACTCTATTGATGGAAAGTGAGTATTATATCCATAAATGTTTCTTGCCTTATTTGTAAATAGCTGTCTCATCTCCATCTTGGGAGAATAACTTTGCACACCCACCCAGATAAAAGTACCTAATGTGCGAATCCAGGTTATAAACTGTGTGTACAAAAAAGAAAGAGTAACTAAAATACAAAATAAGATGCAATTCTTAGACACATATATCCTCACAAATGGTGACCCTTTTCTGTAAAGTTAAAATAAAGTTTGATTTTATAATGTCTTGGAAATTATGCTCAGTATGCATTTTCTAATCTTATTATATCCCAGAGTTTTGGGCTTTTGTATTTAGAGCCTGATAACATAACGTTTCTGATTATTGATCAGTGGCTAGTTTAGAAGGTTTATAGGAAATAAGTTCCTGTAAATGGTTGGCCTAAATGATGTATGTTTTCTTACTTTATTTTAGTAAGTAATATACAAACTCTATTCATTGATGAAGCGTAAAGTAAATGTGATGATGAGACACCGAAAGTTGAAGAAAAAAAGAAGAAAAAAGTTGAGTTGCTGATTAAAATTAATTGATATACATTGTTAATGTTACAGAAACCAGCAATTAATCACAGCCAGTGAGGACGGGACTGTAATGCTCTGGGACAGGCGCACCCGTAGCAGCCATAACAAATTAGAGCCCCATGCTAACAGCAAAGTGAGCCGACCCGATATCGGCAAGTGGGTGGGATCTGCTGCTTTGGGGGATGATTGGATTGTAAGTATAAGTCTTTATGCTGTGTAGTAGCTGTTTCCTGCGGTTTCGCCTGCATTACTTAACACAGACTATGAGCAGCAAGTCAACAACTTAGATTACCAACAACTAGATATATGTATTTTATTTTTATTTCCATATTGTATTTGTACAAAAAAGATGTAGAAATCTTTTTATCCATATTTTCTTTCAAGACAGGGGGTCCATATGCACTTTCTTGCACCCCATTGGGCGCCATGAGTTTGGCAGTGTCGTATATCTGTATACTTTAGTAGGTATAACTAAAAATCAATTCATATCTTCAGGTTTGCGGCGGTGGCCCTCGCCTAGCCCTATGGCACCTCCGTTCCTTGGACGCTGTCACCATCTTCGACATCCCCGACCACGGCATCCACGTGTCATTCTTCCATGACGACTGCGTTTTCGCGGGAGGAGCTGCGAAACACCTCTACCAGCTGAGCTACTCTGGAGAAGTGAAGGTCGAACTCCCCGTATCGGCCACTACAGTGTACTCAGCGGTTTTGAGAACAAGTCCCAACAAAGTCCTGGCCATTGCTGGATCTAGTCCGGAGATAGATCTGTGTACCACCTTCAACTATAGAGACCAGGTCCTACACTTTCGATAGGTAAGTTAGTTTAAGTATTTTTCTGTTATAATTAAGACAATTTTACTATCTTAGACAATAAATGAATGAATGACATAAAAAATCTTTATTATTTACAATTTTATTGCTAGGAAACTATTAAGCGTACACAAACATGATCAGTTTTAATGCAATTTAGTTTAACACAGCAATACGAATTGAGTATTGGAACACCATACAACTAGAAATGCATTAAACCTAGTGTGAACTCTATTGATGAAGAGTTAAAATTTTATTATGTTTAAATTGTATAAATTTCAACCATATACAGGCGCCGGGAGGTGGGTGCATGCAAAGAGGTGCACGTGCACCCCCTTAAAAGAAAAAACATAAAAAAGTATTTAAACATATTTTTTTACTCTCCAAAAATTACGTTGTCCAAAGGACAATCGGCTAAAATAATTTAATGAACACCCTTGATTTTATTCTGCCGGCGCCCATGCAACCATAGGAACTAGAATTTTCCATGGGTGTATAGAAACTAAATATAGCCATGTCCAGCCACTACAGCGGGTATGAATCCTTGGCTTCCATCCCGCTTTTTAACATAGAACCACTCGGCGTCCACATCAGTTTCCACCCCCCCACCTTGCACTAACACCACCACATCCCCCTTCTGCACTGTCAAAGTTTTATTCAACACACTCCCCGTATAATCACTGTTCACAACCAATAGAGTCTGTCTCTTCACTTGTTTATAGTCCCTATTCTCCTTTTCATGTATCTTGTCAATATTGGAGCAAACGGATTTGGTCTTTAAGTATAGGGTGTCAAAGTCTTTTTCTGCGCACGAGTTTTTGGGTTTGCGTCGTGTTGTTCGCGAGGTGTAGCGGCACTCGGAGCGCGTTCGGCCGCGCAGTTGTTCCTTCTCGTTGTCCGTGAGGTTCCCGCATGGACGCGGGTAGATGTCCGTGCTGCTCTCCCAACATGGCGTCTTCTTTTGTGGCGATGTTCTGGAAAGTTCGAAAGTCATCTTTACATCTATACTAATATTATAAAGAGGAAAGATTTGTTTGTTGGGATTTAACTCAAAAAGTACTGGACCGATTTTAAAAATTATTTCGCCATTAGAAAGCTACATCTTTATGAAGTGTCATAGGCTATATTTATTTCCAGAAATAATTAGGGATCGATACTAAAACTTAAATAATGTAACCCAAGGTGTAAAAAAATTGTCCACGCGGGCGAAGCCGCGGCCGGAAAGCTCGTTGTTATTATAATTGTAAAATGATGTTAGAATTAGTTTACGACACGATTCCGATATAATGGGTATCGATATTAAGTTCGTAGATTAGCCACGGTGAGACTTGCTTATCATCAGGTAGTTGTGCCATTTAATTATGGTCCTTGAAAAGCTCCTATTCTTATTTACTAATAAGCCTTAATATTATAAATAATTAAGAAAGGAATCAATCAATGTAAAAAGGTACGATGGGGCTGACATAACCTTATAAAAGCCCCTTTTCCCCCTTTCACAAAAAAAAGCTGCTTAATCTTGTTAATCTATCCTTTTTTGCGGCCGTTAAAAGCCTCAAAACCTACTATTTAAAACTACCCACCTGTTAGGCAGTATTCCTAACGGCAAGCAGGCACTGTACAGCACGTAGCCCTCATCTCCGTGCGGCGTCTGCGCATACAGCCATTGTTCATTCTTAAACACTGCGTTGACGACTGTACCGAGCGGCAGGGGCAGCTCTTGTTGCACGTCCTTCTGCGTTTGGTACAGAGTGCTAGGGTACGCGATGACTACGGGGATGTTGCCTGGACGGTCTATTGAAGCCTGGAAGAATCAATTGAAGGATTAAATATAGTAGGCCAGGCTACTTATAAGTAGTAGCATAATAGTCAATTGGCTAGAGGCCTTAATTTAATTAGGACCTCGCCACATTGTCCGGTTAATCAGGTCGAATCGAATGCTTCTAGAAGCCCCCTGCAAGAGGCCATGTAGAAAAAAAAACATAATAGTCATACAGACAGATCCGGAACAACTAATGAAGGCGATATTTTGTCCGAATCGTAGAATAACGCAGCGCTTGTTTTGGACACTGTCTAGTCTCATTTTTATAAATTACAGGGAATAGTTGCTTACATAAGGGACTAGCAGCTTCCCGCGTAAATGAAAAAACCACCTAACACTAACTGCTTACTAGGTAATTACTATAATTACCAATCAAAGTTGACACCGTCTACAACTGCTACATTCATATCATACCGTGTAACTGAACGGGCGCCATCATGGAGACAGGAGAAGCTTACTGCTGAAGACTTTTTTAACTCGTCCCCCATAAAAGATCGCTCTCCTTACCTTTACCCTCCATAGCTCGTAACTTGAGCATTATGCAGTCGATATTTTTCTATTAGGTTTCGTTCCGCGATAAGGTGAATTGAGCCCGAATGTTTACAGATTGTAGGTTTCTCCAGAGCCGTATAAAATTGATTATTTTTCAATAATTTAAATGTGGTATTTGTTCAGAATTCTGAAATTATTAATTATTCAATCCAATTAGGTTTTATTTAATCACTAGTTGTTGCCCGCGGTTTCACCCGCGTCCACCCGGATAAAAATAGCCTAAAACCTTCTCCAGGGTCCCCTCTATCTCCGTACCAAATTTTATACAAATCGGTCCAGGCGTTCATGCGTGATGCAGTGAGCAAGCGAAATAGGGATTAATTTTTAGGGTTCCGTAGCCAAATGGCAAAAACGGAACCCTTATAGATTCGTCATGTCTGTCTGTCTGTCTGTCCGTCCGTATGTCACAGCCATTTTTTTCCGAAACTATAAGAACTATACTGTTGAAATTTGGTAAGTAGATGTATTTTGTGAACCGCTTTAAGATTTTGACACAAAAATAGAAAAAAAGCAATAAATTTTGGGGGTCCCCATACTTAGAACTGAAACTCAAAAAATTTTTTTTCATCAAACCCATACGTGTGGGGTATCTATGGATAGGTCTTCAAAAATGATATTGAGGTTTCTCATATCATTTTTTTCTAAACTGGATAGTTTGCGCGAGAGGCACTTCCAAAGTGGTAAAATGTGTCCCCCCCCCTGTAACTTCTAAAATAAGAGAATGATAAAACTAAAAAAAAATATATGATGTAGATTACCATGCAAACTTTCATTGAAAATTGGTTTGAAAGAGATCTAGCTGGTAGTTTTTAAGTAATCAGCAATTTTCCTCTACAAACAAACTTAATTATGCGGTCGGAAAAAACAAGATAATTGCGACTTTATTGCGTATCTTTTCTTTCCAATGGTCGGAACCCTCGGTGCGCGAGTCCGACTCGCACTTGGCCGGTTTTTAGATTATAGATAGATTCATATAGATACACCTATCAACTCAGCCTATCACAGACCACTGGGAAAAGACCCTTACCAAATTGAACTATTTCAGTACCTATCATAATAGTTTTTTTATTTTTAATAACTAAACCATAAATACTGTTATTAGTTATTGACCTGCTTGAGTCCGGTTAAGCAATAAATAATTTTAATTATCATTACCATCTCATGATCTGAATATTTTCGTAAATAAAAAAGACAAAGTAGTTTGTGTTGTATGAATATTAATTTACTAGATGTTGCAAGCATCTATGTAAACTTATTTTATAACAAAACATAATCTATGAATATGTATCATAACCATTTGCAATCGATGAATATAAAAATAATAATTAGAGAAGCAGAGATTGTTCCTAAATACACATCAATTAAGCCTTTTTATGAATCTCAAAGTAATTTAAATTAAATATTTGCATGTCTATATTTACTCTAATATATATATATATATATATATTGTTTATACCACACAACAAACACACGACCCTTACAGTTTATGTATACGGACACTATCAATTACTTAGATATTATTTTGGCCGCACACGATATGTAGAGGTAATAATCTCCCGAAGAGGTTTTAATCCCATGTTCAACAAAGGTCAATTACAAATTATCGTGACCTCGTAAGTCGATTTTTAAAAGTCACTCGTGATATATTGTATTGCCGTCCCGTCGAACTGGCGCAATTAACACCGTAGCGTTTAACCTCTACAAAGATATATTGTTGTTTTAAATAAACCGAATTGATGAATGGCCTCTCCTCTCGAGATTATCTTGTAACCCCACATTACAACAACCCTAAAAAACATTCACTTAAGGCCCATTATCCTGAGCACATACCGCAGAAATAAAATTGCTTCACATAATCTGCCAGTCCAAAACTGTTCGTCCGAATTTATATTAAAAACTTCGAAAGAAGGGATATCGAAATTTTTAAATGACTTGCAATTTATGCGTTGTCCAATTTTGCGCCAATTTCGCGGCTTACATTGTACAATCGGGTTTATGCTCCGAGGTAACGCACAAAAACCGTATGTACATCGTAACGTCATAATAACGCCGAAGAAATGAATAATGATCGAGATTTACAGGTGCATTTAAATTCTTTTGTAAAAAAAGATCCGTTAATACCGCAATAACGAATGCAACAAAATGATGAATGACTTTCAGCAAATTAAATTGGGTTACGTGATACATTATTTCTTAAGTATAAAAGGGTCTTATCTTTGTGGACAAGCTTTAAAGTGTTCGAATCAATTATCGGATTAATAAAATAATGTCTCACCTCAGTAAGGAAGCTGTCCAAATCTCGGATGTCATATCCAAATTTTTTGCTTTGGTTTTTCTTTTTTCTTCCATGTCGATGCCTGTGTTTCTTCCTCACATACTCTTCCGTGCCGGCACTAGTGTCCGAGTAAGTGTCATGCACGTTTGCAAACTCTTCACATGCATTCCTAAACCTAAGATTATGGTAATACTCATTACGGCCCACGACCCTATCTCTAACATCTCTAGGCTTGCACTTTCTGTAGCGTTCTATTTCATTTGACTGTTGATTGTAATTCTTATCCACTTCGCTCTTTATTAATGTATTCTTTATTCTATCTTCAGCTTGAAACTTCTCACTCGTCAGCTTCGCATTTTCTAAATTTTCTTTTAACACCCATGTAAGCGATATCTTAGATTTATGACGATGCGCTAAAGGTGTAGAGTGCCAAAGACCCATGTCTTTAATTTCAGCGTACTCGACACTGGTATCGGGGTTGTCATCTAGTGGATACGATATTTTGCAGTTCGCGAGCAAGTCTAAGACTTCGCATGCTGGAGTTGCGTTACTCTGGAATTTATAAGTCACTTTAACTGTACCAGTAAGTCACGGTTATTAAATTGTTCGTGTTTTGTTTCAAAGTTGCATACCGTATTGTTCAATCCTTGATTTTCATTACCATCAAAATCATTCACTCGTTCACTATACGGCGGCGGTAACTCTTTAAACGTGATTTCTGGAAGTTAAATAATAAACAATTAAAAATCACAATCGGCCGTGCTTAATGCTTCACCCGATACTATTAATAACGAGATTTATACCATAGTCAGCTGAGCGGATTATTGGGCATAAATAATCAAGTTGCAGTCATAACAATGAAAGTGGGCGAGTGCGCGAAACAATGCCTTCCCGGGGGGATGCGCGCTCCCGGACTACCCGGCGGCTCCCGTGCGCACCGACTCTCGCGCCGCGCTCGCTCTCGGCATAAATCCCCGATGCGCGCGCCGCCCTCCGTCCGCGGCTTCGCGCCCAACACTGGCTGCGTACTGATACACTATCGACATCGCCCTCCTCTAAAAAAATCTCGGCACATTCTCACAGTTCAAAGTGGGCGCACTCATGCGAGCGCAGTGGAAGACGTCGAATTCGCCTCGGGACACGATTCGCAGCCGCCGCAAACATTCGGTCAGAGGCAGTCATCCATCAGACGTATATTTGCATAAGTCAATATTCTATCAATAGTCAGACCGCTATTGGCTCTAATGAAATCGGGTGAAATTGTAGAAATGCGGCAGTCACGAGCACTAATTGTCAGGTGCTAAGAGTCAAACAATAAGTTCTAAAGGCATGCGTTTTAACACTTCTCACGCTTTTCGTTTGGAAGCGTACAAAATAAACACCTGTGTTTGTGTTTCGTTATCTTGTCTCGTGCTTGATTTGTATTTTTTTCCTTAATAGACACGAGATTCTTGTTTAACTTACCGTAACGTAACGATTGTAAATATAAATACTATACAATAAATTAAAGCTTTCCCGTCTGCATTTAAATATATTGTAGTTTTTAAATATAGTGTGTTGATGAATACTTGGACGCGTTTTTGCATGTGAATAAATCATTGCGGATTTCTGAGCTGAACTATGCACGCGATGGGTATTTGCAAGCATGAATTCGCGATGAATGCAGATTATACTTTTATTCGCATTAGAAGATGTCGGAGATATTCTGTCATTTATTTTCTTCGTTTTCGCACATTCCGCTGGATTGGAAAATCTGTCGATAACCCCCGGAGCACTGGCCTGTATGTGGTGATAAATATAAAAAGACACATAAAATAGAGCTTAATCTAGATTATTAAGTTATATTAAAGGCAATAAGTTTTGTTTTTAATTACGATATAAATCGACTGTATTTTGACTTCTCGTAATGCTCTTTAAGATCCCTGCAATAGTTTAGCATTAGGAAAAATCGTATCTAACATTCTTTCAGAGGCGATTGTTAGATGACATGATTTATTCCACTATCAAATTTATTTTCACAAAGAAGGTTCATTGACATGGTTCTTTGAAATTTTTAAGTATATCTACAGTCGTGAGCAGCGTCGTTGGCGATTTTAGTTTACCCCGGATGGCGACAATTTTATTACTTTCTTAATTTACGAACACCATAAAATAAATGCGACAGCTGTAACATTTATGCGTTTTACATTCCACGAAATTGGAAAGTGAGACAATTTGTAGAGGCTGTGTTGTGTCGCGTACGTTAGTCCGACGCCAATTTCACGGTTTTATTGCGTCCGATATTACTATACCGCTCTCTCATAATAATTGTTATTACATACTTGAAATACGCGCGTAATTATACAATTCGTTACAAAATATTGCCACGTTGGGCACAGACGGCGTGGTTCCGCGAGAAAACGTATTAATGTCTGCTGTTATTATCGTTTATTAGATTAAATTAATTACTTTCATTTAGACGACTTCGTCGGCCACCCAAGTCGTATGAGTATTTAAGTATAGTGTCTAGTTAGCTGCGCAGATACATTGTGTTAATAGTAATAGGAGCGATAAAAAATATGGGAAAGTCATGGTTTCAATAAAATAATGGTGATTTGCTAGAATTGGATCCCACTCAAGCTTAAAGCTGAGGTTTTTTTGCAGAACATGCATGGGTTTTGTTTTGATTATCTCCGGTGTTCAACAGTTGCATTTCATTTGCATAATAATACCTACGTTCTGAAAAAAAATGTACTATTTAAGGTAACGGGTTAATTAGTTCATCGTTAAAACGTAACATTGCAATTAATAAACAAAACCAGTAACATTAGTTAGTTACACGGTTTATTCTAAACAGGCTACTCCGTACAATAAACTTTAGTGACTTGTGTTAATTAAACAAAATTACAACATTATAATATGATCCTGCGCATATAGGTATTCCAAAATGTCATCGATTTTTTTCGTATAATTCTTATCGTGCCATAAGAGGCGTGAAAACGGAAGACAATGCGTTTAAGCCCAAATCACGAGCATATCGCTATGTAGGGAATGTGTCCCCACAATGAGCTGGAATGCCGCGCAGATCACGACAACTGCCGAAAACGTGCGCACACGCATCCCAAGGCTTCCCGCAGCGCGAGCGCACTGCGCCCCTCATAAAACAAATTATGGATTTTTAAATACGTATTTAATATTATTATATGTAGGTATAGGATGTAACATTGTTTAGTACATGAAAATTATTTTTTTATTACGCCAAATACCCTCGATTAACGTTAATAACCACTTTGACAGTTTAACCTATAAAAAACCTGTAATCTGAACTTTAACCATTTCTCACATAAACCTTACTTAACGCCGTAATCCAGGATTAAGCTAATAACTTAAGTTCGGATTAATGCTAAACAGTATTTATGAGTGAGATTTTTGCTAATCCAGTAGATTAAAAATTAATCGCACTTTATAAGTAAGGGGGTGAGAGTGTTACCTGCTCCTTACAACGTAAAAAAATATACTGCTTATTGTTTATTAAAATCATAATTGTTAAATGTACATCGATATTAGTTTATGCTTGATTTAATGATCGATAAATTGGTAATAACGTTTCACTTGAGTAATTGAAATGGTTTTTTTTTCGGATGGGAAATCATCAAATGGCCTCCCGCCGTGGGTGGGGCGGAAGGGAGTGTCAGACTGTTACTGACTAAAACCCATCCATGTTCCTTCCTCAGCCCTTTCTATACCGGGGGCATCTCTTTCGAACGTCACGCAGCCCAAATGAAATGGTTTACAGTTTAAGTTAGGTTCTAGGCGGTGCTGCTATTATCGAGATAATGTCCTGCCACATAATTAACTGGTTATTATTGAGAACTTACGGGATAGTGGTATCTATACTAATATAATAAAGCTGAAGAGTTTGTTTGAACGCGCTAATCTCAGGAACTACTGGTACGATTTGAAAAATTATTTCAGTGTCAGATAGCCTATTTATTGAGGAAAGCTATAGGCTTTATATCATCACGCTAAAACCAATAGGAGCGGAGCACCACTATTCCACGCGGACGAAGTCGCGAGCAGAAGCTAGCGAGTCATAAAACATAACACCAAATTTCTATTCAGTGATTATGATTTTGTACTGGTAATTATTTTTTAATAATGGTAATGATGTGATTTGTAAAATATGGTAATGATGTTCGTTCTTTACACACATCATTACCGTTGCCATGTTATTTCTCTTAATTACAGTTATTTTTCTTTATTATTTAACTCATCGGTAATTAAATAAATAAGAAGATAACGAAGTTCCATACAACTTTTATGTAATGTTCGTAAGGGATAATCTTATGTTTACAAGACTTACACAATTCTTAGCCTTTTTTTTTTCGGATGGGAAATCATCAAAAGACTCCTCCCGGCGTGGGCGGGAGGGAGTGTCAGACTCTTACTGACTAAAACCCATCCATGTTCCTTCCTCAGCCCTTTGTATTCCGGGGGCGCGGTAACTCTTTCGAACATCCCGTCGGGTTGAGTCGTCTACTGATACAGTTGGATGTACAAAATGAGGTGCTTCATAAAAAGTACTACTTATACCTTCCCTACAAAAACAACAAGCCCCAAAAAGGGTGGTAAAATATTAGTCGTAATATTTAACCACCCTATTTATTATATTATATTTCCGACCGTACCGTATTTTCTTGGATTAAAAAAAAACTGTATCAACTTTAATATGATTTTTATTTACTTATTATGGACTTTCGAAATGGTATGCAACATTGTTTATGATTCTGTGACATCATGGCCTTTTTTGTTGTTGTTTTGATTAAAAGTTTGTACAATTATGACTTGTATAGGTATCGTCTATCTAAATTACTTATTCGAAAAGAAATTATAGATGTTCGATAGTTTAAAATTCACATATAAACTACAATATGAACTAGCCATTAGTTTAAACGTGTTATTATGTTGATCATTATCTCATAAGTCATTATGTTCGTCCACGAAATATTTTTTAGGCACGCCTACGTTTCTCTTAGATAATAAACTTAATAACATTAACGTTATCTCGCTAAAATCTAATATAATAATTTTATATTAAAAGGTGCCAAGTTTTGATAATTTATCTGTTTATGGGTGAATCTACAATATTTTGCTGTTTGCTGTTTTCCGAATCGATATTACCCTCAGCACCGACTGTCGTTTAAATTGTATAATTTACAAGCTTAAAAAGGAGCTCGTGGCTAAGCAACAGCCACACGGGTCGACCGATCAAAGGTTAAGCTGCGCTTGGCGCGGTCGGTCCGTGAATGGGTGACCATCTTTGTCATACCGAGACTCCTCCGTGCCTCGGAAAGCGCGTTAAGCTATTGGTCCCGGTTATCATTTGTACAACTTTGACAGTCGTTACGGGTAGTCAGAAGCCAGAAATTCTGACAACCAGTCTTACCAAGGGGTACCGTGTTACCCGGTAACTGGGTTGTGGAGGTCAGATAGGCAGTCGCTCCATGTAAAACACTGGTACTCAGCTGCATCCGGTTAAGACTGGAAGCCGACCCCAACATAGTTGGGAAAAGGGCTAGGCAGATGATGACTAGCTTAAAATTATTATGTTTAATAATCAAATATGTATAGTCACTTAATGTAGGTCAATATTGAATTATATACAGCTGGTAATGATGAAATTCGTGCAAGCGAACAGCGTCGAAAATCCAACTGCATGTTATTATAGATTCACCCTTTTGTTCACTTAACATATGCTTAACTTGTATTCTATGATGTGTCCGCTAACAAGTTTAAGATAATATGTGACAGCTAATTATAAAGAATCCTAATTGGTTAAGATAACTGGTTGATACCTGAGTATAATGGCTCGTGTTTTCGTAGTAAAACTTGAGTTATTGTTAACTTTCATAGTAATTACGATCGGAGGTCTCAATCTTTATGATGCTATGAAAATAATTGACGATGTGCCCTGTAGACATTAGTATGATATGCCCATAAACATAATGAATCTACCAGATTACTCGCTAGTAAATTCACAAAAGATATTTATAGCTGCAAAACAATTAAATCGCGATGTGAATCTGCAAATTGATTGTTACTACATCTCTTTGAAAGAGCCTTCCTAATAACTTCGCTTCGCACACACAGATCATGCATCTGCGTCCGTGACTCAAATTCGTGAATGCGTCAGTGAGGGATCGTTGGTGGAACTGGTAGGAGGGCAGGAGGGAATTAAGAGTAAGTGTAGGCAACCGATAATTGCGGCGTGGGAACGCGCCCCGCCGCGCACTGCGCGAGCCGACAGCACGAAAGTATTGCCAATTTTAAATTCTCTTACCATAATCTGTACCGATTGATTTTAAGAAAAATGTAAACAAAGTCGTAACGTTTGTTCTAATTTTGCCACAGAAATTAACAAAATGGTGTACCTAAGCATGGCGTATTTATGTAAATTTCATGCTTTAAACATCACCATTCATTATTTAATGCCGTTTTTTATATGAGTGGGAAAATTAGAACAAAATAGCTTATGATTTTGTTTTCATTTTTCTTAAAATAAATTGGTCCAGACTATAGTGAAAGTTAAATTAATCTTATGTATATTTATTATACTATTTTACATTTAGAAACATTGTGTAATCAATCAATGACCTTAAGTATGTAATATTTTTATTTGCTTAACGAAATGGTAAAAAACGTAACTGTGAGGCGTCTCGCTATTTATTAAATAAATATTTTGGCTCCGATACCTCCTGCCAATTTATTAATTGACACGTGATTTCGCAAGTTTACGTAACTGATTGAGAATTAAGCTGATCATTTTGATTCGTCGTGGGGTTTATGTTCGGTTATAAGTTGGGTTCTGTGTTCAGAACACAGATTGATTTTAACGCGTCTTCATATTTACAACTAGCTTCGTCCGCGTGGAATAGTGGTGCTCCGCTCCTATTGGTTTTAGCGTGATGATATATACTATTCCTATAGCATTCCTCAATAAATGGGCTATCTAACACTGAAAGAATTTTTCAAATCGTACTAGTTCCTGAGATTAGCGCGTTCAAACAAACAAACTCGTCAGCTTTATTTATTTATTTTTTAATTATGGTTGTAAGTTGAAAAGTTAAAAATGAAATATTTGTGACAGTTTATAATGATATTTTATTGAATTTTTCTATATATATTTTTTAATAAGACGTATACCGAAAAGTAACGAGTGTAAAACTACTTTGCGATCTCTACTTCCCCTATGCACCTCCTCCATCGCATTGCACGCCACAATCGGCGAAAAGGCAAAATTGCTGCGCGGGCGCATTCTGCGTCCCGAGCGCGCATAGCTATGTAGCAAACAATTACAGAAGGTCCATTAGGTACTTAAGGTTATGTAGTATGACGAAGTACAAAGCTACCCTACGCTTTATTTTTACGGATTCTGAAAAATCTATATTTCTATGGAAAAAGCTAATCAGAAATTATTTTATTTACCTGATGGCCAAAGGATGATTTCGACATATTTATGTTACTATATTATTATTCCGTTTATTCATTTAGACATTATTTTTTTATTTAATTATTTTTTTAAATATTTCTATACAAAAATGATTAAAAAAACATATTAAAAAATATAAATAAAAATAGGGATCCACCGGTGTATTATTATTACGCGGTGTCCTGCGTGAGCGACGAACGCGACGCGACGCGACGCGACACGTCGCGACGTAATGTGACTAACGCGACTGTCACATAGGCCGCAAGTAGGGTAGCCGTTGAGTTGATCGCGTTCGTCGCGTTCGCAGCGTCGCGTCGCGTCGCGTTCGTCGCTCACGCAGGACACCGCGTTAGAAATATTTGAACAACAGAATTCTAGACTACTACTTTGTTTTATTATTTTCAGTTTTTGGCATTTGGCGGTTTTTTTTAATAAACTTTTTTTCCACATCTGTTCACCCAGTAGTAACATAAAGCTAAGCTAAATTTGCAATGAGTAGGTTTTCTGCAGCTTTTATTCCGTTGGTCGCGGCTTCCCGGCGCATACGATGCACACCTGCACGAATCATGCATTGTGTGCATCACAGTGCATCCCGTAATGACTGCATGTATTCCTAGATATTCCTCCATATACGCAGCGGCAAAAATGTGGATGCGAATGTTGCGGGAAATCGATTCACTTTTAAAAGGCTCTTAAATTCTATCGAGCAGGACTTCGATTTTATCTAAACACATACTTAACTGGTTCTAAATTATAACAGCACTATGCTTAAACAAATTAAATCCGGTAAACCGGCTTCATCTCATATTTATATAGTCGCGAAACGGGTTTTGCTAAAGAAAGTGGCACTTTATGTCTGTCAATATTAGGTGTCGTCCAAATAATGGCGAATTTACTGACAATAGAAAGCGAAATCCAGAGGTTAGTGGAACGCTTTCCTAATGTCGCAAAACATGGTATGACTGTAACGAATAGGTAATCACAAGTGGGGGGCTACGCGATTCGTCCCGGCCACCCGGCGCGACCGCTGACGATGGTGTTGACATCTTTACAAAATGGATACGCAATTATGTTCGTACCCTTTATTACGTGCATTACCATCTCAGTGCAAGTAAGTGCATTACAATTGATGGTGATTTGCGTATTACGCGAACGCTGACGACTATCTGGAGTCTCTGGAATTCTTCACTAATCCGGTACGGATTACTTAGTGATTTAGTGATGGTTATAAAGTAGATGTTTTCCCCATCCTATAAAAAGGTCGGTACTGTAGAAAGACATGAATTCCAACTTGAGATCACGATAAGAGCCAACACCATTCACATCTATGCTCATGACAATCTTGCTGGAGTGTTGTCCAGGAATACCGGTCTACTCCTTTTTGACAAGGAAATGAAGATGTTATAGAAGATCATTCGATCTGCAACTTACACTCAGAGACTAGAAGCACAAAGTCGAAGTCTGCTCAGTAAGCCAAATCTGCAATCACGTCACTCCATTCCTTCAACACAGACTGGCCACGGCGACAGTCAGTGACACGCGAAATATTTGTTCTTTCACCATACTCATAATTAAACAGCTACGATAAGAAGCCTGAGTCGACAAAAAATAAGTGGTTTTTCTACAAGTTTCAAATTACGTAAAACTTAAAGAAAGTGTCATACATCGGGTAAGCAGGCCGATGGACGCAGTCCCGTGATATCGTCGGCTTGGTTCAGGTATCCGCAATGACGTGACATGGTCAAGGAAGGGCCTGTCTCTTCCAATCGAATCTAGCTCACTGGCCACATTCCTATTCTACTCGGATTACAAAATCTTGCATAATTTATCTTAACAGGGAGTGCAATTTGTTTAGACTGACGTTAAGTGGACGATGCAGCTCGGACAATGCTCTATGATTCGTTTATGATATCATTTGTTTTATAACGCCTAAACACAGCCTCGGATTTGTCTCAACTTATTACAGGTAATCGGGACTAGTTAAAGCTGTTTATAATATTATCTGTAACCGTAGATTACACGATACTAACATCGCAAAACGTTTAATTATTACGTCTATAGCCAGTTTGAAACGTATCATTAACAATTCGACGTAGCGATGGTATCATAAAAGCGCGATCATCGCTCGGCTGCTTTTCGGCATCCACATGGAATTCCTGCCACACTGGCATTCGGGAAACCGATTAAAATTCAGAAAAAAGAGCTTTACGTACAATAATTTAAGGTCAAGAAGGAGCGTGATCTCGACGCAGTGGATAAAAATTATTTATTTGCGTGGGGCGCGGCAATTAGGGGGGCGGAGCGCGTCTGCGCGCACGACCTCTCGACCCTCGGCCTGCGCCCGCGCAGCCGCGCCGCCTGTGGACACTCGTCCTGTCACGGTGACGGCCCAGCGAAACAATCTCGAAATTGCATTCGCTCTTCGCTCTGCGGCACGATCTCACCTACTTTCATGAAATATGTTCAACATTTTTGCATTTTCGTGTGCGACGTTAAAATTACTCGCAGAGTTTAACCAAAAAATGCATTAACTTTTAAGTACAGTCATTACACGCTTTCAAAAAAATAAGACGGACAATGACTAATAAGATCACCATTAAAATCAATTAAGCAAAGAAACTAGTGTCTACAATGTACCTACATGCTCTAGATATCCATATACCACGGGTCGCCTGGTCAGTTTTATTATTACATTCTTAAAAGGAGATGCAATTACCGATACAGCGTGTATCGATGGACGCACGCGCACGCATGCTCTCATCGGCACAGCTCGCCGACGAAATGTAGGCGGCGGCGGGTAGAAATTAACTTGACTCTAGTATCTGATAGCATACCATGTTGCTCTTTAGCTTTGTTGTGCTTTTGTTTCCGATGATGGGAGCGACTGGAACTAGTCATGAAGGCGATTAATTTACGCGCTACACGACGGCCACTCATGTTATGTAGTGCAAGTTGGAAATATGCGTGTATTCTCAGGATTATGCAAAATAAAAATGAAAAACTTAGGCTTTGATAAGTGTACGTTTATAGCTCGGCTCGGCGGTGTTTTGAAAATACAACGGACATTAGATTCAATAAAAACATATCTAGATAAAGGAAAAGTGATAGGTAGTTACGGAATAAGAGCCGTGCATCATCATACAAAGAACAAATAAAAGAAAATGATGCAATCCGCATCAGTGATCCACCGAAACAACAGCCGGAGTCTGTTCGCTCACCTACTTGACCAACATCAATTAACATAACAACAATGATATCATAATGTTGAATAACAAACGTTACGCAAGTCATTTGTATTCCACTTACTCTCTCTGAATTTGTTGAGGATCCTCTTCATGGCGAACTGGCGGCTTCCTTGCTGTTTGGCAGGTGTTATTTTCGTAATAGGGGACTCCTTAGCCAGGTGTTCCCGCGCACGCGCCCGCGACACTAATGCTGTCTGCACCGAGCTGGCCACCGTCACGCCTGGCTGCGCCGGCGCCGGTAGCGTCGCGGGGTGGATAAACTTTATATCTGAATGTAGGGCCTCCTGATATGGTGCGAGCGTTTAATTTGCGAATGCTTTGTTTTTGGTATAGCTAATCATTTAGAAGGAAAAAATCAAAAATCAAAAGTAAGTACCTTTTAACAAATGAAAACGATATTTTAATTAATTATCTAATTTTACGGAACATTGCTGTCTGCTGACAACTCGAACTAGCTGTGCAATG
The DNA here is from genome assembly GCA_963891755.1 of Pyrrhia umbra. Lineage (NCBI taxonomy): Eukaryota > Metazoa > Arthropoda > Insecta > Lepidoptera > Noctuidae > Pyrrhia > Pyrrhia umbra. Next base: position 2,969,567 of record OY982923.1, on the reverse strand, counting down.
CTTCTGACTTGTTTATCGAACTGGATTCTAGTTTTTGTCGAAGTCCCGTGTCCCGGGATCATAGGAATTACTTACATCTACCCTGTCATGTCAAAATAGTATCCATTCTGTTTCGAAAAGTGGATGGTACTTAGCTTACAGCCTACATCAAACTACTTCTGTACCTGTAGGTATAGCAAAGAAGTAGATAATGGTAGGGCCTCTGAACAAAAAAAAAGCATACATTTGTGTGTGATTCCAGAACATTAGCTCTACCGAACTGTCAACTTTCCAACTGCAAAAATTACAAAGTTGATAGGTAAACCTTATTTGGTTAAACCAAAACTCAAAAAACAGCTCAAAGCATTCTCAGCTTGCCTAATTATGGCGGCAAACAAAATACGACACCACGTTACTGTTGTTGCAATTAAAGTAATGGCATATAATAACAAAACGGTGACCCCAGGCGAGTGATTAAGACCGCAGACGAGTACGGAGCTGGTGTGGTGAAGCCCAAAGCGGAATCACGCTCGACAAAGCGCAACGTTGAACGGCGTGCGCGTGCGCTATGCTCTGCGGAACCCATATCGTACGTATGAAGAACTACGTGTGCATAACGGGCGTCTCGACGATATATAGCATTTGAATTTTTTAAACGTACAAGTTTTATCATAGGGATTTTGAAGTAGGAGAAAGAAAAATACATTTATTTCAGGATACGCACAGGAATTAAATAGTGATTAAAATCAAACAGTGAAAGGTTAGTCTACCTGTTCGAGGCCGGAAAATACTCCCATCTCAGCATAATGCTGCAGCAATTATAATAATAAATGCTGCTGCGCTGTTCTTCCAATAGGAGCCCTAATCCCTGTCAAAAATATAAATAAGTGAAAATATAAGACGATTTAGGTAAAATTTGGTACGGAGCTTGAAAGATGGGAAGGGCAAAGAGTAGTTCGAGGAGAGATTGCGGTAATAAAGTCAAATATAAAACGAACGCTTGATATATTTTGGAGCGCGACTATCTGATCTTGTTATGTGGTTTTACCGCGAGGAGTTCTGTCAGAGTTATCAGATTGTATAAGTGACATATAAGGATATAAGATTAAATAAAACTTCATAATGAAACATAGGTGTGTTCTAAAAAGATGTAAGAGAAGTATTTATTAAGCTTTCTAATTATTAACACACAAATAGTACAATGGTAACACTAAAAACAAGTAAATATAACTAATTATAATATTTTCAGAGCGAGCCGAAACCATGATGGTTTACCGTGTAATTAATAGCATAAGCTTGTAATCTACACTTGAAACTAACGTTTTTTTTTATATTAGTTATGATAGACAATGGTATAATGCGCACAAGTGCTGTTAGTTGTTACAAGTCAATTCTAGTCTTGTGCTCCTTAAACCTTCGAAGCTTCTCAAGTTGCTTCAACATGTGCGGTCTGGTGCATAGAGCTTTTCTTATCGCTATATTTAACATTTTCTTCTGGTCAAACGGCGGTATCGGGGTGTCTTCTAAATGGAACGTATGAAGCCTACCCAATGTGTCCCCAACAAAGACGTTATGCCCGGACGCCGCAAACCTTACATATGTTAATGTCACACTACCAGGAAAAGTGTATTCAGCACACGGCATATGAATTTTCCGTCGAAGATCCCAAACTGATAAAGTGTTCCCACTTGTGGATAGAAGAATAGTCGAATTGATTGGACAAAAAGCTATCCCATTCACTGCGCTTTGGCAATTCAATGTCATTATAAAATCATCCAAGCCTTCTATCCAGAGGCGAATAGCGTTATCAGCACCACAGGACGCTAACAGATGATGCATGAATGGAGAATTGCTCATGTCGTTAACTGGTCCCTCGTGAGCACGAAACACATCAATGTGTTGGTTAAGATAGTGAGTAGAACACCTGTGTATGCAGCCCTCGTCAGTACCGACCAGATAACAGTGGTCAATAGTAGCGTGCCATATCATGCACAACACAGCTGGGTACCGTGTGATCGGGACGTCCACTTTCAAACAGGTCTTGGCAGTTTCCAGTCCCTTCAGCTTACCCTCGACAGTATGGATTCGCATCATGGGTGAACTGATGAACTCGTGCGTTTTCGTGCTATGCAACCTGCGGATCCTCCCGTCCTGACATGTTGTCATTACATACTCATTGTCTCTGTCTATACTGCGCCAGTTTATTATCCATATAGGCTCAAAACATGGATTGGTATCACGTTTGCTCTTCGCTATTATCTTAACGGCGTACGAAGTAATATCTAATATTATCAAATCACCGTTACAAAACCCACAGGCTAACCAGTTAGGATTCTTTTCAGCGAAGCCTACAGATGTGACGGGAACATCAAAGTTATAAAGTCTTTCCGGCTTACGTGGATTCTTGGTACACCAAACACAGACCATGCCTTTACAAACATCGGCGTACCCGAATTTTCCGTGAGCGATTGCGCATATATTTGGATATTTTGGATTGAAAGATATACTCGTGATTGGTTTGTTTACGGTCTCTTCGCATTCATAAGTCCACAACGCGGTCAGTGTGTAAATATAAACCAAGTCCATGGAGAGTGGATCGACAGCTACGAGTCCACGGAATTTCTTCTGGGCGGCGGCGTATGTTAACGATGCCAGTACTCTTTCCATTAAGAGCACCGCATCTAAATATTGCGAAGTCGCCGCAATGTCATGGAAATTTTTACCAAGACTTATTTTTGTTTCTGTAACGATTTTCCTTTTCTTGCGTAACAAGTGAGGAGCTGCGGATTGGTACATGACCATTTCATCGTCCTCCTCCTCTTCTAGCTTTTTAGCGATTTTTGCGTAAGTGTCGTGCATGTCCCACATCGATGCGAATGCCATGGCGTTCTTTTTCTGAGGTCTCGTTGCAAGTGTATGCCTCGTCTGCATTATGGTTTGTTTAGTTTGGGTTTCTTGGCAAACCATTTTTCTGTTCCTCCCTTTTCCAACCGTAATGTACTCGTAGTAAATATTTTCTTCTTCAACTTCTCCACCTTCAACGGAACCTTTTTCGAACGATAAACTTTGCAATGTAAATAAGAAAACTGTTTCAGTTTCCTTGAGTGTGATCTTTATTTCTGGTGGGTAGGATGTAACCGGGTACATTTTTGGTAAATAGAATGCGGACGGCGCTATGGAAAGGTTTCCATCTTCGGCTTCTATCCCCTCCTCAGTGTTGAGTGTGTGATCGATTTCTATGTCGTCCAGATTGATAGTGGTGGCGTATACCTTCGCGCCTTCGAGACCAGTTCTGGATTTAGATCTTGAGTATCTAAGAACTGCTTCGCTTTTAGATCGATTTTTGACATCAAAGGCGGCGTGCTTGAACGATTGATCCATGACTACGAACGCTGGATCGTTGATGTCATCCGGGGTGACATCGACTCCGTTGACGATCACTCTGTAAACGAGCCGCTTGTCTAACACGGAGGGAGCTAGTTTCACAGTCTTACTCGATGTAGTTTCTGTCAGAGCATATTGCGATTGGGGGTCTGTGGACGTCGGAGGATTGCTCGCAATAACGGATGTGCTCTCGTTTTCAACCATTGTTATAAATCTTTATAGATTATGTAGGTGATTTATGTCGTAACTTTCTATACCTAACAGTTTTAAATACCTATTTTAACTCATGTAGTGGCTTCGTTGAATAGTCACCACAATTACAAGCTCCAAAAGCCTCTCATAAACCAAGAAAGAAAAAAAAAAGAAGACTAAACAATACAGAAGACTTTTCCAGCTTTGTTAAATTTTACAAAGAGTATTATACTTTCATTGTTTGACAACAGATTGATTGACAATACCATACTTTATTCGATAGTATGCCAGTAACATTTCTAAAGCTAAGTTCTTAGATTTTTGGCATGGATGTATACATGTTTGTGTCGCATATGTATGGAGGATATCTGTATGTTTGAGACACTTTCACTCATTAGTAACATTATATATCAATGCTTTCACGCAAAAACTACTAAATGGATTTGGATCAAATTTGGTGTACACATAGTTTATAACCTGAATAAACACATAGGATACTTTTTCTGCTGAATAATGTTGCTGTAGGTACCTATAGTTACTGATCGCCGATGCCATTGCCACAACGCAACTGTACTCTTTAGTAGCCATCCTACTTTACCAACCTACGTGCTGCCAGACAAGAACCTAATTTCAAGTTTAGAAAATCGCTCTTTGACAACTTTGACATCAACTGTCAAATTAGTATGACAGTTATACATATATTTGAATATTTATCGTAATCACTGAGTACTTTAGTATATTTTATTGAAATTAGATCCTATTATTGTAAGGCATTCCCTCAATTTAGACTAAACTTTTTAAACATAATTTTTATGAATTTATATTAGTATTTTTTTGAACAATGGTTAATACTCTAACTGCAGACCCTTCGTCACAATATGCGCTATCTGATACTCCATCGGGTAAGACTGTAAAGCTCGCTCCATCCGCGTTAGACAAGCGGCTTGTGTACCGAGTGATCATCAACAATGTTGATGTCACCCCGGATGACATTAATGACCCATCGTTCGTGACCTTAGAAGAAATGTGCACGCACGCTGCGTTTGAAATTAAATCTCGTACCAGAAGCGAAGCGGTTCTTAGATTCTCGAGATCCAAATCAAGGACAGGCCTCGAAGGCGCGAAAGTGTATGCCACCACTATCAACCTTGACGACATAGAAATCGATCACACACTCAATACTGAAGAGGGGATAGAACCCGAGGACGCCGACCTTTCCATAGCGCCGTCCGCCTTCTATTTACCAAAAATGAACGAGGTGACATCCTACCCACCAGAAATAAGCATCACACTGAAAGAAACTGAAACCGTTTTCTTGTTTACATTACCAAGTATATCGTATGACAAAGGAACCTCCGAAGGGACTGCAATTGAAGAAGAAAATGCTTACTACGACTTCATTACGGTTGGAAAAGGGAGGAACAGAAAAATGGTTACTCAAGAAACCCAAACTAAAGAAACTATCACGCAGACGAGGCATACACTTGCTACGAGACCTCAGAAGAAGAACGCTATGGCATTCGCATCGATGTGGGACATGCACGACACTTACGCAAAAATTGCCAGAACCCTAGAAGAGAAAGAGGACGATGAAATGGTCATGTACCAATCCGCTGCCCCTCACTTGCTACGTAAGAGAAAGAAAAAAGTCCAGGAATTGGAAAAAATCCGAGGTAAAACTTTCCAAGAAATAGCTGAGACTCCACAATATTTAGACGCGGTGCTGTTGACAGAGCGAGTACTGGCATCGTTAGAATATGGATCTGCCCAGAAGAAGTTCAAAGGACTCGTCGCCATGGATCCTCTCTCGTTAGACTTAGTTTATATCTACACATTGAGCGCTTTGTGGACTTACGAATGTGAGGAGACTATTAACAAACCAATCTCGAGTATATCTTTCAATCCAAAATATCCAACCATATGCGCAATAGCTCATGGAAAATTTGCCTACGCCGATGTATGCAAGGGAGTGGTCTGTGTCTGGTGTACCAAGAATCCATGTAAACCTGAAAGACTTTACACCTTTGATGTGTCAGTCACATCTGTGGGTTTCTCGGTAAAAAATCCAAGCTGGTTAGCATGTGGGTTTAGTAATGGTGACGTGATAATATTAGATATTACGTCGTACGTCACGAAGATAATCGCGAAGAGCAAACGCGACACAAATCCTTGCTTCGAGCCGATATGGATAATAACTTGGCGCAGTATAGACAGAGACAACGAGTATGTAATGACGACGTGCCAGGACGGGAGGATCCGCAGGTTGCAGAGTACGAAAACTCACGAGTTCATTAGTTCACCCATGATGCGAATCTCTACTGTCGAGGGCAAGCTGAGGGGACTGGAAACCGCCAAGACCTGTTTGAAAGTGGACGTCCCGATCACACGGTACCCAGCTGTGTTGTGCATGATATGGCACGCGACTATTGACCACTGCTATCTGGTCGGTACTGACGAGGGCTGCATACACAGGTGTTCTACTCACTATCTTAATCAACACATTGACGTATTCCGCGCTCACGCTGGCCCAGTGAATGATATCTGTAATTCACCTTTCATGAACTACCTGTTGGCGTCTTGTGGTGCTGATAACGCCATTCGCCTCTGGATAGAGGGCTTGGACGATGTTATAATGACATTGAACTGTCAAAGCGCAGTGAACGGGATAGCTTTCTGTCCGATCAATTCGACTATCCTGATTTCCGCGAGTGGGAACACGTTGTCAGTCTGGGATCTTCGTAGGAAAATTCATATGCCGTGTGCGGAGTACACTTTCCCTGGTAATGTGACGTTGACATACGCACGGTTCGATCCGTCGGGTCACAATGTATTTGTCGCCGACACGTTGGGCAGGCTTCATACGTTTTATTTGGAAGACACGCCGATACCGCCGTATAATCAGAAGAAGATGCTGGATGAAGCGATAAGGAAAGCTCTATGCACCAGGCCGCATATGGTGAAGCAACTTGATAAGCTGCTGAGGTTCAGGGAGCGGAAGGCACGGTCGTAACTGATGTCTTCTGTAGCTAGCTCAAATGGCTGTTATAGTAATTGAAAAGTATGACACCTTATTATAAAACTTGTTTCATATGAAGATCTTAGCGGCAAATGTTTTGTTGTACTTTTGACCGACCCACTAGTTAAACAATAATGAAGGTGAGACAATCATGAATTATTTTATAATATTAATTTATTTTTTATTTGATATTCAATGTGTTTTGTCCTTATAATTTCTTTGTTTTCTTTAACATTATTAGTTTTTAGATACGTAATATTATTATGAGTAGTGTATTTAATTAATAAAACGCTCGTCAATATATTATAATTTTTATTCTTATGTGTCATAAGGTAAAAAATGTAACAACAGAGTGTATCTTTGCAAGGTAATTAAATTATAATACAAAAGGTGATATACATAGGTATACTATACATTAATCTATACGTTTGGAATGACTAGGACTTGTTAGAGAGTTTTTGTAGTTGATATTCCTTTTTCAGTTCTTTCAAGTTCGTCTCTAAGATTGCAACCTGCGAAAATTGTTCAAACACGTTAGTTTGTCAATAAATATTTTATTACGCTGCCGTAAAAAAATATATAAAAATTTACGATCAAAGTTGCTAAAGATATAGGCAATCCTTACTAATATTATAAATGCGAAAGTAACTCTGTCTGTCTGTCTGTTACGCTTTTACGCCAAAACTACTGGACCGATATAAATGAAATTTGGTACAGAGATAGAATAGACCCGGGTGCGCTAAGTAGTTCCCTCGGGATGCGGGTGAAACCGCGGGAAACAGCTAGTTGTAAGATAATACAAAAAAAAACATTTAAAAACTAAAACCCGACTCCGAAAAAAATCATACACGAAACTGTGTCGTGCTTTCAGATCGATTTTATTCCCATTTTCCTTCGAAACCCTAAAAAACAAAAAGAATATTTACCTCTTCAAACCTGAGTTCCTTCCGCGCCTCCTTAATATAATCTCTGATGATGTTCATCTGCTCCAGCAACGGGTTGTCGTCATCATCGCGGCTGCTCTCGACCCTGGCCGCGCTGGGTCCTGCTATCTCCTCCAACCTGTCTCTCTGCCGCTCCATTCTCTCCCGTTCCATCTGGATCTGTCTCTCGGCTCTCTCATATCGCTGTCTACGTACTTCTTCTATTTGAGCCTCGGTTGGCAATTTTCTTAATGATAGGAGGTCCTCCTAGAATTACAGAGTGGAGATTTATGAGAAAAAAGTTAAGACAGCAAGAGAGGGAGAGGAATTGTAGTACACATTGTAGATATTGGATTTGTTTCTATAGTTATACTAATATACTTTCTGGCTGTGAGGACTAATATGATCCTATTGTTACATCTATACATATAAAATGCTTTGACCTGAAACTTGGAGGGTGTGTACTTTACTTACTTAAATCTTAAAAGATTTTCCGAAATTCTATCCCTGAGGGGGTGAAAAAGGGGGGGGGGAATGTACTACTATGACTCCATTGCAATATCTATATTATATAAAATGCGTTGTCCTGAATGACTGACGTATCAACGCACAGCCTAAACCGCTGATCGTAGAGAGCTGAAACTTGGAGGGTGTGTTCACTGTGTTCTTTGTATGACGTAGGCATCCGATAACAAAGGATTTCCAAAGTGTCATTTTTAATTTGAATTCGTATAACCCACGCGGGCGAAGAAACTGGCGGAAAGCTAGTTGTGAAAATTGTATGTTTGTTAATTAAGAAAAGGATCGCCTTCTGAGCTCATCACACTGATTTCTCGCCTGTTAATAATTCCCAATTCCCTCCTAAAATGGGGGACGAGCCAAGCCGAGCAAGTTATTTGCGGGAAACTAGTACCTATATAAAAGAGAAAAAAGCTAATTATCCGAAAATTAATTACCTTTATATAATGTGCAGCAGCCTGTCTTATAGCGTTCTGTAGCCTCGCCTGCCGCGTGCCAGGCTCAGCGGGGAAGGTGACTATCTGCTTGCTCAACAGGTCAATGCCCTCTGCCAGCTTGCCGATGCGCCCGCGCATCTTGTTCACGTCCGTCAGGTTGTACGTCGTCTCGCCATCGAATAGGCTTTGACACATCTAAAAATAGGTCCAAATTATATCGAGGGTTATTATATTAGGTGGTAACAATAGGGAGTTTGATTTTCCCTACAGTGTGAGACATTTAAATTTTATAAATAATTATTTGCTAACATTATAAATATGAATGTATATCTGTCCGTTTCGAGGAAAAACAGCTAAACCGATTGAGATGAAATTTGTTATGGAGATACATTGGAACCTGGGGAAAGACATAACATTGTGTTCATCCAGCTGTGTGAAGTCGTTCCCTGAGAATGCGGGTGAATTCAAGTGAAACAGCTAGTCTATGATATAGGCGTCATCAAGGCGCGGTCGCGGCCAAATATTGGGGAGGGAGGGAGGGTCATTAACAACCAAAATTGGCAGGTTTCACAACCAAGCTCCAAAATTGAACGTTCTATTACGATTTACGACTTGCTAATGCGTAATTACAATTAAAATTTTCGTAAAATGTTTATTTTTAGGTTTGTCAATTATCTCACTCATACAACCAAAACATGACCAAATACCCACCTTTTCATACATAGCGACATCAGGCCTAGCCTTGTCCATCAAGCTCCTCATCTGCTCATAGGCGGTCACCAGCACAGTCTTAGCGTTCCTACTCTCCTGCACCTGCTTCCGTAGCTCTATGAGGTTGTAGCAGTGCTCGCACAGACGGAGACCGTTCTTCTCTGTGATCTCATGTTCTGGCTGACTTGATGTCTGTGGTACTGATGGGTCTACTATAGATTCTGTAAGGGGTAAAAAAATATCTATTAAATTGATTGTCCAGAGAAGAAACGGTATAGAAAAAACTAATATTATTTCTGTTTAAGAATGATTGTGGCGGTGAGGTTAAACCCCGGTTAACCTAATATGCCACATATGCGGGTTCAAAGCCAGGCAAGTACCTTTACATATGGCTTTTTCAAAGTTAGTTTTTAAATAGGTATTTTCTAAGATTATCTCAGACACTACTGACTGCTCCTCCTCACATCGTTTTCCTCATTGCTGAGAGTCGTGATCCCCTGAACATGAAGTAATCTTTTCCTGACTGTGTTGCGCCACTTGTTCCTTTGGCATCATGGAGCGCATCATGCAGCTTGGTCTTCAGCATAGACCGGACTGGTCGGACCATCTGAGTAGCCTACAACCTCTCAGACGATACTACTGATTTTGGCGGATAAATCCAGGCGAGATAGACGAGGCAATCCGACACGACTGGGGAGAGATCAGGTTGCAAGACCAACAGCTTTACAAGCTCTCCGAGGCCCTCCGAGGAGGAGGAGGATGTTTAGAAAACGGTCACACATCCATGGACTGACTGCGGTACGGTTGTTATTAGCTACAAACCCCTCAAATACAAATACTTACTAGCTATATTAATATCTAGGAACAATGAGCAGTCGTGGCAGAGGATGGAGCCGCATAGTCTGCAGTGGTGCTTCCGCCGCGTCAGGTTGAAGGTCTTCGCACAGTTAGGACACAGCTTCACCGAGGACCCGTCCAACCAGGGTACTACCTGGGAATAAGTCAAAATATCAACTATCTAGTTAACGGTACAAAAGACAACCTAGAAGAACCAAAATCACTACATAGTATAAAACAAAGTCGCTTTCTCTGTCCCTATATCCCTATGTATGCTTAAATCTTTAAAACTACGCAACCGATTTTGATGCGGTTTTTTTTAATAGATAGAGTGATTAATGAGGAAGGTTTTAGTATATAATTTGTCAAGTTTTTGTATCCATTAGCTAAAATATCGCGGGCGAAGCCGCTAGCGGGAAGCTAGTAAATAATATTCTGGCTATGCAGTATTTAGTTTATATCAACATTGTCCAAAGAAAGGTAATTTACTAGATAACGCACACACACAAACACACACGTATACCTTCTATTACAACACACATGAACAATTTGAGAAAAAAAATAAACAAAAGGTTATCTGGCTAATAACAATATAAATGAACTATTATCTTTATTCCCACAAATAACTTAGCAGCCACTTTGTAAATGTTAATTATATGCAGATTTCCATATACTGTATGATTGGTTTGTATTAGATTGCAGGCATCCCAGACAATAAAGTGAAATGTATATGTATATATTCATATTCCATATAGTTCTGTTTATGCAGGCTAATCTCAACAACGGCTAAATAAAATTTGGATGAAATCTGATACACACACATAGGCTATATTATAGCCTGAGTTGACGGTCAGAAGCTAGGAAATAATATGAATAATTTTGAATTACTAATGGCAAAGCGAATCCCAATTTCTGTTATTTAACTACCCCTTATAAATGTAATAAAGCCTAACCTATGATTTATAATTAGTTTTAAGTTTTTAAAAACCCTTTTGGAAGATTTAATGCCATAATTTGTTTATTATAGTCAGGCGATTAATTAATATTCTAACCATCTGTGTTGAAGTACAAAATTAGGGTAATGAATTTATAATAATCATCATGTATCTCTAACAGCTGCTATCACTAACTAATTTACTAATCAAATTCAAATAACAAGTAATTGATAACAAGCATTATTCTATTTTAATAGTTATCAAATTAATCTCTTGAAATAGATATTATGACACTTTAGAATGTAGTAGTAGTTCTTTTAAATCTTAAGCTTTAAGTAGTTTTAAGCATGTAAAATTGTTAGTAAAAATGTTTTTCTCTAGTAAAAATATGTCACTATAGAATATTAAATTTTTCTATAAGTACTAGCTGTTCAATTTCCATGATAATTTCCATAACAAGAACATAAATTTGGTATGAAGATAGATGGGAGCCAGGAGCTCCTTCCAGGAGCATCTTCATACCAAGTTCAGCTGTTGTACCATGAAAGTGTACCAAACAAACTCCCTTTCACATTTATAATATTAATAGGGATTTAACCCTAAAAATGTACAAAACTTATTAAATCTAAATCTACAGATTTATTGACAACCTTCTACATTTCTGGAGTATAGCAAAACGAGTGTTAAACCAATAAATAAACATCAAATGATCACTTACTTCCTGTTCATGCAGTTTTCTCTGATTAGGTTCTGTGGGCATGTTACACACAAGTTTATCCAGCCTTATCAGCAGCTTGTTGGTCTCCGTGGCGTATCTCTCCAGTCGCGCCGACCGCACTCCCTTCAGGTACTCCGTAGAACTCCGGGACACACCTAGACTCTGCTCCTCGTCCAAATAGCGATGCTCTTGATAACTAAACTTTAACGCACGATCAAACGTCTCCTTCAAATCCGAATCGTCATTATTCAGTATGATCTTCTTCGCTTTACCAAAGATCTCTTTCAAGGACCGGAGTACGTCCTGCTCCTCAGAGTGTAAGCTCTCAAAGTGGCTGGTAAGTTGAGAAGCGGATTTCAAGTCCGCCTTACATATGGGACAGAGAAAACCCTCTAATATCTCGTCGTCGTTAGCTGTAGCCATGGTGAAAGAGATCTAATTAATGCAACATTACGCATACACGGTAATTAATTATAATTTCTATGAGAAGTACGTACACCCCCTCAATCTTTCGCACAAATTATGACATCAACGTTTAGTTTTTGAAATATTGAATAGTTACCTTTTAACTTTGTTGTACATACATAAGTAAATTTTTTTATTTATTTATTTATTGGCACCATAAAAAGTACAAAAAATGAACAAAAACAATGCAGTTGTAGAACAGATTACAGAGTAGTAGATTAATGTCCCCCATGCTAGGAAATTCCTGTGTTATGGGGGCATCCATCCGTCACTATTATACCAGTATAATGTTATAACGTGGTTTTGTACATGTAAATATAAAACAGGCACTATTGCAGATAATAATAATAACAAAAAAAAAAGAAAAGTATATAAAAATAAGAATAAAGTAAACGGAAGTAGCAAGATAGTAAACGCTTCTTGCTGCCACTTAGTAACACCTATTGAGTGTATTCGTATGTGTGTGTATGTGTGTGTGAGTGTGTGTGTATGTGTGTATTTTATTTGTCGGGTGGTTTTATAATCTCTTCTGTATCATCGTAATCTAAGCTCAAAAGAAATTCCTTAGTTTTTTGTTTGCATAGATGTGAGTTTAATGTAAGTATTTTTAATTTGGTTTGTAGTTTATTGTATAGCATTGCGCATAAGAATAGATAATGACGTTGAGCGAAAGTGGTATTTACGCGTATTTTTGGACATGGAGGTATTGGTCGTCTTTTTTGAGCGGTTTCTATTAATGCAGGTTGTGGGACAGTAATATGTTTACGTATTATTACGCGAAGAATATATAGCTGTCTAACTGTGAGGACTTTATAGTCTTTATATAATTGTTGAGTTGGGTAGCGGGGGGGTTTACCTAGGATGACTTTGATCACGGCGCGTTGGGCTCTTTCAAGTTCAATCATGGTAGTCTTAGCGGCACCTCCCCAAACAGTGATGCAGTAAGTAAGTATGGATTCACAAAGTGTGGTATAGACCATGCTTAAGATGTTTATGTTAGCTGAGATTCTTAGCTTTTTAAACAAGAATATTAGCTTTCTTATGCGAGATGACAGAGAGTGGAGATGGTTTTTCCAGGATAAGCAGGCGTCGAGCTGCAGTCCAAGGTATTTTATCACCGGTGCTCTTGTGACCGATGGACATTGGCAGTTTAGGTCTAATACGTCGCAACGGTGAACTTTAATTTCGATTGAGTGCTCAGGGGGTAATGCTGATGAACGAGGACCAAACAACACCATGTTGGTTTTTTCGACGTTAAGTGTAAGACTGCTTTTTGTCAGCCAACAGGCAACCTGCCTTAATACTGATTCCGCTATATTTTTTGCCGTCTGCCAGTCCTGTCCATAGGTGATGATCGCGGTGTCGTCCGCGTACGCTATTACTTGCACGGAGGGGTGAGATAGAGTACAGAGCTCATTGACATAAATGGAGAAGAGAAGAGGACTTATCAGACTACCTTGGGGCACACCAAACACTATCCTTTCATCTCTACTGATGAATTCCCCAATCTTGACACATTGGCTCCGGCCGGTAAGAAAGCTTTCGAATAAAGAGCGAGCGACGCCACGTACTCCAATAGATTCCAGCTTTGACAGTAAGATGGGGATAGAGACAGTGTCAAACGCCTTCGAGAGGTCTAGGAAAATACCTAGACACTTCTGTTTTTTGTCAATTTTATCCACAACGTAGTTCATCAAGTAGGATACTGCATCTTCTGTGGACAGACCCTTTCGGAATCCGTATTGGTTTTGCGAGATAAGCCTGTATTTATTTACGTAGCCGTTTAAATTATTGAATAACAGTCTTTCCAGAATTTTTGAGATTACAGGGAGTACCGAGATTGGGCGATAATTATTGACACTGCCTCTATTACCCGACTTATAAATGGGATGTACCAAAGCTTTTTTTAAAGCTTCAGGAAATGTGCCTGTGGACAGAGCAAGGTTGCAGATATGCGTTATTGGTGGCACCAAGACGCCACTCGCACCCTTAAGAAGCCTTGGAGAGATACCATCCCAGCCCGATGCACTGTCTGTGCGGAGATGAGTGATAATGCGCTCGACTTCTTCCTCGTCCGTCTCTAGTAAGACCAGCGAATTAAGTGAAGATACTCCAGTTTTGAAGAAGGATTGACAGGAGTTTTGTGCAAGGTCTGTATTACTGGCTAAATTTCTACCTACCTGCGTAAAATAAGAATTTATAGCATTGACTGCCTCCAGGGGAGAGTGGTGGGCTTTTAAAAGTTCCATAGGTAAGGTTGAAACATTCTTAGTATCAGTAATGTTTCTGATGGTCTCCCACATTTTTTTTGGATTATTCTTGGCTTTCAAGAGTTCTTGTCTCTCATATTCGATTTTGAGCTTTTTTAGCAGGTTGTTGCAGAAATTGCGATAACGCAAGTATGTTATCTTGAGAATAGAATTGTTAGGTTCCTTATTAGATTTTTTGTGCATTTTGTCTCTGTTCCGTATGCATCTCAACAGACCAATGGTAATCCAGGGCTTAAGGACTCTTGCCTTACACGGAATAGTTCTGTGAATAGTATTTTTTATTACGATGGAGGATAATATACTAATTAATTTATTTGTTGCCATGTTTGGATCATTCATTATTAAAATATTTGAGAAATCACAACTTTTAATTTGCGTGACAGCTTCTTGAAGATTAAAGCGGGACAATTGAAAATATTGTTTAGATTTTAGATTTTGGGTCTCTAGGCTTAATAAGACAGCTGAATGATCAGTTATCGTAGTTTCGAGAACCAGAGTTAGAGCTTTTTTATTTGTTTTTAATAGCACGTGGTCTAAACAGCTGTTTTGTCTGGTAGGAAGTTGGTGACCAGGGAGTAGGCCGTGAGAAGCTGCCAAGTTTAAATAAGAATCGGAGCGAGAATCACTGGCCTCTGGAATAATGTTTATATTAATGTCCCCGATTACAGCGATGGTTTGGTACTGTTTGAAATCAGTGAGTACATTATGCAGA
Organism: Pyrrhia umbra; assembly: GCA_963891755.1. Lineage (NCBI taxonomy): Eukaryota > Metazoa > Arthropoda > Insecta > Lepidoptera > Noctuidae > Pyrrhia > Pyrrhia umbra. Next base: position 2,954,469 of record OY982923.1, on the reverse strand, counting down.
CTATCGAGAAAATTATCAATGTTTCTTGTAGATGGTGATCTGTACAATGCAATTATGGCTAATTTATTTTCTATTGTACAAACGATACAGCTGGCATCCGAGAAACGCGGCTCATTAACATTAAAACTTAAATTTTCCTTAACATATATAACAATTCCATCGTTTTGGTTAGATAGGTTATTAGTTTGATGAGAAGAGAAGCCAGTCAACGTTGGTAAAGACATTGAACTTTTTAGCCAGCATTCCGAAAGAATAACGATATCACATTCAATTTTCATTGCCACCAACAGGCAATTTAAATCATTGAAGTTTTTGTTAATACTTCTTATGTTGAGATGAAGGATATTAAAAGCAGCTGAAGTAGTATATTTATCACATCCACCCGGTGAGCATGCATACGATACAGAGACTGATACATTGTCTAGTTGGTCATTAAGTTCTGTAATGGTAGCCATTCATTAGTTTTTTTTTTTTTTTTTTTTTTTTTTGTTCATTGGGTTCAGATCATGAGATAATTTGTTATAAGGAACCTGAAAGAATTTACCCGAAAACATATAAAAACATAGATCCACAAACGATATAAAACCAAATTGTGTTATGATTTCTGCATTAAGTGTAGTGTGAATAGTGTTATGTTTGGTGGAGGCTTTGTGGGTGAGGTGAGTTTTATGCAACTGATATGGCAAATGATGTAACATCGTTATGTTAAGGAATAATACAATAACTAAACTTAAATCTATAGGGATATAAAACAATGATTCAATTACTTCCCCATAGACTAGTCATTGGGTAGTATGAGGCGCCAGATCCTGTAGTGTTTGCTCTGACTTCACCATTATTGGTTTTAATCCCGTGGTTTTTCTCAAGAATATATTACCGTTGGTGGTCCAGCAAAAATCATATTTGTGGAGTTTTGCAAATTCCTTGGCTGCAAAGAATAGTCTCCTAGAGCTGGCAGGAAGATACTCTGATATAAAAATCGGTCGCCTCTCCCCCTTCAAACCGATACTCAATGTACTAAGACTGTCTTCATTTTTATGTTTCTTGTTAAAATCACGGGCAGCGGCGAGAAGTTTGTTTTTAACGTGGACACTGGTAAATTCTGCAACGAGCGGCCGTGCTGTGCCCTGTTTACCGGGTAGGCGGTAAGCATCACGTAAATCCGTGTTGCTGAGCGGGAGGTCAAAGGTCGAGCCGACTTTTACTACAATAGAGGAAAGATCATCTACCGTCTCGTTATCAACAATGGGAACATTTCGGATTTCGACACTAGCAGGGCGAGATAAACGCTGTAAATCCTGTATTTTTGTTTCCAATGCCACAATACTTTCTCTGTATGTTTGTTTTTCCTTTTGCAGCGATTCCACTTGTTTAATCAAATCATCATACTGCTTGTTAATGAATGTAACTGTTTTCTCTATTTCAGTGTTTGAGTTTTGGATGGCCGAGTTTTGTAGTTTCAATTCGGCTAATTCAGACACTAGTTTATTCAAAGTGGAGCTTTGGTCAGTGCAAAATTTTTTGAGATAGGCTTCTTGGTCCGTTTTCCAATTTGATAACATTTGGTGTATCTCCTTTTTGAAGTCTTGTAGTTCGGAACCTGGTGAGAAACTCGTACGAGGACGCTTGTGTCGTGTAGTAATATTAACAGCGTCGTCGCTCGGACTGTTGGATATCAGTTGTGGGATATCAGAGTCAGACGATGTTTGTATTATGTTTGCCGTCGAAATGTTAGGCGGCGGCGACCGCTGTACGCGAGGCATCATACGTGGGTATTCTTGAAATAGTGGTCAGTGTAATGTAGACCGTACTACTCACGGTTGTAAGTTCGAAACCCACGTAGCGACGGGGTCGCTCCGAAGTCAGCGTGGCGGTCTTGGGTGGAGCGAGACAGCAATTATGGCTACTGTACTATTCCCTCGGTGGTGAAGGCGGCAAGTGCGGGACAGGGGTACCTCGAGCCTACGGTCGGATCGTGCTAGCGAAGTCGCGAGACCTTAGTGTAATATTAGGCGCTTTAACTGTACGATTACGGGTTAGAATCGCGTATGTAATTATTAATATTTTGCTTAATTTAAATTTCGAAACAGACACACGTCCACTCTTGAGCACTGTATCGGACGGAAGGGAAAAGGGAAAGGAATACCATTGATGTGGGCAAAATTAAATCATGTTTAGCTTTTCCAATATAGTATAGTTAGAAATCAGTATATTTTTATGAAAAAGGGCGAATAATTAATACAATAACGAACCAATCCAGCAACCCGCGCTATCACTAACAAAACGTACTAGTGTCAAATTGACAGTTCAGTGTGGCCCACATAAAACTGAATGTATTATTTTAGTAGTTCTTATAATGTCGTTTTATGGTACAAACATAACAACATTAACATCGACCTATTCATCGTCCCGATGCTTAGCAAAGGTTTTTATGCACAAAGAGATGCAATAATAATATTATGCTTACGCTAATGAGATGCAGTAAAAGTCAATTTTAGAGGAATGTAAATAAAACAAAAGAACACTATTTACATGACTGATTTCATATATTCTGTAACATTAGAAAATAATTGTTTTAAATCTTCAAGGCTACTTTTAGTTTCGGGCCAATCTTGTTTTTCAGCTGCCCTGATGACGGCCTGACCAGTTAGACGGGCAGAAGACAGCTGTTGATTAGCTTGAAGTATATCCTTCTCTTCTGCTTCTTGCCTAGCTTGTTGGCTGAGTTCGAGAACGGAATGAGCCATTTCTATTACTTTTTTGCATGTGTCTGGATTGTTAGCCCAGTTGCCACTCTGAAAATGTAATACACACACATTGTTATTTATAAATACATGGAATAATTTGTTAATGGAAATTATACTATCACATTTTTATTTGTTACCTGTGTAAAGCCTTTGTACGCCTTGAGTAGACGCTGAGCTCTCAACAAATACGTTGGACTTAAATCGGAGTACAACTGCCATATTTCTGGCTTGTTTTGATGAATTGATGTTATCCTTCCGAACAACTCTAAAACTCGTTTTCGTAATCTAGAACAAACAAAATATACAATAGGAATGAATTTAAAAAAAAAATTATGAAAGATATTCACAGTTTATTTTGCTTATAAACTTTGTAGTAGTGAAAAAAAAAACAAAAATTGATGATATTTCTGTAATGTGTAAAACTTCTCAATGTTTGTTATTGAAGTTGTCCCAACAAAATAGTTAGCATTTAAATTTACAGTTATACTAGACAAAATGTTACGTTCATTGTAATATGTCTACTAAAGTCAATTTCTCACCTCGCAGCGCTGTTCCCGTCAGCATCTTTACTGTCCTGAACAATAGCTCGCACCAAGAGTCCCAACACTTCCACGTCTTCAAACTTCAGCTGCAAGTCGAGAAGGCGGTGGCAGCCACGGATGACATCTTCAAAATGGCCCGTGTCCATACTTACTATTATTACATTCTCCCATAGCTGCAAAGGTTACATTAACGTTATTGATTTAATACACATCAAGACCTTACATCAGCTGGGAACCGTAAGTAATTTTTTGGTAACGCCAAACATTACTTGCGGAAACTTAGAATAGTCAATATTTACCCAATAGCTTAAGTAAAATAGCAATACTTCATTTTATAGATTCTTACTTTAAAATATGAAAAGAAAAATCGAATTATGTACTATTCTGGCAACTTCGTTCGGAATGGAAAATAGAAAACCACAACATAATGTTTCAAAATTATTATCCCACTATAACATTCCAAATAGGTAGGTAAGTGTGTTTGGTTGGAAACACATTTATTTGGATGAAATTTTGCACATGGATCAGTAACTTATTTTTATATTACTATTGTAATTTGGACCCAATTCTGAAGAGTGCACAAACACGAAATCGCTGGTTAATGAAAAAACTAACCTTCCAGTTATCATAATTAAACCTAAGCGCTTCCATCAACGCCCTATAAGCTCTGTTTTTGTCTCCCTGTTTTACGTATACTTTTGCCAGATTATTCCACGCTTCGAACGTGTTCGGCTGCAAATATGTGTAGCGACGATACGCCTTCGCTGATACTTCCCAGTTCTCAATCGTAAGGGCTGCATACCTGAAATAATATTTTGGAGATAATATTGATGAGAAAATAAACCCTATCGCCAAACTAACTTTTAATGCTTATCCATGCTTCGTGTTAGCTCTGTATGACATTAATTTTATTTAAATTTATACATTAATTATTCGGTAAGTAAATACATGCTTCCATTCCCTTGAGATTTTCGGGATAAAAACTATTTAAAAAATCTAAGTTACGACCACACTTCCGTACGTGTGTCCGTAATACCTGTATTTTGCGCCTGTATTGTATAAATATTGACAAACAAACATGGGCTTCATTATATTCCTAGTTTGAACTTACCCTAGTCTCAACCAAACTCTTTCCTGTATTGAGTTAATTTCTACTGACTTCTCATAGTGCGGAATGCATTGTTCATATTCTTTGTGGTCAAACAAAAAGTTACCCCAATGTCTTTGGGCTCTACTACTTTTGTATTTCGAAAACTCCCATGCTTTCTCGTAGCATTTAACATCATCTGGAAACAAAATAGTAGAATTGAATAGTTATTTTTCTGGCAGCACTTGAACTACCAAAAGGAACTTTTTGTGTTGAATTTCTGTTTATTTTTAAATTATCTGCTATATTAAAAATAGTTACCTGTTGCATCGCCAAGTAGGCAATATAATTTGACTGTAGGATTAATATCTATCTGCTGTTGTATCACTTCTGCCGCCTGAAAAATTGAGACAACATATTGAGGATTTCAGATCCATTTCTTGAATTATTTTACAATTTGATGTTGGCACATACATTTTTCATTATTGATACTAGATTTAGGTAGACGAAACTTTGGAGTGAAACAAACAAAATTATAATTTATATTTTTGTATATTTTATTTGGTAGAAAGAGTTTTTTTTATAATTTGCAAGATTTTAGACTGAAAAAATAAAGTAAAATACCACGGTAGATAAAATTGTAAACACCATACCTTATGTCTCAACTGCAGTGAAGTATAACACACAATAACATCTTCCCACAGCTGTAACTTCAGGTATTCTTCCAGTGCTGCCTTCACTAGTCCTAGGTTGAGGTACAGGTCGGCTAGCTGCTGTCTCCACATCCATGCCGGCTGTAAACCGGTCGCCCACAAGTATGATAACCTAGAGAATAGAAATAGGTAACTATTAATATTAATAGATAGGTATTTTAATATTTTTTTCAGAGTAGTCCGATTTTTTGTATCAGTTTCATACCTTAGCAAGTAAAATGATTTTTGACTAGAGTTTTATCAGTCCAAAAATTATGCATGACTATACCTATTTAGTGATGCTTTGGTTTATTTAATAAGTTTTAGTAATCGCCTGTCACATCTAAACTAAAAAAGAAACTATTTCAAATAGGCCTTTGCAGGCTCTTATGAAAAGTCACACCAGTTGCATGATTCCGTCACATAATAGAAAGAGAAAATAACACATAAGATGGTGAGAAAACTCGAGCAAGTTGAAGAAAAGTTTGTTTACAAGCTCACCTAGTAGTAGAACTAGCACCTGTTTTATCATTCACAATAGTCTCACACTGCAGCATGGCGCGTTCCACGGTTCTCTTGTGGTTGGCCTCCAGCTTACACCTAATGAGTAGGGCAGCAACCCTGGTGGGCCATGCACCTTTCTTCTGGGTTAGAACAGCTTCAATGTAGGGCGCCAGCTCTTCGTTCATTAAGGCATCTTTTGGTTGAGCCTTCATTAGATATTGACTGGATAGAACAGTTTTTAAATTAAAAGCTGATAAGGTTTCTTCAACCTTAATTTGATTAAAAAATAAGTACATCATCTGAAAAAGGCTAGGCCTTTTCCCAACTATGTTGGGGTCGGCTTCCAGTCTTAACCGGATGCAGCTGAGTACCAGTGTTTTACATGGAGCGACTGCCTATCTGACCTCCACAACCCAGTTACCGGGTAACACGGTACCCCTTGGTAAGACTGGTTGTCAGACTTTCTGGCTTCTGACTACCCGTAACGACTGTCAAAGATGTACAAATGACAACCGGGACCAACAGCTTAACGTGCTTTCCGAGGCACGGAGGAGTCTCGCTATGACAAAGATGGTCACCCATCCACGGACCGACCGCGCTAAGCGCAGCTTAACCTTTGATCGGTCGACCCGTGCGGCTGTTGCTTAGCCACGAGCTCTTCTTAAAAAATAAGTACATAGTGTAAAAAAAAACCTGATAGTAAAAAATGCATCCACAAATAGTTTTTTTTATGTCAAATAATTGAGTATGTTAAGAGTAGAGGTAAAAAAGAAGAAGAATTTAAAAATATATCTTTCATGGTAAGATATCCTTTATAAACTTTTATTTGACCTTGAATCCTGAATGCAATAATATTCAAAAATACTCACACAGTCAACAAACACAGGATCTGCTCTAAACTTGGCAGTTCAGCTTGGCTAATAGACTCTGCATATTCTATCTTGTTCAATCTGACGTCATCTTGCAGTTCAAGATCAGGAGGCAGCTCAGCATCCCCATGGCTTTCCTCAGCTGACGGTCTTTCTATGTTGGAGTCTAGCTCACTAGATAGAGCAAGCTGAGGCAGTATGGTTTGTTGAAATTTTGTTCTTTTGCCAAGTATACCTGAAAAATTCCATTAAAAAAAATTATATTTGATTTTAGACATCAAAATGGTGATGCCATGTTAATTATAGAATTTTTTAACAAAATGGTAGAAATTTATGTAGACCTAAAGTTTGATGCCCATAACTTAAGAATCGGGATTTAAGTGATTTTTTTTTTTTTTTGATCTTCAGCTCGCCTTCGAGTTCAGTGCCATGGATGGATTATATTTTACCAAACAAAAATGGTTATTATTAGAACAGCAAAATAACTACTTAAATAATACACCATACTACCAATTACCTGTTAACTCAAGTTTTAATCCAGCAAGATCCCTGGCCCTCTTCAGATAGTCTTCGGTCCTCTGCACCCTGCCATACATAAGGTAAGCCTGGGCTATCTCCATACACAGCAGGATCTGAAGCCTAGGCTTGTCTTGGATGACATGCAATAGGTTCGTGAGCTTGGCTACTATGATCTCAAGTTCTGAGTATAATGTTGCACTGGTGTCTTCTAGAATTTTCTGATGGACAACCTTGCTTCTGAAGTACCACCATAGGTGTAACTGGAAATTGAGAATGTAATTATGTTAGTTTATTGTCATTGTTACTCTAAGTTCCAGTGTTAAAGAAAAATACTATGATAAGGTAAGGAGTTTCTTATGAGGTTCATAGTGGCCAGTATTTCAATTCACAAACAATACTCAAGCTATTGATTGCTATGCAGCTGAACAGCACTAAATGGGAATCCTGCTTCCAAGTATCCTAACATTATAAATGGTAAAGTTTGTGAGAATTGATGGATCGATGTTTATTACTCTTTCATGTAAATACTGCTGAATGTATTTGGATGAAATTTCATACACTCAAAGTTTATAACTTTGATTAACACATAGGGTAGTTTTTATCTGGGTGTAGGTGTAGTAGTTCCCACAGGATGCACATGAAACCACAGGAAACAGCTAGTATTAATGGATTCAGTAAACTCCATACTAAGCATAGTATTGTTTTTTAATATGGGTGTAAGATAACTAAATATGAAGTGACTCTGGAGTTAATTGCTGTCACTTTAGTTGTAATTTAGTTTGATTTCAATTATATTATGTACATTTCACATTATCTAGTACCTATGTTTTATGAAAGTCATCAACTGCTAAGATAACAGAATTTGCTTTATCATTGCAACATTATACTAAATGATTTCTTCAAAAAAATTAGTAATTGTTTTTTTTTGTCCAGGTTTTAAATCTACTGTGCTCTGATACAACACTATTGGTCTGTTTACAATAGTCCATATAATAATGGGTGTACACAAGGCTACATAAGGCGTGGGCGGTGTGGATCACCGCCACCGCCGGTGGTGTACATAATCAATATTTATAAATGGTTAAATGACAAAGCATTTAATTCAGCTAGTATATTAATTTCCAATTTCTTACCAAACTTTGATCGGCATTACACAGCACATTGAAAACTTGTGTTGAAAAGTACAACAGTTCCGGATGTAGTATGTTGACATAAATTGGCTCCGAGTCTCTCTGCAGCAGCACATGAGTGTCAACTTCTTTAGGCCATTCTACACCAAAGAACTCTTCTATACTCAATTGTTGAGGGTGTGGGTTCCAGTTACGATCACAAAACGTGAGAAATGAACTTACTGATACATACAGAATATTTTCAATAGCAATTGCATCTTTTTGATGTTTTTTTAATAAATCTTTTAATTTATCCGTCTCAAGACCAGTTGCGAGGAGTTCTTTACAAATCTCCATGTTGCTGACTGACCATTTCTCCGACCAAAGATTTTTAATTGTTTCATTATCTGAAAATAGGAGACATAATATTAGTTTATTTTTTGGCTAAATGTGGGATGGTTATGTTCAACTTGACGAGTACATAACAGTGGGCTGTGTAAAAATATATCAGTTAATTATGATGGAATGTTAAATTAATAGTAATATTAAACATTGTTATAACCTCACCAGTATTCAGATGGTCATCAAAGTTGCATAAAAGTAAGATTGATTCCGGTGACATTGTGGTAAACTTATGAATATGGGAATTAATATTTCATAAAAGAGTGTTTATTGATGACTTTTAAAGTAATTATTTAGTTGTTCTAGTGATATGTATGATGAGTTTCATTTATTTTTATCTCGTTTTGCTGAACTTCGCTCGCTCGTGTTTCTGATTTTGACATTTTGAGGTAACCTCAAAACAAATAGATGTCAAAGTCATTGTCACTTTTTTATTTGCCCAGGCACAGGTATTAATTATTCTGTGCCAGAGGGTAGATTAGTCTTTCAACTATACCGCCTGATAAAGTCAGTAGCAGAGCATTGATATTATTCAGATTAAAGATCATAATCCTTCCTCCCTCCCTCACCCTGATCCCGAGTCATTTGCGGTCGGCGCAATGTCTTTTTATGTCTTGATGTTTTTTTTTTCTTGTATACCTCTCCATCTGCAATCATTTCAAAATCTGCTTTAAGAAGAGAGACTTGGACTTCCTTACGATTTCATTTATCAGAAACTGATAGTCTGTTATTAGGTCACTCTATTTGAATGTGGTCTATGCTCTATGATTCTCTCTTATCTCGCTCGCTTTCACTTCACTCTTTAAAAAAATAGTCTATGGCAAACAAAATGGGTGTACTTTTAGGTTAGGGAATTTAAGAATTTTTAGGAAATAAAGCTTGACAAAAATGAAATATATTTATAAAATGGAGTCAGTGCTGATTAGTATAGCTGTTGTTTTATGTACTGTGTTACTATTAAAATTACTTTATAAATTACGGTAAGTTGGTGAGGTTATAGATAATGCTTTCCCGCCCGACAGAAACTAAAAATATATTTTATTGTTGTTACAGGTCAGCTTTGCCTTGGCGCGTAAACTGTTGGTTCTGTAACAATGACTTTTGGGTGAAATATCCAGATCGCAACAGCTGGACTTGCCCAAAATGTGAGCAGTACAATGGATTCACTAAGGTAAGGTTATTGGCGAATATGTATGATTTTACTGTAATAATTCATTGTTTACCGCTACAACATCGTTTTACTCGGTCTAAAACTCCTTATAAATGTATATTACATACGTTTTTATAGAAGTTTCATTAATATTCTTACCTAATCTTTTATGATAGAAATTGGCAATGTTTCAGTTTTGTAGGTCATTTCAAGTGTTTTAATATTCAGCGATAATAGGGATATTTTTACTTCTTCCCGTATACGACATATTAACAGAACAAACACTGACTGTACTCATAATATGTTAACTTACAACAAATCATATAGTATTACCATTTTATGCTGTACTTAAATATAGATTAATTAAATTCTAGGATGGCGACTATAATAAACCAATCACGGCATGCAGTGAGCAGGTCCAAACACCAAAGGTATTCAGAAACAGTCCACCTAAGAATGGGCTGTGCAAAATGTGTAATATAAATCAACAGCTGAAGGTGACACAGCTAGCCAATTTTGTTCCTATGAATGAGAAGAAGTTTGACGATGAAATAGAATCATATAAGTAAGTTGAACTTTAATATGTATTATAGCTAATACTGTAAGGTCGTTCTTTACCCCTCAATTAACACTTTAATCTTTCAAACATCCTATGGTCAATCCCTGTCTGTAAGAGCTCACACCATTTGTAGTCATTAGTATTAGCAAGCTTCTTAGCAAGCTTAGCATTTGATGGGTTAAAAAAGGCATTAAGTAGGTGCGGCCAATACTTCACATTATATATTGATTTTTCATTAACATGTAGTCATAATATTAATGTTAACACTAGTGAAGCAGTTAAATTATACATCACAAGGCCAAAAAAAAATGATGCTCGAAAATTGAAAGTGTAACTGCTCCCCAAAAATGTTATTTCTAAAAGATCATAATTTAAAAGAGATAAAGATGTTCTCATGGCCATAGATAATACTTTGGAGGCCACATACTTATCTTAATTGCTGCTAATTGTTTAATCAATGTTATCGGTCACTTCAAGAAGTCATGTTTATTTTTCCAGTTTGATACTAATCCTAGCTAAATCTTTTCTCACATACCAGTACCATCTGCATTTTATAAAGAGAGTGTAGTTTTTTTTGTGAATTTTAATGGACAGTGTGTTAATGGCTGGCACAATAAGGTAACAAGTCCACACCAAATTAAATGAATTTACATCTTATTTGATTACTGAGTGAATTTAATTAATTCAGACTTAACTAGGTTGATCCTATTAATGTTATAAATGTGAAAATTTGTGTTGATGTATGTATGTTTGTTACTTATTCACACCCAAAAATTTTTATTCTAGTATCTGGGCCCAGGAAAAAATCTAGCTCATACATATATTAGACTTCATTATACTTAATTCTATTGTTCAAAACATGTTTCTGTTTTACAGGTTGCAGTTAGAGAAGGCATACAAGCTATGTAGTCCATGCCGGAAAGTTCTCCAAATGAAATTGCACAAAGAGAAGGAGACCCTGCTTGGGTCTAAATTATTAGAGACACGGACATCAGAAAAGATAAATCAAAAGCAGTTTAAAGAAAACAAACTGTTGAGAAAACTTATAAACAATACCTCATTGCTTATTGCAGTTATACTTTTTATACTGGTTTCTTTTGAACTTTACACAAACTTAACATTAAGATACAAGAATTTACTTAGTACAATAACTAATATAAAGGAGATAGTACTAGGTCTTCTAGAAAGAATATACTCTATCATTGAAATGAAGACAACTATGACATTCCCTGCACTAGAAAATTATTTCTATGACATAAATATTGTGAAAATGATGCCAAAAAGTTTTAATTTTAGACACATACATATAGAACAATTTAATATGACGACACAGGAAACTTTAGGGAGTTTTGTATGCTTTTTACAAATAATTGGACTCATTTGGAATGCAAACAGTTTGAAGAATACTATTATTATTGACTTGCAATGGCTGACATTTGTTATTGCTACAATAGGACATCGCTATGTGGCTGTGGAGCCCATTTATTTGAGTTTGATTAAGGTTAGTTGAATATTCAAATAAAGCTATTGACACATTGACAAAAATAAAACAAAAGAAATATATTTTAATCATAGTAAACTTTATTCTAAATTTTTACATAGTCTAAGAACTAACTAAAAAAACTAAAAAAATAAATCTAATTATAAAAATATTTGTTGCAGACATTATGTACCTTGATAGTAATATTGGTGTACAAAACAATGCAGGCAGAGACCAGAAGGGTGGCAAAGAAATCCCCGACATCACCGAAACGAATGAAGAACCTGTCCAACTTATCTGCAAATACCCTTATAGATGATGACGAAGACACTATGCATTTAGAGAGTGATGACGACGTCTCATTGAGTAAATTCGGCTTACATAACTTTTCAGAGTCCTCAAACGAAAATCTCGGTCTCAATTCTAGCATGATGAATGGCAGAACTTTCACACCAAGAGCTGACAGTATATGGACAAAACCCAAACTAAATTCAACATTTTGCGTCAACTCTGTTATGACCAAAAGTCCAAGTTCTGTGTCTGACACAATATTTGTCAAACCTTCATTTAATAAATATCAGAAACTCATAAAGGACGACTCAGACTCTGAATTAGATGAGAGCATAAGTTCCTTATGTATAGGCAGTCCAAAAAAGACAAAGAAGAAAACAAATTCCATCTTTTCCTTGAGAAAATTTACGGCTACTCCCAATTTTATTGCTCCGACGCCTATGGCTCGTTCTAGGCCTCTAATATCGCCGAGCAAACTAGGCCACAGTACTTCTTGGGTGGCTGGTGGGTACTGGGGCTCTGAAGGTGGCGAGCGCCAACTATTCAGTGTAGACGGGAGTCGTTCCTCGAGCCAAAGTTCGGGATTCGAATCTCAGACGTCTAGCGTGAACCAGCGTAACGTGTTCTCGCAGCCACCTTCCCGCGAAGAGTCAGTGTGCGGGGAGCCCATGGTGTTAGATCGCTTCCCAACCATGAATAGTTTCAATGGTTTCCAGACGCCACAGAACTTCAACCGAATAAGCTCGCCAGTATTCCCCCAGATGCAGTACAACAGTCATGTCCACATACCTCAGGCTCAATTTGCTCAACAAACAGCGATGTCTGCGAACGTGTTCGCTCAACATCAGCAATACGTGCAGAGCGGCATGTTCAAGACCCCTGGCGGGTCGGGCCTCATAAAGCTGCCGCAAGTCAATTCTTTCGCGTCGCTTGACAACTAGTCAACTGCCTTGATATTTCTAACATTGTTTCCTTTGAATTCGTACGTATTTTTGTCTCGCTCTTATCTATTTTATATATATTTTTTTAAAGTTCCGTGAACTGCCATTACGTTAAGAACATTTTGTTAAGTTATATCATGTTAGTTGTAAGCGATTGTTAGTTGTAACGTTTGAGACTAAACTTAGTTTGTAAGACGTATTTGCTGATCTCGTGTTGGTGCCAGGTGTTGGCGATATGAAAGCATTAAGAATTATTGTATTGTTAACAATTTTTATATGGACGTCACTGTCCTATTGTCGAACAAAATGTGATATTGTAAAGACTAAATAATTTTTTGCAAAAAGTGAAAATGATTCTTGATGTTATCATCGTTTTGATTTTGTCATCTTATAACGGAAACTTTTTGTGAAACTCCTGCAATAAAAAAAAACGTAAAATTGTATTATGTGGTTTGATTCTTGTTCCCGCTAAGTGCTCTGAGTACTCACGAATTCCGTGCCCTCCTCTCTGCTTGTGGCAAGTATTGGTGTAACTGCGGAGGTACGAACGTGTCTTCGTAAAGCGACGATATGTAGTCGGAAACATCTGTGCACTTCCACTCGTATTCCAAATGCTTCCTCAAGCCCCATTCCGTCACATTACCCTAAAATAAGGTTTGAATACGTCTGACCACAATTCACAAGTGGTTCATGATTCCTAAAACGACATGCTACTAATTTCTAGATCACATTAGCCATCTAACGGATATTTTTTTGAAAGTGAGTTTTTTGTTTGTTACGCTTTCACGGTAAAATGGCTGAACCGATTTTGATGAAATTTTATACGAAGGCAGAGGGGACCCTGGGCACGGTTATAGGGTACTTTTTATCCAACGAGGAAACCTCTATTTATTATATTAAGTATAAAAACAATATTAAATACATACAAAACATTTCATGAGGTCAGGTTGGGGATAGAACTGATGCTGTGCCCTTTTGTAATACCTCTGGCTCGGACCACACAGAGGCTTTGGCAGGTGGTTGTACACTAGGTCGTTAGTCGTCGCATAATTCGGACATGAATCGTGGCTATCATGGCGTATTATTGATGCGACATTACTCTGCAAAACGAAGTTCAAAAATCAAGATGGCAAGCGCGAATTGGACTTTATCATAAATGTAGGTTTGTATTTTCTAAGTGTATCTCTAGTAACCAGGACTAAAAAGTCTGAAATCGCCAATTTACCTTGATCAAGCGTAGTGATGATCACCGTCACCGCTCATGAATTCTCTGTATGGGAATAGGACTTTACCCAGCAGTGGGACAGTAAGTGAGCCGATGTTGATGTAAATAGTTTATGTAATTGGGTAATATTTAGAACTTCTGAACCTATTCTAGAAGTTTCTTCACTAATAGATAGTTCAAAAACGCTTACACCCGGAATGCTATGATTTATGTGCATACAACACTAGTGACGCTGACCTGTGTGCTATTTAATTTGTTTTGCCTAAAGTCGGGCTGCCTTGACTGTGTTTTCATTTTTTCGTAGTCTATTTCTTCTTTAGGCGGGAAGTAGAGGGTACCAGTTTTTGGACATTCGATCCGGTCTTCTACCCAATTGTCTGAAGAAAGAGATATCATCACTAAGTACTTAGATAAATAAGGAATAATCGACTATTTTTCACATATTCAATAATGAGAACTAGATTGGTAAACAAGTTTCGATATTTTTTTTACCTCGACTATCGTTCGAATCGCTTTCATTTTCGGTAGTAGGATCATTCTCCTCACTTATTGTCAATTTTTCGCATATTCCATTCGGGCATTCGATGGACTTCGGTGGAAAAAAATATTTAGAAGACAAAAGATTTTGGAAACATAAAAATAAATAATTCAACTATAATAATAGCTCGTGTCGCAGGTGAGTTTACAGACATTTATGTCCTAAGCGAAACATTTGACCCAGAAAAGCCTTCTGTAGGTCTTACAAAAATTTGTTTCGTGCGGTAATCGAACCTGTAGCACGCAGCACTGCTTCTATTTGACATATAGTAATATCCGCTATGCATGTTTTCCCCGAAGTGTTGTTTAAAAAAAAACTTAAAAATCTTATTGCTAGAAGCCGTTCTCAATGCTCATGAGAAAATCCCATCATGATATTTTTTTCTGACCTGGGAATCGAACCTACATTCAATAGCGGCGCTGAGCGTACATCATTTTGTTCATCATCCATAGCTCATTTTCAACGAATACTTAGCGTAAAATATAGTTTTGTAATGAAGTCCCATCACAAGACTATTGGTTGGCTATGAGCACACAAGAGGTATGTCTTGCCACTTGCGAATCCTGCTTACCTGCATAGGCAAAACCTCTTCAGTAAACCAGGGAGGGTATGGTTGCTATTGTATGGAGGCGCGTGCTTGGATGAGCGAGTAATACTAGCCTATAAGAACGCCGTTGCCATAAATAGGGCGGTTCACAAGCGCTCTGGCGATGGCCTCGGTGCGACTCGGCGATTTCGGTCTCGTGCTCACCACTGTGCTACTAGGCATTTGTAGTAGGTACAGTTATGCAATATAATTAAATATTTTAAATAGCTTTCTCAAACTTTACAAAATGTCTGAGTCTGTTTTTTTTTTTAATGTCACTGTGTGTCATTTTGTGTGTGTTTTTTTTTATAAACCTTCAATGAGGTTTTACTTTAAATAAGGAAAAAGGTTTAATATATAAACTATTTTCATGATTATCATCACATTTTGCTTGAGAGTAGGCTATTCATTATTTGCTGCATTACTAAGACTTGCAAAGCATATGGACAGAATTTTTTCAAGGCAAGGCTATGTGAAGATAATAACAATAACCATGCACTATCACAGCTTCAACATTGATAACAGAGACTGCACAAAAAATTAAAGCCAGTGGTACAAAAAACTTAATTTTATTTTAAAATTACTTTATAACAAGTATAATAATAACGGCTTATTTGCTAAGATCCTACTTACTTATATTATAAATGCAAGTTTGTGAGGATAGCTGTATGAGTTTGCTAGTTGTTCATACAAAAACAACTGAATGGACATTGTTTATAACCTGGATTAACACAGATACTTTTTATCCAAGTTGAGGAGCTCGTGGCTAAGTAACAGCCGCACGGTTCGACCGATCAAAGGTTAAGCTACGCTTGGCGCGGTCGGTCCGTGGATGGGTGACCATCTTTGTCATAGCGAGACTACTCCGTACCTCGGAAAGCACGTTAAACTGTTGGTCCCGGCTGTCATTTGTAGATCTTTGACAGTCGTTACGGGTAGTCAGAAGCCAGAACGTCTGACAACCAGTCTTACCAAGGGGTACCGTGTTACCCGGTAACTGGGTTGTGGAGGTCAGATAGGCAGTCGCTCCATGTAAAACACTGGTACTCAGCTGCATCCGGTTAAGACTGGAAGCCGACCCCAACATAGTTGGGAAAAGGCTAGGCAGATGATGATGATGACTTTTTATCCAAGTTGTTGGGACCCAATTTTATGTACACACACTAAGCTAGCGGGCAGAAGCTAGTTCAGATCAGATAGTAAATAAATAAGTGCTAGTCTATTACGAGAATTCTCTTGTAATAGGTAATGATTAGATAGATAATGTTTCATGCTGACACAAAACAAAAATTAATGAGTTTGTCGTGCACTGAAAAATACTGCTCAACACAAGAATGAACCCAAGATGAGAGATTTGCGCAACAGGACCACTAGACTTCAATACAGAGGATTTTGCAAAACTTTAGTCTTGTATTATTTTACAAAATATACAAACTGATTAACATTTATTTATATTTTGTTATTGTTACACTTTCGGCTGAAATGATTTAGAAGGAATTTTATAAAAAGATAGGTGGGAGTTTGGAGATTATTACTTATAGACTACTTTTTACCCAGGCGCTGTAAATAAGTACACAATTCCCTCAGGCTGTAGGTGAACCTGTGGTAAACAGGTACTTATTAATATTCTCTAAAATGCTAATAGCTAATCCATGTCCATAGGTAGATTCAAGTTTGGTTTCGGCAGCGACTGTAGAAGTATAGACAGCTGGCCCTCCAAGGGCCCTGCTTGAGTAATAAGGTTTTTAATATTCTTTTCAACTTGTAATATGTCTTGGTTGATTGTTTCCATGTTCTGTAAATATAAGACATAAGGCGTATGTTATCTTTAAACTTCGGGTCGGTGGGTTATCTAGACTTCGTAATAAAGTTTTATTCACAAAGAATCTGTGACTAGGAAACTTACCTCAATCATTGAAGTGTACAAATGTTTTACATCTTTATCACTGTACCGTATGAAACCGCTCACATTAGACTCTGAATCCGATGGCGCAATTGAAGTCATATTTCTTATTGTTCTTAGATAAGTAAGTATCTAGCAAACACGAATGAATTCAATAACTCAATGAGTTGAGAGCTTTTTTGAAATTCAATTCAAAAATATTTACCAGTTGAATGTAGAACAGTAAATCTGTATAGTTTATTTGAATGTTGAGCATAACTTAATATCGTTTTCTCTTTTACGTGTACCATATTCGTAGTATTCATAGAGCAAGCACGCCGCG
This sequence comes from Pyrrhia umbra, assembly GCA_963891755.1. Lineage (NCBI taxonomy): Eukaryota > Metazoa > Arthropoda > Insecta > Lepidoptera > Noctuidae > Pyrrhia > Pyrrhia umbra. The sequence continues at coordinate 2,937,003 of OY982923.1, read as the reverse complement.
GTCTCAGATTTTGTGAATTTCAATGCTAAAAGCTGTACGCTATTTGTAATGAGTTTTGGAACGCAGACTTTGGCAGTCAGATGTTCGTTTAGAAATTTAATCGAAACTTTTGAAATAGTGATTGCCATTTCCCATTTTTAATTAGCGCAATTGCATTGAAAGTGAACATCATGTGTTTCAGCTAACTATATTTTTGAATGGAATATAAATTAAAAATTAATGAGTGCGCTTCACCCCTGTAAACATTACTTTCCACTACATCCGTATTCAATTTCTAAACACATCAAAATGTCAATGTCATCCGCTGCGGAAAGAATCGCCTGCATTGGAGAAAAGCCAATTTTTTTCGAAAATCGCTAATAAAAAATCGCCGACAGTGAATTTTGAGTGAGAAAAATCAAAATATTTTTCCAAAAAGTGTATGTAGTGGTGTTATATAATATTCCTTCTTATAAATATCATAATGGTAGAAAAAAGGCAGAAAGTAAAAAATAACTACATTAATAGAACTTATTAATCAAAAAATCAATAATATTTGTGTAAACGTGATTGGTTTTTATGAAAACATTTAATATTATCAAAAGGACGATGATTGTGTATCTATTTATTTTGTTCTCTTTATTATTTTTGAGCTTGCTTACTTGATAATACAGAATTTAATTTCTATCATTTTGATCTTGAGATTAGGCTTAATGTAGGATAGATTTGTACTCTATTGTATTTTACTGAATATTTCTTTCTGTCCTTAGAGCAATGCATAAACATCCACTGTTCATATCATTATTAGACTAGCTAAACAATACATCACATAGATTGCTCTGTATCATAAAAATATTGAATATTATAATGATTGTACATTCAAATTATCCTATGTACCAAAACATAATCATAATCACAAAGGCATATTCTCTTAAAAAATAAATATTTCTAAAATTATAATACATTATCATTCATTTAATGATATGTATCAGAAATAAATACCTAAGATCATTTTTATTTTAAATAAAGATTAAACGGGATGTTTATTATACTACAGAGTTAGCAAAACAATTCCATATGTTCATGTTCGATAACAGCATAATGTTACCGCTATTCTATTTTTCTATTCGACACTAACTGCTGATCTTATCATCCGCACACAAAAAGTATATAAAGCCCTGCAACATAATCCTCATTTGTGTGCATTTATACGCTTGTCCGTTCATTTATTATCATCAATAAAAATTACAGATCATAGCTTGTTCATATCTATATTCCAACGAATAAACAATAGTGTAGTCATAATAATTAAGATGAGAAAAGCAAATAAAAATATTTTTTTGTAGCCATATTTTTTTTTAATGGTTGATATACTTTTAATTTATAATAGGGTTTTGTAAAGTTTTTTTATTTCAAAATTACTCAAAAATATTTTTGTGTCTTGTCATCACTGTAGCAGGAATAAGATAGCAAGTATAAGATAGGTATTTTGAGTAGGTAAATCTGTTGCATTCATGCAATCAACTAAAATACTTAATTCAATTTACTGAGAGAGAAACCTTATGATAACAGTATCAGTAATCATTAGACTTTGTAGTGATTTGCTGAGAGTTGAATAGGCTGCATTAGTTGGCAGTAGGTCGACGGCGGCGGCGGCGGCGCCGGCCGGGCTGGCGTCGCGACGTCGCCGACGGCGCCCGCCCCCCACTCGTCTGCTACCCCTCACCCCGCCAACGTGCCAGTCGCAGTGTCTCTTCATACTAAATACCCTTCTTACTCCTCATCTTGAGATTTTATGAAGTTTGTTTGGTTACTTTCGCGAATTTTCCGTCTGTTTATTGGTTTGTTGCATGTTAAGTGAACTCAGATACAAATTCCTGCAGCCTCTTCCCCATTATTTTGTTTTGTTCTCATCAAATACATTTAAGTTACTCATTAAAACAAACTTTCAGTAAAAACAAAAAAAAACGATGTTTAACTAAATCGTGTGATTGAGGAGACATGTCTGAAGAACATGACGTGGATTGTCCCATGGAAGACGAAAAACAGACTGACGAAAACGAGGAGAAAGTAGTTGAAAATGACCAAATAGACGACAAACCAGTGGACGAGAATGCCGAAGACTGTCAAATGACGGTTGATACCGAAGAACCAAGTGCCAACACATCCAAAGAAGACAGTGCCATAGATGCCATAGACAAAGAGACGTTGAGTAGCGAGGTGGATGAGAAGAAGGACGTATACGGTGCCAATGAGAGAACAGCAGCTTCATTGAGCTGGACCGCAGAAGGGAACGAGTTCAAGATATCGTGGAACCTGCCGGAAGGAGCTGCTACGAAGCACGACTACATCGCATTATGTTGCACAGGTAAGTTGTGACATCTACTTTTAACTGTAAATCACGTTGGACCCGAGGTTTAATTGCAGGCCTCCTAAATCAGTAATAACACTGCTGATTTAGGTCTGAATTCCCTAGTCGAGCTATGTTTTATTAGGTTTTCTATTTATCAGAGTTTGATTTGTCTACTGTAACGAGGGTCTTTAAACCTTTTTCTTGTTGTTGGTCTTGTTGTTGCTCTACAGGCAGATTATAAACCCCAGCACAACCAGATGACTATAATTCTGTTTAAACATGCAGTGAAAATAGGTGTGTTGTTGTGTATGTTAGAGATTCAACATACAATATTTTTATTACTATAGAAGAGCTTCGTCAAAACAAGTAACCGAAACTCTCGATACTTGCTTTTGAAACAAGAAACATGCGTATCTATGCATTTTTCTCAATCTCGAAATTAAAAATACACTCAATTCAGATTCAATAGCATCGTCCATAATGTAAATTGAAGGGCTACGAGCTCCCGACATGCGATTTGAGGCGGACGATGTCAAAATTACGTCGGTTCGTGACGACTGCGGGTTTAAAATCACCAATCAAATATGAAGGCTCGTTTATTCAGTAAGAATGTCCGGATCTACAGGATATATTAAAATGCTATGACGTGCTACTTCTCGCTCTCGTGTTCTAAGTAAACGGGGGCGAGTCCGCAGAAACAGTAGTTTATGAATATAAAATTGCCATCGTCACGATACAAATATTTATCGATTACGTATTAGGAATCGGGGATAGGCTAACGGATCAAAAATCCTAGAATATAATATCGATTAAGGTTTTCGATTCGCGTGGGTGTTAACTGCATGTAATTGCATTCTAAGTTACATAATGGTAGCATTGCCTTGTTTTATGGTTGTGTCACGCAAACGAGTTGTGCTTTTTCTAGGTTTCACAGCTACATTATGTACACTTCATTATCATACGATTTCTAGTCTCCATAAGAGTTCTTGATTCTAAAATGTGGAAAATGTGTCTGATACTTAAGATTTTACTTTGAAATAGCATGGAAATTTACTCAATGATTGTTTAAATTCAGTCATAGAAACCTTGGTATCGTCCATTCAGTCGATTTCATTCATATCCAGTGGTATTTTATTAGCTAAGCACGATGAAGTGAGTTATGACTCATGAGTTACTACTGTTAATAATTCTAGTTAATTTGAAAGCGATACATTTCGCTAATTGGGTGTGTTAGACATCTAACACCTACATTGTTTTTTATTACACTTTACTTTATTAGTTTTTGTAGCTTCTTTAATGTTTTGCTCATTTTTCTTTTCGGATTGGAAGTCATTGAGTAACTCTTCCCGCCGTTAGTGTCGGACTCTTACTTACTGACTAAAACCCACCCATTTTCCTTCCTCAGCCCTTTTGATTGCGGGGGCGCGGTAACTCTTTTGAACACCCCGAAGCCCCGGCAGAAATGTTTTGCCCCTTACAATTTATTTCGAAAGTATAAACTTTTTATGGGTTTCAATTAGTCTTAAAATAACTTGTTTGTTCATACAAAAGTTTCCCCTTACTCAAGACTCAAGCCAAATTTTACGTAAAAATTAGATTCAGCTAATAAAGTGGCTCCAGTTTATTCTCATCACGTCATCTAAGCTTGAGTATCATTCTTAAATACGAACCTCAGTGTTAGTTTTACGACCACTGTTTGCTGGTGAACCTAATTTCCCCATATAACAGATTTGTAGCTAAGGCATCATGAAGGTAGCTAAGGTTTTTCGCCCATCGAACTGATGTACTACTGCGTACGTAATTGGTTGTCGTTACCCAGCATGTGGAGACAGTGTTGTATTACTCCCTGCACGGCGTGGATCGGTGTTATAACTGTATACAGGCTGCGGCACCGGTCATTGCATTAATTGACAACAGGAAGCAGTGTGAGTAATCGACCTACCCCCCTGTAGATGCTATCACTCGCGGGAAAATGTGAGACATGCACCGTGTCGTGGACGAAACAAACTATTATTGCGGTGGCGAATGCTTCAGTCATTTGTAGAATTTAGTTTTTATTTTATCAGGATTATAAGAACATTTAATTGCAGAGTAACTGATAAATACAAAGATCTCTCGATTAGTCGATTCTAACAGTGCTGAATTATCTGTAAGTTAGGCTTTATTACAATAATTTGATGTGTGATACGCTAGATTAGCCATCTACAAAATTTGTCTTCATTCTTCTAAAATATAATAGTATAATATGTTTGTTTAGTATGAGCCTCAAACATAATATGATCGGTTTAACATCTATTAATTGATTCGATTTTCGAATTTAAACCGTAGGTCTTTAAATGTAATATCAGTTACTTTGATGACAACACAACATTTAACAAAGTTTGTTCGTATTTGCTCTGTCATGAGAAAACTAATCCGATTTCAAAGGAACTTACGATCAATAAGTTTTACTTAGAAAGTGACAAAATTGCTGTCTTGCATTTTGAAATCACGTTAAATTGTGGGGAAATTGCGTTTGCATTAATATATAAACAGTTTCAAATATAAAATTAATGTTCCGAATGTTTCTTTGCGTTGTTGTAATATTCTTTATCGTAGGTCTGCCACAGGGATCTATTTTCGGCCTTATAGCCACAGTCATCTTAAAATCCAGATTAATGATCGCCCCCATGGTTCATTAATTCTATAGAATGGTCTTACCTATCTCTCTTACATCGTCTAGCGTTCACGGCTATTGTATTTGGTTCTGGTTTCACAGAAACTCATTCAACGAAGAGTTTGTGTTAATCGAATCGAATCGATACGTGTTATTAGTGTTAATAATTAAATGAACATCGACATAATACAAGTTTTGTTCAATAATTAGCAAGCATTTAGAATCGTAATTATTTCTCAATTTTCACTTCTAATTATTGCTCTTGCATTTTCTAACAGGTTTTAAGTGCAATAAAATTAATTTACAGTGTAGTCTAGAGTGTGGGTTTTATCATTCGAAATTATTGCATAGGTACAGTCCTTATAATTATTTAATTAGTAATTACTGCGCATGCATTTATTAAGATCTTGAAATCAGTAGACACAGTTAATGTGAGAATGACTTTATTATCTACTGATTTAGAAAGCGATAAGATCGTTTAAGGACGTGAACGGCCTTCTATGAAAGCTACACCTATCCCGTTAATTAGGCGACATTCACATTAGCACGACCTGTTACTGCCATGCCCATGGCGGTGCAGTCTGATGCAGTTTGCTGTTTATTTAAACGTAATTAGCCAACTAGTTAGCTCGCTATGTGTTAGAAGTTTTATTTTTCCACTTTTAAAACTCGATGCTTAGCCTTTTATGGGAACATTGACTAGGATTACCACTTGGGTTGCATATTCAGGCTATTAATTTAATGTTGCTAATAATGTTTAGGCTTAGCTATCTTATGTGTATCTTCAAGTACCTAGTCCGGTTTCCGTTACAAGTCCACGAAGATTAGAATCTGTTATGAACATAGTTTTTCTTTTTGTCATTCATAATCTTGAATCTTCATAATCTTCAATCTTTTGTTAATTTATTTGCCTCTACATCGGGCTTACATGATGATGACGTGTCTGTGATCATGACGTATTATATGACGTCTCACCTAAAGCAATTCCATAGTTCACATAGCGAGTTTTGAGGGCGCCAAGCAGTCTCTCACGCAGTTTAAGAAGGTCTGTTAAAATTGGTATAAACCACGAGTGACAGATAAATGAAAGGTCAAGGATAAAATAAAACGATCACGTATTCATCGGTTGTATGCAATAAAAACCGCTGTTACTGTCTTGCAACCACGACAATACAAAATTATTAGTGAGGAACATGTACATTGTTATTTTTGACTAAGGTTTTACGCCGAATATTGTGAGATCATCAAACGCCATGCGAATGTTAATGCCGTCTTCAGCGAAATAAAAAGCAATAAGAATCGCAATAAAGTAAAGCAACGCAGGGCACGTGCGATGCAGCCACTTTGTTACATCATAAACCGCTTGTGCCCTGTACTTAGAGCCTTTCACCGGCACTGTTGCTTGTCATTTTCTTGCTTGCAAAGCCATTATTGCTGTAAATCCGTCGGTGGCGCAACGGGATCTGATTTCAAGTCACCGTTTTATACGTAGCGGTTTTAATCGTGATCACCGATAAAATTGTCGCCATTTATTATGGAAACGAATACCAGCAATGTCGATCTTTATGGAGTCTATCGCGAGCCATCGGCTACGTCTTTAATTCAGCGTTATCTGAATTATGCACAGATGTCCTCCATAATACAAATACGACTCTCGAATTTCTCCTGACTTTCGCCGGTTCTGTAGTGGCATTAATTGTGTCAGGTCGCTGTCGCAATTGCGCACACGTATGACCGGTCGTATTGCCAAAGACTCTGTTATTGTGTATTCATTGTTGTGTGCAATAAAATTCTCCAAATTGCTACTTACGCAGTTCCACAAAACCGGTGTTTCGGCAAGTACAGGAAGCTTGGAAGCTTTTCTCTGCATTTCAATGAGTTTGTTCGATGTTGAAATGGTTACTCGCAAGTTCGGTGGTGAACCGGGCGGTGCACGTAGCGCTAGGCCGCCGGCGGCAGGCCGCAGGTCACCACACCGACTTGGTAATCGCATGAATGAGCCTATGGGTCAGGCCCCCGCGCCTCCGGTCCCCGCCACTCGATTTGTGAATGAAGCCCCCACCGGCGCGTGCCGCGCTCTCGCCGCTCACGTTCAGTCGCGCCGCGCGCCCTCCATGAACGCGCTAACACGCGAGCGCATGCTCGTGCGAACGTTTTGACGTTTTCAAATATAAAATCGTACGTGTTTGTGTTAAGTTTGACTGACAGTTAACTTTTAAGTGAAAATTACTTTCCTGCTGTTTCTGTTGCGATGCTATTTCCGCAGTGAGACGCTGGACACTTACTATAAGAAAACCAGCCTTCGGGAAAGCCACCAACGGTAGACATAGTTTGACATATACGGTAAGTCGTTACGAATTTTTCTTTCATTCATTACTAATGCTAGGTTATCGAGCATTAGCAAAGGTGACACGTAGGCTCCAGGCTTATTAAACGAAAAATACGATTGTGGGCCGGCTTGTAGGTGGGGTGCCCACGTAGTTTTAATTTGTAGGTGTAGTACGCCATCGTGTCTTCTTGATATCTAGCACAAAAGCTTGAGCAATGAGTGTTCTAAAACAAAGTATAGGAATAAATGTTTCAATTAATTTAAATAGTGTTCATTCATATTGCTTATCTATGTGTACCGACTAGAACTCGCCTCTAATAGCTTTCCTGTAATTAAGTACTTTAGTTATCACGAACATTTAGATACGTCCGGAATAGATATTTCTCGTGGCTCTAGGGAAATTGTATGTTTTCAATTTAATTACAATTTCTAAGTGAGCATAAAGTGGGTGTTTTGTGGAGGTATTTAAAGCAATCGGTCCTTAAATAGTTGAATTTAAATATTCAAGGCTAAAGTGTTGAGGTTGGGGTACCTCAACGAGACAGATGCGTTCCGTTTTTGTTTATAAATTGTCCGCAAAAAATGGTCCGAGTAGGCGCCGTTGCAACACAATAGACCGTTTAATAAGGCGCTAAGCAAACTCTACCTGGACTTTATTCTCGCCAATTTTTTACCGCCACTCACGTCGCTTCGAAATTGATGAGCCCCTATTGTTTGCGCGTGATATCGATCGGTTTTGGTACGACACCATTTCGCAATTTCCCTTTTATGGGCGGCAATCAGCATTTCGATCGAAACTAACGATTTTGATTCTGTAAGTCAGTTCAATATGAAATGTGAAGAGTTGACTTCCGGATGTATGAAAGTCAGGACGTAATCGGCTTTCTTGATAATATCGATTGATGTGTCGTGGAAGCACGTAAACTCCGTCCGGGGGCTAATAAAACAGCCATCTATCATGAGCCCACCAGCGGATATTAAATTGACACGCCTCGCTCGGAACACTCCTTCATTTCATCCCATTACGACGATATTACTACTTACGTTTCTAACTGGTCGCTTGTGGCGAACACTTTTTGTTACTATAAACAGGTGCAAGAAATGTTTATTACGGAAATTACATCTAGTAAATATGAAGGAAGATAATCTTATGTTATAGATGTTGCTTGGTGAGATCGCGTTTGTAATTAAGTCTCAATTGAGCAGGAAGCTGATCGACGGCACCGTCTTATCTCAGACTATTATCAACTCTTATCTTTGAGAGAATTTTTATAGAGCATGTTGTCGCATAATTAACTATCAGTCTCACTTCTTTTTATATCTGCCGCTAGTTAAGATCAAATTGATGGGTTGACTTAATTTCGATATTAAAAAGGTCCTATTATAATCTTTACAGATACTATTGAAAGAGAGGAATTAATTGAGCTGTAATTAATGTTTCCATGGTACACGAATGACATGAATGTAAATACATGATATTTTACCGAGCTTTGAAAGCTTTGCGTGATGGTCAGCGGAAATTAAACGGACACACCCTCTCCTCCGAGCGCAGCGCTGCATTATCCCATTAATGAAGACCATTACAAGTTCTATCAGTACCTACACTGAAGACCGTGTATTTTTTGTATGTAGCAAATCCGATTATTGTGGCTCAGCCGATGTAAGAACCCCTCCACTATCGTAAATTATCAAGCATTTTCATTAAGCTTCACAATATGCCTTTTCCTTATTACGACATCAAGTTTTATGAATGCGATCTACTTGATTTAAATATCATTTCCTTCGACAAGTAATTATCCAGTCATGTCTCATTATTCACATCCTACTGCCTACAGGTACATATTATAAAGTATTTGATAGAAACCAATAATAATAATCCAGGGCGGACAGTAGGACATTACACTCTGACGCGGAGATGCATTGTTTTGCTTGAAATAAATCATTTAAAGAACATTCAACTGTACAGCTTCCAGCAGGTAATAAGTTGTTACAAATATATCGTTGAACTTTGCGCTGGCGTCATTAAATGCGGCCGTCAAATGATTCTCACGGAGTTTCGATGTAGACGCTAACTGCCATTAGTCAAGTGCTGTGTTGCGACAAGTGAAAGAAACATAGAGACAGATTCTCACGAGGCGAGCTTGCGAACAAACGACTCGAGACCCCGCTGACTCTTGCACTTTTAATTAGATTTCTTTTTTGAGCATTGTTTCGGTGCAATTAAAACTGCGGGGAGCTCGATAACAACTATTGGAGGATGTGATGTTTTTGCAGTTTGCATTTTGATTGATTCTGAGTATTCTAACACTGCGGTGATAATGTGTAATGCTATCATTCTGTATCCACAAACTCGTTGAAGCAAATTACACCTCGACACGTCGTAAAGCCATTAACTTCACACTCGGAGAGGCGAGCATTGTTGCCGAGTGAAAAACACAGAGAGGAAGCGATAAATTATGTTCGAAGTTTATACGATCGGCCGGTAATGGGCTATGAGCTCGCGATCGCTGCGCTCGCGCAGCATCACACGAACCCTCTCAAATGAATTGTTGAGTATTAATTTTCGACGGTGGCTATTTTAAACAATGTTCAGAGACTTCGATTCCTATAAGAATACTAAAACCAATTAGTATGTGGAACTGAAAAATCGCCATCGCCATCAATACAAACGTGTCTATTTGTTCTGTAGATTATTATAAAGATCCTACACTTTTAGAAATAAAAACCAGAACTGTTCAGAATGAGAAAAGTTCAGTTGACTTTCAACCATTTATTAATATGATTCCTTTCCGGAACAGCCCTCGCTCAAGGGTGGTTCCCGAACACGCCAAAACGGAAGTAACAGACGTCTGCCATACCTTGGCTTTGTAATTGGCGGCACGGACTTACTTCCGGTTTCTTTTAGAAATAACTAATAATAGAATAAAGTGTTTCCTTGGTAAATCATTATTTTATTTATTATTGTTTGTACCTACGAATTGGATAGAGTTAATAAGTTTTAGTAGAAAATAGTTTATTTTGTTTGTTTTTAAATTTTGGTTAGTTAACAGCATTTATCTAGGCCATGCCATAAGAAAAGGGTTAAGTAATTTTATGTACAAAGGCCCCTTGTTGTCGTATATCATACAAAAATTTTGGACAATTCGCATTTTGATCGAAAATATGAATCAGTTTCGAAGCATTGGATAGTTTTAGAACAAAAAAATATTCGAACGATAAAAAATAAAGTTTGTCATTTCAATCCATTGCGTCTAAGTCTTCGTACAGAGAAAGGAATTTACGTTTATCCAAAATAACTCGCTTCGCTCATTTCATTGCATCAATGTTTTCAATATTTTCGTATTTGGGTATTCCCACAAGCTCTTGACCTATTTTAGGTTCACAACAATGTCAGAATACTGACACGTGGAATTACTCCAGCTTTAAATAGTTGAACAGATTTGGCGACACTGCAATGCGTTACGTTTCGAAAATAAATGGAGCTCTCATGAAGAAACGTTCCGTCTGGACGTACCGTGCCTATATGGGACGCGTATTGAATACAATTACTCTCATGTCCACCACTTATGGATGTAATTGTATGCTTAGCAAGTTTTATTGTCCTGTACCATTGGCGGCTCAGGAGGTAAGTAGCTCAACCAAGGACGGTTGCCTATAGTGTGAAATCCGGTCAATGAAGTCACGTCTCCGCAGCGTATGTGACCATATTACTGACAATAAAATATTCTTGACACCTAAGATTTCGCGGTGCTGTAAATTTTCTCAAAATGTTTTTTTGGGTCCCATAAAAAGATTAGTGAAGGGTGGAGGTGCTAATGCATGTGTATACGCACATCCGGTCCGACGGGGTCCGTTAATTGGTCCGCGTAAAAGGGATATCGTGTAGCGTGCCCCCGCGCCCCTTGCCCCAGCTTCCTGTCTCGCGACATCAGGCGACGACAGCCGAGATCGTGAGTCTCTGTTACTTTGAAGAAATACAGCCGTAAAAGGTCGCCTGTCCAATTAAACGTCGGGATATCAGTATTACCCCCTGCCGAGTTTTGTCTTCTTTCGGTCTGCAGTCACGATTCCTTATAGGTTGTCTTTCATATTATGGTCATGAATTAATGTTCTGTCGTTCAATATCACGGATGTTATTGTTTTTAATGTTACAATCTAAAACGCTAATGAGTGTGGTCTCGTACATTATCTTGCGACGGTCGTGCTATGGTTTGCATTAACTGCAGCTAACTTGTCCACCGAATGTTTTTGTGTCGTGTTCGTGAACGTCAATGCTTTTTATCTTTTTTTCTTCGCTAATGAACAGGTCTGCTTCAATTATCTTTGCAATAATAATGCTCTTTTTTGCTCTATTGATGTTTTATAGTGTAGGTGTAAGTTATTCAAGGTTTGTAACAATCCTGTTCATAAGATTGGTGTTATTAATGATCATCTTAATTAAACAACTGCATTTGAACAGACAAATTGTAACTTATTAATGTAATGAATTGCTTTTAGTCCTTTATTTATATTTATGAGAACTTTTAGTTTTCCCACGAGGATGTAGCTTCATCCAGTCTATGGAACGGTGCAAAGTAGAACATGATGATTATATTTCTTTATTACTGTCTGTAGGTGCATCTAAAGACTCGTTTTCCCATGACGAGCTTCTGGACTGTGACTGACTTCATACCATCGTTATGTCTGTGCTCATCCTTGCATACAGCTTATGAGTTGTTGCATGAAATCACAGGCAGTCGAGTTGTTCTTTCATTACAGTTCACCCTGTGGTTTTCCGTAATTTTAAAGCACTAAAATTCACGGTGTAGCTTCGAAGAACCACTTGCAGATATTTCAAGTTGCAGTGGCCAAAGGTGCCGTCCTGAGAACTAAACAATCGAAGAGTTCCTAGAAACAGTCAATGGGCTCGTTAGGTGTAGAGAATGGAAAGAGTACTCATCGGCGGAAACAATAGGTGTTAACTTGCACATTTAGTACGCGAGTCTAAAGAGGATGTGAACTGATTACTGACTAGCTCAAACCCACAATTTCGATCAACAAGCAATGCTTTTTTCTTGTTTGTCTATTCGTGCGACCTCTACTTTGAACCTAATATTTCTTCGAATGGTATTTAGTTCATCGTATGCGCAAATAGAGTTATTGTAAACATGTTATATTTTTATTTATAGCTATAATTTGCGATGAATGTGTTAGACGACAGACGAAGGAGCTGCCTGTGCGCGTGTTTATAGTTTCTGTGGTATGTAAATATACTGTGTACATTGGTGCAGATATGAAGCGGTATGTTTTTGTTAGTATATATAGACCGTATTGTTATCATTCGCACCTCACACGACTAGACAATAACGCTACTCGTGAATGGGTGACTGATGGCATTAGGCTGCCAAGTCAAACTCTGTAAAGGCTTATTGATAGCTCCAAGAATAATTGGAATGAATTTTCGCACTTCGAACAATTCGCACAAGATCGAATGATTAGTTAATTTAGATATTCTCATTAGATTTTCCAGTTGTTTATAAGTTCATAAACGACGAGGTTCGAAAGCCGTACAGTTTATTTATTACCAATGGAGAGTGGGCCGGTTCCGGTCGGTGCTTGCGCAGGAAACCCGCAGGATATATCAAAATTAGAATCGCGAGCTGATGAACGGTGGGGCACTTGCGCTATGTCGACCGCACTTCCCATATCCGTTTATCAAAGCCCTTTAAATCGTAAAATACACTTTTAGTTCCTGAATTATCATTCAAATGGTCTACATCTGCTAAAATACTAAATAAAATAAGTAGGTTCTCTATTCTTAAAAATGCAATGGCAAATTCTTTTCAGGTTATTGCCAACCTTCATATTAATAAAAATACTTTTAATGCTTAAGGATCTTCGCGATTCGGACACCGTGGATATCTTCGTATCGTTTTATTTTCGATGTTTCTCGTTGTCCGACGAACGGAAGTCATTATGCGCTTTCCGCTGTTCGTTGTACTGCTGCCCTGTAAAATGTATTCATTAAATCAACGATCATGGTTTCACTCGTCGGATTTCTTCTCGCAAGATCATTGTTTGACGTCAATTTCACGTTTATTTCTTTGTGATCGAACTCAGTTGATCATTCGGCGACTTTAAATCGTCTCTTTAGCTGTAGTTTATTTTTATTTGTTTTAACAACTCGCTTTTTGATCTCCACGTTTGTTTGCGCACATCAAAAGTCTGTAGGATGAAGTAGGAGGGCGGCCTCTTGCAACACTCGCGGGGGCATGCGACAAATATTGACATGACAAATGTTTGTGTAGTAGGAAAAGCACGTTCGTCTCTTGTGACTACCATGTTCACCGTAGGTGGTGCGGTGGTGCGCACAGATAATACGGCTGTAAACCGCCGAGATAACACACAGTGTTTGCACAAAACAAATCATGTTTGCTTACTTTATGTCCTGAGGATTGCTGGCACGGATCACTAGCGCTTGGATATTATGCGTCCTCACGTTCTATTTGCATTGGTTTATGGGTATGCATTCACTGTCGGCACAGGTTAGGATTTGCCAGAGGCTAATAAATAAACAAACAATGCTGTATGCAGTTGTTCATTATCAGGTATGTTGGTAGATTTGTCATGGTCATTTGTAATCATTAATTACAATTTTAAGCAAAACAATGGTGTCAGCTTTTTACCAAATTACCACGCATTCGAGTTCATTTGCCAACGAATTTGTATCCGTAAACAAGCACGAGCCAAGGCCGCGTATGTTTACGAGTCTACTAGCGCTAATAACATGTATACATCGACAGGTTTATATAAATGTTAAAATTTTGCTAGACAGCACAGATCACGATATTTATTTACATCTATTACTTATCACTCACTGTCTCGGACAAAAAGGAGTCTAATGATCCGACAACATAGATAGGTTGAAATTGATTGAGAAGAACGTGGCATTATATTCATAAGCTTGGAATCTAGAATCTTTAAGTTCATCAATTTGGAGCTGGACCGTAATGAAAAAGACGCGATAGCAAAAAAATATGAAAATTAACTCTATCTTTGTTTTGGTTATAAGAGAGTTTGTGTACATACAAATTACATAAAACGTAATAAGCCTACTGATATTCCAATAGGCCGCGATTTATTCGCGTGTTGCGAATCGCCAACGGAAACGTATGCCAGTAATGAGCTTCGGATGTCGCTCACCTATTGTGACGAGCTAATAGATATCGACTTCCTTAGCTCAGACCGTGGTGGTAACAACACCGGTCTATAATGAGGCATTGTTCACATCTTATTCTGTTTTCAAGACGCAGATCCGGGCTGTGAACCGATTGCTAAACTGGCCATTTGTGCATTGAATATGAGAGCAGTATCATATGCTTGCGGCCGTTCACTAATCCAGGTCAACGTTCCTTCACGGATCTGCAACGGCAATTTTAACTGACACCAAATGATCTGGCATTTACTCCACAGTACAACTCAGTGAATCAGAATTCGTGCCTGACTCAGGAGCTTATTACAAACGTACCGTAGTCGATCATCGATCACGAGTTGACCCTCTGCCTTTGCACGCCGTCAAATTTCAATACGTTTTTTGTAAGTAATTCACACAGGTAAGATTGGAGTTTGAGAACGTTGTTTAACAGGATCATTTGAAAAGACAGCATAGCGTTGGGTCAAGGAATTCCTCGGCAGCTTATAAAAAAATTGAAAAAAACATATCACGTGGTGACCTGTAGATAGAGAAGAGACGGCCAGAAACTCATCAGCCAAAAAATTGTTTACATAGGTGTGCGAATAGTGTTTCAATGAACAATGATGCGAAGGCGTGTCTTGGCTATTGGCAACTCCTAAAGGCGTTGCCCGGTTAGTTTGCAAATGACGTAAAGATGGATACCTAATTATCGCTCTTATTGGACAATACAGCCTTCGTTCTTCTTGCTTGAATGTTTATTTCGGTTGATCGGCTACATGAATGCGCAACGTTGCTTCTTCCGCACGTTCCGCGGCTTGCCTGAGAATCAACGTCACCAGTGGGACGTAACTCTTAAGGTTTACCTGACCATTCGTCCGCAGCACCTCCAAAAGCTCATGGAGGCGAACAAATACTTCATTTACTTTGTAAACTTCCGCTTTTATGCCATTGACCTCTGAGAGGCCTGGTGGATATCGGCAAGAAGAACATGAAAGTAATAGTGCTTTTCATTCTATCTGTTATGAACTTCAAATTGAGTGTTTGTGAGTGAGTAATGCCGAGGACTCGCGTTTCGCATAAATCTTTGCGTTGAATGAAGGATATGGCATTCAATGTTATTCGCAGGCAAAAGTTGAATGATTAAATCGTAAACAGTCGTATTCATCAACGTGTAGTTTCATGTAAATAGCACTGAACAAATAAAAGCAAATCACCAGATGTTGTAAATGGTGGCGTCATTAGCTCGAGCCGTAATCCCTTGACGGCACGCGCAGGCACGCAGCGTTAAGTGGGTTAGCATGTCGATCCTGGCCTGTTCAAGGTCATTAATCATTTACCTGCATAACTATCACATTAGTAGAAACACTACTATGTTCAAAATCTAAAATACGCTCTAAAAGTATTATGAAATAACGAATAACGATGCTGCCATCAAACAGGTTATGAAAGAAATTAATTTTGTAATAGTTGCCTTGATGAATGGAGTAACAAATCATGTTCCAATATTAGCGTCCTTGATATAGTTGGACTCGTTTCACTTCCTGTTACGAGACGAATTGTAAACGCTGAGCACGTCACTCATTCAAACTCAATCAAAGGATCGTGAATGAGATGTTTACCGCGCTCGTACATGCGTATGTGTGCAAGACTTGAAGCTTTTCCTGTTTTATAATATAACTTATCATAGGTATGTATCACTAGCTATCGATACATAATCATGTTTCGTAACTAAACAAGCTTTGATTTTCCCCATTTCATCGGTGGAAGAAATATCTTATTTTGAGCTTTCATGCTAGTCTTTGACATCGGATTAGGTTGCTGCTGAATGCTCTGACTCAATAATTCATCTTAATACATGTATTTATAAATGCAATTCAAAAGAAGGCAATATATCATGGGGTATTAATGGTTAATAGTGTTAGATGTAAGTTTGTGTCCGTAGCTAGCCGCGACACTGGAGGGCCGCAGGGCCGTCCTGCCAAGGCCAGCGAGTTCGTTAGGGCCATTCATGGATGCCTGCGCGCAACCTCCTCCCCACTCTCCCGCGGCGACAGGATATTCTCCCTCGCCGTGTGCTATGCTGGCCGATTGATCGGTTTATTTTTTTAATTCGAACCAAAGCAAAAAGACACCACGCGCAATCGTAATTCACCGGATGCACTAACGAGTGTAAAAATTTTTAAACCCCACTGTGTAGCATTAGTTTGTTTTTGTTGAAGGCCGTTTCCGCCATGACTTAATCCATAACTCAACCGGTACATATAGTATGCGATAACCATTAGAGCTTATTAGTTTCTATTAAAAGAATCCACAACAAATTAAACTGTCCCCGTCGGACATTCCGTTCACGTAAGGACGCAATAGAATGTATATACATTGCCGTGCGACATCTTGTATGCGATTTCCTACTAGTTTAGTCGTTGAATAGACTTTAATAAACAGGAGATGAGGCTTTTGCTCTGAATAGAAATGTGCAGTTTCCAGACACATGGATACAAAGCACGTCGTTGACATTTACAATCCACAATAAATATAACAGTCGCAAGATCTGTGCTTCTGGGCATTGAAATAGTGTTTTTATAAGCACTGCATTCCAGACGAGTGCCCTTGGCATGTAATATTAATGAGCTTACAAACAACCTTCGGCAAGGCGCAACTTGGTCTAATTTCCAAAAAGATCTAAGGATAACATCTTCATTCATACCGATATGGTCTCTCGGTGGGTGGAAGTGGGCAATGAATCACTTCGCTCAGTGCTGTGTTGTGGACTTGTGGATGAACATCGGAGTATTTCGGCTGCGCATTGTGAGCAATTCGTCATGATTTGCGTATGTAAATCAATGGAGTTTGGTTGTGCGGGCGTAACGGTATTTTCGTCGGTCCACAGCAGGAAGGCGGATGCTATAAACACACTTTCAGCGGCGTTACCATAGCGGCGTACCTATATTGCTTTTGTTCAATAAATTCGTTGATGACATGCGGTGTTCGGGTAATCTTCACAAATATCTTAGAAGGTCGAAAGTTCCCCGAGGCACGTGTCCATGCACTCGTTTGGCGGATTAGTACGAACCCTCACGTCTAGAGCTGGACTTAATGGCTGCCAAAACCGCATCACTTTTTTATGGGAGTTTAATAAATATTTTTTCAGTCATTTATCAATCTTACGTGACGTATATTGGTGAAGTCGTATAATAATTTATATTTTATATATATAATCATAAATTCTATTGACAAGTCTATTTGATTTATTGTTTAAGTTTGTATTACACTTGGCGAAACGTTTGGTATTTTTAATAGCGACTTGTTATCCTGCTTGCCTTCCACCAAGGGTCGGCCGGCAGAAAACAAGTTCTAAAATCAACTTATGTTGATCTGAAGTGATTGGCTTATTAAACATTATTTCCTATTTATGATGCAATGTTAAAAATAATATCCAGTCAAGTCGGTATATAGAATGAACGAGCAAGAAAGCTATGGAGTTTTGTGGTTTGCGGTTTATTACCGCGTATAAGAATTTATTGGAGAAATATTTCCTTTACATCTATTTGTCACTCAGCTACATATCGAGGATTACATTACTGAATTCCAACGCTAAAAACTGGACAAGTTATTGGATTATTAAATCCTAAAAAATCAGTGTTTGCTGACTCTTCATATAGTGCATCTTCACTATCATCGCTGGTTATAGTCACAGTAGAAATAGTGTCTATAGGTCTTGAAGTCGTAACAAAGTTGCCGTCAAGAAGTATGTATGACACGCACTGTAACGAGTATGGTTCGGTGAAAGTAACAGTGTGTTTAATAAGCTATTTTCTATCTCGTGTATAAATTCCATGGTGCTCTTACCGGGTTATCTAGCAAAATGCTAATCTTTTCTTGAATCGGAGTTGATTTTGTGTTTCAATACTCGTTGTGTTTAAAACATGATTGATCATAAGCAAATCTTTACACCGCAACTTTGAAGGTGCCCTTCAAGTTGTCATGTACCAGGACAAAAAAGTAGAATGACCACCTAAAACG
The DNA here is from genome assembly GCA_963891755.1 of Pyrrhia umbra. Classification (NCBI taxonomy): domain Eukaryota; kingdom Metazoa; phylum Arthropoda; class Insecta; order Lepidoptera; family Noctuidae; genus Pyrrhia; species Pyrrhia umbra. Next base: position 2,918,492 of record OY982923.1, on the reverse strand, counting down.
CATTCCGAATGAAATTTTATGTTCTGTTTGTAAACAAATAACTTCGAGCTTAGTTCTTAAATAGTACGTCACACATTTTTATTGCAGTTTTGTGGTCAGCCTATTTATATGTAAATATTGGCAATCGCAGAATCTGTTCCTCGCATAGTTTACGTAAAAACAAGTATTATGTGCAGTACTGAGTTTGCATAACATATTCTGTGATTGGTCACTTCCCGTCTGCTATTATTCTAGTTGCATTGTATTATGCAAGGCTGCGTCACGCGTCACTATCACACATTAATAAGAACCAGCTCATTTGAGCACTAACTTTACTGTCGCTGGAGGGAGAAATGTCGCCGCCCCCGACTTAAACCCACGCCCGCCTTCGTATTTCTATATACTTTCCTCCTGCCCACGGGCACATAAAGAATGTTTAGAAATACTTATTTACTACTTATGAATCGTGTCGTCGTCACAAGCTTATTGCGACAATAATAATCTCTTTACAAGCAAAAATCATAATTTCTGTCACATGTTTGGAACGCTGTCACTCCCACATCAAGGTTGATCAATCAAAAAGGATCGGCTCAATGGGATCAATAAGTATGGTAAATGTGGTGGGCGATCGGTCGTCGAACTGCGCGGGCGCAAGCCGGTGGTGCGCTCTAATTCAATTTAACGACAATCCATTGCGCACTAGGCTAACACTCCGCCTTGATGCCACCCATCCATTAGTTGTGTTACTCAACTATTTCTATATGACCATTGCCTTGGCCCTGGCGATAGTCCCGCGGATTATATTACGGACTTTAATTTGAAATCTCATGTTGAGTAATGATTCAGTATTCTATTGACCATCATTATGATTTAACGCTTAATGTTGAATGCTTACCATAATAATCTTGGACATTAAAGTATTCAGTAAGTGGCGTTTTATGTTTAAGGTTTCATATTTCTTGGGATTTATGGAGACTACACTATTAACCACAAGCATTTATACTCTAAATGTTCTGTCAAGATTGCCTGTGTCTGTAGATTTATGATAATGGGAAATAGCTATCTATGTTTTTCTCATGATAATTAGGCATTACTATTGTCTCTGTGATAATACTACTTTAGTCGGGACCGGATCTGCAAGGATGGGCCGTGTCACCTTGAATGCCGGATGCCGGCATTCTGTCGAAGGAGCTATCGGCCGTCAATCGTGTGAGCGTCTCGCCATATTATATTATACCCGTCTGTCTGTTTGTCTGTAAGGCTGCGAGAGCCGTTTTTATTTTACGACCATCCACGTCCGCTGATCGAGTCCTCCAACAAGGTCGCCGTTTCTTGTAACCAATCAACCGGTGCATCTATCGAAACAATAAATTTATCTCAATCAAGTGTAGGTGTCTTAAGCGCTTAGCAAACAAACTGTCATTATTAATCGATAGGATCTATAAGAGAAAAAAAAAGTTTGCGAGAATTCAAGGGAAGAACGTGTCTCGTCTCTGAAGTCCCCAACGGAAATGGATCGGACGTGGGCGACACCTACGGATTGCGCGAGTGACCACTCTCAACGCAAAGTGACAAATTTAATATCGTTATCTATTTCTGTAACTCCTCATCTCAGCTCGTTAACATTTATTTCTGCTCGTTTGTTCCAGGTAAGTGCTTGGTAATCATCGCGTCACGATCCACTGAAGGTCAAACACTTCATCAATCAATTATGTTAGATAGATATTATTGGGTAGTATTTATCCTTATTTGGACCCCTCGTGTTTATTAATGTTAAACACGTGTCAAACTTAACCAATTGAACTCTAATATGTCAATGTCGGTGAATACAGAGTAGGATATATCTTAATCATACAATAGGATATTGTGAGCGCGCTCTCTCTGGGCGTGGACTGCATCAGAATTTGTAACACTACGACTTATTTCCGCATCCGCTATTGTAACGCTGTCCACTGCAATTTAATCATCTCTTCGAGTGACAAGATGTATTGAAACAGTTTCTCGGTGGCTGTTATCAAAAATGCTAGTGTGGGCTCTTAATTCATATTTTTAAGGTTCAAACTTGTTTGTGTTTAAAATTGAGTGGTTCCCTTTGATGTAGAACGGGAATATCGACAAAGACGGATGTCCGGTGCCGGTCAGGATTTGTTTCACATGAACGATGCTTCTCTGCGGCTTCGTCAAGATGAAGACAGAGCACATGCTTTTTTCATAACTTATTTTGATCATACATATATTGTCAATAGGAGCTAAATTGGTTTGGTAAGCTACTAAAACTGTTACAAATTACAGTATCAGTACTAATAGAGGTAAACTAATAAAATAGTCTAAAATGGTTTCGTTGGAAATGGTGCGGCGGGCAAGGCGTAAAACACGTGGTTTTCTCCAAAAATAATCTGAATCTAGGCCCGGAACGTTATCAGAATATACGCACAAAGTGGCTATATCCTAACAGATTTTTCTGTTTGTTAAGGTTTCGGCATCAATTTATTATGAACTGTCAAAAACTTCTGACGAAGGCTCGAGCATCAGATTGAAAGGTGCTGAAAGAAATACTATAAAGGTTGTTTGCTTAAAAAATTAACATTAGTTAGTGTAGGAAACGGAGGAAAGAAGCTCAAATCCTTCCGGTCCTTTTGATATCGCGGATAAGCGGCGTACGCGCGTTTCAAAGGACCAGTGTGTTTGTCCGACGAAGCTTGGGTAAACATCATTTGTTGAACGGGTGTGTGATTTCAACCTTTTGTGTTTTTACTGTACATTTGTTGTCTGGGGAACGATTTAATCTCATTATGTATGCACATCCGGAAGTTTGCCATCGTTGGAATACAAAAAATCGGTGCGGAGATGTGTCATAGCGACAGTAGCCGATTATGTTTATAATTTGTTTAAGTCGCTATGCCGGTGTGCTTTGTTCTCTTCGGTATTTTCATTGATACATTCATTTTTATATGAGGGAATATACAATATCAGCCATTAGACAATAATATACTGTTTTCCCGGGAAACCATAAACAGCAGTGTCTAACAATGGGCTGGAAAATAAAAGGTATACAATCGGACGGAACACATGAAAACAAAAATAATTAATTTGTGTTTAACACGTTAGATTTTATGCTTAGAACTAGTCAAGTATTTTCAATGTTGGTTAATTAATTCATGTTCTAAAAACAAGAATTGTACAAATTCCTGGTACCCTAAATCCCTATTAGTAAAGTGCCGTTAACATTCGGTATTTGGCGAGTGGTGCGCGAACGTTTTGCATACAATGCCCATGTTGGTGCGCTTGCGCAACCAAGCGGTCATCGGGCCGGATGTGACGCTGCGCCGCAGCCCGTGCCAAATTGTGCCTGTATATAATGTGAACTACATAGATAGCCTTTCGATGTCCTAAAGTAATCAGCAATGTTGCAAACATCATGAGGTTATTAAAACTATTCCGAATGCAAAATAATCCATGAAAAGTGCTTTGTCCGGACAAAATTACTGACGGATCAACGCACAGCCTAAACCGCTGATCGTAGAGAACTGAAACTTGGAGGGTGTGTTCTTTGTATGACGTAGGCATCCGATAAGTAATGATTTTCTGGAAGGGCTAAAAGGGGGTTTAAAGTTTGTATGAAACTCTCTCATTTTTAATTTGAATTCGTATAGACCACGCGGGCGAAGCCGCAGGCGGAAAGCTAGTAATATATTATAATCTCTCTAGACCGACTTCGGTCACGGCGGTCAATCTCAATGAAGACTAGCCAGGTACGCAGGAGATAGTATAGTGTACAAGCGCTAGCGCAGACACAAGTGCACTCTGTATTCCCACACTCTTAGACCGATGGGTCGGCAATCCGACACGACCGGGGAGTGATAAGGCGCAGGACCGACAGCTTTACGTGCTCTTCGAAGCACGAAGGGGTCTCGCCATGTAAAGAAAATGGTCACCAATCCATGAACTGACCGCGGCTAGCGCAGCTTAACCTTGCTAATCTTTCGATCCGCACGGCTATTTACGGTTATTTAGCTACGATAGTACAAGTACCCACAACATGAATAAACTCCTCTTGCCGTCATACTAAAACTAATTTACACCATTTTAGATTCCGATTGACAGTACAGCAAATAACCAATTTGTGTTCAAGGAAGGCAAGCACGTTTTCCATTACAAACCAAACTTAATAATTCTATAACGTTGGTCTAGTCTAGACTCTTTGTTTGTATTCAAATGAGTTTCTAAATTAAAAATATAAAAAAATAAATTAAAGCGTTATATTTAGTTCAGTTCGTGGCTCCGTTCAATATTATCAATGTGACCCGCATCGTCAATATAAAATTAACCTAAAAAAAATGCACAATAATTTGTGTCCGCCATTACTACCGCGTTGTTAAATAAATAGACATTTTTTTAAACCATAATTAGGAGTATTGTATTGTCTGTGAGAACCAAATACGGTGTTTTCTGCTCATATCAAAGAAATAAACACTCTATTTAATGTTAATTTTGGTAACCTCGAAAACCGCTCATCCAATTTGGATAAAGTTTACCGTTGCGCTTGCGATTGTTTTTGCTCGGCAATTAATAGCCAAAAGTATTTTTGAATGCATCAAATTTTCACAAGGACTGTTGCAACTGTATTCGATGAAATTAAAATGTGCTCTAAGTAATGAGCATTCTCTCCAAACTAGACAGAAAAAAACGCCAGAGCTAATAAAAAATAACATACTCTGTTCGCTTCTTTTCTAGGAATTTCGTAATAGACTTAAGCTCATTATTTCTGCAAATAGATCACTTCTGATACTTTTATAAGTTGATAGCAAGAGAGGTTTTATTTTCATCCGGTCTGTCTAGACACGTGTATCGATTTGGTTTCTATGGATACCTGCAGTGGGCGTCTTCCTCTTGTAAGAACAAAACGGTAATAATTACATTGCGAGAAACATTTTGCAAAAATATAACTATCTTCAATTAACACTGCAAATCGAAAAATAACTAATACATAGTTTTAGAAGTCGGTCGACTATGGCTCCAATTAGGTATTGTTTTGTGAGAGTAAACCACAATATCCTAATGTCTCATCACCTTTAATAAGTGTGTACTCTATACCTCTGCTTTCTCCTTAAAAACTTGGAGGCATGATGTTATATTATGGAATGGTGAAAACAACGCATAGGCATCGATCGCAGCAATCGCGGGTACTTTGCTGTTAGTAATTAAAGAGTTCCATTGCCTATCTTCGAAAATCTCTAAATATTGCAAAGATTATTTCAATCAGTGTTCACTGACTAAATGAATGTTTTAAACTGACGACTTCACACTTTTATGAATTTACCATCTGTTGTGTATGTCAGTTCTCTCTTTGGGTCAACAAACAAATTAGGTTAAAACCGCAACTCATTCTTGCTATTCAAGACAATTAGATGAAGCTAAAAGTACTATTAGAACTTGCGATTGTGGTCAGGGGTCCTACTATAACTCACTGAAACAAAACTTCGGAAAGACCACGTATAGATGAGAACTTTTTTTGGTGCGATCTGATGCTCTGTAATATAGAGGGATATACTTATACTATCAATATATTACAATTGTTTGCACCTAATGCTGCCCTAAACTTACGAAACTTCCATAGAATTTTGGTTTTCGTTGAGTGGTGCCTTTTCGTCGGGTTCGGCGGTTTTACAAGCGATGTTGTATCATACCCTGTCGTGCCTTGTAGTCTGGTACTTGCGGGTGGTCTGAACCAAGGTCAGCCTTGACCGGCTGCATCAGAACTAGCGCGAACATGCACCGCACGGACAAATGATGTCGGTGCCTGACATCCGGTCACAAGCTATGTAAATTAGTGTCACACTTGGACACATGTACGCGCAATTGTCCTTGGTACTGTTTCAATCGAGTATTTTTTATTTTCATTTGCCATAATGTTACCTACTTACTTATTTATATGTCGAAGACTTTGTAAGGATTGAAGAACTTCAAAGATTACGGATTTGGAAATCCATTGCTAAAATTGGAACTTGGAATTGGCCTTTATTTATTTTTATGACTTGAAAATTCACGTATACAAGATAATCTTAGGTTTAATTGGAAGTATTCTTTGATGAGAAAATGGTTCGTTAAGCTAGCTATCATCGGGATAACCTCTGACACGTGAATGCATTTTATGCATGAGAACGTTTGGTACTGTAATCTCGCAAAAAAATGAATATCAAATACAGATATGAAATAGAGATGTAGATGATACTGATTTGATGAATACCATTCTAAAGTGTTTTAGGATTCATAACAAATGAACCTATGTTAGCATAAAATGAAGGTGGCTGCGGTTGAGTCAGCGAAAAGCTCAAAACCAGGTAACAAATAAAAATAGTACAACGCTGCAGTCGGTAAAGACCTGCACTTAGCTAACTGAGATCGATAGTTCAGTCTCTCATAACGTCTGCCGAGCGATGTATCTCCGTTCATCGGTACATATTCGTTTGTGCAACAAAGTAATCTAATGTAATTGTATTATGTGGTGATCGAGTGTTGCAATTGATCTGTAGCTAGTAAAGATTGTCATAAAGAAACAGTGTGGGTTAATATACCTTGTTGCCATTCATAGTTGTCGCTTACGCCCATGTTCCTTGCGGGGTAATGTCTGCGCAGTATTTTACTGATACGCTGTACATAGTGTACATGCGTACTGATAACGGACGTCATCGGTCAATAGCGCATCGGGAGAAAGTTTTAGTGCACTTTCGGTTTCAAAATAATCTACAATTGGTTATTCAGAGGATCTGATACCAGACATTGATTTCAAGGGTAAGTTACTCACACTAACTGTAAAGAGATTTTTGAATCGAGGAAGAACTATCTACGATATTTCTAGTGCTTGATAATGGATGCTTCGTCGGCTAAGTGGTCCAGCTAACGTCTTGCAAATTGGTTTTTTGATAAAGCACGTCGTCGATCGCGACCGAGTTTAAAAGGGTCTTGGCTCTTGAAAAATGAGGGCTCTAGTTTTAAACTGTTGTAGCTAGCTGCTATCAAAAAGGCTTTTAAGTTTTTTATACAAGTTCTGCGTTGCATAAGAAGACTAGAATTTTCCATCGTGTTTTTTTGACAAATTAGTGTCTTTGTAAAAGCTTTTGTTACTTTTAGCAGTATTGAAAGTAATGTTTTTGTCTGTATGTCACTGCTTTCAAATTCAATACAAATAAACAATAAAACACCCGTACGGCCACAAATTTAACATGGTCACTAATTCTAACATTTACACATACAATTATGACGTTTGTCACGACATATTATTTTGTCGTGCCGTGAAAGGAATTCATTGACGTGTGAATGAGTATAATTAAAAGAAAACACTTAGAAAGTTCGAGAAGCTTTCTGACAGAATTAGGGTAGAGCACTAAACAGTGACAAGATGACAACGGATGGGTTATCGGCTTATGGGCATATTATCTTTGAAAAGGCTTAGAGACGATTTTGGTGCTTAGCTGTTAAGAGTGTGTCAAACTCGCAAAGCTGTTGAGTTATACATAAATGTAGTAGGTACGTTAGTTTTTAATGTCAATGCTAAAATTAAATATAAAATGAAATATTACCTGATCAATTTACTATCGACATCTTTTCATATAAATAATACCATCTTCATTTAATTACAGGGTAGCAACTTACGAATCGTTCTCATAGGTATATCCTTTAATGGAAAGACTTCTTAGTAGGCTAAGGTAGTACCACTAAAGGTGTTTTATTTTCTTGCAAAACATCTGCACTACACTAAAAATAGTACAGATATAAATTTTTTGTCTCGTTTTAATATTCTACCTGCTTTGTTTACCAGATTATATCGCCTCAAATAACTTAATCCTATGATGTGATCTGCTTATAGCACATAAGCTCACCAGATAAGGTGAAATATTGGGTGTAGGGTATCCGTAACATGAGACCGTACCTAACAAAGGACTCTAGTGACGCGGCTTGAGCAATGTGTGGATTAATTAATATTAACGACAGCATTACCATAATTATTCTCAAACCCAGATAAAGCCGATTACCAGACATATAAAAACCTCACAGTAATAAAACCGATCCTCTCACAGCTGCATTTAGTGTTCCTTTGATAAAATGAATACTTAAAGTATATTATATTTTTTAAATTGGCCGTTATCGCGACGTTTATGAGTGCAAAATATTGCAGCTCCGAATGCGGACACTATGCGACGCCATGTTTTAAATGCATGTTATTAAATGTGAAGATGTAGTGGTTTAGCGTGTAAGGGAAACAGGAAGTTTTGCGTGTCGTTTGGCAGTTTGCGCTATAACTGGAGCGTCGTCATGTCATCGAAATATAAGCAAGTGTTGATATGTTAAAAGTGGAACTTGAAACTGCATACGCGCTTCCGTAGAGCACCGGAACACAGCCGAATAAACGCGCTAAAAATGTTCCAATTCGCCGTTTTCTGTTTCAACATAAAGATGATCGATTAAACAATACGATTCCAAACCCTAAGACTTAACATTTTTTATCATTGTGAAGAATATTTCGCTTGTATCCAAATGTAATTTTGATGAGTTGAACATTATGCACAATTGCAAGGCTCCGGACGCAGGCCAGCGTGGGAACGGACCGATGTCCAGGCACCAGCCCAGCATCGCTGACGGAACGATACGGACTTCCGCGACGATCGCGTGGGAACATGCAGGATATCGATCGTATCAGTGCAAGTGCCTTTACTAGCTTTGCATGTTTACGATTCCTAGGTAATAAACCAAGAAAGTGGTCTTGCGGGGTTACCGTTTAATGGTCAATTTGTAATACACGTAGGAAAGGACATCGGAAGATCTTCATTAGATATTTTAATTTCTGTCTTTGAAAACTTTTGCATAAACTACTTACTCCGGAAATCAAAGGTGCAGTGCACCTGAGTTAAATGCTGTTTTCGCGCTTGTTAAGTACAAGTCAGCTAAGGTTAATGAGACTTACATTGCTTAAAAGTAACTCAATGCCTGCCCGTCTATTTAATTTTTTGCATGACACTCATTGCATCATGGAGGTTTGAAGCAACAATGCATCTAGTTTTGAAACCGATGGAAAGGAGATCTTGTGTAATTGGTTTACATCATCGACATTTTTCGATCATAGAAATGTGTAAAAAGAAAGGCACGGATCAGAGAACTCTTTGGGGGTTATATTTAGAAGCGGTTGTAGCTGGAATATGTAGGTCCAGCAACATTCACCCGTTCGTTAACATTGATCACTTCCACTCGACCAACCGTGTGATTATAGCAATAACCAGCATCGTTATTATTATCCAATTGTGGGAAGAGAAACTATGTACTGCGGTTGATTTCTATGTTTTATACTTGACTGCTAACAGTATCCTGTATCCCCTTTTCTTTAACTGTTTTAACAGTAAAGTTTCGCAAGATTCGCACGGCCCATGCAACAATGAAACGGAAGCGAATCGCCAAGATAAATCAGTTAGTTCCCTGCGTAAAGAAGGCACCACAATCGTCACCCAGCGGTACTTATCATGTGGGAATGCAACGCTCTACTTACTATTGCACTGGATACACGAGCCTGTGAATATGACACTAAAATTATCTGTCTGTGTATTGAATACTAAATATGAATGTGGTTGTTACCCAATAAGTGATACATCTGCTGGGTGACAGATGACGAAATTGCACGCTAACTTGTTTGCGGCACGGAAAAAGACGCATCGATTTGTTCATTTTGACTGCAAACCTGCAGTCGGTGTACGCGGTTTTTCGTTACCTTTCTAGTTTTGAGTTGTTCCTTTTGAAAATCCTCAAATGTGTTCAAAATAATGTGTAAGTGTATTTTATTGTTAAATGTTTAGTTTTTTGAGATTTGACTTGGCTGGTGCCCTAATTCTTTTCAATATTATAAGGCCTTATTTTAATTTCGGTGTTCAGAATACTCAATGAAATGTTTTCAAGTAAAAAAAAGGTTAAATCACTGTTTAACCAAACTAATGCTTAAATTGCGTGAGTTAATTTTGGACAGGATATAATCGTAGAACACAGGAATGTTTGGGGGTTTAGTCGTCGTCCAAGTTGCCCGATGGCACGGCATCGGTTAGATAAAGATTTATCCAGGAATGTGGACGCGCGGGACGTGGCCGCTCGCTCGTCGCCATTCCACCGTTACCGGCTCACCTGTCTACCGTCCACTTCCCTTTCTCAGAAAAAATAGTATCATCTCTAATGTAACGAACGCTGTGTCTGACTCTGACGCCACACGATGCAGGAAGGCGTGCCATTATTATACCACTCGTCAATTAGCCGCGAGAATCTTCAATCTACGCAATTAACATTTTGTAAGTCTCGATCGTCCAAAGTTTTGCAATACCTTAGTATTTTCGTGACGCAACTTTTTCTCGCGCGTCCACTCAATCTCCTCTCAAAATACAAACATTTCAAAAGCCTTTGTTAATTCTTTTCTCACAGTAAATATAATTTAAAAACCCAGTTAATGAGACTGCACAATCACACGATACCTGTCTGCGAATCATGTTTTTGCACAACCATTGTTTGCAAATATGAAAGAATTAGTTCCCACATTATATTCCGAAATTGTGAAGATGTGGAGAGCAATTCATAAGACGTAGATGCGAACTTAGAAGATAATGATCATGTTATTGTTAAGAATATTCGTTAACGTGGATTTATAAGCGGAAATCCTTAACAACGACCTTTGACATTTGAAGGCGGATCACGGTCAATGGCACGCGATGCTATCGGCGTCAATTTGATCGAGCACGTATGTTATCATCTTGTTACCAGTCAAACGAACGGTTATTATTAGTGGTCGTTGTTTTTCGCCAATTGAATACCCGTAGTACAGGAAGTGCGTGTAAGTATTCGGTTCGTTGAAAGGCCGCGCGACAATACCGCCATAATTCGGTGAAGGTACTTCGCCGTCCAAATTTTAATAACTGTTATAACTTTTGATAGCGGCTGGCACATGAATATGCTAATTAACAACCTAATTTGTAATACTTTTGGGCACAATGATGTCACTGGTATAGATAAAAAAAGATTTCTTCATCGTATTTTATTGATTTAACGATCTTATATTATTTTACTTCGGTCGTCGTGTGCACTTTTATTGCAACCTTGCAATGAATGCAAATAAGTTTCTCGTTATTTTCCCATGATTTATTACACTTCTGTGCTGACTGATCACATTAGTCGACTACCCGATTAGGGCATTTGTATTCGTTTTGCAGATGTGGAGGTCGTTCGTCCCGGTTCTCGACTGATGTCGCTTATTCTTTTGCATGCCGCACTCTGAATCCCGATTCCGCTTGCGTATTTGTATTAACACGTTGAAAGCACTACGCTCATTGAATACCTTATTGAATGGAGCTTAAGTTTGGAATTCCCCATCGAACACAACTGGTTCATTTACCCTATCGCTCTCAACTGTCACTCTCACGGAAGTTGAACGTAGTGTACAATCGAAACGTAACCAATATCGGTATCCTTTCAATTAAATAGGTATTGCATTCCAAAATGGGTAGTCGAATTTACGATGGCCATTACGTGTCCGGAATCAGAGTAGGCAAGTGGCCAGTCGATAACCGGTCGATGTCGATGGGCGAGGATGTCGCTGGCAACGTTCCCATAAATTCCGCGGAATCGTAGGAGATTTATAATGGCGGCGGCGTAACGGGGGGCGCGTCGCGCATGCCGAGCGCACGCGCCTACGTGACGCGTCACTCCTGGCAGTGGCATCACCACCGCGGCACCGCCACGCCGCCGCCGCTCTGAGGCACCGCCCCCGCTCGCAAGCTGTCGCACTCACTTGTCACATCGATTAGTATTGTCCCCTACATGGCACAGTGCTAAACCTTCTCTAAATGGCGACAAAATGTGATAAAAACAAATTTAATTTTAAGTTACAAGAGGGAAGACACCGTTCCGTAGGCCATGTCTGTGGTCGATCCTAATGATAAGATTTGCTGTACTATGTACGATGTGTACATCGCATAATCATGTCATCTTATGTTGATGCTATTTTATTTATTAACTTGTTACAAAATAGTGCGCATGCTGCATGTTAAGCATGATTGCATTACCGACTTGTTATTTGTTTTCCTAAACCACCTACTGGTTTACCTCGCCAGTCGTATAGGATTTACATAATTACGCCCTAGGTACTCTGTGACGCGTTCTGGCTTCTAGAAACAGTACTTAAATGACTGAGGAATGCTATGAACGCCCTGCTACGCATAACAAAAGTAATATTTTGAAAAAAATAATTAAGGAACTTTACTACAATTTAAAATTTAATCTATAGGACGGTAAATGATGCAATTTGTGTAATTGAAGTTTGTCAACCGGTTCAATGTTTGCGTTCCAGCTGCACCGTACAAAGGAAAATTGATTTCGCCCCCATGCACTTTCTAGTTACTCCATTTCGTTTGCTAGCTAGTAAAACATAGTGGGAGTTTATTGACTCGTCGAGCACGGCCGCCCGGCATGCGGCAGGTTGGCGGATGTAGGTGTCCGCAAATATTAGCACTTGCCTAATTCGCCAGCCAAACGCACGTTTACTTTATTACCTAATCGACTAGTTAATTTAATATTTTCGTTGTCACCTACACTCACCTTTAGGATCAACATTCCACGTTACTTAATTGCGGTGTAGGCGTAGTCATACGACATCCCACTGACAACAAGTCGTTATTATTGAATGGGACGACTGTCAACAGAATTAGAGATCGGTCCCGATCGAGGATTAAAGATAACTCTGTCTTTCATAACAATAATGCCGTAAGAGTTCATTGGCACTGTTATGGATTAGTTCGGAATGACAAGGCGTCGGAATAAGTCATGATTATATGACTCTAGTAATATGAACCATGCATTTAGCAGTGAGTGCGAGGTGCGGCACGCGGTGCGGGCGGCATGCGCCGGCGCGGCCGCGACGAGGTCGCGATCGATGCGCGTGCGCAATATGAATGAATGAATCCCCCCACTCCGCACCATCCGCACGATCAATGGACCGCACGTGGCGATCGATACTGCGCTAATCTAAACTACATCTTTATGTTATATTTAGAATTAGAATGTATCTAAATTAGTGGGTCGAGCTGTTGTGTTCGTAGAAAATGCTCGCATACCTCGCATATCGAAGAAGAATACAGATTCAAAACAATAGTAGACCAATACCGTGTTTTTATGTGTATTTTATACAAAAAATATGTTTTGGGTTTATCTAGTAATATTCACAACAGTCATACTTGACGATGTAGGTAAGTACTGAAACAAAAATTTCTAATCTGCTATTCTTCGTAACTCGTTAACAATGGTATCAATCTGGAATACTTATCTAGAGAACGAGTCGATCACTTGTAATTGACAGCTAAATGCCCTATTAGACCTGGCCACCATAATTGAGTGGCCGGCGATTGCCATGATACACTCGGAGTTGCGCCCGCGCCGCCCACGCGCCCGTCTATCGTTTCAATTACATCTTTTGAGATCTGAATTTGTTTTCGTAACCGCAATGCTAATAAACTAGCCGAATGAATATAAATGCCGATTTCTTTCATTCTCTGTTTAGTTATTGGCTCTCTGCATATCACCGTATGTGGTGATAACGGCCGACTCAGTCGAACACTTGAAGCCCTTATTGGGTAACTAGCGCGGCCATTGTGGGAGAGGTATGGCTAACGCATGGGCGCAGTGTTTTCCGGCCATATTCAGTGGCCCTTATGAGGTGGCCACCATATCAAATGGTCAGATAATATCACGCCTTGTTTGGCACGGGTGAGGTGGCGAGCTAGCACAGTCGGGCACGACAAGGTTGTGTACCTGAAGTAGGTAGCTGAGCTTTGTAATTAACACTTAAATACTTCACTTTTTCAAGGCATAGTTTTTTACCGCGATGAATCTCTCGTTACCCACATGACATCACACGATACTCAGATGTAACGTGAGGCCCTCATTCACGTGCTAATGAATATTCTATTAAATGAATCACAATCAGTTCCGATAGTATGGGAGCGTGTTCCAGGGGCCAGCGTACGCGCATTCTACTATTGCGATTAGACTCTAATGAGTCACGCCGGATTTACATATGGACGGCGGAAAATCAACGAAGGCCAAGTTGACTTTTCAATAAAACTATTATCTACCTAATCAAGACATACCTACACGTTATGGTTCTGCAAACTTTAATTTCTTATTTTGTTCTGTGCTTCTGGTGACAGCATACTTTGTCTGTTTAGAGTCCCTAATAAATTAGTCATTGTATTAACAATACCAGACTCGAGACGGTAAATGTCGCCGTAACTTCAGCGCAGGTGCTAATGGACACCGACGAGGCTTTGTCCGCAACATTCAAAATCGGAGCTGATTCTTGCCGACCCATTGGAATTTTAAGTGGTCTTTCCTCGTAAAATTAACCGGTCCTTAATGGACCTTTTGAATGAACGGGTAGGTATTTTAAAGTAAGTATCAACATCGGCCAATTTTATGACGGCGAGTAGGTTCTTCACTCATTATTTAATTCGCCTCGGTTCTGGCACAATTGTTACGGTTTTAATTTCTTATCATGAGTTGTACACTTTCACTTGTTAGCAACGCGCGAGTGTTGATGCAGCGATCACAGTACGGTCGAGGTTTTCTAAGTCGAGAACATCACAATATAGCATTAGACGCAGCTAACGTGTACCTATAAATAAAAAAGGCTACTGAAGCTTTTTCTCTCAATGTCATATTTCCAGAAAAACATTTTTAGCTACCCCAAGGTTGTACTTTTATGATTGTACAATTACTTACACGTCGCAGAGTTTACAAGCTAAGACAAAAGCAATCTTATCTTAAGGACATTAAGCTACAAACCCAACGCAAAGGCACTGAGTTACGTCCGACCTGCGAGACTGCAAACATCTTTACAATCCTAAAGGATGTGAAGACAAAAATAAAGCTGATTTAATATTCTCTCGCCAACAACAAGTGGTAATACGCTGAAAGGTATCCGTGTGAACTGGAAACAAAGCTCAGTTAGACGTCGACATCTCTAAACAGAGTCGTGAAACTGTCAAATCGTCACTTTGCTAATGGGGCTCTGTCATCGAGCCGACCCCTTTAAACTGTCGTTTCCTCACTTCGAAATGTAAGTTCTGTGGTTATTTTAAAACGGATACCAGTAAGAGTCTGGTGTATTTTTGACTTTAGATAAAAAATATGGTGCATTCGTCATCATGGAGTGAATATGTGATAAAATCTGCAAGACCTATACGATTGCTAGGTCAGGTCTTTCTAAACCACTATAGGAATGCGAAGTGAATCTTTTTTGTCATCGGAAAATGAATCGTTAATTATATAATACGTTCTGACTTCTTGCTAAATTGAAGCAAAGAAAAGCTAAGATAGCTTTCACTTCTACTTTCAATAGAAACGAAATCTGAAAGCAGCCAACAATGAGAAGTAAAAGATACAGCTTAACAACAATAGTACCGTCGAATCCTTTCACCCCTGTTTTACCGATAGCACAAAAACTTGAAGTGGTACACACGTAACTGCAATCATCACCGACAACCGTATTGTTTACCCAGTTCGAGGATACGAGATGTCTGACACACATCGTGTGAAACCGAGGGTTCCACTTAAGACGTATCATGTCGCCGTGTAAAAAACTCACTTAAAACACGTCAAGGCGTAGGCGTAAAGTGACAGATGTGTTCAAGGGGTCGTGGAATGACCGTCGTTTAGTTTAACTGCTGGCTTCCGCCAAACGGTCGGTTAGGTGACACATAGACCGCGTTGCCCTTGCACTTCCACGGGCATGATTATCTTCTGTGCGTTCCATAAGCGACGTTAATCGTGATTCATGTAATTGCTGTTATGAATTTAAAATTTAATCGCATCGCAATTTGTTTGCGTGCTTTTATTAAATACTTCCTTTGGCTTTTCCCATGGGCGGCACTTATAAGAGCGATTAATGCTGCTTGAATGTCTAATTCATAGTTCCCGTGAACATCATTTGTTATTGGCAACACACACAAGTTTAATTAATTTGATATAGCTCAGGTATGTTAATACTGCGTATGCGCATGGATGTTCAAATGCGTTAAATATATTAGAAACACGATGTGAGTGGTTATCGTAATAGGAACAAGCATTAATAGATGGTGAAAGTTACAATAGAGCATTGTAATTGTCAGCTCGCCGTTGTTTGTGGTCGTTAACATGAAAGGAAAATGTGCGAATAATGGATTTTGCTCGTCCGAAGTCAGGTTAGGTGTGTTAGTTTATTCCAAATCAATTTAGCTTTATCGCGTTTTACCTTGTAAGATGTTTGAATGTTAAATTGTTTTCTGTATCCGTGAGGTATATCGGATGCTGTTTATTGTTTCCTTCTCCCGAAATGCACTTAGTTCCAATATCGCAAATATTTATAACTCCGTCATCGCCTGTTCGGTGCAAGAAGCTTGTAAATATGAACGAACATATGTATGTTATGTACCTACTAGGTATCCGATACATCAGAGGGCATTTTTTTCTATAAGCCCGGGAAGTGAACTGAATAACAGATGTTTCCTCTTCATTTAGATATGTTATTAATACTTATTTTTTATTTTAAATATGATTATGATTCTCTATTCCCGAAATTGAGCGGAAATTAGCCGCTAATGTGAATTTTTCTCTCCCTCGTCACCCTCTCGGAAAATTGATGAGTGTGTATTCATCCGGAATTCCAAAAAAATATATTGTTCAAAAGGAAAAGCTGGCTTTTGATTCCGCCTGAGATTCCGTTTTGCTATCAAACATAATAATTTAAATTAGAATCAGTAGCTGATGAAGGTGCCCCGAAAAGCAGGCGTATAAATGAGACAGACTTCATTTGTTCAAACAGAATTATAAAACAAATCACTGTCGATGATAACGTGGATTGACGCGTTAGTTACATGCCTACTGTGTCTGGTGTAGTCATCGTAGTGTTTTATCATCATTATCGCAAATCCCGCGGAAGTATAGCGGTTGATCTCCGGCAGCGTCGCGACATTTGTATCTCCTCCCGTATCCTGCGCGGAAGCGCGCGGATGTTGCGTCACCGCCCGGAAATAGACGCCCTCTGTGTCACCGCGCGCGTCACGCTGTCCACGTCCACACTGTCTACACGATTACACTCAGCACGTGAACTCTGACTCGACAACACTCCATCATCACCCTCAAACAGATCACTCCAAAGGAAATTGCCGTCACTCAACAAATTCCAACGTATGGAGATACGTGCTTATGTGCTAATGTCCTTACCCAAAAAGCTCTAACAAATTACACGAAACAAAAAAGTAATGACAGCGATCGATCTTGCGTCTGCCTCTAGAAGCCAGTAATTATTTCCAAACGGAAACAGTTTCGAGATAATGCTGCGATTTATCCTGTCCTACGTGTTTCCGTCTGAGTATTTGCTCCACGACGCGCCCTTTCCTTTTCTTGCAGATGTCTTGGTCCGATAGTCGTATTGACCATCACGATGGGCAGGGCGATAGTACGACGACAATACCAAATTAGCGAGCTTTTAGTAAAGTAAATAGTAAATCTCCTAAACGAAAGTAAATAATAGACAACAAACCACATTAGGATTTTTCAGTAGTTGAGATGATAGTAGGTAATAAGATAAGAGACAGGTTAAGTAGGACCTGCGATTAATAAAGAAGAAATAAACAGGAACAATTTCTGTTATAAAGCAACAATTTCATGAAGTAGCCGGGCGCTTCTTGATGTTCCTGGGCAGGACGTTGGCGCGGTTCAAAATAAAGTCTGGTTTTGACGTGGACGTTAAGGTGCGCAATAAGTTACAGTATTTATGACTGCATCGAACACTTAATCAGCGACAGGAAGATGTTAACCGTCCGCTCGTATATTAGCCCAATCAAAATATGGTAATGGCCGGCCAGAGCCTGGTAAATTTACTTGCGGAATCAATTTGCCCCTGTGAAATTTATGGTCATGTTTCCCCAATTAACTGGCAATTCGGTGGCTTCGATTATTTCGCATAAAATGTGCGGGCGGCTCCCGCATCCGGTGATTACGTTGGGCGCATAATTTGTGATGCGCCTGCGCCGAACTGCGCCCAGCCAGCCTACGCCTGCTTGATTTTTGTTAGATAAAAAAGCGGAGGGTTCTCTGAAGTCTGTTACTGCGGTGTACTTGCCGCATTTGTTGTTTGTTTTTGATGTCGACTCTTTTGCACCTGCGCGTTTTGTATTTCATGCTGGTACCCGCCGGCCGCTCTAAATGAGATTTCGCGAGAGTCGTTTTTGCTTTTTTATTCACTAACGTGAACCTGATGGTTTCCTTTTATTATTTTATGCAAATTATCTTCATTGAGTATGCATCTGATTTAAAAACGTTAATATTATTAAGTTTTATGTAGGTACCCATGATAACATGGTCGAGAGGTGTCTCATTTTAATAATTTAGGTTTTATTTTTGAGGTGGGTTGGCTTAACTTATTTTTAGTATTTATCATTCAATCTTTAGGTCATTCGCGAAGTGTTTATGTTTCTTACTTATCAGATGAATCATAAACGTTTGTATGTTGGTTGCAGAGTCAGCGGACTCCGCCTCCGTCGTCGGGCGCGTGCCAGCTACCGGATGCGCCAGCGGCGACATAATGTGGCTTCTTGATGAGCCTAATCAACCTTATGAAGGTAATTATAAATACTGTTTTAATATTACTATTTACTATTTTATTACTATTACCTAACAGCATCGTGTTAGGTAGTACAGTTACTATCAATAATATTGTTTATAGTTAATTAATTTATAGATATAAAACCAATTTCCTGTTTTTTCTAGACTGCGAACAACTGCTATGTTTTCGCTACTACAATGGCGAGGGCGAGGAGTGCGCTGCGGAGTCGTCTGCGCTCCCCGCGAGGTTCAAGATGGACCTCAAGAAACTCCCTCTCCGACTCAAGGAGGGAATGTCAAGGAAACGCAGCGGCGACCACGTCTCGCCTTTCTCATACAACAACGAGAGCTTCGAGATGAACTCGGAGAACCCACCCCGCATCGAGTTCGTGCCCGGCACCAGTCACGACATCAAACATCTCAGCGAGAACGTCAACAAATGCTCAATTAGTGCTTTAGAAAGTAACGGGAACAATCTCGAACAAACAAAATGTGATCCTAGTAAATCTCTAGTTAGTAATTTAAGCCAAGAATCTCAAAATGTAAATAGTGAATCTCGGAGTTTAACAGACTGCAAACCCATTTCGTCAGGAGTGAAGAAGAAGTGTCCTCCCCCCGTGGACACTGGCGGCGGTCAGGCAATCAATGGCGTCAAGAAGAAATCAATAGCTAATAGCGGCTTTGACTCGCCCACTTCACCGGGCACCGAGTATTATAAAATATGGTCACCAAAGAATCCTTGCAAAATAATGAAGTTCGTGTACGATGTGGAGAGTGCGAATGTGCCCAGTGAAGCAGAAAAGTCGCCGGTGCCACCTTTGCCGCCGAGACAATCACACAAACCGCTCGAGAGAATGCACGCATTACCCCCGCCACAGGTACCCAGACATAGAAAGCCAAAAAAATTAACAAAACCCGAAGACGCGTTCAACTTTGAATTGATAGACACGGATGAACAATTCTTCACTGACAATAATATTACAAATTCAGCTGCTTTACAAGGAGAATTAAACGATTTTAAACCAGGAGAGTTTTATTCTGGCAATCAGGTAGCTACGTCGTCAACGGCGAGTTTTTGGAGAGGTGGCCAAAATGTAGCGCCCTTAGCGACGCCTGAAACTGATGGCAGCTTATGTGAATCCACAATTTCATCTATGAAATTATCTAGGTTAAACGAGGAGAAGAGATCGAAAGATGTACCTGATGGCGCCCCGAGCGTAAGTAGGAATAAGATATTGTTTATAAAAGATATAGGTCCTGATAATTATATTACTACAACATTCGCAAGAAAAGAAAAACCGAGTCCTCCCAAAGATGTTGTCGATGGAGTGAACCGAACGCCAAATCATGCCAAGTCTGAAGAGAAAGCGCAACACACGTTTTTAAACGATATTAGTAATCATTCCGAGTTTGAGGATGACAATAGGAATCAGATCGAAGAAAAAGAAATAATATTAAAAGGTCATAAACCTCTGACGAGGCAGAACTCTGGACGCGCTACACCGACAATGATGACGGCGTTTTTGAATTCTTCTCACGTAGATCCTCCAACAAGAGAGACAGATAACAATAGTTCGAATGGTCAAAGTTCCTGCAACTCCTCGCAGTCGACGTCACCAGTCGATGAGTCAAATAAAATGGTGCCAAGCGTGGGAACTATGATGATGAACCGTAAGCATTCTTGTGATTCATCTACACCAAAGCATTCGAGTTTACCGAGACATTTAATAAAGAATCTAGGGTGTGAAGGGACTCCGAAACACTCGCCTAGTAAGACGAATAATGCTGAGAGTCCGGTTCGACCTCACCCGAGGGCGTTGACTCGAGTGGCAGCGATAGCAGGTGGGGCGGTGCCGCAGTGTCCGCCCACGCCCACACATCACGCGAGAAGACCGAGGCCACTACCACCACCGGACCTACACCCTCCCCCCGTACAGAATAATGAAGGAAGAATACATGAAAATTTTGAAATGGTCGAGTTCACGAATGAACTGAGAACATCTGAGATTAGGTCGCCCAACATGGAGTTTGTGAATAGTAATCACTTTACGATAGTCCACGCGGGGCCGCCTGAGGACGTGGTCCTAAGGAGGCCGAGGCCAGTTGAGGATATTGATGACAATGACAACGCTGTTGCGTCACCCACGCCTTTGAGGCACATGGCAGGTATAAGGCTGCCTTCAATACCGGAAAGGGCATCAAGGCAGATGGCTTTAACGGGCGATTTTCCCGCTAATATGATTGGAGGGATTATTGAGTGTGAAGAACCTTTACCGGCAGGTGTGTATAATATATTTCTATTTCTATTTCTTGTCTTTAGGATATTTTAATGGCACGATGAGCGCCATCTAGCGATTTGAACTAAAGATTACATTTTAATTTGAGTCGGGAATCAAAAAGCGCTTTTTTTCTAACAATCACTGTTATGTTCCAGGCTGGGAAGCGCGGATGGATAGTCATGGACGAGTGTTCTACATTGACCATATCAACAGAACAACAACGTGGCAGCGGCCTGGAGTTAACGGGACCACCCCAAGATCACCTGCCCCTGAAGTTCAACGGCGGCAATTAGATCGGCGGTGAGTTTTACTAGCTGATAAGCACATATGCGTACGTTACAGACTTTCCACATATTGTTCAAAACGAATGATTAGACGCCAACACTCTTAAAATGGTAAACTATAACTAAACTACTAAAGTTAGACGGCTCAGACTGCTTCTGGGTAAGCTCACTCCATCATCGAATTTGTCTCTATCATCTCTGAGCTAAACTAGAGTCAAGAGCAAACTCATCTCAAATAAAAAAAAACGTAATCAAACAATAAACAAAACTGCTTTATGTTGGCTCTTTTGGCAAGTTTCTACTACACTTTTTCATTAAGTTGTAAATGTTATTTGTCATTTATATATCGAATGATGTGGTGACCGCTGCAGCTACCAGTCTATCCGGCGCACGATGACACGCACGCAGCTGTCAGAAGAGGACGCGCCGCCCAGCCCGGCGCTCGCGTCTGGCTCGCGCGCGCCCGACGCCCGGCCCGACACCCGGCCCGACGCGCCCCGCGCGCCCGACACCTCGCACGTGCCGCACCCCGCCGCCTTCTTCCTCGCCCGACCTGACTTCTACTCCATACTGCATATGAACCAGGTACGTTCGCAGGAACTGATTTTGTGGGTTATAGAGAAATTGGGTGGCGGTTGATTTGAGACCATGGAGTTCGCCATGATGGTCTACAATTTATGAACGATTCCCTAACGAAATGTTGATAGAGCTTTGAGCACACAGCTTTCCTCAGTACTGCGGGATACCACATGAGCGATACAACATCGGCGCTCCAATTGGCGCTCTTGTTAGTCACAGAAATTTGAAAAAGAAATTAACACCTCGAATCTTTCTAACACTCTTGGCCAAAAATTGCAAATCTCATTACAGCATCACAATCGCCTTTATAAGAAAATTTTGAAAACGACTAATGCACTAAATGCACAAAAAAGACCCTGATATTATTTTAATTTTGTATCAATAGATCTGTAATATGACACCACTTTGTGCACTGGTGTAGTGAAAATGACCCCATACCACGAGGTTGACCTTCAGCTTATTTGCCTTTAAATACCATATTACAAAAAAACCACTTCATGTTACAGGAAGCGTCCCTCCTCTACAACGGCAATTCCACGTTAAAGCACATGATCTCCAAGATCAGACGCGACACCACGTCGTTCGAGCGCTACCAACACAACCGGGACCTGGTGGCCCTCGTCAACATGTTCAGTGAGTCTGACAGGGAGCTGCCGTTGGGCTGGGACACCAAGCTCGACAGGAATGGGAAGGTGAGTGCTAGATCTAGAGATAAGGAAGGCAGTGAATGATGATAAGATGACCATAGAGTGACTACTTTCGAGGAGATGTATGAAAGAATGAGATGGTGTCCAAATGACATGAAATGACGATTATTACTCTGCAATAGACTACAGGAAGGCTTTACTAAGTTAGATACTTGATCACCATCAGTTTAGGTGAAATCCATTTTGAAAATTATGCTAAGTTAAATAGGGAACTTGCTAGTGTTTGTCTAATGACAAAAATTGCAATACGTTTTATGAAAATGCAATCATAATTTAGGAATACAATGATATTCTTGTGGTCATATACTAGGATGTCGTAGGGTACTGGCTACACGCTGTTCGAAAGAGTTACTGGGCTGGAACATTAAAGGCCAAGGGTCTGACCTTCCCTCCAACAGTGGGAGGAAAAATTTGATGATTTCCCATACCTCCTCAAAAAAAGTACCAGCTACATATATTCTGGTACGGCAGCGTTTCTTCGTGGACCACGTGATGCGTCGCACGACGTTCATCGACCCCCGGGTGCCGCGCACGGCGACGGCAGGCCCCTTCTCCCCGCTACTGCCGCAGCGACGCCGCCCCGCCATCGAACCCGCACCGGTCTGTGCCTAGAGCTATTGATGGATAGTTTTTTTTTTTGGTTCATCTGTTGAGTTTTTTTTTGGAATGATGCTGGTCAGTTTATGTGTCTTTTGTAGTAGAGTAAGAAATGGAGTAATCAGTAATCGAAGGATATTTAAAATTAAATTGTACTTAAAATGGTAGTCAAACTAATCTAACGGTGGATTTGGCTTTATAAGATAGAAATTCGACATTACTTGTATGAGCCCACGCCATTTCCATTAACCTATCTATCCTTAGAATTTTGACTTAAGGTCAACTAATGTCAAAAATCTATCTTTAGTAAGCAAGTACCTACCTATCGTTAGATAGTTTATTGAGCCTAAAAATCAAGGGGATGGCTTAAAAAACGCATATGCACAGTGCTCCTTTAGCCACTGAGTTGGTGAAGCGAACCACAGTCATAACATTTGATTACTACTCTTTGACGCACTCTCGCATTATACGCTATGAAATTGATACAGTTTCCATTTTCAATCGCTACATTCATTACCAACTCCTAAAGCCTTTATAAAATCTTTAAATGTTTTTTTTTACTGATAATAATGCTCATTATTTTAGAGTTTGTTTTTCGATATTTTTTTTTGATGATTGGCAACATTTTTCAACTGTCATTTACTTTTAGTATTGCCATTTCATTGTTTTTTGTCTTTTGTTTGTTTTTCGGGCCAGCAGCATGGTTTGAATGTTCAATGTTGTGTTGTCTGGTTGTCACGCATGTTATTCGTTTAGATTCATTCATTGGTACGTATCAGTTGGCTTGTAGTCGAGTCAAATTTTATTTTTATCCCCGAATTGTATTCTGGCACTAAACATAAAATTGCCATGACGTAAAAACAATATTTGACTCGACTAATCATCGTTTTCATTTTTTGTCTGTGCCTGTTTTTGGTTATTTTATTTTTGGTTGGTTTTTTGCCTGTTCCGAGTTTCTGTTATGTTCTGTTTCATTAATTAGGCTTTGTTTTGGATTGATACGTTTTTGTTTACTTACGTTATTGTCATGGCCTGTTTGTGCAGTATCATAGAGTATCATATAATCTTTGACACAATCATTGGTTCCCAAACAATGTTTTTTCTGATATATCCTCATTTGGCGCTATGATTATTTATGGACGGATTGGGGGGGTGCCTTTAGCTAATGTTTCCATCTTTCAAAAAGGAATTTATTTTGACAGATAGAAGCATCATATTAAAAAAAAATATTTTAATTCAATAAATATATTCGTTCTGTTATGTTCACAGGCCCCCACACCCCCTCCGCGGCCACCGGTGTCAGCTGCCGACGCGCAAGTACATAACACGCACCAAGAGATTCCCGTGGCGTATAATGATAAGGTAACATCCAGTTTAAACATAGAGACAGTTCTATTTAGAGCAATAAACCTTTTCCCCTAGTAAAATATCTATACAGTAGTTTGTGTACCGCGTTCACGTAGGAGTCTTCCTAATTTTCGGGAAAAAAGTTTGCTAAGGAATCCATAACGCAGCTCAAAGCTCCAATTTCATCTATGTAGTGTAGTGCCTAGTCACGTTAAGCCGTAAACATTCGGTACGGCTAGTCAGAAGCCAGAAAGTCTGACAACCAGTCGTACCAAGGAGTATCGTGTTAACCGATAACTGGTCTGTGCAGTCGCTTTATATAAAACGGTGGTTCGCAGCTACGGTTAGACTAGAAACCACCCCAACATTGGTAGGAAAAGGCTAGTCAGTTATGACTTTAAATTAAAATCCACGTTATCCTCCATTTGAGGAGTTTTAAAAGAGTCTGGTTTCTGAATGTTGTATGTATTGCCAGGTGGTGGCGTTCCTACGCCAGCCGAACATAATGTCGATCCTGCGCGAGCGCTGCGGCGGCTGCGGCGGCGCGCTGCGGGAGAAGGTCAACTGCGTGCGCGTGGAGGGCGCGCCCGCACTCGCGCGCTACCAGAACGACGTGCAGCTCACGTGCTTGCTCAGGTCAGTGCTTATTCTGCTTCTTTGATAGCTAACTTTGTGCCATCATCAAATTATACTCTATGATGGAATTTGGTACTCAGCTGCATCTGGTGTAGACTTGAAGCCGACCCCAACATAGTTGGGAAAAGGTTAGGCAGATGATGATGATGGAATTTGGTAGATGACATCACTAATCAATTGATATGCTTTTTATGAGCTGTCAAAACATTGCTAAAGCGATTCTCCCATTGTTTTTATATGGGACTAGCTTTCCGCCAGCGGCTTCGCCCGCGTGGTCTATACGAGTTCAAATTAAAACCCCTCTTTTTCACCCCCTTAGAGGTAGAATTTCGGTAAATCCTTTCATATCGGATGACTACGTATACAAATAACACACCCTCCAAGTTTCAGGTCTCTACGATCAGCGGTTTAGGCTGTGCGTTGATCCGTAGTCATTCAGACACAGCATTTTATATGTATAGATTAGGAAGTTGCGACGTCACTTATTTTCCAACAATTCACTGACTATTCAGTGATTCCAAAGCAACTAAAAATCTAGGTAAACAGATATATGAAATTTTTACAGTTTTTTTATGGCTAAGGTGATTTCTTTAAGAATGTGGTGTCATAGTATTACCGGTTATTGTTGTAAACTATCTTTATTTTAATTATAATACACTACGATGTGAGAACCGCAGTATATTCGGCAGGCTCAGTGAGACATTTAGTAGAATCACACGTGCGATGTTGGGTTACAGTGTTAGGTTCTATTCGCTTTATTTCCTATTATAAAAAACACGTAGACAGCTCTGCGTGTAGACAGACTTCCATTTGTGTAAAGGCCTTTTAGAAAACACAGAAACGGTAACGCCATCTATGACGCTAAATGTAACTATTTAGCCAATTAGCCAAGTGGCGACATCTATAGCACATTGATGACAACTTCAAGGGAATGCAAGAACTTTTGTTTATTATGGGGCTACGTTATGAGCCCCTTGCCTAGCCAGATTTGGTTGATGTGATTTAAGGATTCCGAGCGTATCATCTAGCATTCCCTTACCGGTTATAATATTATCTACCAATTCAACAGGTACAATGTCACTTTTGACAGTTTGGTTTTCGAAATAGTGTTAAAGAAGCTGAAGAAAGATGTCGCATTGTAGCCTCTGCTCGTGTAGTGGTTAGGTCTATATCTACGTTTTAAAATATTCGTTTGACACGACAAAGCATGATAGCAAAAATAAATATTTGAACCAGCTGCTTCTCGAAGTTTCACATCTTATAGAATCACTTCGTGCATCTGGACAAGAAGTGAAGTCTTGTATCTATGTATTAATCCAGGATATAAACTATCCGTCTTACTTATAACGTCCGATTAATTTTTAATCTGCTGCTTAGCAACGGATTAGCAAAAACTCACTCACTCAAATGCTGTTTAGCGTTAATCAGAACTTAAGTTAGTAGCTTACTCCTGGATCACAACGTTAAGTAAGGATTAGGTGAGAAATGGTAAAAATTCAGATTATAGGTTTTTATAAGTAAGACGGTATGTGTTTACCAAATTTCTTCCAGATCTATTCAGTAGTTTTTGCGTGAAAGAGTAACAAACCCACAGACGTCCGACACACTTTCGCATTCATAATATTCGTAGGATGTTCTTAATGAAGGTGTCCCGATTTGGGAGTGCAAACGAACTCGCGCATGGAATGCGCTAGATCTGTTACTGATACTAATATTAGAAATTAAACTTCTAAAGATATTGTTTTGCAACCAATATTGATGTTCGCGCCAACAGATGGCGCTACTGGTCCCAGAATAACAAAGTCTGAATTAAAATTTATCTATTTACTGCTATTTTTTTATAACAATGTCGTGGTGGCCTAGTGTTTAAGGCACCTGCTTCTCGTGTATGAGTGTGCGAGTTCGGAACCTGACAAGTACCAATGTGATTTTTCTAAATTCATATGTACTTTCTAAGAATATCTTGGTGTCTTGTGTCACACCTGGACTTTAAAAGACTGAAATCGCCAATCCGCCTTAAGCAAGCGTGGTGATCAATGCTCATGTCTTTTCTGTATGAGAAGAGGCCTGTGCCCAGCAGTGGGACAATATATAGGATGATGATGGTGTTTTTTTTAATTATAATAAGAATAATTTTAAATATGATTATATTAAATTCCGCGAAATGGTGTTACAGGCAATTAAACAACGACATAGTAACTAACTTTAATGATAAGTGCAGAAGTAAATATCAACTTGACATGTTATTAAGTAAATAATAGCGAATTATGTCATTATTATAACTAGTATTTTATGCTATTTAACAAAATGAGGTGAACGCAAATATTAAAGAGGTTTACATTAAAAAAATGCATTTACAACAAGACTAGTCTTGATGATGTAAAGTATCTTTCATAATGATAATTGCTGTAGCAAAAAATATTATGAATTTCTTTTAGAAAGATAGGTGTTGAAGCTAAGCTTATGTATCTCCAAATTTTGTTTTCTTCAGGGCTATTTATAAACGCCAGTGTGTCCTTTATCTTAGAAATCAAAATTAGTTATAAATCAAAAATTAGTAAAAGTCAAAGATTCATAAAATTTACCCACGTCAAATCAAATCAAATTTTCATCTATCTCCGTACCAAATTTTATCCTTATCGGTTAAGCCGTTTTACCGCGAAAGCGTAACAAACGAACAAAGTCACTTTTGCATTTTTAATATTAGTTAGTTAGGATTAGAATGCACACCTCCCGAGGGTCTCCCAAAAAATATGTCAACTGGTACTATCGCGCCGGTACACCTCAAATTGCGTGTGCCTTTCTATCAAAAATTACACTTCCAGCCACAATCACCTTCGACACAGTTTCCACAAAATTCGAATCCACTAATATATTTCTAATTCCATATAATTCAGTGGCACAGTTCGTTACACTGGGTGCCACTCAGTCTGCCTGCTAATGTATAGTTTAGTACGCTATTTATTTACTCTGTGGCTGCAATTAGTCACAGCTTGTGAATGTATAACTGTTGTGAATTCTGTCCTGATTCACTGCTTAAAAAGTTGTTTGTTTGTAGAGCGAGGTTTGGTCATATTTTTCAGAGCTCTTTATTAACTAATAGAGTCTAGGGAAACAGACAGACAGATATTACAACGTAGTGATAGAGTTACTTTAGCATTTGTAATATTAGTATAAAAAACCCGGATTAAAACTGGCTTATATCCTTCCCAATATCTACATTAACTTAAGTTTTATCACAATCGGTTCACCCACTTTTCCCCTGTAAGTGTAAAAGACGGACAGACATATTTTCGGATTTATATCCCGTCAGTATGCATCCTAACTAAATGCGAAAGTGAGTTGTTTGTTTACTTCTTTCGCTTTAACGGTAAAACCTCTGAACCGATTTGGATGAAATTTAGTAAGGAGATAGATGGGACCCTAGAGCCGGTTTGATCTACTTTTTAACCGACTGCGTTGATTAGGGTATTTCCCTCGGGGCCCGGGTGAAATCGCCGGAAACAGCTAGTCTAAATCATTGTCAAGTGCATGTATGTATATTAGATTGTATTTCCTCATAAATTAAAAATATATATATATATTAATTAAATATGCAAATGACCAATTCATTTCTTGCATAATTACAATAATACAAATTACAATTATGAAATGAATCATAGAACAGGATGATGTGATGGCGCGACCACTAGCACAACTGATAATTATGTTTTTTATACAGAAAATAAATGCTTATTGCATTAAGTCATGCTAGCATGTGCATGTGTTGTCTATGCGTCGCAGCTAGAATTTTAATTCAGAATTATAAAAACATTCCTTAGTTTTCTTTAACAGTGCAATTTATTTAAATGTTGGCTGTCAAAAAAAAACTATAAAAAACAAAGCGCTTGTGTTTTCAAAGCGGCAAAAATAAAATAGAAAATATACGAGAGGCTTCACCCTTTTCTATATATTTTAAATCTTAAAGTATTTTATAATAGTTCCAACATTATGCTCGGCTTTGCGGTTGTACGATGGACGTGCGTATTTACTAAAATCGCCTTATAAATACACTGGCAAGCAAATATAAACCGTTTTTGTTTGCGATAAAGTTGAAAATAAATTCTGGTGGTAATAACCCTTCTACGTGTAATAATTAAGAGTTAGTTGTCAGGACAGTCGAACTAAAATTATATGTTTTCATTTGACTAGTGAACGGCATAGCAGTCAATGCAGACAATATTTTAGCTATTTTAATGTACTTGGTGAGTCAATAACACAAAGAAATTATTTTAAGGCTTGCTCTACAAAATTGTACAGATTGAATACTGAACAGAGACTGGAAATAAGTAGATATCAATTCAATTTGTCTTGTCCAAAAACTAAAAGTCAAATCATTCACTTCAATCATTTTAAATTGTCCAAGAGTGAATGATATAAGGATAGTTAGGTTCAAAAATTAAATTGAATATTTTTTATTATTTTATAGCTTCTATTTGCGTTTAATTATTAACTTGAACACAACATTTTAAAATATATGTATGTCATCATAATTTATCATAATACATATTGTTTTTCAAATCTATGTACTATGTTCACATATATATTAATCCGTCTGCCAGTTCAAACACGTTTCCTCGTAGAATTTCCTCAGTAGTAGTTATAAACGTGTTACGGTAGGTCTAGCTCAGTTTTTGCCTATCGTCTACGACCGTAACTAGTTATTAATGGCAGCAAATGAATCCTAACGCCTACAGCCCTTGCTGCACGTATGATGCACTATTTTGCAAAAAAAACTAGCTTCAATTTACAACACACGAGTTACTACCCAATTTCTGTAAACTTAAAGTTGAATTTCGTTTGGCAAATTGTTTATTAGTAGTATTTTTTTATATTTCCCGGATTATATGCTTAGCAAGATTAATTACGTTGATGGCTAGTACCAAGTTAACTCGCTACAATGATGTCACATTAGTTTTCAACTGGATGTGTCATGCTTTCATTGGGAGCTCTTGTAGTCATCGTTAAACTATACCTATGGTATATACTTAGTCTGCGTTTACGAGAGTAATTATAACCACAATCAACTGCATTACTCATTTTCGTTTCAGAGCTTACGTAACGATTTTATGGTTGTAGGTAGAACAAGCGCCGAGTATCCATAGGTTCCTGCTAGTTCTTCTCCATACTTCTACATACGGCCTTTCATATTTTTTTTACTCAGAGTAGATACGAGCCGTAGCTGATAAAGGCCTTAAACAATACGAGTTAAAAAAACAATGTACTGCAATTTTTCAAAAAGATGTACTAATTCTTAAAAGAAAAACTAGCCAACTACTTCAAGCGCCCATGAAAAGTATACTTTGTGTTAATCCAGGTGATAAACTACGTGTACCTATACCAAATTTCACCCAAATCTGCTATATAGTTTTTGCGTAATGCGTGTACAAACATACGGATAGATCTATAATGTACAGACATCGGGTTGTTAAAATTTTACTATATCAATGAAATTAATTCCATAAAAGCTCTATGACAGTTCTAGTCCGTCACCTTATCTACACTAATATTATAACGAGGAAAACTTTGTTTGTTTGTAATGAATAGGCTCAAAAACTACTGGACCGATTTTAAAAAATCTTTCACCATTCGAAAGCTACATTATCCACGAGTAACATAGGTTAAATTTTATTTTGGAAAAAATAGGATTCCGTAAGATATTTGGGTTTTTCGGACACAAGGTGTAAGAAATCAACCAGAAAAGTTACTTTTTTTGTGTACGCTACTAATCTCAGTAACTACTGGTCCGATTTGTAAATTCTTTCAGTGTTAGATAGCCCATTTATTGAAGAAGGCTATAGGCTATATTTCATCACGCTAAAGCCAATAGGAGCGGAGCACCACTATTCCACGCGGACGAAGTCGCGGGCAGAAGCTATCAAGTTATATACAATGTTACCAAGACACATCTTTCAAACTATTTTCATAGCATCTAATTATTTTAAAGCGCAACCAGTTCGTGTAACAGGCAATTTAAAAACTATAAAAAAGTTATTGCTGCCTCATCAGCAACTATGATTTGTGACAATTGCACTTTTAAGTGCGAAAGCGCTCTTAGCACAGATAGACTCGACTATGAATAAAAACAAGCATTAAATTCTTGAGCAAATGTAGCTTTCTGAATGCACTGTGCATTTGACTGTACCGTTATTGTTGCAAGTGGTATCTTGTATGAATAGGGTTGACACGCTAAGGGTTATTATGTGTATATTAATTATGGCGGTATCTTTTATGTATTTTTGTTTTTTTTTTTAATTTATTTACATTACTTTCAAAACATACCTATTATAATATATACACTTCTCATCAAAAAAATCGAAACACCTCGCAGTTTATGATTTGATAAGGATTATCAGAAAAATGTGTATATTTAGGAATAAATGTAAAATGTCATTTAATAGTGAGTAGTATGAGGTTTTTAAATCCTAATGTTATTGTTCTAAATTCAAATTAAGTCTTCATAGATTTCGTATTTTGTATAATGAGTAATTTTTACCCTGTATGGAATATGAAGGAAATGGGTAAAACAACACGCGTAAATGAAAAAAAAAATTAAGAAACGTTTATTTAATAACTTGTATTCCCTCCGCGAGCTCTTATTACTGCTTCCATACGGTTCTTCATCGATCGGATGAGAGTCACGATCACATGTTGTGGTATATTATCCCATTCCTCTTGGATTGCATTTTGCAGCTGGCTAAGTGTTTCTGGGGCTGGATCTCTTGCTCGAATTCGTCTCTTTAATTCATCCCATAGATGTTCAATGGGATTCATGTCCGGGCTTCTTGCTGGCCATACCATAATGGAGATACCGACTTCGGTAAGATAATCTCGTACGACGCCCGCGGTGTGAGCTCTAGCATTGTCGTGCATGAATATGAAGTCGTTGCCAATAAAATGTGCATAGGGCATCACATGAGGTTCAAGACACTGTTCGATGTACCGATGAGAGTTTAGTGCAGGCAGCCGTGGCCCAGACACAAAGGCAAGTTCTGTCTTACCGTCGGCGCTGATTCCTCCCCAAACCGTCCACGAACCGCCACCATAGCTGACCTTTTCTTCAATGCAGCATTGTGCAAAGCGTTCTCCATCTCTTCTGTAGACCTTGTTCCTTCCGTCGTTACCATACAGCATAATTTTACACTCATCAGAAAACAGTACTTTGCTCCACTGAAGGTATGACCAAGTTAGGTGCTCGCGTGCAAAGTTAAGGCGCGCTCTTCGATGGTCTGCAGTTAATTTCGGCCCATTCGCTGGCTTATGCGGTGCCAATCCGCGTTCCTTCAACCTTCTTCTTATTGTAGAGTCACTTACAGCTACTCTTCGTACAACGCGAAGCTGCTGCTGCAGTTGAAAAGCGTTAAGGCGTCGATTTCGTAAAGAAGTTGTTACAATAAATCGATCATCTCGCTCAGAAGTGACCCGATTCCTGCCAGATCCTGAACGGCGCGTGAACGAACCAGTCTCCCGATAGCGTTTGTAGACTCTATGAACAGATGATAAGCTTAGATGCAATCTTGCAGCCACAACACGCTGACTAAGTCCAGAATCCAGCAATGCCACCACTTGGGCGGCTTCTGCGGGCGAAGTATCCATATGTTTTAGAAAAAAAAGTTTTTTCAGACGTCCCAAAGTCACAGTAAATGAAATAAGAAACAAAAAGTTTAAAGACAAGCGCTAATTTTTAGTTTTTAAACGAGAAACGTACTCCAACCCTAAATACACATTTGTCTCAAAACAGTGATTAATTTCATTTATAGGATAAACAAATGAAATTCTAATTTCGGATTTTGATTTTTTTCTTCTTACTGTAATGACCAAACTGCCAGCTACACAATAATGTTTTTTTTTTCATGGAATTAATTCTCTTTTGTAAAAAATTAGGACAAAAACAATAAAAACGAAAGTGTTTCGATTTTTTTGATGAGAAGTGTATATAAACCATACATCAATGCTCTGTAGAAAATCTCAATATTAACTTGTAGATCTGATAAAAAACATGAAATATTTTATTTGATCGAAGCATTATTAAATACATTGAACTTTTAAGTTCATTAGAACTACGACGAAAAAATATTTAATCTCGAAAAAATCTCATCATCTGAAGGCATTTTTAAAGTTATTTTATGTTATTAGAAAATAATATTTCCAGCATAACTTATCCTTACGCGTGTCAACCCTACGAGTAAATCCTTTTATCCCCGTTAGGTCTACATACCCTTTTAGAAACGCAAATACGTAGGTAAAAATCTGGACCATATTCTATATCGGTTAACGGTGCATTTACACGTTTGTAATGATATTCAAATTATTTTATGGATTTGTTATAATCATTTTATATCTGCGCTCCACTTCATCTCTCATTTATTATATTACTAGCTTTCGCCCGCGTGGGCTGTACGAATTCAAATTAAAAATTACAGATTTTCATACAAACTTAGCCTCCCCTTAGTATCATTCTACCAGTTGCATTCGTCTGGTTACACTAAGCTCAATTTTACCGTTAATTGTGAAGGTTAATCAGCAAATCTGCTATCACTTGTTAATTTTTTATTTCTCTAAACATATCCATTTGTATTACTGGGGTTGACAAAAAACTTCAATAAACCTTGCTGAAATATAAAATATATTTTAAAGAACATGTAAAAAAGTTTTCAATGAGTTTCTTGCGGGTTCTTCTCTATATGTATTTTTTGCAATCGCGCATCTAGCACCTAGATTTTCTGAAGTTTTATAAAAACCTGTAATTGTCCTAGAAAGCTTCCTGAAAACTGTGTTTACCATTAACAAAACAACTAACAAAGTA
Organism: Pyrrhia umbra; assembly: GCA_963891755.1. Classification (NCBI taxonomy): domain Eukaryota; kingdom Metazoa; phylum Arthropoda; class Insecta; order Lepidoptera; family Noctuidae; genus Pyrrhia; species Pyrrhia umbra. The sequence continues at coordinate 2,884,579 of OY982923.1, read as the reverse complement.
CCAACATTATTTTCTAACATATATACGTAATTATCTTCCGTCGCGACGTTCCATAAACACCATTTAAATACTCGACATTCTCATCAATTGTAAATGTCATTCATTTATCGTTTACCGGCAAGCGAGTGCACACAAAAACCTAATTGTTTGGAACCAAAAAGAAATACTGATAGTACGGTCATTAGTTCTTTAGAAGATAGAGAGACGCGTTAATTATCCATGGTGGAGTGAACGAATAGTTTCGCAACTTACGGACAGATAAGGTGTTCGGTGTACGTACGTATATCTATATATATAAAATGCTTTGTCCTGAATGACTGACGGATCAACGCCCAGCTTAAACCGCTGATCGTAGAGACCTGAAACTTGGCGGGTGTGTTCTTTGTATGGCGTAGGCATCCGATAAGAGGGAATTTTCCGAAATTGAAATGAAAAGCATCCACTGCAAGAAAACGGAAGACTAACCCCAATCGTCTGAAATGCAAACCGCTTACCAAGTGACTGAATATTTTCAACAACTAAAAAACAGCCACACTATTCTTAATTCATATCTTAAACCTTCTTAATAGCTACGTTTTAGATCTGTTTCACAGAACTTGACTCAAGACACACTAAGTACTATCTATCCAGATATACCTAGTCTCTTTCTAGAATACCGGCTTTAGTCTTTTAAAAAAAACTTTAAACGTTTTACAAAAACATTAAACACTTTTGCATTGCAACAGATGAATAACTTAAAGTAAGCGGTGTCACGGCAGTCGGCACTCGACAATGTTAATAACATTTTAACAAAACGTTTTCGTTTGTCTATCCTTGTGTCAGTTTGCACAGTATGGAATTATAGAATTGCAGTAACAAGGCTCCGATGTATTTGGGCAGAATAAATATAAATACACAAATGGACAAACATAAATACATAAGACCGCGTTTAGGTAGCAATCTATTTGTTGGTCTTGATTTAAGAAGAAGAGCTTTTGAAAAGTTAGACGGCACGTTTGGCGTAGTGGCTGAGCATTTGGCTGCTGCGCTGCGTGTCGTGGGTTCGATTCCCGCACGGGACAACTAAAATTGTTCCGGGTCTTGTTGTTTTTGTATGTGTAATGAATTTTTGTAAACGCACCTACGATACAGGAGTATTTCTAGTAAGGGAAAACTTTTTTTTTAATAAAATCTTCAAATCTGGAACACTAACCGCCTTATTCATAATAACTCCATTCGTCTTATGCCACTTTTATCTATCAAACTGTTATGTCCTTATCAGTCAAATCAAAATGCAGTTTGACAGAGAGGGACAAAACAGTTCATAGTAAAAAGAGGCTTATATGACGAAAGACTTTATTTCAGTAATAGCGTTGGCTACGGTTTAAAATAAAAAAACGGGTTTATGTTCGACTTGTATTGGATGTAGGGATTTTAAGCTTTTACAGTACTGCCGACGAATCGTAACCGCTCTAAAGTAAGACATTTAGCTGCGCAAAAACCATTTTCAATGTAAAATACGTCATTGCGCAGCCATGCAAAAGACTAACTTCAGAGCGATCACGACTCATTGGCCGTACTATAGTTAAATAAAATATTATCTCATCTACAAAGGTTAACGCATTTACCTAATAATTCCATTACTCCCATTAGAGAACTTCCAACTCAATCTAAACCTTACACTTACCATATCTGAACCAGTCTTTAAGATAACATGGGATGGTGTTATTTGTTTATGCTATTATCACGCCTAAGATCATTTGTTGAGGCATAATGTGTTCGATAAATGAGCTACTGACTTACCGAGCATTTCAGGGTTATCACTCGGAGATAACAAAAGAAAATTGATGTGTTAAGTGGTGACCTTTGGTCTAGTTATCTTCTGGATTAGGATTATATTTGTCGTGACGATCAGTAGCTATGTCGGTGATATTTGTCGCGTGATTTAGTGAGCGACTAGCTTTCCGACAGCGGCTTCGCCCGCATGGGCGATACGAATTCAAATTGACAGTTTCATTTTATAAACTTTGCCCCCCTTTTTCACCCCCTTAGGGATAGAATTTCGGAAAATCCTTTCTTATCGAATGCCTACGTCAGGTCTCTACGATGTCGATCAGTGGTTTAGGCTGTACGTTGATCCGTCAGTCATTCAGGACAAAGCATTTTATATGTATAGATGTGTGGTTTTATCAAGTTTTATAGACCACCCCGTCTGAAATGATAATTATGTAGGTATAAGTGTTAAATGCACGTGCTGTAAAGATACTACTGGCTGTGTGCCGCGGTTTTCCTTGCATCCTAAGGACACTTACCATTGTTCAAGCTATCGCCAGACCGAATTTCATCTATAGTCGTTTTATTAAACAAGGATTGAACTTCAAAACTTCGTAAAAGCTACTGAAAAGTCCATGTAAAGTTTAGTTTATGTCGTGGTAATCATATTAGCCAATCAGAAGCGTGCAGGACATTCAATTAACACTTTAAAATTAAGAACTCCTTGTTCTTAAACTCTGTTTTTATCAAATTGAGAAGATGATGACAACTCCCATTAATTTCCTAGGTGCTCTGGTTTTTGTATTGCCTCCTTTGTCTAGATGAGTTTAATATTCTATAAGCCTTCCAAGAAATATACTCCTAAGTTCGTGTGTCGTATATTTATGATGAGACGCCACAGAACGACGTTTATGGAGCATAAATATTGAAGTACCTAACGTACAGTCGGCGTCGAAATTACACGAAGATGTCTATATTTTTTTCATGTCAAATTTAATATGGTTATGTCAACGTAAACGTATATGAGAAATAAATACTTGTGGCATAGTGGGTTTCTTATGAGTAGCATCGTATGGAGAGTTCGTTTGAAATATTTGCTTCAATTTCGTCTTGCAATGATAAGTTTTTCCTTCGGAAAATCCTGAACGATAATTAAACACGAGTCATTGTTTTCATTGGTATAAACAGCGGGCAGATTGCGTGAAATGAGGTAACATCGACTGATTTAATAGCTAAAGAAATTAAAATCACCATGATTCTTTGTTTCAGAATGACCATCGTTTTTCTGTAAGTAATTAAAATAGTTTAATTGGAGAATTATACTTATAACATAGTTTTGATGTTGACTGTATTTAGATGTTCTCATTTCAAGGACTTTTGACAAAGGTTTGAAATTCCAAGTAAGATTTTGGGCGGTTAATTTTAACAATGTCGACAGCTAATGTTCGTTTGACAGATTTTAATTACGTACTCATATTTCTGGGAATTTAGGTTATTATTAGTTCGTATGACAACATCAGGCATTTAGTTATTTGGCATTAAAAAAGTAACTGACAATGACTAATTTAAAATTTAGAAACCAAAAACTTCACCTCGTATTGTAGTCATAAATCTAAAATACGATGGTAATCTTTCGATCTATGTTAATTAAAAAACATTTGTAGTGAACTTACTTTCTTTCAAGCGGTCGGTTTTCACTTGCTGCGCCCGCGCACGTTGCCATTTGCATTCAGAATCTGTCAGACCGTGAACACTTTATCTTTCGAAAATTACGTTGTGGAAAATAGAGATTTATTTGATGTATTAATCTTCAGTGTAAAACTTAGATCCGAATGGTCTGATGAAAAGTATTCTATCTATCTACTACGAAAAACTATAAAGTTTCTTACACATTCGTGATCAGTATACTAAGGTGTAGAAGTCACACACAATTTTGGTCAAATAAAATTAAACGGCTATGACTCACATATACATATATGTTATACATATATTTGACATTTACACACAGTAGTAGGAAATCATATCTTTATATTATGAAGTATTCATTCACAACACAATCATGCAACGAATATGCTTAGATTTTCCAAGCCTCACGAAGCTTTTGTCACTCAATGAGATTTCCAGATAAAAGAGAAATATCTTTTCCATACCCATTTCAGAATGGAAACATTCAATTATATGTAATAAAATAAATATTCACACACGTAATTAATATTCACAATCAATTTCCATGTAACCATGCCCATAATCGTAAGTAAGTGAGCAAATTTTCCAATATGGAAATAAATTAACGCGTACGCTCGACGTTTATGGTTAGCTAGTGATTCATTGCGTAATTATGGCTTTAAGTTAATTGTCTACGTTCGTTTGCATCGCGAAATAACTTTGAAGCCATTTAGAGAACCCTAGCGGAAAGCTACCGAAGTTGCTGGGGAAGTTTACGCTACTCACTACTTGAGTCATTTTTAGGGTTCCTTAGCCAGCAATCCTTATAGTTTCGCTCGCCATTTCCGTCTGTCTATCTGTCAGCAATTTGTCCATTTTTTAGAGTACCTACCTAAAATATATCCTAGAGTCATAAAAAGTGGGGATAATTTTTTCTTCTCTTGTATCCCGTCGTGTGGGTTAATCGTTAGATACATAGGTCTTTCAAAAATATTACAGATGTGTTCCATTTCGCTTCAGGGAGCCATTTGCGAAATATTAAGCTTTAAAGTGCTAATTTTTAATGCTATCATGGCTAACTTACAGAGTTACAGTCGATCAACTAAAACGTATCATGGAACCCTATTGAGCGTGGCCCGACTTACACTTAGCCGATTTTTGTATAATGATTATTTGTAAATTGTATGAAATTAAGTTTGATTATTTTATTAGTATTTGAAGACGGGACGGAAAGATTCAAACTTTTTTGCATCAACGGAAGTTTCCTATCATAATTAGTTTTTTATGTTTTTATATTGAATCGGATTCTCCTTATTATTAAGAAACAAACTTGAATTTAATTGGCGATGATGAATTCGGTTGCGAACGAATTATTCCATTTTACATAGAAAACTAGCTTCTAGTTTCTTAGCATTAAAATCGTTGTGACTTATCAGTCATTACTAATTATTAATTATTATTTCGTAGAAAACGATGACAAACTTTAAGAATGTGAAGGAAATAAAAGCATAAATGGAATGGTAGTCTATTACTAGAATTACTATAACTAGCTATTTCCCACGGTTTCGCCTGCGTCCCGAAGGAACTACTACGCACCCAGATAAAAAATAGCTCATAACCGTCTCCAGGTTCCCTATCTCCGTAATAAATTTGAATAAAATCAGTCCAGCGGTTTTACATTAAAAGCGTAACAAACAAACTCACTTTCGCATTTTTAATATTAGTTGGAATGTTATCACGAAAATGTATGTCTTTACTTCTACAACATACTAACCACCTTATTGATAATAACACCATTTATCTTATAAGCCTCCTTTGCTATCAAACTGTTATGTCCTTATCTGTCAAGCTAAAATGAATGTTTGACAGAACAGGACAAAAGAATTTGATAGCCTTTTGGCTATTAATACGAATAAGGCGTATTTTCCATTAGACGTCTATAAGGAATAAAGACTCATTTAAATTGGTTCTGTTAATTGCTGGATCGCTGACTTGTTAATTTATGAAATCATTTGCATTTCTCATTATTATTGCAAATCGTGGATCGAAGAATTTTCCGATGGTTATTTGCCAAGCTGGATCTAAATCTATCATGAAGGTTGTCTTCTTGTCTTCTCTTTGTAGGTATATTTATTCAAAAGCTGTTAACACTTATAAAAGTTTACGAGAACTTAATGTGATAACGTGGGCTAAGCCAAACATATTTAACCTTTATTAAAAAAAACCTTCCCTACAAAATATGCATTCAAATAGCGAAAATCAAAATCGGATTAGTAGTTTTTGAGCAAATCGCTGACATACATACGAAGTTTACACTACATACTTACGGGTCAAAAACAGAACCTCCTTTTTTCAAGTCGGTGAAAAAAGAAACAAATACAGGATAAATAAAACATAGGCACATTGAACGACGTATATCAAAGACACTAATTTCTATAACCCGATCTAAAGGCGTGTAACAATTTAAGTCAATTGCAAGATTTTTAAATAAATACACGAACTTAAAATTAAATCTGGCTAAAGCTGTCAGTGCACGTTGTGAAAAACATTTCCCACATACGAAGCGCACATCAACCGACTGGGATCGATATAATCACACACATCAACTAGGTCGTGCTTACCAACGAATTATCGTATGGTATCCTGTCATTATCCAGAATTGTGTGGGAAGGTCATGGGTATTAATATACCATGACCTTCCCACATTCAATTTCGAAAGAAATCTATCATTGTTTAGGAGCCACGCGGTGGGCTTGCTTGTATTAGTTTCCATTTCTCGATCTTTTTGTATTGTAGACTGATGATCTTTGTTTATGAGGATCACACGTGTTTTTTTTACAATCATTTTTATATAGGAAAACGATCAAGGCACAGCTGAATCCGCTATAAGTATGATATTCTGCACAAATGTTCCTTCAATGACAGTGTGCATTAAGAAAGGGTTTTTCTAAATTCATTCCTTAAAAGGGTTGGGATAGGGGATCAAAGTTTGTATGAAACTATAATTTTTAATTGCATTCATTAGGCTTGAAGTAGCAAGCAGAAAGCTAGTCAGACATTTGATTAAATCTATATAAAAAATATTTCCAAAATTACTGAATAATTCTAAATAAACATACTATACTAAATAATATACATACTTAAAATTATTTAATACATTTAAAAGATGACGCGTGAGTCGTCATGCAGTACCATATTATCGGAAATTATTAATGTTAAAGGTATTTTTGATTAAACTTGAAATAGCAAAGTAATTGAAATTGAAATAATGATATAAAAATGTGTTACGACCTTCCTGTTTATAACGGGAAATAAACTCATAGTAATGAACATAAATATAAAATAATCAATAAAAAATAATAACATGTTAAAGTAAATACGATGCAATTTACGTTTGTCTAATAAATATATTTGTTAATGAGGGCATAACTTAAACTTAAAGATTTACATATGATTAAACCTTACACCAAATAATTACGTACTAAATTAAGATAGTATAGTTATATTAAACGTCGTTATAAAATATACATTCACTTAGGGCTGGGTCTTTGGTGCCAAGTGTAATTAATTAATTAATTAATGTGTAATTTTTGTGTAAATGCACTGTAAAGCAAAAACATAAGCTGCATTACCGTTAAGGTTTATGATATGATGTCTGAAACCTTTTTTGTTTTTAGTTTCTTTATTAAACCATAATCATTACATAGTCAATTTTCTCGTCAGCTCATTAAAACTCTTCCAAAATTAAACAGAGGTTTAATTTTAAAATAGTTATCATAAATATAAAGATGTTTAACGCTTACTTTTATTATTTACCCTAAAATTGCATTAAATTCTGACTAAATCTAAGTTTAAAAAAACACAATAAAAATACCAATTTTAGTAATTTACCAACCCTAAGTAACCCCAGCTTGTGTCAAGGTGAAACGCTACTATACCTGCGTGGTAATAAGTGTAATTATTTAATAAAAATATAGCACCTGAACTTGTATCTAGTCGCTAATAACTCCAGCATCCGTTGTTCGCGTGCTAGTCTCGTTGGTGCGGTGCCTTGCTTCTACTGATCTTTGTGCCCTACTGAACCAAAGAATGGTCCTGTGTACATATTAGGACCAAGACTGGACACAATCATCAGCCTTAAAAAATAAAGTACTTAAATTTATATGTTTTATTTATTTTAAACTTAATTTAACATTTCTTTAGATATTTTATTGTTTATTCAAAGGTAACCTAATTTAATTTAGTAGAAAGTATTTACATATTAACAAAAAAACTTTAAAATACTAAAATACTAAATAAAGTACTTAAATTGTTATAACAATTTAGTTCCACATTGGTCACTGCGTCTGAAGTTGACTGAGGTGGCCCAAGTTCTACTTCTTACCAAGTTATACTTACATGATTACTATTAACATTAAGTAACTACTTAAAATTTATGGATATCAATCGTTTAGCGATTGTCCTCCACTGTAGATATAAACATGACGGCCTGTCTTGTCCTTCAACAAGCAAAACAACGCCCAGTTCAATATTATTATGTGAAGAAATCTTTATTGTAGTCTAACCCGATCTTGCCAAACCCAAGACTACATCAAATTGCTGGCAGTTATAGAACATTAGTCATTGTGTCTAAAACAGTTCAATTTAAGAACTATATCATACTTAATTTTATTTATGTTCAGCCTTAAATCCAGAGGGAGTTAACCAGCTCTTAGGATATAATTGGTACAGTCATCGCGATATTATTCCTAATTTTAGACGAATGCTGAATTCCAATAACGTGAGTCATTGAACCGAATAATTAAACATTTCGTTGTATTTAAAAATTAAATCGGATCATTATAAGTGCGAAGATTCGTTTAATTGAAATTCTGAAGTAGTTATATTGTTAATTTACCTATATGTTAGTTCCAAGACTTAGTTCTATTTCAATTGCGATTAGTTTTAACTACCCCGCTGAGAGTTTTAAATAGGGTTGCTTAAGTAAGCTTAGTTCGGTAGATTTATCAATGGCATGGTATGTCTCAGTAATCCTCCTGGTTTGAGGAGGCAGCGCAAGTATTTTCCTTACAGCAAAACAAAAACTGTAAGTAGACTTTTACACACATTAATTAAATCATAGTATAAATAAATTTCAAACGCAATTCGTTCCAAGGAATTAGGGATAGGGGGCTGCGCAGACTTAATCAAGCTTCCTGTTCTGAAGTAGTCTTCTCCATTGTATACAAACATTGTGTAATAAAAAATAAATTGATCGTAATTGTCAAAAATCTACTTCATGCAAATTTTATGCAAAAAGCCTTAAAGCCCGGCTTTAAGGACTAATAAATGTCAAACAAAATATGAAAAATATATGCAGAGTAAAAAAATCCTCCTGATTTATACTTCTCATAGAAAAGTAAAGTAAGAACTTTTTAAAAGTAACGACTTAAGTTAAAATAAGTTACAATAGGTACTTATATTCTAACTTCAAGTCGAGTAGTTGTTTATTTCACACGGTGCTCATTCAAGCTGCTAATTGTGGCTCAATTAGGTCAATATGTACTATTGTAATGATCATTAGGTAATAAGAGGCATTCGAGCCGAGAAATAATAGTACTAGGCAGGTTTATTATACCTCATTACTAAATTACCTATTTGTTTGAGTTGAAAATGGTTATAATTGTCTAGTTAGATGATTTGCAGGGGTTTTCTTTGCAAGCTAGGTCATTATGACATCTAAAAGCGATGAAGGTTTGTGTCAGAGGGAAATGGAGCTACATGACTAACAGTGCTCTCTTTTTTTCACACTTGGAGCTGAAAATAAGTTGTATGTATAATGATAATTTAGTAGTAATAACGTACCTTAAATAAAATCCCGAACCCTATGAAATACGATAAAGGGATTGAAAACCTTTTGTATTACCTGGACAAGCTATAAAAATAGTTGCGATTGTATTTGAAATCCAATCCAGTATGTGAAGAATTTCAGGAGCAGTCTTTCGAGACTAATTAGTAATAATTTGATGTAGCTCTAATGGTGTCAACACGCACTTTATCATCATGACACCTCACTTACACCATAAGATACACAGGCACATACTTTTACATTTAATTGTCCATTGTTTTAATAATCGCTTCTGACAATCACATAACTGCATTGTCGTAGTATTACCCAGTTATTGAGTAATATACGAGTGCCCCTTCAGACTTTGCGATAGAGAGAGTGCGACAAATTGGAGTGGATGGGAGAACCTCTTGAGTGTGAAAAGTGGTGCTTAAGACATATGTACAAAATTATAGAGTAACGACGAGTTGCGATTGTATTTGAAATCCAATCCGTATGTGAAGAATTTCAGGACCAGTCTTTGGAGACTAATTAGTAATCTAATTATATCTAATTAGTAATAAATAAATGAGTGTGAAAAGTGGTGCTTAAGACTTTAAAAAAGAAAAGTTTTTATTGCATAGTCTATAGCATATCATGTTTGTTTGTCTAATGAGTTAAGCAGGACCTAGGGCCGAGCAAAATACACAACATTATCCTAGAGCACTAGAGACACCGATTTCCAGTGTAATATATTGGTCCACAAGCATTTTATCTCTTTTCGGTGTTTTGGACGTCGGTTGTATCTAAATATATATAAAACTAGCTGTTTCCCGCGGTTTCACCCGCATCCCGAGGGAACTACTTAGAGCACCCGGGTAAAAAGTAGCCTATGTTGTTCCTCAGGGTCTATTCTATCTCTGTACCAAATTTCATTTATATCGGTCCAGTAGTTTTGGCGTGAAAGCGTAACAGACAGACAGACAGACAGACAGAGTTACTTTCGTAGTAAGGATTCAAAGGTGACTGACTGACTGATTGACATAGATTTATCAACGCACAGCCCAAACCACTGGAGGGATCGAGCTGAAATTTGGCACGCAGGTAGATGTTATGACGTAGACATCCGCTAAGAAAGGATTTTGATAAATTCTACCCCCTAGGGGGTGAAAAATGGGGGCAAATTTTGTATGAAACTGTCATTTTTTAACTCGCGCGGGCGAAGCCGCTGGCGGGAAGCTAGTTTTTGTAAAAATGTTTTGAGCATAGATTTGAAGCCATTTGATTGGTTAATCATCATCTAAGTTTAAGTAATGTTCAAGCATCTACTCATCTCAAGCGTCTTGAGTCAGACTCTGTATTTACAGATCTTTTACAGATATTTGTAAATTCTTATGAGTTCGTTATTTCTATATTACTCAGATTTTGTTTGAGATAACTAACAGAAGCAAACATTAGCAATATTCAATACATTCGTAAGTTACAAGTTATTTCTAAGTTAGATACTTAAATAGTAGTTACATTTACGTCATAAGTACTAATAACAATATTGGAGTACTAAATTGCCCTTTCATAAACTGTAGGTACTCGCGGAATAACAAAGGGTTTCGCAAGATTATATTAATCAATTGCTGTACTATGAGGGATCGCCTGTCGTTGCTGCGCAAGCGCATGCGATGCGGGTATTAGCATACAATCGCCCTCACAATGATATTAATTCTCTTAACCCAATTGTGAAGTGTGATTAAAACAATTAAATTGACATTGAGTTTGATTAGCGAGTTTCTTGATTCGGAACTAAGTTCTGGGTATAATAAGCTTTTATTTATCAACTAAATTGCAAAGACTGAATCAGCGACGCTTTAACTGCATTTAAAATGGATTATGATAAAGTTATGGTTAGATTTTGTATATCTAAATACTAATCTTTTATTGACACCTGAAAAATTCTACTTTGACTCTCTGGAAAACTATTTTCCTTCCTGAATGGTGGGCCCTAAATAATAATGAAAATTCCAATTGAAGAAACAATTGATTCAGCCCTGGACGTTTTATTCTTTGGAAATTAAGTTCAAAATTCAATTTAGTACACAAAGCTCTTTCGCCCGTCAATATCAATCGTCCACAACACCATGTTTCTGTATATTTACGACGAGTGCTCCACTTTGTGAGCGATTTTATCGATTACTCGTGATTCCCGTCACTGGTGACGTCACATGCTATGTTTGTACGTCAGGCAGTGTTAAAAAGTGTAGGTATCTTTGATTGATTTTTTATGTTTACCATATATGTTTTTTTATCAATTTTGAGTGGGTAGGTCTTGATATTTAAATCCTAATTTGTATCCGACCTTTCAGTCGGATAATCGTTTTATTATTTAAGCCGAATTAAGGAGGAAACTTTGGTTGATTGATTATGATAATTGTAGAAACGTATTTTACCCGAGAGTGTTTTTATTAATCAGTATTAATAATTCAAATTTGAACTTTACATATGGAAATGAGTTTATCGACATGCGATGCCTATCTAGTATCTAATATGTACAAAATTATAGAGTAACCATAAATAAAAACAATGTATTAGTCTGATAGTATAGCGCATTGCAGTGCTGACGTATAGCGTAGCAAGAACTATAAATTAAATGCAATATTTACTCAGGTAAAATATCTTTATTATCTACTTAAGATTTACTCAGTCATAACTCATAAGTGAGTGTATCTTAAAACTTAAAAAAACCATCACTCATCATCCTAACTTCTTTGTAATTAAATTATATTCCGATTACAATTAAAATTGTTTATGCGTTACATAAATTCAACTGCTGCTGTCATCCAGGTGAGTATTTATATTACAGCGCCTAATCCTGTCAGCGACCATCTCTCAAAGTACGATTTATTTGCAACGCGATTAATTGTTAATAAACAATCGTTTCTTATATCGATTACTCAGAAGCCCGAGTGGTTCTTAACGGCTCAGACCTTGTAACTGAAATACTCATCTCATCCATTATTTAACATCGATTCTACTCGTTTTAAATACAATACTTAGGTACATCGTGCTAACGCACAGTTTTTACTATTCGCCATCTTGTTTATATTTTGAGAGTAAACAGTTTCACGCTGGAAAGTGGAAAATCAAGCGCGCAAATATAGGGTTTCACAAAGGAGCGTGTGCGCAGCTCGCCGCGTGGGGCGCTATTTTCGCGCGCACCGCATCGCCCGCGTCGATTATTTTCAGTCCGTTCACTGATCCTTTGCAAGCTTGCACAAAACAAATAAACATCATTATCCTTGCCATATTATTTCGATAACGTCGAGGAGGTATGCAAAATGTTTCAAATTTATATTTAACGCATAATGTTTTTGTTTCAGGTAAGGGTCTTCCCGAAGTTCAGATGTAAACAAACGGTGAGTGAGTGCGTTGATGAAAGATTGCTTGTGGGGGGGAAATTAAATGTAATAGGGTTGGTGACGTCAGAGCGCGCGGGAGGCTTCCAGTTCACGTGATACCGTGTTTGTGGTCACGTGACGCAGAAACCCTTCAACCCATTTAGTTAATTATATACCTACATAGGCTGTGGAAATAGCTTTTATCTGAGGTTCACGCGAGCACGTGCAACGAAGCGTCGATGGTCTATGTTATTAAAGCTTTACTAGTTTAAAACTAAATAAAGTTGAACTTTATTGATCGTTTAATAAAAAAAAGTGTATCGAAAGCTTACTGCGGCTCGAAGGACCAATATATTGCATAAAAAACAAAGCAATAAATATAGGAAACATATACATAGGTTCTCAAACTCAATTAATTTAATGGAAATGCTGTATATTTTAAAGCAACACTATATCCGCACTCCATTATTGCTTAGCCTTTACTAAATATAAAGTTTACCAACCATATAGTCCTTTCTAGCAGATTCCTATTATGTCAGTCTTCACTACAAACTACAAAGCCTTTATTGTTTTATATCTTTTGCGTCATTTGCACAATAAAGCCGAACGTGCGCCGTGTACTCCATTTTTATTAAGGTCATGTACATCATAAAATATTGGATAGCTATGACAAATATAAGGCGGCTTAAATAACAACGATCTGTGTGACATTTTCCAAATGCCAAGGGTTGAGTCGCAAACGGTGACGTTCAAAGAAACGCTCTAAATTTATATTCTACGACGAATTCAAGTGTTCTGTTCGGATAATTAATTTACATGTTGATAATTTGGAAAGATTTTAGTTGGAATTTTGATTTAATTAGTTAGATGTCTTTTGGGTATACTCCCGGATGACGGCAAAGAGGACAATTTTTTGACGCTATATTTTATTTTTTCATATTATATAGTATTTTTTTTATTTATATGGTTAAGAATGTATATAATGTAAATATCTTTATGTAAATAAATAATGTTAGGTGTATAGAAAGAATACTAATTCATCTCAAAGAATTGTACAATAGGCGGCATTATCGCAATTCCAGAAAGCCTTTGATGTGGCGACTAAAATCTCACACGCAGTGTTGATGTAACTAAAGCTAATATTATGCTTAATTAAATGACAAAATTCATCAATTCACAAAAAAACCTGAACAGTCTGCATTCCTGGCTAAACATAATCTTGCATAAACAACACATCGCTAAGTAGATTTCACACATAATCTAACTCTGTTATGTGATCCAAAAAAATAAATAAAGCCTTATTGCTAGCCTTGTCCTAGATACTGACCTGAAATTTTAATCGCATGTCAACAGTGCCATCGGCATCCACTCGTTAAAGGTATTAGGTATAATTAGTACCGCAAACAATGGACGCCTGATAGAAGATAACATCTGCGATGGATTCACTGGACAATGTGATATAGATAAGCCCTCCCTTCATGTGGTGAATGAGCTTGAAGGTAATTAGGGCTCAAGTGTAGCTGTAGCTTCTCAGTATTAAAAGAATTATCGCTTGCAATTTTAATTACTACAAGTTTAATCGTCTTTTCTTATTAACATAAGCTTGTATGTTATCTTTATTTGTTGTTGAAGTGCAGTTAAGAGACTTCACGTTGCATAAATGATCGTGGTCTCGGTGGCCTGTATTAACCGCTAACAACTTATTGATTAGATAGTCTTTTCTCCAACGCATCAACTATTAATAATTGTGTAGCTGACAATATAGACGAAGAAGAAGCTCCTTGTATTGATAGCTAAATTCAAGGGAGACTAATTAGAAGTTTTAAGACCCGAAAATCTAATTATAAATCTTCAGATCTCAAAGTAATTTATTATCATTATAAAGTTTATCCAGATTGTCTTCAAAGGTAGGATAGACTATAAAAAGCGCCATTCAAAACATCACACAGTTCCCACGACGTAAATAAAAGCTTCGCCAAAAATATCTATCTAACCGTAAGATGCGTGCGCAGGTGTGCACGCGACAATGCGCACAATTATTGTGCAGGAATCCTGTATTGTCGAATTTGTTGAGCCATGCTTCGGGAGTCTTGTAACGGAATGCTGTCAGGATCTGACAGAGGAGTTTTACATACATTTTTTTGTTTTTTGGTCCTTGTGTCGAGTTCCAAATTATAGGTTCGCGAAATACGTCAGGTGTGGATGAAGATAAATAGACGTCATTCGGGTTTCTTTGAGGAAAAAACATTGATATTTATTTAGTTGAACATTTTACTGTTTCTAAGATTTTTGTAATGCTTCAGTTGTGAAGAATGAAAACTTTCTTAAAGAAAGCGGAGTCATTAATGGTTGCAAAAGTTCGTCAAAAAAGGAAGCCAAAAGGAGTCGTGTTAACAAACCCTTCGCCATTAATAGCTTCTTTTTTAGCCGTCCGTAGGCTCATTTTTAATTTTATTGCCTTTTAAAAGGGGACCATTTCGTTCTGTCGCTATTCCAGTTTTATAGTTTTATGTTTACTCAAGGATTTGATGGTAGACTGCTTTACTTTTTTTTATTGCTCAAACAGTACTGTAATCTGCTGCGTTCAATTAGGTCGTTGACGAATTACGATTAGGATTATCTTTTAATTCCAACAGAGATCATGTGGTTTCCAATATTCCCGTTACATATACCGTCAAATTATCCGCTATACATTGTTATTCATCAAAATGTTCTTAAAATGCTTTCACATGTCACGGATGTATCGCGCAGCTGTCGTAATTTCACGGATTTGTATAGTTTAAGTTTGAAGGGTTCCTTTAAAGGTGATTCGTCCATCTCTTTTATTAAAGTGTTGTGATATTTGACACCAAACAAAGGGTATTTTGATCTTGTTTAGTACTGCTGAAAATACAGCCTTCATGTGGAGTTTGCAATTGATTTGTAATTTATAATTTGAATTTCGGGACAAAAGATTACCTTCAAATATCATTTTGACATTTACAAGTGTGTACCGTTCAGTGGTAAACTGTTTGATTTTATAAATTTCTTGATTATAAAGGGAAATCAATTATAAATATAAAGCTATAACTAAATCATAATTACAAATTGCAAGTTTGCATTTAGCTAATTACAGGATCTTTTGAAGCAAAAAAGAAATTTGCTGAAGCAAAATTAACTGAAGAACCCACTGCTCTCAATAAAACTTTCTTTAGCATATTATCATTCTCCGTGAAAATAATTGCCTATAAGGTCAGCCCACTAATCGCTGCACCCTTTGCTTCCCTGGCAACAGCCTGGGGCCACAATAGCATTTTTTTTCATCTAACGGTACGCAGTAGTGCCCTGACGCAGGTAGATGCGCCGCACCCGCCCGTTTCTGAGGATTCAATTCTTTGATTTACCATTTCTTTGAACTTTCTTGAGCTCAGGTTATAATTATCGGCGATATAAGTAGACATTTCGTGCTGCAATGTGTTTTGTTTGATACAAGGAGTTTGTTTGCTCCTATTGTGATCAATCCTGGATATCTGGTTTAATTTTTTAGTTTTTGTGTAATTTGAGGTTTGGTTTTGCCGGTTCTTCTTAGTTGAAGAAGATTGTGATTGTAATTGCAAAAGAACTCTGACAGTTTTTTGATTTAAATATACAAACTTTAGTTTTCAATATTAGCCATAGCATGACTCATTGAAACATTTACACAAATTAGTTAGGTATAACAGAATTCAATTGTTAAAAAGGCCTCGGCTAGCCATAGGCGGAGCTTTGGAAGGACGCGTGTCACTAACAATAACAAATGTAACAAAAATCCTTTTCTCAACAACTTAATGGCGTTGTAATTAGATGACAAACAAAGTAACGTTACATTGAGCGCTTTGAATAGAGTCCCGCGCCCTTGTCTCTTTGTTGCGCCGCCGGTGAAAGTAAAAGTACGTGTAATGAACGGCGCCCGTTTTATGGCTCCACTGAAAACTAGAATGCAAAACGATAAAAATGAGGAAATCATTTCTAAAAACTCCCTCAATGGTATGGAATTTTGGTTTTAACTGTGAGGGTTTGGCAACATTAATTACGAGTTACGACTGTTTTTAGCTGTCTTTGTTTTATAAAACAGTAGTTTTCGTTTTACTGCTTACTTTCTTACTGTTTCTAACGTAGAAGCTAAATAAATATAACAAAATAACATGCGGTTAGCAACTCACATCTGGTCCTTTGAGTCTCCAACCAGGCTAAACAGTATTTTATTTCCAATAAACACATTTACGATCTTAATAATGATTGGAAGCGAAGCAGCTCCCATTGGTATCACGTTACACCACCATTATAGTTTACTATATCAAGTAAAATACTTTGCGGACGCATGGAGAACCGCGTGCCTCTAAGGACCATGTCTTGTGTTAATTATGAACAATGGTTTAATATGAAGTTACAAAATATCACAATTAAGTATTAAAAATGTAATTAAATACTTTCAAATTGATTATTTTAGTAATTGAAAACTCTTCCGCAATATCATTCAAGCTTAATATTTTAACTTCTGAATAACTTCTTCTTTTCTTCAAATTTAAGTACTATTTCTAGTCATTTTTTTCAGCTTTTTCATTAAATATTTTTTGTTTGGATAATTTTATCAGAGACTACCAAACAAAAATATCCAGCTACGAGAATTGTGACTAATCTCTTCAGATCCCTAAACACTGCACCAGCAACAAAGTAGTGCCGCACACTGATACTCTATCCGACGTTTGACTGCATAGAACATGACAGTGCGTCTGGCACGCGCACGGGAGCAAACCGGCCTGTCAGACCTTCCATACCTCGTGCGCAATGACCCATCCACTTCCTCGGGGCGACAAGGATACATGAGATGTACATCCACCCATACGCAGTGTGGGTACCATACCCATGATTGGTGAATGAGCTTGAAAACGGTACGGATCTTAGGACCAATTAATTTTTGCACACTTGTGGACTGTGTGTTTATGGAGGTGAATTACACATTTTACGATAATTTAATTAATTTAATTACCCAACCAATACCATTGTTCCTATACTACAAATCAATTATTTCCTTCTACAAATAGCACAAGCGTTTTCCTCAGCAACAGTTCCAGGATAACATCTAAAAAACATGAGATTACATGGTAACTAGCATGTTCTTCATAACACTATGGCAATTAAAGAAAACAACAGATCAGATGCTTCCAACCTGTTTATACATAAATAATCATTTAATTTACATTTATTATGCAATAGTTACGCCAAAAAAACTTATTTTATAGTGTCTTAAGGAAACAAATTAGACAAATTATATTGACTGGTAAGTTTCAGATAATCGCGAAATTGAAACCAGTATTTCCCAAATAGTATTATTGGAAACGTTATAAATGAATGAAATTATGAATAATGCAAAATACCTGGAAGTTGTATGAATAGGAAATATCTAAATAAACGATAAATGGAATGTATAAAAGATAGTATAGTAATAGCCTATTTTTTGGATCCACGAACCCATCTTCTAAGATTTGACGTATGTACTTTTCACTTTCAAAAAAATTGGCTGATTGATTTACATTAGTGTGGAATAAACATATTTATACAGCTATAGATAGAAAATTAATCGGCATAGGAGCCGGAGGATGACGATATAGAATCCTATAATTATGTCTAGTATTACCTGAGGGTACTAATACATAACCAGATTGAAATAAAAGCAGACTAGTACAGCTACGTGCTACGAATGGAATCATGTAGATACAGGATACAGATGGGAAGAAAATATTCTAGGTTATTATCCTTTAATAAAATATACGTCTGCCATAATAATTAGGTTTTCCTGTAGATATTATGTTAGGTACTAAGAAAAAAAACGTATGCCTATACCTTCTCAGGCACCTGCTGGGACTGCGGGACGTTCGAAATTGATCCCGCGCCCTCTGAATACAAAG
Source organism: Pyrrhia umbra (assembly GCA_963891755.1). Taxonomy (NCBI): domain Eukaryota; kingdom Metazoa; phylum Arthropoda; class Insecta; order Lepidoptera; family Noctuidae; genus Pyrrhia; species Pyrrhia umbra. Next base: position 2,866,040 of record OY982923.1, on the reverse strand, counting down.
GCCTGAGGAAGGAACATAGATGGGTTTTAGTCAGTAAGAGTGTGACACTCCCTTCTGCCCCACCCTCTGGGGGAATGGTCATTTGATAATTTCCTACCCGAAAAAGAAAATACCTTCTTAGGGACGTTTGAAAGTTTCAGCAAGTTTCAAGACGTCCCATCCAAATCCGATGGAGGACAGTTGTGGTGATATTCTTTAGCTCTTTTTCATACCTAAGCTGGTACCGTCAAGTTAGTCCGAATATATAGGTACCCTTTTTATTAGGGTAGTTATTTTTAATTACGTCATTAAGTATCTCATTAATAATATCAGTCAGCTCTAGTTTATTCGCTTAATTAATTATTTTATGACACTTCACGCTAATTAATACATTGATGATAATATAACAAAGTCAAGGGTAAAGCAATTAAATAAATATTAACGAATTTTCTCAAATTTGTACGTCATTATTTTATATAATGGGAAACAATATTTTCAGAACAATAATTAATTAAAATGATTAAATGTGGGTACCGACATTGTTTTCAGTACTCAAAATGTATTTAAAACTGACAGTGTACCAAATATATCATGTTACTTAGAATAATTAAGAGTTTTTGCAAATTAATCTTGTATACTTAGGTCACCGCTCAGCCAAAATAAAATCTACATAAATCCTACTAATAAATATGCATATTTTTATAACTCTTTCACGCAGAAACAACTGAATAAATTTGAATAAAATTAGCTGCACTCTTAGTTTATTACCTGTATTAGGACATAGGATATCTTTTTATCCGGGTCCGTGAAATAGTTACCTCACGAAGCGCGTGAATCCGCGGGAAACAGCAAGTAAAGAATATATGTAAACTACTGTGGTTGTACATTTATACAACCAAAGTTGAATTAGTACATGATATCCCCCACAGTTAGCTATATCGAAAGATCGTGGGGGATCAAACTTGCCATAAGTACGATCATTCTTACGTAGGTAGGTGCGCAAGTCGCAATCTACGCAGAAATACTTTTACAGCACTTCATCATTTAACTACCCATGGGAAAAGGGTGTGGAATAGGAAAAAACGTTGATGATAAATACTAACACAAAGACGAAACAATAAAATAATCATTTACACAATTATAAGAAATCCGATGTGTCATTTTACCTAGACTGTCTGTCTAGTATACGTACTTATATACACGAACTAGCTTTTAGCCAGCGGCTTCGCCGCATGGACATTTTTTTTTTACACTTTGGGTTACATTATTCAAGTTTTAGTAGGGATCCCTAATTATTTCTGGAAATAAATATAGCCTATGACAATTCGTAAAGATGTAGCTTTCTAACGGTGAAAGAATTTTTAAAATCGGTCCAATACTTTTTGAGTTAAAACCCTACAAACAAACAAACAAATCTTTCCTCTTTATAATATTAGTATAGATATAGATATAATAAATGTGAAAGGAACTCTGTCTGTTTATTTGTTTGTTATGCTTTTATTGTTACACCGCTAATCTGATTTCAATAAAAAAAATGGAGACTGAAAACAGAAGTACATATGATATTTTTATCTGGTTCAAATGTTACAATGTGTGTGCCTCCTCCTGTGCCTACCTCAAGTGAAATCACAATACACAGTTAGCTAAAGTTGACGTATGACGTAGACTATGACTATTAGTCTTAATAGGTATATATAGTATCATTACAATTACACTACCTTCTACAACTTTACCTTCGCTTGCGTTTATAGGGAACGTCCTACGTATTCTTAAACGTCACTTGTTTGTTTCTTGTGCAATGCAGTGATGGTCAGGTATTTACTGGGCTGGGGAAGGAGTCATTTTCGTTTGGTAGGTGGATATCTGTATATGTATCATCATTAACAGCCTTTGTAGTCCACTGCTGGACACAGGCTTCTGCCGTGGCAAGTCACTGAGCTCGATCTTCAGCTCTCCTACTCCAGATCCTCCCCGCTGCCCTCCGAATATCATATATCATCATCGCCCGACCTGGCTACAGTCCAGGGCGCCCTACACTACTTTATTGATAGACTAGCTTTCCGTCCGCGGCTTCGCCCGCGTGGACATTTTTTTACACTTTGGGTTACTTTGTTCAAGTTTTAGTAGGGATCCCTAGTTATTTCTAGAAATAAATATAGCCTATGTTACTCGTGGATAATGTAGCTTTCGAATGGTGAAAGATTTTTTTAAATCGGTCCAGTAGTTTTTTATAATATTAGTGTAGATAATTTCTTGTATATTGTTGACATTAAAAGTGGCTCGTTGCAAGAACAAGCGTTTGATTCCTGGTTTGGCCACAGTGTTATTGGTTTTGTTCTCAGTGGTGGTTCAAAGTCTGGATATAGAACCAGTTGATGAGAACAGGCTGTTCCACCATTTCATTGATCTTAAATATGATTGGCTAAATTTGAGTGTGCTATAGGTACGACTTTGCTTAACCCTTTTTAAAGATATAGGCGTGTTGCTTAATGTGCTAAAAAGGAGATAACGAGATAATTCTTCTTTCGTGTGCCGACACGAAAGAAGAATTATCTCGATTAGAACCTCTTGTCGTGTTAAGAAGCTAGTCATTAAGGTGGTAGCGGCGCTGCCCAGGATGCGCCATATTTACTTTTAACTATCGCTAATTATGATGGAGTCTATTTAAAATCACAGCCATAAAGGCATGTTTGTCATGGTCCTTCGAGGCACAGTAAAATTTTCTGTTTAAGATGTTTCACGTTTATGACAAGAGCATTGCTCTGAAGACACTATGTCGCTTTAAGGCCACACTTTAACATATACATTGTATTATCTTAATACTAGGCCACTTGACCACGGACACAATTTTTAAACCACAACATTTTAACGTCGCTAATTCGTTTAGACACGCGATTCAATGCTGCATTATTTTGCTAATATTTAATTTGACAAGAATTCATGAAGATAATTTTTGTAAACACGAAAGATCTGTTAATTATTGTCATTTTAAGGCCGCGTCTAATGTGAACTGAAAAATAAATACATAGCTACTTAGTACTTTTTAAAACTACCCTTACAACTTTTGTTCCAGGGAAATTTAACTCTTTAAGCAAATATCTTGAAATTTAGGTCAATATAACGGAAACAAAACATCATTCGTAAAAAAGATATTAACAATGTTTATAAATAATTATTTCTATTTTCTGAAAGTAGGTTATCATCAAAACAAAACAAATGTAGATTGAGCCCGTAATGTATGGTTTAACAAGGACGTATTAGCAATATTGATGGAAAATAAACTATATTAGTGAACCCTCGAGAGCTCTGACGTCATAATCTACCGTATGATACATTAGGGCACCGAGGACGCGTCCGAGGACAAAAGAGTAATTATAAGTAGGTCAGGGAAACTATTTAGAAAGAAATATATTGAAATCTATTTAAAAATTAATCTTTTTAAAAAAAAAATTTGCTCCATTAACGAGAATTAAAATCCAAAAATTCCCAAATACCGATCATGGTTTGAAATTAAGCTAACTACAAATTCGGTCCTTTCGTCCGCGGAATTCTAAAGCAATAAAGACCTAAAGGTATTTTTTATCAACTTCGCTTGCTCTATAATTATGAGGTAACTACTTCTTAAACCATTGTATCAAATACCTCGATAAAATCTTTATTCAAATAAACAGTAGTTACAAAAGAGGTCGTGACATACGGGTTCAGTGAGTAGAATGGGATGAACATATCGTTGCAGATTTGGGTCGGCGATATGTAACACACGTGTGGTTTAAACTTACACACATCGCAATTGACGTAGAATATATATAAAAGTTATATTAAAAATGTAGTGGATTCCATATTTAAAGAGGTTGATTTCCTTTTTGATTTAATTATAATTTATTCGTACTTAATATCTAAATTGTTGTCCTCACTCCTCAACTCTTAACAGAGTACAATGCGTAGACACTTTAAAAAAATATATTGTAGCTGCAACGAACTTGTATCAGATTTTAAAATAGACAATGCCTTTGGCTTTAAAATAGGCAGCTGCTTTAACATGCCAGCGAGACATAAATTCAAATAGTATGCAGTTCAATAAATTGACAAAGAATTCCTCCAACTTCGCTCCACAACATGTCCCAAGCCGGGATTGCGTTTATAAATAGTCTATAAATACTAGTAATAATGTTACCGGTTGAGCTTGAGATTGTAAGTGGAGTTGCGTGCTGATGGACACTTGTTTCGCGCACATTCGTTCTAAACCAAGGATGTAAAGGAATGACTTAATACCAGGGTAGTTGTTCTAGTTATAAACCTAGCTCAGCTACAAATGAGTAGGTAGGAATTGTGGAAATATAAATTATTTATTTTACCTCAAATAAATCCATGTTTAAGTTGTATCCTTAAATGTTTAAATAGCTAGTTTCCTTTCAAAATATTCTGTTATTGGTATTTTAGTATCTGTTGTAAATTATAGCTTTACTGCTTTGGTGTTTATACGTATTTTAAATGCAACCTACTCATGCTATGAACGAGTCATCCATATAGTTTGAAGAGTTATGCATATTGCTATATCAATGAATAACCACAATTTTTAAGTAAGTTCTATATGTGGATGGTAATATAAGGTCTTATTATATGAGCACAACAATGAGTCAGGACTGAGCTCACTCTGACATCAACAAATTGGCAGTGCACGAAAAGCCTGCACTCCAATACCCTCGCACATTTGAAACTTGCGTAGGCGATTACTGCACAATTTATTATACAATTACGTCACTTCTTTGTACCCGAGTTCTATCCAGCACATTGACAGCAGTCTAAGGGCGAGACGTTCACGCAAGAAACACCTCTAGGCGTTCAATGAGTTACATGAAAGTGAGCCCCGTTTTTGAATCGTGCGTAATTGTCGCGTGCGAAATCTGACAATGTGCCCCGAGGTGTCTTCCGCGTAGAGATTTTCCGGTAAATTGAAACTGCATCAAATGAAATGTTATGCAGCCGCCTGGACAAACATAACGCCGTAAAACAACGCAATTGCAGCGTGAGTCAGGCGAGCTTACGAAGTCAAACAACACCCCCGTAGCGGCCGTAGAGCGTCCCCGACAGCCGGCTCTACGATACAATCACAGTAACGTAACGTCAGCCAGTGTAGTCCGCGCCACCACGCCGAGCGCACGCATCGTCCGGACACTCATCGCTACGAGTGCGATGTTTATCGAACCTTCCGTGACTGTGCACCGATTTGATATTCAAATTGGACAATCGAAATAAGTCGTCAGGAGTGGATTGTATTGTAATGAGGCGGGCCCTTCGTCGCCAGGACAGGGTGGGACCCTTCTAAAAGTTGGACACACAGTTACTTGACATGAGTTAAGGAGTTTATGCAGTGCGGTACTAAATCAGACCAGTGAAGTGACTGAGCCAGTGATGAGGAGTTTGATTGGAGGCTTCGAAGGCCGGCAAAATTAATTCTTACACGGAGCTCGGGGCGCGCTCGGTGCCGCCCCGGGGGGCGCGCCGCCGCCAATTCATCAAGGGTTGGAAGAAGACCATGGGGGTCATCTCGAAAACCTTTGGCGTTGTCTTCAGTCTGTGAGTAATCAGAATCTGTTATAGGAGTAATAACATTAAAATTGCAAAATTTTAACTTATCAAATAATTTTCTCGCATTATAATTTTACACGTGTGAGAGGAGAAAGTTCTCTCATCTGAAAATTGTTTATCATGTCAATTTATCATAGACGCAACTAGAGTAGATAAATAGCGGCAATAAAAGCCCATTTCTCGACTGTGAAGCGACAAGTCGTCGCTCTTCGTATGCGCTTGCGCAAGTGTTCCTATTCGCACGTTCGTCGCATCGTAAAGATGCGTGCGCTTTCAGCTGCATGCGTAACAAACCGAACGTTTTTATTAATGTGTTCATTCATCTTGAAATTGTCGTTTTCCGTTGTCACACGAAATAGAAACCTTCAATAGGTTATGCAAAAATTACGCCACCTTATTATCTGAGCTGCCATCCGCTCCCGTGCCATTCATCATTGTTGATTTTTAAACGACTATTCTCACAAACTGAGCATAGTCTACTTTCCCTCAAGATGCCGTTTTAATTAACGTTCCTAAAATATAATAGACCTTACAATTAACATGCTTTGCAATATCCTTAGACTTAAATAATCCTGTATGCTCTTCCATCAATGTAAATGCACCTCCTAGTAGCAAAGTTTAACAAACCTTTGTTTATGAAGTACAAATACTGCATGAATTTTTCAACAGTCATTGCCAATATCAATATCGATTGGAGGCGTGTAATCAGTCCTTAATGGCCTTAGTGAAGGCTGTTCGAAGGATACACAAATAGTCTTCATTACAATGTAATTATGAAGTGTTGATATCATGGCAATGGTTGCATTACAGTCACGGCATGATATGAATCTATGATGATCCTAAATTACAATTTGGCCAATTTAGTCGTCATAAATTTTGATGAATGTACAACGCGAACAAGATTAGCACGCATGGTTTTTTTGATGATCATATTATGTATTCTTCTAGTTTGCGTAATAGGGATCCATTGTTTCAAGTGAAACTGATCTTAAGCTTATTTAGGTGAAGGTAGTCGTAATACAGCTGGGTGTTATGTATTAACTAACAGTGCAGAATATGGATTATAACCTGTTCATTAATGAATTTTACTTTCGATGCAAAACATTAGTTTGCATCGAAAGTAAAATTCATTAATTTTAAAAGTCTTTGCCTCCCAAAATTCCTTTTAGTCAAAATTATTCAAAAGGACCAGAATCTAATAAATTAGAACCGAACAATGTAACTGTGGGGATAAAATACATCTGTCAGCCCTTTGAACTCAGGGATAATAATGTAGAGGTCATTCGCGTTTCCGGACGACCTATTTTCTCGCATAAACAAGGGATCCAGTCCACAAAGTCCATTTTACAATTTATATCACGGAACAGTGACTGGACACAGACATTGATCATAGTAAGTCGTTACAACTCACGATTCTGATCGCCGAGTTGCGAATAAGTGGTGCACCGTGTAATTTCGCTGGATAGCCGATTATAATGACGTCACAAGACATTGGCCAACACGCTGCCCGGCTGCTGCTATCGGACCCTATCTAAAATTAATAGGGCAAAGTTCCGTAAAACGTCCGCCCGCAATAGTCTCGATCGACCTCAATGCTTAAGATTGATCTGTATTAATTTTCTTGCTAATTATTATCCAAAAAAAGTTTTTAAAGTTTAATTTTCAAACAATGGTTATTGCGAAAAAAGTGGAAAAGCAGAAATTGCAAAAAGTATAATTTGCCTTGTTTAGTTTCTGCTATAAAATGGCTAGCTACCTGAAGAAAAGTGGTCCATGTCGCGTATGCAAGGGCAGAGTTTGTAAATACCTTATCCATCCTAGATACAGAATTCCTTAGGTGCCTTTAATTATACCGTCAAGCAATAATGCTTCGTAGCAGTAATGTCCTCATATAATCTCTTGTACTACTAAAAGCTTTTTATACTGCTGAAAGTTTCAGATACATCACTAACATTTAATATTAATAATGTAGTTATGTATATTATTTGAGCATTAGCCGCAATATATTAATGTTGTTCTTCAATAATAAACTCAATTTGAATGAATCTCCAATTTCCAAAGCTAGTTAATCGATTGGGTAATAACGGTCGACTAGTTTTAACTTTGATCTCAACTATCTTACCATAATTTCTATGAAAGACAGCTTCCTCCGTCGACTTCTCCAGAAATATATATCCTGTTTCAAACTTAATGGTCGTGAGAATAGGTAATTTGGACTTTTCGTCGATGTCCTTTTTATTGCGTCAAATATAAGATAAATAAAACTGAGTAATGATCATTGATCGCTCTTCGGACACTTGAATAGAGATAATGAAGCTAATGGCCGCTGTTGAAATTCTAATACAATAAGCTAAAATTACCGTAAATTAAATGCAGTGTTAGATACCTAATAAATCACGGGTTAATGTCTAAAGTAAGGGTATTAAAAGCTAAGGTATGGCTAACGCGCAAATACTCGGTATCGACTATATTATTTCCTATCGAAGGAGGTTTAATAGTTCTCCGTTAATACAATAAAATGCTTATCAGTAACTGTTTATGTACATTCTTGTTGCTAGCGGGAATATTAAAAGCATAAGAAATTCCGATTGCGAAGGGTTAGGAACATATCCCACTATTGTAGTATTCGTCCCAAACATTAAAACGTGCGAATCTTCAGCCAGTGCCTTTGGTTCGCAATAAATATCTTCGGTAAGGCCTACAAAGATGTTTGCAGTATAATCTGGTCCTTTGTCATTGTGCCCTAGGAAGGTGCACAATTGTGTGCTTCGCTTTGTGCTCCTAACATTTCGGGAAGCGCGGTGATTGTCAAAGAAACGCTTAAATGTTCAATAGGACGTGTGTTGGCAGCGGATAACAGTTTTTAGCGCAGATCCAGCGAACCTTTTTATTTTTGATGGCTGTGATGGTTTTTTAATCTTCAAATGAGAAAAGGGCTTAAAAGCTTGAGCTGGGTAGTATATGCGCTTCGCTTTGAAGAACTTTGTACTAACATGTGAACTTCAAAATTAAAAGCAAAGATCTATACGTTAAAGAATGATAAAATGATGATCTTTCTCAAAATTTGGATATCTGCCAAATCTGTCTCAAAGCCGTATCCAGGAAATGCCTTTGTGTTATATTCACGAGATAATACATGTCTAGATAAGTTTTACATTGACGTCATCATTCGTATTTCAGTGTAACCTTTACTTGTTACTATTTCCATCGCGGTATTCATTACTTATTCATTTTCAGCATTGTCCTTCATTTCCTTTATGGTTCCATTTTTGTTATCTTCTGTAATTTTAAATTAAAATGGGTTCAGTTGTATTTAGTTGCCCGTTATCATTAAAAGAGATCATTTATTAGCAAACACCTCACACTGTATGAAATCGATAAGGAATATCAAGTATTTCGTAAAACAAACAAATCGTAAAATAATTACTCGTTCTTCGTTATCGATGCCTAAAACAAACGTTGTTAATGTGAGTTATCGCCGTTCATCGCTTTTAAATTAACAATAGGACACAAGTTTTACGAGGAGTCGTAAATTGTGGGCTTTTTACGTGTCGGTACTATACTTTATACGGTGTTGGCGTGCTCCTATATCGTTTGTTGCGGGTTACCAATCAAATCGTCGTAAAGCGTAATGGTTTCGGTCGTAATCCACTCGATATGGGAACTATCATTCTCTTAGATGGTCCCGATGACCGGCCTGATATAGATAGACAAATTCATTTGATCTCATTAGTAATGTGAATGTGGACTCTATTCCTTTATCATAAAGTAGTTGCTATACGCATGTTGTTTTGGCGTTTGAAGAATTTTGGCCGCGTTAGCGTCGGTTCTCGCGTTTGGGCAAACACCGCGGTATAGATTATAACACGTGTGGAGAATCTTATTTTCTTATGCTTATTGTTTTTATAACACCATTTTCGTATTTCTTCGGTACTTCTATATGGGCCATATAAATAATTGATAATATTCGTATTCTATAAACGTTTAGGGAGACTGTCTTTTTTATTTGGACGACTGAACTAGAGCCAAGGTTTATTAAAAAAACTGGCAGTAATTTAATATGAACCTTTACTTTCAATTTATAACGACGAATATTTCCATCATGGCAATATTTGTCTTTTTTTTTAACTCAACGAATTGAATCGTCTCCTGTTACCTAGGTGTCGGTTTTTTCTGCAGGCGCAAAGTGCGTGACAATAGGGCTAACTTGGACACCACGAGCAGTCGGCTGGAATGGCATTGTAGGACGAGTCTAACTGGTATGGCCGCTCACATGCCCAAGGACTGGATTGTTGACAGCCCACAATAGACTTGTCATATCAGTTTTTTAACGTTTTCGTAACACCTTGAACTTTATTTAAAATTGAAGATGACAAAATGGTCGTATTTGGTACACCTACTTAAGTATAAATAAAATGTCACAGTGTGAATCATCTAACTTGAGTAAGCCCATCGAATCATACTGCAATTTCTTTGTTTTTTTTCTATTTTCTCGTTATCTGCTGTCAATTTCAAATAACAAATATTTACAATTCGATTACTATGCTGTGTACACAAGCTCACATTGGAAAATAAAGAAACAAAGCAAAAGCAGCGCTGTTCAGCCGTTGCGCGGGAGTGTTCCCGCCAATCGGTCATTGTCCTTGCGTTTCCTGTCATTAAACATTACTCATTGCACGAGTTACCCACATTTCGTTTATAGATCCCTTCGGCTTTTCATGTAAACATACTAAACATGTGAACTTGTAATTTGGTCCTCAAACATTTTTCTAGGTCTACGTCACTCTCACTACTTCAATTCTTGGTCTTTCGAGTCGAAAAAACAGTATTTGTAAAATTTTACTGTTCACTCACGTACCGTAAAAACTGTTTTAAACATACCTATATGTATGTGCTCTAGTTTCGTAGTTTTTTCTCATAATTGTTTATTTTTTGCGAAAGTTGTGTTACCGAAAGCAAAATTTCGCAAAAGTTTAAATAAATAGTGTTGTGCTTGTGTTATCCGTTTGCAGTTTAAATTAATCGAATAGGGGCACTATTTAGTCGAATTAATTTATCGGAATGCGTCGAGAACCCAGTTCACTTTAATGTCAGTGTTAACTCGTTGATAATTAAGCAGTGCTCATACCGATTGGGAGGTCAGAGTTTAACAAAGTCCCATGTCAGCCATTGTTTCCCCTACTGCCTAGCGTCATTGTGTTAACTTCCGCCGGGGCCAGCGTTTGTATAAAACGTTCATTAATTACAAAGAAATTAAGGGTGAACCTTATCAAGTGGACACTTGTACGTTAACATTATAAGTAGTTTAACGGAAATATGTTTCTGACTTTAATAATGTGGTATCGGTGTTGAATTAACTATCACTGCATTTACTTACATTTCGATATGAAAACAGTTCATTGATATTGTTGGCTAGTCAAATATTTATATGGACAAACTGATATATAATTTTATTAATTATCATCTCAGCCGTCTAATCTTTCCACTGAAGTTTAAACGTTGCTAATGAATTATGTTTTGTTTTATGGTTCTTACTTAAAGTTCGCACAAGTTAAAGCTTAGTAAAGTATTACGTAAAGTTAGATTCAACCAATGAAATGGCTCCAAATCCACGCTCAACACAAGATCTATGCTTGAGTAGATATCGTTCTGTAAATACGGATCAGTGTATGAGTATAAAACAAGTAAACTTTTCTCTCTTAATATTCATTAACATTTGTAAATATGTACTAACAGCTTATCAAGAAATCCATAAATTAAAGTCCGTGTATTGCACTTGAAAATGATACCAGATAAAACAATTAACGACTAGGATAAACGCTAATTATTACGATACAATATTTTGTTGTGGCAATAATTAATACAATGTGTAATTCATAATTGTGCACTAACTGATAATGTTTGAAGTAGACTAGCCGAATGAAAAAAGAATAGGTTTAAAAAAACACTGACAGATATGTGTTACCATCCAGAAAAAAGGGACACTATTAATGAGACTGTTATTGTATTGCATCCATAATTTGTCTGTGTTCTGTGTTGCCATAGCAGAAGCGGAAATCCTTCGTAATATCCTAATAGGCGTGACGTGGTTGTTAGAACCGTTTGCTATATAATTTTCAGGTCCATGATAATTACATTTCAATGCGATGAAAAATGTTTTTCTGTTATACTGTTTGATCCAGTTTTGGTATTGTTAAGATTTATGTGCTAACTGGATATTTATTTGCCAATTAACAGACAGATTTATTTGAATCAATTAAGCTTTAAAATTATAGTTCTGTATTGCAAGTTTAAATGTGTTAATCGCATAAATAAATGTCCAGTTTGGAATCGGCTATAGAGCTTTTTCAGATCGACTAATCGATAACATGTTACCTCACCTCTATTGCCAAAAAAACTTTAACACTAATGTATTAATATTCCATATAAAGACTTAATTTAACGCAAATTTAATTTTTATACAGCAACCCTATTATCACGTAATGCTTTAATCTCAGCAGATTTTCAATTTATAAATTTCTTGGAAACTTAATTTGTAGGTGAGACGGGATCGCTATGATTTATGGATGATAAAAAATCAAGTTACCTGCATATAAGGCGTCAGTTTAAAGCTTTAAAATGTGCATATTAGTAACAAAAACCTAATTCACAAACAACACATACTAAATTTTTGGTCCTCAGATCCGCACAGGGACGATCCACAAAATTCATGCATTATTTTAACATTTGTATATACAACATAAATACATTTAAATTCAACAATAAATCGACTTTGTTTGTTTAAAAGCGTATCATTATTATTATCATCACAGCAAACCACAGGACCACTTACAGCTAACGTTCTTTCCTCATGATCAATTTTATATATAGGAAAAATAACAGCATTCATGGCAAATATAATATAACAAAAGCAAATATCACATGAATTGTACCTATTCTGTTTAATTAGCGGCTTGTTGACGGGGAATATGTGGTCACTATGCCTAAATAATTGGCGAGATCTTTCGTAATCCATATAGTATAGGCAGAAGGTATTGAACTCAGGGCAAAAGCACCGGTTTCTGCAACAAACACAAATAAAAACACCTTTTTGTTTGTTGTCAGTACATTCATCATAGGAAGTAATTTAGCACGATTATTAGACACGTAGCAGCTTCTAATTCCACTGAGGTCGCCCCAATGTCGGCCATTTCATAATTCCGTTTTGCCTTCTAGTAATATATATCATTCATTTGGGACTTAACATTTAAACAAGACGCCTATTGTTACGAAGCAATTCGATTCGGATCTACGTGTCAATATTAGATTCTATTCTCGGAAGTAATTTGATATTTTTCGAGTTCTACTCAAATATCAACGGTATAGAAGGGATCTACAAAGTGTGGAAGTAAGAATTGAATGTGTTGCATTTCAATGGGGATTTAAATACACACGTATTTTACGATTAAGAAGTTAATGAGATGCCTCGAGAATTATTATGACAACATATTTAGCGGTCAATTCTTACTCGTTTATGTTCCTTGTGACAATTATGAATTAGTTACGGATTAGACAGACGCAGGGCTTGCCTCCAGCCAATACTCAATATTCCCGTAACTAGTATTTCTCCAATACGTTTTCTTGCCGCTTCAGGTAAATGACATTGAGTATGTAAGTGACCAGAGGCTAACAATCAGCTTTCCTTTCCCCTACCGAGGCATTCTAACGCATTGCCAGCGAGCCTGCGGCGAGGAGGGCTCATCACCGGTGATTATCTTTAGGACCTTAATTTCAAGCTTCGAGCCTAATGTGAAGCAGTATCATATTTTAACGTTGTCAGATAACATCAAAGTTGGTGGTTTCGAAAACAAATTATGTGTCTACTCACGCTGGGGCACCAGGCAAGTTAAAAAGAATACTATTGTATTCCAGAAATGAATACATTTCATTTTGTCTTGAAACTTATTGCAGCACATGTCGTGCCATGTGCATCGCAACTTTCCGCTGTTTTATTGTTGCGGACAGTCAGTATGTTATTTTAAAATATCGGGAGGCAAACGCATTGTTTCCAAACGACTTGGAAGTGTTCTTAGCAGTCGTCAATGGCAGCTGTTCGGCGATGAGTTAGGGCCGAGGGCCACGGCCGCACGCGCATGTTGCGGTGAAAGTACGCCTTTGCGTTAGACACGTGCACGCAGCGATGGTTATTTACCCCTTAACTATATAACAACCAACTTTTGACTTGTCGTAAAACAACCTAAGCTGTCCCCTTTTTTTAGGGTGCCCATCAAATTGCCCTTCCCGCTCCTCTCAAAGCACAGTGTCAGACGTTTACTGACTAAAACCCATCCGTGTTCCTTCAATTGCCCTTTAAGTTCCAGGGCCGCGGTAAGTCCCGAACAATCCCGCAACTCAGGCAAGCCCTAAGCTGTCCCTTGTAACTTCAACTTTGACGTACCTTATCAACCATCGTCTGGACACGGTCACTGTTAATTAAATAACTACTACAGACACGAGATTGAGATCTCGCAGCGTCATCTTCGATGCAACCCTGACACAGAATGAAGACGTCAGGCACGGGTAGCGTCCGCGTTATCTGCTCAGCTATCACAGTCGTGTGTTTACAATGAGCTGGTCGGGCGAGACACACCTCGCACACCTGTCGGCCCACAGCGCGGGACGTGACCGGCGCGCGCGCTGCCCGGGGCGCGTGCGCCGCCCGGGCCCCACCTCCGGGGGAATGCCTCCGATACTCATTAACTTTCGGGGATTGGTGGCATTCGATGATATATGTCGACGATGCCGGATGCTTGTGTAATGACTGCCCCATCATGCTATCACGGAAACACGAAACTATAGCTTTACCCTTTGTTGACTTTTTAGAAAACAAAAATGCGATTCGAATTCACTCTCGCATTGCGTGCCGGAAACTATTTTCTCACCGATCTTATAACAAACCGTACAATTTACACGTACACACATCTAACAGATAATATTATGTGTATCGTTGCGGGTAATTTTAGGTCATTCCCATCAAACGGCGTCGCGGTCGGCCGGGAGACGGCCTTGTGTTGGACGCGCGCTGGTGCTACAGACAACTTAAGTTTTCTCAATTACCTCGGCTATTGTCGCGGGACTCGATCCAGCAAACAATGTTGCAGTCGATCAACACAAAATATGAAGCACGTGTCTAACATAATGTGCCTCGCACGTTCGTTTTAATAGATCAACTAAACATTAGCCGAAGGTTCTTCTGTAAAAGGGCTCGATAGATTCTTATGGCCGACGCGTACGTGATTACGACCGATCTACGTTTCGGCGAACTCATTGTTTCAACATCGAAATACGTCGAAAATTCTCCAGTTTTGTTATGTCTACCCATTTTGTTTGGCGTCCGGCCTAACAATAAAAAATATCGATTACAATTCTAAGCACACAGAGCTGTATCTAATGATCTAGGCAGGCGCTGGAAGGTGTGCGTGCGCGCGGCGTGTCTGCACGTATAATTCTCCGGGCCCAAATGAAATTATTATACTAATTACCGAATGTCGACCACGAGCGAGGGGCGTTGCGGTTCTAAATCTCCCGCTCTCCTAAATCGATTACGGGTATTACGAGCTAGAGCCCGGCGTTTTGTCTCTGTCTTATGTGGGCCGGCCTTGCTCTCGGCTTTTTGGTCATAATCTATCACGGTTCATTGCTCCTCGTGGCCAGTTTGGCCGACCACTGCGAGAGTACGGACTTAGAGATGTTCTTATCTCGTTTGTTTAATGAAGTTTTTAATAATGGCTGGTGTTGTAAATTGTTTTAGAAGACTGTCGTGTCCCAAGCCTCCCACATTAGCGTCAGGTGATAGCCGGCGCGTTGTGGATGAGCCGCACTCACTCACACCGCTCACCTTTATTATTTTACTTTTAATAGTCTACGCTCTAGTAAATAACGAAGGAGTCTCACTTTCACATGTGGAGCCTACTTTTAATTGATATTACAAAACTGACCAAGATACAGTTTTTATTATTCACACCTTTTGTGTTCTTCACACAATATAGTGTTTACTGATTAATCTTTTTGCGTGTAACAAGGTTGAAAATATTGTGAGCAAATATACTCATCAAATTGTTTAGTACGACCTTTGCTTTGTGAAGATTTCATGCGCGATAACTTGCTGTGTGCATTTATCATTTACATGACACATACGAATGGTTTGTCTATGGTTATTTTTTACTACATGTAACTGTTGCACATTACGGCAACATTGAATAGTTTTGTTTTTTTTTTAATCTTTTAAATTGCATTATTTTTGCCATCTGAAACATGCACGGAAAACCGGGCACTTGGAATAAGTCGGAAAGGCATAAGTCAAATCGGTTTTAAATAAAAGCCTAAATATAAGTTCTATCTATTATTTTGAAGTCGGTCAAAAATTAAGATAATAATATATTATTAAGTTAATGCTATAAACATTGTTATACGGTATATCCACTGTAATAGGTTTTGCAATTACAGAACCTTGAAAACAACCTACATTGCGTTTTAGAAATAAGAACAAATCTTTGTATAATTTATTTCCTTATGTGCTAATGAAGGAGATTATTTAATTTTATTAATACTCGGTTTGCAAATAAAACTTATGTAATTTATATTTTATAATTTATCTCTATTTAAGATCTAAGTATACATAGTTGTTTTAGACGTTTCTTGGATTAGGTACCTCCTTTTTTAAATATTTATCTGTAAATAAATGGCAGTATAACATGTACAGATATATACTGAGATAACATTGAATATTTTTTGGTATTTTTTATTCAATTTAATTAATTAATCTATTCCACAAAATAAATCCGCAAAAATAAATGTTTTTTTTTCGTCTTCTGTCAACCGAAAATTAGTTTAGCTCTGATTACTAGTAAATCCCTGCTTTAACTTCATTAAACCTCCCGGGTGATCCTAAGCATCGTTATTTTAACCCTTCATTTAGGGGGCTAGTGGTGTACCACATATAGCGGCCAGGCAGCTCGGCTTGTAGCGGCCGCAGCCGTGGTTGCCCACTGGTTTAGTTAGGAAGGAAAACATACCACTTCCAATTAAAGTTATATGACACTAATTATAATGGATACACAGCATTACTAGTCTATTATATTACCTAAACTAACACTGTTTGTATAACCCATAATATGATACATAGGAGGTACCTATACATACTCCAATTTTACAACAGGTTTTCTTTATGTATAGCTCTGTATGTAATGCTTGATTTTCAAATCTGTGCTTTTTATTATGTTATGATCCGCTCGTCAACAAGTCTCCATTTAATTTGACACTATGGAGAACATTGACTCCAACTATGGTGTAAATGTACCATTGCGCTTTTAACCTTTCAATACTCAAAATTCTTAACCAACCCTCTCTGTCTTCCACAGCCTGTTCGAGCAGGAGATCATGAGCTATGTGCCCGCGGGCGGTTGCTCCATAGCGGCGGCTTCAGCGGGCGCTTCGCCCTCCCCGGCCGCGTCGCCGGCCGCCGCGCGCAGCACGCGAGCGCCTGCCCCACAGCGCAGAGACTTTGAGGCTAAGCTGCGAGCCTTTTACAGGAAGCTTGAAAGCAAGGGTTACGGCCAAGGACCCGGCAAGTTAAAGTGAGTGACATCTTGTTCTTCATGATTGAAAACTGAAAAACTCCTTGTGTCCGTAAACAGGTCAAATTTAGAACCCGCTATCACCTTGGAGACTGTTTATTTTTACCACAGCAAGCGCTATTGTATTTAGTTTATGGCTAAATGAGGAAAATATTATTTTTCCCAGAAATTATAACATAGGCATACAATTCAGTTTTCCTCTAAACCCTTTATTTATTCGTTCACAATTTGACTTAGGTACTTATGACTGTTTCTTATTGAAACAGAACTCCCACCAATAAGCTAGATTGACTGATCCGATAAGCTTATCTTCAAACTTCTGAAATTCAAACATAACGCCGAACTAACCACATTACAGACTCCACATTCGCCGCGAACATCTCCTAGAAGACGCTTTCAGAAGAATCATGTCGTGCGGCAAGAAAGAACTTCAGAAGGGCAAGCTCTGCGTGCTGTGGGACGGGGAAGAAGGCCTGGACTACGGCGGGCCCAGCAGGGAGTTCTTCTTCCTCCTGTCAAGGGAACTATTCAACCCCTACTACGGGCTCTTCGAGTACTCAGCGAACGATACGTACACGGTCCACGTGTCGCCCATGTCGGCTTTTGTCGATAATCATCATGAATGGTGAGTTGGGGTTTGTTTTTGGAGTATTGAATGTAGGTATAGGTATACATATATTATACTAGTTGTTTCCCGCGGTTTCACCCGCATCCCGAGGAAACTACTTAGCGCACCCGGGTAAAAAGTAGCCTATGTTGTTCCTCAGGGTCTATTCTATCTCTGTACCAAATTTCATTTATATCGGTCCAGTAGTTTTGGCGTGAAAGCGTAACAGACAGACAGAGTTACTTTCGCATTTATAATATTATATAGTAAGGATAGAGCCTTAGACCTGGACACCGAACTGAAAACAACGGTACAGTTTGGGTTAACTTCCACAAGATTGGTCGTAGTTATTTTGATTAAACTACACATAAAACACTTTTACCATCTTTTACCATCTCTGTTCAATGAAATGCGTGATAAGTTTAATCAAGTTTAATAAAAATAAAAAATGGAGCACAAGTGCAACACAGAAAAGTCTTAAAAAGGGTAAGGGAAACGGAAATGTGCCCAGTGTTGCCAGTTTATAATTTTGGTGTTGTAATCACAATAAATACTGGCAACACGCTATATGTTCATTTAGTATTGAACAATCTCCACAAAGTTTTAAAAATATCGTCATACTAATTAGCACTAAGTTCGTCTCACAAATGGTAATTATAACTGATATCTTAAGAAATATCCCATGACATGTATCTGTTTTTAATTTCGGCACACATTGAATTGCAAATGAGTTGAGTGCGTTAATCTTCTAACATGAACAGTTTAACACAATTGTTTCCACGATATTAATCTGGGAACCACAAAAACAAATGATGGTTGGGAAATAAACATTTTGATGAGATGGAAAAGGCGAAAAATATTTTAAAACAAATACCTACCTAGATTTTTTAAAGTGGCGACATTTTACTTTTTGTGTTGCATAATGCATTTAATGTATATATAGATGAATTTTTCAAAAGTGTGATACCTATTTTTTTTTTAAATTGGTCTTTGGAGCCTGACAAAGGCCGTGAAGGACCTAAGTTGACTTGGGTCCTAACGCACACTATATTTGCAAGGGAAGGATAGGAATAAGGGATGACATATTATTTGTTTTGATCCTAATTATACAAGTAATTACAAGAAAATTTAAAACACAATTTGCTACAATTTTATTCTTTAAATCTGTCATGTATTCGTGACGTGAGTGCTGGACACATTATGCTTTGTCATTTAAACACAACGTCTTGTCTGTCAGTCTGTTAACTCCAAAACTTCACTTAACGTTCTACAAAACTTGTATAAAAAACAAAACACAGGTTTTATTAGTATTGTGTATTATGTAGTTAATCACAGCCGTGAGCATAACTAGTATATTATGATACCTAAGTTGACAGTCAAGAGAATAGTAAATTGCATACTATTATTTTAAATAGCAATGATTAACAAGTGCAGCTTCCTTGTGGAAACGTCAAATGATAGTCATTATTATATTATTAAGCCTATCGTTACAACTGTAGCATTATTTTATTTACCTAGGTATGCCATTAAGAGGTAATAGCAGTTAATAGTTTTGTATTGACACGGTAAAGAGTTCAATTGCCTGTAAACCACATACACACATACATTCGAGTTACAAAACGACTAAACTGCAGATTTTTTTTATATATTTTTGTGTATAATGTATTAAAAATAAACCAAAGTGATGATTGCATAAAGAACTTCAAGAGTCAATTATTTATCCTACATATAAAAACTTTTTTTGTTAAGTACGCTTTCACGGTAAAACGGCCGATCCGATTTTTTAAATTTGGAATGGACATAAAAGGTACCTTGGAGGCGGTTTTAGGCTATTTTATAACTGAGCTGAGCAAAGTAGTCCTCTCAGGACGCGGGTGAAACCACGAGAAAGGACTAGTGTATCATACAATTCCATTTGTTGAAAGAAAGAAAAGACAGTCACCGTGCATTGCAAAGCCTTGCATCTACATACAAACCTTCTAATTATAGAAGTCACTCAATATCATGTGGCGTCTCTGAACGCAACCATAACCTGGCAACACTGGATATTTGGTAACCTATAATCATTGTGAAGTCTTATACATTATACCGTCTTACTATAACTACGCTCACTTTTATTATTTTCACCGCATCTCGCTGTCGCAAAGTGGGCGAATACTACTGGGAACGAATCCATTGGCCTGCGTTCCCAAAATCACTACTCACTAATAATCTCACTAATCACTGTACTCAATCTCAGAATATTTAGTAGGTATTTTTAATAAAATGTGTTAGCTGGCTCTTTGGGGTGATACTTCAGAAAATTGTTTTTCAGTTGGGAATTGTTTTAAATGATAAATTACCCATTGTTAACAATGATACTTTCCATTTTGGCAATTATTTAGATTTTATTATTTATTCAGCAATTATAAATGGGTTTATGTTTTTCATAATATAATTATTTTAAAATGTATGCATTGTTTCTTTGTTAATCATGTATTTTTTTATTATATTTTGATTGTATTTTTGCTATTACAGTCTGTCTGTCTGATAGAAACACAAATAACAATAAATACTTAGTGAATAGTTGATAAAACATATTCAGGCCTGAATAAATATTAAACTCTCAAGTAATGCGTGGTCTTTTTGACAGTCGTCGCCGTGCAGTGCAAAATCTCGTAAAGCACAAATTAAAACGAGCATACCATGTTCGTGTAATAGTGCTTGAAGTAGCTTCCAAAAATAAAAAAAAACATGAATTTGTGCTTTACGACGTTTTCACTGCACAGCCACGCAATGTATCAAAATATACTCGATTTATATTTTTTAAATAATGAATTAACAATGTTCTTGCAAATTAGCAAACGATAAATATAAAAGTTCTAATATATACAAAAATAGTTTTTATCCCTTTCAACATTTTTGTTTAGTTTAATAACAGTAAAAAGGAATACATTTATTAGAAAAACGTTTAAATGTATAGCATACCAAAGATATACCATATATATAGTATACCATAGTATAGATATTAGCAACGAAAATAAATAAATTCCTATCATAATATGATTTATGATGAAAATGTAAGTTGTATACTAAAATATACATATAGGTTGACTAGCTAGTACTTATAATCCATGTTGAAAAACTAATTCACAAGTTGTGATTTAAAGGCTATTTCATATTCTGACCCATTTACTCAATATATAACATAACAAAATAACATACACACCGCATCCCTTCCACAAACAGATATTTCCGTTATTATGATTTATTTTTACACCGCCGCTCGCGCCCTCTGTGTTTATTTTTACTCCGCATCATTCGGCGCGAGCGCAACCGTCCGCGTCTCAAGTTACAATAAACACCATGTATTTGGTTACAAACAAACAGATATACAGTTTTTAAGTTTTTGTGCAGTTCTCAAAGTAAAGCAAGTATTTGATAATATCGTGTTACAATTTAACTGATGTGTAACGATTTCTACGCGCCGTTGCTTGGGCTCTAGTTCATATTATTATATACTAAGGCGTAGTTGGGATGGCCACATTTCCTGCCAGTAAATATGTTATTTAGGTCAAATTTTATTTTAGTCAAACTGAATTGGTCAGGAATCTGAAAGCACCCAAATATCACGTAGTTAACGTAACATAATTCAAGTACATTTTCATGTCTTAGCTATTAAATTAAATACCACGTGATAATAAAATGCCTTCCTTTTATCCTGAGACTGTAGCTACCTGCCGTTTTGAAAGTGGACAGTAAAGCTAGCTAAAGATTATGTTTTCGCTACAGATGAATGGCTAGAGATAATAACGATGGATGCATTCAGTAAAAGACAACATTATAGAATGATAGGCCATACTAAAAAAGGGCTGGTCAATTGAGATAGGCGCATCCCCCTGAAGAAAATCATTTATTTTTAAAAAGCTTCCAAAAAAATAATCTTGGCGGGTCTTCTACATACAACTTAGTTTTTAGAACTATTTAATTATAACGTCCTGTAATATGTCTTTTAACCAACTTCAAAAAAAGGAGGTTCTTTAACGAGTGTCGGTTGTTGTGTGTCAGGTTCCGCTTCTCTGGGCGCGTGCTGGGCCTGGCGCTGGTGCACGGCTACCTGCTGGAGGCGTGGTTCACGCGGGCGCTGTACCGCGCGCTGCTGCGCCTGCCGCCCGCGCTGGAGGACGTGGACGCGCTGGACGCGCAGTTCGCCGCCTCGCTGCGCTGGTTGCAGGTCAGTCTGCTCTTCCTACGTGAATATACACAGGACTGTGTCATAGTTATTTCGCTGTGAAAATGAGAGTCCGACTCACCCTGTTTGATACTAATAGCAGTTAGTATGTATAAACAATACTAACTGCTGTTTTTTACACTGAAGTTAAAATTGTATATTTGGGCAAGGAGTCTGGCCATAAAAAAATTAAACTTTAGTTTCAAAACTTCCAAATATGTAAGTCTAAATAGTGTCATTGAAATTCCCAATCTTGTACCTACAGATACCTACAGGATTTGTAAATGCCATGCTTTCATCAAATTTTCTTGAAATTCTTTTCCATAACACCTATTGGAACTGCAAAATTAGTGATCTTTTTCGCACGCTAGACCTAGATTTGGGTGCAGAAAAAAAGGATCCACACATAAACTATGTGTCTACCAAATTTCATCCAAATCCGACCACTTTTCCATAAAAGACATACAACCATTCTCAATCCTAACCATCCAAGACTAACAAGCTCGTCCCCCAGTCGGCGCGCTGCGTGTCGTCGCTGGAGCTGACGTTCGCGGTGTCGGAGCGGCTCGCGGACGGGCGCGTGCTGGAGCGCGAGCTGCGGCCGGGCGGGCGCGACCTGCCCGTCACCGAGCGCAACAAGAAGGACTACCTCGAGCGCGTCGTGCGCTGGCGCGTCGAGCGCGGCGTGGCCGAGCAGACCGAGTGGCTCGTGCGCGGCTTCCACGAGGTAACTTCATAAATCCTTACTAATATTATAAATGCGAAAGTAACTCTGTCTGTCTGTCTGTTACGCTTTCACGCCAAAACTACTGGACCGATATAAATGAAATTTTGGTACAGAGATAGAATAGACCCTGAGGAACAACATAGGCTACTTTTTACCCGGTTGCGCTAAGTAGTTCCCTCGGGATGCGGGTGAAACCGCGGGAAAAGCTAGTAAATAATAAATATCTTTTGGACATTTTCACACAGCGCCATCTAGCCCCAAAGTAAGCAACTAATATGCTTGTGTTATGGGTGCTAGATTAACAGATATATTATTTTAAATACATACAATCTGCCCGACCGGGAATTAATACCACGCGAGAGGTCCCGTCGCGTGGTATTAATTATGTTGACCATTAAACCACTCAAGTCATCAAAACACATACATCTAGCGGCAGCATCCTGGCAGGGCTGCGGGACGTACGAAAGAGATACCGCGCCCCCGGTATAGAAAGGGCTGAGGAAGGAACATGGATGGGTTTTAGTCAGTAACAGTCTTATAAAGTCCCATTAATTTTTAATCTGCTGCTTAGCAAATATCTCACTCAAAAATGCTGTTTATCTTTAATCCGAACTTAAGTTAGTAGCTTAATCCTGGATTACGACGTTAAGTTATGATTAATCTTCAGATTAAAGATTTTTTATAAGTTAGATGGTAAGAGATTGACACACCCACCCGCCCCACCCACGGCGGGAGGGGTCATTTGAAAACATCCCTTCCGAAAAAAAAAAAGTGTCATGACCATCGTCTTTTTCTTATCGTGTGGGCAGCAGGCTTTACCAACCTAACAAGCCCTAGTGTCAGTTTTCTCAAATCCGCCTGACGGCCTCTGACATGGAATTTTAACATCAACTGCTATCAAAATAACAGCCGGGGACGACGGCTTAACGTGCCAGACACGAGGGTAGTACACCACCAACTTCCTGCCTCTGGGCTGCTTTTTCAAAAAGTCATATGGGCTTTCTAAGTGTAAGATACACTTACTTATGTATGATACACTAATGACTAATAGTGTTTTTTTATTTACTTTATTTACCGGGTTAACCGCAGGAAAAAGCTAGTTCTGTAAATAGAATGAAAATACTGATCGACAAAATTTTTGTAAAGAAAACATTCAAATAATATCATATCTGATACAAGCACGTATAAAACGTGACCTTGGCGGAACTAGTTTATAATTTATTTAATTTGTAAATTAAATGTTATAAGACAGAACTACTAAATGTAAATTTCTTCTAATATTACTTTGGAAACAAATTCTTTTATTCTAGTAAACTTATTATCTCAAAACACACTTAGATCATTCTCACCTCTTGATATCGAACCTTAAAAACGTATCTGTACTCTCCTAACGCAATCAAGCAGACTTATTCTTATTCATTTATATAATAAACTAGCTATTCCCTGCGGTTCCAATCACATTTTACAGAAACTAATAAATGCCAGCGCCACCTAGTGGATCCAACTCTAACTAAAAACTAACCAAGTGACCCCATAAGTCAAAAAATTAAATAGGTATATACTTATATCAGTTAGCCAGCTTATAAGAAAAGACTGTCATCATATATAGCATAAGCATATTGGAACGTATTTATTTATAGATGTTAATGTGTTGTCCCCAGGTGGTAGACCCTCGGCTGGTGGCAGCGTTTGATGCGCGGGAGCTGGAGCTGGTGATAGCGGGAGCTCCGGAGCTGGACGTGGCCGACTGGAGGAACAACACCGAGTACCGCGGCGGTTACCATGACGCACATCCAGTCATCATCTGGTTCTGGCAGGCCATCGACAGGTACCTACTCTTTCTCTCATCACTACACCTCTGTAGGTGATGTATGTATAATTTTGTCTGATTATAAGACGCTATAATATTTGCCATGAGCCTCCTCAACTATGAACCTAATTTAGGTGTCAACATTTAGGTGAAATATTGTTTATCCAGCCTAGCTTTGTAAAAAAATTGTACGATTACGCTTAAAGTTTTACTCGAAAAGAAAAAAAAATAGAATCTCCTCCGTTTTTAGAAGTCAGTTGAAAATTAGCGAGTAGATAATACAAGAAGAACGTCGTTATTAATACGACCGAACACTACGCTATCATATTTACAACACTTCCTCATATTTTATCTCAAAAGCGTTCACTGGCGATATGCGGAAGTGTCGTGACCCGTCGCCTCGACAAACACGATCTATATTAAGCCATTTGTCGCAGGTTCACGAACGAGCAGCGCTTGCGGCTGGTGCAGTTCGTGACGGGCACGTCGTCCATCCCGTACGAGGGGTTCTCAGCACTGCGCGGCTCCACCGGGCCGCGGCGCTTCTGCATCGAGCGCTGGGGCCGCGTGGAGTCGCTACCCCGCGCGCACACCTGCTTCAACCGCCTCGACCTGCCGCCCTACCCCACGCCGCACCTGCTGCACGAGAAGCTGCTGCTCGCCGTCGAGGAGACCAACACCTTCGGCATCGAGTGAACACCACGCGTTCCATCAGCCGCGCGACTGATGCATGAGTTCAATGCTTTAACTATGCGCTCTACTCAGCTCGATTAATGGATGTAGTATTTGTAACTAAACTATTCCGAGCATTACCCAGAGCGCTTTTGTAATATATACGCTTCCCATGACCCTGGAAATCGATAATCGGCCCTACGACTCTTATCTTGGCCATAACGTTACCTATATTTTTCGTGGTACGATCTGTTATCTGGCCCGATATGATACTCATGATACACCTACATTTTTAACCGCATGGTTTTTTTTTGCAATGAAATATGTAGTAATAAATGAATATTACAAACATGTTATGTAAAGTTTACCGCATCCTTGAAATTACCACACTTATTAACACGATTGTAATTAAGTTAATTCAACCGACAAGTTTGAGTTTACTGTAGTATTGAAAATACATTTGCAGCTGTAAATAATTGTGACTTATTACAAGTATTGTTGTCAATGTAAATAATAGTCAATTGATAGTGTAATGGACAAACAAAGATAGAAATATTTTAGCAGTGTAATAAATGAATATGTTGTAGATGTGTCTAGGTATTTATTATCATAACTGGCCACGTATCCTACGAGGTTTGTACTTTATTATCGCTTTTATTTTAAGTGAACGTATATTGTGGCTGTGAAACGGGACTCAAGTCCTGTGTTTTAGTAATTACGCTTTTACGTCACTAATTTATAATATTATTTGTAACCTTTATCACCCTTGATAAGAACAGTTAATTTTAAATTATAGCAAAACCTTGGTATGTATTATTATTGTTGCGTACTATTAAATTAATCATTGAAACTAAATCATAAAATATATGCAACTTACCTGCTAATATGAATAATTTAAACTATTTCTTTATTTAATAAGTTTTTGTATCTTCAATTACAAGCAACACTAGTCAGCTACAATTATTATTATCAATGTTGTTTCAACAATTTGAAACTCTTGTATATTTTGGATTTGCCGCTACCTGCGGTCATAGCTATCCTGTTCTGTATCACATTTATAGATGTACCATTTTTACTATAAATACTTGCAGTATTGAGTCTGAATGTGAAAGTTACACAGAGTTAATTTAACAATATAATGTTCCTTTGTTATATTTATTATGAATTAGAGCAGTTGTATAAATGCTGCAGGTCAAGGCACATGGTTGCCGTCTCAACATGCAGATATAGAACAGTATTGAATTGAATGTCTCGTAATGTAAATATATTTATTGTGCTTATTAAGTCTACACTTCTGTGTAATTGATGTTTATTTTTGTAAGTAATAATTCTATTATGTTGAATATTTAACTCATGTGTATTGTTTTATTATCTCTAAATTTTAAGTAAATTGTTTTTGTGTGAAAGTGATAAAATGTGTCAATATACAACATTACTTGAATGCTATTGTTTTTATTTACCCCCATTTAGCTTGTATATGTAATAATATGTTCATATCACGCTACCAGACTTAGGCTGGGGGAGGAAAACAGAAAAATAGGAAAAATAATTAAGAAAAATATCACACATACAAAATGTTTATTTTTCTGAAGTTGTGTAACAACAAAAATCAACCTTGTTATTTTTAAGACCTTATCTTTTAACATATATCAACTATTTACAGTTCCCAAAGTCTGCATTTGTCAACACAAACTAATGATAAAAAATGCAACAAGGGTTACTTTTTATGTTCTACTCTAAGTTGTGACGGAGTTAATTCATAGCTTGTCACAGTCAGTAAGTTTTAAAATCCTTATTCCATAATAAAACTCAGTTAAATCATAAGCTGATGTGATTACAATATGATAAAAGCTATTATAGTTCCGTATGCATACTGTAGCTATGTGAATTCAAAATTAAAACTCTTAAAAATTATCCTCCCCCTCTACAACATCCTATGTGATTCGCGAGCACGACTAGTCAACCCCCATATCAATAACTATAAATTGAACCCGATTGTCAACTAGTAAATTGAAAGGTGGTTTCCGAAGAAATCAACTAAATTTTAATGTAATATAATACACACTTGTGTAAATATTTTGTATATTTACTTCAAAAATAACGGTACATACAATATTTTTAATTTGTAACTCTATCGAAAGGGAGAAGAGCGAAGGCTCACTGTGAGTCTAGCCGAGAGAGGGAAAATCCTTGCTGTCATCAACCTTGGGTGGTGCAGCTTGCGCACGCAGCGGCGGGCGCTCCTCCACCGGCTCGGGCTCGCGCGGCGGGCCCCGGCCCCGGCCGCGCCCGCGACCGCGCCCGCGCCCGCCCGTGCCGCCGCGCCGCGCCGTGTCGTTGAACGTGAACTCGATGCCGAGCACGCGCTTCTGGCGACCCACGCGCTGCGGGTAGTCGGCCATGTCGAATTCGTCATCGCTGTCATCGTCCTCACCTCTTTCGCCTTCCTTCTTCTTCTCGAGCATCACCAGGTTCTTCCACTGGCTCAAGTCCTCGCCTTCACCGGCCTTTCGCAGGTTGTACTGCGGCTGCGTGCGTTGGGCATTTCGGAGCGCCTTGTACTCGTCAAGCGTAAGTTCGCGCGGTTCCTCTTCGGTAGGAGCGGCGGCGCGCTCAGCCTCGGGCTGCTGTCCGTCGCCGGCGCCGGCGCCAGCAGTATCGGCCACTTTCTCCTCGGCTACCTCACCTTCGGATCCGGTCTTGTTAAGCTCGTCAATCTCGTCCTTGAGAGTGCCCCAGTTATGAGGGCCGGCGCCCTCACGCTTGTCAACCGGCTTCACACCGGTCTTGTCGGAGCCGGATCTCCTGTCAAACTCGCGCTTGCCTCTATTGTCGTACGGACGCGGCCCGCGCGGTCCGTCGCGAGGTTCGCGCGGTGGTCTCGGCCCGCGGCGCTCAGCTCCATCAGCATTGTCGTTGAAGTTGCGTCGCTCGAAGTTGGGCCTGCGGTCGCCGAACTCGCGCCGAGGTGGTCGGGGGGCTCCCTCCTTGTTCTCGATGGCGCCGTTCTGCGGCCGATCCTCACGGCGACGCGGAGGTGGACGTTCGGTGTTACGCTCGTTAGGTCTGGCAGGACCTTTGGCCTTTTGTTGCTCACCGCTCCTGTTTTCTTGAGACTTTACATTTTGGGTTTCCTTGATTCCCTTCCTGATAGCGGGAGCGCCACCTTTAGGTTTGGTCTCAGGTTTGCCCTTGTTCTCCTTTTCGGCTTCTTTGGTCTTCTTTTTGAGCTCCTTCGCTTGCTCTCGCGCTTTTAACGCATCAAGAGGATCGGACTCATCGTCCAAGAAAAGAGCGTATCTGTTAACAACCCCCACACCGTAAGAATTCTCCATTGTGATCCTCTTGATGATTTAATCACACAATAACTGGATGTTGGTGGATTATTTTCACGCACTTTAGTAAGGCGACATTTTGTCTTATTTTATTGATTTCATTTAATATGGCGGACGTAAGCGAACGCACCTAATACGCCATATGACGAAAAGGAATAGAGAAAAGAATGAAAATGGCGGCGCGGTTTTCTTTTTAAAATATTGTCTATGGTTTTCTGGCTCTACTTTAAAACCAGAGACATCCACAGCGCTGATATTCTATTCTGTGCAAACAAAATAATTCAAAGAAATTTGTTTTATGCAAAAAAAAGAAGAAATCAACATGATTCCAAAATTTTGTTTTACGAAAGTAGGTAGGCATATTTCCATGATGGCGTTTTATGATTTATTTTATTGGTCATTGAATATTTACCAAAACACTTTCCAAACAACACAAAAACTGCCCAAAAACTGCCTATCAACGTTCTCACACAGCAGCATGAAATGAATTTTGCAATTGAGTAAAAAAAATCAATTTTTTTTTCATGCTCTGGTAGCGTTCAAAATAAATCGCCAGGTTTCGACTCCGCATAAATAATGAAACGAGGGCTGCGTAGAAAATACCACGATGGTTTATTCTGCATCGTAAGTATACGACCCAAAATAAAGACCAAAGATATTTGACTCATTTGGATCTACCCCAAGATTAAATAATAAACACTATTGGTCTTCAAAAAATTTTACTTGAAATTTAAAGACAGTAATTAACTTATTAAAAACATAAAATAATAATGGAAATGTAATCACAAAATAGTTTTCGAAACTTAGATCTTCAGCACTTCTTCTTGCAAGGATCCTTAGATCCACCACCTCCACCGGCATTTCTCCCAAGGCAAGTTTCCATTAACAGTCCACAAACCAGGTAAGGATCACAGTCACCTCCCGGGCGCCTGTCCTCCATAAATCCTTTACCTTTCTTTTTGATGTTTCTTTGAAGACGGATAGAGGCCTTTCTGTTAGCGATGCCCCATGAAAATTTGTCAAATGGTGCGGTTTCAAATTTTCCTGACAATCGCATTCTGTTGGTCATTTCATCATTTCCGTATACTTTCATGTGCTTCATATGGTTCTTTTCCAACCGTTTAATGCACTCTTCTATAAAGGCATATCCACCGTCTGTTCGCATCCTCTTCGTGCTGAAGTTATGGTGCATGCCGATACCAGGATGTAAATGACCGAAAGGCTTAGGATGATACGTGATGTCTACACCGTAATCCTCGCCGACACGACTCATTATATATCGAGACATCCATAAATCATCCGGAGCTTTAATACCGAGAGTAGTGCCTACCTGCCACTCCCAACAAGCGTGCATCACTTCTGCGTTAGTTCCTTCAAAATCAAGGCCAGCGAATAGACATGCTTTTGTGTGCGCTTCGGCCACATCTCTTCCTGCTATATATTTTGCACCTACACCACAATAAGAATACTGATATTTTACTGCAGGAAAACCACCTCCCTTGGGCCAGCCCAAGCCCCATCCGTCTACGTCCAACATGGTGTACTCTTGCTCTAGACCAAACCACGGCTCCTCGGCTTTATGAATTTCACATAATTCATTACAGAAGTTTCTGTGATTCGTTGGAGCTGGAGCTCCGCCCTCGCCTAGATAAACTTCGCATAAAACCAGAACATGCGGATCAGCTCGAAACGGATCCCTATACACAGCGGCGGGTTTTAACGTCGTGTCAGAACTATCTGTGGTGGCTTGACCCGTGGAACTGCCGTCGAAAGCCCAACCTGGTGCAGCATCTGGGCTGTATGGAACGCAATCCAGAATGCGATCCTTGCATCTCATATTAATGCCGGAACCGTCGATCCAGATGTACGTAGCTAATATCTTATTACATGGTAATGGAAGTCTCATGTATCGATCCATTACTTTTTTGTTCAAAATATGATTAATGTTATGAGCCATTAAATGTCTTTTAGTTATAATAATAGAATTTCTGGGCTTACGGATTAGGTAAAAACAGTTCTTGATTAAGGATTCCATTTTTTAAAAGCTTTAAATATAAATTTAAATAGAAAAACTTGAAAATTTATAGTTTGTTTCTCAATTTTCAACCGAAAATGTGTAGCGCTGCTTCTTTTTACTTTTCACATAAAAATTTAAATAGTTCTAAAATTATGTCATTTCGCTTTTGATCTGTTTAAAACAACTAAAGAAAGCTACTCTTTCAGCCAGTCTCTTCTGTAATAATTCAACAAAAACTTTTTGCTCACTTGTCCAGTAATATCCTGCACCGCTACGACGGGAAAATATGAAATAAAATGATATAATAAATACTAGAATTTAATTACCATTCACAATTGAATAATTTAATTAGCCACTAAATGAAGCAACTCTGTTGGTCTCATAGACAGGTTTCTGCTATAAGAGCGCACACTCTGTATGGATCACAGTCTCCAGCAGGTCGGCGGTCTTCTAAAAAACCCTTCTTTTTTGCCTTAACACTTCTTTGTAACCTTATAGAGGCACTACGATCAGCTACTCCCCATCGGCAAACATCATATGAAGCAGTTTCAAATTTCCCAGTCAGTCTTTTTCGATTTTCTTGACCGTCTCCAAGTCCATAATTTTTCATGTAACTTTCATGTTTGGAACATAAGTCTTTACAAACTCTTTCAATTTCTGTAATCCCGCCATCTTCACGCATTTTTTTTGTACTAAAGTTATGATGGCACCCAATTCCAGGTTG
Source organism: Pyrrhia umbra (assembly GCA_963891755.1). Classification (NCBI taxonomy): domain Eukaryota; kingdom Metazoa; phylum Arthropoda; class Insecta; order Lepidoptera; family Noctuidae; genus Pyrrhia; species Pyrrhia umbra. The sequence continues at coordinate 2,834,755 of OY982923.1, read as the reverse complement.
GTTCTTCCCCATAGGCTTTGGGTGAAAGCTAATTATAATCCCAAAGTTCTCAGCAATTCTTTGTAACAAATATCGTCCGACCCATAAGTCGTCAGCAGCTTTGATCCCCATCGTTGTTCCAACTTGATATTCCCAAGATCCCTTCATGACTTCTGCATTCGAACCACCATAATCCATACCAGAATATACACATGCCCTAGCATGGCATTCAACTAACTCTCTTCCTGCCACATGTTCGCCCATGCCGCAGTATGAAAACTTGGATTTGGTAACGGGATATCCACGAACTTTTGGCCATCCCAATGGCCATAAATCAGAATCAAATAATGTATATTCTTGTTCTATGCCGAACCACGGATCTTGGTCTGATATTTTACTAAGCACAGTTGCACAGTGAGCCCTATGATTTGTAGGGGTAGGGGATCCATCCCCATAATAAGTTTCACATAGTACAATAATGTGGGGACTTTTGCGAATCGGATCCTTATATATAGCGACTGGCAGTAATATTGTGTCTGAGTCATTAGTCTTAGCTTGTCCAGTTGAACTTCCGTCAAAGGCCCATTTCGGGACCATACTTAAATCACAAGGACTTTTGTCCAATATACGGTCTTTGCATCGTAAGTTAATACCACTGCCGTCAATCCAAACATATGTAGCAAATATCTTATTTTGTGGCAATATTAAATTTGTGAAATGATAATAATAAGCATTTAATGGTGTATCAATCTTCGACAAACCAGACGAGAAGTTTTCTTGGCTGAAATTTTGTCCCATAACGCGAGGGATGATCGAAAACAATTTATGGACGACGATTCGTTTCAAAATAAAACTTGGCGATAAAGTTATGCACATCATTATAACTATAGTTATATGAAAATTTTAATTGTTATTATAAGTAACTAAATTTAAAATGAAATCTTCAATAGTTGGTCGTGGGATCGTTCAAGTAAAACAAGGTAGCCATGCAATGCCAAAGTTCATAGAGGGACTGGGAAGGCAATCAGATATGCCCATAGATGTGCCTGTTGTGTTCTCACCTTATTTGGATAATATCCATTTCCATTACCCCTGACGGACACGGGCTCATGAAAATATTGACAAATTGGAGAAAGAATGCCAAAAACGACATGAAAGACATAATTACCTGCATACAAACATACATAATGTATGCAGGTACAGTCTCAGGCACTAAAACGACATTACCCTTTTTGTGGAACAGTCGGGCAAATTAAGGTACGTAGTTTTTCGGAAATACAGATGGCACCCCTCTCCAGTCACACATGTGTGCGATCCATTATTCCGTGACAGTCAGCTGTTCTCCTGTGCTATAAAATTTGAAATTGACAATTGACAGCTCTAGCTTGTCAAGTTGTCATTCTATGAATGAAGTATTTTTTTTTGGATTGTGATGGTTGTATTTTTTCCATATAAACATAAATCTGTGCATAAAAATTCAAAAAATAGTTCGTTTTCTGTAATGCTTATAGTGGAAAAATGAAAGATACATAGTATGCCTTTGTTATAGAAAGCAGTTAAGTTGTGATACATTCGCAGGTCAATTTATTTTTGCGAAAACCTTTGAAAAGGTTTAGCTACCAGTGATGGAGACGTATGTATAACAAGTGTTTTTAAGACTATTTTTCATTCCCCTAGATATATCCTATGATGTAAAGATGTAGAATTCATCTGACGAAATACATTCATCTTAACTTTTCTATATTACCTACTACACACAAGCTAATTTCGGTCGGTGGGTCATCTTTTCTATTAACACGTTCAGTGCAACCGACTCGCCCGGAGCGTCCACGTAAATTTTATTCCAGCGCCGTAGACTCACCCAGCGAGTTCAATGTGTTTGCTATTTTTCTCCAAAATGCATGCACGGCCACAAAAATAACAAAACATTGTTTTTACCCTAACGCAATGCCACTGAACTCGCGTGGCGAGTCGAATTCGTGTTGCAGCGCCGGCGACTCGCCTAGCGAGTCCAACATAAAATGTAGGCGGCATCCGAGAAAACATTGTGAGAATCGTAGTGGTAATGAAAGTGTTAAGAGATTATAAGAGGGTTTAGGGTTCCTAAATTGTAAATACTGTTATGTTATTGAATTTGTAATATACTCATTGTGTCACCCTTGTAACTTATTTTCCGATGGCATGTGCTTTTCCTTTTAGGGTACATAGTAATGATTCTATTCTATATTTCAGAACAAAAGTGAATGCAGCATTTCTGTGTAACTTTGAGGTGATGCAAATCTTGCAGCAGCTCAAAGACAGTACACAGAAAAAACACAAACGGGAAGGATCATTAGCAACTGTGACTTATGAGGTATGTACTAATAGTCTATTGTATTTATTATTTCAGTCATAAACTTTTTATATTAAAATTATTGTAAGCTGCAACCTGTGTGTGAACTGTGTTTTAATTCATAACTAGCTGTTCACATCATCATCACAAGGCAGCTGTTTAACACACCAAGATAAAAAGTAGCCTATAAAAGTCACCTTGGTGAGACCTATCTCTGTACCAAATTTCACCTAAATCGGTTTAGCTGTTTTACTACAAAAGTGTAACAAACAAACTCACTTTCACAGTTATAACATTAGTGAGGACTTAAATACTGGACACCACAAAGGTTGCATGTTTTGACAATCTTGTGTTATAGGCAGCCATAGTGCTAAATGTGGGAATGCAAGGGAAATAAATACAACACAGTTTAAGTTAAAAATCTTTATTGAAATAATAGTTATTACTGGTAGTGTCAATCTTGCAACTCCTGGGTGAAGACTTTTGCACATGAAGCCCAAATTACATCCTTTATTCTGTAACCTGTGAGAAACAGCTATCTTTACTAATATTATAAATACAAATGTGATTTTGTTACACTATCATTGTACCATGCCTAAATTAATTTAGATGAAATTTGATATGGAGATTAGGTGTGATCCTGTAGGCCTCGTACGGGGTTGGACAAAACAGTTATCTCCACCCTTTGTCTATGGATTTTTTATTGATGAAGAGAACATAAAATGAGAAAACATGCTTCTCGACTCCTTTCGTAGGTCTGTTGGAGAAGATTTTAGGCTCTGTCCCTCAGTAAATGAGTGAAACCAAAAAAATATGTTTAAATGGTTAGAAGGTACCAACAGCATTACAATCAACAAACACCTACCTCAACCCTTTAAAGAAAAAGTTGTGATATTATGTTATTTCAAAAATTACCTTTTCAGACAGTCCATTACCTGCAAGATACAGACTGTAAAGTACAGAATGCCCAGTCCATACAGAAGTTTCTAGAAGCTATGAAGAAGTTCAAATTGACTAAGACTGAAAAGCTTATGATGGTCAACACACCCCCTAGGACGGAGCTGGAGATTCAACTGGTAAGATATTGTTAATTTGTGTTACTAATTCACTTTTTAATGCTCATGCCTTCTCTATATGAGAAGAGGCCTGTGCCCAGAAAAGAAGAAAATTGTAAAATTGTGGTCTCAGCATCAAGCTACAATATTATCCTTTAATTCTGTCATGTATTCGTGTTTGTACACATTTTGGTTTGTCATGTATACATGACCGGTCAAAATATTAATTAGTAGCTTCTGCCCGCGACTTCGACCGCGTGGAATAGTGGTGCTCCGCTCCTATTGGTTTTAGCGTGATGATATATAGCCTATAGCCTTCCTCAGTAAATGGGCTATTTAACACTGAAAGAATTTTTCAAATCGTACCAGTAGTTCCTGAGCATGTTCAAACAAACAAACAAACAAGAGTGAATAGGTTACTTCTAGGTAAGCGTGCTTCATCGTCGACCACATCGTCGCTTACCATCAGGTGTGATAGTGGTCAAACGCGAACCTATCAATAATTAAAAAAAAAAACTCTTCAGCATTATTACATTAGTATAGAAGTATAGATAATGTTTCTCTAACGTGTTCACAAAAGAAGCATTATATCATCAACATCTGCTTATTTACTATGCAACTGTTGGGTAAACACCTCTTCTCATACAGAGATGTTATGAGCATTGATCACCGCTCTTGCTATAATGAAAATGTATATATACAATTTGATTTCCAGATTGTACAAGAAAGCGAGGAGCGTTTATCAGAGGATGATGTTCGTAAAATTATTGAGTTAGTCAATGAATTCCTACCACCGAATGAGGGCCCTTGACAAACAGACACAGATGTTATGGTTGAGGCTAAATAATTAATATTTTTAGACAAAATATTATATTTGTGTCAACTAATTTAAATTGTGACAGAATAAATCAATTTTAGACATAACAATTTTAGAGGATGTGGTTATATTTTCTACCACATCCTTTAAAACAGGGTGCCACCATATTTGAATCAAAATGTTGAAATAATGTAATACAATCATATGTTATACAAGTACACCTAAGTACTTGCTAAAAATCCATTTTGTAAAGTATCATACTTTATGGCTTGTATATCACTGCATCCTTAAATTTATCTATATAATATAAGTAATAATGTATTTAATATTTAAGGATAATATTAAATTTGGTAATGTAAGAAAGTTATATTCCAACTGCAGTTTTCATTTCTGACATATTTGAATCAACTAGCCTCCTAGTTTTCTTTTAAAATAATTCCAATTTGATTATGAATAATGAGGAAGTAAATACTACATAATTATGAAGAATGGGATCTACAGATCTTCACCTTCAGGTAGATAATACATGTGTACAGATTTTAATCAGTTAGAAATTAAACCCAATCAAAACATTTTTAGGTTACCTACATACTTTTAAAATCCTTTATAATATTTCTTGGCGCAAAATGTTATGCAAAAGCAATATCAAGTTACAAAATAAAACAGTCATAAATCCATTCATATTATGCATTTAATATCGTAGTACCTACAAACAAACGGTAAATTGCGTATTTCCCACGTGGTGTAGTACGCAGAATCTATATGTTTTGTTTTGGCACACCTCGCCATGCGTCTGCCTCTGCGCAACCGGTATCATGCGTATCAAAGATCAAGGTCGCCGGTTGGACTGTTTCTAACCTATTTTTTGAGGTTATAATCACATTGTTGTGATTCAAGTGTTTATCATTTTTATCAAAAATTATTAAATATAGTTTGATGTGAAAGTGAATCTTGAGTGATTGTTTCAGTGCGTTTTATATGTGCAAGTAAGTCGGTTATTTTATTTGAGTGTGCATGTCATGTGTTATTCTTAGGTTAGGTTATGGTGTGAGGTAGGGATGGCGATCTGAGATCGATTAATCGAAGAATCGATTTTTCGAGCAGAAAATATCGATTTTTTAAATCGATATGAAGTACTGTGTCGATTCACTGAATCGATATATCACCCTTGAAAATCGACATTCGATTTTTTCTGTTTTGGTATAAACCATACAATTATTTGCATTTAGTTGAATGTGCCTGAATTATAAGAGTGCTGCCGGTTAAAGAGTTAACTACTCATAAACTCGCGAGATGGCTGTATGTTTAGTATCCTTTACTCGCCTCTCTTTAATAAAAAAGTTACGTTTGTAGTCTTTGACTTTATGTATTTATAATCTTAATATTTAAACCTTAATAACCTAAATGCTTAATATTTAAACTTTTAACTCTTACCTTATTTTTTACTTTTTTGCAATCAATAAAAACATTCAGTATATAAATACTTATTTTTTTTTTATAGTTGATCTTATAGTTTGATACGGTAATAAAAATAATTGTTATTTTTGAATTCCCTGATTTTATTGATAAGATATCGTTAATTGCAATATTAATCTTGTTTTTAGTAAAATTGATACAAATTTACATTGTAAACGCAAACTTGAAAAAAAGATCGATTTTTTAAGAATCGATTTTGTAGGCCTCGATTTTTTCGTGAATCGATTCATTAGACTACGATTCGAATCGATTTAAAAATCGATCTTTTTCGTAAAGAATCGCCATCCCTAGTGTGAGGAATGTTATAAATAAACATTCAGTTTAGTTAGGTTATTATTAACTTTTGCGCGAATAATGTTGCTAGAGTTATTTATTTTAGCTTTTTTATTGAGTGCGAAAATAATGTTTACATTAGGTACCTACATATACATTCTAGGTAGGTATTTATTGTTAATTTATTCTAGGTAGGTATTTATTGTTAATTTATTCTAGGTAGGTATTTATTGTTAATTTATTCTAGGTAGGTATTTATTGTTAAGAGCGTTTACGCTGTCCATGCGCAAAATCAGTAATTTCAAACGTGTTTAATACCATCAACCAGTTGTACTACAAATATGTTAGTTACTAATAACTTTAGGAAATTTCACTGTTTAAATAGTTAGTTAAGAAAATATTTCGATTTATAGAGTATTTATGAATTCTATCAAGATAACTGATCAGAGGTTTTCTTAATTTCCCCATACAGCGTATGTTTCGATGCCTAAAACTCATGAAAATACAGGGAAACGTAGTTTAAAAAAAATAATAATCAATTACTTAAATCGTCAAGTAAATAGTTAGTTGAAAATAGTTTCCGATTTAGCGATCAAACAACAAGAAATTAAAAGTCAAATAATGACAAATATCCAGAAATTCAGATGATTTTTTCATCGATATATCTTCTTTAATTTATTATCATAATGGCTTTTTATTATAGAATAAAGTCTTCTTTAAAACATCTGCTTTGAAATTTTAAATAATTTAGTGTAATTATTTTTCTATGAATATTTGAAATCTATTATAAAACACTGCGCGCAAATCAATTCAAATCAGACCGCCACGAGGCTTTCCAGAGTGAGGACGTGTCGCTCGATGCTCCATCCTGACCTGCGTTGACCTTTGCCGTGCGTACAAGGATAGCGGACGTTTATAGTGTGATAGAAAAGTCTTGCTACTTTGGTAAGTAAAATATTTTATTATTATTTTCGATGATACACTTTTTTAGTGACAACAAATTATATTTCAGACGTAATGGGAAACAAAACCAAGTTATTTTTAGCGAAAAAACGACAACGCAAAAATGACGAAAATATGGAAAAAGCAAGTGCTAAAAGGTTGGTATATCTATGTTATACTAATTCAACGATCGGCTTCGGCACCCGGTTATAACACATATTTTCGCATATTGGGGGTAATGTAATATGGGTTTTTTACTTGAAATAAATGATTATTTATTCGAATTAATACTAATTATACTATATATTATAGATGTTAGTATAATTAGTTTAACCTAATCACGTATTCGACAAACAGTTTTCTTGATAAGGCAAATATCTTTGATTTGTGTCGTGATGCATGAATACACTATTAGATCACCTGAGCAAGGTTTTATTTCGGTAAGGCCTGTCAATCAGGACAATTGAAACTTTATTTCCATGTCATAAATGTCTCATAACGAGCCTTCGTGAGATAAACCTACTTTTATTTTTTACCTACCATACATATAACTATAATATATAACTGTATTTAAAATCGAGTTGTAATAAATGTAAATAACATACTAATAAAAGAATCCCACTACTAAATGCAAAAAAACGAGTTTATGTTGCTTTAAAATGGACAATGGCTATGTGGCTTGGGCTAAAAATAAAATAATTATAATGAATCCTGCCAGATATCAAGATATAGCCCAAAAATCAGTCCTGAAAAAACAGTATTTACTTCATCAACTTTCGGCTTATATCTCGATATTTATAGGACAGACAAAATATTGTTTTTGAGAAGATCTTTCAGCCCAATCAAATGGCAAGGTTGTAATCAAACTATTATTTATGAATTCTCTTTTCCTAAGCGTGTTTTATTTACAATATTTTCTTTTATTTAATTACTGCTTCCTTTCAGATAACAAGGCTTGTGCGCTTACTGGTATATGGTTTAACTTCAGGCAATGTAAAAAAAAATCAAGTGATGAATAAATTATGGCAAGAGTTGAGTGTGAACACCAAAATGAAGAAGAGGTACTTTGAACGCTTTTTTTAAAGTTTGTTTTACTTTTCATAGGCGTTTATATAGGCGATCACACTGTTTTAAATATGTTATAGGAACACTTCCTTGGTCCATCTGTCTGTCTATCACTCTATCAAGCTTGGGAATCAAAACCTATGGTTACTTATTGTAAGAAAAACTAATTCAAAAATTGTAAAAAGAAGGCAAAAAATTTGAAACTTTTAATAGAAAATAATAAACATAAGTAGATCCGTATAAAGTGTTTTATTTTAATAAAATTAAAACAAGTAAATTAATAAAAAAAATAAAAAAACTCGACTGCGATTATAATTTTAAATACCTATCCTATAGTGTCACTGTCACGATCAAGACAAATTAATGTCACTTAATATACATATATATATACACACATACATACGTACGCTCTAAAAACATAACCCTCCTGTCGCAATCGGTAAAAAAACATATATCTATAAATCATTACTATTAGGAAGGTTCAATAAATTATTGCAGAATTTAGTTATGTCTAAATTTCGATCTATAAATTCATGTTTATTTATTTATTGCACCATGTTGTTTACACTTGCAATATTATTACTGACTACTTATTTTATGTACTTACTCGCATCCGTTAATTTTTTTTTCTAAAATAATTCACTCGATGGATCAAAATGGGTATGTTTGCCTATAGCGCGAGAGAACGCGCCAGCGCTACGCACACAGTCACATTCGCTTCTATGTGAGTAAAACTTGCGTTAAAATACCTATACTTGACATCGTGCGCTATGCGTAAACGCTCTTAAGCAGGAAAACAGGTAGTTTGACATTTTCTCATTATAATCGGTGAAATGATTTATTGTCATTTTTTTATGACAATATCGCTAGACTGCTATTATCAACTTAACAAGTCCCTGTGACTGCAATATTCTGAAATATTAAAAAAAACTGGTTTAACAAGATAACATATTACAATAGGTAGGTAGGTAATTTGAGACCAGTCTTGAGTAGTAACGATAGCATAATAGGCACCTACCTAGTAGTAAAAGCGCTAATCTCGATTTAAACTAGGTTTTAGTAGATAGTATTAACTAGTATAATATCCCACATTGAACATTTTAGTAGACTTATTGTGGTGATTATTTTACCAAAGGATTTTACTGTAGACTATAAACTTACTACTAATTATTGTATCATTCTAACCATCTTACTTATAAAAAAACTGTAATCTGAAGTTTAACCATTTCTCATTTAATCCTTACTTAACATCGTAATTCAGGATTAAGCTACTAACTAAGCTCGGATTAACACTAAACAGCATTTATGAATGAGAGTTTTGCTAATCCGATGCTAATCAGCAGATGAAAAATCAATAAGTAAGTCTGTAAGATAACAGTGCTACTCCAATATGTTCACAGTCATTGACCCTTGCTGTATAAATAAAGTACCTACCTACTAGCCACTATGTCTCGTCTGATCCTGCACCGGGCCCTCGGCAGCCCCCCCGCTCGTGCTGTCATGATGCTCAGCGACATCCTCGGACTGCCGATGGAGTACAATGACGTTAAGATTCTGCAGTTCGAACACAAGTCTCCGGAATTTAAGAAGGTACAAATCAAATCAAAAAGTTTTTATTTTACTTTAAAAACGTCAAGAAAAGAAGCTAGGTGCATGGTACTAAAAAGTAGGTCCTATAGTGAAGAATCAGCAAGAAATTCCATGGATACCGTTTTAAAAATAAATTGTTCTTGTTACAAATAGTCGTGTGATGTGAGATTTACTAAGTTAATGTATTTATATGGAAAGTTCAAAAATAATTGGTACTAATTAACTATTAATTTCGAAAGATATCTTACAGAACATCAAAAGTGTTGGTGGTTAACACATATATAAACATAGCAGAAGTGGGTTGTATATTCTTACACCTGTTTGATAAAGTGGTTGAGGTCAATGTCCAACTAATTTAATTTTCACAAGACCACTAAAGCCCCACTTATTTGCAGTTAAATCCCATGGGTACGGTGCCGGTGCTACAAGACGGCGACTTCGTTTTATCTGAAAGGTAAGAAGAGAGCTTAGATTAAATAACAAGTCTCCATAGAGAAAGATTAAAATGCTACGATTAATCACCACTAGCTATTTCCCGTGGTTTCGCCCGCCTCCCGAGGTAACTAGTTAACTACTAAACGCACCCGAAAAAAAACTACCCTATGTCTTTCCTCAAGGTTCAAGCTCACCCCATGTCAAATATCATCTTAATCGGCTCAGCGGTTTAAGCGTGAAGAGGGAACAAATAGACACACTTACGGATAGTTCGCATTTATAATATTAGTATCGATAAAAAAACCGCACTTTTAACAATGAATTAGTTAACTCCACAATGCTTTACATATTGTTTATTAAATATTTCCAGCCACGCCATAATGAAGTACCTGCTATCTACGTACGGCGGCAACAAGCGCGAGTCGCTGTACCCGAGCGAAGTGCGCGTGCGGGCGCTCGTCGACCAGTGCATGTTCTTCAACGCCGGAGTGTTCTTCAAAGCGCTAGGAACTGTCTCCGTAAGTGGATCTGATGGTCATACTGAAAGGGCAATTTAAGGCTTGATGGGGTGCTTTATTGAACTAGAATCGTAGAAGAAATTCTGCAATTTTTGGTCAGTTTCAATTTTTGTTAGATTATTTTAACATATACTGAGGTCAGGCCAAATACTACTGAGAAATTAATCTTTTTTAGGGATCCCCCTTTATTAGGGGTGGGAAATCATCAAATGACTTCCCCTGCTGTGGGCCGAGGGAGAGGAATTGTCAGACCCTTACTGACTAAAACCCATCCATGGTTCTTCCTGCCCTTTCGAACAATTCTGCAACCCTCCCCCCCTCTTATCTTAAATTTTAATGAATTCGTCTCCTTAAAGTCTTCATCATATTAACAGTTCGCTACCTTAGCCGGTGGCCTGGAGAAACCGGCACCGCAGCACATAGCAGAAATAGAGTCTGCATTCTCGGTAGTGGATGCGTACGTGCAGGACCGCGCCTACATCGCAGCCGACCAGCTGACCTTGGCCGACCTGGCTGCTGGAGCAACGGCCACTACGATACAGGTCTTCCACAAGCTGGATGCTGACAAGTATGTATTAGAATTGCCTGATATTTTTATATTCTGTCGTCTGACAGTCACACGACAGAATGTCTTTTTTTTGGGTGGGAAATCGTCAAAATGACTCCTCCCGCCGTGGTCGGGCGGGAGGGAGTGTCAGACTCTTACTAACTACAACCCATCCATGTTCCTTCCTCAGCCCTTTGCGGTCGGGGCCGGTGTTACCAAGGGGTATCGTGTTACGCGGTAACTAGGTTGTGGAGGTCAGATAGGCAGTCGCTCCATGTAAAACACTTGTATTCAGCTGCATCTGGTGAGACTGGGAGCTGACTCCAAGATAATTGGGAAAAGGCTAAGCAGATGATGACTTTATTATACCATCAAAAACATTACATGTATAGAAATGCACAGTCAAGTACCAGTTCTTCTAGCGCAAAAAGATGTGAGATGCAAAATAAAAAAATACACCAATTTCCAAAAACACTTAAAAGAGAGAAATTTAATTGCTAGTGGACCAATGCATCGCTCTAGAAGTCGGTGTCTATTATCGGTATTAGTTACTTCTTGTTAGTATTTTGCCACTGACTTCTAGAGCTGTGCCATTGCTCGACATGGCAGATAAAAAGCGAACCGAGTCGTTAGTAATTTCAAAAAAAGAATATGAAAAAGTGCACAAAAGAGGATTTCATGTTTTTTAATGAAATAAAATGAAAAAAACATCGTCGCCTTTTTTCAGGTTCCCACGCTGCGCCGATTGGGTGTCGCGGTTAGAAGAGGAGCACGTATTCAAGACTATCATGACGCCCGGCGTCGCCTACTTCTCCAAAATTATCACCACGATCCAGGAGAAAAACAAGATGAGAAATAAAAAATAAATTTGTATTTATTGTAAATATGTAAGTTAAATTGTGATTTTAAAATTTGTTATCGATTTTTTTGAGAATTTGTTACCCTATTTTTGAGGAGGTAAGTGAATATTTCGAGTTTGTATTTGTGTTATATTTTGTAAAGAACAAAAATAGTGTATTATTTATTTATCAATAAATAAAGTAATTCAATTATTTTTAATTTTAACTTTAATTTCGATATTTCAATTTTTTTTGTATACTCGATAACTTTTACTCACGGTGTGGTCGCGGTATCAAAGGCCAAAGTCTGATATTAATATTGCATAAAAAGATAGTTCGCCAGATAGCACTATCTACAGTGATTAGAAAATTGTGCTAGTATTGTTTGTGACTTTGAACTCTAGTTGATAAAAAGCTTATCTTTTGATTATTAATGAATTTATATAATAAAACTTGTTGTGTTATCTATGTTAGATAATTTTGTTGATTAGATTGTGAATGGTTCATACATAATATTGTTTGAGTAGCCGCTAAACGGTAAGTACACTCAATTTACAGTCTTATTCATAAAAACCCATACGCTTCATGAACCTATTTAACTATAAAACTGTTTTGTCCTTATCTGTCACGTTAAAATGGAGTCTGACAGAAAGAGACAATACAGTTCAACAGCTAAAAGATCCTTATTAGACGAATGGTGTTATTATGAATAGGAAAGGGGTCATTTGAATCATTACATCTTAACGTTATTAATATATATGAGTTTGTTTGCGACGCTACAGTGTTGACGTTAGCGTACATTTGACGTACCTTTTAAGCTTCCCATGTGTAATGGGGTCCAATTTACGTACCTTTTCAACTTTAACCACCATAATCATAATAAATCATAGTCTCTCCCTGTCTCGCATTCTTTGCGAGATGGCGACACGGCCGTAGCTAGGGGCGGGACATTGTGGGGCAAAGCCCTACTTTGAAGTCACAATGCCCAACCTTAAAAATACCAAAAACTAAGATAAATTATTAAATGTAATTAAATTGTTTGTTCAGTTTGAGATTAAATAAAAATGTAGCGATAGGTCAGTTATGATTCAGGAGCCTGTGCTTCATGGGTAGATCAATTATGATTAAATTTTTACTTCCACTCTACCTGTAACCATTGCTGCCCTACCTCAAATTCGACTCTAGCTGCAGCCCTGGAGTGCGAGAGAAGCAGTAGTGAGTGACTTAAGTAAAAGCATTGCTTATGTACCTTTTTAACCCAAAATGTACCTTTCAGCGCTGGGTATGTACCTTTTGGGAACTCAGTTGCGGCAACACTGCGCTATCACGCTAAAACTGCTGAACCGATTTAAATCAACCGTCTCTGGCACAACGGGCACACAGTGTGGTACTCTTGTTTACTTTATTTGTTTTGTTTACCCCTCTGTATTATACTGTTTCCATATTACTTATAAAAAACCTGTAATCTGAAGTTTAACCATTTCTTACTTAATCCTTACTTAATCCGTAATCCAGGATTAAGCTACTAACTTAAGTTCGTATTAACGCTAAACAGCATTTATGAGTGAAATTTTTGCTATTCCATTGCTAAGGAGCAGATTAAAAATTAATCAGATTATAAGTAAGACAAATATAAGTAAGTGTTTTGTTGTGTCAATAAGTCTTTATTTCTTTCTTTCTGTGGTGTTCCAGGATCTATAATGGCGCCGCTACTGTACAAGTTGGACGCTAGCCCGCCGGCCTGCGCGGTGCGTATGGTCGCCGATATCATCGGACTGCCGCTCGACTTCAAAGACCCTGACATCCAGAAAATGGAGCACAAGTCCCCGGACTATCTGAAGGTATTGTTATTAATTTATTTTGTAATTACTTTGCTAAGTTGAATTAATTTATATTGTGTTTGTGTGCTTATTATTGTTTAAAACATCAACACAAAAAATCCTTACTAGTATTATATAGGTATGACAAAGTAACTCTGTCTGTCTGTCTGTTTCGTGGTGGCCTAGTGGTTAACGCACTGTGTGGGTTCGAAATCTGGCAAGTACGAATGTGACTTTTCTAAAGTCGTATCGTAAAGATGTCACTGACTAACGGTGAAGGAAAACATCGTGAGGAAACGTGTACTTAAAAAGTCTGAAATCGCCACTCCGCCTTGAGCAGGTATGTTGATCAGTGCTCATGCCTTCTCTGTTTGAGAAGAGGCCTGTGCCCAACAGTCGGACAATATATAGGTTGATGACGATGATGAAATGCTATACCTCTCTTTTTACATAATCTTAGTTCTACAAGATCATTTAATATTTGCTTATTTTTCCAGCTAAATCCGCTGGGAACGATACCTGTTCTTGTGGACGAAGACTTTGTTCTCTCTGACAGGTAAACTATTTATAAAGACTAGCTATTACTAGCTATTTACTCTACTTTTACTTGTATTCTGAGGATACTATTTCACGGATACTATATCATATTCTATCCTTAATTCTTGAAAAGTATCCTGTATCCTGAAAACTAGGGAGGGGTTCAGCTTGAACCTTCATACCAAATTAAATCTATACTGCAGGAAACAGCTATAATGCGAGTGCGACTTGCTTGTGTTTGTTGTGGTTTCAGGCTAAATCTGCTGAACCGATTTAGATGAAATTCAGGACGGCTGTAAGCTTAAACCTTAGGGAAGATTACTTTAAGGATAGTTTTTATTAGAGCGCACTAAGTAGTCCTAACTTATATTATAAATATGGAAGTGGGTTTGTTTGTAACACTTTCATGCTAAAATAGCTGAACCGATTTAGATGAAATTTGGTACGTTAAATTAAGATTATGAGTACTATTTAGATTCAATTTGGTATAGGAATGAGACCCTGGAAACGGTTATACGCTACTTATTATCCGGGAGCGTTAAGGAGTTCTCTTATGACGCGGGTTTTTTATCATACAAACTTAGGGCTATTTTGGCCATTTTTGGACAACTTTAGAAGCAATTATATAATCATTCAATCTTAACTTTCCAGCCACGCCATAATGATCTACTTGCTGTCAAAGTATGGTGGTGACAAGATCGAGTCGCTGTACCCGAGCGAGGTCCGCACGCGCGCTACAGTCCACCAGGTCATGTTCTTCGACACTGGCATACTCTTCGTCAGGATCAAAGTTGTAGCTGTGAGTTTTACGTAGATTTTACATACATGTTGGTTGCACCAAAAAATATGCGAAGACTTATACGTGGAACGGGAGAACTGTCATTCGAGATCTGTCTAAATGAAGGACACACAGGGAAATTGAATAATTTTGCTATTATTTTATACTTTTCGTCTAAATGTGTGTGTTGAGGGCACTACTCTACGTTCTACTCGCCGGTGGCAGTGAGGGGTGTAGTGTTTGGGACAGTGGCTCGTCACCGCACCCCTCCTTCACTGCCACCGGCGAGTAGTAATAAGTTGAGGTCAGTAGCCTCAACAATGTGTGTACTTAATTATTATATCTACATATGTATTAATATCATGTTTTGTGATATTCATAAAAGTATAAAGTATGAATGATAAAAATTTTGGTGAACTGGCTGATAGACTTTGAGCTTGTAAGAGATTGAGGAGCTAATGGCTAAGTAACAGCCGCACGGGTCGAACGATCAAAGGTTAAGCTACGCTTGGCGCGGTCGGTCCGTGGATGGGTGACCATCTATGACATGGCGCGAAACCTCCATGGCTCGGAAAGCACGTATACCACAATAACATTTGACACTTAAAACATGCCTAAACTTAAACCTACTTCATCTTCCAGCTGCCCGCTATCATGAAGGGTATGAAAGCCCCCTCAGAGAAGCACCTCCGTGACTTGGAGGAGGCCTACGGCATGGTAGAGGCGTACCTGTCCCGGAACAAGTACATAGCAACGGAACACCTGACCATTGCTGATCTGTCCGTAGCTACTACCCTCGCGGCTGCGAAGGTTATACACCCGTTAAATGGCGACAAGTAAGTCTACAATTTACATTAAAATAAAGTACTTTTAGCAGCTCCTCAACCGATTTTGAGTTCTATTCCGTACATATAAGGATGGTGTTGAAGACATAGTTTACAATACCAAATATATTCTGCATCTGTTTTTTGTCATGTCAACTAAGCGATAGAGGTCAAAATCGTTTGAATAAACTGTAAATAGTGTGCGTTTAAATTTCTAAAGTTGTTTCAAATGGAGTATTCATACTAAATTACTAAATCTATACATATAAAATGCCTAGGCCTGAGTGACTGACAGATCAACGCACAGCCTAAACCGCTGATCGTAGAGACCTGAAACTTAGAGGGGCTGTTTTTTGTATGACGTAGGCATACGATAAGATTTTTCTGAAATTCTACCCCTAAGGGGCGCGAAAAGGGGGGGCAAAGTTTGTATGAAACTGTTATTTTTAATTTGAAAGTTGGTTTCTAGTTCTGTTACGCCTATACGAGAAAATTTTGAATGGAGACAGAATTAAACCAGGAGAAGGACATGGGCTAGTTTTTATACGACCTGAGTGGTTTAGTAGTCAACTGCTTGCTGGTATACCACGCAAGAGCTCCTGGGTTTGATTCCCAGCTGGGCAGAAATGGATGAATTTTAATTTCTGTGACGGTTCTGGGTGTTACTATGTATAATATGTGTATTAAAAAAAAGTATATAAGTAGTATACATATCTGTTAAGCTAGCACCCATAACACAAGCATATTAGTTGCTTACTTTGGGGATAGATGGCGCTGTGTGAAATTGTCCAAAGAAAAGATAATACGAGTCCCTCAGAATTCGTTTTATCCGCGGGAAAGTGAGTCAAGTATTTCGCTTGAATCTGGGGCAACTTGACGCACCTACATGGAAACTTTCTATGTCTTTCTTCAGGTTTTGCTATGAGTGCCATCGCCTTCTCTAAGGGCCAAGTTCACCGAGATGGTTTTATAATCGACCTGTTAAAAGAAAACGTTTTTTAACCACGAAGCGGGAATTTTCGTGTTGTCAACTTTTTGTTCAACACCGGCTTGGTAATCGACCGTTTTAGGAATAAAAAACCCAAATGATACGTTATCCATCGTATGGTAGAAGTTTGAATTTAGTAATTTAGTAGTAGATCGAACCGTTATCTTGTCGGTGAACTTGGGCCTATGAGTGTCACCCCCCTTCACATGGTCTGTCAGCCGGTCCACTATGGATGTGGGTCAGTTTACTTTGAGGGTCAGCCTTTCCGCTATGAGTGTCAGACACTTCAATATGAGTGTCAGCCCTTCTGCTATGAGTGTCTGACACTTCACTATGAGTGTCAGCCCTTTCACTATAAGTGCCAACCCCTTCACAATCAAAAAAGAGTTATCTTTACTTTGAGAGGAGAGTTGACTTTGAGTGACACTCAAAGTAAACTGATCGACTTCCACAGTGAAGTGACTGACACTCATAGTAAAGTGGCTGACACTCATTGAGTGTCAGTCCTTTCACTATGAGTGTCAGCACCTCACTATGAGTGTTAGCCCTTTCACTATAAGTGCCAACCCCTTCACTAAGAGTGTCAGCCTTAGTCGGTATCAGAGTTGGCGTCGGTATCAGTCTAGGCGTCGGTATCAGAGTTGGCGTCGGTATCAGCCTAGGCGTCGGTATCAGCCTAGGCGTCGGTATCAGCCTAGGCGTCGGTATCAGCGTAGGGGTCGGTATCATTCTAGGCGTCGGTATAAGAGTTGGCGTCGGTATCAGTCTAGGCGTCGGTATCAGAGTTGGCGTCGGTATCAGCCTAGGCGTCGGTATCAGCCTAGGGGTCGGTATCATTCTAGGCGTCGGTATAAGAGTTGGCGTCGGTATCAGTCTAGGCGTCGGTATCAGAGTTGGCGTCGGTATTAGTCAAGGCGTCGGTATCATTCTAGGCGTCGTTATCAGAGTTGGTGTTGGTTTCATAATTATGGTGTGTCAGCCCGTTCACTATGAAGTTTGCGCAAATTTAAACACGGTTTGCGCAATTAAGCGCATTTTTTGCCCACAATTTGAATCTAAGACCAACGCGCGTCACTGAGTATAGATGAAAGTCCTTTAGTAATTGTATTATTGTTTTCAGGTTCCCTAAAACGGCAAAATGGTTCGCTCAGGTGGAGCAGGAGTCTTTCTTTAAGAACATCGCGACGCCCGGTGTAGCTAAGTTCAATGCGGTCATGCAGTACTACTGGCAGAAAAACAATAGCCAATAAATATTTTTAAAAATAATACTTTAATGGTTTTTTAAGTAAGTTACCTTGTTGATACCGTTAACCAATAATTGCATTTCAACTTTACAAGATACGAATTCTTTGAATCATAAAATACTTTAGCATGGTAAATCAGATTACTTTTCAATCTTTACTATGAGATTAGATATTTAAACGCACCCTATTTACTGTTCGTTCAAACAATTTTGAGCTCTATTGCTAAAGTGACATGACAAAAACAGAATGCAGAATATATTTGTTATTGTAAGCATTATTTTGCTTTCAACACCATCCTTATCAGTACGGAATAGTACTTAAAATCGGTTGAATAAGCTGCAAAAAGAGTTTGGAAGTTTTTCTAATCTTATTGTATGTCTGTTACAGTTTCAAGGGAAAACGGCTAAACCGATTGAATTGAAATTTTGTACGGATATGGATAGTGACCTGCGGATGGAAATAGGATAGTTTTTACCCGGATAGGATAGTGAAAGTGCGAGAAAAAAAAAATGATTTTGGGTACTTTGAAATCGAGATATGTCACTGTTTGTTTCTACAAATATGTCACATCACGGTTTGTTTTTTTATTTTTCATTAAAAACCCGGATTAATTTCTATCGTACATCGTTTTTGGCGACTAATGTTGATTACCGTAATCAGTGTTGATAGATAGCATTTTTCGCATCGAGTCATCGTCGTATCATACCTAGATAGTAGCTTCAACGCCCGCTATCATCTTATATAAATATGTAGATAGATAGTGGCCAGTGTTAAACATACATTGGCCGAGAGCGGACGGTAAGTACAAAAAAAATTAGATAATATTTTTATTCGCGGTTCACGCTGTCATTTAGAAACCGTACTTTTGTATCTTAGATAAAATGTATCGTCAAATACGTTTCAAACTTTTATTTTTGTATAAAACAATATAAAATTATCTATTTTATCATTTTTAAGTGGGATAATTAATTTGATGTATGTGACTTGATTCATCTAAGTCAGTTCCGTTTTACCGCGTAAAAAAACAAACTCACGTTCGCATTTATAATGTTTAGTAAAATTATGTACACAAAAGATAACATATGCGAGATAAATATATCTACAATGTTATATCATATTTCATTATCTAATATAATTTTATGAAAGTCATGGTCATGCAAAAATACCTACCATTAGTAAAGCGATACCTATATGTAGGGTTGCCATCACCCAAATCGTCGACCCTGGACTAAAACTATAAAAACCCCGGACATTTTGAATGAGTTTGATTTTTCCTCGGACTCTTTTTATTATTTGTTTTAATTTATTGCTTACCTTTCAATCAATCGGGATCGGATATCAGGTAAAAAGTGTCCGGGTTTTCTCCGGTCGCTTTTTGAAAACCCGCCCGGACGCACCCCGGACGCCCTCTAAACTAGGACAAATCCGAGGAAATTCGGACGAATGGGAGCCCTACCTATGTGAATTATTCATGACATAATATCTTTAAGTAGCAACGCCAAGATAACGTAATAGAATATTTGAGTAAGGCCAACCATTATAGAAGTATGTATTACATACTAGCTAAACTTGTTTGCTTCGTGTCGTAAGTCGTTAAGAATCACAAGTACCAAAGGCATAAGGATCACAAGTAGGTGCGTTTTCTTTGAGGTAATGTGTTTTTCTGACTTAAATTAGGGACTTCATTTTAGACTTCATTATTTTGGGGGTTAGTAAAGTGTGTTAGCTGTATTTGTTAACTATTGACTTAGATATAAATACACAATAGTGTTGACTCTTCTTTTATAATACTGTTGCAAGTTGCAAACTCAATTTTTTTAAGGTTTTAAACTGATATATTTTTATTTAATATAATCTATATCTATACTTATAATAAATCTGTAGAGAGGTCAATTCTGTACATGAAATATATTTCCAAAATAACTATCAGGGGGTGATTAGGGATCGATACTGATGCCAAAAATGCAATCAGTAAAATTTTTGTCTGTCTGTCTGTCCGTCTGTCTGTCTGTATAAACTCTATAGAAACAAAAACTACTCGACGGATTTTAACGAAACTTGGTACAATTATTTGTCATACTCCTGAGATGGTTATAGTATACTTTTCATCACGCTACAATCAATAGGAGCAGAGCAGTGAAGGGAAATGTTGTCATTTTGTTTAAACGGGCTTATCTCAAGAACCGCTGGTCCGATTTGAAAAATTCTTTCAGTGTTAGATTGACCATTTATCGAGGAAGGCTATAGGCTATATATATTATCACGCTAAGACCAATAGGAGCGGAGCACCACTATTTCACGCGGACGAAGTCGCTGGCAGAAGCTAGTAAGTAATATATTTGTTTAAATGTCATCAATAAAAGTGCAATGGATCAAAAATTGTAACAGTTGAAATTTAATGCAGTTGCATTGGCAAAATGTCTAAAATCTAAATTATTTGAGAAAGTACATTGAATTAATTATCTTACTGCTAGAGCTCCGATGTCGTCTTTTGGAGAGTCAATGGAACGTAACTTCAGCTTGGTGGTCTATTATATCTTAAATCAAGTATTTGATTCTGGGGCATAATTTCGACAAAATGTAAGGGTCTTTACGACTTTTCCTATCCAAATGTCAAAAACAAAAATTCAAGAATCATGTTTTCCGATATTGCTGAAAATCTGCTCTTTTTAAACGTTAACAAATATTAACAAGACAGACTCAAAACGCACGTCGGAAAATGGGTGCAGTCTGATTATAATAATGAGTTTTATACTCTTGTATCCAGATCACAAAATGGCGCCGGTGTTGTACAAGATGGATGCCAGCCCGCCGGCGTGCGCGGTGAGGATACTCGCAGACATCATCGGCCTAGAGCTTGAACTCAAAGACATCGACTTCATCGCTTTGGGACACAAGAGTCCTGATCATATTAAGGTACATATTTCATAACCTTCAGAACTTTCGCAGAACAAGAATTTCTACGTCATGAACATTTCGAAGGAGCTCGTGGCTAAGTAACCGCCGCACGGGTCGACCGATCAAAGATTAAGCTGCGCTTGGCGCGGTCGGTCCGTGGATGGGTGACCATCTTTGTCATAGCGAGACTCCTCCGTGCCTCGGAAAGCACGTTAAGCTGTTGGTCCCGGCTGTCATTTGTAGATCTTTGACAGTCGTTACGGGTAGTCAGAAGCCAGAAAGTCTGACAACCAGTCTTGCCAAGGGGTATCGTGTTACCCGGTAAACTGGGTTGTGGAGGTCAGATAGGCAGTCGCTCCATGTAAAACACTGGTACTCAGCTGCATCCGGTTAGACTGGAAGCCGACCCCAACGTAGTTGGGAAAAGGCTAGGCAGATGATGATGATGATAAACATGTCATGTCACTGCTCACTTGTGGTGGGTGCAATACTTTAAGGTCCGTATGACAGAAGAACAGAACAGATGCCGATCTTAAGCACTTTTGTCTCACTCTTCTCGGTGGTCTTCTCTTCTCTTTCTAGCCTATCTCTTACTTTCCCTACTAGAAAGAGAAAGACTGACAACAGTAAGACAGAAGTGCTCAAGGTCTGTTCTTCTGTCATACGGCCTTGAAGATGTTTGTGTTTAGTAGAAATTATATTTATGGTTATTTTTTTTAATTTGCAGCTGAACCCTATGGGCACTGTACCGACGCTCCAAGATGGTGACTTCGTAATTTCTGAAAGGTATTTATTATTTTAGAAAATCTTTGAAATCTTTTATCCATTGTTTAATTAGGGATTTAGGCAAGAATGTCTGGAAGTTCTATCTTATAGGTAAATAATATATGCCATGCCTAACCTAAATGTAAGGTATTTTTTACTGACCCAGATTCCAAAGACATTTTATTAATCTGCCAGGTTTCACTACCTTCTCTGAATATATATTTAGTGAGCTGTTCTATTCGCATAGCAATCTTATTTGTTGACCGCGTACCTTTAGGAAACCATTATAACCTTACTGGCTGAATAAAACCTCTTCTTAAAAAAATCTCTTAAAAATTCTGAATTCTAGCAATGGATTTCGATAAAACATTCATTACCAAGGACATAAAATAAAAATAAACTAAACTGCTTTAAACGAGCTTACTTTTTTACCCGACAAAAGCGAAGCAATAAAGCGGGTTATGCTTTTCCCAGTCACGCAACCATGAAGTACTTGCTGTCAACGTACGGCGGCAACAAGCGCGAGTCGCTGTACCCGAGCGAAGTGCGCGTGCGGGCGCTCGTCGACCAGTGCATGTTCTTCAACGTTGGCATATTCTTCATCAGGCTCAAAGTTGTTGTTGTGAGTACTAAATACGTAACTAATTTTAATGAGGGACCCATGTTAGAAGGGGCTGATGGGAGGAGCTCGTGGCTAAGCAACAGCCGCACGGTTCGAGCGATTAAAAGGTTAAGCTGCGCTTGGCGCGGTCGGTCCGTGGATGTGTGACCATCTTTGTCATAGCGAGACTCCTCCGTGCCTCGGAAAGCACGTTAAGCTGTTGGTCCCGGCTGTCATTTGTAGATCTTTGACAGTCGTTACGGGTAGTCAGAAGCCAGAAAGTCTGACAACCAGGGGTACCGTGTTACCCGGTAACTGGGTTTTGGAGATCAGATAGGCAGTCGCTCCATGTAAAACACTGGTACACTGGTAAATTAATTAGCAAAATGTCACATCTCCCTTTGTCGATAAGCCTGGTCTAATGTCGCGTAATGTCTAATGTGCGAGCCCGCGGACGGTGAGCTATGGATGGCTCGCTGTCAAGTAAGGACCAGGCCTGGGTCAACGGCACGTTTGTGTTCTATGCGGGCCTAAAGATGTCAAAAAGAGTGACGGGGCGTTCCCTCAGGTCCATAGCCTGCCGGGGCTGCGGGATGTTCGAAAGAGTAACCGCGCCCTCGTAACGCAAAGGTCTAAGGAAGGAACATGGATGGGTTTTAGTAAGAGTCTGACACTTCCTCCCGCCCCACGAGGAGTCATGGGTCATTTAATGATATACCATCCGAAAAAAAAATTAAGTTCATCATCTGCTTAGCGTCAGGAGTGTGTTGGAGTCGGCTACTAGTCTAACCGGATGCAGCTGAGTAATGTTTTATATGGAGCGACGGCCTATCTGATCCTATCTATCTGATCTGAATATAGGTGGTCATCCATTCACGGACTCCTTTCGTGCTTACGTGCTCTCCATACTTCTACTACAAAACTTTCTTGATTTTGTACTTAATCACGCGCAAGTGCAACTACCTTTACCTACTTAGGTAACAGACGGGATATAAGTTAATATTTTCAGTGCCATTTTACTTCTTTTTTTATTAACTATTACTGTCCCACTCTTTTCGTCCAGTTTGTCCAAAAAAACACCCGTAAATGCATCCATTTTATTTATATGAAGTTAAATTTTTATAGCTTCCTGCAATTTTCGGTGACTCAGCCGGTCCCACAGAGAAGCATATACAGGACATTGAAGAGGCGTACGGCGTGGTGGAAGCCTACCTTGGGACCAAGCAGTATATTGCGGCCGAACACCTGACGATTGCCGACATCAGCGTGGGCGCCACCACAGTTGCTATGCAGCCTTTGCATAAACTTGATAAATCAAAGTAAGGGCTTATTAACCGATATCACAAAAAGGAGGTTGTGTATTCGACCCGTGTTTGTATGTCCGCAGTTTTCTCAAAAACTACTGATCCTATTTGGATGGGATTTTACTTATATAAATATTTTTCAAGGAAGGTTTTTCTACCAGTTCTGGATAGCAATTATCTAGCAGATTAATTAATAACTGGAACATTACTTTTCTTCATTTTCGAGCGAGTCGATAGTAGGAGTAATTCCTAGTGTGGGGCAATGTTTAAAAAAAAATGCGAAAGTGAGTTTTTTTTTACTCTTTCACGGTTAAACAGCTGAACCGATTTAGATGTCTCTTGAACTCTTCATTAATAGATCCATGTATTAGATTAAGAGAAAAATTGTTAAAATCAAGTGATAAAAATAAACTATTCTATTCTATGTATTTTGATACAAAGATAGATAGACCGCGGAAACAAGTCTTGTAATGTGCATTTTTATATGACGGTGCATTTAGCGTGACTTATTCTTTCACCGAGAAAAGTCATTTGATGATTTCCCATTCGAAACAAACTAAAAAAAAACTATCTTAGGTTTGGTTTGGTTCAGCCGTTTCACTTAGTTTCACTGACCGCACGTTTATTGCTAGCCATGACAGAATATAATTTATATTTTTTATTCATTTAATACTTGAATTTTCTGACTTCTTATTCTGACATGGATGTGCTTTCAGATTCCCGCGCACGGCAGCATGGCTCTCTAGACTAGAAGAACACCCATCGTTTAAGAAAATCCTATTCCCTGGAGCAGAAATTCTAAGTCACGTTGTTAACGCGGCCTGGCAAAAAAATAAGAAATAAACAACCGAACAAAAAATAATAAAACAGAACGCAATTGATATGTCGTATTTTAATTTACCCTAAAAACTTCAGCCTTTATTTTTTATAGCTGTTTTTACTATGCTTTTCATAAGTGCCTAAGAGAAGACATGAGATACACCCTTCACTAACATCTACTCTGAGTTTATCATTTTTTTTTTGTATAAATAAGATACTCCTTTTGTCCTTTCATAATAACTTTTTTCCCTATTTTAACCATAGCGCCATCTAGCAAGTAACTTTAAAACTTAAATTAAGATTCTTTCAAACGTTGTCGCTAGATGCCACGACAAGTTACTCCGAATTAAAACATATCAATTTAATTAACAGATAAATTAGTAGTATCGATTGTTCAAAAGATACAATATAACGAATATAAAAATGGATCGTTTTTCTAAATAAATGCATATTTTTTGTAGAAAAGTTGTGACATCTATTGGAAAAGAATATTTTTAGTTTTAACTTAATATAAAACAGCGCCATCTATTACTGTGAAGAAACACTTCTAAGTTATTTACGCATTGACCTTGCTTTGCAACTTTCGAACTTAGAACGTTGGAACAACGACATTCGCTGGAATCGGAATTTGAATGGTATGGGCAGGCTCGGCTCGAGACTGAACGGAACGACAGAAACGTGTACGGCGAAGTGCGGTCGACTCGTCGATGCGCAGCTGTCCCGCAACGCTTGTCAATTTTTAGTTTTTCCGGAACGCGTGTGTAAATAAACAAATTACCTATTGCTTTTCATTGCGATTTATAATGAAGTGATGCTAAAGTTTGTTTAATTAACGTGCAGATTCAAAGTGGAGCGTTTTGAATGAATCCGTAACCGCTTCTCGCAATGACAAGGGAGAGCACTCAGTTGCCTTTTGAGAAACCGGAGGCATTAAAATGTTTCATGTGGTCTAATTGATGCCATTTTTTACATAAATAAGTGTATACGTTGATTTTAAGGACTATTGTGAATCGTTTAGTGACGCTTTGAAGTTGTAACCGTCGTTTCGACTCGGTCGGTAGTCGTCTACACGTTTAAAAATGAGTGTTTTAAGTGGTTTGAGTAAGGCTGACTTCAAAACAGCAAGTGATGGACTGCTGGAACTGCCTGAGGAGCGGCTCCGCAGTCTTATGCGCACGGAGCCCATCACCTCCGTGTACCACGTCGAGCAGACACCCTTTGCAAGGTAAACATACTTTCAAACTCGTGTTCTACCTGCCGCCAAGAACAATAACTTTTTTTATTTATCTCGTAAAGGACGCAAGCAAAGGAACTGCACGCAAAAACCACGTTGTATTTTTTGCTTGGATACTTGGTCTTGATAGATTGGTCCCACACCAACCCACACATACACAGCTGTCAAAGTTGTTAAAACTATTTACGAACTTTTTGTGTTGTAAACTTATCAGGTATTCATTAATTCTTACGTAGAATGAGATCAAGGGTATCAATTTTACTTTACCTATGAGCTGTTGATCTTCACAATGTGTAAAAATTTGTTGTAAAATATTATATTTCATAGACTATATCAGTACCATAAAATGTCTAGCAGGCAGTAATCTCACACTTATCATTACTGCTTGTCATAGAATGTAAGTTGGCAGAATTTGAGATACCTGTGCCTAGTGCAATTTATATTGTTTTCAATATGGCTGCAAAATGGCTAAGTTATAATGTTTATCAGAATATTCAAGATAAAGATGACTGATGAGTGTGAAGGAGCAAGATAACTGTGATAACAAGTGTTATTTTCGCTGTACAGGAAGATATTAAACAAAAGTTTTTAGTGCAAAATTATAAAAACATATTGGTCTGTTTAATCTTTTACCAAACAATAATTTACAATTATCTTGTAACTGTATACTTTTATTTCTGTTTTCTAGAAGTTTTTGTTGATGCAATAAGAATCGCTTGTTTGAGAAATTGATAACAATTTTATTACTTATTATAATTATAATAAATTTGTTAAGTTGTATTGTCATGATGATTTAAAAAACAATATTAAAACCCTCAAGGTAACTTGTACTAACAGTATTTTTGCTGCTTAATTTTGTAGGAAGTAATGAATAGGAGTTCTCAAATTACTTTTTATTTGGCGGTGTGTATAATAAGGCCACAGAACATAATACATAGGTACAATAGTCATGTACCCAAAATAGAATTGCGAGTGTTGTGCTGAAACATTAAATAAGAACAATTCGAATCAAACATTGAAATAAAGAAAAAAAACACATAGGAACCTGCCAGTAAGCAGTTGTAAAGCTTTTCTTTGAAAACTTACAAAAAAAAGTTAGAAACTAGCCGGTACTCATACTCATAACCCATTTTGAAACCCAGACAGCATAACAAAAAAAAAAGTAGGTAAATATCTTCTAATGAATCAGAACCGACTACCTTAGCCTTCCAATTTTAAAATGAGTAGGTACCCAATGTACACATGACATCAACTTCCCACTAACCCGTAAACAACCGCCCAAAGTGACATAATTAGCGAATCAATCAGCCTGCGCAGTCGTATGCACGGTGCATGCGAAAGTATGTCGGCATTGTGGTCAAATGTAGAGGAACGCGGCGTAGCGTCGCTGGTGCATGTAGGTACTGACAACTTTTGTGGTCAGCTGTCTGTCTGTTCATCCGCTGCCGCTATGGGGGGATGCAGCTTGCATACTCCCTTTGATAAATTAGTTTTGGACCTAATTTATGAAATGAGTTGGTTGAGAGATTTTGCCTGTGGAAAAACTCAGACCTATAAGGCCCACAAGCAAAAAAACATTACCTCCCTTCGGCAGTCGGGTACAAAATCATGTCGATATCGATACATTGCTGCGTTTAAGACGGGTAAATTAAAAAAAGCGCATTTGTCACATCGCTCAGGAGGCTTGGTTGGAGAAACCGACGAGTTTTTCTTCTCCAGAAAGATATGATTATAGGCATAGTAGTATCAACACGTAATCCAAATAAAATTTCTTAATTTAGCCTAAAATGGTGTAGCATTTTAGAGGTCGTTCTCTATTACAGAAAAAATCGCGTGTAAAAACCGAATTTTCACGGTCTTGAATTATCACAATCGTTCAGATTGCATGTTCCGAGAATTATTACATTATTGATTACATTCTTTGTGCTTATATTATTACTTTTGACGAGAACTCGATTTTTATTACCCGACTGCCGAAAATGGGTAATGTTTTTAACATAATTTTAAATAAGTTGTTAGATTTTTACACGTAATAGAATTAAGAAAAAAATACCGGACTATCGTATCTTGTTGCCGTGTACTTAAGGCTTTTTTCTCCGATGGGATATCATCAAATGACACCTCCCGTTAGTGTCAGACTCTTACTGACTAAAACTAGCTAAAACCCATCCATATTCCATTCTCAGCCCCCTTATTCCGTGGGCACGGTATCTCTTTCGAACGTCCCGCAGAACTGTACCTAAGCCTTTAGTAGGTTAAATTAAGGCTTAGGTACAGTTATTGTGGCATATATTGCATTACATCCCCAATTAAGTAAGCACTTATTACTTCGTAAAACACCTTTGTTTCCTCTAATTAGTTTAGGGTTGAACGTTATTGCATGTCTGCTGTTAATCGACCCATTAATATTATATATTTATTTATTAATCGAATAGCACAATATTGTTCGACACAACGAGTTTATTAGCCGACCTAGTTTGATGAATTAATTAAATTAGAAGGCGTAATAATTATACTTGAGACTTTTGTTATTATGACAACTTAAATAGATAATAAATCAATTTGCATTGTAGACCAAATGCGTTATTATTTTAAATGATTTAGTTAGCATACTAAATTTTAATACATCGTGTGGTGTCGGTAGGTACGAAACCTATTGATTTATTTTTAAGATTTTATATCGATATATCAAAATAAACCGAAGTTCGAGTTTAGTAATTGTTTATAATTTGTAGGCTTTGTTCCTAATTTAAATACCTCACTTATATCATTTT
Source organism: Pyrrhia umbra (assembly GCA_963891755.1). Classification (NCBI taxonomy): domain Eukaryota; kingdom Metazoa; phylum Arthropoda; class Insecta; order Lepidoptera; family Noctuidae; genus Pyrrhia; species Pyrrhia umbra. Next base: position 2,806,301 of record OY982923.1, on the reverse strand, counting down.
CAAAACAGTCGTTTTTGGATTCTTGTCTAACTAGAAAGATTAATGACCCTTAATACTTAAAAACCAGCTGGAATGACAACTAAATATGACACATACAGCTGTGTGACTTGATCGTCTTAATTAATTATTTAAAATGCAAATTAAATAAAATTCAACCATTTCTATTCTTCCTGGATATAGATTAGTTGTTTCACAGAAACTGCATTCTACGCTAATTAAATTAATGTAAAGTGCTATTGTAATTGAAACTGGGTACGTTTGTAATTACACGAATATATTAACGAGGCCTACGTCAGCGGTAATAATAGTTTAATTATTATGTGTGTGTGTGTGACGTAGAAATCATCATACAGTTGTTTCATGTCGTCTCGTGTCGGTCGCGCGCTAGTGTCGAGTTACGATAGTATATATAAATGTACGTATGTGATGTAATGTACTATGATATGAATAGGACACGTACTATATAGACGTAAGTTATAATATTACTAGCTTTCTGCCAGCGGCTACCCCGCGTTGGGCTGTACGAATTCAAATAAAAAATGACAGTTTCATACAAAATTTGTCCCCCTTTTTCATCCCCTTATTGGTAGAATTTTGGAAAATCCTTTCTTATCGGATGCCTACGTCATATAAAGAACACACCCTCCAAGTTTCAGGTCTCTACGATCGGTGGTTTAGGCTGTCTATTGATCTGTCAATCATTCAGGACAAAGCTTTTTATATGTATCTATATGTCCAACAAAGGATACACTTGACACGATATTTTGTAGTATTTATGATATTTAAACATCATTCACCTTGGCTTCTTTAATTTGTAAACCGAATCAAAGTTAATGAGATTTAAAACGAATTAAACTTTACCTAGTTACCTAGATAAATATTTTAAAAGTTAATATAATAATTTGATTAAATTATTATTTTTATTAATCATCGACATTTATTTTGGTCTGACTGCGTCATCGACTCTGCGTCGAAAATTTTCTACTCACCATTTTTATTGCTGTTTTTATTAAGCTTCTTATAACTGTTGTTTTGTATAATATTTATTTACCTGCAATATTCTTCACGCCAAGTCTGCCAGATCAGGTTCTAAATTGCTGATTTCCAATGTCTTTATCTATTTAGTTTTGTGTCAATCTAGTCTTGTATAAATCTATATCTACTAATATTATAAAGAGAAAAGATTTGTTTGTTTGTAGGGTTTTAACTCAAAAACTACTGGACCGATTTTAAAAATTCTTTCGCCGTTAGAAAGCTTCGTCTTTACGAAGTGTCATAGGCTATATTTATTTCCAGAAATAATTAGGGATCCCTACTAAAAATTGAATAATAAAAAATGTCACCGTCGGCGAAGCCGCTGGCGGAAAGCTAGTTAAAATGAATTGCCGAAATGTATGTAGGTACGCGCATAACTTCCGAACGACTCCACATAATTGCAGGACAAGGTTTATGTAAAAGAAAAAAAAAAAACGATCTGAAAGAAAATCAAAAACATAAAATCAGTCTAGCCGTTCTCGAGTTATAAGTGTTCTAACAAACCCGACTTTGTTTTTATATTAGGATAATATTAAAACCCTGCCTTATAGCCAATGCAGATCTAAATATAGATGTTCAAAATGAATAACTCGTCCGATAGTAATCTATACTCAAACAATATAAGATAGATATTACTTCTAGAGAACTACAAGTTCGTGGCATTGCAGTGACGGGTAGTACCGTTTACTACCCGTCGTACTTATCTATCGACGAGTTAATTGTAGTTTTTGTCAAATGATTACTATTCTCCGAGCCCACGTAGTCGGTACCAGCTCGTAACGAGTTACACTGGTCGGCGAAACGAATCCGTTTCCCCTTGCCATATTATGTCGATACTGCGACACTTTTTGTCTTAGATTTCCGCACATGTCGATTTGTTTATGTCTGACTTACAGATGTTATACCAAGTTCATCGAAAAGTAACGAACCAGAGATATTTTGTTGATTTAAATTAGAAGGATATGTACTAAGATATATTGTTATATGGTTGCCATCTGTACATCTTTGACAATGGTTACGGGTAGTCAGAAGCCAGAAAGTCTGACAACCAGTCTTACCAAGGGGTACCGTGTTACCCGGTAACTGGGTTGTGGTGGTCAGACAGGCAGTCGCTCCATGTAAAACACTGGTACTCAGCTGCATCCCGTTTAGACTGGAAGCCGATCCCAACATAGTTGGGAAAAGGCTAGGCAAATGATGATGATGATGTACTAAGATATATATAGATTACAACCTGTTGCCCGCGGTTTCACCCGCGTTCCGAGGGAACTACTTAACGCACGGTAAAAAGTAACCTAAAACATTCTATCTCCGTACCAAAATTCATACAAATCGGTTCACACGTGATGCCGTGCGAAAGGAAATAGGTATTCATTTGCAAGTATTCTTAATAAAAACTTCCTAAAATCTACTCAAAAATCGTCACATGAAATAACTTGTTTTAAACACCACAAAATTTTGAAATTAATTGCAATATACAAGATGTAGCTAATAATTCCGAGGAATGTTCAGTCTTTATTAGAACCCATACACAATTAGTACGAAGAACTGATGTTTATCACCATTCACAAAGTCATCGTTTAGTATTGCTCATTAGATTCACGTATTTACTTAGTAGGTTTCCGTTGAAAACAGAACTGCTACTAAACTACTAAGCCAGTAAAGGTATGGTCATCATATGAGTCCGCAAATGGATATTACTGCAACAAACTTGGGCTAGTGCTTAAACCAGTCCGACGAACGAACTTACACACCATTCATGATGATTACGGCAAACGCTTTTGACTACCGACTGCTGTGTTATCGAATATTGCTATAAAGCATGAATGACTTGGCGAATTAGCTTCACTCAATAACGGGTCTTGTGTATCTAGAACACTTCGCATTTTTGCAAAATCACAGTTCATTTTATTTCAAGGCTTGCATTCAATGATTTGTCCCTTCAAACATTTCAACGGCTAACACATATTGGTTGATTAGATATATGTACGAGTAGGTTAACGCAAACAGCTGTAGGATTATCTTACTTCGTCGAAGTAATCGTACTGGAGAAAAATATTAAAGAAACAAAAAAACCTGTTCGAAGTAAAAGGCTGGAGTTATACTCAAACCGGACATGCAAGTTCTTTCTAATATTTTCATACGAATGACGATACATTAAAGTAACGTTAGATAATTTCTAAGATTATAATATAATAATAATAATAATATATTTATTTCCATATAAAAGTACACATTACAAACAAAACACTATGCACTAATATAGGTACACAAAATTTTGTTGAACACTGGTACTCAAGGTAAGATTTAACTTGAGTTTTGAGTACCAGGGGGATTAGACCGTTGAAGTGATTTATTTCGTAAATTACAAATGTCAACTATCGGAAATAGCCTCTGGTCACTCGGTTAGGGTTAGTTTAAGTGAAATTTAACATTTCAACAAGCCATGGCCGGCTGGTGTTTGAGTAAATGAAAGGAATCGTTTAGCGCCCGCCAGCGGTTATTGGCAATTTCTCCGCGCGACGTCGCCCGGGGCGCCTCGTTTCCCGGGAGCCCAGTGCGACTCGGCGCGATAGCAGTTTTTGCTCGTCCGGCGACGCCGGCGCTGGCGAGATGTAATCGTGGACTTTCTACAGCTGAGCGGTTGGTCGCCGAAGCGGTTTCACTTTCATGCGGCGGCGGAATGCGGCCGGACCTCCGACCCGCTGTGTCACTGTCGCGTTACCTCCCCCCACACGCGCCCTTATGGCTGACCGTACAAACGTATGCACATGCACGCCGCCGATCATGCCCAACGCGCTTTGCATATCAACGACGCCTCTGAGCCAATCGTATTATACAGTTGGATTATTGAATAACATTCATGTGGCGGCTGTAACGGTTCTCTCGTCGCACCCGATCACCACCTGCAAGGAACCAGTCCCGATTCCGACATTTGGTATCGCTAAAGCTAACGCATCACATACTTATAGATAATCGGTCGCGGGTTAATTTTGATTCTACTAGCGGCCCGAATACCTGAGTTGGATGCCAGCGCCGACTGGCGAGCTATCCGTGCTAATATCTTATTCGTGTCATTAGTGCGAAATGCCAGCCGTTTGGCACCCGCGGCGCCGGCCTCAGCGTTCCCTCGCGGCCGATGCACCGCCCTGGGCCGCACCAGCTAAATTCGGGTCCGTTGCATCACGCATCACTTTCGGTTTCGTTTGTCACGCGGCTATTTTAGATCGAGTGTCGATTATTAGAACGCTGTTTTTAGCTGTAGCGACCCGTTAGACATTTGTAACGCTCTGGCATCATGACTAACCCGTTAAACACTCAGGAAACCTAATTAAATATTTTACTATACACCTTACCTCGCGTTTCTTATTCAAATAAGACGACGGCAGCTAAAAGAGGATACAATAAGGCTAGAGCTACGTTTCAAAGTCGGCTCCTAGTATGCAGTGAGTCTCGGCGGCGTGCTGCAGTTATCTCGAGTTTGCGGAACGAAACCCGATCCGTATGCAGCGGCACGCGAGCGAGGCCAGCCCGTCCGCCGCACATATACCATACCTTATCTACCGTTGGACCAAACAACTTATTTTTCTTCGTCTGTGCTATTCGCTGCACCTTCCTTCATGTGTGTGGGTGAAGTATCCGCCTCACCGGTTTTTTGGCGTAAAAATACAGGTAGAGGGGGAGGCGGTGGTGCCTCGTTAGTGTTCGACGTCACGCTCCGTGGACGTCCCAGTAGCTCTGTGGTCGGCGGTCTTGCCCTTCATTCGCAAGGCCGCCGGGCAAATGGTCACCTGCGCCGGGATCGCAGGCGGGCGCGCGCCGACCGCCGGTTGTGCAATCAGTGCGACACCTCGGCGCACGTGGGCGATCGCCTGCCGCTCGAGAACAATCGAGCCTCTCATTCAACAACACGCCTGCTGGAATGCGGGCTTTTGATATCGTTACAAAACCAACAGTAACGGTGGGCCAATGTCAACACGGCTCCTGTATTGACTTTTAGATTGTCTGTATGGTAATGCGATCGCCGGCGCGCGGTGTCTGCATCGCGTATTAGCTGCGCATTCGTGTAGGCGACTAGATTTTCCGACACTCGGGTTGGGCCACTTGGTATAATGTAGCCACGCAGCGCCGCTACGTAGCGAAAGTCTAGCCGACCTTCGGCGTCTAGATATGGGCAGTAATAAGTACTGCAGATCTCGATATACCTAATTACGAATCGACTAAGAAACTGCTCGGTTGACAAGTTGTATGAATTAAATGTTGACTGATTATGATACGCTGCTCGTTGGTCTTCCTTATCGCGTTTAGGTACGTGATCTGCACTCGAAGCCATAATTAGCACGGTCTTATTGCTCCACGGGGAAGGTTGCTTGTTCTATGTGTATGTTAGAGCTGGCGAGAAGATCGAGTCTCGAAATAGTTGGATGGATCGCATGCCTAGATTATTTCCAAGATATGATCGGCACGGCGACGGCGCTGTCCTGTCTATCGTTGACAATATTTTTAGTAATAACAATCTTGAGTATGCACTGGCGAGATGGCATCACTTATCGGCCATGTGTCACATGCTAATTTTAGAATACGATAGTGCAATGTTGCGGATTACTCTTTGTTTTTATATCTTTACGTTCGCTTCTGGGCTGTAGTAAACAGCCACGATTTCTTAAAGCTTAGTATAATATTGGTGTTGTGAAAAAATAAATAAAACAGGGTTTTTAGACTATGTGGGCGTCCATGTGTTAGTGTTAGACTAGATAGATGGCCCACTGAGCTCGATTGCCTGTCGTCTGAATCAGCCATATTCGCATGATTCACAAAGTTATGAAATTTTATGTTGTAGATAACTATGGACTTTCCCAATTCAATAAATTTGGACGTCTTTATAAAATACTAGCTGTTTCCCGCGGTTTCACCCGCATCCCGAGGGAACTACTTAGCGCACCCGGGTAAAAAGTAGCCTATGTTGTTCCTCAGGGTCTATTCTATCTCTGTACCAAATTTCATTTATATCGGTCCAGTAGTTTTGGCGTGAAAGCGTAACAGACAGACAGACAGACAGAGTTACTTTCGCATTTATAATATTAGTAAGGATGTGTTGCCCTAATACTGCAATATCCACTACAAAATTTCGTCAAGATAAACAAATATGTTCATACTTATGTTATCAAATCAAATCACAGTGCAATAATTGCGCTGGACACACCAATTAGTGCATACATACATAATCGCGATTTTTACTTAGGTATATCAAAAATCGATGATATCTCGTGCGTCATCCGCTTCATAAAGCTTGTAATACGAGTGCCCTTATCGTTGTTATCTGGTTGCAAATGCAATAAGCTGGTAGGTATCTGAGCAAAGGTCTGGGACTAATATTGACGTGGCTCGGTTACAGTGTTTGCACGCTTGATGGATGCGGTTCGCCGTTGAGTCTGTTTACACTCCCTTCTAACCTTGCGGCGAGTTCAGTGACTCGTCCGTCATACGCATCTTGCTTGTCTTTAATTGTACACTTCCGGAGTATTTCTATCCAGTCGGGACCTACGGTATCGGGCGTCACGTTCACGTGCATCCTGCCCAAGAATGCGTTCTATTTATACCACTTGATTTGTGGAGCGCGCCGTTAACTAAACTACTGTAAGTGATGTTGACTGTAATGTTGAAATGTATTACATTTTATCGCTAGTTTACTAATTTCGGGCTAATACACGCATCAGCGTTGATGGATCCTACGAGTTCGGCGCGTATTGGCTGCAAACGGCGGTGTTATTCCAGCATACCACGATGAGGATTTATAGCGCGTCGACCGGCGCTGCGTAAATATAATTAGAGAGGCTATTTATCAGCACGGCGGAAGGGCGCTCGCTATCGCCGCCGTAAATCTCCTGCAGCCTCTGACGGCTCAATCCGGCGAAGAAATGGAATGTCATGCTAATCGCGACAGTGAGGACCGCGCGCAAATTTGTCCGTCGACCGCGCGGATCTATCCCCCATACGTTACAATCAGCCGGGATTACGAGCGCTGCGCTTATTTGCGTAGACGGATAGGCGAGAGCCGCGGCCGCCGCTGGTGTTCAGGATTTAGATTAATTTATGATTATTCTAACTTAAATCGAGTCTGCATTCCATGCCTCACGCATAGCTGAAGTGTGGATATTCTGTTGAGCTTATATCGTGTGTGAAGTAAGCAGCTAGTCCAAGGGCAGCGTTGTCGGCGGCGCGTGCGCAGCGGGGCGGGTAATTGGAGCCGTCGCCGACTACGCACACATTGCACTAAATGCTCTTTACACGATAAATATTACTGCTTTATTTTACTATTATCGAAAATTAATATTGAAACAACTTTTTTTTTGTAATCTCATAAAAAAACTAACGTTAAAATTATAAAAAATATGTTTGAATAACAAATCTTAATGGTTATGTGAATCATACATTAAATAACGTTTGAATAATAATTAGGTAACGTTTTAAGGTCGCCATTAATCTTAGTTTGTTTATGTACGTACGATTAATAGATAGTATAATAATAATAAACGAAGACTCGGACCCCGCGCCTAGGGCCTAAACCCCTTAGTAATTTATTCCCTAGGTAAAATAAAGTACTACGTATCCTACTTTTATTAAATAGAAATATTTAACTTGCATTTTGAGCTGTTCTGATGTAAGTAGCAACTCCTGAGCTACTACCAGTAGATATGTTCTGTGCATCATGTCGGTATATTATTATGATGATCTATGTTATATAAAATACTAGCTTCTGCCCGCGACTTCGTCCGCGTGGAATAGTGGTAGAAAACCCAAATATCTTACGGAACCCTATTTTTTTCCAAAATAAAATTTAGCCTATGTTACTCGTGGATAATGTAGCTTTCGAATGGTGAAAGAATTTTTAAAATCGGTCCAGTAGTTTTTGAGCCTATTCATTACAAACAAACAAAGTTTTCCTCTTTATATTATTAGTGTAGATTATTTTATGTGTAAGGTAAAACAATGTCGTTTCTTCGCTTGATAGGTAGATGTTGGTCGCGAGTGCTTGCGGGGTGGTCATGCGCAGGCCTGCGCAGGCGCAGCTGAGCATTAGCATAAACCGTGCCGGCTTGTGCGCCGCCCCGCGGCACGACCACGATGCATGTGGTGCAAGTAGGGAAATAACCGAGGGGATAGTTTAAAATTTGGAACTGTTAGAAAAGAAACACAATAATTGTCAAACTAAAGCTTTAAATAACTTGATTGCTGAGGGGTGGTAGGTAAGAAGAAGACCACCCCATCGTTTATCTGATTTCAAATGCCAAGAAAAAATATTCTTTCGACTAAGTTTACTGAATACGTAGCTTAAGTTTACTTAGTAATAAATATAATAAAATTCTAATATCAACACTTCAGACGGGATTCCAGTAAACAAAGAGTCGTCTTAATACCTTGCAAATATTTAAAGTACTAAAAATATCAGAGTAGCTACAAGGAAACGTAATTCCGCAAAGCTAAAAACCTGCGAGCCCCTGTCCGCCGGTCAAATCACGTATTCTCAATGTCACCTTGTACCATTTTATGATGCGAGTTCACCGCTAAAGCATTATTGTCCTCTCTTATTGCACCAAGCGCATTAAAAATATTTTCTTTGTCATACAATACGCGAATACACCCATGAATATTTAATGGGACAATCGCCGCAGCCCTGACCTTTATTTTGGCCTTTCCCTACGCCCATTGTTCTTGGCTAGCCCTACGCTTTGTACAACTTATCTAATGTTGCCTTATTTTGTTTCAGGTGAGTGTATATTACCATACAACAGTAAGTTTGTTCAATTTTTAACTTGTTGATATCCGTCGACCATCTTCTTTGTTTGGTTAGTGTCTGAGAACAAAAAATATGTGTTTACTACAACGCTGACGTAATCGATGACCGATCTAAACTATTATCCTTCCGACCGCTGACTCACCCGAGTGTGCCACAAACCTGTGGGAGATACTAAATATTCGGTTTTAATTAAACCTTTTTCTTATGACTAATAAAACGAGAATTCGTATTTGCATTTTTTGAAGACTGCTGGTCGACTGGCAACGTCACTCGACTTACCAATATTTCATTGGAATATAGAAATGTTTCATCTATCAGTATGATCGAGTTCAATGTTCTAGGAGTGATGAACTGAATACAGCCTCGTGGAACGTTGTTAACGTGTCTAAAAAGGCCATTAGGAGGAGTGAGGGCCGTCGCCGTCGGCTGCATGTCGTCACTCAACTCTCGGTTTTTTGTCGCCAAAGACGACTAGTTATCTTCCTCCTAGTCGGCCGCTTTGATTAACGACCGTAACCCGATCTAGTGTGTTTTGGTCTGTCCTACCGTACGGCCCACATGAATTAATTAATTCAAACTCTGATACACCCACGCGTGGGACTAATACGGACGCTTGTAATAACAAGAATTTAATGATGTCGAATAAGTGTAAATCAATTGTGGCCTGGCAAAAAATACGACGCTGGAAATAAACCCACTTAAAATAATTACTGTCAATCGAACTTGAAGCGAAATAACTATTCCAGTTGAGGTGGACCACCACTGCTTAATATATTTTATTCGATTTGCAACTGTATCAGCTGATGGAATTGTAATGATTAAATCACCGGAAATTACATTCAATTATGTACTTGCACGGTTCGGTGACCGATTATTATGGTAAACATAGATGACCGCAACGAGATGCCTCGATTGCTATCTTCTAGTTGAGAAACCAACATCGTACGCTCCGATAAATTGGTGTTCAGATGGCGTCCGGATAATGCTGTCGACGCGGAATGCTACCGATGTGCGAGATCAAACAACCCGTGAAACGGAGTGTACGGATGCCAACACGCCAAATGTGCAACTTCAGTGTTCTCATACAATGAGCAACCCTCTCGTTTCCCCTTATACGGGTCTGCATTAGCTTGTCTCTTTTCATCGACAGTTTGTTCGATTTTGGGCGGGTGTGGACGATGACAAAGCGTCACTTTCTACGGGACGCACGCGCAGCGGCAAATGAAGTGTGTCGCGTACGCAGACAGCTGCGCGATAGACTCTGCTCTAATGTGCGCCGGAAACCATCAATTTAGATAGTGCGCCGGATTGCCGCTGCGAAGCTTCTGCCGTAGGATGCAACTGTTGTACGAAGGAAACTGTGATTTATGACCTTCATTGTTTTGTGGCCGAGATCTCTTACTCTGCATCCTCATTTAATTATACGCTGGCTGGTTACCCACTTGATAACGAGACGTATGTAAAGCCAATAAATCTGAATGTATTTTATATTTATTATATTTATTTTAGTAATTTTTAGATTATCTGGAAAACAAATAGTATACTTTGTTCATGAAGACTGCAATGATTTGTATTCCGTCAACGTTACCGTTAATCCAATGAGGGTAACATCTGCTCTCTTATTCCCCCAGTCTAACGGCACAGTACGCATGTCCCTCTAAAAAGATAATAATTTGTCTCAATTAGGGTAGCGTGTCGCATCAAAACATGACTGTCTACTCTTGTGGTTTGTTTTTATTACGGGTATGCCATGTTTAACGCCTCAAGCATATTTGTTTTGAAAATCTATATCGGTTGATATGAAATGTTTATCGTAATAGTTCACACGGTAAATTAAACTGCACTCGCCATCGGATACCGCTTTTCCGTGACCAATTCGGTATTCGGATTCTCGTTGCAACATGCATCGGCAGTGTTGCTCAGCAGGCCCATGTTATGGCTATTGGTTAAATTGATACAGGCATTGCCTCTTGCATGTTATCGGCTACTTTCTCGCGTCCGAGCGAGCGGTGCGCCGTTGCCGAAGTATTGTTTATGAAAAGCGGGTCAGAAGAAAGCGATAGAGGGGCGAGAGCGGCTGGTCACTCGCTGATATCTCCCGGTGAAGAGGTCACGGCCATTACACGAAAATAAACTGAAGACAGAGCTTGACGACAGCGCAAACACCGTTTATTGCCACCGTAAACTGTATCAGCAGCTGATTTTTTGTACGGATCCGTGAACGGTCGATAATGGAACCGATTTCTCTTTTTACTCATTTTTCTGTTGCTAATTGGTTCTGTGTTTATTGTGGTGGAATTTTTATTTGCTTCGACATTACTTTCAAAATCTGTTCGTTATCCGTGCAGGAGCTCGTGTAAATATTCATTTGCGCGTGTGTGAATGTATTCGTACACTTGCACCGTCGCTGGCGTAGCGTTCTCTGTATCGAATCAGGAATGCGTTCGCACATCATGGCCGGTGTGGCAACGGTCGCGGCTTGTCACATACGCTCGCACAGTAGACAATAGTCTTGTTTGTGATCACTCTTTGTTTAAGTGTTTTCTCGTCTCAAGGTCGACCGGTGCAGCGATCATTACTTTTATCTTTCGACTTCAACCTCACAATTTCCCGCCCTATTGCTCATCTTTGTTTAAAGGCACTCGTGTGCTAAAAGACCTCTATTACGTTCCAGTACTTAACACCTGGTAGTGCTTCATTGTATCCGGGATCTGTATCGGGTTTCCAAATATATCTCTATTGTTAATCTTTATTGTAGACGTTTTGTTTTATGTCTGTATCAAATATTTCTTATGTAGGTATTGAAGGGGGTAAATCATGTAATTCAACACCGCGTAGTATGTTATTCCTAGCGCAAATCGTACCGGTATCTGCGCCCGGGCCGGCCATATTTCACGCCGGTGCTGGGTCCCCCATAATTGGTATGCGGCATTTTGTCCAGGCTCGCATCGATAAACCATCTCTTCCTCCTCGTATGTAACGTAAGCTTATTGGAGACCAAGATTTAGAGGTTTGTTGAGCTCGTAACTTGTTCAGAATTCAGTATATCCCTATTTTGAATCTAGTCAATATTGTGAACAATTTAAGGCTATTTGATCGTAGATATTCAGTGCCGAGAAATTAGTTTTTTTTTTATTAAATTGGATTTGAAACTGTTTTTGGCAAAAGATTTGATCAAGTTTTTTGTAAATTAGAAATAAGAATTTTTGCAGTTGGTGATGAACATCATCATCATCATCATCATCATCAGCCTATATACTGTCCCACTGCTGGGCACGGGCCTCTTCTCATACAGAGAAGGCATGAGCATTGATCACCACGCTTGCTCAAGGCGGATTGGTGATTTCAGACTTTTTGAGTCCAGGTTTCCTCACGATGTTTTCCTTCACCGTTAGTCAGTGGTATCTAAGATACACTTAGAAAGTACATATGACTTTAGAAAAATCACATTGGTACTTGCCAGGTTTCGAACCCGCACACTCATACACGAGAGGCAGGTGCCTTAACCACTAGGCCACCACGACTTTAGGTGATGAACATTGATGGCATTAATTCAATTATCGTTCGTTTCTGTTACTTTATCAGCTTATACTACGTACTCTCTTACTTTTCTTCACTAGACAAGTTTCTTCATCGTCTGCGATTTTACGATTGCTGGTTTTATTAGAAATACTGTAGTATATACAACATTATCCGTTATTAATTGCAGGGGTTCATCCGTTCGGCTGGATGGATGTGATGTTCGCATAGTGATTAATTTGTGTAAACATTCCCACTAATTGCCCCTATTAGTGTAACGTGTTATTTAATGTTATGGCCCCTGTTGCTTTGAAGTCTTGCGTTTTACCTGTATTATTTTATTTTATACTCCTTCTTGTAAGAAAAACATTAATGAGGAATGTTTCAATTGGTTGTTTTCCCGCGCCTCGTACTTGTTGGTCGGGGGAAACGTTGTACATGCCTTCTGCGATAGTCTAGCACATGTCTGAGAATGTGCATTTTCTGAGTTTTAACAGAATAACTTTTTATAGGTGATATTTTAAAGAAATCTGAATTAGTTTGTGTAATGTTTATTAAGCAAATCATTGTGGCTTGATTCAACACATCGTAGGAAACATGTTATTTGCTCTTTTTTTTTCGGATGGGAAATCATCAAGTGACTCCCGCCGTGGCGTGGGTAGGGCGGGGTGTCAGACTCTAACCGACTAAAACCCATTCATGTTCCTCCTCAGCCCTTTGTGTTCTGAGAGCGCGGTAACTCTTTCGAACATAGGGTATGTTGTTTATATGGGTAGGTACTTCACTATTTATTGAAATCACAACAGTATCACATATTTTGCTTCGAATCCTGCGACTCCTTCTTTTACTGCATTCGTTTGGTAGTTGCTTTAGGATTTCTTTTGCTAGTAATTTGGACATCTACCTACTATGATATTTTTTTTATTTCATATTATGAAAAAGTTGACTCATGCTCTAGATTGTATCTTTTATATTTTATAATTATAAAGCTTTGTACGTCAACCAAGTTTCCTAACTGAATCACAATTTTTTGCCACATGTCAATAAACATGAAATGGTTCTCTGCCATATTAATTAAGTCTAGATTAGGTATGCGAAAACGAATTAGTTACAGAACGATCGTCCATCGTTATTTAAGTTAATGGCATGTGGGCTGCGCCCACGCACGTAGAGATCAATAAATTATGGACGTGTGGCGTCCACGACCTTTCCGCAATATTCGCGTGTAAAATCGTTTAATAAATCAAATACATCGTTAATCTGGAAAATATCTTCATTAGATCAATATACACATTGGACACGACGTTAATTGTTGTTATAACCTCTAGAACGGAGTTATAATAATGTTTTAAATAAACAAATAAGAACAACATGAATATTCATGTTAGTTTAAAAAGGAAAAGTAAGGTCAAAGTTTCCAAAACATATTAAAGAAAAAAGGAAGTAATAACAAAACCGTAGAGTATTAAATTACTGGTTGATTTATAGACTGAATCTTATTAGGTGCTTGGGAACGTCGCCAAGTTCGATTGCGGAGGCATTCTATGCCGGTGCCGTGTCACCAGACTGTTCTGCATAGAAATGGTGATATGATTCAGTTTGTTCCATTCCGAGACCAGATATACTCACCGTATACATTTTAGAACAAAAGACACTATTTCATGTAATATTATACAATGTAATGATTTCAGTATTGTGGAGTTGAGGATGATAGTAAACATTCCAGGCCGGTCTCTGTAGCAGTTATTGCATAAATCGAAGATTATTACAATAAATACTTAGAATCAAAGCTGTCCTTTATGTTGAGGGATAACGCAATAACAGTGCAGTCTATTGATCATAAACTTGACCATGAATGAATAATCCATGTTCGTAACAAATGTATGTTGTAAGCTCCTTATGCGAAATCGACATGGCTACCATATTCGTTACAAGGAAAGATTTGCAAGGGATTTGCATAATTCTACATGTGTATCTGTCTGTAAGCCAGCGTCATCCGCTCTATATCATAGCCAATCAGTAATCCTATACAGAGAGAGAGAGAGAGAGAAAAAAAACTATAATCTATGCATAAATGCTGCATGTTTTGCTAGCTGATCAAAAAGAAAAAGTTCTGCATTTAACTATGTCAGCTAATGGGGAATTAAGGCCAGCAATATTACAGACTTTTACCAAGAAGCTGTTTATTTTTTTACAGTTTTAAGCAGCCATTTTTACGAGTTTGTTACGAGCAACTTGGTGATATGACTCGCTTATCCTGAAGACTGGTCGCTACTCACACTACAATGGCAATACAAACAACCAGCTTCCGTAAAGATCACACACATGTTTTAGCACAAATTTGTTTTGGTGAGAACCAATTGTAACGCCATGTGGGAGGTACAATTAGGTACTGGAACGTTTTTCGTCTTCCAAATATATTCTGATGATTCAGACCTCCTGCGTAGTAAGACGTAGTGAGATGAGTTTAATCGCAATGCGTGACGAATTTGTTTGATTAGAAATTACGAATGCAGAGTACAATTTGTTTTGCTCATTGTGGACTTAGCAGTTTAATGAATTCTTTTGAGTTTTCCGAAACTTCTGGAAACTACATAAAACGTTTCGCAAAATTAAAACAAGCAGCATTGATAATGCCTGATTCGGTATCAGTTATCGTTCTTTTTGTTTATCAATGTATCCAAGATAAGCATAAACCTTCTTATCTGTTTATGGACCCTACAGGCTGACATGTAGAAAAAATACTGTATATTGCAAAAAGTAATTTAGTGAGGACCTTAAGTGACAACATTGTCAATCTAACGTGGATTTTTTCTACCAAATTATATATTTTCTCTTAACTCTTCGATTAGATGACGTAGAATTCTTTTCTGTCGATGACGTCAAAACAATTTGTCGACGAACTATCAATCGTGTGCGCAGTACTTTAATCGCAGAGTGTTTTCATCTATCAATATTGTTCTGCCAAACGTCTAAGATGTCGCGTCTGTTACATGTAGATGAGATTTATTATACTTTAGAGTTGACCAGGTCACGGGGTTCGTTACATAAGAATGAGCGATTAGCTATGGTATGTTCAGCGATCCATCTTGCGTAAATAAATTCCTATCTGCCGTGAAGGTTACTGATATGATAAGATTTTACATAGAAATAGACGCGAGAGGCACCGACAAGGCTCGTTCTGAAGATAAAGGTTATTTGTAATGTTTAGGAAAATTCAGCATATTGAGTTGTTGATAGTATTAATAGATAGCCTTTATTCGTTGTTAGTATATATTTTATTAACATGATATATATGTAGAGATTACGTGTGTTGCGGGTTGTCCCAATAGCTATAATGTATCTTCCAAATATTAAATTTGCAGTTTTTAAATATTTTTTACTGAAAAATGTTCGTCGATAAGAAAGTACCTACTATATTATATATTTTAGTAGTAAGTATGAATAATGTAAGTGGATTTGCATTATAAATATAATCTGTTCCCATGTTGTATCCAATGCTGTTTGTGTAATGATTAACGCCCGTGTCGACACATACCTACTATGTTGACAGCTCATATTACCGCATATTGATCAAACTGTCGCTTAGAGATATACAGGTCGATAGCGTCAGCGTAAACTAATATGGATTTAAGTAATCCTCTCGAAAGGTCGGCTCATGGGAACCAAATGAATTTAGCTATTATCCCCATTACCATAAAAGCTATATTGAGTTCTTAGCCGGTCCTACAGGCCATTTCCGCTATGAAATTGATATGACTGTTGAAAGTGATTTAAAAACAAGTCGAGTATGCAAAAATCTTTTTGCAACTAAAATCTTTTATCTTTTTCAGCAAACTGAGTCAAACTCGTGATGTAATAAAATGTCAACTGTCCATACTATTAAGATAAAATTCGTTGATCTGGTTGTAAGTTCAACAAATACTGCTCAATAATTTCTGCCAGTGCATAAAATGATTTTTTCGTCTGTCCCAAAAAGGTATAAAATATGATATGGCCGAGTGCGTGAAATCGTGTTAACCAATAATCATTGTTCATCTCGAAATTAAATTTAACCTCTGCCGATTTAAAATAAACATTTCGATTATTCGCACAGCATCAACTACGGAAGCTCGTATTGTTAATTAATTTCAGTAGATATTCGACTCGTAAAACGGCAAAGTTATAGCCGTTTAACACGGAATTAATGGGGCGACAAGTGTGACCTCCGGCCAGGCTTCTTTGTGACTTAATTTTATCTCAATAGTGCTATTTTGTTTCTGCTGGAACGTACTCGGCTAAATCGTTTTTCGCCATTTACAGAATGTTTATTTTAATATTATTTTTCTTCTTCCGCCTGGTTCTTTGTCGAATACGTCACGTTGATAAGATTATGTCCAATAATACGGATTATGTCTGTCTACGTCGGCCACTAGTGTCATTGCTCGGCGCCGTGTTATAGCCTTTTGGACACTATTTTGGCATTCCAATTGTTTCTTTAATTTGTCATCTTTTATTATTGCTTTTTTATGGCCCTTTGTCAGAGACCACAGTGGAATTTTTCGTGCGTTTATTCATAAAGTTTATAACATGAAAATATTTTTCATACACCGAGGTGGCGGAATGGCAATGGTAGGTTGACGCAACACAGTTATTTCTTGATTAAGTACTTAATAATATTAAAGCTAGTCCGTATTAACGAAGATCAACTGGGACACCAGTTACGTTAACCGACAGCTTAGCACGTTCTCGAAGATCCTGTACCAACAACATTTCAATAAATCAACGTACCTTTCAACACGGGTGGTGGGAAATTTATTACAAGAAACAATGTTGCGGCGGCTTTGAAACAAATTGGATACGGCGGATACACTAACTGCTTAGTTACTTCATCAGAAACACTTGAAATAAAACCTTCAGCATTCCAGACACTCTTGACTTCCGAGTATCAATTGTTGTCTGTGAACCATAGAATAACCAAGAAAGATGCTCGCTCAGATGATTGACATGAAAAGAAACTGTGCTAAATAAACCCCCTAATTTCGAAAATGATCAATTAAAGTTCACGCCATTACGAAAGCTCATTAATAATTGTAATAGAAAACACCATGTTAAGAGGTTAATTGATAATCTAATGGAGGCCCTGTGAAGTGTAAGGAAGCGTTTCTATCGTTGTATATAAGTCATAAATTATAGCGTTCATATCCTACGTGCCATTTATCATAATATTGTCTGGCGGGCGCGTTTTATCTCCACCATGGCAGAGCAGGTGGGTGTCTGCCTATTTCAATATTAATTGATCCTGCTGCGTTGCGGAATTGTTTTGTTTCTTTACTCTTTTGTCTCATCTGTCGATCTGTTCTGCGTTCTCTGTAGTGTGTTGTGTTGGCTTGGAATCCGGAGTGGCAGCAGGCTGAATTGCAACTGAACTTAAGGTCGTGTTTTTGACAGCCTCCACGGACGAGGTTAGGGAATTTGTAACGCCTACCAGAGTCTGATTTATTAATGTTTGCTTCGGTATTTGGGTATTTTTTGTAGTCGTCTCAAATAGAAGATTGATTATTGTTTGAAGTTTTGCATCAGCGATCTATCAACGCTAATACAGTCAGACTTATCGTTCCAGATTGTTTATGTTAATGAAGTCAGCGCTTCAATTCCAGAAGTCCAATGTTATTGTACACAAACGAGATCTTTGTTTAATTAACACGTTGATTAAATTACGTCGGTTATATTTTTGGATGAAACCTTCCATATTGTAAGACGAAACGACAAAACAATGCTTACGTGTGGCGGAACGTACACAGTTATTTAGTCATTTGTATTCACCGTGGGAAAACTTAGCTCATTATACGTATAAAACGGTATGTTTCTATCCTAATGAGTAATAGCAGCAAGCAGGCTAAGTTGCAACAAGTAAATATAAAGATACGTTTGAACCTAGTTAGTAACAGATCGTTTAATGTAACTCTCAGATGACGACGCAAGGTTATCGCTGAGATCGCTAAATCATGACTCACGTGTTACTTTAATTTGACGATACTTGCCAATGTTTATTTGTACAGTTATTCGGCACACATAACCTAAGTCTTTTGACGCTGCAAACTAGCCGTTGTAGTGCTCTCGACCTCGCGACCTTTATTCAAAGTGCTGGATAAATTCACCAGCCAATGTAGATCCCCGGCGCGCTAACGCCAAGTTGAGCGCTTCACACGTCTGATAGCTTCCGTGTGACTGGTCCACCGGAGGGATGCCCGTTAGACTGGAGGTCATCGGCAGGTGCGGATTTCTTGACGAGCGTGGTTTTCCTATTTTGGTTGTGCATTGTTAAATAAATGAGCGTGTCTCGTTACGGCTGTGTCTCGGTGTCGGGTTCCCATCGTTAGTTGATGTGTTCAATATGGCGGCTCTTCAGTATTTATTTTTTTACGAGCCTTAACCGCAGTGTCGACTGTAAGAGGATAAATTTATTTTGAGGCGTTAGGTCACGTCTACACCGCAAGGGGCTGACAAACAGGATAATTATTATTGTCCGTATTGTTCACCTCGTTCGATCGAGTTTTGATTAATCGGTAGCATCGATTTTTCGAACTGTTCAAGTTTGTAATTAATTGGTATTTTAGTATGTTGTTGCTTTATTCGTAAAGTTAATTCTGTTTATAAAACAATGCATTACCGATTGTTGTTTATATTTTAATTGAAAAACTTTATGCTTACGTTGAAACGTTGAAGTGCATGTTTTAAAATATTACCATTTAATGGAATGGAAACAATGTTGTATTTTATCGCCGTGAAATTATTCGTGTGTAAAATAAAATTAATCGCGCATTCCATGACGGAAGGATAAAAGAGTCGAAACTTGGTTGTTCGTAAAAGCAGCAACATTGTATGAAAATGCAGCATTCGAACAACAAATTGATTATTAATAACGTATCCATTAATAAAATAGCCAAAAGCGCACGTCGGACGAGTAGTTACAGTAATTTGCATGAGATTGATGTCCCTGCCGAGTGCACTGATGACTTTTTGGTCGTGTTACATGTTGCTATTAACATTTTTACTGTCATTGCTTTATAATCGAAAATTATGGATGGGGTTTTCAAAAGGCACGCTTCGCAATCAAGCTGACGGAAATGTTAAGTAGTTTTAATCCCCACGATTTGTAAGGATTCTTTCGAGTGAACTGAAACGTGGATAATACGTCTGCCCCAAAATTTGGTACTCGTGTCTGGTAATTAGACTTTTTGTACTTCGCTGCGTGAATGTATTAGTTGAATAATACTGAGCTGCTAATGATAATAATGAGCTGCAGTTGTTTTTAAATATTTTTTATTCATTACATAAAATAACAACGATGTTCTCATTGTCATAATGGTCTGTGGCCCCGAAATTCGAGACGCGTCATATTTTCGTAATGTTTCCTGTGGTTTTATGATATAAATGAATATTGATGAAATCTTTACTATCACTTAAATAAATTATGTCGTAAAACGATCTTCGGGTGTGTGGTTGTCCTCATGTGCGGTGACCATAACAAGATAAATAATGTATTAAAATACCATTTATACTCCATTTTACTATGTAAGTATTTTTTAATATGTATTTATAAATAAATATTTTTATGAGCACTTAAGCTGGACGGGTTTTATTTTTCGTGTACGGTAGTCTGTTAATTAGTATTATACTTGAGATATTTATTATGCCAGATGCGTTGGAGTTGACAGAAATATAATTGGAAGTTTTATTTGAACAATGTATTAATTATATAATAAGACTAAATGTATGGGGGAAATTAACAATGGATTGTAACGACAATTGATGTTAATGCAGTGTTCCAGACCAGACCATATACCCCTTGCAGTCACAAATGTCAGTTTACTTGCATCTAAAACATATGATAAAGAAATACTACCGATATCGATAACACATTAAGGAGATGAATAACAACAAATATATATGAGCCATGAAGATTATAGATCGTATTGTTATTGAACCGTTTTATGCCATGTCAATAAAGTTTACCATTATATTTTCTTAGAAGAATAAAAGACTTTGTCCTACCGTTTTTAGGGTTCCGTAGTCCGACAAGGAACCCTTATAGTTTCGCTCTGTCCGTCTGTCTGTCTGTCTGTCTGTCTATCTATCTATCTATCTGTCTGTCCGCGGCATAGCTCCGTGGTTTTTGTTATTAGAAAGCTGAAATTTGGTATGAATATGTATATTGATCACGCCGAGAAAGTGGTAAAATAAAATTTTGAAAAATATTTTTTTTAGGGTAGCTCCCAAACATGTAAAGTAGGGATGAATATTTTTTTTCTCGCGTACCCCTTCGTGTGGGGTATCGTTAGATAGGTCTTTCAAAAATATTATGGGTGTGTGAAGACCATTTTTCGGTTAAGCGAGCCATTTGCGAAATATCTAGATTTTAAGTGAAATTTTTTGTTCGATACGAGTTACCCCCCCCCCTCTAACTTTTGAATGGCTGTACCTAGAAATGTGAAAAAAATCTAAGACGTAGCACATGTAATGAACTTACAAGGAAAACTATCACGGCTAAGTAGGCTTAATCGGTTACAGAGTTATAGTCGACTAACTGAGACCTACTACGGAACCCTACAGCGCGTGGCCCGACACGCACTTGGCCGGTTTTTTTTGTCCAAATTGCTCTGAACAAGCGAAAATGGGAATTGCAACTAAAATGGCGGCCGCATCTACCAACTCAAACAAATACATGTGTTTGTGAATATGTTTATATGTAAGTGTGTTTAAATTTAAACACATATGTTGTAAAAACACGTTTTATGTGCTACTGTACCGTTTCTCATCTGTGACATAAAACTTATTAGTTGCGGTTCCAATATCTTAATGCGTTAATTGCTATTCGCTGTCACAGCACTTAAACGGGTGTTCACGTGTAATGTCAGTGAACAATTAACTATGAGCACTGTTATAAAAGTAATTAACTAGCCGCGATATAACGTGACGTTTTTGAGAAATTGTTGGCTGCTTGTGAGGTTAGAATGAAAGGAACTAACCATTTTTTTATTATTTTTTTCCGGAAGGGAAATCGTCAAATGATCCCCTTCCGCCGTGGGTGGGGCGGAAAGGAATGTCAGACTCTTGCTGACTAAAACCCATTCATGTTACTTCCTCAGCCCTTTGTATTCCGGGGGCGCGGTATCTCTTTCGCACGTCCCGCATCTCCAAGGAACTAACCCTTAAACGACATAAATATGACCCAACGGTTAGGTTGGGTTCTACGGGATTGTGCGAAAGAGTTACCGCGGCTCTGGAACGCAGCGGCGAAGGAACATGGATGGGTTTTAGTCAGTAAGAGTCTGACAATCCCTCCAGCTCCGCCCACAGCGGGTGGAATCATTTCACGATCTCTAGGTTGCGTTAACTAGGGGTACTACGTTTTAAGCACTATAGACCTAGTATTATAAGGCTAGTGGCCGGTGACGTTGACATGTTTTATATGGATATATATTTAAACTGATTATCAAAATAATAAAGATCACATTGCCTTTTACATTTGACCCACAATCTCGTAAGATCCCTCCATATTACAAGGATATGAACCTCCTACATATCCAATCGTTTCATTCGTTCATGGAATTCATTATTTTCAGTCTTTAAAATATTAATATTGTTAAGTAGGTACCTACCTATAAGTAACAATTGGTCGAATTTTCCCTAGTTAATCCATTTTTGTAATTGGATTTTTTCCGCCCATTATAACTGCGTTACGTCGACCAGTCTGGAATTAATCTGTACAGTCACATTCATTATTGTTTATCTACTACCAACCTAATGGTTTAACAAGGAGGTAAAATGGATAGACAAACAAACACCAACTCCTACGCTACGGTATGGACACACTAACAGTGGCCAAGTTGACGTTTCCCACGGGGCTGTTTGTGCTCATGAAATGTAAAATGTAATGGTGCCCGTTAGTTTGTGGTCGACTAAGTATACTTACACACGAAAAGCAAAGCTTAAGCTAGCGTAAGATATAAATTAAAAGCTCGTCAGCCATAGGTGGTACAATTAAAAGTCTTTATATTTAGGGCCATTTTTATAGGGCCATTTTGTTAAGTACCGGTTAAACTTATTTGTCTGATAATTTGACACAAGTGACAACGCAATTTTGAATTAATCTGGTAGATAAATCCTTTTCAAAAGCGGTGTAACAGACCCTCATCGTTCTTGAATCATTACTGTTTCCATATTTTATTTTACTGACATGACAGCCTTGACCAAATGAGGAAATACTATCATCGTGTTCCTTGTCTAACTTCATACAAATTTAATATTTGCTTTATCTATTAATGTATCAGTAGCTTTCCCATAGCTCCGCTGTAAGTGTGGCATGGCCTCGCTTCAATAAAGTTGACATAATATTGTTGTTACCTCTTTACTCTCGTGACAGATTTGTGATGTGTTTCTCCGTTACACCGCATGCTAATTGACATAACGGTCTCTGTCTTAATTTTTTAAATTGCTAGACGTTTCACACAGACCGCAGAACTTGATAAGCATAATTTGTGGAACTGTTACGAGTGGTTTATTCGGTTTCCATTACTCGGATCTTTTACACTCCCGATAAATGACATCCTCGAACCGGTGACCTTATTTAAACACGAAGCGAACCTTTAATTAAAATTCAGTCTATCTGATATTTACGAGCAAGACGGTCGTTATCAAACCTGAAGTTTGGTCACCAATCAACAAATCGCACGCGACCGAATTCGGCACGTTACCGTTAATTCGCAACGTGTCGTCTGTCCGGTCCGGATTCGATTTATAACCGACGTAATCGGGCCTTACGGTAAACTTGATCTCTTACATATCGCTCTATAAAGCATGGAACACACGCTCAACACGCACGCTGAGTTCACCGGCGACCCTGTTTTGTGACGATACGTGAAGTCTAGTTTTCAATTAGATTTGAGAGTATGTGGTAAATTCAATTGAGACTCAGTGTGGTATAGCAACATGTGCGAATGTGGGAAAGGTTTGTGTGACAGATGTGTAGTTAAGTGCGATTCGCAGCAAGTTGATCATTACAATAATGCGTTATTTCTCTTATCCGATCCACAAGAATCTTGGAGAGAAATCACACTAACCTTCACTGGCTTAATCGCCTCTAGAATAATCTCAGCGTTACGTAAATCCCATGTCAGTGACAGTGATGTCTTATGGTCGCTTCCCATCAACTTTTTTGCCGTTTGTGCAGACAAAAATGTGCTTAATGTCTCTCGTTAACCTTTTAGTAAGAACAGATGTAACCCTCCGGCGGCGACGCATAATTGCGGAAGTAGACTCTGGCTCCTCTACCTGTTTGTGTACGTTTAAAGTGTTATCTTTGTCATCTGTTTTGCTAAATGGCCCTTTAAGGACTTTTGCTACACTCTTTGTTTCGTTTTCATTGCAAGTATGTCCTTCTAGAAGTGTGACATTACATATCCGCGTTTTTATCCTTAATTTTCATTACTTACCTATCAAAATTTCAGTTTGTTGCTGCGTAAATGAGAAATCGTTTACAATGGTTAAATTTATTTGGCAGCACTTTCCACAACACTTTCTATTTCATATACAATTAAAACACCTCATCGCGTTGGGTGTGTGGGTGAGTCGGGCCACTCAATGGCCGTCAATTAATTAGTCATGCTTTCAACCGTTCAGGAGCAAGCAAGGAACGTGAGCATATATCTTAGCTTAGGTAAACAGTGCACGCACGATGTGCGCGGCGCCGGCGCACGCCAACGACCTAATTCTCTGAGTGGTGGCGCAGGCGTCGCGACGCCGCAGTGCATTTGCTCATTACATATGTTTTAACAATTAACAATTCAATCTTGAATGTTTTATGCATCTGTTTGTTAGTTTCCGCGTTGGATGGAAATAAAGGAATCGTTGTGTTATTTGTTTATCTAGCGCGCCAGTTCCTGGAAACATTTAGGATCTATAGCACAACTCTGTTGAGGCAAATGGATGGTTAGTTTGTTCTCATACACTGTTATAGCTCAATGCTTTGATTGACTCCTTACGCTACGCATTCGTGATTTTGCTGTTAGATTTTTCTAAAACACAATTTACAAGACACAATAACACATTAACCGCTTCGGAATCTTTGATTCTGAATGATGATTGCTTAATTGTCACGTAATATACGTAACATTGACACGATTCCAAAGTAATTAAAACGTCAGCAGTGATCTGTTACAAAACAAAATAGACCCTTTATCGTATCGTTGAATAGTATAAGTTGGCTCGGTACAAGGGCGAGGAGTTCACGTCGACATGTGACGCGGCGGTCACGAACATCTATCGACTCCTGCGCACGACTTGACCACTCAACCCATTGTGCAATTAAAAAAATAACCAACTTATGAAAGCACCAAGGTCAACACTAATTTCACGTCAATACAACCTAATTGAAATACTCATGACCACTACTATACAATTAAGATGCAATATCATATCTGCAAAGTCTATAATTAAAGTCTATGTCCTAATTAATTCGATACAAACCTCTCAATGTGACGAAATATTGTGGTTTCACTTCGCGATAAATAGTATCGATAAGGGACACCGATCCAGTTATTAGTGTCCGATGCTTTTAAGTTTCGTCCTTACTATCGATGTTATTATAATCGATTTCTGAATTCTTGATAGTTTGAGTGATGGGAAAAGATCAACGACAACGCCTCCCGATGAATAAAATTTGAATCGATTTACGCATAAAAGTCTGTTTCGTGTCTTGTGTTATTCATGAGTCTGCATAATGATGAGCGGTTTTAGAGCAAAATGAGGAGTAGATTTGCTTTTTTTTGTGCATGTAGAAATCCTTTTGCAGCGATGCAATGTGTTAATAAAAAGAAAGTGCATGTCTACTTTTCTTTGTCATGTTTTGATTGATGCCCAGCTGACCTTGCAAATTCTTTGAATATGTAGTCTATTGACGTGATTTTTTTATAAAAAACGTGTCTGTCTTCTACTGCATGTCCAATCAATCATTCGCACTCCATTCTAACGCAACGCCTGTCAACAATCATGATGAATATTCCTACACACGATCCAATTCACTCGCATTAATATCGTTATGAAATCGAGCGTATCGAGAACTCGATTCAATGCAGCCGTGAACTTAAAGAGTAGCGAGTTGACAGTGCACAATGAGCGCTATTAAATCATTTGTTATTAATCGAGTACCATGACAATATAGAATCGAATCGGTTCAATATGATGGAGTCCTTGAACGGTATTAACCTTAATAGTTGTGCAATCGCTGGCCGATACAGTGCCGAAACGAATCAGAATCGATTCGGCCCACTTGGCTCCTCCCGTGTCAATCGATCTGTCTTATTGCGAAACTAAAGAGCCCTACGATGACGATGATGAATTGTAATTATTATTATTGTCTATTGTGATCACTCAAGGACAAAACGATAGATTGATGTTAATAAACAACACATACAAATAATTAAATATCGATCAGTTTGTCATTGGTATTGTATGTTAAGATACATGGCCTATCATATTTAATTCAATGAAGAATATAAAAAAATATAAGACCATTCTCAAATAACGATTTCAATCAAAGCTAGTAACATTTGTAGAAAATGTAGGAAGAATAACAAACGAATCTGAGTCTGATACAGTTGGCCTATTTATTCCGTACATGTAATAAGTAGTCCGTCTGTCCATCTGCTTGATCAGTAGTGAATTTGTGTTGATTAGCTGTGATTGGCTCCCGGGTCGACCCGTCACGTCAATTGTTCAGACTCTACAATTGCTATTGAGCTATTTGCCACGATACTTAATTATTAATTTGTTTTGTATCTTCAGTTGCAATAATGACAATTAACCCAACCACTTTGTTTTCTTGTACAATTGATTGTTCCATTTCTTTGTGTCGAGATAATGTCACTCATTAAAATTGCGATGTGATCACAGTTATGATCGGAATGATTACTGAATGCCTCATACTCGGAATCATTTGATGAGGAATTTTGCAGTTTTCGTGGGAAAATGTTTTTTCAAATATGGCTAGTTCGGTGGGATGATGTGATTGTAAAGTTAATAGATTCCGAGTCGCAGCAACGAGAACATTGGAGACCTTTGTATTATTTAAAACATCAAATGCAGTGACAGTAATAACATGCATACGAGCTTCATGTAATTTAGATCCACTTGCATAGAATACACTCTAAGAATAAGTAATGCATCAGTTTTACAGTAATATTCCATTTAGTAAACACCACGGGTTCAATGGAAACGTTGCGATGACGTAGCCCCCAATGATTCGATCCGGCGATTATATCGATTACAGATGCGCGACACGTCGCGACAATCGATTTATCGCATCACCAGCTCAACGCCCATTTGGTATTTTCCTAACAGAATATTTATCGGATAACCGATCGATGAGATTGAATACAAATTTTATTTCGTCTGCAACGCTTTCGCGTTTAAAATTAAGTAACCTATGATTTAAGTCATCTACGCGAATCACGAGTTCTCCTACATTTTGTTTATGTTGTTGTTCAGTTTGATAAATGAATCATTTAATTTGTTTCAGGTAATTATCAAAACATTCTACTAAGATGAGTTTTCTTCAGGATTTTTCCACAACGTTCAAGGTACCGTAT
This sequence comes from Pyrrhia umbra, assembly GCA_963891755.1. Lineage (NCBI taxonomy): Eukaryota > Metazoa > Arthropoda > Insecta > Lepidoptera > Noctuidae > Pyrrhia > Pyrrhia umbra. The sequence continues at coordinate 2,779,319 of OY982923.1, read as the reverse complement.
CTTCCTTTAGAATAATACTCGTCTAATTTTGAGATAACTGAAATTCCGACCAAACCAATTACTTATCTCATGTTACACGAGACACAGTAACGTCAAACTGTCTTCTTACAGAGCAAGGTTGTTGACATGTTGCCTAAATGTTGCCACACCTCGTCCACTAATTACCATCCTACGTCAGTTAATTATCACTTGACACACATATGCGTATGCTTCATTTATCATTTGGCTTATACGATTAGCGGGGTAATTAAGGCACTGATAGACTTCGTGATTAAATGGTTCAGGTCGTGGAGGGTTAGGGTATCCGGAGTAACTAGATTATGTGGTTGTTTTAATTTGTTGAAGACGTTGATGTTGATCTATGGTTAAAGATACCTTCGTGGCCTGGGAGGCGAATAAACTCTATTCATAATATCGGTGTAACAGATGGAGAGCGCCAGACTTCTAATTTCGCCCATAGTTCTGATTTATTTTCTTAGTTTCGTCATCAAATGCAAGAAAGAATAATTTTCGCTATGAAATAAAACAACTGACTTGTTTGTCACTTTGTCATCTGTGTTTTTTAAGAATGACGTGATACTATACAATCAAAAGGTTATTTAATTTATCAATAGCTAACATTGCAACCTTGAGCTGACGACCTTCGATATGTTTTAGTCCTACATAACAAATTGCACACTTATTGAAGTACATTATGTCACGTGGGTGACGTAAGAGTCGTATCGATATTGATGTAAGCACAAAGGTTGAGTGCCATGGAGGATTGAATTGCTGTTAAAATGTCAGCCCCTTTGAGAATCTGTGAATATATTTTAAAAAAATACGCGTCGATTTGTAAACCTCCTCCGTTTTTGTCGTCGGTTAAAAATGCCAGATTAGGAAAGCAAGAAGTTGAGGGGAGATGTATTTTTTCTTCAGATGGGAAATCATTAAATCTCCTCCTTCGGGGCGAGGCAGGAGGGAGTGTCTACTGACTGAAACCCATCCATGTTCCTTCCTTAGTTAGGCCTTTGTATTCCGGGAGCGCGGTAACTATTTCGAACATCCCGCAGGCCCGGCAGGCAAGGGGAGATGTCTTGTAAGATTCAAAGTGTTACTTTAAAACAAAGCTAAACAAGAAATTTCTCAATTGCATATCGCTATAAAATATCCTAGCTCAGGGTGTTCCATTGCATAAGACTCCGTTGATCACTACACTAACAAATTACGATAATATTTTACGATCGTACAATAATCTTATCGTAGCAATTAACTGGTATTACTTCGCGTGGTCGTCGTTAATTTATAATCGATAAAGTTATAAAAAATATCGATAAATAAATCGATGTTACCTAACGGTGGTTGTAATAATGTTTTGAGCTAGCGTTCGGGTTTTTCCATGGTTGATAAAATTCTAATAGACTTAGATTAGAATTAAACTAGACTATTTTGTTTGACTAGGTATTATATTAGAGCACTTAAGTTTTATCGAAAGCTTGATTTACAGCTGGTATTTTCTACAATAAACGTGTCCAATGATATGTACTTGCCAGCCATTCACGCCATTTTATATACACCATGGTGTCTACAGGTTGCATTAGTTACCGAACTCTCCATTAATTTGTAGGTATGCGACTATGTGCGCATGCGCATGTGACTGATAAGACATTTTAATCGATATCTACCATTAATAAAATCGAAATCCACGTGACGTAGATATCAAGGGACATTACAGCTCATAAATTGTATATAAAAATTGGGTTATATGTATTTAACAAAATATATTTATTTATTGATAAATACATTTGTTTTCTTCTTTATCGCGGCCGGCTTAAGGGTGTTAACCTTAGGAACGCTGTAAACACGCTCGAACACGCGAAGTACATAGTGTTACTAGTAGATATCTGTTTGATACTAAACACAATAGAATATTGAATTGTAAGCAGTAGTGAAATAATTGAATACGAATGTAGAATTTTGCCGCTACATAGGTACCTGTATTAGTAAATAAGCTTATAACATACGATTCAGATCTTCTAAATTAATGTCTGAAAGGACTTTTCTAAAAACCAATTTCCGAATTTAAAATTAAGACTAAAAATAAAGTATTAGTAATGTTCTATTTTTTTCTATAAAATTGTTGCATCTCTATATATTTTTATTTTAAAACACCTTTCAAATAAAAATAATTTTACTTGGTTGCTTGGCTTATATATAATCGTTTATCAAATAATGTTATGTGTCTGAACTAGGTAGGTAAACCTGTGCTTCAGGCGGGAAGGTCATAATCTCGTATTCTAACGATTCACCGATTCACTAAAATGCTTTAGTATTTATTTCGCTTTGATCTCAAAAAACTGGCTGTAAATTGATTCTCAAAACAAATTATGATACAACCAACATTTATGGTTGCACGTTGCTCTCTTTTCTTTATTATTCAGACATAAATACGTTGACATTTTGAATACCGGTATTTTCAATAAAAAAACCTTTAAATATTAATTTCACGTCAAATTTTGTTTATTCCAACTGAAATTGAGTCACGATATTGACCTCCGTTATTTCTCGCAATTTTTAAATTGAGTGCAATATGCAACTGTAGTTTTTCAGTTAGCTACAAAAAAAAAGGTTTATAAAAGTAGGTACCTACTTACTTTCTGATTTGCAAGCTAGGCCATTCGAAAAACAATTTTCTAGATCGAAAAATGCAACAGTTTTATTTTTACTTCATTTACTTTTCAATGTAGGGCAAAATCTTTATGCCGTCTCATCACTCGGCCACAGTTTTGTTTAGTTACTGATTGGCGGATTTAAAACTTGAATCATACTTCAATATTATTATAAGAAGTTTAGACTCTCAGATAATCATGTTCAGACAAGCGAACCAGCATAATTTATCACAACATCATTAACATTTTCGCTAACAAAAACAATCTGCCAATATTTTGGCGCCTCCATTGTTCCATGACGTCACCGTATCTAATAAACCTATTGATCCATATAACAAATTGTTTAGCGCCGCGAATCGCCTGGAATGTTTCTCATCTAGTTTTCATACAAATTCGGTGATACTTTTTTTATTGCGTTCTAGATGAGTTCATGAAAATCTTGAGCAGATGTTGCAAGTTTTTTGTGTATTTGTTTAATAAAAGGTGGTTGTACTGGTCAAATTGATTGTTAATTACTTTTGAGCATGATTAGAATTTTTGTTTCTTCTGTAGAATTATTGATAGTTCTGCCTCATATTCCTAACCTGTCAAGTCAATCCTCTTCTTTATCGTCTTGCTGTCGGTTCAATTTTACGTTTTAATGTTTGTTCAATAATAAATTACGTGCACATGAATAAATCGCTATGAAACACAAGTGCAGCTGTACTCAAGTAGCATTAGTACCAAAATGAAGCGGTATTTAGTATCCGAACTCATAACAGATTCAGTCTCGACAAGTGGGTGGCGGAGCTGTGCGCCGGCGCCGCTCCACCTGCCTACTTGTGCGAGATTTATGCGATCAGGACTCAATAGACAACTCGAAAGTTGAAACTTTTACACGTATGTTTACAAACCATAAACAAGGTTTTCCCTTTACGATGGCTGGCCCTATAGTTTTGATCTTAGCCAAAGACGGGTATGTGTTAAGCCATAAATATCGCGTGTTTTATTTAATCGCTGTCATAAAGAGGTTTTAATGTGTTAAGAATAAACTTGAATTCAGTCGGCGATCGTTATGCGTGATGATTCAGTGGTCTACACATGTAGAAAACTAACACAGGACGTAAAACATTTCGATGTTTCAACAGCAGGCATAGTTAAGTTTTCACATCCGATAGTGTATGTCGATTTTGTTCTAGACTGACGCTGTTTAAAGAATCGATACTTCATCAAATATGAATAATTTATCGATTTGGGTCAATGAAACAACGGACCATGTCTATTCTAAGCCTATAAAATTTCAAAACGCTAGGCGCTGGTTATTATTTACTAATTCAGCAAACTTTCGATATGTTTTTGTTCTGTTGTTGTTTTATAACGGCTCGGGTCATAAGTCTTCGGTTACGAAACCTCTGCTGATGATTTCCTCGAAAGTATCGTGATCTTGAACCTGTATTCGAATGTTTGGGTTCCGACCACCGATACCGAGCTTCGATTCGTCACGACGACAGCTTTCGCGGTGACCAACAGGAAATTCGCTATAAACGATCGCCAATGAAAGGCGAATGTCAAGATTCGTTTACGCTCTAATGCAGCCGCGAATGAATAGGTATTGAATTCATTAGTGAAAATTTTATGTAAATAAAATGTGATACAAAAACCGCCGTAGAGATTTGCATGTCACACTTAGAAAACCTGTTATCAAATATCAAATAAATTGTATTTTATTATTCGTCGACCGTCTAACTCGAATCATAATACTGTAATCGGGTTAATAGTAGTCAAGAGTACGTCTTTACTGCCGTAGCGAAATGTAGGTAATCGAACAAAACTTCAATTCCGGTCAACTTACATTGCTCCGGCGCATGTTGAGCCGTAACATTATAACACTGTAATTTCCCATTGCCCTTACATAACTATTTGCTCACAGGACATTACATTGTTGGTCTAAACGAGCTTTTAATGTTACCATCGGAAGTATGGATTAGAAAATTGTACTTGCACATCGCGTACGTACTTCGGGTCCATTTGGGTTTAGGGTTCTCTGACATTGAAACAATTGCGAGGCGCTTAGTCCTCGGAGAGAAATTAACATTCGCTTTTAATTATAATTTACATGTTATCGTGTCTTTGCTAAGTGGATTATGTCATGTCAAGCTGCCAATACTAAGAAGGGAACTCTGCGGTCAATAAGTGTTTTCTTCAGTAGTAGTAATTAATATTTTTGTAAAAATTTGTACTTAATTATCACAATTCGATTCTAACACGTCAGTAAAAAAATTGACAAAAATCTGTATAAAAAGGAATGTATGAAAGGATGAAGGATCGCTTTTTCTTGACGAACGATCAATTACATTTTCAGACAAACGTCGGCTGTTTTGTCTTAGTTACGAATGGGTCAAATGATTTCTTCCGCAATAATTATGGATTAAGCCAGCACTAAAATTATAGCTCTAAACAATTTCGAATAGGTATGCAACATAATGTTTGTTAAATGGAACAATAACCCTGATTAATATTGTCCCGTACATAATAGAAATACTTCATTAGTTACACATTTGCAATATGTTTACATTCTCCTCTGCGGCATTGTTAGCTTACCTGTTGGGACATGCATCTGACTGTACGCTTTAATTAGCTCCAGTCGTTTATGCGCACCAGGTGTTGTAATATTTTTGTAATTCTAACCATGATTCAAAACAATTTTGACCGACTTCCATCTTTCTTTTTGTCCTTTTTCATGTTCTTTACTTTGAAAGCAAAATTCACGAAGATGTACCTATAGCAAGAAAAGAAGTGTTGGTCATAACATGATCGAAATGCGTGGTAAGTGGTGTTGCCATTAAAAGTCGGGTCACGTTCCTGTACGTGAGAGGAAGAGTGCTGCGCAAAAAGCAGGCTACTCATCGATTCTCATACGATTTTTATGGTCTCGATATTGCTTATGGTTTAGCTTTTAGCTTACTGTTTGATTTGATTCTGGGAATAGAATAATAAAATCCTGCGGTTTTTGATGTACTTTCTGCTCATTCTGTGATATAAATGAAATGAAAAATCAACATGACCCAAGTATCGCTACAGACAAAGTCAACGGTCAAGAATCCATGAGACAAAACTTGCAAAGTAAGTAGAATAGAAGTTACTTTTACTTTACCAAAACATATAGAAGCACATGCAATAAACAGTATATCATATAAATGCAGTAACACGATCGAAGTCAAAGCCGTTCAGTTAGAATTGCAAACCGGCTGCGATGAATAAGCACCGATATGGAATAGTTCTAACACATGGTCTTGTCTATGTAAAATTGCCGAGTTATAGTTATTGCGTAATGGTGGATCGAGATCCATGGGAAAGAACCCATTGAAGTGGGTTGTTGTATTGTTCTCAATCTTAAGTACATCGTTTTTATCAAAGACAGTAGCAATCACTTTAATTGCATTATCAAGTTTTGTGCTGACTTCTTTTGAACTATAATGTAGATCTGTCTGAACTAGTCTGCAATCAGATTTAACTACGGAAGATATAGTGTTACGCGGTAACTGGGTTGTGGAGGTTTAATAGGTAGTCGCTCCTTGTGAAACACTGGTATTTCCCTGCATCCGGTTAGATTACCAGCCGACCCCAAGAAAGTTAGGAAAAGCCTAGGCAGATGTGCGATCCCCCAGAAAATTCAGCGCGAGTCTTATTATCTGTGTAACGTCAAATTATCTTGTGATTTGTAGGTAAACCATCTGCCTTCATTGTACGATCAGAATATAAATGTTACTTTGCCTATTCACGATGACATGCGCACCAAACACGTTCTCCACTTTTGAATACGAAGTGTCCACTACATTAACGCATGCTTCCACAAGCTTTATGTACTGAAACACATTCAAATGTTCTTTGTTTGTTTCATTATAATCGTGTCTATTACAACAACCATTAAAATTATCTTCGCCATTATTGGACGCTTTGTACCGTTCGAATTTATACGACGCATTTGAGACTTGCATTTAGTGCGCTTCGAGTGGTGTTGGACTATTATTCATTTGCTATAATTTTCGATTTAGAGAGCAATTTAATTCTATCTCGTAATTCATTTTTTTTTGCTTTCTGCACTTCTTCTTCATATAAACATAAACTAACTGGGCCAAGAGCCAAACTCTTTCCGCGCGCTGTATTCTTAAAAACTGATCCAATGTTATCTTCTTCACGTTTCAAAAGATTCTCGAACGGCGCCTTTCTTGGTTTGTTTCCGTATTATCCGTCATATCATCCTTGATAAGAATCAAGGTCGTCTATCTAACAAAGATACTACATGAAGTACAATGACTGGTGTATCGCTTTCCATATCCAATTTTGCTTACATAAAAGGTACGTGAGCCCTTTGGTTTAAAAAATTGCGCAACATGGAAAGTGTTTCTAAGATCACTACGGTATTTATCGTTCACACGACGTAATTATTTTCTCTTGCCTCTGCAATTTACTGCGGTGCTCTACTGTGATTAATATTCTCCGGTATGTCATAATGGTACTTTGGAAAATTTCATTGGGAATTCAAAACAACAGCAACAAAGGAAGGAAATTGGAATGGCGCACTGTTGAACTAGTTTATGTTGTCATTTTTAGTTATGGGTTTTAGGCGAGTTTCTGATCATTGTACTCGCGTCGTTGTTGAAAGGGAAAGCTTCGGTTAAAGCCGTTTGTGTTGTACCTAAGTAACGGGTACTATAACTTATAATTTAAATGGTTTTAATTTCTATTCTCACTTTGTAATAAAAGGGAGATAATAATCTTTAGCTTGAGGTCGGAATAAGTGCTTACGACAATCGTAAAGCAGCGCGCGCGCCAGCACTCTAGTCTCCCTGACACGTTTCGCGCAGCATTTGCATGGCGCGGGCGCAGCCGCTCACCGCTCTCCGCTCTCTATTAATACGTTAGATATGATTATGATAGATCGATTTGCTTAATTGGCGCATGCGCCACTTGCCCACACAATTATAATGCATAAATATTAAGTGCTGGCGACAGTGCCAAAGGACAAGCCAACCATTTAGCGATCATAAATTTTATTCAGTTTTATGAGGTCTTTCACATCCTTTTATTGTCCGTATTTTACATTGAAATATTTACACTATAATTAGTTTTCTGATTCATGTTCTTGTTAAGTCAATTAAAGAAGTAAAAACATCTTTAAGTTCCATTGCTGGCTTCAATTGAACAGACATTTATTTACCATTATGTGGACGGTGTTATTTGTCATGTTTAATTAAAATAATAAAATTATTTAGGTACCTACTTATCGTATATTCAATGAATGTATGAACCTTAAAATATGAGATGGTTATCAATTTATTTGAATCTCAAATTTTGTCATTAATGTTGACAAATATGATATTTGGTGACATTTCAAAATAAAATTTAACATTATCATAAACAATATTCACACTAAAATTACGCAAACAAGAACAAAATAAGCTGACCCAGTCTCGGTGAGAAAAAAAAACTTATTTGTAAAGTTAACAGTATTGCACTTTAACAAGACCGTTCGATTTAGCATATGACCCTAATTACTACTGCGGTCTAAAAAGATAACATTGTCGAGTATAGTCCAGTGTTATTACATGATTGAGTCGTTAAATAATGTACACTCGCAAATCGACAGTAATGTTGGTTTTATTACCGCAAAAAACTGTTAAGCAACTCTTAACGGCCGGTTTGGATGGTAACAGTGGTAATGTGCACTGTTTTTTTAATGATACACCAGTGAGAATATGGTCATTTCGCTTGCACTTGTTATTACAGGTAATAATAGGTTTGCCAAGGAGTTTAGCAATATGCACACATCATCAGGCCTTCAATTTCGAAGGCTGAATGATTCTTATTTGTTTTGTGATACGGTTTTTTGAGATGGAATCCAGGCTTTGTTTTTATTTATTTAACACAAATCCAGCTACCGTTACAGGAAAATTGGACAGCCCATGCTGTTATTTAAATCAATTTTAAATCAAATACGTCTCGCTGAAGTGCAATACCGTAACAAATATAAGAATTATCGATTTGCACCAAAAATGCATAAAGGTACTCATAATTCACACTGTATTTGCACACAATCCCTGATGCACTGTTGCTGTAACGTAGAACTTGTCCATTTAATGGCGTATTACGCAGCAGCTTCTTACTGGTTGCCGTGAACGTTCGTAATCCACTTATCATTAGTAATTTTCCTTGGCTCTTGACATGAAATAGTGGCATGTTTTATTGATTCACGATACTGTTCACGGTTCGGTGGGCACTAATTGCTGCATGTTACAGCGTCACGTTAACGTACTCGTTACGTAACGTGTTACATAGCTTAATGTAGTGCCAACACTCGTCCTGTCATCAAATTGCTGTATGAAAATCGTATGCGTCGGCGGCCTATCAGCACGTCGTCCGACCGTTATTCCTAGGGCTGTCTGAAATACCAAATTTTATTCTCTGTTTAAGTATAGTTGCGTCGTTAGTAGTTTGTTAACGCTCAGTTATGTTAACAGCGTGAAGTAGGACTGCTTGTACACGTCCTATAACTAATCCTTATAGCACTACGTTGACAATTCTAAGGATGCCGACTAAGATGCAGCTGAAAGGTCTATCTTGGAAAGAATGTTACATAAATATAATCTGTGTAATATTACAGTATTCATTTGAAATAATTGTGCCTAAATACCTAGGGTTAACACTGCTGAAACGAGTTGTCAGTATCTGCCCCTCGTTGGTCTTAATACAATAATGTACATGCAATTTTCTTATGCGATATTTGCAAATATTCCGTACTCTTGATTGAGAAACAGGCTTTCTCATCAGCAGTTGGACAATGGGCAGTTCTTGCGCCCCTATTGCTTATCCCGGTTGACTCTTTTGGACTTCTAGAATGTCCTACAACTCAGCCCTAAAGCCAGCAGACATTTCAGTCGTTTCCTACTTGCGTCTGGCGGTAGTCGGGCGACAAATTGCCGGCGGACGCCATTTCGGCGACGCACAATTGCCCCTTAACGGCTCGTTCCTCAGATTTATTCGCCTACACGTAAGTTAAGAGCCCTGTTCACAGTTCGCATTTCGCTTAAATCACGCCGACACGCTGTTTGTCGTCAACGTTGGCGCTCGTCAAAATTCTTGCGTGTAATGTTCGGTCTACGAACGTTTCCGGGTTGTGGTTCAGAAGTAAAAATTGTTACTTTGGAGTTTGTTTGGTTCAGTAGTTATGTTACTTCAAATCCTCTTTTCATAAATATCTATGCTTGTAAAGGCCTCTCCTATAACTTGTATTTCCAATGTCTGTTTATCAATATCAGTTATGTCTAAGAAAAGCCACAATCAAAACATCGGGTTCAGCGTTACTCCGACACATTCCGCGTAGCGTGAATGTTCTTCTTTAGCCTTACAGCGGGTAATGGCGGCGCTAACGACCAAACACCAGTAACGTGATCCTCGAGGTGTGAACTTACGAGGCGTTCCTTAGAAATTTGCTTATTATTAGTACCTGGAACCGTTTGCCTTTCCTGATCTAGTCGTTTAACAGTAGTCGGTCTCTCGTCTGGTTGCTATCCGATCGGAATGTGGAAGTTCGTTTCAGGATTAACAGACACCATTAACGTTGAGCTATTAAGTAGAACAATCTTGGCAAAGTTTGGATGTCTCATTTTAGAAAGCATGGCGGTTAAAGCTTGGATATAAAGTATTTAAACTTAACGATATCGTTCTGTTGATATTGAACGAAACAAAGCTCTCAGCTTGGAATTATAAATTAAAACATAATTCGTATTGGCCAATATCAGCTATTTTATTGTTATTATATCTGAGAGCGAGTATCGGACATTACGGCTGCGGGAACATTAGCATGGTGGTGGGGGCTCAACAATGGCGGAGCGCGGCGCCGGCGCAGCGATGCCCACAGCATCCACCGATAACGTGCACTCCTCTAGTCTGAGGGATACAGGGTGGGGTTTCAGTATTTTCTAAACAATAAAATTACATATGAGAAATAATGTCTTGTATGTGTGATACAATGTTTTGTTTTAGTGATTTATTGTTTAAGTCACATGTAGTTTATTCCTCATTGATTTTTATATTAGTGTTTTGCCGAAAACTTATTTTTATATAAACAGGATTTTGATACAGGGTTTTTTCTTTGGATTTTCGGTTGCTTTGGACTTTTTGGATTGCATTGTCTTCCTACAATGAAATGCTTTATAAAACTTGCAACAGAATGAATTCTTTAAAAATTCAATTCGAGAATGGCGGGTTGGAACAATGTCTCTCGAAAGACAAACATTTTAAACGTTTTAGAAAACTTATTTTTTTCTCAAACAATTCTAAGAATTCCCATAGCACCCTGTATCATGAGGTCGGTGGCGTGCGCCGGCGCCGACTCCTCTAATAATAGTCGCATTCCATTCCCTCGCCCTGGAAGGGCTCACCTCGCGATGCGCGCGTGCACCTGTCGTACACCACTTTCCTTTTTCATTTGCCAAATGCTTTCGCTACTCCGTGATTCTGAATTAATGTTATTGAAAAATGGCATAAATTATGCTCGTACATTCCTTTGAGTATTAGTAAATTAATCGTGTTTACGACCAATAAAATTACACTGACCATCGACGGAAGCTATGACGTAAAACGACGTAGTACTAACACGACTTGATTGTAAGGCGTTCATACAAAACACATGTGCAATGTGAACATTTGAATGACTCAATAAACAGCTTTTGATTCAGAGTTTGAATAAAAACATGTTTATGTGGATGAAGAAGCAACATTATTTTTTTCTAGAAGCTTCCCCAAGAATTTTTGTCAGATGTTGCATTTACAAACGGAACTCATTCACCGTGAAATGCCAAGGGCAACGTATTCAGAAGTGTAGGGGAGCATTTGCAGCCATTAGGGCGTCCAGGGACCGTGTCAAACTGCTGGCGTGGAACCTCGGCTAAGGGCGTGCGCGTACGCAGGCCTCGTGAGAATATCGTTACCTGTAATGTTTATGTTTCCATTATCGATACCATCTTTATGTATTGCTTCGCACAGAAAAAAGATCCATAGAAATTCTTGAGGTTTTTCTTGTTTTATCTGTTTAATCTTTTCCGTTCCGTCGTCGGTTAGAATTTAATATTTCTGTAATTATTATGGACTAGTTTTCCGCCCGCGGCTTCGCCCGCGTTGACTTTTTTTTACACCTTTGGTTACATTGTTCAAGTTTTAGTAGGGATCCCTAATTATTTCTGGAAATAAATATAGCCTATGACACTTCGTAAAGATTTAACTTTCTAACGGTGAAAGAATTTTTAAAATCGATCCAGTAGTTTTCGAGTTAAAACCCTACAAACAAACAAACAAACAAATCTTTCCTCTTTATAATATTAGTATACCAATCTGGTAGGAAAAATACAATATTTACAGTGATTGGTACTGCGTAGTTTTATTACCTGACAAATTGTGATTATTCATTGTTACATACTGATAAAATTTATATTTTTTGAGACTTCTCGTTTATCTATTTATTTCAAACTTTTAGGTAATATTATTACTTTATTAAAGCCTTTATTCTTTGAACTTTCATTGTTCAAGTATCAAGAAACTACACATTGTTGCATCCAGCCACCAGCTGCTCCTAACGTAAATCCCTTCCTACTTGACACTAACTTATTGTGATCTTAAATCCAGGTCTTATTCTGATGGATTGCCCTCCTTCATGATTCCATTGTCTTGTTGACGTTCAATCTTGTGGTTTTGCACTTCTATAGCGGTGGTTATGTTTGCCATTGTTAAATTTATGGTGATAAGAATAGTTGTTCTGTCTATTCGTGGTCAGAGAAAGATAATAATTTTAGTTTCTGAATATAATAAAAGAGATTTTCTACACACTGCAACTTGTCCTGGATTGTTTGAATAACATTTAAGAATCATACATACATAAACCTTAGTACAGACAGGACGTAGTGTCTAACCACTAAAGCTTGCATGTCTCAAGGGAAATATAGGGTTCGTTTGCATACGCATGCAAGTCATCAAAAGGGGGGGAGATTGGGAAATATAGTTCCTCGACATTCGTTCGTTTGAAGGTAGGAACAGCTGATATGTTACGAGTCCTTATGCTATTGTTTTTAAGGTTCTTTTTTGTATAATCACTTTAAAAACTACTTAGTTTTTATTGCCAAGTTATAGCTATGATCATAGCATAACCTTCGTTTTTACTTCGCCGTAGTCGGGTAAAATGTATGGCATTTGTTTTAGTAATAATACATAACTGAATATTAATAAGATTCTTTAAAACAATGAAATGTTATCTATTTTCTTTACGTATGTATGTGATATTACTTATCATTATACTTTTCCCGACTGTCATTGATATAGTTAAGGAATTTTAATACTCAGCTAATAATCATATTTATTTTAATTACTTATTTATTTACACGTCATATATAATAAAATGTTATCAGTAACTTCAATTGTATTGACCTCGAAATGCGCTCTTTCTGAATATGCAAATATTTTATGTTTTGCTTCGTTTAAATCATTCTTTTTCTGATAAACAATAACTTTTATTAATTAATTTAAATGGTTTTATTTTAAAATATTATAATATTGAGCTCCAAAAATAAGTTATTTCTAAACTTGTGCAAAAAACATTACATTATTTTGCAAAGTACTCGATAGACACTATGTCTGACTGCTATCATAACAATTTATACATAGTAATTAATAATTGATATAATTATAATATAAACAACCTCACGTGCGAATAAATCTTGCAATCAACGTGTTATTTACTTTAGGCAGATCTGGAAATGTTCTGCTAACCTTATCAGCTGATAGCGTTATATACGGCTGAGACCAAAGGTTGCATAAACAATGTAACCAAGTACCTGACTTGACTTATTTCATATGTAGCAAGTACTCAAGGTTGTTTACCTCACATATTAATTCTTGACGTGTCGTCTTATGTGACCAAAGTTTGGTAAAACCGTCCTCTACTTTCCTTAATATGTATATTTCGTTTGCACACCAGATTATCAATGACTTCTTCAATACAATTTTTATCACCTTATTCGTTTGTCCAAAAAAATGGCATCCATCGAATTTTGCACAACTTTTTGAAGCCTTTTTAATTTTCATATTTTTTTATTACGACTAGATACGTGCGGTTTAGAATAAATAAATAATTATTTAAATAATACTTTCTCATCCCTAAGGCTATCGGATAAAGGACAAAAGAGGTAACATTTACTTTCATATCAGCATCGTAGTTAGTAGCAGCATTAATTAGCTGCATTGAATATGCACGGCGGCTTGCCGGGCTCGTGCCGGAAGACTGGCTTCCGTCGCCCCCGGCGCCCTGGGACTTTCCAACGGGATTCAAAGCCGCCAAGGATATACCAATGTGTCTTTCATTACGTGCCAAGAGTAGGTTTGTTTATTTCTCGTCAAATATAGATACCACATTTTAATAAAATTTAAACTTTTCGAAGAGTTGAAGTTGAGATGACACAATTATGGTTTTTATGTTGTGATAATAATTTTAGAAATGCTTTGTAAACCTCGCCCTAGATGATAAAGACTACATGCAGTATAACAACTATCGGAAAAACACACAATTACGCTGCCAACCACCGTTCCTGTCCACAAAAGGCTCAAACAAACAGATAAGCAATAAGGAGCGTACTGCGCACACGCAAATGGCGTACGTCGTTATCTAAACGCGCCAATCGTTTACACACAGTTAGAGGACGCAATTATCACCTACCGTACACCTGTTCCATGTATGCTAATGACCACAGTAAATCACTATCGATAGACCAGATATCTCCGATTATATCTGGGATGGTCACGCGCATACCATTTTCGGTGAATCGCCTATGTGGGGTCCAATTACTGAGCACCAAACGACACTTGCCATGTCCAGCCGTGCCCTTTTCAAACCTTAGATAGTTCCCGTCCGAATACATCCTGATCGTAACTTCAGATCAGTTTGTTAAGGATATCGAGGCGATAGTGTCGATAGAACGGAATGCAGAAGGCCCTGCACCAAATAAACATGACTTGCCTGATAAGGCAAGTTTTGCAATCTGATGGAAATTAACACCTACTCCTCTCATTGCGAAGTTAACTTAAACAGTTAGATCTGACATCGTTCAAAGCTCATTTTCTTGTATTTCTTCCTAAGTTATCAGAATACATTTATTGTAATGCACATTTGCGAATTAATCTCGCCTCTGTCACCATCGAAGGTCGACCGTTTAAGGAGACGGTTAATTAAACCTAGCTCTGTCGACGTCTCAGAGTCGATTTCCTCGTTAAACGATTTGATTTACGCATCGCAGGCATCCTTGGCGGATGAGTTGTTAATCCGTGACCTTACGCAAAAGGCGGCGCCCGCTGAATCACCAATAATTTTGTTGTTTTGTTTTTATACAATAGATGTGGCCATATGCGGGTGGCTGCGGGCGGAGCTTTGTTTGGGCAATCAGTCAACGACCGGCTTCGCAGTTTCCCGACGCATTCCTTTGGTGCTCGTCACCGGGAAGATTCATGCAAGCGATATGCAAAGCCCGCGCCGTTAGGAGCGCGCCCTCGCGCCGCGCCTCAACCGATGTCGACCAATTTTTTAGCGATGATAGCGCGCCGACAAACGCCTTTTGAGACCACCTTTTGCCACCATTAAATGTGTTCCCATTTATAAAACAAGTTCTCGGGAATAACTGCTTCGAATTAGTAAGTATCCGTAAAAATATTGCGCAATTATACATTTCTACGGAAAATTGATGATGTTCTCACGAACGCGCGCTCGATGCGTTGATGGTGCGCAATCCGCATTCTAAGCGAATTAATAGATGCTCGCGGATTCTCGTTCGCATCTCACTTATTTAATTTTTCGCTCAGTTAACATACGACGAGTCGACGGCCGTTTTTTGTGTTTACAAATTAAGGTAATTACGGTAATACCCCTGTCACAACCTTTTAAGTTCAACGCACGCATTATGCGTCTCGCCGCGGTTTTCGGCCCAGAATGGATTTTGATTCTTATTTCGTGGGGATTAAGGTATTAGCTGAATATTTTGGAATTTCGCGTGAAATATTGTTGTAGTCTACCCTTGAATGTTCAGTTCCGGGCTATTTTAATGTCGTTTAAATTAAAATATGCAACGCACTCTTGGCGATATAATTGGGCGCAACGAAGTCGCAAATCACGGCACCGCGTTATGCTTCAACGAAATTTATTGAAATAAACGTTTTAATTTTTCACGGACGTGATAATTTTTTATTGGATTTTGCACAGATTTATTCGTAGGAAACGTTTTCATGATTCCTATCAATTATAGCCTGTATCAGCCTTATTTGGGTAAAAGGTGAAGTTCCTGTAGTGATAGAAAGTGCGGTATTTTATTCCATTCCACAACTTCCTAAACTGTGCACACCAATAAAATTACGGTAACGGGCATTACTGTGAGTTTATCTGAACGGAAACACGCTTCATATCGGCGCAGGAGACGTATTTATGACTGGTTATTCTAAGGTTGTTTGGAGTTCCCATCGCGGCTCGCAGCGTTCAAACATAACGCCGTATGTGATGGTGCGATCGCGTGTAATCTCCCATCTTACGGCTGGGACTATCTCGCCGACGCTCATATCTGATACAACCACGCTTCCCCTGTACATGGGTAATAATCTTTTATGCGACGCGATGAAGTTATTTACCCTGTCGATTGGCCCTTAGACATCAGATATTGACCGCCCCAGGTTCCCAGTCGCCACGCTCAAACTCAAAAACACCCATTTAGACTTTCATATTTCAACTTGCATCGCTTCGGGCTACCTTAAATCAGAAGTACTATCAGAAGTTCTGACACATGCATCATTGCGTAAATAACTTGATTTTGAATAACGCGTGTCACAGGTGAGGGTCACGGTATCCGAGTTCAGATAACAATGTCGCGTTGACGCCTGACCCCGGCTGTGGACGGCGTCAATTTCAGCGCGTCAGCCGGTCGCGGTCATGTCGTAATGCGATTACAATGATGCCCGATTCGCAAATTGGCAGTGACCTACTTCGGGTATTTGTGGGCGGCTCGGAGGTCCGCTCTCGCCTTTTTAACACAGAAAGTTCCATACACTTGCCGAATAGAACCACTTGAACACTGTTGAATAATCATGTGACAATGCTCTCGTTTCGCTTGACGCGATTCAGCGGTTCCGTTACATCGTTTGCGTCTTGTGATTGAATTTCTTTCGTACGGTTTTTCGATTATTTTGAGTCGGGTAATGCCAGGTTGTGCAATCGAATCGGCGTGTAATTGTGGGGGGTCATTGTTTGTAACGGAACGGTGTCGGGTGCACCGCGCGCGTGGTGTGAGATGAATTCCATTAGACCGGGTGAGGTGCGCATTGCCGCCGTAGGTCGTTTACACCGCCAGGCAGCAGTGCGCGACGCACCGATCCATTTAAACTTAAATCGCAACCCGTAAAATCATCCTTCTCCATTGTTCGACGGACTCTATTTCAACACCATACAAGTAGACTTTAGAAAATATTCGCCTTGACCCAATATACACCTCAGTAGACCAGATGTTTATAAAGACACTTGCTCTTTATGCGTCCTTTTGAATAATCATTCATTTTAGGTCTCCCTTTCACAATAATTAACACTTTGCATCAACCGTACCGTGCACGCAGATGCGCTCGAAACAAATAAAAGCTGAGAAATGTTGTTCATTACAAACGGGCGATGATTAATCAAGGATGTAATATGAACTGTGTGGCTTTAATGGTTTGTTTGTATTCTGGTCGTGCACTGTCGTTCGTCATTTCGCCAGGCTTTTCCTAGAAAGCGTAGTGTCCTATTTGGTGCTAGGAACCCCGACCACCACCGGATACGACGGCCACGTCATACTAACTGTTGATTTTCACTTTTATACTGCAACTCAGCAATGAAATGGAACTTATTGTTTACACGATGCACCGCGCACGATAAGTAGGCAGGAGCATAATGCAATACTGTCGTCTGCTCTAATTAAGGTGAGGTGATAGCACGAACAATAAATTAGGCGTTGGTACCATAATTATCTTATCAGTGTACTGTTAGACAATGCGCCCGCTGAGATGCGCGAGCGCACGGCGCGTTATCGCGACCACCCGCCGCCACCGGGAACCAACGTCGACACAACATTATTATGGGAACATGAATCAGCGAACACCGGCCGAACATACGTGGTGCGACGCTATAGTTCTTAGAACGAGCGGGTCCAGCACACCGTGTGATCGAACCCATAAAAGTTGCTGCTTGCGGATCGCTCGTACCTTCTTAAGAAAGGGCGGTTCGCAAGAATCTCGTCTTCTCATAACCAGATACAGGAGCAACCATTGCTCGGCACCTTCCATGAAGTCGTTAACGATCCCGGCGACACCTCGTCTAATGGCCCGCGTGTGTACTTAGCTATGCAAATTATTGCGCGACTCCGGGCGCGCCGCGGCCGCGTCTCGACCAGACTTGCGCAATTATTCATTATTCTCTTTAAAATATTACCCCTTGCGTAATCTGACCAGATAAAGGAGCATTATCGATTTATTGTTCCCCGAAGCCTTAGTGAAATTGTTAACTCGCCATTTCTGTATGGCATATTTCTTTGGGATGTTATTGAGCACCGAGGCGGTATTATCTCGTCGTGCCGCTCTCCTAATAATGTCTCGTTATGGGAAACTCTCGTTTGTGGCCAATAAAATAATTGAATATCTGTGCGTTGATCGTGGCCCGAGAACTAGCTCTTATCTGGAGCGTAATAAATCGGTGCTGCCGATCGCGATCGGAGTGCGGCCAGGCGCCTGATTAATGAGTTAACATTTTTTAATTAACGATCTCGCTGCAGCGAGGAATTATTGGTCCGCTGAGGGCACCGGGAGTGTAAGCACGCGCTTCGACAGCGCACATAGCTTTCGCCGGAGCGACGTTCAGCTAAATTATAAGCTCCGGCTGAAGAGTTAATTGTGTGTTTACTATGTTTACCATCGGCATTAGGTATTCTTCGGTCGATAATCGCTGCGGGGCGGTCGTGTCGTGATCTAAAGTTTTCCCGCGTTATGCAAGCAGCCTTTTGTTGCGTTCGCTTCACATGCCTTGTACACGAACCTGCACTAGGTACTCCCTACGATCTGTATCGGTTTCGGATAGCAACGTCTCGACATTGTTATTTTTGTCATAGGTTGCACGTTCACGAATCGTTTACGACATCCCTGTCACGATTGTTCACGTAATAACAGTTACCACGCTCCGACGACACATCATGTTTTGCCGCATTTTCTTTCCCTCCAACCTGTTGAGTAGTATGGTTCTGATTAACCTTAAGATGGTTTAACGATAATCATTTGTGTCTATGAAATGTGTTTGTGTATATTATCAATAACGTGAACCCAGAGTCAAGCGTCGTTACCCTCACCTAATGTCAGCTCGTCAGCGCGCATTCAGTCTCGACATTTCGCAAGTGAAAACCCGAGACGAGAACTGTATTCGTTTGACCTGGACCCTCGCGGCTCGGTGTAGACGATGACAGCGAAACACGACCATTGTTAAGTTACGAGCAGAATTCCATACGGCTTTTTGCTCGGCACCCATCAATTGGAGGTCTCTTCTATTGACGTCGCGAGTGTGAAGTTCGTTAGCGCACCATTGAGTGGACTTGCATACCAGTGATATTTCACACGTATTGTTAAAGCACACGATGAGTGCTAAATTGTCTTTAGAAATGCATTACTTGAACGCTATTGCCGAGACGATGCAAGTGCATTATTAAAAGTCGCATACCGCATTCATACTTAAACGAGTCGTAGCGAGTTTGAAGTGACTAGCAAATAATGTTTGCAACGTAACATGCAAATGCTATTATCATTGTTAAACCCTTGCTTGTAAAAGGAGAAATTGCTTCATTGGGCTACAGGTTATTACCGTACAAACAAATTAGATTCTTTTTTCAATTAGTATAAACATGGGCCGTTTATCTAATCACGCAAACGTGACACGCATTAAGAAACTAACTAAACTGATTGCGACACAAAATATAACGTATTGATAGAATCGAATCGATGTTCGATTTAAGAGGCCACCTTGAACGGTTTATGCCGTTTCGCGTCCAATTGTTGCTCAACCAAGCCTTTTCTTTGGCTGTGCGCGCTACCGATTCGTTACATACCTATCTAATTCAATTACAGAAACATATGTAAATGTCATAGTCTCTAATGAAACTATTGCACGTCTCTGCCTTTGCGCAAACGAGCGATCTGTCTCTACAGACTCACTTTGTTCTTAAGCAATTGTTGCGTTCACCTCGCAATTATATTGGATTATGGTGTTGTAGTAATAAAAACAATAAACAACCACGTTTTGGATTACTTTGTAATTTATTATTGTATGAAGACATTTATCATGTTGATAATATCGGGTGTTAGGCCACGGATGTGTGGCAATGTTTTCGTTGTGTTCAATGTCTCTATTGACTGGTGCGTTTGTAGCATTGAACTAAATGAGCCATTTCTTTTTCCAGGTAAGCGTGGTGTGGTGGTGGTGTGCGGCGTGCGTCTACTCGGTATGTGGCAGCCGTTATGAGTGTCAGTAAAACATGGTCGCTCGTTAGGCATGCACGGAGGGCGCGCGGTTCGTGCCCGCATCAATATGCGCCCGCGCACCTCACGGACACGATTTGACGAATGAATCACACCATTTTCTTCGTAGTCGACTTGTTCACGTGACGTCACGATTTCGGTGTCGCACGCGCACCACGAAATTAAATTATAATAATTATACATTTCCGCTTGCATAGCTGTCGTAATCTCGCGGATGGAATCTCTGTGGATAATACTAGATGACTTAATATTTTTATGTAAGACGAATTATGTTTATTGTTGAAGTCGTTGATATTATAATTATAAAGTTATTTTACAAAGGTATAAAAACCACAACTGTGTAATTAGAATTGCTTGAATATGAATTAATGTGATTCTTCATATTTCCATTTGCTTATTATGTTCCCTATCACGTCATGTGTACGATCATTCGTTACCCACGGTCGTGACCGTTTGAACATACATCAAATTATGCTTTATTTACTTAGATTTATTATTAATATCGACGTTTCTCAGATTCCGTCAAATCATTTACTATTTGGGGTCAAGTCGTATTGAGCGCATTGTAATATGAATTATAGACATACACTGTCTATTCTTAACGTTTATCGCAGTACAATAAATAGCGTGCACGGATGATAATAAACTCCTAGCGTATGGAAACATACATCATGTGGAGTGCATTCAATCGTCGTCAGGGAGAACGGGACAAAACTATCGTTGGAGCCGCGAGGTTTATGGCCAATCGGTCAAATGGCGACGGGAACCATTTAGTTCCTGCCATCTTTTACGACGAGCGCTCGCCATTGTGTCGCACTCATGCGCAGCCCTCCATTGGCCGCGCACTACACGTACGCAAACAATAGCCGCTCGGAAACCAGCTTACTTTTGTTACAGGAATTGTAAATGTCAAGGTGCGATTACGCTGCAGCCAGCTCTGGAATGCAATATTGTCTAGAATGGTGAGGCATTAAACGCGTGCCTGGAAATGATAGCATCCACGGCTCCGATGGCACGGCGGATATGCGCCGGATCGGACCGGCTCCCATTTCCATCATTATGCTTACCACGCCTTTATCTCGCGCGAGCATCGGACATATATCGGTGAAAAACGGCCCGCGAGAGCCGACGCGAAATTGAGATGGCGTAGCGGTCCCACCGCAGGGCAGGCCCGCAAGTGGGTCGCGCGATTACAGCGTTTCCTCGATGTTATTAGCCGTCGACAAAGACCGTGGTTTGCGGTGATCGCGCCACCGAGCCCTCCGCTTCACACTTTGTCACGCAGCGCCGACCCACCGAGACAACGGTGTTTTCTAACGATATTCACGTTACACATCGGTTGTCGTTCACATTTGAAACGGACACTCGTAACTCGATCCAGTGTTCCGAGCAACTCTCTCCTTTTACCGCACAGATAGAAATGCAGAGCGGAACGTTTCCTGGTGTGTCCCGGCGAGTCCGCGCCGGAGTTTTGTTTCTATTGTGTTCGGAGGCGCGTGTGTTGCGATTCGGTCGCATTGTAGTTCAGAGGGCAATCGCCGTTACGGCGGCGGCTTCTCACAATAGGAGCGAGAGTTGGCTCCCGTAAGTGCAGCTTCCGCAGATCGGTATCGTGCTCTTGGACCTCCGACACGTAACTTCCGAGATACTTGGCCTCTCACTCTATTGCTAGGTGTACTTTACAATTAAAATTAATTCGTTATGCTGTTAATAAGATAAGTAAAGTAACATCGTGATTTTTAACATGTGAACACACATTCACAACATAACGTGTGATTTTGCGGTTTACGTTTCCTTGAAGAATGAGCATGAGCTTTTATGTGCTTACCCTAAATTGAATTGGAATTCCTGAACATTGCATCACTTAGGTAATGACGTAAGTTGGCAATTTTAGCCACGAATGCCGAAATGCCCAAAAATATCCTTTGCAAGAGCTCGTCGATCGTTTGCCCTCGATTTCGGGCCCTGCCATTAAGTTGTTTATGCGTGCCCATACCTCCCCATGTTTGGCTTGATTCGCAATAAAATCGGCTAACGAGACACGTCTTTGTCGTGGGTGACCACCTCGTTGCAAAGTTTTCGTTGGAAAACAACGGATGTCACGTTGAAGGCCGTGATAATGATCATTGCCATATCCGCGGAGGTCGCAGCAATTTTGCATTTGTTTTTGTTAAAATGATCCTTCAAACAACAATTTGATATTAGTATAGTAAACAAAACTATTATGGACTTTAAATTATGTTCTATATCAAGATGTCGCATAGATGTCCTTAACAAATCAAACCGCTCGTAACTGTATTGGCTTGTCTGATAATTCAAATTAATCACGCAAGTAAGCCACCGGCATACTTAACTTGGAAACGTTTCATATCTAGTTTCAATATAGAAATACATATATTCATCTGGGTTACCGCAAGATTCCGTGATATTTCAAGTCGGGAGCGCCCCGAGCGGGCTTGCATTACATTAGACCACGTCGACCACCCCGACATGGATCAACTACTATAGTTTGAAGATTGAACGGCCATTTATCGTGTGCTCTTTCTAAAGCATCGTCAGCGTGACTGACATCTGCCGCTTATAAGAAATCAGATGATATACACCAATCAAACTATATCTTACCGATCAATGTTTTTTCTGTCGCATGGTCAGAATGGTAGAAGGCTGGTTCATTATGCAGCTCACATCCTTTTTTATGCCTGCCAATTTCGACTTTTAGTTTCATTTTATCGCCTATTAATAGTTATAAATAAACATAACTAAAATATGAACATTATTTTTATGAATTGCACAATTCTTGTTTATCTCATTCTACTCTCCAAATCATTTGCGAAGTCCCTGAAACACTTTTCGTTGTTACACACATGTGAAACTTACGTGGCGTAACTCGACAAATATTTTCGAGATAACATTACCACCAAACTGTGCAAAAATCAAAAGGCGTCAATGAGTTCCGTTGGCCGAGGCTTGCGTCACCAGAATCTTTTCACCGAAAACAATAGTAGCCGGCAACCGGTGATTACTTTAAGTGTCGGATATTTGCATGAGTTTGTCTGTCCGACCCCCTAACCGGCGGCATTGTTCACCACCGTTTGAATGGCTAATAATAACTGAGCCTTCAGCTGCTTTCGTAAGTGGAACGGACTTTAGAAACTCGACAAATTATTGAAAGGTTTTTGGGTGGTTCGGGTCGATTTAGCCGAATTTGAAACTTCAAGGCTTTTTAAACATTTTCGCGTTCAGCGGTACCATATCGGTAGAAGTAAATGTTCTGATAATAATTGACGAATGTTGTTTTTAGGAGTGCTCTATTTCGTTCAGATTAATGGTAATCGGTTTTGCTTTTAAATGAGTACGGATAACAGCGCCTTGCAATGGAAGAGATATCTTATAGGTCGACGTGAATGGATGTTGAGCGTCCATGGCAGAACGGATGCACGATTTAGGTTAGACGCACACCCTCGAGTGCTATGAACTTGCATTCACATTTCGCCCTCACACACACACTGGCGGCGTGTGGAAGGGAGCCTGTCAGTGACCCTCGGAGTGGCGCGGTCCGGCGCCCATTAATTATTCTATTACAGCAATGGCACTCGTGATCGGTGCGCGCGCGCACTCCTTTGATCACGCCATGCGCTTCAATTCACTACATTACTCTTCACACGAACTGCACAAAATCGAAGCACGTTGTCAGATAACACTTTTATTTTTCATCATTAAGAGTTTTTATCTTGATTGTACAAGAGTTACAAGGCGGCTGATGTATCTGCCTGTAATTTTTATGATGGACTTTTTAAAATTCCAGTATAAAACATTGGAACGCTTTAAGAGAATTTTTGCTACTATCTCAGAATTCTGCATTATTTTTATCATGTTTTTCTCATATGCGTGTGTCTATTTTAAATTCTTGAGTAGTAAGGTACTCCACGGAGATGGAGTGAATGGAATGGGTACAGCAATAAATTGCACTTGCTTTCATTAACTAATAATTATGTTCGATACAAACGTGTGGCATACATTTGTATGAAATCGGTGTACATAGTTGGTAATGATGCGCGTTTTCATTCGGCTCACACATAATTTACTAGCGTTTAATAAAATAATGCGCATGCGCCTGCTAATGACACCTGAATAGTCTATACGTGACGCTGCATGATATGTGGGTGGTGTCCATGTGCACAGAAAGGGTTAATAGATTTTGAGAACATGGAATATTTTATTTCAACCGCTCGCCAATAAATATTAAGGTTACAACACTTTTTTATGATATCGAGGTATCCACATTACATAGAGAATTGTCCTAAAAAGCAACATCTTTTTACGGTTAATAATAAAATTTTAATGCTTTAAAAGTGCTGCAATTCGCGATTCTTTTATTGATACTTTATAATTAAAGATATAAAAAGTTACGAAATCGCGACTCGCTAGCACTAGCAACACAAACAAGGTGAAAGGCGAGATCTGCGTGTTCCTCCCGCGGTTGCGCGCGCGCCGTGCCCCAATTCACTAAGTGCCTCGCTGACGAATGGGGATCAACTGCACTCAGATAAAACCTATTTATTGCCCCCTCAACCAAAACCGCAATGTAAAACCATCAGTTTGTTTATTGATAATAAAACAGGCCATTCCGCACTAGTTGCTTTTTGGACTTAATTGTTAAAATAAATCACTGCTAATTTATTGGCTATAAATTTCTAGAACTTTCGACCGCGTCCTTTTCTTGCCACATTAAGGAAATATATGAGGATTAAAATATATTGAGTACAATGGCGGACAAAAAATATGTAAATAATATCCTTATTCTTACAAGGCTGTGCTTATTGTTATGATAATAGGGACACAAAAGCACTTATTAGTCAATAATTCACGAAGAATGAACAATCAGTGCTTCCAAGGATTTAGTCTGTACAAAAAGTTCAACAACAGATTTAAATAACAATAATGAGAGTGAAAACTATTGTGTAAATGCAGCATGCAATACCTTTTTTCCACGTTGCACATGTGGAGTGTGACCAATTTGCCCAGTCTGGACGTCTGAATATATTAAACCAGTCCTCATTACAATATGCCTGAGATAATAAGGCAAGTAATATTAAGAAGAAATTATTGTTATAATATTTCTTTCTTAGCGGTATTCTTCTATTTAAGGCTTTTCATTTATATAACTAATGGATTAATTATGACCAAATGCTTTCTTTTATGTGGTATCTGAAATCAAAAAGGAGGCACCATCATGCCTAATATAACAATAAACCGTATTCAAGAGACAATGGGACTCCATAAACCATTTAGCAATCGTAGTTTTATATGGCGCTTATCTAAGTGAGCGGTTATTGCAACGCGTCGCGTACGCCTGCTTGTTGCGATAGATCAGCTTCTAATTGTCTTAATGAGCCGCATCCTCCGGCGCCCGCGCAACGATAGAACTATCAATGATACTGAAATAAAAGAAAAAAAAATTGCTACTTTTTTAAGGATCATTGATTTAAAGGTCCTTAATAAAAAAGATCCTAATGAAATCGCAAAGGTTCAAAACCGATATTTGATTTGGGCGCTTGAACATGTCAAATCAATAAATACATTTGAAATACGTCAAATCGAATCATGCTCATCAGTCTCGAAAGAATTGATTCTTGTCGATGTATCTGCAGAAACCAAATAAGTTATACTTGATAAAAAAAAAAAACAGTTCACTAACCCTAAAATATTTGGCTTTAAAACTTCAAAGAATATTAATTTAACAAAAGAAACTTCCTTCAAAAATATAGATAGGAGCCTGCACATGCCCGAAGTTGATCCTCCTGACAATAAAACCTGATTATTATGCGGACAGCTGCGAAAATTATTATTTCGACTGTTATTCTTCAAGGCCTTTGGTCTGTATAAAAAAGATACACAAAATTTTGACAAAGATGGCCGCCGGGGATGATATTACAAATTCAAAATAAATAACAAATATCTTGAATGAACGGCTGAATATTGCAGTGATCATCAGAACGTTACACGAAGTAACAAGCATGCAAAAATTTACCATAAAGTGTCACCACACCTAAGTGCAGCTGTCCTCAACTCAGTGAAGGTGCGCGTGCGCAACCCAACCCAAGCGTACAATAGAATATTTTGCTCGTTATTAGAATACAATAACAAGGTCGCACTGGTCCAATTTGAGCTGCATATAACACTGCTAAATAGAGTATAACTCTCCATCCTCGTATGTCGTATCGTATCTAAGTGCTTTCACAACGTTACCGGGCTATACACTATTAGCGGGATTGACATCTGAATGAGTAGAGTGGCGGTGACCGATGGTCGATGTATTCGCGGTCGATATGCGCATGTCTTGTAATTAGGCGTGTCAATGTCAATAGACGATTGTGTGGGCATTAATAGGAGGACATACGTCGGTACTGCCACGTCTCTCAGATCTGTCTAGTTTTTGCTCGATGCTAGGACATGATTAATATTTAATGAGCCAGGACGCCACAGACGGCCGCGCTTTGTCTAAAGGACTCTTAAATGACAATTGCAATGTAAGATGTTTAAATGACAAAGGTAGGCTGGCTTGTTGAGTGCGGGTGGTCGGTATTTCGAATTCATACTCTGTGAACTGCCTGGTTACTTTGCAAGATGATCCTGTAATATTGGAAAAAAAATTATCATAGATTCTGACGGTTGCTGCGGGATGTTCGAAAGAGTTACCACGACAACGGAACACAAAGGGCGAAGGAAGGAACATGGATGGGTGTTTATTCAGTACGAGTCTGAAAAATAGTGTTCTGGAGGTAAAAAGAAATATTTAGATCGTCTGATATCAAAATTTGATCTGGCACTAATTCGAGGTAGCGTTGGAAAGGTCGTAAAACTCATTAAGACCCATATTGTCGTCTTTGACACAGCATTTGGTTTGACCAAATCTCAATGTCTCTTCATCTTTATATGTATATCTAGTTGCTGTTACACGAAGCTGCTAGTTTACAGCTAGCCATTACAGTGTTTTTGCACAACGCAGCGTCGTAAAATGTAAATAAGGCTCACGTATCGTTCCACTAACATGTATCTATCTATCAGCCAGCTAGCCAGTCGGTGTCAAGATCATGCTCTTGCGCACCCAAACATTTTGCAAATGACCCGCATTCTGATGTTAGCAAACATTGAATAAATCACATTGTAATGTTACCTAACTATTAAGGACAGATCAGTTTGGATAGCTTTCTATGAATTTATTATATGCTTAGCGGCTTGACTATCGTATATTTGCAACAAATAAATTATTAAAACGATACAAATCAGTACAAATTCATCACGAGCGCTAAGCTCACAAACACTAATAAATAACGTTTTATAGTTGTCACAAGCAATAACTAGTTCCATTTCTCAGTTACTTCCACTGATATAATCTTGGACTTCCAATAGTTGAGATCTAGCCACGGGACGGTCTCCACTCAATAAGGAAATGCCTGACTCTAGGAGGTATTAGATATTTTGCCTCACGGATGCTAAAGGACTTGGTATGGATGCCTTGACCTAAATGTTTCAGTGTAACTGCGGACTTATGTTTTGAAAGCATTAGCGAGAATGGGCTTGGCAAGAACTGGTATGAAGATTGTATGTAATAAGTAATCAGATAATGTTGCGTTTAGTGTTAGATTGTGCTTTCACGGTAAAACACCTGAACAGATTTGACTGAAATTTGGCATGGCGGTAAATTGAAACCTGAGGAAGATCTTAGAATAGTTTTTGTCCCGATGGCGGGTACCTAGCATGTAATTTTTTTGTAAGGAAATGTTTGTTTATTTCACCTCTGGTTCTGTTTCAATTAGCTAGGCAGTTATATTAATATTATTTCTTAATACAACAAGGTATTTATTTTGCATTCAAATTATTCAAAAGTCTTTTGAAGTACATCTGGTTTTATTCCTGCTACTTTTAGATACTGCTAAAATAAGGCATTACTAGCATAATATATTATTATGTGTTATTCTAATAATTGAGATATATAAATAACTAACAGTTTCCTGCGGTTTCGCCCGCGTCCCGAAAGATATACTTAACCCACTTGGATAAAAACTACCCTATGTCATTTCCCAGGGTATACCCATACCAACTTTCATTTAAATCGGTTCAGCAGCTTAAGCATAAAGTGTTAACAGACAGACAGACTCCCGTTCCCATTAATATAGTAAGTAAGGATCATAATATAATACATACCCATACTGAATGATTGGATTATGAGCCAAGTTCACCCAAATAGATGGCTCTTCAATCGTCTGGTAGAGATTTCATTATAGGGAACCGTGAAGCAATTTGACGATGTAATCAATATCAGCGATAAATAAAATTGTTACACAGGTCAAGAACAACAATTTAATTGCGGATGGTTATTAGTTTTTTTTATGAATGTTAAGAGGAATGTGTGGTGTTACGCGAATGGATAGAGTAAGAAATGAGTATATTAGGGGAAGTTTGAAAGTGGCACCGGTAACCGAAAAACTAGTTGGAAATCGGTTATCTTGGTATGGGCATGTGATGAGGAGGAATGAGGATTATGTAGTGAGAAAGGTTTTAGACATGAATGTGGATGGATATAGAGGAAGGGGACGACCGAAGAAACGATGGATGGATTGTGTGAAGGTTGATATGATTAGAATGAATGTTACTAGCGAGATGACGGCAGATAGAAGAGTATGGAAGAAGAAAACATGCTGCGCCGACCCCAAATAAAATTGGGATAAGGGCAGGAGGATGATGATGATGATGGTTATTAGTTTTTTTTATTGCAAATGGAGCCAGCATTAACTGTAGTATTACAGTTAATATGAGTTATTGTATGTGCTTTAATGGTTTGAGTCTTAGTTACTATACGCAGCGGGTTGCCTCATGTACTCATGTCCTAGATTTTAAATTTGCATGTATATATAAGACCTTCGTGTTCTGTGTTTAAGTTGTTATAAGTAGTACGACCAATAAACTGAAATATTGTTGTTTGACTTTCAAATTCTTTATCTGTAAACTGGCCTTTCTGTGCCTTGCGAAAAATAAAATGTCCGACTGCAGAAAAAAGTGATGATAAAATAAAAAGTCTTGTCTATTAAAATGCATATCTTGTAATATGTCATCTTTTTATTACAACATCAGACACTTTGGATCGCCAAACAAGACGGTTGACTGCGAATTTGAAAAAAATAAACGGTTCCTCGTTATGATTCCACGGCGCGGCGACTCAGTGAGTCACAGAGGTTACTGTACCTACCGGGCGTGTCTCTTTGACGATCCGGTCACATTTTAGCAAACACAAACGCAAATCACGAACGACCGTTGTATTTGACTATGAATTACTTAAGAAAACTCCGTTTCGGAGCCAACATTACTAGGAATGCACTCTCCGTTGCTAACTCAACGTACATGAAGTCCCCCGGCGTGTTTACACAGTTGTACGCGTTTTCATTGTCTCTCCTATCGATAACAAGATTCCACAGCTAAAAACAATAGTTCAAATGTACATTCAACCTCCTTAACAAGTCCAACCGTCGGAAGTGTCTGTTATAATTATTTTCTAAGAATTGTTAGTAATGAACACATGCATTAACACGTCCGTCGTATCGACAGATACCGTACGACCTTACAAAAACTCTGTATCGATACTACAGTTAGCACTCCGAGGTGATAACTGACCGGTTGCTAACTTTTTCTCTGACTCATTGAGACACGCTCATTTACATACTTTTCCCTCTTTAACCAACTTAAGATGTGAGAATTTTTAACGTGTCTGTGTTAGACACAATGGCGTCGAACTATTTTTATTGCACCTCTTAACAAGTGTCCTGAGTACTCGGGAGTGTAGGCTATCGCTAAGTACGGAGTATTTTGCAGAAGTGCGAGGCACGCACGATCCAACAAAAGGTTATTGTCGCATATTTGTCGCTGTCGTTCCCACGCCGGTCAGGTTGCCGATCGAGACTCGATCACACCCGGAGACTATTGTGTTCCACGTGCATTATACTTTTGCCAAGCTGCGATTCTATAGACAATTACTTTTGATGAGCAGACATTGCAAGGAGGATGTGGCACTTTGGTTACCAATCGCCAATCGCCCACTGATTTGCGAAAATGCGATAAGAGAAGCAATTTGGCTCGACCCAAATAAGAGCGATATACACGCCGATACGGCCAACTATTGCGACGTCAGATAAATCTGTGTGCGTAGCCGTAATTGTAACACAATATAATATTAATTTGGAGCACGCCAACGCCGTGAGAGCGAGTGGGCGATCCGGGGGGACTCGAGGGCTATTCGGTTCTTTCGACATCTTTGATAGTCCGTCGATAAGATCACATGCAAATTACGCACAACATTAAGGCGTGCGACTTACAATCGTACTCGAGATTCAATTGGGATCCTAAACCGTTTCATTTACAACACAGCATTAAAATTACTCTCGCACTTTATGTCACGAACTAAGACTGGATAGAAGCTGTGATCGTGGGCAGCTTTACTTAATACCCTGTTTAAATTACCCCTAAGATTTCCGTGATCCGTAAATCGAGAGATACAAGAGTTTCACGTTGTTTAAGTGCTGTGTGGTTGCGCAAACCGGTGTCGTGCCTCGCGCTGGCTGGCGCAACGTATTGTCTCCGCGCATCTAGAGCGACGATTCGCGACACGCTGCTAACGCCTACCGACAGTTACGCAAACACACAAAACATTAGCTGAAAACATATTTGAGGGCATCGCGTCCCAATCGATGTCACACGGATTTCTTAGCTTCATTACTGGATTCACGTGAGATTGAATTCATGTTGAGGCACAATAATTGGCTGTGTTAGTGTCATGCGCGCGCTCCACATTTACTTGCAGCGCAGCGGTGTCGCAATATTTGCACGACTCTCACGAGAGAAGCCGCTTATCACCTCGCGTCGTGATAACGCGCCGATTGTGCAAACGGTTGCGACACCATTCCTCGAGCGCTAGGATTAGTTGCGACTAATTGAAACGTCCGCGTCTTCACAGTGGG
Source organism: Pyrrhia umbra (assembly GCA_963891755.1). NCBI lineage: Eukaryota > Metazoa > Arthropoda > Insecta > Lepidoptera > Noctuidae > Pyrrhia > Pyrrhia umbra. The sequence continues at coordinate 2,748,052 of OY982923.1, read as the reverse complement.
CGGCACGGGTCCGACAGCTTAATTACCTCTGTAAATAACTCGTGAATACCTCACCGCGGCCGTTGTGCAACGAGACAGTGACCGCGAGAACCTACGCCCGATGTACTGACGCTAATGTTGCGATACGCACCGCCACAGTTGCAGCGAGACGATGTTGCATTGTTCCTAAATCGTTACGTTGCTCAGATTTCCATTGCAACAAGCTGTTCGGCCTTAATATACGGCCAACGTTCATTTGTTTAGTTTCGGAGAAGTGAGCTTCGCCGAAGCGGAAAGAAAGGAAGTCGTTGATGCATTCACTCGTGTTTGTTTACTTTGCGCCCATATCGTAGCATTGTGCGGCGCCTGAGAGGCGCGTGCTTTAAAACTGGCTATTTAAAATCTGATGATGACGAAAATCGTGGCTGCGTTCGTGAATAAGCGGTTCACTCCAGGGTGTAACTCGTTCGACATTCGGAAGGTTGTTCGGTAATACTGCAAGTGTGCGCATGCGCAATTAGTCTCTCAGTGTGAGTCCGCACTCTCCCGTGACCCACCATAATGTCACCCGGCAGAGGCCGAACAAAATGTTACACAAGGTTTAAACAAGTCACCTGTGTGGCTGAGCTCAGGGTCCCAGCCACTTTAGGTGTAATTTCCGGGAAATAACACCTCACTATAACATTTTATAACTGTTAATTATTTCACAGGGCTTCGGACGTTTCTCGAAGCTATATTTCTAGCTAAATGCGGGGTGTTCGTTGTTATCTAATAATAGTTGATAGAATGATGTTGAGTTGAGCGGCGATTATCCCCTGTCAGAGCACCTCGCCGTGTAATTAGCACTTCCGACGACGCGGTGGAATTAATTTATATTAAAATCTGTGTTCATGTGAATTTCGTGCCCACGTAAACGAGAGTACGCCGGTGTATTCGAGGTGCGTAGGCGCCGCTTAATAGTTATAATTGCAATCGCTTTACCGACAGGTCAAGGATATCGGTACACTAAACCGGCGAACAAAGAAACAATAACATTCAATATTCAACTAATTATAAATGTCAAAGTCAAGTGCTTACTGCGATATGTCAAAGTGAACGATATATGGGCGTGAGGGTAGTTAATGTTGGCAGATTAAGATCGGTGGCAATTAGTCGGACATAATCGTATTACAGCTGACAATGGTAATAGTAGACAAGCCGGGGGGTATTCTAATAAATGAACTGGCGTTTTGTAGTATCCATGTTGACCTTACGTTCACCGCTATGAGCTTGTAGGTAACCAACTAAATTGATATTATAATAGAACACGGTTTAGTACTCTCATTGCAGTTTATTTACATTCCGAGAGGCTGGCATAAAACCTGTTTAAAAGTTCTTAAGTTTTATGCTTAAAGTTAATCGGATTCTTGGATATGATTGAAAGTGGAAGCTGATAAAGACATTACGCGAGTCGAGTTATTTATGTAGGTACCTTTATGCATTAAATCAATGTGCTACGGTAGAAACTGTGTCAATTCGAGTTTTCGTTTTGAAAACGTAAATAAATAAAATTAATGCTTGATCGTGGAGATAATTAGGATTACTTCTAAGAACAGTAGTCCAATCACCCACATTTTCACTTCCACTAAAAAGGAAAGAAACTGAAGTTTTAAATAAACTCAATGACTAAGAACAAGCTGTAATACAAGCCAGACACTTAATCAGCGAAAAATGTAAGGACTAAATAAAATTAAGGTTATATAAATAAATACTAGGCAGCGATATAAGGAAATGTCGAGAAGTATACAAGGTCCATATAATTCGTACATATTTTTTATGATCGCGAGACAATGACGGCTGTAGCGCGCCCTGGGTGCGCCCGCGCAGGTAAACATTCAATGGGTGACATAATTGTTTAAATGTTATGTTTTATACAGATATGTAGTTCAATATCTACGATTTAATCTTTAAACTTAAATTGTGAACCTATGACTTTATGTACCAAAAAATCCCTTTCGAAAATATGTTAAACAAATGACGGTGCAAATACAGCATGTTATAAAAAAACTTATCGACATTGACATTGTTCTGATACAAAAAATATATCCTTGTATACGCACGGCTATGTCTATTTTGCAGTGCAACAATACTTGTCACTTCCAGCTATTGAAGACCGACCTTCGATAGACTCAATGGGACCGAATGACGGACTCGATTCTTTGTTCCCGTCGTATTGTAGCAGATATGTTTCGAAGAACCCAGATGATCGTATAGAAATGTATTCAAAGACATTTGTTTTGCATTTTTTTTGCTCAAACATGTGTCTACTTCCTTTCGGGATCTTTATGCTGAATAATTTTCTTTTTTTTGCATCTAGATAATTTGGCTCAGGGTTTTCTTTATCGTGTGCGTCCAGAGACCATTGCTTTTATTTAAATATGTATTGTTAATCTTTATTTTGTAGCTAATAGGCAATGTTATAATAGTCATTACCCTTTTTCTGTCGTACAACCATTCTTTAATTAAAACAAACTCAAAGTAAACTCAAATTCAATACCTGTAAATTTTACATTCGTTTCGCTTCTGGAATCGAGCGCAAGCGGACGTTTCGTCAGTTTAAGGTCGTCAAAGTCAAAGTGCTGATACATTCGACATATCTTCAAATTAATTGGAGGATCACACGGCACCTTATAAATATTTAGTCCCTTATGTAGGAGCACGGAGTACGAGTCTCGACGCGGTTCCGTGCCGTGACCCGGTCACGAGACGAGTCCGACATCCACTTGATGATTCTGCTTGGGTTCCGTTGCTTTGTTTGATCAGAATTTGATGTCTAAGTGTTGTCAACTTTGTCATATTCAAAGGTCTATTCAGTCATGCAAAACCGATTAACCTTCTTGATTTTGCAACATAAACGTTGGTTTAATTTTACCAGCCATTTTCATAGTGACCAAAATATATTTTTATGTTAGGTGCACAAGAATAGAAATTCCAGTATTTTTCTTCATGTTAATATTTGCCAAAACTATTTTCTAAATAGATAATCTCTAACATGGTATTTTTCAATGTGTGTCCATTCTACGGAACCCTTAACGACTACAAGATGCACTTGGTCACTTTTTTCCACGGCTTGGGCCGAGGTAAAGTGTCGGTTGCTCTTAGAACCCGCGCTAATTGTGTGTGGACGCGGTGTTTTTGATGTTTTTGCCTCCCCTTCGTACAAATGGTGAAAGAATCTGTATGATCTTGGCTGCTGATTGTGTTCCTGAGAATCGGTATTAAGGTAACAACCTTCGGTATTAAGGTTTTAGATGTGTGATGCGTGTGACACTTTTCTTGCGATGTTGATGTTGTGTTTTTTTTTTGCAATTGTCTTTACAGCGGAATTTGTTCGGAGATTTACATTTGACATGTTATTTAGCATTTTTTTCTATACTTGCTTAAAGTAATTATTTTCTATCATTAACATCAGATAAGCGATTGCTGAGTTGAAACCGCGTAATTAAGTACTATCATACCAACATCATCTATTATATATTAGCCATACGTCACCAACAAATTAAGGCTCTAACAAGCTATTACTCATCGTCAGATGAACATTAAATAATATGATGCAACGTTTGTGGAATGCCTCATAGTACTTCCGAACATCGGCCTACTGGGGATAATAGGTCAAGGGATTATAAAGCTTGTTCACACTTCACACCTTCAGCTATTGTGACAACAGGGATTAGCTGGTCTTGGCTTAGAAAATTCACTCGACTTAATAGTCTAATGGATTTTTCCTTTTTCTTATAAGAGTTTGTAACATTTAAACAAAGCAAATGAGCACAAGCGATTTGGCAAACTAGATCAGGCCTGTTCCTGATAACTCATTTGTTGCAATGATTTTCTGAACCACTGATTCTGAATTATCGTCTGTTCACGATTTCACGTGCTGTTTTGCATAAGGGTCGGTTAGATGGAGACGCTTGATACAGTTGAATTTGCCAACTCTGAGCTCATGGATGAAGAAACTGACCGCGTGATTGCCAACGATCCCACGACTCGTTGCCTCATGCAAATAATTATTTGACAGTAAGCCAAGAGAGGCCTATAAAGATAATGCAATTACACTTATAATAATTATAGCTTCGTCTTTACTTATTGTATTTTCACCTAACAAAAAAAAAAATATTTTAATCAAAAAATTATTGGCTTCATATATTTTAAATACCCAAAAAACAGAACCCTAAATCTTGAACCACACGTCAACGCGCAGATTATCTCGGCTGCCTAGATGTCGCTACATTTGATCGATAGTTAAGATAAGCGCAGACGAGTCGCCACCACGATTGAGATCTTAATTAAAGGTTAATGTTGGGGAATTCTTATAAATAACACCGCAATTAGTTATCTGGAAAAAAAAGATACGTTTTGTGCTGTTAAGAAAGTTTTACTTATCTTATTTATCAATGGCTGTATTTCTTAATCATTAGTTAAATATTTTTAACAAGTCTTGATCATCTCAAGTATAAATTGTATTTTGATAATATCAATAATGAGGCCACGGCATCGTTTTGCATTTGATCTATATAGGATGAAAAAACATAACCTGAATTACATTATGGCATATAAAATTTGAGTTATCTCACATAAATAATTTCCGTGGAATCTAGTTCGCGTTTTTCGTAGAATCCTGTAATAATTTAATGATATAATCGGTTACATTGAATTAAAATTGCAAACTAAGATTGTTATCGGGTTTATGAATAGTGTATTCCTACTAAGATGTGGCGATAGCACGGTGCAGAGCTAGATTTTGGTCTGAAATCCATTCATTAGACTAAATTTAAGTTACGTGCACCTGCCTACGCGGGTATTTTTCCTCTTGGGCCGCTATCGTTCGATCTGCGCGGGCGCAATAACGAGTGGACTCATCGGCCTTGTTCAGTATTTTTCGCCACATCTTCAAGGTGCACTAGGAGCACGTTTGTTGATGAAATCAATGTTTTCGGTGAAAATCCTTCGAGACTATAACAGTTTCTAGACTTTATTGCTCAACCGCTTAGCTATTTTAAAGTTCCTTTTAATCATTGATGCAATAGCTGTCAGTGAATATTGAAACAGCAGCGCGGAACAGAACTGTGTGTCAAACTTAAACAAGTTTTCCAAAGCTATAATAAATTTTAAAGACCATTAATACTTTCAAACACTGCACAAGACAATTAAGAAAACTGGTTCCATCAGCACTTAAACATGGAAATATACAAAGAAAGTACAATAAAACTGGATGCACGGTCGGCAGCTATTTCAGATAATTCATGTGATTCCGTTCACTCATGTGAAATTGAAAACCACTCGAAAGCCATTACATACATGGTTGCTTAACCCATAAACGTTGCTTTCTCAGTTTACTGCAAAAGGCAAAACAAATTAGTGTAGTTCGATTTACTTGCTTCCTAGTTTGCGAGCGATTTCTCCCATAAACCCACCGTGCGGCGGCCATTGTTCGTTTCGAAACGAAAGTAATGCTTATTCCCATTTTTAGTGTTCGGAACCTTTGCTCTTTGGCGGTGGCGTGACATGCGGCCACTTTGTAATGCTTATGCTTTTGACAATAGCGATTCTAGACACAATTGTATTCGTAGACTTTATATGTCAAAAGCTAAGGTGTATTTTTGTTTGGTTGAAGCATTGATATCGTGTCCCAGTCTCGCGGGCCAGAGGGTAGCCCTTTGAACTGGCCGCAGGCTCCAGGGGCGGCTTAGTCAAACCCATAAAATTTGCAATTTAACCGTGCCATAGTGCACGTTTTGTCTCTAAAACACATTTCTGGGAAGGTGTACTTTGTAATAGTTTATTGCTCCGATGCCGCGATACAAAAATGGGCACAGCTAGTTCATTCCGATCGTAAAATGGTTATGAATGAAAGCATCGAGTGAAATTGAGGATGGGTCCATAACAATCGTAGTGCTATGAAAGACTTTATTAGAGTGGACGTAAAACGGCGAGGTGTTAATGAAGATTGAATGCTTTTATGTCAGGCCGTAGCCACTTTCCAAAGAAAATAGGTTTGGAGAGGAATGATAGGAAAAGAGTAATAAAATCATATTTTAAAGACCTCACTCATATATTGGCAGCAACAACACTTCCAACTCTTTTGGGATTTATTCTTCAAAAACTCAATACCTGTCCTGTCTTTTTTTAAAACAAGTTAATGTTTTTGCAAATTATAGCGGATGAAGCCAAAACGCTAATTCAACTACAAAATGTTGCTCATTTATTGTGCCGTGCTGCGCTGGAGATGCGGCAATTTTCAAACACGCTTGTTTGGAAAGTGGCTGCCGGATGTAGAATATTAAGCGCACGACGCAGGCGCATAAATCTTGCATCTTCGAGAAGACGGTGGCGCCCTCTTGTCGCAAGCACTCGATCTGTACCATAATGCCCGTCTGATATCAGAGGGTTTTATGAAGGAAATGACGCAAGTATTCCTGAAGCGAAATGTTGCTGGATATTTTCAAACCCATGTTTTTGAGGGGCCCAGGAATTTATACAGACAAGCTCGAGCTAATAAGTTTTGCTTTTATTGTCCTTTGTAAGGATGTTCTAAAGGTAAAAGGCGATATTAGCTACAAGGAATTGCGAGCTCAACAACGCCTTTTGATTGACTAATGACGTCTCAAACCCATCCACAAATCTTTTAGGAACAGTCCAGGCGTCAATTCGCACCTCAATATGTAACATTCGAATACCTTTACTCATGAATCAACCTACGGACTTTATCAAGCGTGATTTAATGCAAACCCAAGAAGGCAAGAGAACAGGATACGGTTAGATTGTTACGATTGCGTTCAGTTACATCATCTGAGGGAGTTCTGTTACGCTTGTGGGACATAACGTCACTGCAGTGCATGTTATGTTACACCACAATACAAGTTTCTTCCATATTGCCCAGATGTGCATATTCTTTACTGGTATGATGTCTTTTGTTACGGGCCTAAGGAAAGGAAAGAATTGGATGGGCAATCATGTCGTGTTTTGATTATTGCCTGCTATGTCATATACATGTAATGTTATCCCCTAGAAATTGGCGATGTGCCGCTTTTTTTTTAGATTTTCAAAATCTGGCAGTTATTTGTAGTGTATTTTTAGCTTTTGCATCGAATCACACTTTTCAAGTTCAAAAATCAAGAATTATACCTGAATACAAGAATAACGAAAGCAACGAATTTCTTTTGAACAAGACATGAATAAAGGCTCCAAAAGAACTGGCTCACAGTAAGCTTGTGTTCAGTCGTGGCCAGCCATATGTAACGTTCTCACAAACTTATAATTGTTGTTATGTATAATTATGTTGTGTGTGCTGTAATCGCCGGCGTAATATTTGCAATGTTATGCTGCATCGCGTGTGCGCATATTATTAGCGCACGACCTCATTATGCTGAAGGTAGCGATGATCGACAATGTTGTTGAAAAATTGTAAGAATTGTGGTCGGTTCCTTGTCAGTTGCGGTTTTATTGTCTCTGAATTACACAGAACCACAAGTTTACATGAAGATTTTTGCTTTTCACGTATCAAGAAATCTTTCAAAAGCTCCCTGTATTGTTGCTTTATTTGCGTTTTTAAATAAAAAAAACTTTCTTTGACTGTTGTTTTGAAAAGTGCGTGAGAAATATTGTTGGAATCCAAACTAATTGACAGTCTCACAATGTGCTGACGACAGTTATTAATCGTTCAAGTACAGTATGGCTGACTGCCCCTGACACTTAGACTTACACATTAAACAAAAAGAATTATTCGAAAACTCAATTTATGATCACATTTAATCTCAATACATCGCAATGAAGATATTTATCACAATAACACTTAAATACCTCTTTATTAACCTTTTGAGGAGCCCTAAAAAGTCACGACTTATAATCGTTTCAGACACCTTAACATTTTGGTTAATGATCGCAATTAAATCAACTTTCTCAAATGTCAATTAATACGCTTGGTGCGGGAAGGGGACGGGCATTTCTCGCGGTGCCGGCAGAAGCACGTAATAGAGCCATTACATCGCCATTAATCACATTGCGTATTACGTGGAATAGGGCTGGTGGCTATTAGGTTTAACAGTAGACGTAAAGTGGGTCCTTAGAATCATATGCAAGTGCATGTCTTGAAATGACTTGGCTTCCGAGATTTATAATGAGGATTAAAATCGTGTGTGCGAACCGTGACACGTTTAATGTAGGTAGAATACCGTCTTATAATGTACATCTGTTTTGACACAACTTAGTTGCAGTCACAACTTTCGAAGACCGGAATTATATCTTGGATAGAAACAAGATACCCTTTGGCGACTATACAAACTTCAGGTATACGTATTGAAAAGAAAACGAGGTATCCATTCTTTGTCCAACGCCGCCGCAGCCCTAGTCGAGAGAGTTGGCGTTCCTTACCAGTTGCTGCCGACAAATGCAAATGTGTGGAATGTAGCTAAAGTGGATTTTTATCAACACTCTTGCGCAGAGACATATAATTGGCCTATTTTAAACGATGTAGTTTGCCTATAACAATCGATCCTTGTAAATATACCAAATTTGTATGTCAGGTAATCTAAGTTCTTTCACAATCGATATGTTTCGTAAAATTTTACTCTCAAAATATGAAGTTGTCATATCACTTTCATTGACAAATCGGCACAATACTGCTTACTATTGAACATTGTCTCTGATATGTGCTACTTCAGCGTCATACTTGTGAATTGTGATACTCCTATCGTTGCGTAAAACGTACGCACAAACGAAAGAGTACAACAATAACAGATAGAGCTGCACTGCAATATTGTACGGCCATTGTGTTCCACGATAAAGATTGAATAGGAGCGAGCAGCGCGTGCGCAGCGGGCAGCGCGTTTCCGGTATACTTGACCCCAATGGCGGTTATTATATCTGTTTTAATACATATTATAAAGCTACGAACAATACATTTTGAAAATTAATTTATCATAGAAAAGTCAAACTTATTAATATAACATCTTTTCTCACGGGAAAGGTAACCGAAGGCCGTATTCTGAAACCTCACTAAAGTACAAACAGTTGCAGTTATTTGCTTGATAAATTGTTGGTTGTCACTTTGCGGCGATTCGACGGTTGCGTTTGCGCAACGCGCGTGCGCAAACAAACGCGGCAGTTGCAACGCTATTCGAAATATGAAATCGCGAAATTTAATCACGTATATAATTTTGCACGCGATATCTCACGTTCCATTTACGAAAATCTTGGAATCGACCCGTGGATGTTGCTAATCCGTTGTGGATTTCGCTTTAAAAGCATTGTCTTGTACCTACATGAATTATTTATGTGTATAAGTCGCCTGTCAGAAATTAGGGTCACTCTTTCTAAATTAACTTCTCATCTCGACATGCGTGAAAGCCTAAGTTAATTAATAACTCGGAGAAATTATTGTAAAATAATCGTAATTTTTTCTTAGAATTGAATATCTTTTAGTAATACTAACAGCTTTATAAAGCCATAAAAACCACATACATAATGATGTGACTAAGATAAGTCGTAGCAACAGACCTCATGAGTCAGCTGAATGAACAAGGCACGCACGTGTTATCCAAACTTGGCAAAACCATACTGAATCTGTAGCAGCCAATATTTACATACAAACGCTCGACTATCGCGTTGTCGCGCGACTTATCGCGGTGTCGCGCGATAAGTTATCGCCTCTAAGTATATCGCTTGTTTATCGCGTTTATTGAGCACGCTCGACTTTTACACGGCTTAACTCGATTTGGTCCAAGTGATAAGGGTTTAGGAATGTTGTTGATCTTTAATAGCGCAGTCTGTAACCATTTTGGGATTTATAGGTTTGCCTTTTAGAATATAATATAGTGTGACTCTTAAATTATCGTAAGTATTAATTAAAATGATAAATGTAATTCTATTGTATACTTTTAGGTTGTATGTATTGCCAAAAATATAGATACATATTAGTTAATTGTGTATTAGATCACAATCGAAATGATACACATTTTTTATTTAGGACATAGAAATCCATTGACACATAAGACGGTGTTGGACGCGTATGACTTGGACCACACACGCACCTGAGCGCGCGATGCGTGTAACATTCAGTGCCTCGGTGTAGCTATGCACCTATTGACCATAAACAAAATAAATCCACATGTAGGGACGCTGTTACACTAGCCATACACGCCGGCGCTGTTCGCCATAAATCTACTCTGTGGTCTCTCACTCTGGCCACAATGCATCATTGCAGTGCCCGTGTGTGGTCGCCATATATGACCGCTGCACCACAAAAAACTCAGCACAATTCATGAATTAATATTTTTCCTAGGCTTTATATGGATTTTTATTACGACTGTTGGTACAGCCACCGGTCGGTTTAATGAACGTATTGTGACGGTGAATGGATTTATTTATTATATTTATGCGTTTTCGTTCCGTATGTGTTGGTTATGATGGGATTATGCGGAATTTTCCAAAAGCTCTTTTGTTCTTGTTGTATCCTTATCTAAAGATAGTCACTATTTTCTGTACAAGACGACAAAAGCCTCATTGTTCATAATCACTTTGTAGGGTAACCAAGATTCAGGAAATTTTCCACGTCCCATATCACGGCAATATCATAAAGATGCAGCATATTTTATTAGTAAAATATTCGTATTTCTTATCTTGGTATGCGAAACCGCCCTCGTAAACCCAGTGCAGTTGATATGCGTCAGGGGCGTTATCGTAATCGATATATGCGCTTGCGCATTGTGGCCGTGTTCCGCTTCAGATCGCGCCGATAGCGTGCGGGTCACTGACGGCCGTGTTTTGTTATTAAATATGTTTCGTTTGCAACACAATGCCGTTCAGTTTACTTTGGGGCATGAAAATAAAACGAATGTATCAGCTGTTACTCCAACGATATTGCTATTATTGAAATAATTCGCATAATGGTTGGTTAGTTGGTTAAGGTTTGTCGCATAATTATGATACTTTTTAAAGTAAGTAGTAGTTAGATTTAAAAAAAATACGCGTCGCCTTGTAAACCTCATTAGTTTTTTTCGTCAGTTAAAAATAGAAAACATCAATCGTAAAACGTAAAATAACGAACAAGTTTTAAATACATTTTTTCTGAAATTGATTAAGATTGGTGGCTAGAATAAATATGTTTGCAAGTAAAGCCTTGTTATTACTAATTTGTATTACGTGGTTCTTGTAATTACTGATAAGAAGTAAATGATATCGCAAAGCCTCCGTATGCATTAACTTCACTATCGCAGTTTCTTGTTGACCTCGTTATTATTCAACAGCCTTTTCTCATTAATCTTGATTAAAAGTTTAGGTTTTATATGCAGTTTTCTGATTTTATTTAACTTTACGCAATACTGTTATGTGTTACGTCAGTTTTATTATGTTTTTACCTCGTGCTTGTTTACAGTAAAATTTTAACTTGCATTTTAATTTAATATGAGGAATAATCACGCATTTCCTAATTTTGTGTTACCCTATTTTTTTTTAAATAGTAGGTATATTTTTTTTTATTTAAATGTCCAATTTATTATTGCTCTATACATATAAATATAACGATAATTTACTGTTTAAAGTATGACTGAAACTGAAACACCATAAGTAGGTACTCATAATACATGATTTCACACAGAAAATTGCATTGGACCCGTAAACAGAGGGCGTTTGCGAAACTCACTTGATATTTAGAATATAAATGGTGAAGGCTTAGCTAATCCTTTGTTCCCAGCCCGCTCGGATGTGAGCGGCGAGATCGATTGGGGCCATAAAGTGAGCGGGAGTGGTTGATATTTACTTACGGTTTTAGACAAAAGAAATGTCAGCGATACTGTGTTTATTTTATGACGAAATAAAGTTAAGGTTAAGGAATGGATGTTCAAATTGTTTCATTGAATTATAAGTTATATGATTTTGTAAACCATGTCTTTGTTTCCAATTTGTGTCAATTTGACAGTACTACGTTTGAATTTCACGACAATGTGCCCAGTCGTGGTTAGTATATATGTATGCACATGCCACTATTGTACTAAAATATAAAGTTATGTTATGAGTATTATTTACTTAAAACATAATTCTAGTAATAAATATTCTTACTAAGTTACGAAACGGCCTATCACACTTCGGTTTCCATGGCCACTCTTTATAAGTACTTGCACCAACTAACCATATCTGTCTTTGTTCCAGGTAAGAGCTGTTGTGTCGTCGCTAACGTTTCTGCGAACACTGCTGATCCCCATTGTGGCGAGGATTCCAGTGATTGATGGTCGGTGAGCCGTGTTGAGACACCTTTCAAATCCCCTTAAGCTGAGTGTTTTTAGAAGGGGCGTAATAATATTATGATAAAGATACGGTTTGTGAGATATCTTTGCGAATTTCAAGTAAAAAAATAGAGCTCTTTATTTTTCTGTTGTCCTGGTATGTTTCTGAGAAGGTACCGCCAGTTGTCGCCAAAAATCTTTAAAGTAATTTGATAGCTAAACATAAAAAAGTACGCGAATGTACTCTTTATTGCAAAGAGAAGTTTGTTATTTGTCATCTCAGATACATACAATTTTTAACCTTATAACAATAACTATAAGCGTTGCCTGTTAAGATTTTAGATATCCATGTAATGTTTGAATGTTTAGGACCTCTAATAGCCAGTTGTCCTATCCGCTGCACATTTCAACCTTGCACACTAATACCATAATTATTGCTCAAATAATATATGCAAGTAAGTCACCTACTTTAGGCCACGATCAACGAATATTGAACAGTTCACAATTTACGTATAATTATTGCCAGACTTAAAAACACCTTTTAATTTTAATGGCGAATTAAACACAAGAAACGCAGAACTATAAATCGTTTTTGACATTTATCAATACAACACGATTATTATTAGTTGTCCGTGGCCGCGGAGCCTATTATAATTTGCGCCCCCGGCTTCGCTCGGCCCTATAGCCAGTTCCTACAATTATAGGCGCACGTCCGAGACTCAATTGGCCCCCTACCATTAGTCTCTATCTACGGAGGCATGTAAATACGCTCTGAATATTAATGAGGTCCTTGGGAATGCAAAATCTTGTACCTAGAAAACCAGGCTAAGAATTTTCCTTACTTGTTATGTATCGAGGAAACTCGAAAGGCCACAATGTAGTTCTGTCAAGATCACGTTCTTATTAGTACGATACACACACCATTTCTAATGATGTTATGCTTCCGCGAATGGTGAGTTTTGATTGCAATTAGTACCTACCTAGGATGCTATTCAAAACAAAATGACAGTGGTACCGTGTTGTGTATATAAATATATCTCAATTAAACAACAAACGCAAGTAACCTCGATGGAAAGTGAAAATCGTCTAATTACAATGGATTAAGTCAATAACGAGTAGAAGTCGTGTAAAAACTTCAATAATTGACGTTTATATGAATACCAATAGGACGGTTTTATGCGTACATTCAGCTTTTATTTTCATTCCGGTGCGCTCGCGCAGCCTATACGACGACAACGAGCGCATCTCGGAACGGTATCAACGACTTGCGTGCGAGTGGTTATGCAACGGCGGGCGACGTCCTTGCTGCGCGGCCGCGGGGCGGGGGGCGAAGGCCGCGCGGGGGCGACGACCCGGCTCCGTTCGGTAACCACCCCGCTTTTTATTGCAACCCAACCCGCCTACGGAACCTGTCCGGACGAGTTATGGCCACCGATAAAATAGACGTACTTACGCCAAGGAATTGCAAATTCTATCGGATATTTTTTAGTCTGTTCAAGGAACGTGGACCAAGCGAAAGAATTACGATTAGATACTTGGGCTGTAGGGACATAATTATATCATTATGCCGTTTTGGGTTATACTATGGAACGTGGTTACACGTGACGTGCGTGACTTTAATGTTAGTCGGGTGTAATCGCGACTGTTAAGGATTTTATCTGTTCTGAAATCAAATGATCACCAAAAATGGATTGGTCATATTTTAATCTGCAATAAAAACTTGCGAACTAAAAACAGTGCTAAATCTAGAACCAGATTAGCATTCTATCATGCCTTCTCACAATTCAGAATTAGAATTTTATTTATACGATCCACGTATTGCTTTATGACTTTTATTTCTAGTATTCGTCTAAGACAATGATTAAGGTGGGTTTGCGGTGCGCACGCGTCGGTCCCACCGCAACATGGCGCCACAATAAATTACCACCAGATATTGTGGACATACAAACACTCATGTTCTCTTGTTTTTTGCTTTGTTTCGTTGGATATTTATTCGCAAACGTGTAATGTATAGCCATATGTTGCACAACGCACGTCACGGAAAATGTTTTCGTTTTACAAGATCTGCATCTCATTCCACTTTGGATGTGAGGATTACTGGAGGATTCTGATGATGCATGCTCTTGGGTGATGGTCCAATAGAAAATAATTGCAAGACCATAAGGAATGAGTTTAATTTACCAATGTGCATTTGAGATGTGAGTTTTGAGTCTTCCAATTTATCGATATCCTCTCAATTAGTACGCTTAAGAAATAAAATTACGTCAGTTTAAAGTTTACCTTTACCTGTTTATTTTCATGACTCCATTGGAGAAATGCCAATTACTTATATATCCTTCACCTTCAATACTCTTCTCTGGCTAATACCTTTCCAGTAATTCTCAATAATTATCATCAAAAACACGTTCAAAGTGTGCAAGTAAATCACTGTCCGATACTCGTACACTGAATCAGACTGGGTACATACCGCACACTGTCTCGTGTCATGTTTTTGGCAACGCGGCAAAGTGGCCGTAAGATTTATATAACAAGCGTTTAATGTTTCTTATTAGCGTATGAAAGGTAATTCTTCAATGTTTAGTTCAATTGATAGCCGATGGTTTATTGCAGTTTTTTTTTATTGGGAATTTTCCAATTATTCATGTTGAATTCACATTTCCTGCCATGTTAAGGATATGGAAGTTTTGAAAATGGTTTTCTGATCAATTTTTAACCTCTTTTGCCTTTTGCTCTATGCAATTGAAATGACATGGAGCCAGTCCATTTCTTCACAAAATTACTTATAAACGAACATTCAACCCAATATCGAGTTTAAAAGCCCTGAAACCTCCAGACACAATGCAAATTCTCTTTCAATACACACCGGCTTACGAGATATCGAATTTATTTATTATACAATAAAAGGTCGCCATCGATATAAATTGAATGCCTCGAAGTATATCCTTAGTATAAATCATACTTTCACTGTACGAAAGTGATGCAGTGTCAAACTCCTGCGCAACGTCCGTCCCGTCATTTGTTACATCAACATTATGCAGCGTTACGTAAGGAGCTTGTTCTTCTGCCTTGGGTTTATCCCTTTATTGCTTAAGGGCCAATATATTAATATTAGCATCGTCATTCGATTCTTTCCTTTTCCAAATATCTTTATTTTTCCAAGTACTGCTTATTGCGTAAAAAATATTAAGCCTATGTTGATATAGTCAATACTAAAGTTATTAGTACCTTCGACTGCAACTTTGTCTATAACCCGTTTCCCTCATTCACCTATATTTAGTAGTTATATGCAGCGGTGAGGTCATCCTTTTAAGCAGATGATTGGTTCAAATCGGTTGCCAACGAGATCTCCGGCGAAGGAATGTTTATCCTTACATAATGCAAATAACAGAATAAAAGAAAAGAAGAATTGATAATATTTATGCATATTTTATTGGCATTGCGAAAATATCGTGTTAGGTAACGCGAATTCGATCCTAAATTTTACAAATTCCATCCGAAGGTTTATCGATTATGGCTTAGTTCGTTAACTTTTCGATTTCTCAATAAACGATGTTACGAAACATCAGTTTTACTTATACTATTCCAATTAACCCTTTAAATTTAGTGTGTTATAACAGTATTATTCCCAATAAAAACCAAGGGCGGATAACCAGTTTTCCTAAATTCAAAATTTGAGCAATGTTTTCGAGCCGAAAAGAATCGATTGAACCGAGACGAGAAGTTTAAACTAACTACATTTCAAGAGAAGCTATCGAATGTTGTCGAATAAAATTTTACGGCTCGAAACCGGATGTAGAATCTACATTTTGATTATCAACAAAACGTACTCATGGCGATACCTCACTTCGTGGACAGATATTATCTTACAAACTCAATAGTTTTGTCACCACTAATAGGCCATGTGGAGATTCGCAACTGTGAATTGAGTTCCTTTGTTTGGTCAGAGTTAATTTCTATATTTTTCGACCCTTAGGAGTATGTAGACTCGTCACAAACGAATATATCATCACACAGAGTTCCATTCACATCAGTTCCATTTTACAGCATTTACAGCAGAAACCCTTTCCTCTCTTTCAACTTTATCACCAACGTGGGATGATATATTCCAATACATTTCAAATTACATACATCACAAAATGGTTTGCAAATCGGCATTGACCCGCTAAAGCTTCCTCATCTCTTTGTTTATAACCATCGTCGACTGTTTTCCTTGTTGCATCACCGTTGTCATAATATAGGATAATAGACAATAACGCCACGTTATAATAACGATAAATACTGGTATAATATTGTGTATTAAAATCTAATGGAACTTTCCATTGAGGTTTCGTAACATTGCTAACTTTGTCTTAATTGTCTGTGAGATGTAACTCAGACTGTGTAGATGGCTTAACTAAGCCAAGATTTATTTCTATGGCGTTATAGTGTAGCGTTTCGTAATGAAAATATATTACAGCTATTCAATTACAAATCCTCTCAAGTTTTTTAGCTGCTCTGTCTGAAAGGCAGATGTTTTCTCTAGATTATTCCACTGTGGCTTGTATTTCCAAAGCTGTATCATTAACTTCGCATTTGATTCCGATTAAGCTTTTAGGATGGGTTGGCCATAAATCCCTTTAATTTGAAAATGATTCGTAAATTACATTTCTCAACACATGCTACAAGAGATTCGTTTCGGTCCCCGTACGCGTACCTGCTTGGGTTGCTACACACATCTAACTCCAAAAGGCGGCACTCTTTGGCTTCGCGATTCGGAGAAAAAAAAACCATTAAAATTCGAGCGCCGCGCCGATCCGAACGTTCGCGTTCGTCCGGACGCCGCGTCCTTCGTGGCGGTGCCTGGAACGGCGGCCTTCGCCCGGGACGCGCTAAAAATAGCCACACGCCCTTGAAGTATACGTCGAACAGGATTTATCGACCGCCAGTCTCGAAGACTCGGACCCCAAGTCTCGGCTTTAAAATAACACTTTTGTTCAACTGTCAATTTCCAATTTTATTGTGTTCCTTATCCGAATGCGACTGTTCTTTGCCTTAATATTACATTTCGCGCGTAAATTATGACAGCTGGCAATGTTGCCATATCAAATATCCGTGAACTTTTAAAAAGATTTTTATAACAATCTGCTTTTAAAGAACGCGATATTTTTATGGAATCTCCAATAAATAACATTTACGTACCGTCCATTACGTTACCAAGAAGTTGTCTACATGGCATTAAAGACTCGCGTATCTCCAGATACGTCATATTTATGGCTGGTGCATACAAAAACGCATTAGTGTTACTTACCAATATTACACTGAAGGTTATAGTTTTATCATAATAATGGACTTGAATGAAAATATTGCCAAACGAAATAGTTTCTTAACCGAGTACTTTTAAGGTTGATGTTAATGGTGTTATAAGGTTTGTCGATATTCGATATCAGCACACGTGGCCCATTAGTGTACTGAGTCAAGATTCAGTCGATGCGCATCAATAATGCACAGCGCACGATGCGCCTGCGCACCTCATACAAATGAACTATTTTTATATGCCAAATATAGACTTTTAACTACACTAGTAGGCGTTTCATTGTATGCTTTCGTGGAATATAAAACAGGAAAATCCCAACTCACCAGAATTGGTTTTATGGGCACAGTTAAATAACGGTGTCCTGTGGTTTTAATTTTATGTTATAACGTTTGAATATTTTAAAAATAATCATATCTGACATATATCCATTTTTTTGTTGTATGACATCTCGCAGATCAACCTAGAAGGTTGTCGTCTGCTTAACTGGGCTTGCCTGTGAAGTGCCTTTAATGAATTTAGGGCCTCCAGCCGGGGCTTAACATATATCCATATTGTTTGCTTAAGAGTCGGTTAAAGAAATGCAGCTACAATGTAATTTTCATTTCATCATTTTAATTCTATATTTATTACAATTGATATATCAAATCTAGACCTGTTTATCCAATTTCGAAAGGCATCATTGACGAGGGTCTGTCTGTAAAAGTAGGTCGGATCATTATAACGGTAGGCGTAGGTGCTGCAATGCCACTTGCACCTCCAGATACGTTCCTGTTTGATGAAAGATGCTCCACTGGTTCGCCCGCGCACTGATACTGTAGATTTGGTATCGATTGTGAAATGGTGTCTACTTTCTTATTTTGTGGTACATTCATCCTAAATGGTTTTATTGCTCCGAATAATTCTACGAAAGAGCTGTTTTTTTGCCGGATTTGCAAAGCTCTTCTTGCTTTATGAGAATTAAGTATTAAGTTGATTTTAATATATTTCATAAACCAATAAGCTATTGTTATTAAATATATGTATATTCATAACGTTTACAAAAGAGTCCATTTTCGAATTGTTTTGATATTCGCCATCCGCCATTGTTTGGTATATTTCTATTCGAATAGTCAGAAAACCGTTACGTTACCCCCACTCTCAATGATTTATTCGCAATTAGTTTCAATACTGTTAGCTTTCTCACTCAGAAATTACTAACAGTGGTATTTGGTCACGTGGCTCGCACATTAACAAAAAATATTTGAAATTTTCTGCAGAGGGTTGCTAAGTAGGGTGTTTCTGATTAACGTAGGGGAAGGTTTTGTTTATTGAGCTGCGAAATATAAACATAGAAACATAAGCAAGGAAGTATTAAAGCGTAAATAGGAGAATGCATCACGTGCCGGGTGCATAATCCGTGGCGCCCCACTGGCGCCCAACGTGGGACCGAGTTTGTTTGTACATTACTTAGCGTTAATGCACGCCCGCGAAATGCCCGCTTGTTTGCCAATTCATACGAAAATATTCCCCCTTGTTTGAACGGTAAACAACTTCATTCCAACAACAGCATCGTTTATTTAGGATGCAAATCTTCAAACAGACCACAGTTCAGGGTCAATACGGATCATTGTTTTCCGAATAGCTGCAGTAACGGTTATCTAAATACTTTAAACATTCTATAACACTAATATTATGCGTAACGGTCTTTGTCGTTTTACCATAATGAGCTCGCGGCCGATGCAAAGTAACCGTATAATGTATAAAATATCGGATATGTGGTCGATTCAACCCACACGCCACATAAACGACGATTAATCGGTATCATTGTATCAGACAATATCGTTAACATGTACCGCGTGCGTTCTCTTTGGTGTTGTGAGCTTGTGACAAGGCGTATAAATCAAATTGCACAATTAACGTGTTGCATACATTTAGAACAGCTGACATACATTTATAGGTTTGTCGTAATTGAATCTCAGCGACAATGGTGTTAATTCTAATGCAAAGTGATCGCCGTTTAATTTAACGTAGGCGGTTGAATAACTTAGCTTCTGTCGGAAGCGTTCGTGAACAATGCCGACCGACTCCGTGGTTAATTAAGCATTTTATTGCGATTCCAGCTATCGTGTTTAGTAGAACATCGTTAGCTAAATTGTAGATTATTACCTGTTTAATGTGATGCCATTAAGTTTTTCTCGTAACAAAAACGATGGCGACGTATCATGGGTGCGTAGGCGCACGTTAGAATGCCACATTCACGTATCAGATTCCTAACTGTACCAGCGGCGCACGGTTTACTGCCGCGACATAGATACCCAGCTAAAAACCACTATAAAAATTCAATTCACCTATTCTTTAAGAGTTTTTTTATGTATTATGTTGCGTAAATACCTCGTTGACGTTGGCGCCATGCTTTTGAAACTGTCCGATGCATTCGAGAGATGTTTGTTGGTATAATACAGTAATTCAACATTCTTGACGGGTCGTTTGGGTGACATGTGTTGTGGCATTTGGACAAAGTCTAGTGTTACAATGTCAGATGGACCAACTGTTGGGTAACTGAATACCTTTGTTTCAAGTGGAATTATTTTACATCTTAAAATAACAGTTCCAACCTCGAATCACTCGTGTTGGAATTAAATCTCTAACGTAAAGACTGATTGTACAAAACCTTCTCGAGCAACAATTTATTTTTTTACAGCTTTGCAGTATGTTGATAATATCCAACACGAAAAGAATTGCACGTTAAATCAAATATCGATATTAAAATCAAGCATGCAAAAAATAACTCGATTACTATAATTGCTTATTATAATTTGGTCCACGACAATAAACTACACCTACACGAGTGAATGACGAATTTGTTACAACATTGTCAACGGCCATTGAAGTTTAATCTCGAAGTCACGCCTGTAATATTTCAGTGGTATTATCGTTTATCTTAGCATTTTTTGTTCACTATTTGTTCACGTGTCTTTAGCTGTCTCGTCTGTCGCGACGTCTTTGTGTACCAATCTGGGAATGAAATCATTGTTGAGTGGATTACCGAGTATTTGATCTATAGCACCAGCTATTGTAGTTCTAGTATTTATGTTTAGTCATTTCTTATCATTGTCACTTGAATTGCTGTGGAAAGTCCCTCGTCTTAATCAGACGTACTTAAAAAGTTACAATAAAATGAGACCTTGTTATGATCCAGGAAATATTAATTAAAATTAGATTTGTGTTCGTGCAAACAATTACTTGTTGCAATTAAATAAACAGACGTAGATTTTATAATTAATTGAAACAAACAATTGCTATCGAAGTCTCGTTAAAACGAATTCATGCACTTAATTTTCCTGTGTTCACAATTAACATGAATCTACAGAGCGACTTATCATTGTAATTACAATATTATGCGCAGTATAAGTATACCTAGATGAATTTATTCGTGTATAAATAAATCTTTTGAAACGACCAGTTCAGTTCTCATCAAGGAAGACATTTATTATACGTCGTCACATGTTTTTGTGTTGATTAACTGCTTTGAATGTGCGAATGAGACGACCGACGCGTTTTAGTGGCGTTTTGGCGCCTCAACAGCTAAATATTGCCTTTTTACACTCGTAAATTAACCTTTTGTTCAACAGTGACTAATATTTGCTACATTTATATGTTTGTAGTTTTTTTATATCGTGTTCATGTTTTAGTTGATTGCATTCTATGTTCTGCAGGATTGTGATGTAACGCGTGTATTGGAATGCTATGCTACGTCATATTAATGCAATGCACATCCGGTACACTTTTATATTTAGCTCGAGATGAAACTAAAACTGCAGTAAGTGTGTTTATGCTCTTTAAAAAAACCGTTTTGAAACACTTAAAAACTGCAAGTGCGTAGGAAATTCACCTTTAATATAGTCGGAACTGTAATTATTCCCTATTAAAATCTGTCCCTTCAAAGATTTTCAAACGCATGCAAATAAAAACTCATCAGTCTAGAGGGGTGGCTGTAATGACGAGGGTGATGCATGTGCGGTTGGGGTAGTAATTACGAACAACAGGAGGAACGAACTCGGTTCACGGAGCTTTATGCTGAAAGCGTCACATTTGCCTAAAAGCTTTTCTTTTAGCAAATGTGACTGCATCCGAATGATGGTGATAGCGGCTTTTGTGTACAGCGCCGACAATGTATGAAAATTCTGGTAAGAATTTGGACTTGATGGAGTATTTTTCCGCGAAGATTGTTTTCGCTTGGAAATCAAGAGTCAATCAAAATATTTGTCCAACTCAAGACTTGGTCGTCCACCAAGATTTTGTTTACTGTCATACGATAGGTACTTGGTAAAAGTGTATCAAGTATATAATATACTAGCTTTCCGCTAGCGGCTTCGCCCCTTAGGGATAGAATTTCCAAAATCCTTGCTTATCGGATGCCTACGTCATACAAAAAACACACCCTCTAAGTTTCAGGTCTCTACGATCAGCGTTTTAGGCTGTGCGTTGATCCGTCAGTCATTCAGGACAAAGCGTTTTATATGACGTATAGATTACAACTTTTATTATTAATTATATTATCCAATGGGTTACGACAACTTTATCATGTTATCATGTAACGCCACATTATCCAGTAAGCGGGGACCATGACGCGTCAGACGCGACGTGCCCTATCAGTACTGACGCCGGCGCAGCTGTACCGGGAATCGCCTTGTCATAATGAAACCAAACGCTTCCTAATTTCCTGGTAAAAGGTGTTAGTTGATAATCATACTTTCCCGTAACAGAATGGCTTATCGTTTTATTATAACCTACATTTTGAATGAATTGTGAATCATATTTAACTCCCATAAAAACCCGCGATTATTTTAATACTCGCAGTTTCTCGCGCTTTCACCCGCATCCCGAGGGAACTCCTTCGCGCATCCGGGTAAAAAGTAGCCTATGTCCTTTCTCAGGCTCTAGACTATCTGTATACCAAATTTCATTTATATCGGTCAAGTAGTTTTGGCGTGAAAGCGTAACAGACAGACAGAGTTACTTACGCATATAAAATACTAGCTGTTTCCCGCGGTTTCACTCGCATGCCGAGGAAACTGCTTCGCGCATCCGGGTAAAAAGTATGTCCTTTCTCAGGCTCTAGACTCTCTGTGTACCAAATTTCATTTAAATCGGTTCAGTAGTTTTGACGTGAAAGCGCGACAGACAGAGTTACTTTCGCATATAAAATATTAGTAAGGATTCTTTATTCGAACTTTTTCATGAGTTTCAAAAACAATGTTCATTCATATTTTTTACCTGACATTACAATAAAAAGCGCGTCACTACAACAATAGGCAGTATTAACAGCTACTTTATAGGAATTACGGCAGGTTAACGAGCTTTTATTGGATAAAACACAATGACGAGAAATGATGCGCCGGCGCCGCGCGGTGCGGAATGGGGGGAAGCGATGCGCTCGCGCAAGGCCGCTGAGTCAGCGGCGTCCGCGACGCCTATTGTTCCCGTCACCTGATTCACGGTGATACATTAGACGTCGTTACCTTGAAATACGTGCGATAAAGCATTTATTGTAAAAGAATAACTAATTACATAATCGCAAATTATTGAGGCGTTGCCTTATACTCGTGCGCAAGCTTTTAGAGTCATAGCAAAGAAATGGAATGCAAATATCCTTTGGAACTTAATCACTATACTTAATTATGAATTTATTACTAGCAATTGTGATTTGATAATGATGATGCGATTTCAGGTAACTAATATCTATACACTGATTTTGATATTCAATAGGACTAATTCTCTTCTTGTATGGCAATTAAGTATTTTATTATATTGCTAAAATTAAGTTCGATCAATCTTGTGTTTAGATGTTTCCTAATCCTTTTGTTGATTTGGACGTTACAACAGCTTTTACGGAATAATTTCTCAATTTAAAATGATATTTCTTGGGTATCAAATTTTATGCTTCATTAGACCTAGTTGTATTGACAGATTGACTAATGAGAGATATAATTTACTAAAGTCGTAGAAGTGGAAGTAGTTAATTTAAAAATGCCTGCAACATTCTTTAACAATTCTTTGATTTGCCACTGGCCCTAAAAAAATTTTATAACAGAATTAAAGTTTATAAATAAACTACTTTGGTAATAAGTAAGGTCTCAAGTAATAAGACAATTATTTTCTTCTATAGGTTTCTCCCACACGCCGCTGAGCTCGATCCTCAGGATCCTCCTCCAATCCCTGCTCGCTGCATTAGGAATATTATCACCCCATCCATCTACAGGGCGCCCTACGGCTTGGCGAGTAAAAATAGTTTCCAAAATTGTGAAATTACACATCGAAAACAATTCCGCCAGCGGCTTCGCCCGCGTAGTCTATACGAATTCAAATTAAAAATGACTGAGTCCCATACAAACTTTGCCCCCTTTTTCATCCCCTTAGGGGTAGAATTTCGGAAAACCCTTTCTTATCGGATGCCTACGTAATACAAAAAACACACCCTCCAAGTTTCAGGTCTCTACGTTCAGCGGTTTAGGCTGTGCGTTGATCCGTCAGCCATTCAGGACAAAGCATTTTATATGTATAGTTAGATAATAATAATTATAATTGGCGGTTCCAATCGCCGATGTCCAAATGCTGTCATTCGTAAAATTACCTCAGCTTTCTTAATGATGTCACAATGACAAGCCGCAAGCGCTGCAAGTAAATCAAGTAAAAAGCAATCTCAATCTCAGCGCACACCCGTATCATTACCCGTATTTAGCCCGTATTTCATTCAAGTGTGTGACTTTTTGTCGCTGCCGTGGGAATGTCTGAATACGTCGTTTATACGCAATTAGTTACTCATTACCTTTTGTTTTGTCCTTTAATAACGACTATTTTGAAGTTTTTCATATAATTTAACTTTAAACGTGTTTTATTACTTTTGAATGGCCCTTTATTACGTCGGGCATATGTAAAGTATGCTCATTGATGTTGGTGACGATTAAATTGTGGAGTAAAGGTGAGTTTTACTTGTAATCTTGGAAAAAATAGTAACGCATACTTTTAAATATGTAGCTTCTGCTATTTTGGGTCAAAAGTTGTTGCCATTTAAAACGGAAAATTATTATTGAGTAACCAAATTCCCCTTCGTTCGCAAACAATATTTATTTATAACTTATTGAGTCCCTCTAAATTATGCCTGAACACTAAAATAAACTGCATCATAAACTCATATCAGATTGACTTACATATGTATACAATATGTTATTTCCAATACATCAGATCCTTGCTGTAGATTAAACGTATGGACAGCTTTCATTGCCTTCAATTATGACATATCGGGTAATATCCGATTCGTATCGCCCCCATCCAAGGGTTAGTCAGTTGCTAGGGTTAGAATAATATTTTCAATCGTACGGCTATGAGTTGCCACCGCCTGACTCATGCGAAAGACCCTCGCCGCCGCCCCGCCCACAACCAAACACGGACATACATACATCACATACATTTTTATCCCTTTTAAGACATATACGTGGGAATAACTCGGCTCAATCGTTCCGTGGCATGCTGCCAACCGCTAACCTATTACTAATACTGCATACCACGGTCCGCGACCCATTGTTTCTCAACGACAGTGTACCGCTGGGTTGACATTTTACTCAGCGTAGCTAATCTGATTTTGCTAACGAATGTATCGTATACAATAATAATGGATGTCATAATATCCGTTTAATGGAGTCGATGTACGCAAATGAAGCGGTGAGGCTTGGTGCGCGTGCGCAACTGAGCCGCCATGATGGTTTCAGGTCTAGAAGGCCCACTGCGGCTATGGCCCCTGTACTCAGTATATTTCCCAAAAGGTGACTGAGTAGATGCTGAAAGGAATAAAAAAATGCCAAATGGCGTCTGCAGGTAACTGAGACTTCCATTTGCCTATGGTATCCAACTTTTAACCCAATAAGCCTTCTGCAAACCTTTTCATTTTGTGCTATCCGTATAGGGCGATAAATCCGGCGCACGCGCAGGGTTTCGTCGGCGCCACGGTATTGTTGTTGTTACATTGTGCAACCTGAACGGCCTGCTTGTTCTCTTTGTTATGTCTCCAACTTGGAATTACCACATTCACATACACCCTTGTGGAGCACTAGCTAGCCATTGCTAACATTAGCATATAGAAGATAGACTTCGTTGCTAATGGATTGCAATCTTTATACTACCCTCAATAAACGAAGACATTAAAAGATAAAACCCATCTAACGCGAGCTACAAACATCCGTCTAGAAATACAACCCTCGACCGGAGCGTCCATAAAACACAATAATTAATGATCAATAAACGTCTTTCAGCATCGTTACTCTCAAACATAATTCCCACAAACAGCTCCCAACATCGCAGATATTTCATAATGGCGCCATCGAGCGCATTTAACAAATAATTAGCGGCGTTTAAGTGCGTATGTCGCTTCCCTTAACCGTTTCTCCGGAACTATAAAATTACGGCAGAGGCATGTCGGCCGGCTTGGAGCAAAAACGCTGGTCGATAGCGGACGGCCGAGCTAAAAATAAGCCGTGGCCGATGTTAATGAAGAACAACCGGATTGCTGCTGACAGCCACGGATCAGGGAAAGGTCCAACCACCCGGTGACCGCCGCTACCTTCACTGCCGATAAGGAGACCATTCATGGAAGATTACGATGACGTCAGGTATTTAAGAAACATAATCTAGACTGAGACTTAATTATTATTTGTGGACTGATTATCCGAAACTATATTTAAGCGTTAGTTGTATTAGTCAGTCTATGTACTATAAATAATCTTAATTGGTTTTGTTGGAAGTCCTGTTCCATTCAATGCAAAGCGTGAGCGATATTCACGTGCAATATTCTGTTATTGTTGTCTATACGACCTTTCCAACAGTAAATCCCTTTTGCTCGAGTTGCGCAAGCGTGCCGTGCGCCTGCGCACTGAACGTATGAACGACCTATTTCGATTAGATCGCCCGCCTGGATACTACAATTGTTACCGATCCGATCACGACTCCTTTCGTAAAGGTGAAAAATACTTTGAGAATGCCACGACTTGTCATTTTGCAGTCACGATCCGCGCCAGCCAAATGTCATCTAAATGTGTGGAGATATTTTGTGTTGAATGAAACCAGTTGCAACATTATGAAATATCGAGGTCTCTCGAAAGTAACTAGCTAACTAGCTGCAGTTTATATTAGACATATTTATAATGGCAATAAAATGAAAGAATGTTGCTTCATGATAGATCATTAAATATTATGTAGACTAATTCGTTGTGCTGTTTAGCGGCTGTAAAGCTTTTCCAGCTTTTATTAGTACATTATACTAGCTTCCAGTTTTATGTCTTTCCATCCACAGTACAAATGCTCCTTAAAGAAGTCGGTAAGTGTGCGAGATAGTCGCGGGCGTCGTTGGACGCAGCTGGTATTCAGCTCAGGTCCTACCGTCACTTTACGTCCATTATTCCAATTCTTAAAGTCATGTGCATTTCTTCAAAAGCTAACAAGCTTAAGACATTCTCAAGGAAGCCCCAGTGCCCTGCATTCCTCTTCCGCTGTCGCGACATTCCGCACATATTTAAGTTTTTTCAATAATTCGCGATAGGCACGAGCCGTTTTGGCCTGGCTCGTATACAACCCGTTTGCAAAGGTCGGCATTTTTCGTTTAATTAAATAAAGATTACTTTTTCGCGGCGTGTGCGCAGCGGTACCGATCGCGGCCCTTCGCTGGTATTTAGTGGCATTTAAACTCGTGTTACATGTAATGCAGATTATTAACGAGCACTTCGTTGAACGTTCATTATGATGATTTATGCTTGATTAAATGTCTTTTGTCTTCATTGAAGTCGAGAGGATGGTATTTTCTTTTAGCCTGATGCTTTTATTAACTTTTGGAAGTAAATAAGGCACACTCTTAAATCCAGCTCGTTTCCTAATTCTGTCTGCATTATCAAAGAGTTCAAATCCTGTCCTTACACAGATTGAATATTCAAACCAACTTAACCTCAAAAAGGTACACCCTTCGCAAATACCTTAAACGTGTAGGTACACCAAGTGTAGCAGATTCTCCAATTAGCCCATGGAAATGGTGGCGATAATTCGCCGTGTCGCTTCCTGCTCGCTAATGACTGTGGACATTATCCACGGGAGCGTCCATGTCCATGAGAACAACGTTTACTATTCATGGTCTTCGTTATTATAAGTCCATTAATGTTCGTGGAGGTGACAAGCTTTTGTTTTGCGTCTTGGGTGGACTTAAGTGGACATATTTGTGCTGCTCACGTTTCTTCGCTGTTTCACCCGCCTCTCGTACGCAACTTTAATATTTTCGGGATAAAAAGTACCTATGTATAACCAGGACATGATCTACCAGGTTAGGTTTACCTAAATCTGTTCAGTCGTTTGTAGTCTGACGTCATAAAAATAAAGAAAGGCCTTTCAGAAGACCTTTTAAGTCTATCTGACTCTGTACCTGATATCCATATGATTAACTTAATAGTCCTTTTTTCTTATGGTCGTGACCATTAATAAGAGTGCTATAATTAATAAGCTATAACTATGGCTGTCTCGCTTTAATTAGTACAAAATGACAATGACAGGTGGGATTTATGGATCGCTTATAGGTGTGATGTTTTTATGAACACTTAGGATGGATTATTTATGCGATCCTTACACCCGGAATGATGGGTTTACGATACTTAAACATGTGTATAATTTGGTACTTTATTATTAAGTACTTATACGTTCAAAAAATATCATTAACTTCACCCTCAAGCATTGACTCAAAGGCAAACAACATTTGAGATTGTTAGATATTATTACCAAATGTTACCATTCCAAAAGTTTCCAAACCGAATCAAACTAAGTCCAGTACACGATTAGTAGTTGATAAAGTGCAGTGCTAGTTACTCAATCTCCTCAAATGAATCCTACACTACCAGCAACAGAAAAGCTGACACTCCTACCTATAACCTTAACAACGGCCTTTACTTACGTACACGCGATGCAAAAACAAGTGAAGTGTGCACTATGCAGCATGCCAGGTCAGTGGTACGCCGAGCCGGATTGCCTGAGGAACGCGACACAAACAATACGAACGTTCTCACTTCGAAATATTACTAGGAATGCTGTGTTGGATTGGATTCTGTTGGTATGTCCGTATTGAAGATCTAGAGACTATCTTGCTGCTTTACGATATCGTATTACCCCCTATTTCTAATCAGAAAGAAAGAGAGAAAAAATAATTCGCACGACACAAGCACAGTATAATAAAAAGAAGAAAAAATATATATGCAAGCAAAAACTGGTTGTGCCAAATACATATATATTCGCGTGATTACCTCACGTGAATAAACATGTGAACTCTAACCTTCTTAATTAGAAAACTTGTTAGAAGGGGTGTGCTAATAGTAGCTACCTTTCTTCCTAATCCTTCGGGGGAAACAACAAAGACGATTTGAAGATTCATTTAAAGAATCTTTTGAAACAGAGACCTAAACCGTTATCTATTCTTTTACACTTTGACTCCATCCAAAGATTGTCTGTAAGAAATTGCTTTTAGCGATAAGACCGTCTATTGTACTGTTGCATATTAAAATTTGTTTGTGATCTCCTATTTTGTTTGTCCTGTTGGTGTACTACAATAAAGAATATTCTATTCTATTCTAAACATTTTCAGCTAGATATTCTTAAATTTAACACACTTAAAATTAAAAAAATGTTGTTATAATAAAAAAATAAGTCAGTATCTCGGCAATTGAAAAGGTTTCTCGTCTCATCAGTTGAGACACTTCTCATTTTTCGCATTAAATCCATAATGAACACCTTAATGGCGCCATTTGCAAGCATAAAATTAATTGCGAAAAATCATCTTCTTCGAACATTATAACAATGACCATAGTTCGTTACACTCACAAAATCAATTTAAAATAGATAATTATTTTATCGCCATCCAATTTAGTTGAAAATGTAACAAAATAGCAGTGGTGGGATGTTTTCAATTACTTCTTGAATATAAAAACTGGACGTGAAAAACGATTACGATATTTATGTGATAATGTCGAAAATCAATTTTGGAATATCGTGTTTAGTAAAAAACTGTACTATCGGTCTTTTTATTAAAGTGGCAAGAAACCGTACTAGTTTTCAATAGTAGACAAAAAAGAAGAAAAAGAAACAACACATTTGGAACCTAAAACAACCATGGACCTAGGGAAAAAACATGGCGAAACTTATTTAGAGATTTAACTGTAGCAAATTTTAAGGAATAGATTCTTTGATAGAAAAGCACTTGACGGAAAGTAAAAAACATTCTAGACACCTCAAATAATTGCAACAGTTACTGCCCTGACATTAAATTTAATGAATGGTTTTATTTACAGCAGTCTAATAATAGAAAGAAATGACAAGTATGGCGTCCGACCTTGTCGCGGCTTAACAAGCAATTACATGAGCCTTCTTAATAGTCCCTAATGACGAAGCTTCCTCCACGCAAAACGTGACCGCACCATTCAAGTTTCATTCCAATTGTCTTAATGAACCGCCGACGAGACGAATCGCGGACAAAAACCTCGCAGCCGGGACAAATCTGATGAATATATCTACATTATACTCGTTGGTTATCTCGTCCTCTATGATGAAGATAATATGTGTAGTCTCGGTTCGGCAGTGCGTGGCGTCACATAATTTTGAAGAAGATTTCAAAAAACAAAACGCACACTTGACATGTACGTACGCGCTCTCTGTAACTAGATTAGCGATGTGACGAGTTGGATTTTTTTTGACTCGAGTGACTCGAGTCGGTATGGTTACTGACTCGCATCGCAACTCGAATTGACTCGACTCGCTCGCTCGCTGACTAACTCACGCAAGTCGGCCGCCGGTGAGTCAAACTTTCAAGGCCCACCGACCATCCAACCAAGCTTTTTTTTTTTAGGTCAACCTAGAATGGCATCTCACTCATACATAAAAAAAAAATTAACCGGGCTTGGTGAAAATTGGTACACACAAACCACATACATAGTTTATAACCTGAATTAGTGTAGGTATCACATAATTTTTATCAGAGTACGTGCGTAATTCTCTCAGGATGCGGGCAAGCGAAACCGCGGGAATGGCAAGTTATAAAAATACAATGCGAGTTGAACGACGCGCGTGTCGACGCGAGTTACAAATTCATTCAACTCGAATCGGAGATGCTCGGCTCGGCCAACTCGGGCCAACGAGCCAATCAAATTTCGTGCGCGCGCACGTCGTTTACTCGTTGACTCGTGTATAGTCTGTGTACCGTGACTCGTGATCCGAGTTGATTCGAGCTAATAAGAATTGAACTCGAATCAACTCGTTCTTCATACGACTCGAATCACTCGGGTCACCTAACTCGACTCGCACATCGCTAACTAGATTGTCATTCGGTTTTTATGTCAACAAGTGGCGTCATGTATTTCCTTTATTAAAATTGTAATTTAAATAATAAAGCGTATATATAATATACTCTGTGTGATAAAGTAATAAGTTATATAGAAAGGAAGTCGGAGAAGAAGGAAAGCAGACCAGTTTTATGAAAAAGATCGAGAATTACTCGTCGACATAAAAAGTTGTCGCAGTGGAGTGATCCATTTTTTTTTCGCAATGTAACTTGAGTGTTTGATGGCATATTTTACGTTTACCAGGAGTAAGATCCTGTTCTTATACATTACGTATAGGTAATCGCTACTTCAAGTGTGATTTCGCTTTGCACGTACCTAGTTGCAATCAAAAGTACCAATAACATAACCTCTAAACGACTTGCTTGACCTGTGGGGCGTTCTGCGGGAGCGCACGTGGTTTAAAAACGGCTATGTCGAGAGCTAACTAGCCTGTCCTGAGGGGTGTTCTGCGGGAACACACGTGGACTACGAAGGCTATGCTGTGAGCAACCTCTGGGGTGTTCTATAGGGGCACACATGGTTGGCTTTATATAATAGCCTTAAAGGGAAGTTCTGCGGGAACTTACATGGCTATATATGTGCATAACACACAATGCTTAATTTACTGCATGAATTATGTCCTAAGATTGTAGGACGAGTTTACAGTTCACCTGACATTCAAGAAAATAATGAGAATGTCCCCAAGGAACTGGTAAGGTATGTTAAATCATATACATAGGTGTATGGATGTTGAATTCCTAAATACAGTTGGTAATGAAACTAAGAAAAGTAAAAATAGAGGATGCATCATTATCTCATAAACATGAGGGTTGGTTCAATTAGCCTGGAGCAGTAGAATAATCAAGAACCAGTTAGCCATTGTTTTTTAATATTAAACATGGCAGGGAAGGAGAAAGACTGATTTGTTGAGAAGAGAGAACCATTAATTTAACCCATATGCTGCCTGAATTGCAGACTTAATAGTTTATTAATCTCTGTATAACATAACAAATGTTGATACATGTAAATGTATTGATGTAAGGTACATAATATGTTAAATGTACAAAAGCTGAAATTGTTTGTTGGTTATTGTGCACTCGCTATATTCAGAGACAATGGGATTTAATAATCTCCATACTGCTGTCAATAATAAATGACAATATATATATATTTTGCAATATATAATATATGACAATATATAATTTGCATATGCACTCAGAGCCAGAAAAAGCTTCCCAGTTCGGTGAAATTTTCACTGATCTATGATTACTGCAGAATCAGTCAAAGAACTGGACTTTTGTTAAGTCACAATTATGGTTTACTACAACACAGTGTAAACAGGTGTCTTGTCTACATTAAACATTTTTATATTAAAAATGTAAGCTTCAAACTAGTGGGGACCTGCTCGCAGAGAAGTTAAGAAGTGTGGTGGAGAGTCATGCAGAGCAGCTGAAGTGAACGAAAGGTGCTATCCAGATAGATGTACAGGTGGGCAAAATTAAATCTTAATTTTGTGTTTGAAACATATTCATCACGGATCTTGTTTCTTCTTGATTGGTTTGTGGTGTGGAATATAAATCCACTATTTTAAACCTTAATCTCACCAGAGCTACACTCCGGTGAATGAAACAACCTCTAATCAAGGATGTTTACAAATAACATTAAATGGAAATAAAAATGGTTATTTGGTATGTAGTTGTTAACACTACAGGAAATCACTATGTTTACAAAGTACCTACATATTGTTTAAAAAGGTTAAATGTAAACTATAATTTAAACAAATAAAATTCTTCTCTGTCATAATTATGAACAGTTCTTAATGGACCAAACTCAAACAAAATACATATATACGAAGTATATAATTTTTAATAAGAAATTATTTTCTTCACAATATTTAATTAATATTTCATGTATAAAATGCAGTATTAGACAACCTAGTCAACTATGAATGATAATTTTTCATTATCTTAAGAGTATGATTAAAACAAGAACAATTCATTATTAATATGTATGATTTTCTTTTGAATAGAAAATAAATCATACCTGCCTGTGTTATTAAACCTATACACTGTAAAGTTATAGGTAGAAATATTTACTATTACCAATATATTCAAGTATTTATAGAAAAGATATGAATGTACAAAGAATAATGAACTAAAACTGATGAAAATGAGATAAGGATAATTCTACATTTTTTCATAAGAATTGAATACAAATGGTTTGCCTATATACATTATTTTATTCAAAAATATAAAGTTTTTTATAGTTCATAGTTTCTTCTAGAAAATTCTATTAAATAACAATAATAATTCTATTATTTAATATAAAGACACTGTTGTGCTTAAATGTTAAGCACTAATCAGCTAAATAGGCTCATCCTACAAAGACAATATCTGTGCAGATAAGAATTGTATCTCTCACACAGGCTGTAGATGGTGTTTAGTATTTTGTATCAATCAGATTGCTCATGAGTGATTGATTGAGGATGGAGCTCAGTCTCACAAGTCTTCTTAGAAAGTAGTTTTTACTTTGTTGGGATTCATCTGATGAACAACTAATATAGGTACTCACCTATTGTGAATGTGAAATCCTAATAATAATTTAACAAGTTATATGACTGCAGATACATGATACATTTAAATAAAGAATATACTCAAATTAAATTTAAATTAAATTTACCAAGATTATTTTTCCTTCTTGACTAAATATCTAAGTACCTACTTTCATTAAGAGGAGAGAAATATCTAAGTACTTTCATTAAGAGGAGAGAAATATCTAAGTACTTTCATCAAGAGACTTTAATTAAGAAATAATATAGTAACAAAATTACATAAATTATTATCAAAAGAGATTCTTCCTTATCAGAAGGTTTTTTCAAATAATGTGATCGTATATCTGAGGCAATAAATGTTTTATGCATTGATTTAGCCTGAACTCATTATCTTCTAGTACGAATATATATGTTGCTGATGTAATCTATGTTTGTCTATAGAATAGGAAGAAACAACAGACTATTTAGATAGACAGCTCAAAAAAAAGATTTTTTTTTGCTGAATTTTTTTGTGTCAATAATTGATCACTCATCAATGGTACTTATGTTGATGCAAACATCTTTTATATTTGAAGTTTTCTACGGAAGTCCTGGTCTTTAGAAATGAATATGCAAATACCATATACATAAAATTGAAATTGATGACAGGTAGACTTTTATGTTAAGAATTTATTTTTTCAAGTGCTGTATCAAAAATGATCTACAGTCACCAATACTTTCTACTGTGGGTACAATACTTTAACTAGTAAAAGTCATCATCTGCCTAGTTCTTTCCCAACTATGTTGGGGTCAGCTTCCAATCTAACAGAATTTAGCTGAGTACCAGTGTTTTTAGTAAAAGTACCTTTAAAGTAAAATTACAAGTAAAAGACTATATTCCATAATACCTAATAAATATCCTTAATGTTACTAATAGAGGGAGTTTTCTCTTAGAATAACTTAATCTAGCTGGTAATCAGGATTAATTCTGATTTAAAGTTATATATAATACAAAATTATACACTTTAAGTACCTAAGTACAGTTCCAATTATTATTAAAGTAATAAAGTTTAAATTAACTGTCCAGAGAGACCTAAATATGTTAAAAATAGGAGACATAAGTTTATATTTAAGTTACTTTTTTCAAGTCCTGATAAAATATTTTTTATCCATAAGTAATATTTTTTCAAGTATTGTTATATATATTTATCTTTTCACTTGTATTTTCAGAGACACACACATAATATGTCTCAATTTTACAAAACAATGTGTAAAATTATATACATAAAAAAAAAAAAAAAAAAAAAAAGTATACGATTTTCCTGTCTTTTGGGTTTGTTAAACATTTCTAATCATGTTATCACAGAAACAAAGATTGCAAGCGATCTCTATAATACATAATAAGTTTATAGTATCATGATTGATGGTGGTCTTTATGGGCAAAACACTTAATTTATTTATTTTTTTCTCTTAATGTTTTTATTCTTCAATAGAATGTGAAGTATTGCCAGCTATTGCATATTTCTAAATAAGATAATGTGGTTAATAACCTAGCTATTTTTACTATTTAATATGCAACTTGAAATAGTTAGCCATAGGTCATTACAGGAATGTGCTTCACTACAATCTGCTGACTTGAGCCTAAAATTTAAGAGTGTTCAGTTGATATAATGACAGACTTTAAAGTTTAGGAGTTCAGTTGATATAGATACTCACCGTGTACTAACATCAACTGGTTATATTAAAGGAACTCCCCTTATCCTTAATGATAATATGAGCTAGATTTGAGCCCTTAATCGGAACTCATTAAGCATGATAAAATTGTGTCTATTAAATATAATATTATCGACAAAATAAGTATCTATGTACCTATTTTAGTACATACAATTCGAGATATATTTTCACAGGGATTAATAATGGATAAATGATTAAATCCAAAAATATATAGAATTATATCAAGAAATGGTAAAATAATATTATTGTTTTCAGCACGTTTGTTGCCCCAATGCATTAGTACATAATCAATGCATCGCGACAGTTGACGTGTTATTTTACAGATTTATTGTTTTACAACATGTCTTTGAACATCTACACATATTATCTTCATCATAGAGGACGAGATAACCAACGAGTATAATTATACAGTCAAACGAACTTACCTGTAAGTGAAGTTCGACAGTAATTATACGAAGTTGTTATCTCGTCCGAATATGATGAGTCCCCCCCGACCCTAACATACCATGCGTTTGAGCATGGACCCTTTCTTGTTGTAAAACCAATAAAGTGCTATGAACTTAATGACAATCTAGTTACAGAGAGCGCGTACGTACATGTCAAGTGTGCGTTTTGTTTTTTGAAATCTTCTTCAAAATTATGTGACGCCACGCACTGCCGAACCGAGACTACACATATTATCTTCATCATATTCGGACGAGATAACAACTTCGTATAATTACTGTCGAACTTCACTTACAGGTAAGTTCGTTTGACTGTATAATTATAAAAGGTTTCGTTGTTTTTGGTTAATGGTAGCAAAAAGCTACCAGGCTACTGAAGGATAGCGGCACGACTTTTCAATGATTAATGTGATCGATACCCGGTTAGCTACAAAAGCTCGATTTGATAATCGTTCGTTTTACTCAACCCACAAGAAAATTATGAAATAACGAACAAAGCATATCGTTCATTAAATCGCTTAAACTTATTACCCATTAATGGAAAGTTTCATATTGTTAGAAAATTACGTAAAATATTGCTAAAACACAAACAAACAATCAAGTCATATATTTTGAACACAACACCACTTTCCAACAAGTTGTTTGAATAATTGAAAGCTGTGTAGCCTGCCAATAACTTAGTACTAACGATAATTACAATAGCAGAAAGTTTATTAAGCATGTTGAAACGTTTCAATGGTCGTCATTAGTAGGGGTTTGAATGTTCCTGTTGAACATCCGACGTATGGACCTGTAAGGATGATCGTTCACTTGGAATGACGTTGCCGTGTCTCGTCATCAAAACTGTGATCGGAAAATCTTAGAAACACTAACCCACTAACTAACTCTTCACGACATTTTCGAATAGAACATGATACGGTTTTCGGAAATAATATTATACTTTCTACCTTTTCCAATGTTCATGCTCATAAAGTTGGCTATATATGCGATTGTTTTGGCCAAAACATGAGTGACACGAGGCGAAAAGAAGACTGTCAGTACGTATATTGCACAAGACACCTTGTATTTTCTCTCATTGTGGAGTGCACGTTAGCCCTAAGGCATGGTAATTAGTGATGGGCCACGAACGCGTTGCTCATCAGCGTTTACCATAAGCGGGTGGCGGGCGGTGGCGTTCGCACGCTCCAGTTTGCGAAGCGCCCGCACCGCGCGTCTGTCCGCGTTCGAAATACAAAAGCGGCGAATCCGCTTGTGGTAATTAGAAACGATGCGTATGCGCGTGAGAGATGTGCGTGAATGGCGAGGTGTGTGCCGAGGCAGCTCTGGAATTTAGGTGTCATAGTTTGTTTTTATTACTCATACTAATGAAAATTTTAATGAACCTTCAAAGAAACCGTTGCAGCAGCTACCGATTCTATTGAAAAAGACTATCTAATGTTAAGCTGGGATAAGGCCGACTAAGTAATAAATGTTGGTATTTTAATCAATGCTCGACCTTAACCAATCTGAAATCCAATCGCGTTAATTAAAGCCATTGATACCGTCGGCACATAATTTAAACATTGTGTGGCCATCTATTCCAAAACATTGTAAGCTTCACGGTCCCGTTTTATAATGTACAATAGTGCGTGCAGCAATATTATCGAGTGTACCTACCGCAGTTGCGCGGGCGCATTGTTTTGCTCTCATTTACCGCGATCGCCGATAACATCGGCCGATCGGCACGGGCCGAGCGATAAATTTAATTAAACCACCTGTCGCACGCTACCGCCAGATTATGTTATCTACCGCGAAATACGCACACGGCTCAAGAGAAAAAATAATGACCAGAATGCATAGATAAAGTAGGATTAACGCAACACAACATTGTGGCCATAGTTTCTTGTTTGTTTACGTGTTGGATATATTAAAAATATTGGTCGAAGGAGTTTGTTTATTAGCGGTTGTCTTCAATAAACATTAAGGCGCCAGTTTTACCTTGATATTTTTAATCTTCAGAGGGAGCTGGTGAGTCTTTTGAAACAAAGAAATACTTCGTTGATAATATAAAGCTACATCTTCAAAAGGAATAAATGCAACAATCTAACATACAACATTCATACACAGCGAGACGCAAAGCAAAATTAGATATTTTTGCAAGTATTTTGAGTCATGCTTGACGGAAACTTGGCGCTGGTTTCCAGCTAGTCTGGTCTAATCTGTGACTCAAGGGCTGGAAATTAACGGTCAAAATTGAACAATGCGCGCTTTAAGTATTCATTATGCACCCGCGCATGTTCGCTCAAATTTATTTTCGCTCGCGACATCCCCCCCGCCTCATTTCCGGCTCGCTAATGAGACTCGCACAGTTACAAGGTTTGTTACTTACACGTTACACCTAATAGATAGGAGCTGTCGAGCATCAAGTCAGGTACATACTTTAACCCAAACAAGTGATCCCAATTCCTCAACATAATTTATCCTTTAGTAATATTCCTTCGTCGTCTTTCTATTTCGCTTTAGGCACAACCCGCAAATCATTTTCAGCCATAGCAGGTTCGTGAACAATATAAATTACCATAGTTTCGGTCTATTACTTTGACAATTCTAATTATTGTAAAACATGGTGTCTACTCTAAATAACTCTATTGAGTTATGACGCACGCCTTTGTAATAAAGCGAAGTACTTGGATTATAAATGTACTAGAGAAAATGACAGCTAGACAAAAAACTTCTTATGAATAAAAAGATCATTGTTTATAAATCGTAAATGATGATCGATGTTGCGCAATCGATAAATGGAAACAAAGGCGCTGGTTGGAGCGTCTCGAGCGGCTATAATCGATTAGATTCACAGCAGTCTTGGTGCTTTTTGTCCGTTTGCCATCGAGATGCTTGACCGAACATCTGAAGAGTTCATTTACGTTACGATAATGGTAACAAAAACGTCATACCAGATAAAATATTGCGAGCTGTGATGAACGACCTCCGGTTAGATAAAATATTTCAAGGCCAGGAATGTTTCATAGAAGAATGATGAGATTTTTTTAACAAAAGCTAATATTCTATACAATGTTAATAATGATGGTGAAAATATAGAAGACAAATCTAGGGATCTTGCTGCTATTACTTTTAGCGATCAACTGCAACAAATATAAATGTGGCCTCAGATCTGGAATTGTTTCGCAAATATCCAAATCGTATCATATCAATAAACATTTCAAAATCAGATTGCACGATACCGTTTCATTTATCAACCTTTGTCTACGACATACGTCAAGCCGTCAGAGTGCGTTCGATTTTCGCTGTAACCTTTGACCTTTGGCGCGAGTCACGACCAACCTTGGGTGCTGGGTATTGGACCAGGGGACCAGTCTGATATCGGTGAGTCTTTCTAAACGTGACTAGAACGCGGCCTTCGTCCGCCGCTCCCTTTTAGATTTGCGATATAGATCTGCTGCTCTTATTTATGCTTAGCTTTTGTTGGTATTTGTGTGTTGTGGGAATTGGGTGGGGCGTGTGTTCTGTAGTAACGAACAGACCTCCAATTCTCTATTATTTCATCTAAGTGATCAAACCTATGTAAGAAGGTTATTTGTTCTTTATCTCTGTTGTTATCAGCCCAGCTTAGTGTAACTTTTGAATATTTTATTTCACTACAAACATCTGTAACTCCTTAACCAATAAGATGATTAACCTTTCGAAAGGAAATCGAAATCAAACCTAGTATTGCAGAATTACCGACATTTGGGTCCTCTCGATTGCACAAAGTAACCATCATAATCAAAACTATTCCATCGATGATATCCACTGCATAATCTAAGTGAATTTCATAATAACAGTGTCTTCATATTCTAATTTGTATGCGGAACTTCTCTATATCAATAAAAATATGCATTCCAAGAATCATGTTAAGATCATTTATGTTATTATCACATAGAATCTCGTTAGCCATTATAATGGCTGCAAACCACGTGAAATATGTATGAGAGTCATTACAAGGACAATTAAATATGTATCCGTGATGATATTGTACTGTTATCTGTTGCTCTGTGACAATTATTGCTAAGACCAGCTACATTATGACTATGATACTCAGTACATGTCCCGAGCAATAAAAGGTTATTACTTTTTATAACGCTATGCAATTATATTTATTATTTAAGAGCTCCACTTGGTACAGTATCACTTACAACCAGTATAGCAACCATTGTAAGCTGAGCTGTATGAATTCCATAGAATTATTGTGTGTGTAATTTACATAGCCTTCTTCAATACATAGTAATTTTATTACGTAGTTATTATATATGGTGTTTACCGTGCGCATTATAGAGGTAATTAAGAATAGATTTTCGGAATCATTCGCTTAATGTATTCTATAACCTCCGTCTAGGGACGTCTACTTGCAGTATATGAAAATATTAATTTATGTACACGTGAATGTTTTGAGAATTAATTAGATATGTTTTGAGTTGATTAGAAAATACAATATGCCCAAAATTCCTCCACGCGATCATTTTAAACAATTAAAATATTTCTCGTGTTTCAAGTATGTTTTTCATGCTCTAGATGAGTACTGTCTTTTAGTTTATCGTAATTTAATTATGTGTTTATTTATCGACTTCAAAGGTAACTGAGGCATGGCTTCCAAATCCTACTCAACAGCTTTCCTAAATTCAATTCGACGACTATAATAAACATCGGATCGTACCTACAACAATTTGCATGAAATGATTCCATCGTATTTGGTGTGCGGGCCAAGTTAATCGCCTGTCGTAAATTCTCCAACCGACACAAAAGACTACAGCAAAAAACAGCGACCTTGATACCTGACGTAACCGTAATCCCTTCGCGAATAACATTAGTTACGCTCCAAGGGTTCACACATAAAAACTGAACAAGACAAGTCTGCTCCGTCTTCTTCGGTTGTTACTAAGTTTAAAATGTTGAATACAGATTCTAAATACAGGAGTTGTTGCTTCCCATTATTCTAAGCTCGCTAGCTCACCGCAAATGGTAGGACAATCCTACATTTTGGCGAACCGTGTAATCCTTCGCGTCGGATTCTGAAGGCCTTCCGCGTCTTTAGCGCCGTGTAATTATTTCCATTGTATGGAGTATCTAATTTCAGCATGGGCGTTTAATGGTTCGCTGATTACTGCCTCTATGTCTACCGTACGATTCGTTGCGGTCTCAGAACGCGGAACGAGCAATAAATTGCTGCAAATCCATTTTGACAATGGGCTGCGAGTGTAATAAACCTTGAACTTCAGTTTCGCGTCTATTGTCAGTTTGCAACAAATTCTGCATCTATTCTACGAACTATTTTACCGTTGGTTAAGAATAGGAACTGTTGAAAATAGGCCTTCCAGGCGAACATTTCATGGCGGTTCTTCCCATGAGAGTCGTCGATTTTAAAGAGGTTTCCATGTATCTGTAGCACTAACAAGGTTCGTTAAGAATGCGAACCACTTCCGCCATATGGCCGGCGGCGCGGCGTCCGCTTTACGACGCATGCGTGCTGTCGCGGTAACACTTTGTTGGTTTTTATCTAAACACACCACTGTAACCAGGACCCCTTTTAACTGGACCACACGTAGTTCCCTGGAAGTTCATTGCATCCTGCTCCAGATCACCTGTTTAAATACATCCTATCGACGTCTCCCCTGTGTGGTCTATACTCCGAAGACGTAAACCCGTCCGTTTTGACGCGCCCTTTCTCGTGTTTGTACACTGAATATTGTTCTCAAAACTTGTTTATTCAACCCCATATGTTAACGGACACTATAAATAAACGTGAAACTCAGATCGTAACCGGTCCAAGTTTCTTAACATCTAGTACGACAATTTGTCCTTGAGTAATTGGTCGTAAAATGCTTTTTCTTTTTTTTTACAGGTAAGGAACTTTATTGAGCCACACACGGCACCTGTCGAGCGGGCCCTGGGCAGAGGTATGGACTATGGTGTCAATAAATTAACTATTTAACACTGCTTTGATGTTTAGAAAGGCCCCCGTCGTGATAAAAAATGTTTTTATTCCGATGCTCGCTGCATTGACATAATAATACTACATGAATAAGTCCATAATATGCATGCTTCATTTCTCAGAACTTGAAAACCCAAATTGAATTTAATGGTATAATGTATTCTAACAAAATACCAAATTATATTATGCTTTTGACATGTCTTAAAATATATTTTAAAGAACGATTGTCATACGTATCCATTCTTTATCGAAAGTATTATTTAGGAAGTAAATATTAAATGTCTTTATTCGTCGCAATTGGCCTTCGATTCAAATATTCATTTGTTGCTTGTGATAATAATTCATATTCAACCATTAGTCAAACTTGTCAGAAACTAGTCATTTTGACATTACATGAACTGCTCTTTTTATGCTGACCTTTTGACTTACGTATTATTGTTCAGTGTACCGACGATATTCATATTTGACTTATCGGTAGGATCTATGATACCTGTAACAATCATTTAAAACATTAGAGCCATCCTTGACCCGATCTCCAAACACCTGTCTTGCTTGCCTCGCATCCTTCCTAGTCGGACGTGCGCTTGTACATTAAACAATAGGCCCTAATGCCGCTGCTACCCGAACAATAGCTTCTAATTCGGCCCAACACCATGCCCGCCCATCTGATGTGCCCATTGTATCAAATCTAAGATTTGCTTTAATTGTTGAGTTTTCAAAAAGAATTTGAAAGGCGACCTCGGTTCAAAACGCTTCAATAATTACGTTCATTGAAATTGGTCTTCAGGATCTAAAAGTCGTCAAGGTTCCGAATACCGGTGTCCAAAACTTGGCAGTTTCTTTTTAATCTATACGGATTCATTAAAATATGTATGGATTAAAATTCGCTGTTGCAACGAAATAACGAAACCTTGATTATGCATAAATTCCGCGTAATAAGAGATGACCTATATCCTACTAATATTATAAACGCGAAAGTTTGTAAGAATGGATGTATGGATGTTTGTTACTCTTTCACGCAAAAACTACTGAACGGATTTGGATGAAATTTGGTACACATATAGCTTTTAACCTAGATTAACATATAGGATACTTTTTACCCGGGTACGCGAAGAAGTTCCCTCGGGATGCGGGTGAAACCGCGGGAAACAGCTAGTAATCTGAATAAAATTTAAATTAAGAATTCTGTGAGGTCGCCACTAATTACAGCGTCTTCCGAAGCTCCTGGCCGTATATCCAGCGAACTGTCAGATCTGAACGGGTAATTGGTAACCAATTATGGTGAAAGCCAGCGACGGGCAGTCTGGCGCTCCTCGATCATTCCACGTCATATTTTGTCCCCATTCACGGCGGTGTCCCACTTTGGGGAGCTATTGTCCAAAAAGAAAGGCAGTCCAGTTTACGTCTTCTCCAGTTTGCGATGCCAGCTAATTAATGTAATAATCATAGTCACGACCGAGCAGTTTCTAAAAAAACATATTTTTTGTTATGTGCTGGAATCTCAGTTTTGGTTCTGATTCTTGTTTACAACGTCTTTAATTATTCACGGTATCTTTTGTTCTTTTCCATGAATTGCTTTTTGATATTTTTTGCCAAAATTTATTTTTATTGTAGGTACTAAATTATCTTATTCAAATTCCGCTGACCTATAACTATAAACCAGCACGGATCTTAACGTTTTGCAAATTGCTTTCGAGTATTTCACCGCAAATGTCAAGCTTGTGTGGTCGCTCACAAATTTTTCCAACAATTACTTCGAAAATTAATGGGTGTCATAACATAGCCTCAAACTCCGACTATATTTTATCATTTCCATCAGAAATACCGTTACAAAAAACATTTATTTTTTCACATTGTCCCCGTAAATAAATCCGGTTGTATGCATTATTATCAGACGGTCCGGTAACACCGTAATTTGGCCATAAGTCAACTGTTAATCTGATGCAAATTGCCTCTTGTATCACGAAGTTTGGTTGACCGATATCGAACCAAATTGATGAGGTAACGTTCGCATGCAACAAAGACATGCAACTGAGATAAAGGTTCCGAACAATACTCTATTCAAATTGCGTTTTGGTTAATGTCAGTCTGGTTGCATGCGGTATTTAAGACATCATGAGCACCGCCAAGTTGAAGCTAATAGGTTCTTAAGTCAAAATACATCCTCTTTGATGCACGCTTACTGTTTTAACATTGTATAACCGGTAATCTTTTTAGAAATGATTTTTAAAACGTGGTCATTACTCCTAATAGGTATGATGTAAGTGGATGTGTTGAGCCGTGTCCGTGCACTCAATGGGTTAACTTCCATGTGTTATGTGTTGTTACGTAAATCCACAATGCCTTTATGTTTATTGTAATGTTCTGTAATTTATTTTAGATATCTATCAATAAACTGTTCCACATGATTTGCGTAACTTATTTTTTCATGATTTCGGAAAATGCGTATCGTTAACTGCTTCTCTTCAAAGAAAAATACATTAAATAAAATTTAATTCTGATCCGTAATAATTGATTTGCATTGCTTGAAAGGAGTCAAAGTGAAATTAGTTCGACAGTTTTTATATTCAAATTGTAATTTGATCTTTAGCAAAATAAGTGGTGGTTTCATTTGAGTCGGTTTCTCTTGAAAAAAAAAAACCTGT
The DNA here is from genome assembly GCA_963891755.1 of Pyrrhia umbra. Lineage (NCBI taxonomy): Eukaryota > Metazoa > Arthropoda > Insecta > Lepidoptera > Noctuidae > Pyrrhia > Pyrrhia umbra. Next base: position 2,703,833 of record OY982923.1, on the reverse strand, counting down.
CATAGTCGTCGAAGTGTGAATGCGTTGGGCGCCTCCAAACGATCGTGACAATTGCAAAAATCGCCCGAACCTGCGAAGGTGTTGCATAATACTAAACTCTTTAGTGTTTTCATGCTTTCTAATTATTATTAATTGCATAATTTACATCGCTTGTTGTAATTGGCGCACCGCTCTTTCGTCTGACACTAAAACAAAATTACATTGGCAATAAAATCCACAGATGATTTTTGGTAAAGTGCAAAGATTAGCAGGCAGACGCATTAATTTGACTGCTTAAGTCAAATGTTGAAGTCGTCAACCTACATGCAACATCCTGATGCTAAATGCTAAGTCGGTGAAATATTCATTCTCAACTCACAGGGCTTGCGGCCCCGGTATCGGGGTATAGTTAGCAGACAATTTACAACCGCGTAAATTCCCATCTGTGCCATGCAAATATTTTTATCCATCCGCGAACTAGTAACATTCAATCCACTAACCTCGTTATAAGAACCCGTCGGGTTCTTTCATTACCTCTCGATTAAAATCGACTAAACACTCTGACACAAAATCGATTCGAGTATCGTTATGTGTGTTTACTCTTCGTATTTTTTCTTAACAAATGATATCGATTAATTTGTCGGCGGCCCATTCGTGGGTAATTGAAAAGTTTTAATGTTTGTATTGGGCAAATACCTCGTTAAGTTGATGATATTACATTCATATAAAATAATATTAATTATATTTGATTAGTCGATTGTATGGAGAATTAATTAGTATATTGATTGCCCGTGTTATTTTTGTTTCTAGTCTGCATGGTAAACAGTTTGTGTGGTATTTTAATTGGAACATGTTTACGCATTAAAAACATTAAATATATGCTGTGTACTCGTTTGTTTCTCCACATTCCTCAAACGTACGTTTCAGACATAAAAGTTAGCGAAGCAATAAACGCGATAAAATTCCGCGACTAATGGCCACTCTCGGGCAGAGACAATAACGGCGAGTGCTGTATTATTCTCTCTGCTTATCCTTCATGTCGTGAGTGCAGATTGCAATTTTCCATCTGTCACCGTTTTATTTGTACGTCAGTTTTGATGGCTCGTTGCGTAGAGCAAACGTCATGCGCGGTGAATCGCGCGGCCTATTCAAGGCGCCCACGCATCGCGCCGACCGCTTGCCAATTATTGTAATTGTAGCTTTTATATTAACAAAACGTTTTTCAAAGCTATACTTCCTTAATTAAAATCGTTTAGATTATTTACAAGTTTATTTTAAATTCTATTAATATTTTAATTATTACGTGACATTGCATACGAGTGACAAATTACATGTCAATAACGTATGCTAATTGCTTCAAACTTTCATGGCCATTACACATTGTATTTCTAATACTAAACTGAAACAAATTCTGTTTAGCCTTAAGATTTAAGAGTCATTAAGCTTAAATTAATAGCTTTACCTTACACTCATTGGTAAAGGTTAAGTAGAAATAAATGAAAAGCATTGTTCAAAGTCACGCACAAGGCCACGAATAGTGTTATGTTTTAATACTAGTACAATGGATCGTAGAACGTGTTAATTGAACATTTAAATCTAGCACCAGAGCCAGAGGTTCTCAAACTATGCACCATAGTGCTAGCAGGGGCGGCGGGTAGATAAGCCCAACAACTTGCTATTATAAAATCTATAAATCTATACATCTTCTATACATTATATACATATAAATAAAATTGCAGTATCTATTTGTAATATTGAAATAACCGTTTTTTTACTACATGTATATGAATTACATACACCAAAATATCATTTTTTACAATTTTTCACAAATCTGTCTGTTTGTTCCGGCTAATCCTGAAATGGCTGGACGATACGTTTATTTAAAAAAAAAAACTTTTATTTTAGAAAAATAAAGTAATAAAAAATTAAAGAAGCGACTGTTAGGCGGAACGAAGTTCGCCGGATCAGCTAGTAAAATATAAAACCGTGGAAGTGGCCGCGAAATGAAAAATGGCAACCCCTGACCAAAGCTGTAACATATGTGCATTGTCAAAAAAATTACTATGTATGAAGCTCGCTAAGTACAATCAAGATGAGTATAGAATCGAAATTGATGTCACACCTTAGTAATTACTACTCATTATAAGCGAAGTATATTTTGCTTTACTAGTAGTAGTTCGTGCAAAATACATTTTGTTTATCATAGTTTAGTAGCTAACACTTTAGTAAAGCAACTGCCTTAGGCAAATCATGAGAAAAATAAATATATCTATATACTGCAACGTGAAAATATTAACATCACTCAATCGACAAAAATGATAAAGTCATTACATCAGGTACAGTCATGTATAGTCCTCATTAGGGTCAGAGCATGGATAAACAAAGTTCGTCGCATGATCGATGGGCCGCATAACGGGCCGCGTCCGGTGTCGCTAGCGGTGCGTGTGCGCATTGTATGTGTCGGACTGACAACTGAATAGTGTGTCTCGTTGTAATTATACTGGGAATTGGGGCTAAGGAATATTAGCTGCGTAATGACTTTTTTAAGTATTTAAAAATCTACTAGGTACTACATGTAATAATTTCGCGGCAGGTTTAGTAGGAGATGGTGGAATGAACTGGACTCTATCTAAAGGATAGAGCTTAGATGACAATTGACAGGGAATAGTGGAAGTAGGCAACGGAGGACAAGCGACGTTTCAGACTAACAGCCGGTTGCACCAAAAAAATATGTGGTTAATACGTGAAACGGAACTGTCATCCAAGATCTGTCAAAATTGAGGATAAAATTTAATCATTTTGCTATTATTTTATGTTTTTTATATATGTTTACTTAATTATTATAGGTACCTATGTATTGATATCATAAAAATAATAAAAGTATGCTAATTATTGATATCATGTATTGTGATGTTCGTAAAAGTATAAATGATAAAAAGTTTGGTGTTGTAAGAGTAAATTAATTAAACAACTTCTATATGACCTTTCCTGTATCCTAACATCATTTCTATGCCCAACTGATTGCAATTAATGATTTGGTTCATTAACGAAATAAATTCTCAACAATCGAGAGACTAAATGCACAATTACTACGGGTTTAACGAGTAGATTTCGACTTCTGTACAGTTGTTCAAAGATGTTGTTGCACCGTTAAAGGTTGCGCCCGCGCCGACCTCGCTTGTTTAATTAAGTTTTATTTACACAACAACATAACTCTGGCTTGTAGATATACTCGTATTGTTTACCACAGGTTTCTCTTTTGTATGCGATGATAAGAATGTTTATAAGTCTGTGGTTGAATTAAATAGGGAAGGTTAAACTGGAGTTAGACAACTACCAAATTGAAACTGAAGATTGAGAAAAATTACATATCGGTTACCAGATTTTTTTGGTACTTATTATTTTTTAGGGATGGGAAATCTTCAAACGACTCCCCCCACTGTGGGCGGAGCTGGAGGTAGTATCAGACTCCTACTAACTTAAACCCATTCATGTTCCTTCTTTCGCCCTCTGCACTCCGGGGACACGGTAACTCTTTCGAACAATACTGCAGCCGTGTATGTCTGGTTTTAATCTTAGTTTAAATTAATCAAATATTTCTTTTTTTGCTCAAATTAACAAGATAACGGTCCGATCAACTGAAAACAGCTGTTTACCATAAATTCAAACTTAACTACCATACGATGGATAACCTATCATTTGGATTTTTTTATTCCTACGGTCGATTACCAAGCCAGGGTTGAACAAGAAGTTGAAAACACGAAATTTCCCGCTTCGTGGTTAAAAAATGTTTTCGTGTAACGGGCCGATTATATAACTAAATACAGTGTTTCTTATTATAAAAAAATAAGTTTCTACAGTGTCTTGTTTTTATAGAATAGAATAGAATAGAATCTTTATTTGCATAAAATGTAGGTACATAATGGTGGTAAAACATAGTCAAGGTGCCATATACATCTTGCCGCTTGGCGACATGCAAATCTTTATACAGTTCAATTATCATAATATTATCACAGAAATAGAAGATTTATAGCAATTCAACTTAATTTAATTTACAGTCTATACCTCACAGATCGCTCACAATTGTAGAATTTACATGGGTTTTTTGCTAGAAATTCATCAACTGAGTAAAAACATTGCTGACATAACCATTTTCTTAGCATTACACAAAATTTATTTGGAGGTAGACCGGTGATAGTTTTTGGTAAAGAGTTATATATTAAGGGACCCATGTAAATACAGCTTCGTCTAAATAACTCTAATCTAGAAGGTAACTGAAATTCTAAATGAGTAGCTTTTCTTTTATTTGTATTATTGTTAGACACAAAAAATTGAGGATTATTTTTCACAAATTTAGAAATCTCGTAAATATAAATACAGGGAACCGTTAAGAGGTTATTTGATTGGAATGCGGGTTTACATGAATCACACCAGTCAATATTAAACATTGCACGAACACACTTCTTCTGAGCAATGAACACTCGTGATATGTCTGAAGAGTTTCCCCACACAATGATACCGTAGCGGATAACCGAACAAACGTATGCATGGTATACCATTAAGGCAGTTTGCATGGATGTTATACATGTAATTTTTCTTAAAGCAAAGACAAATCTATTAATTTTTACACATACATTTTCAATATGAGTTTTCCAAGTAATATTTTCGTCTACTGTTATACCCAGGAATTTAGAGTAATGTATTTGTTCTATAACATTAGTATTATACGATACATCAATTTGTATAGGCTTACTTTTCCATGTTTTAAAATAAATTACATTCGTTTTAGAAATATTTATTTTTAACTTATTAGTATCTAGCCATTTAATAATTTCACCTAATGCTTTGTTGACCTGAGTACTCAAATTTTGGGGTTCATTACTCTTTATGATAATAGTAGTATCGTCTGCAAAGAGGACACACTGATGACTTATTGACTGTGGTAGGTCGTTAATGTACACAAGAAATAATAGCGGCCCCAGGATACTACCTTGAGGCACGCCACAGCTATTAGTAAGTGGAACAGAATCAAAATCTTCAATAGTATTTGTTACTTTATTAAGTTTAGCTATCCTTGTCATCTGTTGTCTGTTACTTAAATACGACTGAAACCATTTTTTCGCTGGGCCTCTAACACCATACTTTTCAAGTTTCTCTATAAGTCTATTATGATCAACGAGGTCAAATGCTTTACTTAAATCTAAGAATAAGGCACAGGATGGTTTTTTTGTATTAATATTTTCTAAGATGTTTTTTACTAAGGTAAATATTGCCATGGTAGTTGATTTATTCTGTCTAAATCCATATTGTTGCGGAACTAAAATTTATCCAAGTATTTAAGCAATCTTCTGTACATTATCTTTTCAAGTATTTTTGATAATATTGGAGTTAACGCTATTGGCCTATAATTGTTTACGTCTGATTTTGTACCTTTTTTGTGTAGTGGTTTAATCAATGATAATTTCAATCTATCAGGAAAACAACCCTGTTCAAAAGACAGATTAATAATGTGCGCTAAAGGCAGAGCAATATAACGAGCAATATATTTAATAAGATCTGTTGTGATGCCGTCATAACCAGCGGATTTCGTATTTTTTAGCGAATGAATTACCCAATATATTTCCGTTGCACTTGTAGGTTCCAAGAAAATACTATTGTCCTGTGATTGTATACTAAGCAAGTCAGTGTTATTATTATTAATTGAATTGAATGAATTATTATTGGCAATGTCAATGAAATAGTTATTAAATTTATTAGATATGTCAGACCCAGAAGTAAGGGTTATAGAGTTGTCAATAATACTATCGATAAATTCTCTAGGCAGAACATTACCCATACTCTTTTTCACAACATCCCACGTGGCTTTTACCTTATTTCGTGAAAGGGCTATAACTTTACGGTTACATAGGGACTGTAGGTTATTGATACACTTTTTTAGGAGTCTGGAATAAGTTTTAAATTGTTGCTTATTTTCACTATTTTTATTTAAATAATATTTATACCTTAATAACCGTTTAGTCCTACTACTTATTTTTACACCTTTGGTTATCCATTTAGGTTTTTTATTATTTTGTTTTATTTTTACCTTTATTGTAGGAAAACAAAGTTTGTAAAATAGTGTCAACAAATCGTGAAATTCATTAAAGGCGTCGTTGACATTATTTAGTTCACAAATTTCATTAAAACTTAGACTACCAATATTATGAACAAATTTACTAATGTTTTCCTTACTTAAGTCTTTTAAAGTCATATTGTAGAATCTATTGTTATTTAAATCCTGGTGTTCCACCGTTATAGTTTGAGCGGTATTATGGTCAGAGAGATAGAAATTGAAAGTTTCGCCTATGGCACCATCAATGTTACTAATAATATTGTCTATACATTTGTTGAGTCTAGTAGGTTTATTTATATGATATTGTAATCCCTGATTAACTATTAATTCTTTAAATTGGATACTATTTTTATCGGACGCTCCTAAATCTATATTAAAATCCCCACAGATTACTATGTTATGTTTTTTATTTCGTAATTTGGAAAGAATATTTGATAAATGTTTGAAAAAATTGTTACGTCTGAGTTGGGTGTTCGGTATATAGAAAGTACGATTATTTTAGGTTTATCTAGTTGTATGCCGCAGATCTCAAAATGTTTATCTTCAGCAAAGGTTTTTGTTACATCAAGTTCAGTGCTTTTGTAACCTTTCTTACACAGTATACAAGAACCTCCACGTCGTTGATTAAGTCGTGAGTAGCTCGCAGCCAGATAGAAATTGACTACGTTTAAGTAACTTTCTTCGTTCTTTTTCAAGAAATGTTCACTCAGACATACTATTATAACATTTTTCTCTAACTCTTCTAACTCTTGCAATGCAATTTCTAAATCGGGTATTTTATTTAACGCACCAGCAATATTTTGATGAAAAATTGTGTGAGAGTACTTAGTCACGAAAAAAATTGCTTTTGTTAGTCAATTTGCAGTCAGGTTGTATTTGTAATGTTTTTTTAATAACGGGAAAATAAAACGGTATTGTACCCTTTCTTGGTTCTAATATAATGGTGTTGTTGATTTTAGGTTTGACAGTCGGTGTAGCATCTGCTGAATTACGTTTTGTAAACTGATTTCGAATAATATTTCTAAAATTATTACTCTTTTCTAGTTTGTGGTCATTGTATGAAAGAAATGTGTTAGTATATTGTGCAATATTTATTTGGTGAATAATTTGTGTCGAGATGTCTATATTTGGATCAGTTTCAATATACGTACAATTGTTGTAGTTTTGAGTTAGAAGTTTTAATTGAGAATTAATTTTATATTCATTAAGGTAGCGATTATGAAAAACATTAATGACAAATACGTTACAGACTTTGAGATAATGTAGCGCTATAGATATTTCAGACATAAATTCTACTGGATTAGAATCGTTACTGCCTACCATTAACACAACATAGTCACTTTTTGTCAAACTTTTCGCTAAATTACTACAGTCCGCTAATACATATTTTGTTTTCGCATTCGGTCTTCTAATTGAATGAATTTTATAATTTTTCAATATAAGTTTATTCTTGTTATGGATAAGTTTCTGCACAACGCCTTTACCTTGATTATCTGCTAGGAGAATTACCTGTCCACATTCAGGTATACAATTGACTTGTTGATTAGTCGCTGGAGATGTTTGAGACTCGCAAGTGGTACTTCCCTTCTGGTAATTTTCCTGAGTTTTTTGATCCTCAATAACATTAACTTCTTTAATATTGATGGGTAAGTTATTTTGTCTTGGAGAATGTGGTAATGGAGTTGTCTTAGGTGTATCACATTCAAGATCTAGGTTTAGTTTTCTTGCAGAAAAGTTTGCTTTTGTCTTTGATTCACCTTTCTTACTCTTCTTTAGCTTGTATGACGAGGTAACTGAACTCGTGCTTAAAGTATTGCACATTTTTTTAAGTTGGTTATATTTGCTTATTTCTTCCTGTAATTTTTGTTTCAGTGAAGAATTATCTAGGTTCAAAGACTCAATTTCGGAATGAGCGGCCAGTAGTTCATTTTGTAGCTGTTTAATTATGTTTTGCAATTCTATCACCTCATCAGATTTAACATGAGTCGATAAATCCATCATGCTTTGCACACTAAGAGTTGGTGAGGAGTCTAATGAATTAAGAGAAATATTAGACTGAGAACGCACAATTCGCCTGTTTCTTAATGTTATGTTATTGTTATCACTTAATTCCATTATTATTTATATTTATTTATTTCTGTTGTATTCAATATTTTTCTCGTATTGCAAAATCTGTGCGTAACGAAACGTAGCTCAAAAGCCACGAGTCCAAAACACAAAATTAAGTTTTTGAACGAATATTGTTCTGTCAAGTTGCCGTATTTGATCTGTGATTGGTGAATGTTGAAGGACGATCTTTGTTTACTTTACGAAAATATTTTAAAATGTTATTCGCAACTGTTATTTTATTTTTATAATAGTGAATAATTGTGTTTTTGGCTTTATTAAGTAGAAATATCGAATCAACTGAATAATATAGTCTAAGAAACTTTCAATTCACTTAATGTTTTCACTTATAAGTTTAGTTTATTGTAGTATTTCACCGATATAAACACACTATAAATTGTTATTGTTTTTAAGTCAACACTTAATTGTTTTGGTAGATAACATTTACACTCGAGTTTTTGCACACACTTAGTCCATAGAAACGTTTTAAACACACTTATACACACTTAAACTATTTTTTAACTTAATTACATTACTCAGAGCAGTGTTCTGGCTGAACGTTACGTTCCGTTTTTTTTATAATTCAGCGCTTCAAATTATACTTCAGTCCGATAGTTTCTATGGCGATACGAGTTCAGTGACTTCTACTGGGTTGAAACATAGCCAGTAATAACTCAGTACAGACAAGCATTTATTGTATTGTATTCCTTCTCTTTTCAAACTGATGATTAATAGAACCACTGAGAATAAATTAGAACAAGTCCAGCTGCGAACTAACGACTACTGTCTCGTTTCCGACATCACTAATTACTGAGCCATCAGCTCTTTTAATTATTGGTCCTTATCACATCTGTTTTAATTATGTAGATGGTTTTCTAATGTTTTTTTTGTTGGATTTCTCCCCAGCTTTGGGCAAAGCATTTTTTTGTACAGCTTACGCTTCTACGGATTCTATGATTTTCAGTTTTTGTGTAATCTCTCTAATCTCATACACATAACATCCTATTCATCTAAATCTATTCCAAAACTATGGTTATTAATTCTTTTTTTCTAATCGGCCATTATCAGCTTTCTGTGTGTAGCAAGACTTATATAGTTGAACATATTTTTCCACGCCCTTTTGAAATATACATTATGCCTTTTATTCACAAGCAGTGTCTTTTCCTCCACCAATTTTTACGACTTCTAAAGGTGTACTATTTTAAATAAAAGGCTATGCATAAGCCTCAACAAGATATATTATCGCCTTTTAAAATTAACGTCTTTCCTTCACATTAAAAGCCAGTTCGTCATATCCATTCTTGACCAAAGGCTGACGTAAAGGTTCTGATGAAAATAAATAAGTTTGTAATAAATAAGTAATAATTACATTAATTCCCACATGGGTGACAGACGATGTCATTCACAGAAATGAGACAGTCATATTACAATTGTTGTCATTAAATATGGTAGCATTAAGATATAAATTACTTTGTGTTTGTTAAATTTAATACGTGGCCTTATTATGGGAATCGTGACGTCAGAAGAACTTTATGGAAGCTTTGTTTGAATTACACTACGACAGAAATTAAGACACAAATGTCAGAATATATTTTTTCAACTGCTTACACTTCGACATTTTCTTTGTGATGCTAATGTCACAACACTTTCTTGTGTCACAATAAATCTACCACACCTGTTTACACACAGAGACTCATCGTATACACTGAGTGTTCGTTGTATGGTGTCCGTAGTGTAAACCTAACTTTATCGGAGTGAGTAGTCGCGGCCGATTTTTATTATAGGTACTATTATAACTATGACATTACATTGACTAGACTACTAAAGTAAAGCTTTTTAAATTTTAAAACAGTGGTCGTTTGGCGATAGTTTTAAGTCTAGTGATTAATTTATCCAGAAATAAAGATCCTGTTTTTTAATGTTAATTTTAGGAAGTAACCATAAGTGATCTGTAAGTTTGCAATCATGTATAACATTAGGTACAATGATATCATTGTTATGTAACCTTTAACACAGGTGGTTGCTATTTATTAATAGTGATTAATGTGATTACACACGCTTGAAGTAATGTGCGATATTACATGACACATGCAATTTCTTTCGAAATAACTGTTATTAAAACGTAACATTAAGAACCCTATTTACTGGTTCCACAAAGATTTCGAGTCAAAGATTTTTTGGAATTGATTCAGAAGTTCTCAAGATTACCAATTACCACCATACAAAGGCATACATATTCTTCTTATCCAGTGGACTACATCGTTTTATTAACCTAACAGGCCCTAGTGTCGTAAGATTTCTCAAATCTGCCTGCCGGCCTTTGAAATGGAGTTGCATATTATGACAGTCACATATTTATTTGTATCTCTTTATATTATTCTTAGTATTATCATGACCTAAGTTCAAACCACACACATGCAATTCATCCAGTTCAAATTAAATTCACAACATTCCTCCCGCCTCATTTTCTGCGTCTTCATCAAAATGCCGACGTTATTCAGCCAGCCACTTCAGGCTAGCAGCGTATCGCATGGGCAGGCGTCGGCACTCAAGTGCCTAGCCCCCTTTGTCCTAGGCGTGAATAAGTGCGGAATCTGCGTGCAAAGGCTTTTGTCTGTGCTGTTGTGACTGTGGGAATGAGTTCGTTACAGGTCGAGTAGACGATTTGCAGGAAGACCTCTTGTAATTTATGAGGTCCTAGTACTTTTTTCCGAAAACAAACATCAAGAAATTATATTTAAGCAAGACTTTCCTGATAGAAAGAAAGATGGATAGGAGACTTTTGACTACGATGAAAAAAAAAGATTTTTTTTTTCAGCATTTAAAATTGTTATACTTAGCTTACGTTGTATAAAGTTTTTACCTGTGTTGTGAAGTCTCACAAATGTTAATGTTATGTAAGTCATTGTTCGTAAAACAAAGAGAACGGCATATACCCGACGATAATGTAATAAATTACAAAACAAAATATTTACTCAGACACTCCTTTGCAGTTATTAATTTACTCAAGTTCTCTGAAATCAACAAAATACAGAACAGCTTATATAAATATTAATACTGCAAAGATATTCATAATTACTGTACAATAATTAAAGATAATTTATTTGTCGCAGACAAGGAATATTGCTAACAATATATCACTTCTGAAACTGTGGGAAAAAAGTCGAAATCGACAAAACTCCCGTTGTTCAATTCTGAACGATTTCCGAAAACGGTGAATCGTGCGTTCACGTCGGCCAAATTGATCATTGTCATAGTGCGGTGTGTTGATTGATTTACCCAGGCGCGATGTTAAATCACGGAACGGTCGAGAGGCGCTAAAGTCCTGTTATACAAGAACACCGTGGGATGAGCCTCGGGCATTGAAATATACGGGCAGATTGTAAAATTGGAGAAAATTTCCCCATTCGCTCCAAAACTGCAAACTATAAAAAGCAATACACGTTTAACATTTAAGGAATAATAACACCTGCCATTGATATCAAATTGAAGTAGGTCATAAAACAGTACATAAATAAATGACGATTGCAAATTAATGAGACGTTACTTACGACAGGTAACTTCTCATCGTAAATCACACATTCGCGGAACCCATTACCTACGGTTGGACAAAGGAGCTCTGTTGTCATAGAAGTGGGTACACAATGACTATGTCATGTGGTCCGTGGTCCGTGCCTCAAGAATGCGGAAGTGACAACACAAAACATTGTCTTTCTGTCTGTCTGTATGGTTTTGTGAACGGTTCATGACAGACGTCGATTTGCAGCGCTGAGTCTTTAAATCAAACCTGTAGTCGTAAACGAGTGTGACTGTTCGCACTTTTACGTATGATAATGGTTTCATCGTGATGCTAGACGATTTTTGTGTTCATTTCTTCCGTATTCGTGTTTATAGGCACAACAAACAAAATATATTTGCCTTTAAAAAAACAAGCTTTAAAAATGTTGGCCTGACTAGGCCTATTTAGTGGATCTAGCAACAGTGTTGTTGTTGCTACGCGGTTTTCATGCTCAAACCCAATTATATCCCTCCTTTACTTTTTATAACAATGTCTCAATTAACTTGCATACAAATAAAAGAGCTTTGCCATTTATAAATATTATAGCAGCTTACAATACAGATAGATGTCTTAATTAAGACCTCATTTGCAGTATTCCCATACGAGTGCATTTACTTGGACGACATTCCTACCAAGTCGGACCTGCGAATGTTCGTATTGCAAGAGTAGAAGGGAGATAGTCTGCTGATTATTATTACTTTTCTACCTTTAGTAACTGCTTGGTTGAATGATTTTTCCATTTAAAAGTACGAAAAGTGTTTTCTTTTAAATAATTGTATTTTTAGCAATATTTGTACAATCTAGAAAGTAAAAAGTGAATGACATACTAACTAATTATTTTTTTCTGACAAACATTTTAAATTCACATTTTACTTTAAAGATGCTTTGCTTGTTAAACTGCTTCGAAATTCGAAGCGTATTTTTTTTTCTTTTCAATAATTAACCCAAGGAGTTAACTACCGCTGTATCTTTGTAAAATATTATCTGTGCCTGAGATGTACTGCCAGAACTCACGCTAGCCTCAAATTTACGAATTTCTCTCGCCAATTACTGTTTCGCGATGAGCTCTTCCTCGAAAACAAACTGATTATACCCTATCATATATTTATTGTTGTCTGTCATTCTGTATTTTTGCCTTCTTTTTAACTTGCAGAACCATAAAACTGTGCTACAAAACTTGATGAGTTTACGATTTTCTTAAATGTCATCACAATAAAAACAGCATTTTAACATTTAAGAGAGTAATCAACATTTGTACCTATAGCGTCTGGGGGTCAATTCAAGTACACAAAATATACCTAATTGTCAGATGTAGGTTTGAGTGGTAGCGTAAGCTCAATATGTTAGTATTTTTTCGTTTCGTATGCGAATAATTATGAATTAGGTTAATTTCGTTGGCTATAAAAACCATAGCCATTTATCAATCAATATGTGTTTGTGCCCGTTAGCCTTTGGTTACAGGTCGCTTAATTTTATCATTAGATTATTGGTCTATGAAGATTGTGTCAAAATTCTATCTCTAGTGAGTAAATCTTCGTATACCTAGATAGGTAATTGAAAATAGCCATAAGACACATTACTGCCAGTGGCTAGCTGTAATTTCAGTATTGTATTTTTATCTTAAGATATTTGCTTAGCCGGAATTCTTGAAAACCCTGAACAATTTAACGAGTGACTATCGATTTTAGGTAATCGATATTTTAATTATCATTCGAAATAACATAAACTTAATTTGTTCTCTAAATAATATAATTACTTTTATTGAATAGCTTTGATAATTATGACGTAAGAAAATAATTATTTTTTCTACTCTTTGTCTTTTTTTGCGTCCTTGAGTGCATCCGTGTGACGGTTAGTGAGTAACCGCAAGAATACCACTAGCAGCTGATCCAAGCACATTGAAAAATGATCCTTACGAACTAAACAATATGTTCTAAAATTACATTCTAAAGACTCGGGGGAAATTGTGTTGTATGCATTCGTATGTTTAAAATGACTGTTGGAACCACTCGAAACATGCTTTCCTTGCATGAAAGTTAATTTTTTTTTAAAACCTTAATAATTGTTTCGGCAATAATGTTACGCATTACTATTAAATATCCAAATATTGTGGACAAACGGTTGCCCCACGCAACGTTTTAAGGAAGTTTAAACACTGGAACTTTTTTTTATGTAAAAAGGTACTTTGTTTCGTCAAAGCAATACATTTAAGTCAAAAGACCGTACGTGGGCTATTTAACGAATTTAAAAACACGTTAACACGCGCGACATATTTCACCAACTGTTGGTACAACAATGTAAACTCAATCCCGCTGCGCTGGCGCATGTTTAATTGCTTGTATGTCACTTTAATGCTGGTTTTAAGTCGTAATGTTTGCGCTGAAACGCGTAAGAATGTCGCGAGAGTTTTTCCTTTTTGTACCAGTCTGAGTAAATTCTGAGGGCGTATGTACAATGTTTATGTTGCTATTCGTCGTTGCGCGTGCAAAACCGCGAAAGAGCAGTTTGTAACTGCCGCGTAACAGAAAAAAATAAAAATTTTATACATCACGCAAACTATTTTTTAACTTTAATTCGGTTTATTTAAACATCGCAGTATTTATGTAAGTAGTACAATTAAGTTCTCAGACAGGAGTTGCAATAAAGTTTAGTCGATAACATCAGGTCCAGCTCACCATTAAATTGCATTGTCATCAGGTTTAGACACGAATACTAAATTTCGAACTATTCGGGAAACAGGAATTGCTTCAAAATTGAGTTGCAAGATTCCACCCGAACGTACACACTGCAAGTTAAATAAAAGCTTTTAATTTTAAAATTACAGTTAATTGGCTAAAATATTAAGTTTTCTCTGTCTCTTGCAATATTGTGAAAAATCAGATATGCGGTATTTACAAACTGCTCTTTCGCGGTTTTGCACGCGCAATGACATATTGCCATTATTAAGTCGCTCTTAAGAAGAGTACTATGTTGTCTGAAGTCGTGATAGGTGTGAATGCGCTCGACTTGTGTTTGCGACGTCTTTAATGTCTGTGTATTGGGGGGACTTGTTTATGGGCTGTTACGAGTGTTTTATTTTTTGAAGTTGCTTACACTAACAAAGGGTGCTTTCTGTGTAGTCTAGCGCATCTCACATTATGGTGCTTTAGTGCCAAGTCTAGACTATGACCCTTGTTAGTATGTCAAACAAGTCAATCTCTAACAGTCTTACTTATAAAGTCCGATTTCTTTAATCTGCTCCTAAGCAACGGATTAGCAAAAATCTCAATAAAAAATCTCTTAATTTAGGATTAGGTGAGAAATGGTTACAGGTTTTTTTTAAGTAAGACTTTTGAGGTTTTGTTACAGCCACTTAAATGATGAAATTTAAATAAAATTGTTAACCAAAGCAGACCCTAAGAGCGGAGCTTCTCAATTTGTATCTTTACTAAAAGATTCTTATCCTTCCGACACAAAAGATAAGCAAATACAAGCGGACACAACGGTATACATCATGTAGATAAGCGGTGGCTTTGTCCTGCCGTCTCCTTAAACATGGAGGCGAAATATTATCATAAGCAGGACTCGCCGCGTGACAAATGTCGGTCTGCGTGTCACACATGCTGTATCAGCGGTTTGGGCCGCGCAAGGTATGAGAGGTAGCAGATTATGATGGGAAATGGTATTGTGTTAGAACAAAATATACCTTAACACTAACAGATTTAGAACTCTATTCCTTGGCTGATTTTTGGCCCCTTTTTCTTCCCACACCGTCCGAAATGTGCTGATTTTCAGCCTAATTTGAATACAACATATTTGTGTTAGGCTGAAAATCTGAAAATGGTGATAAAAAAATAAGACAGGTGTACTAAAACATCGCTTAAAACATTTGGGGCTTAAAAATCTGTGTTTACGCATAACATGACAACCAAACCGCTTTTCGAGCATCACTCAAACGCAACCAACCTGAAATATGCGCGTGCGCCCAACCAACCCCCCTTTTTTGTGTTCACCACGTAGGTGGGAACCTTTTTATTATGTTACCATTGGTAATAGTCCTTCGCTCGAGATACAAGGCCCCGAGGGTCCCATTGTCTTATTTGTTTTATTTATTGTTTTCCGCTGCTTGTAATTTAAGAGTCGAGTGGGTTTTTTGTCCGTCTGTCTGTAGTAATTAACACAATGGTAGGGGGCGCATGAAAGTCGAGGGTTTTTGTTGTCTGTGTTATTACATATTTATTTTTGATTGCATCTGCTTCGTGTGGTAGTTGAAGGATTCTACTCTATTCGAGTTGTTTTTAATTCCAAGAGCTTATCTCTCGGTTCATCCCTTCAAAAGGTTCTGTATACGTAAGTTACCGTAATGTTACATTTACTATTCGATTTTACAATCGATATAATCGAATGCTTTATCGATACTTAATTTATAGCATCAGTCAATAACAGTCGGTACCTTATTATTTATTATACACTTGTAAATCGATTTCCAATGTCTAGCCGAACTTTCTCTCGGTTCGCGCCTCGGACAATATTTATATGAGCATTACCTCTCCCGTGGCCTGCTGTATTTCGACTACGTGTCGCTGAATAAATTATATGGGTGAACGGTAGACCATCTGTCAGGTTCTAACAGCTTTTTCATTTATTTTTCGACTTAAATTTCCTTTGTGTTAATAATGTATTCTTTTATTGTTACAGGTACATATATGTCTCAACGGCTGAGAGATATCCCAATTGTAAAGTATAAATACATAAATTATAAATTAACTAAAAGAGAAAATATGCAATTGTTTTTTGGACTCTATGTTTTGATATGGGTAAAATTAAAAATGTTATAAGTTTACCAAATTACCGCGATACGGAAAGGGACTTTAATATCGTTTTCCACACAACCAAGAAATTACTCGATTAGTGTCGCAGCAGGGAGTCGAACTATACCCATATATCCTTAAAATTGAGACTTTGTAATTAACAAGTCAGTGAGATATAATTTACCTGCATATAAAATATGTTTTGCCTTAGAAACGACCGGGCTGAGACTATGTAATACCTCATATTGGTTATCGTGGGAATTTCTAGTATCCTTTTATTTCGACATCTATACATAAAAAATGCTTTGTTCTGAATGACTGACGGATCAACGCACAGCCTAAACTGCTGATCGTAGAGACCTGAAACATGGAGGGTGTGTTCTTTTTATGACGTAGGAATCCGATAAGTACTTATTTTCCAAAAATCTACCTCAAAGGAAAAAGGTCGGCTAAGTTTGTATGCAACTCTGTCATTTTTAATTTGAATTCGTATAAAGCTAGTCTATTGATATAATGTTCCTTTATTTAAATAGGAAAAAAACTTTCAATCTTTTAACATAGGTAGGTACTGAAAAATTCCATTGTTTACGTCCGCCTGTTGTATAAATTAATTTATATTAAATTTATCCTTAATCAAACATTCCAGAAACTGAGATGTGGGGTATCCTATATAATTGTTATAATTAACGAGAAATCCTAACGGTAATTTAATTCTGAACTTTGCTGAACTGAACTGTTTCCCGTACTGTATTAAACGATTCACATTTCTGACACTGTTACCCACATTTATACATAACTTCGTAATATATGACGCTGTGGGAGGATTGTGGTCTATGGGTCGATTCATTTTTAGGGCGACATTTCAATTTATTATGGTATTAACGGACCTCATACTGGTTTTCGGCGAGACCATAATCTCGTAGAACATTTTTTTTAATCATTAAGATTATCGGTCTTTATTATAACTTAGCGGTACTCTGCCACCTTTAAATTAGTAGTAAATGTGTATGACTTAGATTTAAAGACGACTATTAAGATTAAATTGAGGCTCAGAGAAAAATACTAAATAATATTTTTTTATAAGACAGAATACGAACAACCATTAACAGATAGGGGTCTTCCGTAGTCCATAAGCGTCAATGGAAATTACTATAATTTCAAGAATTTTCTTCACATATTTAACTTAACCATTCACTCACCATAAACAAGTCAAGAATTAAAAAAAAAAATCGGTACTGTAATGCAATTTTGCAGGATTTCAACGTCGCCTAAACAGAGACATAAAATCGCTAATCGCTAAAACAATGGATACAAGGCAATTCCTTCTGAAATATAGCATCCATTTCCCCGGCTGTAAAGTCTATAAGCTGTTTATTGCAGGCCAGTAATGCAGTCCATCAGGCCAGCGCTACCGAGATTGGATTAAGATTCAAATAACAAGTAACCAGACTTTAATATAGATGCGTTTAGACTGATTGAAAAAGCTGTAGTTTTGACGCTGTTTAGTCTTAAAAGATTGGTCAACGATTTTATGGAGTAATTCACTTTTATTAGGAGTTGGATGATTAGGATTCTATTAAATCTGAGTCTGTATGTAGCTTAATTTATTTTTGTTTTCTTTTACTAGTGTTATCGTGACAAGTTCATGTGTTCAACGTGTGCCTTTTCATTACTCACATTTCATTTATTGATATGCGACTGTGTTTGATAAATAATTATGATAAAAATATTATTATGATAACTAAAAACCTATAGAATTAAGTTAAGAATTAATCTAAATTCCAAATGGATGAACCACGTTGTTTAAGAAGATTGGACTTATTTGTATATGATTTTGTATGAGATACAACACCATATAATCTACGACGGAAAATCTATTTACAATAGCAGATAGTCTATAACCTGCGGGATGTTCGAAAGAGCTACCGTGCCCCTGGAATAAGAAGGGCTGAGGAAGAAACATGGATGGGTTTTAATCAGTAAGAGTCTGACGGTCCCTCCAGCCCCAACCACGGCGGAAGGAGTCATTTGATGAATTCCCATCCCAAAAAAGATAGTTTAAGACACTGATTCTATTTGTCGTAATTGTTATGCAGTAGATGCTCACGCTTAGACAGATCTTAGAATCTTCAACTTCTTGCTCCAAGACTGTTTCCTAGTTCGCCACCACAATTTGCGCAGTTGACAAATGGCTTACGCAAATACCTTCCTGAGCGAGATCGGTATGTAAAATTGCATTTTGATTGCAACGTCGCGTGACTCACTTTATTGTTTTCCGTCAAAACCGAGTGAAATACTTCAAACCGTACGTGTACACTTGTACGACCTATGCAAATATTAACTTGTACCTACAATGTTAGGAATTCTTGCACCAGTATCGGATTTCCCTGTACACTATATATAGTATTTTTCCTGTTGTTTATAATATGACAGGTCGTGTTAATTGGCGTAGAACGGTTGTTCGTTGGATCCTAATTAGTAATAATGCAAATTGTGATTTGTTTAATTGGCTGTGTCACGTTTTTCGTATCGGTGGCACTCATACAATCGTGTATAATAACAGAATTATGACGTTTATATCTCGAGTATTTTTTGAACTAAGAATGTATTTACTAATCTACCCAGTAACTTATTAGGTAACAATAGTGTAACACGTCATTAAAATCCAGCCTGCGCTCGCTTTTCGTCACAACTGACAAAATATTAGTAAACAAGTCGCAACGACGAACAAAAGTTTTTCTAAAAAAAAATAATTATTATGTGCCAGCACGTAGGATTTTCGTCACGGTGCATCCAAATTGGGCTTATCGCAC
This sequence comes from Pyrrhia umbra, assembly GCA_963891755.1. Taxonomy (NCBI): domain Eukaryota; kingdom Metazoa; phylum Arthropoda; class Insecta; order Lepidoptera; family Noctuidae; genus Pyrrhia; species Pyrrhia umbra. The sequence goes on along the minus strand of OY982923.1, from coordinate 2,684,474 downwards.
ATCGCATGCGCAACTCGCGGCAATGAACTTGCAAGCTGCGCCCGCGCAGGCCTTTGTTTGTGATACGACAAGCGCGGTGTGCGCATACTCTTTCTCATGTTAACCGCTATTTATTTATGTAATGTTAATTAACTGATAAAAGTTATTTTCTTATTTATTTATTATAAAGTTGATTTATTTTCTCTTTTGATGTGAGCCGGTGGAATAAAGCATATCATATTTTATACTATAAGTAACAAAAAGAAGTGTATTTTCAAAGCAATAATAAGGAAGTGTTTTTGCTTAATTATTTAATTGGCGTTGTTGTGTTTTAGACACAAAAGAAATCAAAAGGTCGAAGTGCATTTAGTTTTTTAACGACTAATGAATAGAATCGCGTCCATCCACTTCCCGTTTGACCGCTGATTGATCGTCGTTATATTGGATCGTTTCGTCATGCTAGCCAATTCATTCAGGAATTCCAATCATAATTTGACGACCCATTTTATACGCTTCTGAACACAAAAAATCTTCAACAGTTTACGCAGTATAAAAGCTAGGATATCTTTTGCAAAAATACTTTCGTTAAAAAGTAAAATAGAAGTCTTGATTAGCCGTGAAAACACTGAGCCTGTATACATGTGCCTTCGACCTGAGCTATGAAAAAAAAAACTATCTAGTCTTCAAGTAGAGCGAGTTTTCTACAATCCAGTCTGATAGACTTAGACCTAGTTTTTATATGGAAAATATTTATCTATTTTAAATTAGATCTCACTTGTTTCTTGTCTTATGAAATGCTGTGTGTCTAGGTGCTTGTGCTTGCTATGTAATTACTCTATGCTATACTGAATACTGCTATATACTAAAGGAGATTGCAAGCTTCAAGTTTAAACCAAACTGGAATAAAAAACATGTCAGTACCATATTAATGTAATCTCTAATTTGATGCCTATGTCATGCCTTATTTAAAAACAAAACTCCATTCAAAGCCCACCCACGGATCCAATTTCAAAAACAGAAAAAAAAACATTTTAAAGCTCGTATTCGCACAATCGCAGCGGTAAACGTTAGTCAACATGTGCGTTTAAAAGTTCCGTTTACTCCTCGGCGAGTTACACGCTCAATAGACATCAGAATCGCTGTCCGTATGAAATTTCATCGCAACACGATTTTTTTTCTCTCGCTCTGAAATCGTTTCCGTACCGGAGTGCGTTGACCGGCCCGTTGAACCACCGCGGGTTCACGACCGCAAAAAATCAAGCGTATTTGATGAAAATTTGAAGGGGAGTCTGCTCGAAATTAAGTTTTGAAGGGGAGATTGCGGCGTGATGAGGAAGCGAGCAATGAATGAATGTTGCGACTCAATTAGGCAGTTAATTGGCTTTCTACGTTGTGTGAAAGGAATTTTGATTGTGAAAACATCTGTGTGGAATTTCAGTCAATTGTTTTATAGGTATATGATTGGTCTAGCTCTAGAACATGCACACACATAAACTACAACAATTCTACCTCATCAAAATGCAAACTGTCTATCGCATCAATCTCTAGCTAGACAATGTTCAATTTGGTTAATAGTTATCGACCGAATGATACCGAGAATTCGTGTACAACTGCAAAAAAACATGGGCTACGTTCAACCGTAGTAGTTTCATACAACATTCTTCTGCGTTTTCTATTAGATATTCTTATTGGCAACACTTTAAGAAAGAGTTCTGTTTAAAATCTAGTCTTAGTGGCCAGTATTTGCTGGTAGTTTTCTTTTGGTCAATTAATCCCAATTACTATTTTAGGGCCTTTATATAGAAAGAGGGCCAAGTCCCAGTGTTGGGAATGCTTAATAGGCTTTTGTATATATTATTGTTTGACGTTCAAAACAGTTACTGATTAATTTACGTCTTGTTCGAACGCTACGTGTGATTGAAATATTCATTGTGTTCCATTTTCCAGTTTAAAACAAAAGGCGATATCCGTTAAGTTCGACGCGTGAATTGGGTTGTGTTCATTTATTACTGGCTAGCTGTAACCAGCGGATTTTTACTGGCATCCTAGGACAAGTAAATTATGTATCTGGATTAAAAGTGTCTAATGTCTGGGTAGTATTAAATGTCTCAGACAGAGTTCCTTTCACATTTATATAATTAAGTATCGATTATGTTTCGATAAAAATAATTCGTGTGTACTGCGATATTAATAATAACTCTAATTGTGTAATTAAAGTTGTCTCAAAGGTCTTCTGCGTTTTGGCTTCGGCCCCACGCTCGCCTCCCAAAGGTCCGGGACTCTGTAGTCCCGTGCATGGCAGAGACTCTTATTGACGAATGTGGAAAATATACCTAGAAAATGGTTTTTCCTTAACTTTCATGATATATTGATCTACCGTTGGCTCCAGTAAAAAACACGAGTCCAATTTCGACTTTTAAGACTTAGCAATTTTCCATTTTACACCAAAAATTGGGCACCGAAACGGTGAAATGTAAATTACGGAGTTGTTCGGATATGTAAACAGCTAATAACACACGCCGAGTGATGGAGCTTACACGTGCGCAAGCGATTTCGATCAAACAAGCCATTGGATAAGCGCGATTAAATAGATTTATCGTTAAAATGTTAATGAGTCGACACGTGCCCTTAATTTTGATAGGGTTATTAATCAAAAGTAACTGCGAACAATTAACAAAATAAATAGGGGGAAGAGGGGAAAATTGGGGGACACATTTTGTGTGTTTTGAACCTCATTTCAAAGTACATAGCACAAAAGAAGAAAACAACTTGAAATTCGGTTATCGTAGCGACAATTACTCATTTTCAGGAAAATTCTAATCAATTACTTATCGTATCTACCACTGTTTCACATCTATTCGTCATCCGCGTAATCTTATCGTTCGCGCCACGCATTCGGCCGACGTCGGGCGAAGTCGTCGCGCCGCGCGCCGGCGCCTGCGCAGCTCATGCAATATTTATGCCCTACCAACCATTGCTTATTACTTACCGATCGACTAATTAAAAACCTATTGCTCTGAGGAAAAAATATTGTCTAGACAACCGTAGAAACTGATACGTACGTGTTGTGTTTGTAGCAGAGTTTTTTTGTTCTTATAAAAGAGATTACGGATATTCTCGTGTTGAATAGAAATTGTAGACGAGTGTTGGAGCAAAAAGTAACAATAACATGTTATACGACTTAGTGCTAAGTCGAGACACACAATGCGAAATTTTGAAAGTCAACGTAGTTTTTATTACGGATATATGATCTTAACGTGGTGGGCAGTTTTGCAATAAAAATGACAAAAGTTGGATCAATACATTTGGATCGTTACATTTGTGGGTTGTCCGCCAGCGGCTTCGCCTACGTAGGCTATACGAAATCAAAAAACACAGAGTTTCATACAAACTTTGCCCCCTTTTTCCTAGGAGTAGAATTTCGGAAAATACTTTCTTATCGAAAGCCTACGTCATACATAGAACACACCCTGCAAGTTTCAGGTCTCTACGATCAGTGATTTAGCTGTGTATTGATCCATCAGTCATACAGGATAAAGCATTTTATATGTATGGAAGATGAATAATCCATTGAATTGTGAACATATACACATAGATTAATAAAATGAATTCTAAAGATTTATTTTGAGAATCGTACCAGTTTAAATTCAAATACAGTTTTGATCATATCATTCTCATAAAAAAACATGTAATCTTTTAGCCTTATTTGGAAATTGCTTCATCTGTTAAATGAAAAATCATCATGCTAAAATAAACCCTTAGGGACCCCTTTCGCTATATTTCCCCTCATCTTCCGCAACCATTATTAAAGTAACAAGTAGTTTTAGGGGAAGCAAAATATTGTCAAGTATTATGATTATGGTTTTACAACATCATAACGTTAAAGATATCCTCACTTTGAGATAAAAGGAAAATGAAAGTGGATAATATAAATGTCAGGGATCCTATAAACTTTGATTAAAATTCTGCAAAGTTTCTTTTGAAGACTGTGTTACCACTTCTGGATGAAATTTAACTGCCAGATTAAGCCATAATTGGAACTCAATCTAGCAGATAAATTTAACCGTACATGATATAAGGATACAATCTGTAGAAAACTAAAAAGTGATTGCCTTGTGTGATGCTAAAAATATACCAACTAAGAAGAAAGTAGACCATAAAATCGTGGTAGACCACAAAAGACTTCTGTATTACGTACTACAAACTCCTTACGACGCAAATAACGACACAGCATTCGCACATGACATAGCAACAATAAGATAATGAGTTATTGTGATTTGTGCAAACAAATACGACAATAATTCCCCACATATCGATGCAATTACCGTGCACTATTGTCAGTCGTCGCCTCTCCAGGGCTGACAATAGCCACTCGACTCGAGTGGACTTCAAAACCGATGTGCTGCAAGATAGTCTTGTTTGTTTGTGGTTCTAAGGATGGTAATTGAGCCAATAGAATTTGCGTTACATTGTTAATTGAATTGTTTTGTGGTATATTAAAGCCTGTAGAAGCTGTACTTAAGCATGGATTGACCTGGAAATTGATTCAACCGATCAATTGGCTGCAAATTTAAGATATATGGCTACACTTGAGTATTTTTCTAGAATACTAGCCTAAATTCTGTTGCTTGCGGATTTACCTTTTGAATTTTGGGGATAACTGCAACATTTATTCCTAAAAAGAAGTATCAGAAGTCCATCCCATTAATCGTGTTGAAGATGATCGTTCACCATCATTGTGTCAATTTGGATAAGAAAATAAACTGCTGACATTGTCGATGCAGTTTTTCTATTGTAATCTAATCCTGTGGCATTTTGATTATGTGCCTGCCATTGATAAATACCTCCCTACCTTCTGAAGTAGGAAGCCATTAACAATTCCGGCGCCACGCCAGCCCAACTCATCTGAGCAACATGTCACATAAAATATTAGGATATCTGACACCCCTAATGTCTCACCACGTCGCCGCCTGTCACCATGTCAACGTTGACATAAATATATGTCACCACTTATCATTATCTTCATTATGTCGCTATGTAGTCAGCAATTGATTATCTGTACCGCCAACCGCGATGTACGCGGATAAAAATGTTGCCTTCTGATATTTATGGGATATTTATGCTATGCAAGCGTGTTACTAAGCACTTAGCATATTTGTGTAATAAAGAAAAGTTATGTTGTTTCTTTGTTAGATATTGACACGAGAGGTTATCTGTTTGTGATTCAATCGGATAACTTGTTGTGGCTTTACGCTTGAAATATATTCCTTCAATTACGAGCACGGTTACGAATACACTCATACAAGACAGCCTTCCTATTATTTTCTCAAACTCATTATTTAAGTTGAGTAAAACTTAGAAATGTTTAAAAACCTCTTTTGATTAGATCTTGGAGATATCAAGACATCACTGAGAATACCAATTTGTTTAACCACATCGAAACAAAAGGTTTTAACAGAAACCGCAGCTCTACAATCCGAACGCAAGACGCACAATGTATTTGTGTAGTCATTGTCTATGGGCGTGAGAAGCGGGCTGCTAACGGACCCCGCAGACACGGCAAATTGACCCTAGACCGGTTACCGACCCGGCAAACTGCCACCTCCAGCTATTTAGCCATTTGGACATAGATGCTGGTGTGAGAAGTCTTTATTGTGAAAAGTTTCAAACTTTCGTGCCAAAAGTCTTGGACGTGTTCTTAGCGGGCCTAGTTGTAAAGAGTACAAATACGTTATTAAAAAAATATAGAGCTCAGTTGAAGTTTGGTCATGCTGTGCTTACTCGTGGTCAAGTCACATCGTACGATGCAATGACGTTGTGCGTGTCATTCGGGATTTTTGCGGGTTTTCGATGAAATTGCAACAAGTAGGTTTAACTAAAGGCAATGGATACATTTTGTGTTGACATAATTTGGAAAGCGGTTAACCAAATGAGTGTTAGTGAAACGCAATTCATAGTGAGTTTCTTACATGTTAAAAGTTATCAAGAAATGAGAAGTCACAAAAGTTTTGAACAAGACAAGAAGTCCATAAACACCACATTCTGACTCATGAGATGAAAACAACACTATAAGAAATTGCGGATGATAACAATGAAATCATTATAATTTGCACTTGAATCAGAATAATATATTTAAATAAAAATCTTTTGTTGTCTTTCGGTTTCGACAGTCCAATTACGAAACTTCCTATTATGCTCGATGTTAATGATTAATATCAATCAGTGAGGAGTGACCCTGGCGATTGGTCGCAAGGCTGTCTCGGAGACGATGATGCGGCACATTCTGTTGAAAGTAAACAAGCAGGGTTGACACCGGTTGACATGGTTTCAAGTGTTCCTGGTACGTGGGTTACAGCGGTCAGGTTTCTTGAAAGGAGTTATGTATATTTGACATTAAAAGGTTTGGTTTTGATAACAATATAAATGGCTGAAAAGCAGACGTCGTTGTTAGAATGTATCTTTATTTTCTCTCCCTGGAACTGTTTTGGGGAGTAATGTAGATTACTTTTGTGAAACTGGATAAGTTATTGTGAGATACAAAATAGTAGCATTTTTTTGTCTTAATTATCAAATCAACTTTTAATATTTAATTCTGTTTAATTTGTTGTTACCCTTGCTATTTTCAATGATTAATATTTAAGAGCTTGTAATCCGTTAAATTGCTTATTAATTTCAGCTGCTTCTCAAATTAGTAAAATAACATTGAATCAAACCATATTAATACTCAATCGATTTCTTTGTACAAACACCTATTTGTTGATTATTTAAGCACTGCAATCATTTTCTTGGTACGCAATTTCCGAAATCCCATTACGGTTAAGTGCGGTCTCCTTGACCCAATCAATTTCACGGTTGTAATCGTCAAAAATAGCTTATAATTACAATTGTAATACACTTGTAATAGAAATTACAGTGTAATTGTATTGGGTTCCCGCGATCGGTGAACGACTATCATTGTTCGTTGGTTTCCGCGTTTGGCTTTCCCATGACCCGTTGTTCTAGTTTAGTGGAAATTGTTCAATGGTGTTGTATTGGTGGTTTCTTTAATCTTTTTATGAGTCATGGTGGTTTGCGTGTCAAGGGTTTCGGTGTTTCCGCGTGTATGTACATACATACGTACTGTGTTCTTGTTGTTATAGGTGTGAGATTTCAGTTTTTCGTCTTTTATTCTCGTTTAGCATTGGTTTTGTTGTGAATTTACTGTACCTGTGTGTCATACTGGGTTTTAAAGACATTGTTGTAAATAAAGGCTCCATTGAAAATTATTAATACTTATATAATTGGTTTTCCATCTCTCAAATTTTTACCCTTACCAAAATTTCTCCCAAACGAACCCAAAATCGCTCGTTCAACTCCATTCAAACTGATAGATCTATCAATGAAACTATTCTGTTGGCAAAGATCATACATTCCATCGCATGAACTTATCTAAAGGTAGATGTAACACGTCCACTGGTATTTTTAGCCGGTACTATGGCCAGGTCACCGGAGTCACACACGGCATGCGTGGGTCGCTTGAATGGGCGTCTTTAACAGTCGTGCTCGATGAATGGCCGGCCCATTCACGGCGGCGGACAGAGGGACGTTATTTGTGATCGCCCCGGGTCAAATAGACCGGGTTACGATTACTTGTGCATGTGGAATTTAAGTGGTTATACGGTGGTACAGTTGTAGATGTAGTAGGCCATATTCTATAAAAAATCTTTAATAACATATTTGATAGTTTGAGAATATAAAAAGAAACAATATCGCAAAATATCACTATCACTTCAGCAAAGCTATAAAAGAAATGAAAAGAATTCGAACATTAATGGCTGCCTACACATAACAAAAGTAAACCAACGGATTTCTGGGATAGAGGTTTAAAATGTAGGTAATCATCTTGTCCAATCACAAGTTTGCCGCCAAGTTTAATTACTTGTACGGTCATTAAATCACAGCATAGTTTGACAGTAAGCATCGTGTCACAATCACTAACATTCACACCATAATAGGTGTCACGTGTTGTGATGTTTCATGACAGCTTACCATATAAGGTGTTATTGCTATCAATACATTTAATTGGTCGGCTGGCGTCGGGACGCCGCGCGGGCGCACCGCAATTAAATTTCCATATCTGCTCAGAAATATGCATACCGAATATAGAAAAGCTTAGTGCGACGGAATAATAATGTCATTTTATATGATTATCATGTAAAAATAGCGGACGTTACTTCAGCTTCTGAGGATTTTGTAATAAAATAATTATTTTTGCATGTGTCAAAAAATTTTGAGAGTACATTTGACAAAACTGATGGCGCTTCCGACAATTTGAATCGATATGAAATAACCAATGTAAAGTCGTTCACAACCAAAGAATGATTAAAGAAACTGAGTCTTACGGACGTTGATAAATGTGCCTTTTAATCTGAAACTCGTAACTGCTTTAGCCCTAGAAACCGTTACTTTATTTCCTGCTTACACGATAAGCTCTCACCTCATTCAAGAGCTTATATTTATGAAAATTAATCAGAATGAAGAGATTACACAGTCTCGCAATAATTAATTACTACAACAAAACTGTGATTAAACATGGTAAGACCATTACTCCAGATGTAAAGCCCACCTCTGCGATAACACTGTAATTGTGAGGAGAAAACATTAATAAAGCTAACTAAGAAGTATGGACTCAATCAGTGCGCAATGGCGGCAAATTGAGGAGATGTGTGCCTGCGCAAGCTGTACAAATCAGTTAATTTCTGCACTTCTTGCCATATTGCTCTCGGTGAGACCCAATCGATTCAGGTGGTATGTGCAAAAATCGATTGATCCAGTAGTACTGACGTTCAATCGAATGGAAACTGTATCTTTTATTAATTAAGGCACGATGCCTTTGTAGATGGCGATAATAATTTTTAATTGGCAGCTGTCAATAGTCTAGCACCAGACCACCCACTAGACAAAATTATTCCGCAGTGATTATGATTTTTTTCTATGACATATGAGCGTAACGAATCTAATTGTAAATCATAGTTCATAAAGCTCGTATTAATGCAACTCATGGGCGGAAAAATTACAAAAGAAGGGTAATTAAATAATTTCTAGTTACTAGTTTATGGTAGAAGCGTGCAATTTCTTTTTAGCACTTGAAAATCCTCTGACTATTAGTACTTCTAGCAACCCACTTAATAACTAGAGTGTTGGAAATGTATGCTTCTTCGTTGTTCTTGTCGCGGGTGGTCGGCCATCGTCGGTGGAAAGACACCATCTTTAAATTTTTATATTTCTGCTTAAAGACACTTTATCTCAATAAATAGTAAGTACATAAAATCCTGAAATATAAAAGTGCTTGGACGACACAAAACTAGTAAATAATACGATTATGATACAGCGTAAATCGGTGCAACGGCGAGTCAACGAGATCAATATGAACGTACGCAGTCGCGACACTGTGGGGTCGTAGTCGCGAATAAATTGCTGCCCGTCTGCCGGGTTTGTCTAGACCAACGCCCGTGTGGTCTTAGGATATGCACACACTAGATACCAGAACAAAAATTCTACTATCTCCAAGAATTAGCTAGAAACTTTAGAAGATCCAAACTCTCAAACAAAGTTTTGAAGGAACATTAGTGCAGCACCCTAAAAGTTACACTGTAGACTCTGAGCATGTAAATGGTATTCATTCAGGGCGCAGTTTCCAACAAAGATTCCATTACTAAGCTCCTTAACTACTAGCGGCCACAGATATAGAAACTGCGCCAGACGTCTTTATTGCTCAAAGTTTGGCACAACACTGTTGTTAATATTTTGCTCTTTTAAGGATTGAGCTGGACGGCTTCCAAGATTGTGCATTCATACGCGAGTTAAACCAGTTACTGTGGGAGTTTGAAACTGGATAATACCAAAATATGTTCTAGCAAATAGCTCGTTCTGACGGTACTTTGAATTAAACAAGAATGGTAACGAGCCCTCAAAAACCTATTTGCATTGGTTAACCTGAAAACCTGACTCAACAAGCCATCTGTGATATCAACAGAAAACAACATCTTAACGGTCAAAAAGGGAAAATACGAGGCAGACTTGATTGTGCCCACCTCCTAAGATAACAGGCGCAAGGATCGCTTACTACTAAATGAAGTGGACATTTATGTAAATGAAGTAGCAACTATCAATGGGGCCGCGTTTAAAAATGTGCTTTTACTATTTGTAGATACATAAAAACGACCACATTATGTGGTAGGAAATGTGATTTCATTTAAATATGAATAGGCTTAAACGGCCCTCAGATCCTTTGGTTGGTAATCTTCATAAATTATTTCGAAATTGTGTTGCAAGAAAAAATACAATATATTTAGTACTTTTGGAAATTTCATTTCTTTTGATACATGTTAGTATTCTTGTAGAATCTAGGTCAAGCTTAGCTTTAATAGCTATTCAGTCATCGTCCCTTCAAGGTTCATCCAGATAAAGGCATCGGCTCGTTGAATAAAATAGATAAAATCTGATTAAAGCCTTCGACTCATTAACGCACGATTCGAAAAATGTTTCACAATTACGATAAATTTAATACAATCTCACATCAAGAATTTCCTATTGAACGAATTCAATGAACGACCTTTAAAATAGCGTCGGCGTTTATTTGAATTTCAACTTTCAATGGACACTTCATTTATGTAAATATCATAATTTCTTGGTTAAATTTATTAAATGTCGTACATGGTCGACCTTTTTCGTTTATATCCAAATACAATTACAGAGCTGTCATTACATCTTGTTAAATTCAATTTAAAGTAAACATCACTTTCGTCATCAAATTGGTTGATGAATTATGATCCTCCTTCAATGTAATGTTTCTTTTACAATGTTGTCGAACGCCTAACAATTCAGTTACGTTTAAATATCCTCAGCTGTGCGACAAACTCCATTAAACAATAAATTCAAAATGATCTGAATATTTCACTTCTTATTTCAATTCTAGCTGCTTTCAATGTTCTAATCAATTGACTCTAACTTGATGTTTTCCATTTCCAATTTAACATTCACTTTCCGTCAATTATCATCTATAAGAATGACCTCGTCTTCTTCCAAATCTACATTTCGCAAGTTTTCAAATTATGTATAATTTAGCGCGTTACCTATGTCTTCAGAGATGCGTGGGCGCAGAGTAGTGACCGTTGCACCGGCCCACGCGCCGTATGTTGCGACACGTCTGCACTGGCCATTGCGACCGTTTTTATTAACACATCAACGTTGTTTGCGCTCGCTGTTCCATTATGATGACGTGTGAACTTGATTTCTCTATTTTGAGTCTTATTTCAATATTGATATTTCTTTTAGTATTTATTGAAGAGCCTAGCTTCGTTAAATGTTGTATTTCTATTTGCTTCTTTGCCCCATATAAAGAGGATTTCTATTTACCTACTTATGCGTTGAGGTCTCACACTTTTAAGATACTATCTACAAAATTTTATACATCGTCACATTTCGTATTTAGTCACGTTTGGGAATAGGTGAAAATAAGGCAATCAAACAATTAATCCTAATGATTCAGATGGAAATACGTCAATAAACTATGCGTCATAAATTGAAATGTTGCCAGTTCTTTATTTAGATATTTAGATTAGAGAACTTTAAATATAGGTTACAACAATGATTAGATACTTTATAAACGAGACTAATGTTTAACGTTTGCTTCCCACGAGCGTTTTGATTTACACAGTTGCTTTTTGTGTGTTTAGATCTCGTATAACAGGTCCAATTTCGCGACTCCTGCGCAAGCATTTAAATATTGTTGCTTTTAACTAATTCTTGTTTCTTTATTTGTTACAGGTGAGTCAGAGACCGACTTTTTTTAAATTTATTTGAAGATATTGAGGTAAGTATGTAAAATACGGTTTGGTAGCGACTAAGGTACAGTTTCCGAAATATTCAAATCACGAGTCAGCGATAACAAAACAATATTACCTACTTTCAGTTCCGGGTTCCATACGAAGGTGTTAATACAATTTGAGTAAACGACCAAAACAGCTTCATACAGACTGGTCTTTCATGCAACGTTTACAATAACCATATAGACTAGACCCTGGCAGACACACGAGTACCCATACATTATTATAATGACCAACGTGGCGCATAAACAAAGAAGTAGATTCACAACACGTGCTCAATTGAGCGCCACTGGGAATTAATTGGAAAACCAATGCAAAGTGCGCTGTTAATTAATATTGTAAACAGTTCGCAACGGAAATGCCATTGTCTGACATGTTTTAATTTTTGTGTTTACGTGCGTTGTGTAGCGTGCCATTTTGTCCTATATGCTGAATATTTAGATCTTTGACTTGAGCTGTTTCTTCGCATACTTTTTTAGTAGATTTATCTTTTTCATAATATTCTTCGTGATTTGCTCCCATTTCATTTGAGATCGGTCCAATGTAATTTTCTCTTCCATTGTTCTTTATCATACTATTATTTACTTCCTTCATCTTCACAGGTACGGTACGAGTAGTTTTTTACGCAAAGCATTATTTTATTTAGGTGTCCCTCTTCGTTTATCATTACCGTCATACATGTTTTTGTTTGATCTGTTTCGATTGGTACATTGCCTCTAGCCTCAATTTTAAAGTTTCTTCTCTTAAATTTAATAATATCTTCTCCGAGATCTTAATATTGTGGGCATTATTTAAGTTATTGCCTGCCTAAACATTTCCCCCAAAATATAGTCTGCCCGGAGCTTTTAAGCTCAACTAATATAACTTAACGATCAAGTCCTCTTACCGCCTGTCAAATATCTCGACCCACTCCTTTGACTTTATTATTTATACCAAACATTTAATGTCAGTATTTGGAACAAGCTATAATTTAGCAAAATACCCACTGGCGATCATCGTTGATCTAGAACGAATCTGTACTGAGCAGTTAAGTAGTCTACGTCTACTACTATTCATCGTCTATGTACAACCAGACCAGTTTATGTACAATGTGTGTAGTTATGTACAAACATATGTCTGTATGTGTCAATGGACGCGTGTATGTAATGCGTGTTTACTTTTTTACCTAAATGGCGGTGCTGGCCTCTCGCCTGAGTGAGTCATGAATGTCACGCGTAAATAGGGCTAAAAGCGAAACCTGCGTTTATTTTTATTCAGTTCTGACTATATAGAACTGAGATATGAAATAACAGATAAGAAACCTAAAAATATAAAATCTGCATATAAAAGTCTAAAATTCTACATAACTCACACGTAAAAGTTTTTTTCCCAATGATCATAAATAAAATGGAATAGGTTATTGTAAATGAAATCATATTTCTCGTCAGGTAACCCTATCAATACGGGAGGCTCGTCGACTGGAACTCCAGTGTAAATATTGCCAAATATAATCCTTGTGCTAACACAAACAAGCTCACGTTTTTAGGTTGCTAGTGTTGCTACCTATGAAACGTGTTTGGTTAACACAAATATTTGGGACGTGACGCTGCCAAATTCCATAATCCAAAGATGAATTTATAACTTTGTAGTAAATTAGTTTTTAAGTAGGTACATAGATAGCTTGTGCCTATAATATCTTTGTACCCAACCTAACGTTGTTTTATGAGTTTCAGCCATATTTAATAAGCTGTGTACTTATATTTCTTGTTAATAAAACCAACTTTATTACTTAGGAAGTAATAGCCCTACCTGCATAAGAACTAACAAAATTACTGCAGATAGCTCCGATCTGAAACATTTTAACACGCAAATCGCATTTATATGAAAACATTTCTAAGATGTCGCACATAAGATCGTGCATCCCGACTTTAGTAAAGTGCGTTTTCGAGTTTTCGCGCGAAAAATTGAACGTTTAACGTGCCAGGCAAAGTAATTACTCGTACGATAAAATCTCAACAACGGCTCACCAAGGCATTAGAATAAAATCAAACATTTAATGAGCCCATTATAGCTAACTTCTTAATGTGCCAAGTGTACGATAAATACATTATTTTAATGGTCCGCTACGGCTACGAGCTGTTACCGCAAATAATCCTTGCGCGGTATCACTGAAAATATTAATGGTTCTTTGTCTCGTGCGCTACGAAACACTTCATTTTATAGAGAAATTGCTTGATTTTGAGATACAGCCCCTCGTACATTACAGGTACGGTCTGCAAGAAATTATAAGAAACAGATTTAAAAGCATTACAGTTAATCGATTGTTGGAACCTCGTGATGTTAACACGAATAGTTTGAATGGCTTCCAATCCTGTGGGGCGCATTCCTTCCGCTCATGTTACCGCGGGTGTCACACGTGCCACGTGGCGAGGAATTTGTCACTACCCGCCACTGCGCCGCTTTCACTTTCCATATTAGAACGGAGCACGCAGTGTTTATTCTGGCGCAGTTCGACGAACCGAAATTATGTTTATTTAACAAATCGCAAGCCGACAGCCCCGTCAGCGCCGCGGCCAGGAATGCCGCCACCGTACACGGCTTAATGAACCATAAATCCATTCGATATTATTGACTGTATGTGCCTGAAATGAAAGCGGCCGCTGAACGTTGACCGTCGCCCCGCGGCGCGCGGCGTCCCATTCATGCGAAGGCCGAAGGGAAAATAAACGAGAAAACGCAACTCCGCCGCGACGAGCGCCGCGCCGCGGTTTCCGTTATTCTAAAATTAAAATCACACACAGCTTCCACCAGACGCACCGGATTTACTGCACAAGAAACCGAAAGTGAACTCTCGGCCGGAGATTTTAAGAATAAAATCGCTTCCACCAATAAGAAAAAAACATCTCAGCGGGAGTCGTCATCACAATGGACGCGACTCCATTCCCCGGCGTACTATGTGGCGGTGATGATTCACTGCATGCGCTCAGAGCCAGCCGCGCTCCTGTCAGACTTACTACAGACGCCACTACAGCATCTTGAAATTTTGCCAATGGTAGTTTCGCAAGCGATTATCGTAAAATTCAACGGCGCTCTGGCAATGACCTATATTGAGGTAGGTCACGGGCAGGGATAGACTGCTAATAGACGGGTGCTAAGCACAGCATTGAACGGCGTGTGCCGACACATCTACCGCTACTCTGCGTTAAGATAAGCATGTAATTTACTGCGCCTTTGATGTCAGGCGGCGCACCGTGCTCGGCATACGGAGTGTCGCTCTGAGCTGCGGGCTATTGTGTGCGTACAGCTAGCGTGCCGCGCTGCCGTCATGGACAAAGCTCTGCTAATGCAGGTTCCTTGTCTCGCAAGTACCGACATACCTCAATGCGGAAATAAAGGTTCACCGTTGTGCCGCTGATAATACCCCACTTCAGTCATATTATCATTCGGCGCAGCTATCGCGCAGTCCTCCCAAAGATGGAGTCAAGTTGGCAGCCGATATCGACTACAAAATGCACTCGGTCCAGTTAGCCTGCTGCTGTAATAGGCTAGCTATCAATAAAATTTCAATATTTATGAAGTCACATGTTAAAGTGGTTGTCGTTCAACTGCGTTGGATAAATGGAATGAAATGAACGATACATTACAATAACAAAGACAGAAATATGATTTGAACATATAAGAGCTTTTATGCTGGGGGCAATTCAGTAATACTCAACCATGCCTTTGTTTATACAAGCGTCAATGAATTTAAAATGTACGACTCAATCGAGTCTCCTTAGCATACATTACCGTCCCTCGCATTATTGCAAATGGCACGCTAACCCCGCAGCGCACACGGCGAGCTGCGCGGGCGCATCGTTATCATAATATCCATTTCCGTCGATATCGTTCGCCCTCCATCCCGGTGCGTCAACCTCGGAGATGATTTATTACGTCTCATTACCAGTCGCCATTAGATATTATATACCTAATCGAGATCTCGATGCTTGTATCGATATCTGCAATTAACTCGGCGCGTAAGATACGAATCGGAGTCACCAATTAAATGCTACAACATCAATCACAACCTGTCATAAGTGAATTAACAAACTCTTCAAATGAACAAATGAGCGTAGTTCTAGCCTTGAATCTTAAGTATTTGTCATTTTTCATGATGTCGGTATGTTGCACAGTAGCCGAGTAGTAAATTGGTTAGTCCCGTCGCCCGCTTGGGGCGTAATTACTTGTTGACAAAACATTAATTGAAGCGATCGTCTATCGTCGACGACGTACACGAACGAACGCCAATGGCTTAAATATTGATTCGTCCTTTCAAATTCCATCGAAAGGGGCGCTCGCAGCTATCATGTGAACGGTCCTTAATGACTGTCATTATGCGGCAGGGAAAGTGGTGTTGTTCCACGAAGCAGCGGCAGGCATCACACCGTCAGACGTCTAGACGAAGGCGTGGCGATGTGTGTTCGCACACTAATTGCTCCTGTAGGCAACTTTTCAAGCGCTAGCCCAACCCACGCTGTCAAGAAAAGCGTTTCCCTTATTCGCTCAGAGAAAAAGGTACAAATCTTTTGCTAAGTGCTCCTGACAAGCCGTTGAAGGCATGTTTTTCATGAATAATTACCCACACTGATTCTGGTTTATATACACTTTATTAGTATCGCATACTCGGCGCACAAATATGATTGCATCAACATTCCTAACAAAGCCATCTTCGATTGAACTGACAATGACCCACATGAGTGTCCCAAATGTAATTCCAAATAATTTATCTAATTAAATATCAATACCGTGCAAAAAACAATAACAGCCAACTGTGTTGATACAACAATGGTTGCGCTCGCGCACAATGCGCGACCTTGCGCTCTTTTCGATCGTATGGTATCGATCGATAACTCAGTAGATGGTATCGATACATCGGTCTCGTGTTTTTGTCGTGTCTGTGCGGAACTGGGCAACTTGTTAGGTTAAATAGGGTTCAGCTTAGATTGTTCCTAGCTTGTACCTTGTAGGGTTACCGACCTATCGATAAATGTAAAGGCTCCTGAATACAAGACATGTTCTGTTGGCAAAATCACGCAAATACATTCAGTCTTACATAGATATCAGATGCACAAACTGACTTCCCCCATAAGAATGCAAGATTGCATAGCATTTTCTACAGGAAAGACAACAATAATTATTCTCATACTTCTAATTAAGGCCACGAACCATAAATTAACTTTCATTTTCAAGACCAAAAGATTCTAACATTTCTTCCCAGCCCTACAGCAAACACGGCTAACAAACGCCCTTGCTATCAGATCGCGACGCATTTGGAGTAGAATCGAATAGAAAATGAACAACCACGTGCGGACTGCAAAGAACTCGTGGTCGTGAGGTCAAACGATACAAGATCGGTACAGCAGTAAGAAAGGTTATCAAGAGAAAGTTGAGTACGAGTAGCTAGACGCATCTCTTTGTGTTGGCGAGATTTGAGGGTACTCGTCGCTAGACGAGTTATTGATGCATTCAAGTGCAGGGGAATTAGTGTGGCCATTTTTGATTTTATATAGACTTCTCTTTCATTCTCGTTTTCTCTGTCACTTTCTAGCATCGACTTTATTTATGTCAGTCAAAATATCTAATTTCGTATTGCGTTAGCAGGGCTTCTTGTAACTATAGTTATAGTGAATGAAAGCTACGAGTATTTCAATGCTGTTCCTTAATGCAATAATAAGGACTATGAAATTATTATATTACCAATATACACTCCTTTCTATAGCTAGCTATTTCGTTTGGAATGTCATTAGTAATTCATACAGCCACTTCATAGAAGTTGTTGAAATGTTGCGCTATTTATATTATGATTCTGTAATATTACTTGTGTTCATAAATGCTTTTTATAGTATTGTAGTCCTCTCAATTATTTTCTAAATATTATATGCTGTATCGTCTATGACTTTTTTGTTCAGCTTATTAGCTCTGAAGTACAGAACTAAGTTGTCTAACTTAATTTTGAGATAATAATATTTTTCTTTCAATTGTGAAATCCATATTTCAATCAAGTCAATTGACCAAATATGGAATTATTTTGTCTCAAAAGACAGTGAAACATTGTAATACACATGCCATTGTTAGCTCCCAGTGGGCACAATGCTAAACTGGGCGATCTATATGCGGGCCCGGCCTTGAGACTAACGCTTTCTTTCTGTATAGTGCCCAGACGGCAGACACTAGTTCTAAGTAAAGTGTATCTTGCACGCAAGTATTGTCGACTAGTTTTTGAAGTGCTATTAGATGTAAAGTTTTGTGTCTAAGATGATATGTTTCGATATTAAGAAGAAGAAGAAAAACCATTTGTTCAAACTAGGCTGAAAATCAGCACTTTTTGAACGTCAAATTACAAAAGATAGACCCCAAAACGCCCGCTCTTCATCAAATTCCTATGTGTTATTGCTGGGAAGAGAAGTGGCGCAACTCGTCACATGTCTGTCTGTCGGTATAGAAAGTATGAAATAATACAGGACATGTTATTCTGACTCCAAGGGCTTGAAGATGAATTTGTAGACTTAGCAAGTATCTTAGCAAGTATGTTGTAGATTAAAATTATCTAGTTTAGACATACAAAGACGCTTATTGAAAAAAATAGAAGAGTTGCAATCTTTAGACCGAATATAGACATAGATAATTTATTTATCTTTCGTTTATTTCCCATTTTGACTTTATTGGCTTGATAATAGTTTCTCAAGGCGGATATGCCTAGTACCAAGGAATTCCTTGAAGATGCATGCGACATACAACAAGCCTTCGTAAATGCATTTGCAAAGTTCTGCAACCAGGAAGCGAAATGCATACTATAACTTAATTAGCGACGCCGTTGTCTAGATAATTACAAACATCTTTCCATGTTTCCGCTTAACTTTCTAGGTCGTTATGGGATACTCGAATAATCGACTAATCATTCGGATACTCGAATAATCAACTAATCGTCTAATCATTCGGATACAAAAGCATCGGATGTTTTGTAATCGATTAAATGACAAGTTAAATGCACTGTTAATTTATCGAGGTAACGATTATCGATACGTGTTGCGTATGATGGACTAATCGATAGTTACCGAATCAATTTCGTTATAAATTGGGTTATTGATGAACGGATAGCTAATTAATATTTGATATTCAAGGGCGTGATTTTTGTTTTCGTAATTTCCTCTTTTGTAACTATTTATTTTTTTAGCAAACTCTAAATCTATGTGAAATACAAACATTTTAGTTTATTAATACGCAAACAAAAAAACAAGTTCGGGGTTTAGAAAGCTCAAAATGATGATAATTATCGTTCGAACCTTTGATCACTGACTACAGTAAACATTATTACAATACGCGCATTATTTATCGCACTTTAGTTTTAGTTGAATTGAATAGAACGACAATATTTCATTATCAGATATTATCTAGACATACTAACAAGCGGTGACAATTTACATCTAGAACTGGTTCTCAAGACTAAAGGTAATTGAATTACATATGACAGCACATAAAGCCGTGATATGTATAACGTTTATTTATTTAGTATTCATGTATTTATGACTATATAATACTACATTATAGAATTAAATCGTGCAATATTGTAGTATTAATATTGTAGATAATTAATAAAATATACCTACATTTTAAATTAATTACACCGAACACTGATCGTAGAGTCGCCAAATACTCTCCAAAATGTATACGATAGACGCAAGAAGGGATCTTCAAAGCCAACATTATCATCTTCATTCCAGTCACAGAGTAATCTATACATATAAAATGCTTTGTCCTGAATGACTTACGGATCAACGCACAGCCTAAACCACTGATTGTAGAGACCTGAAACTAGGAGCCTGTGTTCATTGTATGACGTAGGCATCCGATAAGAAAGGATTTTCCGAAATTCTACCCCTAAGGGGGGGCAAAGATTGTGTGAAACTGACATTTTTAATTTAAATTCTAGTGAAACATAAAATCATCTTTCCCTACCCACATTATTGCACTTACAAGGTATCTATGCAAGAAGCAATCTATCACAGCTCGCCGATATTCAGTCCGCCATCTTATCGGAACAAAGTGATCTTAATGGTGAGCGACAATGTACCGGTCAATTAGACCGGCGACCGGTTTGTATCGATGCAAATACAATGATACACTCGTGCGCAACTATCTGCACGAGGAAGCTTTGATTTTGCCCACTATTGGGCTCGTTCGCGTGCTTAGAGACTGTTAGGATTCATTTTATACCTTGCGGGATACGAGGGTTCGAATTTTAAATGATTTATAATAAGGAAAAAAAATAATAAAATTAATAAGGTTTCGCGAGTCGGTGTCGGTATACCCTAATTATTTTTGCGTTTGGATGTCATGATAGAATGATGAATCGTGAGGCTTCATATAAAGAGGACATTGAACTACTGATTTACTGATTGAAGAATGGAGTGTGTTTAAAAGAAAATAATCTTTTTACAGCTTATTCATTGAGAGGCGTGCATCGTAAAAAAATATAGTAATTGCTTAGACACTGTCTAAGATATTATTTTATTCTCAATTGCTAAGTGCATCCGTCGGATTGGACACAGCGATTGGGCGACCGGTTAATAAGCACATATAAAATGCATTTGCACGCTGACAATAAAAATATATGTTCCCACAATTATAACACCTCATAAAAAGCGATGGTGAAAGAGCCAGACGGTTTTTGTTCATTTACCGCACTTGACATCAATATGAACCTGTTTGGTGTTTACTCTTTTTAGTCTTGAACTTCAAAACCGTACAATTATTTGCTCGTAAAACGTCAGGTGACGGTGTATCAAAGGCGATGGGCGGTGGTGCGTGGGCGCAACTATTATTAATTGTTTATAAGACTTAACGCTTCCGCGGCGCCCGCGCATCTGAGACCGTTTTAGCGCACTGATAATGACTTATTGAGGAGACCAGGCTGGTGCTAATGACTATATTAGTCGCGGATCACTAGTCTGTGTCATAAAGCGACGTTTGATTACACTCAGTCGCCTTGGAGCTCTGATCTGGTGACAAGGACAGCCTCGACTGTTACTATGCCTTGATATAGTCATCAGAACATAATTTTCAAACTGAATAAAGTGCAAATGATTGCTGATATTTCTGTATATTCCAATGCCATCGAATGGAAAGGTTTGATACATTTACATATTTATACTTAAAATGAATTACACGTATTGAGGAAAATTTAAATTCATAATATAATATTTTTCTGTATTAGTAGGTACATACGTTTGACGCCAATGTCAGGCTCTTTTTCCTATTATAATTCAGTAAAATATATTTAGGACAAAAGCATAACCGCAACAGTTTCGCAATAAATTAATATGAAATATTGCAAAAATATGACTAATGTAAATACTGTAAAATACCTACTTTAATTAGTGAAATATCTCGCACGAAGGTTCGTCAACTATTAACCTTAATTAATTTAAACGGTGTCATTTAATCTCTGTTACTCTGCTCACGAATAAAATAAATATATATTCAATTAAAAACTCGCCTTCATCCGATATTCACAAACGGTCGTCGTTAAGGTAACGCAGACGCTTCATAGGCCGCATCACCCACTACTTGCGCTCATAATTAGCTGTTACGCTAATACACCATTGTTAGCGTTATTGATGGGTCTAGGTAGCTATCGTATGTTAGCAGCACATTTCCGTGATTGTTTCTGATCATACAATGTGCTCGTGGGCGATATGATTGCCAGGCGGCAGCTCTGTGCTTGTATAGAAAAATGTAATTGCTTTATGAATCATTTAACAGTTATAGGGTTATGGAGATGTACCTTTTATCAGTGGTGTATCTTGTGTTTGTATTAGAATCAACCATAACGTTGTATTGTCAATGTATGCAATACTTTATTTGTGTTTGATAGCATAAAAATGACACATATCTTAGTCATATATCTAACTAGCTTTCCTACTAGCGTTGGCCAATCAAATTAAAATTAAAAATTACAGAGTATCATACAAACTTTGCCCCCTTTTTCCACCCCCTAAGGGGTAGAATTTCGGATAATCCTTTCTTGTCGGATGTCCTTCCTACAAAGAACACCCTCCAAGTTTCAGGTATCTACGATCAGCAGTTCAGGCTGTGCGTTGAACAGTCAGTCATTCAGGACGAAGCATTTCATATGGACATATAAATAGATATACAGTATGCCAATCTGTTCTCCAATTTACGTTTGTTAATGGTAAGATTATTACTATTAAAAAAAGGCGACAAAGTAAAAACAAACTTGTACGAGAATGCAACAGCACCTTGTTTCCGTGTAATACACGACCAAACTGCACCTGGTATCTCAAACAGACACAATCCAAATTTCATAATGTGCCCTTGCTATAAATTCCCAATTTCCATATTTCAACCGTCAGCGGCGCACGCGCTGGCTCGGCAGGTGCTCGCGCGCCGATCGCCTCGCCCTCCGCGCATTCCCCTCACTTGTTTTATGTTAGGGCTACTACGCAATTGGCATTTTAATGTCGTAATATTTGTACCAGTAGGCTAGATTGGATAGATTGATATTATAAAATACGTTCTAGAATAGATAAAAATTTAAAAGAGAGTGATAATGAGAATGGTCAAAATTATCCTTGTACTAGCTAATCCACGCGTTTCGAGGGAACTAAGTAGGATCTCACGCGCCTTGATTAAAAGTAGCCTTGATTCCTCCCGCCGCGGGAGGAAGTGTCGGACTCTTACTGACGAAAAACCCATCCATGTTCCTTCCTCAGCCCTTTGCGTTCTGCGGTCGCGGTTACTCTTTCCAACATCCCGCAGCAATATATCCATCTCCAGGGTCCGCACCACATGTTATACAAATAGATTCAGCCGTTTTACCGTGAAAGCGTTACAAACAAACAAACTCACTTTCGCATTTATAATATTAGTAAGGATTTAATGAATAACATTTAAATGTATCAGTTTTTTTTTTACGCTCTTTTTTTTATTATTAATGACATGATAATAAATTAAAAGATCTGGATTTAGGCAATGCTGACTGCATTGTTACATATTTGGTGCGATGTTCTGACCCAAGTGGCGCCAATACCAGGAAATTTGATAACAGCAATAAATTGCAGCTGTCAGTGTTCTGCGATCTACTAACCTTCTATATCCAATTATGATTGTCACATATTTGGTACCCTGATGAATATTCAACGGGTATTGGAAATCCTCCCAACCGCATATAGTTGGCAAAAGGTTCTAGAATATTCAAGTAGCAGGGCTTAATAAAATATCACCAAAAAATTGCGAAATTTCATGGCTTTTATCATTCTCGCGGAAATGAAGACCAGCACCACCTTTTGTGGTCAAAGGACCAGCCCTAGTACCTGTATACAGGGAATTTTAATTAATCTAATTTGCATGTTTGGCCGCGACACGCCCGGCGCGCAATAAAATTTACATTTGGTTTCTAACAGCGCGTGTTGCGGCGCTAGCGCACCTCTGCAGTTTTGGGACAAAGGAATTTAAAACAAAAAATATAAAAAAGGTAACATCTACATTCTACATATATTCTGAACACGCCAGATTGATACATAAGCGAAACTACAAAAATACTTACAACGATACAAACCTTTTAAAAACTTTTTCATCATAAAATAAAGTTAAAATATCAGCAGCTGTATTTAATATCAAAATACTTCTCTCGTCTCTAAAGACAGAAATCGGAAAAAACATAGTTATGATCTATTTTACTCTCTTGCAATTTTGAAATCATCATTTCGACTTTGCGTACAAGCTCTTCTAACTCATAAAATACATAAATTAAATAACTTATTCAGCAAGCAATAAATAACAATTAATAATGTATTAGTGGTAACAATTATATTTTATAGCTCAGCGTGTAAGTCTGTGTCTCTATTTGCGAAGCACGCCCCCGCGAGTGGCGAGTCGCGGCGCGGGCGCACGACGCTCCAATAACATTAATAACTGACTAGATGTTATCCCACTTAAGATGGGGCTAGGAAATCAGCGAGAACCCCCCTGGGGGGTACCCCTACTATTGTAAAAGCGAAAATATCCATTTACGTAATTGGTCCGCAATCGGACTAAAATAAATATTTTCATTGCACTGTGTATGTTCACAGACAAGACATTAGATACTATTTTAAAAAATTAATTGGTTACTATTTGACCGATCTGCTGGAAAACAAGGTGCAATTTTAATGCGTTCTGATTTACAATACGATTCCAACATCTGCCTTATAAAAAAAGATTGCATTATTGTCCACCTGCCCGTAATAACAAGATTTTCTCGACAGATACAAAAAAGTCCAATTACAGAATTAAATGTTTATCAGCTGGTACGTTACGTAAGACTATTGGAATCCTCTCCAGCTTATTTCGTAGCCACAACCGAATGATAGTCTACTTATAAGTCTACCCCACTTATATTCTCGCTAACTGTTTACTAACACTTTTCGCAATTCTTAAACCGTACTAAGAATATTTTATTATTGATTAAATTCGATTTTAACGATTGCCATTCACATCATTATGTTATTCTTTGCACAATATGTAATTTTTGTCTTATATGGACGTGGTTAGGACATCATCGCAATAAAATATTCATAGCTTTCGAACACAAGATTGTACGCAAAATGTTTATCGTCGTTTTGCTCTTTTCTTAGTTGAAATTGTGTTTGCAATAGCTTGACTTCGCTTGAATATTTGTTGCAGATCTACAATTTGGTATTTGATCTCACAAGCATTCCAGACTTGAATTCAAAGGTGTAAGCGTGAATGAATGCAACCGTCTGACAAAATTAATTCATTTGTCACTGAATTTGAATCAGTGATCATTAATTGTTAGATCTGTTATATCAGGTTACTATTACTCACTTAAAAAATAATAAAATTTCTCTCGACTCCTAGCGATATGTCTTACCGCTATCAGCGTTGCGAGAGCGATGTCGTGGTGCCTCGATAAGAACGAGATACCAACTTATTGTTACCGAGCCCCATCAATCTAATGTTGCGCAAACTACGACTAGATGGGATCGCCGTGAGGCAACCGTTGCTCCCAAACTGTCGGTAATATCAGCCGCACCCGCCCAGATAAAACCTCATCGCTTAGCAAAAAGATAATAACACTGCAATCCACTTTATTATGCTTCTGATTGGAGCTATTTCTTAAGTGTTCCGATATTATTGAAGCCTTCTTAGAAAGGCTGATTAAAACTCCGCAATTTCGACATCATTTGAAATATAAATTGAGATTATCGTACTTGATTATATTAACAGAAATGAATGTTATATAACGAAATAAACAATATATTAATCAACGTAAACAAAATTAAGAACAGTGTAGACCATCACGGCTACAAATCCTTGTTACAGTTAACAATGAAAAATCCGATCTCCAAAACTAATTAACTCCCCAACGAGGGTTGTAATTCATTTCGATTGACGTACAATACTATTGTACTCAACTTTAATTTGAAATTTGATTGCATCTCGTCGGCGCAGCACCCCTTGCGCATCGCCTGGCTGTGCGAGTCACGCTGACTCGTGTGTTGACCCCCGCTACTGGTGCCCATTTGCATGTACCAGCGCGAGGGAGCAGTAAAGCTTTCTATAAATTTAATCGAGGCGCAGCGACAACAGTTGTAAAATTTTACGACTTCCGACGATCGCGCACTGCAGCGGCCAGTTGCTCGCCTTTCCACACGCGAGCGTCCGAGACCAGTCCCAATGTCACATGCATAATCGTCCTACTGACTAGGCCTGCGCGCACTCTTTATAGTAATTAATTAGTCGCAAGGTCGCCACGTTTTGTCATTCACCATATTTATGCGACAGCAATCCTCCTTGGGACACAGTTAGACGTCCGCAGCCACAAATCATAACCAAATCGGGCTTGCGACCGTCCACTCTGCCGCCGCACCGTTTCGTCCATCCACGTTGACCGTAACCGCTTCTAGATCGAACCTTTTTAGTACAGCAGCCAGACGCCGGCGCTGCGAGGACACCTGTCCGCCGAGCCTTATTTATAGAAGCCAGCATACCAGTGCGCGAATCTAAACTTTTATGACATTCGCGGCAGCTGAGTCATGATTCAATCGGCTCATGAGTCGCGCTCCGATGTACGATTTAACGCATTATCTATAAGATGCGATTAAGAAATACGATCGAGATGATGGATGGCGCTGGAGGCGTCCTGTTATGCTGAGCGCGATCGATGGAGCGTGTCGATAGCCATCGGCGCGGAGGTATCGGGCGCGCATCGCGCTGACGGCGCATCGATCGTCGGCGCGGGCGTCGGTTGTGCAACGCTTATGAATAATTACCGGCCGGTGTGGCGGCGGACGCGCACTCGATTCACTGCCAAGGACGCCTTTTCGCTTTTAGTCGGTCATCGATCGGAGCGTGTTGCGCAACACGACGGGGTTTCGCCGTCGCGCCTGTTGCGCCACGCACCGTGAGAAGTGCACGCCACTAATGACGCGTTGCTCAAGCGCAACCCGCCCACGAATCGCTTTATTATGCAGAAAGTGAGTCGGAACAAATGGACGCGCCGCACTGCACCCGGCCTGCATTTATTACGGGACCCCGGCGGAAAGTGAACGCCGAGTATGATGAACGGATTTATATCAACGTGATTGTGATTTATAACGTCGCGCCACCACTCTCGGCGACGTTTTATATGAAAAAATGAGCGTTTTATCGGTGCACTACCCGCGGCTCGCATATTCATAAAGTTGACGGGCCCTCATAAATATTTGTTGCAGGCCAGCTTTATCACTGTGATAGGGAGCGATAAATAACTAAATTACAAAGATCCAATGCACGGATTGCGCTCTAACTGATTATCATAGTTTTAATAAGACGTTGTTCGATCCATGGACCGTCTTTGTTGCATCAAACTTGTAATCTTGTGATCTAAAATATTATCGCCTTCAATCGTAGTTCGATTCATCATAGCTATCTCCTAGGTGGGGCAGTAAACGCTAGTGGTAATGCAGTACATTTTGATTACGCTGTAGCTGCATCGATCTTTCATTTCACTACCATCTTGCTTTATCGTTTTTAAACGATATAAAATTTTCTAGTGGAATGTTACATTATTTCGTAGTAGTCGTTGAAAATTAAACCCCGCAGTCACAATTTTGTTGTCATTCGCTTTTTAATTAGATACACAAACGTTTCGATTTACACCACCCCCATGGCAACAGGCTTTACAAGCAAGCGTGTTTCCTTTCACACTATTATCGTGTCTCAAATTGGAGTACAAACAAAAAACCAAACATTGCATCCGTTCGGGCAGGTTGCGTTTTTGCCACTCCTGCGCAGCTGTCGTCGTTGTCGGGCAGGTGCGTGCGTTTTCGCCGAATTTCGTCGGCGAAAACCCGGCCGCACAGACTTCTTGCCCGGGCAGACGTAATCACTGAAATAAATGCCGACTTTAAATGGGCAAAAAGATTTGATGCTATTCCGGGCATCCTGTAAGTGCTGTACCATGATTTATAACGAAGCCTGGAGTTTACGAGTGATGTCAAATGGTCGTTTGCTCATAAAACTACGATACTTTGTTGCTTCCAGCTAATGGTTTAATAATGTCAATGTATTTTTGCGTCATCCTCTATTTCTTGTCAGTATTAAATTAAACAAACATACACATGAAAATATACTATAACACGCAAAAGCTTGAGAGAAAGTACTAATAGATGTTACAGGGTTGTAATTTAACCTTCGAATTTTGAAGATATCTCGAAGATACCCTTTAAAACACAGAACTGTGAACACAAAAGTTAAATCAATATTCTAATAATAGCTTCTGCCAGCGACTTCGACCGCGTGATTTCGTTAAAATCCGAGTAGTTTTTGTTTCTATAGAGTTTATACAGACAGACAGACAAAAATTTTACTGATTGCATTTTTGGCATCAGTATCGATCCCTAATCACCCCCTGATAGTTATTTTGGAAATATGTTTCATGTACAGAATTGACCTCTCTATAGATTTATTATAAGTATAGAAGAAGATATAGAAGATTAAGTTCGCTTTCTACGTGTTCGTATAATATCACAGTGGATCTGCCTACATAGACAGTTGCACTGCGCAACAGTTGTGCGGAATGCGCCGCGCATCTTGGGTCAACGCGCGACTTGACACAGTGACACGGTGTCAACTGTGTTTTCATATGTTATACACGACAGATAAACTATTTAGCTCTTGCGTGGGCTACGTACTGTGTTTATTTATTTATTGCTGTTATTATAGGAGGGAATCTTTCTACATCTGTTTTGATTACCAGAAGCTATAGAAATGATTGTCTAACTCCCATGACCACACCATTTTTAGGAAATCGTTCGTTTTGTATCGTGTCGTGTTGCATCAAAAAAGACACTGACTATTTCTACAGAGGCCGATTGCATCAAAGCTATGAAAGTAACTTTCGATTAATATTTTATTTTTATAATCGGTTCAGTGTTATTTATAAAGAAAACAAAAAGAACCACGTTGTTAAATTTTGTTAAATAATTTACATACTTAATTCGCCCAAAAAACGAGTAAATAAAATTGAGTTTCAACGAGTAAAATAGCGTCCAAATTGATTTGATAGAACTTGATGTGAACGACCCTAAACGTAAACAAACCATCCCTATATTTATAATAGGATGATTTCATCCCTAAATCTGGATAAGGGCAGTAGAATTAATGCCAATTTTACACGCGACAAGTGATTACGCGAGAGTGAGCGTCATCCCCTTTCACGGCCTATTTATTTTATTTGGGTTACGGAGGCGGGGGCGATCGATCCAAGTCGTCACACCCTTAAGCCTTATGTAACAGTGTATAAGAAACTTTATACTAGGTTGGTGTTTTGATTTCCAATGTTTAAGGATTTTGATTTGCTCTAGAAGTTAGCAAAATACTAACAGTAACTTACGAGACACCGACTTCTAGAGTGATGTTTTGATCGACAAGCGTTTAAATTAAAGTATTTTTTTTCTTTTCAGTGTTTTTGAAAGTCCGTTAATTTTTTTTTTGTAAAAAGTTTTTTGGTTGAATACTGATTTGTATATATCTACCACTTACTTGGTACTTTGGTTGACCAAAGACTTACTTGTTACTTAGCATTTTATGAAAAAAACTAAAGTGTATTCATAAGTAGAATAATTGACTGACTAGAGAGGCACTGTCTGAACATATTAATGCAATGAAAAACAATAATGCTGTACTTATAACAGTTCAGAGTTCTACTCTGAACATAATAATTTCACCAAAACAACTCTATATATACATCATTCACAAACATAACCCGGCAAAAACAAATCAATATGAACACAACTCCCATATTGGTCCCAATAAGACCTAAAAATATCCGTGTCTCGCCATCCGCCTCCCCAGCCGTGACCCGGGCGAGGTTACTCGGCCACAGGGTGGCGGTACGCCCTCTAACCGCCCCCGGTTGTCCTCCAATACCCTCCGTTGCCCTCTGATGCCCTCACTACGTCCTCCACGTGCCGACATTGGCCTAAATACCCAATTGTTTTACGCTTTACGGCTTAACGTAACCTCTGGTTCTGCGTAGCTTATCTATTTGTTTCGTGTTACAATTACAATGAGTTTGCTTCTAATGTTTTTGTTAATTAGTAGAATTTATTCAGTTACCCACGAAATGACATTGAACTAGTTACGTGGGAGTTTTTTTATTACCATTTTTTTTGTCATACATTTACTAGTCACAAATAAATTAGATGTGACAAAATTTGGGAAACGTAACGTTGGTTTTTTTTTTATTTGTATTATGTTGAATCAAGGAGGATTCATCTCGTGAGTCAGAGTACGTAGAATTTAAACGAGCTTTTGATTCACCAGTGTGCCCCCATTCAAGAAGGATATCTCTGATGCTAATGTTGCTACATTCAATATTAATATTGCCTTGAAATAAGTCACTCATTCAAGTTTATTCATTCAGTCTTTGTGACTTTAACTTTTCTTTTTTTACTGTATTTCAACACTATCCGAGCTCTTCTGTCTGATTGTAGTCTTAGCCAGTATTTGAAAGTAATTTTATGACAGATTAAGCTGCCTGGCGAAATTTCTATAAACTTACTAGCGATGTCTCGCAACACCAAAACCTTTCGTCACAAAATTATCAGGTAATAGTTTTACTTTAGAGGTATCTGAATGTAGATATAAAGGGAGCCAAGAAAATAATACACTGACAGAGGCAGTCCTGCTTCACTATTCATTAGTCTAGGCGTGATATTGCTTTTACTATGTTAATCATCGATAGGACAAACTGTTCCTTCTGTTTCCATCTCGTGATACTGGCGGCGCCGGCGCCCGCGCCACGCAACTAATTGCAAAGTGCGCGCGCGTAATCAAACCTCAGATTTATGCGATACTTAGAATTAGCCGCAAAACTAAACACCTCGCTTTCCCGCTAGTTGTTGGTATAAGTAAATTACTTAATATGTGTGTATAATGTAAATAAACCTTTGTTCCGCGGCGTAACTGCATCGTTTACGGCCCTAATGAGCCCTATTCTAGGAAATTTAGTGCTTGCTCCAGCAACTAGTTTTGGGAAATGGTTCGTTATGCGCGAAAGAGAAAGTCTAAATAACGACCTACGCTAATTATGCTATGCTAATATAAGGTCTACAGTATTTAAGTTCCTGATTCCAATCAGGAACCCATCGGTTATGT
Source organism: Pyrrhia umbra (assembly GCA_963891755.1). Classification (NCBI taxonomy): domain Eukaryota; kingdom Metazoa; phylum Arthropoda; class Insecta; order Lepidoptera; family Noctuidae; genus Pyrrhia; species Pyrrhia umbra. Next base: position 2,653,947 of record OY982923.1, on the reverse strand, counting down.
TTCGATACCCTTCCTTAAACCTTACACCAGTTTCCCGCCATTCCAATTAAGTTCAGCTGTCTCATAAAAATTGTTTGGGAACCGATTCACATAAATCGTTGATGTACGGCGTCCCCATAGATCACCTGTAAGGATCCCCCTCACGAAGTCCCCGGCAGTGCGCGCGCGCCGTTCCTCTCGGCTGGTAATTATTCCGACAAATGCCGCCTAATGGCCGCCCCTGATGTGTTTACGAGCAACACTTCGTCTTGTACGGCGACAGTCTAATGAAATCAACCGATTACAATGACGGTAATATCACATTTGCCTTCAAACCTGATTTAAAGTGTTTCAGTCGATTTTGTAGGCTTTAAGACTTTCTATTGCGATAGCTCGCGCGCTGGTGTCAATTACAAAGTCGAACATCCGCTGTTTTGTTATCGTAATATGGGACCTAATTTTAGACTTGCGAATTGCATACATTTTGAAGCCCTACCGTCTGAACTGAGATGAACTTGTTAGTGTAATGGAGCAAATCAATCTGTATCTACGCAAATAATTGTGTAACTTATGAATGGACCCCGATATTAATGTGTTCGTTTTCTCATGTTCCAGGGGTAAATTCGCATCAGTCCGCAAGATTCGCCACCTAGTATCCGGAGAAGAGTACGCGGCAAAGATCATACGCAAGCGGAGACGCGCGGCCGACACGACGCGCGAAATCCTCCATGAAGTGGCCGTGCTCGACCTGTGCGCTGAGTGCACGCGCGTCGTCAGTCTGCACGAGGTAAGGAATCCTGAGGAAATTCTATATTTTACTACCACTGTTGAGGTGTTGACTACAGTGTTTACGCCTTAAATGTTGAAAGAGCAAAGAATAAGCAGTTTTCTTAGCTCATCATTTGGCCACAGTCATATAAGATCCCAAAAATATGCACTAGAGTCTAAAATTTATATTTTCTGTCTTATCATAATTTATCTAAAAATCCTTCTCAACTTTCCAGGTATACGAAACCCGTTCAGAAGTGGCGATTGTCCTAGAATTATGTGCTGGCGGCGAGCTGCAGCGTCTCCTCGACGAAGAAGACCGTCTCACCGAGGGTGCAGCGCGGCGGGCACTGCGCCACGTGCTGGAGGGCCTGGCGCACCTGCACGCGCGCCGGGTCGCGCACCTGGACCTCAAGCCACAGAACCTGCTCCTCACGGCCGGTGGCGAGGAGCTCCTTATATGTGACTTCGGCATCAGTCGCGCTATACAGCCCGGAGCGCATGTCCGGGAGATATTGGGCACAAGAGACTATGTTGGTGAGTTATTGGTTGGTTATTTTTGATCATTTTTACTCCCACGTCATATCGCGTAGCTAGATGTCATAAGTAGGTAATGTAATAAGCGCTTCTTGTATAGAACTGATATTTAGTTGACCAGGGTTCTTCAGAAGCCAAACCCTACATATGCCGAAAATTATCTGAACATCTATGTGTTTATTTAAAGCCAGGTGGTAAGAATTAGACGTTGAGTTCTATTACTTTCCAAAGACCTTAAATAAAAATCACTCTTCAAGTTTTAGAAGACCTGCCATTGAAATTTAATGATTATAGCAAAGGGAGCGCCCAGTTCTATAAATTGGGGAAAGCGAAGACTTCATTAACATAGGCGCGCTTTTAGAAACCCTACGTGATCGAAAAGCTGTCGTTTTACGTTTTCAATGTGGGACAGACGAAATTAGTTAGATAATTTCGTCACCTGCACTGACGACGTACCATAAAATTCTTCTTTTACACCTCACATAGGAGTAGTGAATAACGTATGTGTTTTCCCAAGAGTAGTTAAACTTACATAAAATGACTACCAATTTCTTTTTACAAATTAAGTACATTCGGCTAGGTTTACCTTGATCATTGAGTAGATATCGCTTCGTCTTGCACAGCTCTCTAAAACTACAATATATGATGGCTCCAAATTGGACTTTTAGGATATTGTATTTTCCGTTTATCTTAATGTCCTAAGCAATATTGCAGGCCTTGTTGTAACCTCTTCATTCAACCAACTAAATCATCACCATTTTTGTCCGCAGCCCCTGAAATCCTGTCGTACGAGCCCCTGTCCCTGGCGGCTGACATCTGGTCGGTCGGGGTGCTGGCGTACGTGCTGCTCAGCGGGTACTCGCCGTTCGCGGGCGAGACCAAGCAGGAGACCTACCTCAACATCGCGCAGTGCCAGCTCAGCTTCCCCAAGGACCTGTTCAGAGGAGTCTCGCAGAGGGCCATACAGTTTATTACAGAGACGCTTGTTGTTGATCCTAAGTGAGTACTTGCTATTGGTATTTTATTATGTCTGACATATCAAGTGGTATTTTTTAGTCTTGTTGTTGACTCGTTTATTGCTCTGTTGCAAAATAGTAAACGGAATTGTATTCTAAGACATCTGCCAAACGTATTTCCTTGTTATTTTTTTTTCAAAATATTAAAATATGTTTTGTATCGTTTAAAATGTTTTCTAATAGAATGCTTGTGTATTTTCAGGGGTCGTCTTACAGTGGAAGAGTGCCTGGAGCACCCCTGGTTGAAAGACGAGGCGGACTTGCCGCGAGCGATCGTCGGCGTCGGGTTTGACGCCGCCGAGCTCGCCAGCGACGCTGACGCAGACGACGACGCCGCAGACGACAACGTCAACGGCGTCAACGGAGTTAATGGCGTTAACGGAGTGAACGGAGTTAATGGCCTTAACGGAGTTAACGGATGTAATGGAGTTAATGGCGCGAACGGGATCAATGGTGTTAACGGTCACAGCGGCGTCAATGGATGCAACGGGACAAATGGGTCACATGATGATGAAAAAGGTGAGTTAATGTACGTTATCATCACCATCATACCATATTATTCACCTCTTATCAGCTTTTTCTTTTCAAATAAATATTTGTATCATAATCAAGATTGGGAAAGGAATTACAACAAGTCAATATAACTAAAAAGGCACACTAGACCGCCACGGCTAATCACATTAAATTTTCTTAAATTAAATTACAATGATACAAATAATGATTCTTATTGACACCTAAAAAATATTCAAACTTATAAAAATAATTCACTATCACTCACTTCTTCTCTTTCTATTCAACACTGAGGCCTTTAAGCAGAGTTTAATCATCCATTATGTTTCCAGAATCATCAGAGTCCCGTCCATCATCACCGCTGGGTCGCGAGGAGTGCGAGGAGCGCGACAAGCCGCTGAAGCATGCGCACGCGCGCGACGTGTCTCCCCCCTTCCCCGACGCACCCTCCACGCCTAAGGTGAGACGCGGACACGCGAGACTGTGAGACACGGTGACGCACAGCGGCGCGGTCAGGTTAGAACATGTCAGTGTGGATGTGTACCGTGTAGTGTGCTTGCACGTGCGGGCGCGAGGCTGCGAGTGAGTTTGTCGCTACTCTGCGGGACATTGAGACAGTGTTGTGATGCGATGCAATCTAGTATAAGCAGGTACTGTATGTACCGTTTATATTAGTATGTGTCCCGTAAGCCCTTGTCTTAATTTTCTCTCTATGATATATATTGTGGTGCTAGTAAAGATTACTCGTTGTGTTCTGTATGTGACTTGCAGCAAAATGCTTGCATGTGAGTTATTAAGCTTCGAAGACCGCTAGTCGTAGTCGTGAATTGTAGTTAGGTTATAAACCTGACGAATGCTGTACTAATGTAACTTTTGCAACAGGTGTCCCGTAAATCCCACCCGCACGCGCCGTCCGTGCTGGCGCTGTGCAAGAAGTTCCAGCCGGACTACGAGAAGCCGGCCAAGCTGTCGCACGTGGCGCGCGTGCCGCACGTGGCGCACGTGTCGCACGTGGCGCACGTGTCGCACGTGGCGCAGGTGTCGCCCGAGTGCACGCTGGAGTGCGAGTGCCGCGCGCTGCGGGCCGCGCCGCCCGACCGCGCCGTGCTGTGCTAGCGCCGGCCGGGACCGCGGGGACCGCCCTGTACATATAGACTAAGTGTCGCCAGACAGTTGTATATTTCTTTAGCGGACGCCCCGATCGCGCGGACTGCTGGTTCGCCGACGATCGCGGCGCTCCCACGACGGTACAAAATGCATAATGATGCGCCCGCGCAAAGCTAGCGCTTGTAAATGTATAAGTGGTCGCGTTGTACATAACGCTGAGTTTGCACTGCCAACATGTACGTGATAAATGTTTTAGTTCATACTGTTAGAGTATCGGGTACGTCCGCCTGAGATAGCACGTTGTGACGTTGCAAGTGTAGAGACATTTCCTCTGATGACGTGTCGGAGACCGGTGCTGCACAGGCGCTTGTGTGTTCTCGGGGAGACGTGCCGACTGAATGTTTATGGGCGTGGCGTGCGAGCTGCGAGGAGGCGGGGGCTGTACATACGTAGGGTAGGTCGCGGCGCGTCGCCGATATATTTAAACGGGCGCCGGCGACGTGCCGCCGCTATTACTTAGATAATGAAATTGTTGATGTGTCGATCACATTTATATTGTAGTATCTAAGTGTTCAAATGGTTTAACAGAGGATGTACGTTGAATGTTAGCCGGAGCGGTATAGATATAGTACCGACGAGTTCGAGTGTTGGGACCAAAATTTCTTATAGTAGAAGGAACGATTCCATATCGGAGTAGCTGTTGTCTTGTACGATATTAAAATTTTATCACCGTGTGTGACCGTTTACGGGATGTTGCTTAGGTAGGTAAATTGTTTATGAATGTCATGAGCTCAAATCTTGCGACTTAATTTACTTTGTAAATGTGCTTAGATGAGAATTCATCGAGTGTCTAGTTAATTCATCCTCCATACTGAAAATATTTTCATACATATATTTGTATACTTTTGTTTTTTGTCCATTTTGAATTCATTTTAACCATATTTTGTTCAACTAAACTCGAAGATCCATTTTACCTTTGAAAGCTGTTGTGATCAATAACTCATTTGTAAAAAATAAATTATTGTGATATAAAATACTTGTTGTTGTTATTTACCCTAAAATGTTATTAAGGAGCAGTAAGTATTAATACTGAGTAAGTCGATATAGGATATCGAAAGCTATTTTCCTCAAATCCCGTTCAACATGAAGCTACTCATCAAAAAAATATAAAATAATCTTTCACTCAAGTTGTGTGGAAAATAAAACACAAAACTAGTGGAAACACATGTTTTATTTCTAAAACTACAAAACAGTCTTGCTGTGCAGTTGTATGTCAGATTATATACACGACTCTATCTAAAATATATAAAACAAAGTCGTGTTAATAACACCATTTAAAACTCCAAGAACGGCTGGACCAATTTTCATCATTTTTAGGGTTCCGTAGTCCGACAAGGAACCCTTATAGATTCGTCATGTCTGTCTGTCTGTCTGTCTGTCTGTCTGTCCGTCCGTATGTCACAGCCATTTTTTTCCGAAACTATAAGAACTATACTGTTGAAATTTGGTGAGTAGATGTATTCTGTAAACCGCTTTAAGAATTTGACACAAAAATAGAAAAAAAGCAATAAATTTTGGGGGTCCCCATACTTAGAACTGAAACTCAAAATTTTTTTTTTCATCAAACCCATACGTGTGGGGTATCTATGGATAGGTCTTCAAAAATGATATTGAGGTTTCTAATATCATTTTTTTCTAAACTGAATAGTTTGCGCGAGAGGCACTTCCAAAGTGGTAAAATGTGTGTCCCCCCCCTGTAACTTCTAAAATAAGAGAATGATAAAACTAAAAAAAATATATGATGTAGATTACTATGCAAACTTCCATTGAAAATTGGTTTGAACGAGATCTAGTAAGTAGTTTTTTAGTAATCAGCAATTTTCCTCTACAAACAAACTTAATTATGCGGTCGTAAAAAAACAAGATAATTGCGACTTTATTGCGTATTTTTTCTTTCCAATGGTCGGAACCCTCGGTGCGCGAGTCCGACTCGCACTTGGCCGGTTTTGTATTCTTGGATTTGTATCCGGAATAGGATAATAAATAACTATAAAAACATCGAAAAAAGTCATGAGGAAGAAATAATGGGGCTTCACGAAGATTGCCGGACTGGCCTGTCATGTCGTCCTGGTAAATGAACGCTTACTATGTACATTGAAGAAACATTTGACATGTTGCGTCACGAAAAGTACTAGGACATCATAGAATGAAAGAGCCACCGCTGTTATGTTCAACTACCCACCCGTAAATAATATGTAAATATCTACATTTGACATGTTGCGTCACGAAAAGTACTAGGACATCATAAAATGAAAGAGACACCGCTGTTATGTTGCAACTCTACCCACCCGTATAATAATAATATGACATATCTTTGCCACCCGTTACTTTGTAAATGCCATATGACATACCAGGACTTCATAATGTTGCAGAAGTTCGTTTGTTTACCAACTTGTTGAGATCGTAAGACGGGATGTGTGTAGGTATCACGGAATTTAATTCTGCACACGAAAGGTAGGTACTAGGAAATCATAAAATGAAAATGACATCGCTGTGATGTTTCAATTACCCGTTACTTTGTAATAATAGCGTGAAATATACCAGGGGTTCATAATGTTGCAGAAGTTCTCACTGACATAGCGGAACAACGAGGCCACCGTGCTTGAATTCGCCGCTAGAGGCGCTAGTGTAGGTGTCAAGAAATGTCAAATGTAAGAAGTCTTTCACTGCGATCACTTTTATCGCGATTTCTACAAATTATTGATGTTTATTGCAAATACTGTGCCATTCCTGATGAATTATGGCAGATATACTTTATAATTCAATAAATGTTACTGCTTTGCAAGAAAAGCTAAGAATAGGTGCTAAATAAGTGGGCCTTCAAAACAGCTAATTCAAAGTTTGTTTTAGTAGTTTCTATCTACATGTGCCAGTGTGTTTCCTACAGCGTATCCGTCTATTAAAAATATGTATTGCAGAGTTTTGAACTGTTTATCTGTTGACTCACAGGACCTTCCTAAACAGTGTCGCAAACTACCAACTTTTGTGTGCAGGTTGCGCCTAAGTCTGTTCCCTTCCCACTGGCGATGATATCAATACGCATATAATATTGGTCAAATCACAAACCTGTTATATGTTTATGTCGTCAAGTTACCGGTAGACTATTGTTTTGTGCATGGAAAGACAAATTCAAAAACACAAAAATCATAAAAATTTGACCAGCCGTTCGTGAGGTATAAATGGTGGAACGAACACGACTTTGTTTTAAATATATGTATACATATAATATATAATTGGCACTATAGTAATGTTTAGAGATACAAGTAATTATAACCTCCAATATAACTTACCGATTATACTGAATTGAGAAAATGTCTTAACATATTATGGAAAGGACCGCGTTTAAACTGGCTTGAAGGCAAAATATCCTGTTTTTTTCATAATATAAAATTTCACTAAATATGTATGTTGTATCCACAGCATGTTCACATTGTCAAACTCATTGGAAAACATTTTATATTTAGAAACATGGAATAAAAATAGAAAACTGTGCATATTCATCCATTTTTTTATTTACATCTAAGGTTTCGCACATTTGGTGGATTCAAAACTTGTATCTCAAAATTATTTACAACTGAAAAAGATAAATTCATTACTTATTAATATTGGCAGTTTTGAAAGCCTTTTCTACAATCATTACATGCGGTACATAATTCCCGAACGTACATACATACATACAACCTTATTCTGATTTCCGTATAAACTTAGGTACCTATATATTTCAACTATTTATTAGAAGATTAGGAATTCAGATACACATGAAAAATTCTATTAAGATTAATCACATTTCAATAATTGTCTATATCACACACATTAAATAGAAAACAAGACTTAAAATGATACATTAATTTCGCAATTCTAAAATACTTTACAAAATTTCAGTTACAATGGTTTGAATTATACAAAATACATATAGATATTATTTAAGAAGTACTTTGTCAAATCAAAGATATTGTGTAACCAACACAGACAATTTTTTAGACAGTTAAAAATATGTATTCATTATTTAAAATAAACTGTAAAGAAACTGTATACAGATTTTGAGTAACCTATAGTTAGTACAGTTACTTATAAAATAAATGTAATACATAATACTTTAGGCAGGGAACCAATTTGACTAGATAGCATAAAATAACACACAATCCGACTTTATAGTTCCTGAGAAAAACACGGACAGACATACATGCATTTGTTAATAGATTTATAAGAATATCATGGAAATAAAAAAAAAACAAAACAGGTCGAATGGATAACCTCCTTTTTTAAATCGGTTAAAAGCAATATTGATATATAAAATACATCTATTTTCAACACATTTAATATCCCGTTTTACGTAACATTCAAGGATTGCTCTATGGGTCAAATACATCACAATTTTAAGTACATAATTTTTTACGAACATTTTTTCAATTTATATGTAACCAACTGAACTAAACACTCGTATAATCGGGTTACATTATGTTATTTTATACCTACTACACACATAAAATATTTCTAATAATCCACACAGAATCTTATATTATACACATGTTTATATTTAACTGATTAAATATTACATAATTGGTGTTACGATTTCCTAATATTAAATCGTGGTTATGAGGGTGCCGATAGCGCTGAAGTGACGATTTTTTTGTCTTATGATTTCACAAAATCGCAAATATTGATTCTCACTGACATGCTAGACAAATGAAGCTTTCTCAAAATCTTCAAGTAACCACCACTAACCCTTCGTGAGTGCAATTCGTTATAGTCTGTTCCAATCAATTTTAAGATTTTGTTTAACAAAATCATAACCTTTAGTTCTAATTTTCCCATTCACATAAATAAAACGGCATTAAATGATGAATGGCGATGAAGCATGAAATTGACATAAATGCGCCATCCTTACGCCATTTTGTTACTTTCAGTGGCAGAATTAGAACTAAATAGGTTATGATTCTGTTTACATTTTTCTTAAAATCAATTGGTACAGGCTATAGTTACGTAGATTGATTGCTGCACGCTTATTGGTGAAGCTGGTATATGGAATTAGGTCAATTGCCTTCATTTCATGTTGACATTTCTGGGAGCGGGCAACGCATATTTAGTTTATCATTGGTGGAGCTCGGTTCCGGCGTAAAAGGTTTGACATATTTGCTTTTCGTTAACCCTCTAGCCACAATTATTATACATTATATAAAACTATCTACTTCATAAGATGATATGAACACAACTGTACGGTGTGTTGTGTACTGCAATATTATATAATACACATCTCTGTACACTTACGTGCACAAAAATGTACACACTTAGCAAAATTAAAGGGCATTTTGTTCTAAGTAAATATTGATTTCATAATATTCCATAGGATTCTCAATAGGAAACCATTATATGTGTATGTAGTATAATTCTAGTAAATGTATACATATTTTTGCACGTGACTATATTTAAGACACTAAACAAAGGATTCTTAAACAATACTTAAGCATAGATTTTGGTTGGGGGATTGCTCGAAAGAATTACCGAGGCCCCGGAACACAAAGGGCAAGGGAAGGAATATGAATGGGTTTTAGTCAGTAAGAGTCTGACACTCCCACCCGCCCCAACTACAGCGGAAGGAATAATTCGATGTTTTCCCATCCCTAAAAAAACATCGATCTCAATTTATTGAACCAGTTTAATGGCATCAAACCTATGCTTGAGTATTGTTCTAGAATAAGCATATTAATTGGTACCCCTTCACTCATTAAAATATATTAGAATAAGGGACAACAACAAATAATGCAGGAGTATGTACAACGGTCATTGATTTTGCTTTTAGAATCTTTACATATTTATTTCATCTCGCACTTTGCCAAACCATGAACAAAATAAACAAATTAGCATTTTGCCAGCGGCTTCGCCTGTGTCAAACTTTGCCCCCCTTTTTCACTCGCTTACACACCCTCCAAGTTTCAGGTCTCTACGATCTACGGTTTAGGCTGTGCGTTGATCCGTCAGTCATTCAGAACAAAGCATTTTATATGTGTAGATAAATAAATATTGTTTTCTATTACAGGAATGTATAATGTTATCCCTGACTTATTCTCAATCTAAACACGGTCAGCCGATCAATGTTACTGAAAATAATATAATATGAATTTGCATACAATTTAATTTGCTAAAATTTAAAAATTGATTTATCCGTAGAACAGAGTTCGATGTGAGAAACCATCAACTCGGACAACAGATCGGTCTTTATTCTATGGATGGATGAGTCGAAATATGCTTGCTAATGATCGGAAAATACATTGAACAGCACGAACTGCAAAGATTTTTTTTTTCAAAACAAAATGCATTGACCGCTGTAGTGTTTAAGAGTACCGCTTATGAACTAGGTAACATATAAAATATAGTGTCAGGCGGAATTTTCACCAAATATCTAATACAACGCCCACATTTATTGCTACGACAAATTCACAACATATTAATGAACACTTAAAGCATATTTTTGCATACAGGCATTTTTTTTTACCCATTTAAGATCACAGGGTTAATGCTTTACCAAGACAAGTGTTAGCCATTATCTAAATAAAATATCGTGGTGATGATAAAACACAACCTTATTGAGAAAAATTGAATCATTAAAAAAAAACAACATAAACACATTTTTTTCATGAAAGATTTTACACTTATTGTTGAATGCAATTTTCGTGTTAATTATGTTTAAATTTTAAAATGCACTTTAAGGCCAGAAAAAAAAGGTTCAATTTTCATTGTCAGTTCATATTGGTTATACTAGATACATTAGTCTGACAAATACAATAAAGCTGTGGGTTAAACTAACTTTTACCCACAGCAGCAGTACGCACATAACACTCAGGTATATTGAAGATTTCTATCAATGAAAGAATCTCTGAAATTACTCCAGTATGTTTAAGGATTACCCATTATATAGAAAACTTCATCAATATTCCATAAGGACATTTACTACATTTCAAAATAGTTAACCTAGCTTAACGTCTTACCGGACTAAGGCAGTGTGTAACTTAAAATAATTACAATTTAAGAGCCTTTAAAGGCGATTATAATTTGAGCGTTAATCCATAGGAATAAGATTTAAATGAATATATTTTATCAATCACAGAAAATGCCTATTTTCATCCATTTTCACGCTGTTATCTAACTCGCAATAGTAGGAAAATTATCGCATTTTCTCTTGTACGAAACAACCTCTCTTTATTTATAATAAAGTCATTTGTTAGAGACTATTTTAGCTATCGAGATTTTGTCCCTTTCTGGCAAACTTCATTTAACTTGACAAAAAGGGACAAAAAACAGATAAGTAAAACAAGCATATTAAGCGAATGTCTTTATTATAATCTAGCTTTCCGCCCACAGCTTCGCCCGCGTAGTAATTTATTTTAATGTAAAATAACCTTGGGTTACATTATTCAAGTTTTAGTATCGATCCCTAATTATTTCAGGAAATAAATATAGCTTATGACACTTCATAAAGATGTAGCTTTCTAATGGCGAAAGAATTTTTGAAATCGATGCAGTAGTTTTTGAGTTAAATCCCTACAAACAAACAAATCTAACCTCTTTATAATATTAGTATAGATAAGACGGTAAGTGTGTACTAACTTTTTAAAGTAAATTTATTTTAAACTAGCTGTAGCTATATCCAGGTCTCATCAGCATTCTGCCTACTTCAAACAATCCAGTCTTAGGCCCAAGTATACCGACAAGATAACGGTCCGATTAACTTAAAACAGCTGTTTACCATAACTTCAAACTTTTAACATTCGATGGGTAATGTATTATCTGAGATATTTATTCCTGAAACGGTCGATTACCAAACCAGGGTTGAACTAGAAGTGGGTGACACGAAAATTCCAGCTTCCTGGTTAAAAACCTTTTTGTTTAACGGGCCGATTAGGTCTGTCGGTGAACTTGGCCTTTAGTGCTCACAACATAAAAGGCATCAATAGCAAACATTTTCCGTCTTACTTATAAAGCCTGATTAATATTTAATCTGCTGGTTAGCAACAGATTAGCAAAAACCTTACTCATAAATGCTATTTAGCGTTAATCCGAACTTAAGTTAGTAGTTCAGTCAAGGTAGAGGAGCTCGTGGCTAAGTAACAGCCGCACGGTCCGACCGACCGAAGGTTAAGCTGCGCTTGGCGCGGCCGGTCCGGGGCTGGGTGACCATCTTTGTCATAGTGAGATCCTCCGTGCCTCGGAAAGCACGTTAAGCTGTTGGTCCCGGCTGTCATGTGTAGATCTTTGACAGTCGTTACGGGTAGTCAGAAGTCAGAAAGTCTGACAACCAGTCTTACCAAGGGGTATCGTGTTACCCGGTAAACTGGGTTGTGGAGGTCAGATAGGCAGTCGCTCCATATAAAACACTGGTACTCAGCTACATCCGGCTAGACTGGAAGCCGACCCCAACGTAGTTGGTAAAAGGCTAGGCAGATGATGACGAACTTAAGTTAGTAGTTTAATCCTGGATTACGATGTTAAGTAAGGATTAGGTGAGAAATAGTTAAGCTTCAGATTACAGGTTTTTTATAAGTAAGACGGTTAAATTTTGTAGCCACAGCGGTCTAGGCTTTATGTTGATGAATCAATCACTTAGTCAGGTACACAACATGATAATTATAGTAAAACCTACTAAAAGCGAAACTTTGTGAGAATAGATCTATCGATGTTTGTTACTCTGTCACGCAAAAACTACTGAACGGATTTGGATGAAATTTAGTACACACATAGCTTACAACCTGGATTAACATGTAGGATACTTTTTATTCGAGTTCGTGCAGTAGTTCTCTGAGGACGCGGGTGAAACCGCGGTAAACAGCTACTAATTATATATAATGTGCTAAATGTTTTCCGCCTTTTCACTTGCGTCCAGGGAAAACTCCTTAACGCAGTCGGATAAAAGCCTAGCCGTCCGTAGGGTCACATCTAAATTTCATCTAAATCAGCTTCTGCATCATCACCACGTAACAAACAAACAAACTCACTTTCGCATTTATAATATTATAGTTAGGTTATAATTTTAAAAGATAAATAATATAATCAGTTCTGAAGATAATTCCGAGATAAATTATACATCATAGATATTGCAAATAAGAGGATTAACAGTAGAAAACATTTCCTTATTATTTGTAAAAAAAAACTTTAAAATTAAAAAATCTTTCGGCCATTATTTTTTTTGTGGTAACACAGAAATAATTTAGATTTACATTCACATAATTTTCATTCAAAATCCAATCTCATTATCACTTCAGTTAACTTTTAACAATCTTATCATAATATATAATTACATAGTTATCCGTCTCCCAATTTAAGAAAACCGTTTAGGAATTTGAGACATGTAGTCTCCGAACTGCTTTTCTTCTAATATTTTTAAAGTGCCGAAAACCTAATGGAATTCCAGTTCACGCTTTTGCAAATAAACTAAAATAAACATTTACTATGTGTCACAAATCCTAATTTAGAAAAACACTACCTTTTTTGTTTCGCACTAAGTTTAAAATCATCTGTGGTTAAATCCATAGTGAAAGCCCTCAATTTTTTTATATAAGTAAAAAAACTGATAACATATTTTTCTGTTTTCATTAATTATTGATAAATTATAATCGTAATGATTTTAATACATTTCCATTTTACAATAATCAAATCGATAATCTTTCCAAGAAAAGAAAGAATTTGAATAAGACACATAATGGTCATCTTGATCATAAACCATTTCGAACGCTCTGTACATAGAATCGATATCTTCTTTCTCCCTCTACCGTTATAAATAAGTTTCCTACCAGCTATGTCCGTCTCCTTCCCCCATGGTGTCAGTGGCCATTCACCACGGCGTTTTGACTTTTCAACTCCGTCAGTTGGTCGGAGTATTCCGCATATATCCTCTGCCAGCGGAGCTGACGGACTAGGAGCGCTAGCATTTCTTCTAGAAGATCGTGTTTCTTTATGCCCTGGAAGAAGATTAGTTGGATGGTTCAAAATATATGGTGAAACTTTAGAATCACTTTTATTGGATATCTATATTTCCTTGGTCATCGCATCACGCGTGAACGGCTGGAACAATTTGGCTGAAATTTGCTACGGAGATAGAGGGGACTCTGAAGAAGGTTTTAGGCTTTTTATCCGGGTGGACGCGGGTGAAACCGCGGGAAACAGCTAGTGATCTATGAATCTATTTTTTTCTAGCCGATGTCGTTCGACCATTTTTTTGTTATCTAGATAAACCAAAAAACAACATCTTGTTGCCAGTATAAAATAAAAAACATTCAAATGTAGCCAGCGTAATAAAACTAGACTACTTAAAACTCTTGTTCGGATACTACTAATAACAAACTGCTTTTTTGGCTAATGGTAGCATAACGCTACTGCGAGCGAAATCGCTTTGTGGATATTGGAAAATTTCACAAAGCAGCTCGGAGTCGGGAAGTTGGTGGTGTTTTACACCCGTGCCTGGGATTGATGACGTTAAGATGTTGTCCTTGGGTTCTATATTGATAGCAATTGATTTTACAATTCTATGTCAGAGGTCGTCAGGCGGATTTGGGAATACTCTGATACTAGGGCTTGTTAGGTTGGTAAAACCTGCAGCACACATATAAGAAGAAGAATGACCAAGAAGGTTAAGGTTAGATTTTTGGTAGAGTTACTCTTTTTGTTTAGTTGCCAATTATGGTAGTATTTGATTAAATCCTGAAGTCTTTTCCCAGCTAAACAAAATTTAATAAAGCCATACAAAATTTAATTAAAAGCGAATGTTTTAAATTAGCATTTTAAATATTTGGAAGGCTAAATAAAGTTTTTTGAAATGGGTTGCAATATTTTTTTTTTCAAACTTTTAGTCAGTTGTACAAAAGTACTATACATGGATAATATTCATAATTTTTGAAGCTACATACCAAGATCGTAGGCTGCCATTTCTTAGGTGTGGAGGTACAGTGACTTGGTCCCATCATGTCATCCAATATAGACCGCAATTGGTCTTCGGTGCCTGGAAAATAATATGATGTCACTTTAAAATCAATATGGTGCACGATTTTTTTAAGAATATTTTTAGTTATAATTATTAGTTGTGATATAATTTAATACCGTACACGCTATTGTATGTCATTCACGTGAAAATTTGGTAAAAATACACACTATAATATTTTAGAATTAGACACTGTCTTCACTAGAGCGATTTTTTGGCAGAAATTAACTTTATTTTTGGAAATTAGGTTTATTTTTGTCTATAAAAAATATGGCAATGGACTTGGCAAAGAGAACTCTCTTTGATTTATAGCGGATCATTTTAGAATCACGTTCGAGACATCATTTCTACATGCGGCTCTGCCTTTATATAATATATGTCAATGCACTAAACTCATATTTTATTATAATTTTTTTATCTAATAAATCCTAATAATAATATCAGTCGCTCCATGTAAAACACTGGCATTCAGCTGCATCCGGTTTAGACTGAAGCCGACCGAAAAGGCTAGGCAGATAGATGATGATGAGTTTTATGATTTTTTTTCGGATGGGAAATCATCAAATGACCCCCTCCCGCCGTTAGTGTCAGACTCTTACTGACCGAAACCCATCCATGTTCCTTCCTCAGCCCTTTGTATTCCGGGGGCGCGGTATCTCTTTCGAACGTCCCGCAGCCCCGGAATGGCTGGACCCTGTGCTATGCTTAGTACCGTGTGCGAGCAGGTGCAGAACATCTGGCTTGCCCCATAGCTAGTACCGTGTGCGAGCAGGTGCGCGAAGGTGGCGTGCAGCCAGTGCCGGTAGTCCCGCGCGCGGCGCAGGTGCAGGCTGCTGCAGGGAGAGAACATCTGGCTTGCCCCATAGCTAGTACCGTGTGCGAGCAGGTGCGCGAAGGTGGCGTGCAGCCAGTGCCGGTAGTCCCGCGCGCGGCGCAGGTGCAGGCTGCTGCAGGGAGAGAACATCTGGCTTGCCCCATAGCTAGTACCGTGTGCGAGCAGGTGCGCGAAGGTGGCGTGCAGCCAGTGCCGGTAGTCCCGCGCGCGGCGCAGGTGCAGGCTGCTGCAGGGAGAGAACATCTGGCTTGCCCCATAGCTAGTACCGTGTGCGAGCAGGTGCGCGAAGGTGGCGTGCAGCCAGTGCCGGTAGTCCCGCGCGCGGCGCAGGTGCAGGCTGCTGCAGGGAGAGAACATCTGGCTTGCCCCATAGCTAGTACCGTGTGCGAGCAGGTGCGCGAAGGTGGCGTGCAGCCAGTGCCGGTAGTCCCGCGCGCGGCGCAGGTGCAGGCTGGCCGACACCTGCGCTTCCAGCCAGCTCAGCGCCGCGCCGCTGCGATAGCTGCTGTAAGAATAAAACAAATACCACGTTATTGTCTACAGCTTCAAAGTTTAAAAAACTAAAAGACATAAAAGAAAACAAAAAATACTTTGGCAGTATGCAGGCCAAGCCCTTTCATATGCTACCCCGCATGACCTAGTAATTATACTTTGATAAAAAAAAGAAATTTTAAATCCATGCCTCGCACTTTTTCCATAAAAGCATTTTTTTTATTCTGAATACGCATGGACAATCGTTATTTATAACTGTTCCAAATTTAAATTCGATAGTATTAGTCATTCCTGAAATAATCATAACCATTTTTTTTTTAAGTTTCTCTTAATTTAAATACCTCGAAAATTCCAATCTTTTCTTTTTCAATTTTTCGTTATCTAAAGCCCTGCAGAGACCACAACGAATATTCTGTGAGTGAGTCAGTGATGTGCTGAGCAGGGAGCAGGTACCTGTTAGTGAAGGAGTTGGGCCTGGTCCTGGCGGGGTAGAGCGGCGTGCGGGAGGCGCGGCCGGCAGCCGCCGCGCCGCTGCAGCGCCACACCGGGTCGCACGCGTCTGCCCACACCACCCTGTAATTATATAATAGAAAATAATAATCATTAAGAAACAAACAATAAAGTAGGTGAAACGTAGCGCTATTATTTGAAAGGAAGTGACGAAAAAGGTCACGAAATCAAATAAAAAAAAAAACATAAATGTCGCCCGTTTAAAAAACCTTCATCAGTACCTATGCTATTAAAGCTTTAAATTTAATTTCTTTCTTTTTTGGCGCTGGATATTTTTTTACAGGCCTATAATAACATAAACCGTCAAATAAAAAAAGTACACGCATAATCCCTATTAATACCAGACTATCAGAAGTAAAATAAAAAAAAAGATTAAATATTCTCAAACCATGTATGAAACTGTCATGTCAGAAACTGGCAATCAATTTGTTACTGTCAAGATATCATCCATTTTGACAGATTTTTTTTACTTGTTATCCCATTTCTCGTATAAGTAAGATCATATTTTTGATGTAAGGCTATATAAAGTCTGCAGGACGTTCGAAAGAGATACCCCTGGAATACAAAGGACTGAGGAAGGAACATGGATAGGTTTTAGTCAGTAAGAGTCTGACACTCCCTCCCGCCCTACCCACGGCTAGGGGGGTCATATATGCAGTGGCGTGCAGTTCATATAGGCAAAAAGACACTGCCTACCCTACATAACTCAGAAAATATTTACTATCTTTATTTTATTTTAATAAGTATCTAATATTTTATCTCAGAGTAATTACTACCAATAAAAAAATCTTGAAACTTAAATCAGCTCCACCTGTCGAATATTGGTGGTACCTATTACGAAGAATCAATACTCGCGATACATTTCAACAACACAAAAAATTTTGCGCGGTACAAGGGCGCCCCTAGCGAAAAGACAGAAAACGTGATTGCCTCATTTCGTGTAATAGTATTTGTAAGAAGACTCGTAGACATGCGAATACAACGCAGTGTGCGTTCGTATAAATATTTTGCACACATTGACACAAATTACGCACACAAATGAGAAAAAAGGCTGTGCCTTGTTGCGGTTCGGAAACCTTCGGCTATCGACAAGGCCACAAGAGACGGTGGCCGATGTTTTCCGAACCGATCTACATTATGATGTAATGTAACTATTTTAAAAAGTAGCATGTTTTGACTTTCTTATCTCTAAGTAAACAACATTTCTTTTAGTCGTATTTTTTTTTCTGTGACGTGAGTTTCGCGCGCGTCGCTCGCCATTGTTATTGTTTATCTGACTTGTTCTGTGCTAGCGAATATTTCTTAATATTTTAATAATAGTAAGTTTTAAGCGTTGATTATAGTGTGAAATGGAATATATTCACTGTGAAAGTTGTTCAGGTGGTGTGTCTGTGTATAGAAAATTAAAAATGATGCGTTTGTAAAACTATCTTTCGAAGAAAAAAACAAGTGATAGCGAAAGGCCGCTGCACCTACACCAAATCAGATACAATTTTTACAAACTAAAGGTATAGTCAATCAATCGTATATTCAATACTAAACAATTTGATTCCTATTATTAGCTCTCGGATTGCATACACGCTATTTCCCTTACCTACCTACTATGTTACCGCAATAAAACCGTCTGGAACGACGCAGGTTTCACCTTTTCATATTTATCTCCTACGGTAGAAAAAACCACGAGCAATATGACTTAGAAGCTTCCGTACACTTGGAGAAAATCGTATTGAAACACGATGAAAGTAGGTCGAAACCGAATTATTATTCAATCACTTTTTTATTGTTTGTTTTTGAAGTAAACATGAGTTCACTTTACGTAAAAGAATTTGTTCCTCAGTGAATAAGGGAAGTTATTAAGAGAGGTCAACTTTCATGCGAAATACGACTGAGTTATGGAAAACTATTTACGAAATTGCTCTTAGATATTCATGTTCGAGTTTTTTAAATCAAATCTGAATCTATGATTATTTGAGGCGGCAAATTACATGCATCATTATTTGATCGACAAGACGACGAACCAAAACCAACATGCGGAAGGTATTTTTGAAAAGTGGGTACCAAAGCCAGGCTGGTGTCACCAGGTGTCACTCAGCAGTTTAGGCACATTCGGCCCGTGCGCGGCGCGGCGGCGCATCTCTCGGGCAGGCGTACCTACCTATCGTAGTAAGCTCGTGCGCTGCTCGGCTCGCACGCTAGCGGCAAGCCGCTTCGCAAGTAATTAAGATAGGTACCTATCGATTTTCCGTATAAAAACTTTTTGGCTTTTCTGCCTACCCTACCTAAAAACTCTGTGCACGCCGCTGCATATATGATGATCCGAAAAAAAAAGGCTATATAAAGTAATATCTTTCCGCCCGCGGCTTCGCCAACGTGGACATTTTTTTTACACCTTGGGTTAAATTATTCAAGTTTTAGTAGGGATCCCTAATTATTTCTGAAAATAAATATAGCTTAGGACACTTCGTAAAGATGTAGCTTTCTAATGGAGAAATATTTTTTTAAATCGGTTCAGTAGTTTTTGAGTTAAACCCTACAAACAAACAAATCTTCCCTCTTTATAATATTAGTATAGAAGTAAAGTTGATCCTGACGTAACATACCATGCACAAAGTCCCTTACTGTAGATGTAACTCTTGCCGTTGCTCAGCGAGATCATTGGGTTGCCGTCGTCTAGCAGCGAGCAGTTCGTCACCGTCACTGTCGAACAAGGAAGGCAACATTACACCCCAGGCAGGGTTAAGGGTAAGCAGAGCTTGTAGTCTATAGACTTATTCTTGAAGGTATTATAATAAGTTCAAGATTTTTTTACTGGTTCTACCAAACTGCACCATTCATACATACAATAATGAGAACATATTCAGTTTAATTTTAATCAGCCATATTGGATAAAAGTTACATCCGGTTTGTTACATACCAGTAGGTGGTCATAATGAGAATGAAAGACTACTATGACATATTTTTTTATTTTTTTTTTATTTTTGTGAATGGCAATACTTTATCGAATAATACTTTCCGTGTAGATAGAATAGTTTCGGTTCTTGTTTTTATACATGACTGTTGTTTCAAATAGAGTAACGCTATAGGTTATAAAAGGCTAGTCAAATGCTTGAGTAACTGTTAGAAATGTATAATCCATTAACTATGATACATTAATCTCATAAGATTAGACATTTACGGGCACCCTATTTACCGTTTGTTCAAACGATTTTGAGATCTATTGCTAAGGCGACATGACAAAAACAAAATGTAGAATATATTTGTTATTGTAAACATTATTTTGTTTTTAACACCATTCTTATCAGTACGGAATAGAACTCAAAATCGGTTAAATAAGCTGAAAAAGGAGTTTGGAAGTTTTTATAATCTTACTGTAAATTAAGTATAGGTATGTATAATCTTACCCCCATGTGAGAGCAACGCCCTGAAGCAGAGCGGTCGTATGATGCACGTGGCAGTACTCAAGTCCCATATCGCCAGCTCAGCTGATGTCGTCACCACGGCGAGGGTGTCCCCCGATAGCGTCAGTTTAGCTGCTTGCGACATCAGCGCTGTAGTGGAAAGAGGATTATTGGATTTTCAGAAACTTTTTGATTTCTTATGTAAACGAACCGCATGAACGGTACCAAATTTGGTCTTAAAGACCCACACCAAATTTCGGTCGCCATCCGCGCACGACACGCACGCCCAGCACGTCGCACGCTCAGCACGTGACGTGCGCTGCAGTGCTACTCGCGCTACTCACCGATGTGCAGCGTGCCGTCCGCGCACGACACGCACGCCCAGCACGTCGCACGCTCAGCACGTGACGTGCGCTGCAGTGCTACTCGCGCTACTCACCGATGTGCAGCGTGCCGTCCGCGCACGACACGCACGCCCAGCACGTCGCACGCTCAGCACGTGACGTGCGCTGCAGTGCTACTCGCGCTACTCACCGATGTGCAGCGTGCCGTCCGCGCACGACACGCACGCCCAGCACGTCGCACGCTCAGCACGTGACGTGCGCTGCAGTGCTACTCGCGCTACTCACCGATGTGCAGCGTGCCGTCCGCGCACGACACGCACGCCCAGCACGTCGCACGCTCAGCACGTGACGTGCGCTGCAGTGCTACTCGCGCTACTCACCGATGTGCAGCGTGCCGTCCGCGCACGACACGCACGCCCAGCACGTCGCACGCTCAGCACGTGACGTGCGCTGCAGTGCTACTCGCGCTACTCACCGATGTGCAGCGTGCCGTCCGCGCACGACACGCACGCCCAGCACGTCGCACGCTCAGCACGTGACGTGCGCTGCAGTGCTACTCGCGCTACTCACCGATGTGCAGCGTGCCGTCCGCGCACGACACGCACGCCCAGCACGTCGCACGCTCAGCACGTGACGTGCGCTGCAGTGCTACTCGCGCTACTCACCGATGTGCAGCGTGCCGTCCGCGCACGACACGCACGCCCAGCACGTCGCACGCTCAGCACGTGACGTGCGCTGCAGTGCTACTCGCGCTACTCACCGATGTGCAGCGTGCCGTCCGCGCACGACACGCACGCCCAGCACGTCGCACGCTCAGCACGTGACGTGCGCTGCAGTGCTACTCGCGCTACTCACCGATGTGCAGCGTGCCGTCCGCGCACGACACGCACGCCCAGCACGTCGCACGCTCAGCACGTGACGTGCGCTGCAGTGCTACTCGCGCTACTCACCGATGTGCAGCGTGCCGTCCGCGCACGACACGCACGCCCAGCACGTCGCACGCTCAGCACGTGACGTGCGCTGCAGTGCTACTCGCGCTACTCACCGATGTGCAGCGTGCCGTCCGCGCACGACACGCACGCCCAGCACGTCGCACGCTCAGCACGTGACGTGCGCTGCAGTGCTACTCGCGCTACTCACCGATGTGCAGCGTGCCGTCCGCGCACGACACGCACGCCCAGCACGTCGCACGCTCAGCACGTGACGTGCGCTGCAGTGCTACTCGCGCTACTCACCGATGTGCAGCGTGCCGTCCGCGCACGACACGCACGCCCAGCACGTCGCACGCTCAGCACGTGACGTGCGCTGCAGTGCTACTCGCGCTACTCACCGATGTGCAGCGTGCCGTCCGCGCACGACACGCACGCCCAGCACGTCGCACGCTCAGCACGTGACGTGCGCTGCAGTGCTACTCGCGCTACTCACCGATGTGCAGCGTGCCGTCCGCGCACGACACGCACGCCCAGCACGTCGCACGCTCAGCACGTGACGTGCGCTGCAGTGCTACTCGCGCTACTCACCGATGGGCAGCGTGCCGTCCGCGCACGACACGCACGCCCAGCACGTCGCACGCTCAGCACGTGACGTGCGCTGCAGTGCTACTCGCGCTACTCACCGATGTGCAGCGTGCCGTCCGCGCACGACACGCACGCCCAGCACGTCGCACGCTCAGCACGTGACGTGCGCTGCAGTGCTACTCGCGCTACTCACCGATGGGCGGCAGCGCGCGGCTGGCGGTGTGGCGGGCCAGCTGCCACACGTGCAGCGTGCCGTCCGCGCACGACACGCACACCCAGCGCACGTCGCACGCGATACACGTCACGTTCGAACCTGTTACGTCACATCACTATGTTATACGTCATCTCTTAAGACCTAATTTTGCAAGGGAGCTAGTCGACGAGAAACTAAACGAAAGCCATCGACACATTTTTTAAGGTTTGTATCACGGTTTTGTAGAACATACCTAAATAAGTCTCCCACACAGGATCGCAGGAGGCTGAGTTGTTTGGCAGCAATTGTAACCGTGACAGTGTCCCGTACTGTGTGTTACACGCCTTGTTTACCACCTGCAAGGAGATAGTGTGGCGTTGTCAAATACCGGCTGTACACTTTTACTATAATTCTTAATTGGTTGAAAGGAGCGCTTAATTGAATAAATTATTTGTGAAATAAAAAAGACCTTCCAATAATATCATTCGGTTTTACACCCCTTTTTGGAAAATGGCAACATTATTTTAAAAATAAGTCAGTTATTTCACCTAAATGTACCGTCAGAGTTACAGGAGATTGGGAAACGTGCATACCTGTAGCCGCAGCTGTCCAGCAGCCCTTACGACGGGTCCCGCCGTGCCGAGCGCGGGCGCAGCCAGCGCGGGCCCCAGGCTCCCGGGCTGGGCCCCCACGCCGGGTGCGGGGCCCGCGGTGTCCGGGGGGCAGGCCCGCTTGGCGGCGAGGTCGTCAGCGCGCGGCCCGGGCAAGCACGCCGCGCCGCGCTTGCGCAGGCGCTGGTCTAAACCACTGGAACATACGTGTTCCATGGAAAACAACTCTTTCTTACGATATAAATCCATTGACTTCAAAATATTGGATCGACTGGTTTTCTGGGAGTCAAAACTCTCCCATATAAAAATTCACGATTTCATTTTTTTTAAATCGATAATTCGTATATTATATTCATAGACTGCTTGACCACAATCACAAAATGGTGAATAAAAAAATTCAAAGCCTATTAATGCTAGAAATGTTACAAAATAATGTAATTTACCGATGGTATGACACTTTTAGTTGTTTAGAGATCGACCTATGTAATTTTTGCACAACTTTTTCCTACAAACCACTATCTAAGATAGAAGCAAACTTTTTTTACCTCGTACTTCTGAAAATCATCTATTAAACAAAATATATATTCCCTTTTATTAACCATGCGCGAAGTCGCTCCATCTATGAATAATCGAAAACATCAAATATGATGTAGTGCAGGGAATAAAATTAGCGTTTTGGGTCATAGATAGAGTTGTGCATTTTCGTCTAAATTTCAATGGCGATGTCAAGATTTTCCGGCAGTATAGCTCATCTGTGCGCATTATGTCCTTCGTGCTATTATGAAACGTGAACTGCATCATCAAATAGATCAGGACTTGGGGTTGGCTAGCATAAACTTCCTCTCTAAGTAATAAACATATATTTTTGTTTTAATTCAAGCCCCAGAAAACTCCAAATCGAAGGTTTTACACCTTTCCAAAATAAATAAACTAAACAAAGACATACTTATCGCTAGTTCTAGAGTTATTCTGCTGCGTAGAGGTGGCGTGGTTGCTGACGTTCGGATGTATGACGATATCGTCGCGCACCTCCACCTTGATGCGCGACTTGCTCTGCGATGACGTGCTGAAGCAGTTCTCGGTGCCGCCTGGCAGAGAACCAAGGGACTCGCTGGAAATATAACAACAGTTAAAAACTTCAACAGAAAAATTTCAATGTTTAATATTTTAACAGTTACGCCTAGTTGCATGTATCCGGTTAGTAGGTGAAACGGAAGAACTGTCATTCAAGATCTATCAAAATGGATGATACAATTGAATAATTTTGCTATTATTTTATGTTTTTCGTCTAAATATTTATGATATACTAGAGGAGCTCGTGGCTAAATAACAGCCGCACGGTTCGACCGATCAAAGGTTAACGTGCTTTCCGAGGCATGGAGGACTCTCGCTATGACATAGATGGTCACCCATCCACGGACCGACCGCGCCAAGCGCAGCTTAACTTGTGATCGGTTGACCAGTGCGGCTATTACTTAGCCACGAGCTCCTCCTGTTGTCATCATCATCATCATCAGCCTATATATTGTCCCACTGCTAGGCACAGGCCTCTTCTCATACAGAGAAGGTATGAGCATTGATCACCACGCTTGCTCAAGGCGGATTGGCGATTTCAGACTTTTAAGTCCAGGTTTCCTCACGATGTGTTCCTTCACCGTTAGTCAGTGACGTCTAAGATATACTTAGAAAGTACATATGACTTTAGAAAAGTCACATTGGTATTTGCCAGGTTCCGAACACACTCGTACACGAGAAGCAGGTGCCTTAACCTCTTGGCCACCACAACACACTCCTGGTGTAATCTTCGCAATTTAAAGATTTTGGCTTACATAATAAGGGGCAGATTGCACCTAAAAATATTGTCATTAAAAAAAAACATATTAAAGAAAAACTTACTTCGCATCAGCATGTGTGAGTGGTATAAAGACAGGTGTGATGCGTCTCTTGCCATCTGAAGTGCGAGTTTCTATCTGTCTGTCCATCGGTCGCAGTGGAGTTGATGATGTTCCACTGGAGCATGCTGAGGGACTGAGTAGACTCTTGGGCTGTTGAACAAATTGAAGGGAATCTTTATAGGAATGAAATTAAAATTGGAAATAGAGTTCAAAATTTCTAATTCAAGCTAGGCTGAAAATCAGCATTTTTTTAAACATCTATACATATAAAATGCTTTGTCCTGAATAACTGACGGATCAACGCAAGACCTAAACCGCTGATCGTAGAGACCTAAAACTTGGAGGGTGTGTTCTTTGTATGACCTAGGCATTCGATAAGAAAGGATTTTCAGAAATTCTACCCCAAAGGAGGTCAGTTTGTATGAAACTCTGTCATTTATAATTTGAATTCGTATAGCCTATGCGAGCGAAGCCGTTGGTGGAAGGCTAGTTAAATGAATAATCAAAAGACAGCTCAAAAACACCCCTTCACCATTTCCTTGTGTTTTTGAGAATAACAACTGGCGCAGCTAACTCCCCAGCATCACATATATCTGTCTGTAAGGTTTGTAGAATGAGGTGCGAAGTAATACCGACTCAGTGCTGGAACATTAAGGTACATTTTTGCATGCAGTGTGAGGTGACGTGAATGAGTAGGCTATTAAAAAAATTCTATGGAGTGATTTATTTGTTACTAAGTATATTGCAGATGAATAGATGAAGATATTATTGGCATGTCAGAAGTAATGTGAGAGGAATTCATGAAAGGATTGATAACCTTTTTCCTTTTTTTTTTTATAAATATTTTTTTTATTAATTACTGTAATGGTTTTCAACCAATGTAATTAATTTAATAAATTAATTAATTATAAATAAGTAAACTGTGATAATATTTAGAACTTACCTGTAATTTATCACTCTTGGGCGTGGTCTCCTCTTTAGCGGCTTCCTTCTTAGCCTCTTGCTTCTCTCTCGCCAGTAAGATCTCCGGGCACTCGACCAATAAGTTGGCCGATAAGTCGCCGCCCGACTCGTTGGCTAAACATTTGCCGTAGATCTTTTCGTAGAACGCATTCTGGGATCAACAAAACATTAATTTTATTATTTTTTAGCAAAATTTACAAAAAAAAATCTCACAAAATTTTTACCCTTTACTAATTTATTCCATGGTAGTTTTTGTTTAGGTATTTTAAACTAGCTGTTTCCTGCGATTTCACCCGCGCCCCGAAGCAACTAATTAACGCACCCGGATTCAGAAAAAGAGACAGAAAAAATTGCCTATACCCAGTGTCCAGGATCGCATTTATCATCTGTCTAGCCTTTTTCCAACTATTTGGGGTCGGCTTCCATCCTGGACACTGGTTATAGGCAGTTTTTTTTCCAGAATCGCTTAATTGAATTCAAATCGGTCCAGCCGTTTTATCGCGAGAGCTTAACAAACAAACACAAACTCACTTTTACATTAATAAAATTAAGGATCAGAATTTAGGTATTAACATCTAAAAATAAATTAATTTGATTTATAGAAGGTCCTATTTGTATGAAAGGTCTCATGAATGAGACCCAGAAATGGGTTGAAGGTACCTTTTCGTCCATGGTGAGCGGTGTGCCGATCTCCTTGTTAGTGAACTGTATGCATGCGACCGTGCCGTCTGAACTGCACGCCAGCAGGTTGAGACCTGAACAAAGAACAAAGCTCATAGATAATGAGTTAATTAACCCTTAAATGCAGTAAAAAAATCGCTTTGTTTAATTAGTGATTAATTTGTTTATGATCTCATTATTAATATTGAGCTTCTATTGATTCATGACCGGTGAGCTCCCTTTGCAAAAGGTGTTTGAATACAGACTCTCACGACATAGACTTAAGGTACATATTTGTACAACGAGCGCCCCCACTCTGTAGGTATAATTATGTACACATCCGCTCAACGTAAGAAGGTTTAAATTCGAATGTCTGCTATCACATCGTTATTCTTCTGTACTAGGGAGTACTTGTGTAGGGGGGGGGGTCACAGCGAACATCCCCCAAAATCGTACACGTCTAATTGACAAACCTGCAAAAAAATAAACAATTTATGAAAATTTTAATTGTAATACGCATTGGTAGGTCTTTTATCGTTATCGTTAAATTTTGGAGCTTGCTTGATACCTTCGGCCTTGGCTAGATTTGGTTGCTGATGACCCCCCCCCCCCGCCATAAGGCGCGCCTGTCTGTACTATCACCTATTCTGTGACTTACCATCAGAGCTCCAGGAGAGATCCAGCACGCTGTCGCTGAACAGGTCGTGCACGACCACCAGGGGGCGCTTGAGTGACGTCAGCCAGATGCTGAGCGCCCGGTCGCGAGAGCCCACGGCGGCACAGCAGCACTTCTTGCCTTCCTTCACGAATATGTTGTTGTTGAAGCGCTGTGGACGGGAGTTATTTATTTATTTACTAGCTTCCCGCCAGCGGCTTCGCCCGCGATATTTTAGCCAATGGATACAAAAACTTGACAAATTATATACTCTAAAACCTTCCTCATTAATCACTCTATCTATTAAAAAAATGCATCAAAATCCGTTGCGTAGTTTTAAAGATTTAAGCATACATAAGGATATAGGGACAGAGAAAGCGACTTTGTTTTATACTATGTAGTGATTATTAGGTACTTCAACGACTTATCCACTATAATATATTTAAACATAACACATACATTTAACATAGGATCATTGTGAATTTGTCACTTAAAGAAGTACACATCGCTTTCATAATATAAAAAAACCTAACATTAAATAATAATACCTATAAGGGAACTAATTGAATTAATTTACTAATTTACATTGGAGTCAATAAGGGAATAAAAAACCAAACAAAATAAAAATATAAATTAATTATTTAAATTATAAATAGTATATCATCGTCATTGGCCTGTTTTTTACCCTACTGCTGGGTAAATGCCTCTCCTCATATAGAGAAGGCATGAGTGTTGATCACCGAGCTTGCTCGAAGTGGATTGGCGATTTCAGACTTTCTACTTCCATGTTTCCTTACGAAGTTTCCTTTCACTGTTAGACGGTGGTATCTAAGATACATTTAGAAAGTACATATGACTTTAGAAGTCACATTGATACTTGCCAGGTTTCGTACCCGCAAACTCGTACACGAGATGTAGGTTGTCATGGTTCAATCTTTATTTAATAAATATAATAGAACTAGCTTCTGCCCGCGACTTCGTCCACGTGGAATAGTGGAGCTCTGCTCCTATTGGTTTTAGCGTGATGATATATAGCCTATAGCCTTCCTCAATAAATGGGCTATCTAACATTGAAATAATTTTTCAAATCATACCAGTAGTTCCTGAGATTAGCGCGTTCAAACAAACAAACTTTTCAACTTTATTATATTAGTATAGATAGATAATTGTAATTAGATAGTAGATAGTTTGACCCCAGGCTTAAAGATATATTTTGTCTCACTCCAACAGCACGATATACCTCCCCCTATAGTAAGAGCGAGATAACAATACACATCTAAGTTTCATCCAGTAACTCACAGCACAAGTGACAGCCTTCCTATGTCCCACGAAGTCCTTGTCGCACCTCCACCCGTCTCGCTCTACCACCTGCGCAGTAGGACCCCCGCCGTTCATAGCGTGCGCTGATAACACGTACTGGCCGTCCGGAGACCATGATAGGCGAAGGACGTGGGTTGTACCTGGGGGAGACGTGATAATTATGATGATGATGAAGATAAGGTTCTTAAGAGGTGCAAAGGTTGCTGGGGAGTTAGTCACTAGTCACGCCACTCCTTCTTCCCACAAAAATACATAGGTAGTGAGATTCCCGTACGGTTCACCGAATCACGGTTGACCGATACAACTGTACATAGAAAGCACGGTTCGCCGATGAACGATTGTCCGAAAAAATCATTAACCGATACCATAATTCACAGAAAGCACGATTCGCCGAAACAACGCTTCAACGATAGAACTTTTGACCGATATCACGACTCGCCGACACATTGGTTCGCCGAATCACGCTTGGTAGAAATAGCGATTGACAGAAAGATTTTTTTACCGAGAGCACCTTCGATCTCTTATCAGAAATACGGAAATACAATCGGATGACTATTTAATTTATCATGATTATCTGTTGTACACGAAAATTGAAAGAAGATTCATAAGTATACAGAAACGCAGCCGAAGATAAAAGAAGCTTGAAACACAATAAGAAGTTTAAAAACAATATATTCATCCCTTTTCTTTTTTTTCGGGAGGGAAATCATGGGAGTCATTTCAGTCTATCTTCTTTACAGATAATCATGATAAATTAAATAGTCATCAAATAGGCAGGGTGTTTTGGACACTATCTTTTGTTTTTATTTATATTCTTTATTTATAAGAAACTGGTCGAGTTTCGATAATGTTACCCCATTTTTAACCAACCTATCTTTTGTAATTTTAAAGTTGTAAATTCACAGCCTAATTTGAATAATTATAAAAAAGGTGGACTTAATACTTCTTTTGTAGGACTTAAATATGGTCTGCACAAGTTTTGACATATTGTTTTTTGACAGTTTTTGGTAAAAAAATATTCGATTTTTTTGTTTTTTTTTTAAGTGAAAATTAACTATCGATTCACAAGTCCATGCTGAGCCGGTCTGCCGGCTGGATAGTGGTCCTTGGTTACAGATAGTTTTGGGACTCAAGGAACCCAATTGGATTTGTATTAGATACATTAGTATTATATACTTAATCAGGTAGGGTAAATATTCAATAACTATACCTCCACACTCCTCAAATGGCTCTGTGATAACAATTTCTGGCGCCCAGTCAGCTGTCTTCCACACCCTCAGTGATTTATCATCGGATTGCGAAGCTAGATATTTTCCAACCTGTTTTGAAGCAACATAAAATAAAATTCAAACTTCATGGTATAGTCTATCCATCTTATTCATAAAATAATTAATCCTTACTAATATTATAAATGCGAAAGTAACTCTGTCTGTCTGTTATGCTTTCACGCCAAAACTACTGGACTGATATAAATGAAATTTGGTACAGAGATAGAATAGACCCTGGGGAACAACATAGGCATACTTTTTACCCGGGTGCGCTAAGTAGTTCCCTCGGGATGCGGGTGAAACCGCAGGAAACAGCTAGTCCTACTAATATTATAAATGCGAAAGTTTGTATGTATGGATGTATGGATGTATGGATGTTTGTTACTCTTTCACGCAAAAACTACTGAACGGATTTGGATGAAATTTGGTACACATATAGCTTTTAACCTAGATTAACATATAGGATACTTTTTACCCGGGTGCGCGGAGTAGTTCCCTCGGGATGCGGGTGAAACCGCGGGAAACAGCTATACTTATAATAAATCTGTAGAGAGGTCAATTCTGTACATGAAATATATTTCCAAAATAACTATCAGGGGGTGATTAGGGATCGATACTGATGCCAAAAATGCAATCAGTAAAATTTTTGTCTGTCTGTCTGTCCGTCTGTCTGTCTGTCTGTCTGTCTGTATAAACTCTATAGAAACAAAAACTACTGGATGGATTTTAACGAAACTTGGTACAATTATTTGTCATACTCCTGAGATGGTTATAGTATACTTTTCATCACGCTACAATCAATAGGAGCAGAGCAGTGAAGGGAAATGTTGTCATTTTGTTTAAACGCGCTAATCTCAGGAACCGCTGGTCCGATTTAAATAATTCTTTCAGTGTTAGATAGTCCATTTATCGAGGAAAGCTATAGGCTATATATCATCACGCTAAGACCAATAGGAGCGGAGCACCACTATTTCACGCGGACGAAGTCGCTGGCAGAAGCTAGTTTATAATAAAATTAATTTACATCATCGCCTGTATATTGTCCCACTGCTAGGCTCAGGCTTCTTCTGACACAGATTTATACTAAAGTCATTCAACTAATAAGCCTATTTCAGCTATCATCATGTTTTGTCTCTTTCTGTCAAACTTCACAAAGGCTAAGAGAAAGGGACAAATCATTCTAAACCTAAAATAAGTTTATTAAGCGATTGGCATTTATCTATACTTATAATAAATCTGTAGAGAGGTCAATTCTGTACATGAAATATATTTCCAAAATAACTATCAGGGGGTAATTAGGGATCGATACTGATGCCAAAAATGCAATCAGTAAAATTTTTGTCTATCTGTCTGTCTGTATAAACTCTATAGAAACAAAAACTACTCGACGGATTTTAACGAAACTTGGTACAATTATTTGTCATACTCCTGAGATGGTTATAGTATACTTTTCATCACGCTACAATCAATAGGAGCAGAGCAGTGAAAGGAAATGTTGTCATTTTGTTTAAACGCGCTAATCTCAGGAACCGCTGGTCCGATTTAAATAATTCTTTCAGTGTTAGATAGTCAATTTATCGAGGAAGGCTATAAACTATATATGATCATGCTAAGACCAATAGGAGCGAAGCACCACTTTTCCACGCGGACGAAGTCGCTGGCAGAAGCTAGTTATGAATATAATAGTAAAAATATAATGGTGATGGTGTGATTTTTATAACTAGCATAAACAAATTTTGTAGAACAACTCCAGGTTTACACTATCAACGCACACTCAGTGCATACAGCTTGTGTCTGTGTGTAGACAGGTGTGTGAGGTTTATTGGGACACAAGTCTTAATTATTAAAGTATGAAGACAGTAATGTGGGACATTTGTGTCGTAATTTCTGACATACTTAGTTTTAGAGTATTTTTCATTTAAACAAACACAATACTTACAGGATCCCAGGCCACACCCTTCACAAGTCCCGAGTGCCCGTTCAACACACACACCATTTCCGGAAACTTCTCTGCGTTCCAGATAATGATAGAGTTGTCCACACTACAGCTGGCCAGCCACTTGTCTAATGGTGACCAGGCTAGGTCTAACACATCACCTGTTGAAAACGTAACGAGAATTTTTCAGTATAATAAAATTATGCTAACATTTTAAGGTTTGAAACAATGTACAATCGATAAATTTGAATCATGACCCACTTTGACGATAAATCGTTCGAAACCGTCAAAATAAGAAAGATTTCCATCCTTTTCAGTGCATGCCGCACTTAGGACGTTTTAAATATTAGGCAAGCTATGTCAATACGGGTTAGAGATCTCTGCAATTTTAACCTTTGTTATCACTACAGTAGATAATATTTTCTATAAAGCATTAATAAAAATATTTTGAATCCTAACTCTTTGGAACAAAAAATTGATCTTTTTCAAAACCATGTTCGAACGAATTCTTTCGATTATAAAATGACAGCATCAAAAAGTCAATCATAAAAAGTTTATAAATTTATATTGTGTTACCATGGAAACGTATGTTTACGCGAATGTCGACCTAATTGTATTTGAATGTATGTTAGAATATAGCCCTATGGTGGTCATGATTCAAATTGGTTGACTGTACTATAAGGCCTAATTATTCACTATAAGACCTAAGGCAATTAATAATATTGCCTTGATTGATTAACACTATCTTAAACAAAATTTTATCTTGAATGCCAAAAATATTAAATATACACATTAGTAATAAAACAAGGACCTTGTTATAAAACCCATTTAGGGCCAACTTCACTGACAGATTACAATGGTTACCAATTAGCCCATTAAAACCTTTTTTAACCATTAGTGGGAATTTTCGTAATAAACAACTTGTTGTCCAACCCCAGATTGGTAATCAACAGTTTTAGGAATATCAAACCCAAATGATAAGGTATCCATTAATAATAATAATAAATATCTTTGGACAATTTCACACAGCGCCATCTAGCCCAAAGTAAGCAACTAATATGCTTGTGTTATGGGTGCTAGCTTAACGGATATACTACTTATATACTTTTTAAATACATACATATTATACATAGTAACACCCAGACCCAACACAGAAATTAAAATTCATCATTTCAATTTCTGCCCGGCCGGGAATCGAACCCGGGACCTCTTGCTTGGTATTCCAGCATGTTGACCACTGAACCATTCAGGTTGTCAAGAGGTCATTGTAAGAAAGAAGTTTGAATTTATGGTAAACAACTGTTTGAGTTGACTGGAATGTTATCTTGTCAGTGAACTTGGGCCTTAAAGTAGTAAAACTCAACTCTAAGAAAGAATACGAAACAAAAGTAATGTGAATCATAATTTCTATACAAACCCGCATGCCCTCTCAACGTAGCCAAGCACCGCCAAGTCTCGGCTTTGTGCTTGCCCGGAGTGGCAGTTGCAGCCACACTGAGTCCCCAAACCATCACCAGTCTGTCATCACCACCTGATGCCAGGTATTTACCACCATTGCTCCAACGGACACAGTTTACGCATGCTGAAAAATAAATATTTATCCTTATTTCCAAAAGTCATCATCATCATCCTCCTGCCCTTTTCCCAATTTTATTTGGGGTCGGCGCAGCATGTTTTCTTCTTCCATACTCTTCTATCTGCTGTTATCTCGCTAGTAGTCCAAAAGTGGTTCAAAATTTAATCATGATGATTATATAAACAAGTTGTGTTTGGCGGCATCACCAGCCCTTTATTACTGAGCCACTATGTTGCAAAAATCACTTGATTTATTAATCTATTTTATATAAGTACATTGTTCTGTGTTATATGGTACACTAGCTTCCCGCCAGCGGCTTCACCTGCAATATTTTAGCTAATGGATACAAAAACTTGAGAAATTATATACTAAAACCTTCCTCATTAATCACTCTATCTTTTAAAATAAACCGCATCAAACTGTTGCATAGTTTTAAAGATTTAAGCATACATAAGGATATAGGGACAGAGAAAGCGACTTTGTTTTATACTATATAGTGACAGTGATTAAATAAGTAACATTATTTTGGATATAGCTTCAGTGATTTACATTATGCCTACACTGGACATTACAATACACATTTAATAAAATTAAAATCCATTATTGGCTTGGACCAAAAGGATATAAAATTCAGACAATACTCAATAATAGCCTATGGAATTATACTAATTATAATAAGTTACGTACCTAAGTGATTATCCATTTGACAAAGCATCTTAGGTACATTGGGGTCCACTTCAACTGTCTCAAAGAGAACCGGGTTTAGGTTCCAAACGACGACCCGACCGGAGTCCCCGCCCTGACCCCCGGTCGCGAATCGCTTCCCCGTCGGATGTATATCAACGGAAAATATAGGTTTATCTGAAAAAATGCCACTATTTAACAGAAAATGCTCGCTTGAACTTCGATGGTTTTCAAATACAAAATCACGTGTATTTACCATCATGATTGACCCAACTGGGTTTTAACAGCTTCATTTATGATATATTGATTAAATGAAACAGAAAATAACTGCTAATAATCAAAATAAATAAAGCTTTTCCCAGCAATTTAATTACAAAGTAAAATGACACTGACAGATCAGCATCAACAATATCGCCATCCATAGCCGCCCGGTGCCGCCCGGCAATTTGAGGCGAACGTTCGGAAGTGTAAAATTTAACCTTTCTTGAAATTTTTAATATAAATAGTGCATTTTTGATAGATATGGTAATATAATAAAATATATAAATATAATTAATGTATAATTAGTATGGAAATATGTAAAAAAATATACATAATGCGTTAATTTAGTTACATAAAAATGCACCTGAATTAGATGCGTTCCAGTTATGCTCTATCTTGCTTTAACTCTTTAATTCTGAAAGAGCCAACTGCAGTAAAATATGTCAATACGACAATGCTAAAAAAAATCTGACTTTGATTACAATTTTGAAGTGGAGCGCGAATTGTGTGTGCTGCATGTTTTGAAGGCTCTGTATTTTTTCCAATAAACTAAGAAATTAAATAAAAAAGCGGTATGAGAGGAGCAGACACTCTGATACCGGCTAGATTTTTAACCTTAACTAGTCATCTCTCGGCGGTAATAACTTTATTATGGGAGAGCCAGGAGAGCACTCGACATTGTTTGCCGAGCCACTTTCACGACGATCATTTCCAATTATATCACAACCGGTAAGTTTGCATTACAAACATTAACTATTTAAAACTAAAGAAATATCTGTGTAAGGTTTGCTGTTAGAGGCTACTAAATTTTCGCGATTTTTTTGTCATAAATTTGCATTTTTATCGTACGCACGCACGATTCGGTGGCTAAGCACAGAAACACGGGTGTATAAATTTAGGGCAGCCGGCCAAGATTTAAATCGGGACTTTGGGATAGTTTTATTCACGGTTTTAGTATCGCAGCATTTTTTTATAATGAGATTTTTATTTTTATATCAGGTCTTCATCTACTTTTCGCGCTCTCTTTTTTGCAAACGCCTGATAATATTGTTATAGCAACTTCGAAGCCGGTATACTGCATTGGCGTCAGCTTCAACGCTGCGCCAATAGGGTATACCACCTGCATGATGTGTTATTTCTACACTGACTTTAATTTTAATGTAATTAAATAATATTTATTTAAAAGTACTTAACTGAAGGCAACAGAAAAGCCTTTGTTTTTTTTAGTTTAATTAGTCCACATTTATTTATTATCCAATTAAAAAAGAATACTTAAACATTAACTTAATCCCTATAGGTAGATATTGATGGTACAGACTTAGCAATATGTTTAGTAAACAATTAGCTAATTATCCTCCTTAAGTGATAGCAGCAATAACATGAGTAGGAAGCTTTGAAAGACAAATGTAAACACCCCTTAAGTTTATGGTTACCTGGTAGCTGCACGAGGCAAATAGAGAAACAATATTGTTTACAATTTGTGGTCTCTGCGGCCATTTTGAAGTTGTAAACAGCCTGGTGGTATCAAATGAGTCATTAGTTTCAAGAAAATTATACTATACATTATTGTTATACTAGGTATAATAAAAAAAAACAATAGTAGGTACTTAACAATTAAGAAACATGTAACTGCTATACTGCCTATAAAGACTTTTTTTGGTCATGAAATTCATCACCTCATTTTTATGAATGAATAGGTAAACCAAAATATCTGCAGGTATAAATTCAATTAAATTCTCAAATGCCTTATATAAAAAAAGCACTTGAACATACATTAATGCTAGAACTAGAAAAGAATATCATACTTTTGTGTATTTTTGGGTGAAATAGGGATCTTAGTAAAAAGTAATGGACAGAAAAAACCTTATTGACATATTAAAACACTTTTAACCAAGGCTTCTAAGAACATGAATTACTTAAGTTAGCTTAAGTAGGTACCAATTTTTTTTACATTTCACACATTTATTTTATTTTTGGATGGGAAATCATTAAATGACCCCTCCCGCCGTGGGTGGGGCGGGTGGGAGTGTCGGACCCTTACTGACTAAAACCAATCAATGTTCCTTCCTCAGCCCTTTGTATTCCGGGGGCGCGGTATCTCTTTCGAACGTCCCGCAGCCCGAATTTCACACATGAGACTTCCTTACATTAATTGCATAACTTTTCCCACAAATCAAAACCATATTGGATGTAATGCAATACCAGGTGGGAAACTCACCTCTGTGAGTAAGTTAAACTGACTTGAACCAGTTTAATGGGGTCTGTGTGTTTACACAACCTCTGTGTTTGGGATTAGTGAGCCATTGTAGAATATGTGTGCGCTGAACTGAGCGCGATTGTTGTTGCGCCGAGGTAGGGTTGGTGGTTCAGCGGAGCGAAAAAGGGTAGCAGCAAGTAATTTGGTCTACCCAATAGTGGTGTAGAGAAACAGCGGCACATGTGCTTCTAGAATGCCCTGAAACCGCCACATACAGGGCTAAGAGTTCAGTAACCCAGTTACCAAGAGTAGGAAGAGGTATCCAAGAGATAGTCAGCAGACCTAAGCATCTGCTGAATTCCTCGAGGAGTTGGGGTGGACCGAATAAAATCATCCAATCACCCACCCTCTCACGCAAAATACGCGCTTCGTCGTGGAAATGCGGAAACCAGATCGCCTAAACCTAAACCTGGTGTTGCGGAGATTTTTTTCCAAATATCGGTACAGAAAAGAAAATAAACGGGACAGTGAAAAGGTCCTGACGTAGTAAAAATGCATGTATTGTAAGTGTCACTCGCCTCACTTTTTTTTCGGATGGGAAATCATCAAAAGACCCCTCCCGCCTTGGGAGGGGCGGAACGGAGTCAGACTCCTACTGACTAAAACCCATCTATGTTCCTTCCTCAGCCCTTAATGTTCCGGGGGCGCGGTAACTCTTTCGAACATCCCGTAGCCCGGGCCTCACTTTAACTCACAGATAGTTTTTGTCAGTTTTGATACTTCGATAAAAACGCGGGATTTAAGGTGTCCCGCTCAGGACAGGGCAGCATGAGTTCTCAGAGAGGAAATGAATACAGTTACATAATGGTGTGTTATATAAGAAGACCCAACATAAGCCAACATTCCTGCATAAAATAATGATTTGTAAATGCCCAATGCAGCCGCTACTTCTTTCTTGCTAAAATAGAGTGCAGTTGAACGTTACATATGTAAAAATATCCTTGGTACTACCAATTTTGGTTGACTGGCAGAGAAATTCTGATTCGTCCGAGTTGGTTATCGTCCAGACAAATGATGCGATTTCGTCGTACGATTAAAAATATTCATGTTTTCGCGCTCGAATAAGTACTTACTCAAAAATTTGAGTCGTACCTCGTTGGAAGTTCGAATGTCACCTAGGGCATTTGTCCACCGCCACAGTTAGCAGCAGGCCTGACAAGGCGGGTGCAACCACGGGAGTTGGTCAAATACGTTTTCTCGACTCTTTGTCTCCTTGTTTAATACGCATTCTGGAGAAAATGAGTCCAGTTCAGCTCAGACCGAAAAACGATTATTTGAACCTAGTTCAGAATGAATTCGATCGCAGTGATGATGCATGACGATGGCTTTATTAGTAAAGCATAGGTATTGCTAGTTCAGTCAACCCCGTAGAATCTATGTTTGCATAAACATGCAACGAGCTGTAGGTATATACCCATTTCTAGTATCGGTATAATCTGCCCTTGCATCTTCAAGTAACTTCATAAATATTTAAGCAATTAATTCAAGGCATAAAATCTTTACAGCCTGCATTGTTTCTTATTTACCTAACTAATGCATTATTATGTATCTGTAATCTTATTTAATTTTATCTGTGTTTACGCTAGCTACTTGCACAGTGTACTTACGTAAGTACAGTCGTTTTATTAGTATAAAGCTATAAGGAGTTACGTCTAGGAATTCTCTTATCATGCGACTAGAAGTGCATGGCATGAAGGCAATTTCCTTTTGACATTTTGCTTTTCAGGGCTGAAACTCTGCTGTGATTATGCCATGACACATGGATTCTAATGTATGCTACTGTGTTTTGCTTAAAGGAATTGATCTTGCAGATGTCGGCCCATCAGATTTTGCGTCATTCCGGACAAACATCTAATTCTCGGTTTAATTTCGATTCTTACGCCAAAATTGATAGCGTTTACTTCTTTTCCATTATTGACGTTAGATAGATTACTTTACCACAGTGATGGTCTATAGAAAAACTGCTGTTTTCTTTTGGAAATGTTATCTATTTGATGTGTTATTCTCGTTTCATCTCGCGGAACGCCTTCATTGAGCTCTACCGAGCCTATTACTCAAAAAGGCGTGAACGTTTGGCAGGTTTTTTTTTCCGTGTCATCCCTGACTGCCTTGACCTATCCTAAGATCCGATTATAACCGGTTAAAATTGCCAGCGGCTATCCAAAGTTTACAAAACACGAGGTGTAGTGACTGTGCGCTGGACACTACGGTTGTAGTGCGCCTGCGCAGCTCCGCAGCGGTCAGGCGACTCCACCAATTCCGTGCACGTGAATAGTGGTTGTGTAAAGAAAAGTTTTTTTTAATCAATTTGAGCTATAACAAATAGTTTTAAACATTCTGGTTTTATTATCGGCCAGATTTCGATTTTTAAGTGTCACCCAGTTAAATATATGGGGTCAACGGCCTCTAGCGAGGTAAGTTTCTTTTGTTTTTTTCTTTTGTTCCTTTGTTACGTCATTGTAGCGATTCGTACGTAATTTTTAACGACTTTTGTGATAAGGATTTGTCGTCGTAACAGTGGTAACTGATAGTTGCGTTGTTGAAAACAGGGTAACTATATAAACATTTGAATATTGAGTTGTGTGTGAACTACCTGACAAGGACTTCAGTCGTCACAGCATGATGTTTTGGGACATTTTAAATTTATTCTTGTTTTATGATTTCATCACCATCAATGGACACGTCTAGGATGTAAGGAGTTTCGTCGCCAAAAAGGTGTCCATTTGCCTTTTTGTCTGATACATGATTCATAATGCAGTACTACGAAGTACCTTTTTTAGTCGCAAGTGATCTAAAAGCCTAAGTTTTCTAGTTGGGGGTAGGTTATTTTAGACCAACTGGCTTTTGATAGCAGTTCCAGTAACATAAAACTAAAAATATAGCATCTTATTGGCTAAAATGTTTACCATATAAGGAGCAATTTTTTTGTCATTATACTTATACGAAAGAAGAAGACACTTAGCGATAGAAGACCCCTGGCCTTAAATAGTTATAATACTTAAAAAGAGCCCCCTAAAATCTGGATTTATCTAAATGCACAGCATTTCTCTGATAGCTTTTTCCCTGCTGACATGCAGTCCATGTAGACATGGATGTGGTGCTTGAACGGAAAAATACTATTCAAAATGTGACGCAATTTCTTATTGCGATCCCTTGAATATTGGGGAGAAGGATTTGTTAAAGTCTTTATCCAATCCTCAAAGTCAAACACAAAACGAATCTTAATTGGAAGAATGCCACGAACTTTTAGATAAATCGCAAGAAGTAAACTAAAGTTCTCTTTATTTGCTGCGAGATTATTCGAAAGAGTTACCTACCCACCTCGGCTATGGATCACAAAGGGCGAAGGATGTATGGGTTTTAGTTACTAAGAGTCTGACACTCCCTCCCGCTACACCCAGCGAGAGGAGCCCTTTGCGTTCTAGGCCGCAGTAATTCTTTCGAACAACGTCATGGTGGACTGGTCCCCCATCTTTGGTATAAACGCAATTTTACTATTAGATCTACTGATCAGCACAGCTGGTAGTAACTCTCTCATAATTATAAAGTATTAAGTGCATCTGCAAG
Source organism: Pyrrhia umbra (assembly GCA_963891755.1). Taxonomy (NCBI): domain Eukaryota; kingdom Metazoa; phylum Arthropoda; class Insecta; order Lepidoptera; family Noctuidae; genus Pyrrhia; species Pyrrhia umbra. Next base: position 2,614,059 of record OY982923.1, on the reverse strand, counting down.
ACAAAGGCATCTTTTCTACTTCCCATGAGTCATGTGTCTTTGTTTGCGGCTGTGTAGGTACATTGTTTTGGAAAAATACTATTTCGATGAATAAATCCTACATAGTATGAAACAAAGTCGTTTCCCGCTGTTTGTCCCTATGTATACTTAGACCTTTCATACTACGCAACGCATTTTGATGCGGTTTTGTTTTAATCTACACTAATATTATAAAGAGGAAAACTTTTTTTGTTTGTTTGTTTGTAATGATTAGGCTCAAAAACTCCTGGACCGATTTAAAAAATTCTTTCACCATTCGAAAGCTACATTATCCACGAGTAACATAGGCTATATTTATTTCTAGAAATAACTAGGGATCCCTACTAAAACTTGAATAACGTAACCCAAAGTGTAAAAAAAATGTCCACGCGGGCGAAGCCGCGGACGGAAAGCTAGTAGATTATATAGTGATTCAAGAGGAAGGTTTTAGTATATAATTTGTCAAGTTTTTGTATCCATTGGCTACAATATCGCGGGCGAAGCCGCTGGCGGAAAGCTTAATATTATAAATGCAAATGTGAGTTTGTTTGTTTGTTACGCTTTAACGGTAAATCGGTTGAAACGATTTAGATGAAGCCTGGAGATGGTTATAGGCTGTTTTTCTATCTGTGTGTGGGAAGTGGTTCCCTCAGAAGTAATCCCTCGGATGGGACCATGGGAAACGGCTAGTTTAAAATCAAACAGATTAATTAAACAACAAACAACTCTATGATTATTTGGACATAACACCTAGAGCTCAGCTACTCAGCATCAAGCTGAGTATACTGACCAGCGAGAGGCACTTTAATAAAGTGTCTCGGCTCTATAATAAACATCTCATCATCTGCCTAGCCTTTTCCCAATTATGTTGGGGTCGGCTTCCAGTCTAAACCGGATGCACCATTGTTTTACATGGAGCGACTGCCTATCTGACCTTCACAACCCAGTTACCAGGTAACACGATATCCCATGGTAAGACTGGTTGTCAGACTTTCTGGCTTCTGACTACCCGTAACGACTGTCAAGGATTTATAAATGACAGCCGGGACCAACAGCTTAACGTGCTCTCCGAGACACGGAGGAGTTTCGCTATGACGAATAACTCAAGCACTCGTACTCTTAAAATAGAACTAAGTTAGTTAAGTTACATATAGAAAAATAATACCTATGTAATTTACTTCTTTAAATTTTGAGAAATTAGCTAACACGCTACTCTTGCGCAGGCCATGCTTGCCTGTAATTGGTTGTGCATTTAACTATAAGCCTCTCTGTATTTATTTATAAGATAATGAATTGATGTAACAACTGTTGGCAAGCTAAATAAATAAATAAAAAAAAAAATATAAATGACATAGATGGTCACCCACCCACGGACGGGTCGCGCCAAGCTTAACCTTTGATCAATCGACCCGTGCGGCTGTTACTTAGCCACGAGCTCCTCTCTAACATGTCGATAGTAAGAAAAATACGGAAAAAACATTACCAAATCCCTTGATATACTACTCAGGATGAGACACAAAAACTCCATATAAAACAGAAAATGTGTGTTTCCTCCCCTTGTACACGATAAGCCCTTGCGGCTGTTACTTAACCACGAGCTCCTACTAGTTCCTAGAGAAGCCTATAAAAAAAATCAATATTTTCCATTTGAATAAAAGGCTAATGTGTTAATTTTTGGCACAATACAATACATTTGTTTTAACAACAAGTAAGTAATAGACAAGATTGCTACATGGAGCGCTTGGGGACAATACTGCGCTTACCATATTGCGTACGGCAATTGTTTCAAAAAGTGGAACACGTTGTTCCCGCATCGTAACTTGCAAGCTGTTTAGTAACTTGTTTGCAAGTTAAGCGGAGTTACGCGCCTCGGAACAGTTAGTCGAGTTCAAGGTTAGTTCCTCCGATCGCACGCGGTATCCGAGTATATTTACTTCATTCTCGATTTGTCTCGCCTAAACTTTAGTGGTGTAACATAATACATTATTTTTTTTTTAACCATGATTCGGGAACACGAGGAGAAGAAGGTTGGCAATTAAAAAGTTTTTATTTATTTACATCTTTGTGAGCAGTTGTGTTTTTGTGTGTTGTCTGCAGCGTTCTTTATTTAAGTTTTGTTTTAAAAATGAATGTTTAATTTTATTTTGAAACGTGTCTCTAGTGTGGCCTGCTGTGTTGTGACGTTTTTAGAATATTAATGGATTATGTGCAGTCGATATTGAAATGTGTTTGGTTGATGTAAGTCGAAATTAAAATTATTATTTCATGCTTCGGGTGATTTTATAAAACTTTGTTGCAGCTAATCCTAAATAATTAAGAAAACTTTTAAACAGTTCTAAGCGCATTTTCATACATAAAAACGCAGTAGTTCCTCGTTTCTTATTTGAAATAAGAAGGGGGGGGGTTAAGTTATTTAAGATCAGTTAAACCTTTACGTCTCATAGGACCAAGTACGGCAAGTACCTACCAATTATAGTAATATATTCGAACATTTCGAACGGCCTACTGATCTAAATCACGTTTATCAGCGGCCTTGATAACTTGGGTAAACTTTAGCGAGCAACTGTAAATTATTTAGATGAATTATGACTTTATTTTATAAATATAATTAAATAGGTGTTTAAATACATATCTTACTACCAAAAAAGTGTTGTCAGATACTCTGATCAATGGATCCGATATTATCAGCCAAGAGCCAACTAGCTCTTTCCTGTGGCTTTACCCGCATCCCGAGGGTATAACTTCGCGCCGGTTATAACGATCCTATGTCCTTCGCTACATTTCGACCTATCTCCAAACAAATGCCCTCTAAGGCCCAAATTCACCGACAAAATAACAGTTCGATCAACTCAAAACAGCTGTTAACCATAAATTCAAACTTCTTTCTTACGATGGGTACCTTATAATTTAGGATGTTTATTAATAAAACGGTCGATTAGCAATCCGGGGTTAGACAAGAAGTGTGAATAACACAAAAATTCGTGGTTAATAACGTTTTTATTTAACGGGCCGATTAGGTAACCGTCTGTCGGAGAACTTGGCCCTAAATCGGTCGAGGACCAAAGACCGAAGAAGTCAGATTCTTCTCAGAAATACAAACCCATTCACCGTCCACCCAAAGTAATCCTTACACAAATGAAATAATAAGTAATGAATTGAGTACTATATAAACTAAACATTTTATAATCGCCCTTATTAAAGTACCAGTGTTAGGTAAATTATAATGTTCCATTACTTAATAGTTACTACGTCATGTGGGTTCGTAATCGGTGCGCCTGCGCATGTATGAAATAACTCTTGAATGCGGAAAGGCAAGAGGTGCGATGTCAATATTATGATTGTGTGTTAGCACTCAAGATTCAGGTGTTATATTATTTAAGAAAAAAATCCTTTGTTCTCGAGACGAACTGTAATGAACTTCTTGGTTTATACTGGTTTCCGTGGTTACACCTGCGTTCGGAGGTTCGAACCCTTATAAAAAACCTATACAAGTCTTTAGGGTCCCCTCTCTTTTCATCCGAATCGGTATAGCTGTGATATGATGTGAGGAGCTCGTGGCTAAGTAACAGCCGCACGGTTCGACCGATCAAAGGTTAAGCTGCGTTTGGCGCGGTTGGTCCGTGGATGTGTGACCATCTGTTGCTGTTGGTTCCGGCTGTCACTTCTAGATCTTTGACAGTCGTTACGGGTAGTCAGAAGCCAGAAAGTCTGACAAACCAGTCTTACCAAGGGGTACCGTGTTACCCGGTTACTGGGTTGTGGAGGTCAGATAGGCAGTCGCTCCATGTAAAACACTGGTACTCAGCTGTATCCGGTTTAGACTGGAAGCCGATCCCAACATAGTTGGGAAAAGGCTAGGCAGACGATGAGTTAGATAGATTTGACATTTCAGAGTTTTGAATTGTCAAATGGTGTTAATAAGTTTATTGTCCATAGTGGTAGATAGAAGTTAGAACAACCACTCTTAAAAGTTCGTCATCTATTAAGCTGGTGGTCTAAACGGTCTAGGGAGCTTCTAGGCCCTAAAGGGATAGATCAAACTACTCTTTTTTACCCCCTAAATCAAGGATGAGCCCATGAGTATAGAGACCTTTTTACTGTAATACCGATATCCGTTTGGATTGAGGAACCATTACTGTTTTTTCTATGAAACGTATTCCCAGATGTTGTAGGCCTTGTGAAAATATTGTAGGCCTAACACCTATTAAATCTGGGCAATGTATCGTGGAAAAATCTGAAGTGGCTCCTCAATCCAAATGGAGATTAATACCGCAGCAAAGAAAAGCTAATGCGACAAAACATTTATTGATTGATACACTCGTGTCAGTACACAACAGCTCCACGATTTTTTAAAGCTTTAATTGATTATAAGCAATCTTCCTTTGTCTGACGAAATGTAATGCGCATACTTACCGATAATTTTACGCCACGAATGTCGTAAGTCCGGTCAAATGAGTGACCGATCTTTGTGTGGTTAATGGTGGGTAGGTAAATTAATGTTAGGCATTATTCAGTACATTGTATTTGTAATGGTTTCAGACTTAGTTAATTACGCTGGGGAATGTGTAAAATTTGTATTATTATTTCGTGTCTGCAAATGGCTCAGAATGCCGTAGTAAAAATATAAACATTTTATTGTGTACCTATGGGGTATATACATATAATTTGCCTAGCCTTTTCCCAACTATGTTGGGGTCGACTTCCAGTCTAACTGGGAGCAGCTGAGTACCAGTGTTTTACATGGAGCGACTGCCTATCTGACATTCACATTTGCAATTAGGATAAAGCTTCAAGTCAAGTCTTCATTACAAACAACTCAACCTAATCACACAGGGCAGTCTTATCCCATAAGTATATCCTACTAATATTTTAAATGCGAAAGTATGTTTGTTAATCTTTCACGCAAAAACTACTGAATGGAATTGGATGAAATTTAATACTCAAGCTGGGTATACCGGGAATAATAGGTAGGATATTTTTTGTCCGGGAGCGCGAAATAGATCCCTCAGGATACCGGTGAAAATACAAGGGAAACAGCTAGAAATAATAAAAATATTTCATTGCAGTAGTTGGGTTACATATAGGTACACGATTTTTAAACTAATCAAATTAATCTGAAGGCCTAACCTACGCTAGCGTCAGGCACCTGTGCCTGACTTGGCAAGCAAAGGGTTAATCAGTAATATTCCAAATTAATCAGTATTCATTTGGTCGTCAAATACTTCGGCAGTAGGGTAAAAAGTATCTGACTTTCAAACACGGCATAGTTATCCAAGGATCCTTTGAATGGATCTTTGAAAAGATTACGGTTTGATTCACAATATGGTCGTATGGTTCATTTTAATACTGATGTCAAGCTATAGTAGGACCTCTGAGTGTGGGTAATAATTTCAATGGAATCGGAAAATAAGTACTAAAATTTTTAGTGGTTTCGCTTTAGTAGCATCAATGGTTTATTTCGCTTTTCATATATCACATCTTATTTAGTTTAAATCTAATCACGTTGGTTGATAATAAAGTTTTATTTGTCTGTACTTATGAACGAAGGTTTTATTAATTTGCATAACGGCCATTGATCAAGTTGTTGCCTTATCGTGTTGTCATGTGTCTCATAACCTTTGTTCAGTTGAAGTAAACACCACGGTTTGTTCGGCCGCACGTGTAACGTCAGCATCGCATGACTCCTTTGTTTTTGGTCACGTGTGAAAATGCGTTTGTTAACCGTACGTCTTAATAAACAAGGTTCGTTTTTCAGTTAACGTCTTTTGATCAGAATTTATTTCAACATTTAAAGACCAAAAAGTGAAATTGCGTCAAGAAAGATAATAAAATATATTCTGGTTGCTTTTTCGAGATACAGGAAAGTTTTCATGTTTTCGGTCTGTGATCCGTATCTATCTGCTTATCTGCGATAATTATCTCATGTCATAATTGATTATGGATTGTTTTACCAACCGGTAATATTATCTTAAAACAGTTATTATTAGCTTAAAACAGACAGAAGTTTCACAATTTTCGGGACATGTTAGCTACGTCACGAAAGATCCCTTTTCCAAACTGTCTTTTTATTTCAATTATTCCAGGGTCGAGAGTTCCAACTGTATCCTCCGTTCCAGATTAGGATATCTAGTTGTAACTTACGAATGATAGTTTTCTCAAAGGACCAGCACTCCGCAATATTTCGAAGATTAGGACCAATTCTTCAATAGTTGGCATGTGAATAAATGTTGCAGTAATTAGAGTTTCCGTTATTTATTGAAGAATTGGAGATGTCCGTTGTTTGTCAGAAAATGGTGGAAATGCTGAGTATTGCGTGCAGTTGGCTATATCGGGTTCTTGTTATGTCGTGTATGAGTTGTAACGACTTGGTGGAAATGGATTGATGTTAATGATCGATTTAAAACAAACTGCAATGCGATACGATACATTACATAAAACATTTTTTTTGTATGTTCCATTTCGGGTCTCTAATCTCCTGCTATTTCTGACCTCATTCTAAACATGCAATACTTAGGTCGTGGGTTCGTCAAAACCAATTGGTCCTTAGAAACTTTTTAGCAGTCAACGAAAAGTATGCATTAGGAAAACAACTATTCCCAAACATGAAATGGTGTAAATAATTTTACTTAATATCTTCTTCACCAAAAACTGAGGTTTGGAAACTATTTTTCACTGCTACAGCCTTATTTGTCGATAAGTCAAGCCTTGACAAAGCCACTAATCAAATTAAATAAATTGGCAGGATCATTAATATATGTTCGCTGCGTATTTCTGCATAATTTTTCTATCAATAAGCAAGGCAGAAGACAATAAAATAAAATTACACTTTGTTAGCGTATACCTTTGTTTCATACATACTAACCCATTCATTGTGATTGCATGATTGACATTGTATGTACTCTCCGTCCTTTGTTGAATTAGTTAAACATTTGCGATTGTGTTCAGCGTCTATGTTGTCCTAGCAATAAATACTATTCTATATTACACACACATAATTATAGTTTTTGTATTGTTAGATATAAAATATAAATTAAATAGGTACTTGTATGTGTGTGTACAGCTAATTCTTTTATCGTTTAATCTTTAAACCACTTCTTTTTTGTCGGGGCTAAAAATATCTAAAGCATGGTGGTAGAAACGTAAAACCTTTAATTTTAATAAATATCTTTAGTGCCTCTAACACAAACACTATCTATTTGAAAGTAAAACGTAAAAGAAAATATTTTTCCGCATAACTTAATAAAGCGATTTCAAAAATGCCATACTCTTGAAGTTACTCCAAACTTCTTAAACCAAAACATTGATACAAATGCATGACTCTCCCACACAAGAGCGGTATACCATCCAAAAGTACCGCAATGCTTTTTTCAGATATCTGCTCTTTTAGGTTAATTAAGTACCTATGACACTACAATCTAACATGTTGGTTGCTATTTGGACTGGTATTTCGTACTTGTGTGGAGTAGCCTTTAATTCCCAAGCATGCCAAATCATACGGTGCGTTTGGCCATTACACCATGCATTTACAAATACTGCACGTCATTTGAAAAGTGTTTCATTTCCGATATTAATGTTCAATGCTTCTATGACTGTGTTAGTGACTTATACCATTATGTTTAGCATTACGGACCAAAGGACACACGATACTCTTCGCATCGGCGATAAGTGACTTCGCTAAGGTCTAGATAGGAGGACCATTTTTAGGCCACGGCTAAACCCGCATGTTATTTTTGTATTTTCTAAGAGTTGGATGACATGACTGCATGCATAATAAGGTGATGTTCTTAATACAAAACTGAAGTGCAGTTCATATAAGTTCAGTAACTGGGAGAACTGGGGCCTTACCATGACGTGCCAAAACAAGATTATTTTCGTTATGAAAAAGGGACGGACTTATACGACGTTAGTAGCTGTGTCACGCTCTCAAACTTGAATAGTGATTGCAAAAACACGTAGTGGTACAGCCCCTGGTTGCTGGAATTACTTTTTTTTTTGAGAAAATACACATCTTCTCGAAAAGGTCAATGGTTAATGTAGAAAACTCTCGTGGGTTTTGTCATCATCATCATCAGCCCGTGTCAGTCCACTGCTGGTCAGGGCTTGTAGGTTTCAATGTGGACTAAAGATGCTCCTCATTTCGTTTCGGGATCAGTCTACTAGCGTTTTGGGGGCTGTCTTTTGTAAATTTGACGTTCAAAAAGTGCTGACTTTCAGCCTAATTTGAATAAATGACTTTTAATTTTTTTGAGTCCCCGTTGGACCGCAGTATTTCGTATCAAAGCTCAAAAAAGCGATCGTCAATACTAAAAGAATCGTGTGTGTTGTGGTCCTAAGGCATGCGCATGATTCCAGGTTGGTAGCCGGCTTCGCATCAGCTCTAGCGCTTATTCTGCTAGAGTACTTCACCTTCCTGTCGGGACTAACAATGTTCTCGTCTTCCGTCTGTCTTATATGTATCCTTTAACATATTTCTTTGCTTATAATTGTTGGCTTTTTGTATGTTTGTCTGTGTCAATGTGTAAATCAGAAAGATAATTTATTTTTTAATCCAAGTTGTTGACCAAGTCATGTTAAAATTAAATAGTATAAAAAAAATGGTTTCAAATTTAAAAATAATTTGGACATAAACTTTCGTCTGCGAAATTAGGTGTAATGAAAATTAATTAAAATGTAACACACATTAGTAGGTATAAGTAAGTTTTAAAGTATTTTTATGTAAGGACCTAAGTAGTACACAATTACTTATCTACTAAGATACGACCGGTTTTACCACTCCTACTGAGCCATAAGCTACTTTCTCAACTTTTACTTGATAGCGATAGTAAACTTGTATTAAGAGAAACGAAATACATATCTAGAAATTAATTCTAGAATGTTCTTTTAACTCTTCTGGGGTTCGTATTATTATTTTTTATAAAACTTAGGAAGCTTTTACCTCCCTCCCCCTAGTTGGAGTATATACTGGAAGAATGTGAGTGAACCGCTATAGATAGAAATCTAAATTTTCATTTTTTCCCTTTCGAGGAAAACGGCCGTAATGTTGTGTTTAAAAAAATCGGTTACAGATCAAGTCATTGATAGACCGCCTTGACATTACGCTTTCCTGTCCAAATCTAAATTGAGATAACCCAGAACATCAAAATTGACCGTGATTTACATCCGAATGCAATAAAAGCGAAGATCCTACATATCCTGCTAGTGCTAAATCGGAGTCACGAGTGTACAAAAATAGCACACTTAGGTCTCTACCACACTACCATATCGTTACGGTCAATTCTTCTTGTGGTGGGTTGCAGGTTTAACTAATGTAACAAGTCCCAGTGTCAGAGTTTTCTCAAATCCGCCTTACGGCCTCTGAGATGGAATTCAAAATTTTAAAAATCGTTTATTCAATTTAGACTGAAATTCACCACTTTTCGAAAGTCTTTATAAAAGACAGTCCCCAAAATGCCCGCCCTCCACCACTTCCTATGTGTTTTAGCTGGTAAGAAGAAGTGGCGTAACAAACTCCCCAGCAACAAACGGAACAACGACTACTATCAAGGTAGCAGCCGGGGACGACGGCTTAACGTGCCCAGTGCCTCTAATGAAAACCCATCGATAGTAGAACAAATAGCTACTATTAATACACAATTGAAGCGTCTCGCGATAACATTGATGCAAATCGCATAAAAATTACCTACAACACACCTGCTGTGTGGTGTTCAGAAAACAAAAAACTACACCTCTTTTATTGGCTATTGAGCTTAATGATGTTAAATGCATCATTTTGTGTATCAAACAAGAGTACATAGACGCATTGGACGATTAACGAGTAATGCAAAAGCATCGCCTCTGACAGCGGTGTGCAAACCGCTTTAACAATCAAATTGCTCCGTTCACAATAGAACTCCTTGACTATGTATATCAGCAACCGCCGGCCACGGGTCCGCGTCAATCGCCCTCACGTACTTCGTTCTCGACGGTTGGCTCTGCGACTGGTATTGGCCGATATTCGTCCTCTGTAGCGTGGTCCCGTCAGTCTTCGATGTGACCACAGCCTTTCTAAATATGTGTTCTATCAAGTGGTGAAAGTGTCTTGTTTTTAGACTGTGTTTATAGTTCTAGTGTGTGTTTAGGATCTAGTTTTTGTCCAGATTTTTTGCCTGAAAAATGAAGCTGAAGGATTTTGTTAATTTGTTTGTAAGTTGAAGCCTTGGATTTTGTTTTTACGTAGTAGAATGTTGAATGGTAGCTTTCACTATGTCTGTCACTATTGTGTTGTGTTTGAATGCGTATTGTGCATATTTATTTTTAGTGGCAACATTTTTGAAGTACATCCCTGTATGTAGCCTTAAACCCTTTTAATTGTAGCAAGATCATTTAGGTCCTAAGAACCGAAAAAAGAAGGATCTGGTCCTTCGTTCATCTATGTATGTTAGCGTTTAATAACCCTATTGACTAACTTGCAGTTGCGCACGCGCAAGCATTTAAGACAATCGATAACTCATGTTCTCAGAAGATTTGAAAAAAGAAGAAGGTTATTAATTAGAATGAAAGTTTTTTTTTCATATGATAGGTTTTCTTTTTATAAGATACATGGTACTTAAACCTATTCTGATATCCCCCAGATAACCACCGAGCACCAGCATCTAACCACATCGCACGACTACAAGGGGGGATGGTCCTTCTACTTAGTTCTAGCCGGGATAGTCACAACACTGGGCTCTTCGCTACCCGTCGGCTACAATATAGGAGTTGTTAATACACCTGCTGAGGTAAGCACATCACTATATTCCTACTAATAGTAGATGTATAGATTAGTTACTCCGTTTTGGGCCCCCCCCCCCCACCATATTGTCTCACTGTATTATGTCCCACAAATTATTTTTTGTGAGACAAAGTCAAAATATTCTTTTTTTTTATTTTCCCTACTAGGGCTGGCACTATTCGATTTAGTAGTGTTTTTACAAATTATTAAAGAAAAAATAACAAAAAAATAATTTACTGTTAAAATATTGTGGTTTGGCAAAGTGGCATCCTACTACCTAATATTAAAAATGTGAAAGTTTGTGCGTATGTCTGTAACAAGTTCTAAATTTGCCACAAGGCGACCATGTTCTGGATTTAAACATAAGGTTTTTTCAAAGAATTACTTAATAGGCTGCCTACATTTTATCCCAAAAAAATACACGGCACTTTGAGGATAGACCACAAGAGCGAAAAAGTCAGCTTTCTGACAATTAACGTATATTGTATCAATTTTATCGATATTAGTACCTACTTATTGTTTTTAACCAATAAAAACAAAGCAATCATGTCGGGTGGTCCCGGGTGGGGGTTGATTGTTTTTTTTCTTTTCGCACCCCTAATGGATGTGCAACCTTATAAGTAACCTGTTACAAATGGGCTCTTTACTTGAATAATTGTACCCAGTTTTACAAATTGGCATCGTGTTACCCGGTAACCGGGTTGTGGAGGTCAGATAGGCAGGCGCTCCATGTAAAACACTGGTATTCAGCTGTCTGGACTGACTGGAAGCCCCCAAGATGATTGGGAAAAGACTAGGCAGATGATGATGAATCCAAAATCCTGCAAAAATTCTAATCGTTAAAGTCTCTTTACATACCTATACATAATATGTATGATTGGATATGAAAAAAATAGCGCATACATTTTTAACCTAGATACTTTTTGAGTGAAAGGTGAACGTTTATTTTTCGTATTAATAATGCGTCTGTCACGTTTTTTGTGTAGTATACAAACGGTGAAGGTAAAATATAGCATTTCACTGGAAAAGGCTAGGTTTAGGTCAGTCTTATAACAATGGAACAGAGTGAAAAATACAATCGTGTAATCAAAAGAAATCAATTTATCCTTGGACATTAAAAATTGTACTTTGTCTGTTTTAATTTCAAATTAATCAACTTCATTAATTCTAATGCAATGACTATTTAGTTGAGTGGTCGCGAGAGCTAATCCAATGAGGTCCCTAGTTTGATCGGAAAGTTATATTGGGCCCTTTGATAGCTGGGCTCCTAGATTCGCCCCCTGTTACAAGGAACTTGAATGAAGGTTTACACTATAAACATCTCTGCCTAATAACTAGGGGGAAAATTGCCGTGATATTATGTAGTTTTTTTTATTCCACTTTTTTGTTCCACTGCTGGGTAAAGGCCTCTTCTCGTACAGAGAAGGCATGTGTACAGCTCGTTAATTGCCCTCCCGACCCTAGCTCGACGAGCCAGCCCGCGAGCTGAGCTAATACCTTTTAAATTCCCGATTATAATAATCATATATATTCTGATCTTTTTGTTTCGAGGATATATTTTTTACATCTTTTGGAGGTTACAGTGAAGCATTAAATAATATAAATCTTTTGTTTTAGAGTGAATAATAAAAACATAAATACATTACTTATAAGCAACGAATGACCTTCTTAAGTAGTGCCCTTGTTTGCTCAAGCCAAACACGAGTATGATTACTTACACGGATTTCGCCCGAAGATTCGGCCGTTCGGTCTAATTGATTTATCCTATCGAACTATAGTATTTCAAACGCAGTAATTTTTGGGGATATGGATTACTTTTATAACGCAAAAAATAGTTGAACAGATTGGAACAATTAGTACACAGTTATACTATCTTCTGGGTAGACTAGGTAAATGTAAATAGGCTACTTTTAATCTCTAAAATTGTATGTCCCATACATACGGGAAGCGGGTGAAACCGAGGGGAAACGTTAGTCCTACTAATGTAGTTTTTTAATGTGTTATCACTACATAGTATAAAACAAAGTCGCTTTCTCTGTCCCTATATCCCTATGTATGCTTAAATCTTTAAAACTACGCAACGTATTTTGATGCGGTTTTTTTTAATAGATAGAGTGATTAATGAGGAAGGTTTTTGTATATAATTTTTCAAGATTTGTATCAAATATCGCGGGCGAAGCCGCTGGCGGGAAGCTAGTTTTTTATATTTGTCAATCACGCAAACTACTGAATTTAATTTGTATAAAATTTGGCACACCAGTCATACATATGTTTATATAACCTCGAGTAACGCATAGGATACCTTTTCCCCGTATCTAGACCTAATTCTGAAGTCTAGGCAGACGAAGACACGGCCAGAAGCTAATAAACCTAATAACATTTTTCAGGTAATAAAAACATTTTGCAACGAGAGTTTCATAAGCCGATACGACGTGGTTCTCGACGAAAAATGGCTGAACGTGCTGTGGTCTTCCGTCGTGTCCATCTTCATAGTCGGCGGATGCACCGGATCGATACTAGGCGCTGTGCTCGCCAACAGTTTGGGGAGGTAAGAATCATCATCATCATCAGCCTATATATCGTCCCACTGGGCACAGGCCTCTTCTCATACAGATAGGCATGAGCATTGATCACCACGCTTGCTCGGATTGGCGATTTCAGACTTCTAAAACCCAGGTTTCCTCACGATGTTTTTCTTCACCGTTAGTCAGTGACGCCTAAGATATACTTAGAAAGTACGTATGACTTTAGAAAAGTCACATTGGTACTTGCCAGGTTTCGAACCGCACTCGTCCACGAGAGGCAGGTGCCTTAACCTCTAGGCCACCACGACAGCTAGGTAAGAATAATACAGTTTTATTTCCAAATTTTTATTTAGAACTCCCGATGCTGGACTATATATCCTTCAATCATGATACAATTCAAGTGATTCTTTCTTAATAAAAAGATCTTATTAAAAACTGGTTGGGGAGGTCAGAAAAATATACAGTTTTATTTCCAAATGTTTATTTAGAACTTACTCTGTTGTACTAGACTTCCCTCAACCATGATACAATTTGAGCGCTTCTTTCTTATTAAAAACATCTTATTAAATCCTTCAGACATTAAATAATTGGGGCATCGATCAACCGCATTAACATCAGCAAGAAAAGGTAATTCCTGCAAGTTACCAGAAGTCAATCTATCTAGGTATATCCTACGACAGGATTTTTTTGGCTATATGGCTAACAAATAATTCTAAGACACGCATTATTTTAGCCACGTAAAAATAGTTTTTTTGTTGCTTTAGAATCAAAAATGTGAATTTGGTTGGAAAATAAGTGAAAGTTACGTCATACCGTGCTAATTCCGCACACAATCTATGAGAGAATGGCGTTGTGACAGCGTATAAAAAATAAAAAGTATGCCAGTTGATTGGAGTCAAATACTTACCTACCCAAATCTCAAACTAAATTTATCTGCTGTTTTATGGGACTGGAACTGGAAATTCTAAAGTACTAGCCATATATTGACGTATTAGAAGACGCTTATTATGAAGACATTAGAGAAAAAAATCCTTGTTTGTGTCATAAAACGTAGCACAAACAAAGATCGTATCATACAACACTACAATGATGTGTCGATTCTCGCGACCTGGCAGAGTTTGCATAACATTCGTTGGCTATTCAACACATCGCATTATTTAATCCATGGTGTTCTGATACAATAGTTATGCCTTTATAGGGTGTTCAAGCAGCGCCGGCCCTAACTCTTATTGGGGTAGACTGACATTGTCTTTAAGCGTCCTTTGGTTTTGAGAAAGTCTCCCTGTAATCTAATTTATGTAGCAATCTACGGGTTTTTAAAAATCGGATCAGGCAACATTGCTCAACAAATTCTCAAAAGGCGACACCAATTATTCTTTGCGCTGTAAATCGTTTTTAGCATTGGAGTTTTGTTGCCGGCGTTGTGTTCAAGGTAATTCCTGGGTGTAAGGACTCTCAATCTATACATATAAAATGCTTTGTCCTGAATGACTGACGGATCAACGCAAAGCCTAAACTGGAAGGTGTGTTCTTTGTATGACGTAGGCATCCGATAAAAAAGGATTTTTCGAAATTTTATCCCTTAGGGGGGTGAAAAGGGGGGGGATATTGTATGAAAATCTGTAATTTTTAATGACTTCGTTATAGACCACGCGGGCGAAGCCGCCGGAAAGCTGGTTTGAGATAAATTCTAACTCTGCCTATCATTGTGACTTTAGAAGGTAAACCTACTACCTAAGTCTACTTTAATTCGCTCTTATAACTGACGGCGAAGAAAAAATGGTATTTTTTAGGGTTCCGTAGCCAAATGGCAAAAACGGAACCCTTATAGATTCGTCATGTCTGTCTGTCTGTCTGTCTGTCTGTCTGTCTGTCTGTCCGTCCGTATGTCACAGCCATTTTTTTCAGAAACTATAAGAACAATTCTGTTGAAATTTGGCACGTAGATGTATTCTGTGAACCGGTTTTAGATTTTGACACAAAAATAGAAAAAAAGCAATAAATTTTGGGGGTCCCCATACTTAGAACTGAAACTCAAAAATTTTTTTTTCATCAAACCCATCCGTGTGGGGTATCTATGGATAGGTCTTCAAAAATTATATTGAGGTTTCTAATATCATTTTTTTCTAAACTGAATAGTTTGCGCGAGAGGCACTTCCAAAGTGGTAAAAATTGTGTCCCCCCCCTGTAACTTCTAAAATAAGAGAATGATAAAACTAAAAAAAATATATGATGTAGATTACCATGCAAACTTCCATTGAAAATTGGTTTGAACGAGATCTAGCAGGTAGTTTTTAAGTAATCAGCAATTTTCCTCTAAAAACAAACTTAATTATGCGGTCTGAAAAAAACAAGATAATTGCGACTTTATTGCGTATTTTTTCTTTGCAATGGTCGGAACCCTCGGTGCGCGAGTCCGACTCGCACTTGGCCGGTTTTTTTTTGTAGCCACACTAGGAATTTCTCCTGTATTCTGGGTACGTTTACAAACATACATTACACATGCACAAACACCCAGAATCGGAACAATTTTAGTTATCCCGTGCGGGAGTCGAACCCGCGACACGTGGCGCGGCAGCCAATTGCTTAACCACTACGTCAATCGTACCGTCATATCCTGCTAATATTAAAAATCTGAATGTGAGTGTGGATGTTTGTTACTCAATCACTCAAAAATAGCTTAAGTTCTGGACCCTTCGAAGACCTCGCAGAGGAAGTTACGGCCAGAAGCTTGTAATAGTGATAAATATTTCTTCTTTTATCCAAAAGTGGTAATGAAACAGAGGACACCTTTTACATAGGAATTCTAAGTACTTATAATAGTTCTAGATTAGACCGGTTAGTGGTAATGCTATTCTCACATTAACAATATCTTTGTTTCAGAAAAATGGCCACAGTACTAACGAGCGTGCTATCTATCGCCGGCGGACTATTGTTTTTATTGTGCCAAAAAGCTAACTCAGTTGAATTACTTATTTTAGGAAGATTACTAGTCGGTCTGTCTGGTGGTAAGTGTTTTTTCAATATTTTGAAATAACGATTGGTTAAACCTCTTTCATTCGTCTCATTTTGTTTTTTTTCTATTTCAACATCTGATATTCGCAGACACAATTTTGAAATTAGACTTTACAGTTAATTAAAATTAAGTGCTTTGAAGTAATTAAGTGTTTAGCAATGAAATGTTTTTCAGTCTGCATTGCCAATAAAAATATTGATTGTGCTTTGAGGGCTCATAAAAAAGTTTTTTTTTTAAATTTTTATATTAAAACCTACTCGTAAGTCTTATTTTTGCTGTGTTTCCAGGACTAACCACCAGCATAGTGCCCATGTACCTGACAGAGCTGGCTCCCGCGGGGCTGACGGGGGCGATGGGGGTCGCCTGCCCCATGGGGGTCAACGTGGGGGTGCTCGTCGGACAAGTCATGGGATTAGATTTTATATTGGGTAAGTACAATTTATAACCTTTTAAATTCATAATTAATACCACGAAAACGAAAAGAAATGGGGCTTTCACCCCATTGAGGTAAACCAATTTAATTTACCTATAACGTCCAGAAATATAGCTATTCAAATATTCCTATCACTAATCAAAAGCTACACTATCACTAAGTGACATAAGCTATGTTCTTCTTCTTATCGTGTGGGCTGCAGGTCTTACCAACCTAACAAGCCCTAGTGTCAGAGATTAGTCAAATCCGTCTGACGGCCTCTGACATGGAATTGTAACAACTGCCAGCTATCAAGAAGCAGTTCGAAACGACGGCTTAACGTGCCCTCCCAGGCACGGGTTATAACACCACCAACTGCCTGACTCCGAGCTGCTGTGTGACATTTTAAGCTATATCTAATAATAGTGATGCGACTAAAGACCAAAGCTACAGTGATCGATTTTGTGAAGCAAATTTGCTTAGAAACTAGTGTTGCCACATCCCGAAGCTTGTTAAAATTATCGACTGTTGTATTGTTCCAGGTCGCGCCGAGGACTGGCCCTACCTCCTGTCCGTCTATGCATTACTAGTCATTGTTTGTTTACCGTTGTTATTTATACTGCCAGAAAGTCCAAAGTACTTATTTGTAGTTAAGAAAAATGAGGAGAGAGCTTTAAAAGGTAAATACATATTCTGATCATCACCACTTACTCTGAGATACCATTTTATATGACTGTGCAGTCAATCATTTAAACAGATATTTTAGAATAAAAATAACTGTTAAATTAATGCATACACATAAAGTTGTCTACTTTAAGCGAATTGAAAAAAATGTTTGTCCATTAAAATGTTTTTGGTAAAAGTATTGCTAATTAATTTAATTAATAAGAAAAAGAGGAGTATACCCTACATACACAGTTTCTGTATTTTTTTAGTAAACACACTTAAATAAATAATAATGGTGACTTTGACCTCCAAAATTTTCTTAGCACTTCTCGCGATTCCCACATCACAGTACAATAAAAAACCACATAATAATCTTTACAGAACTGAGTCGCCTCCGCGGCCTATCGCCAAGTCTACTGACAGATGACGTCGAGCTCCTACGCGAGGAGGTCCGCTCCAGTGAGGCCGCGACCCTCAGCGGGGAGCAGGCCTGGTCCATGATCCGGGTGGCGAAGGATAAGAGGCTGCGGCTGCCGCTACTGCTCGCCTGTTCCATGCAGGCTGGCCAGCAGACTAGTGGGATCAATGCTGTGAGTTCATGCCCAAGGTCGGTTGGGTTTAAACAGGCGATAGACGCTTCCGTATGGCGCCTTTATGCAACTTTCAGGCCATCAGCTGACGATCTTTCTACCGCGATATGGCCACCTGAGGATTTTATTTATTCATAATAGCATATAAGCTATCATCTGGTTGATGTTTGTTTTGTTTTCTGCACTTGGGAGTCCACCGCTGCTTATCCCATCAACCAAGCCGCAGCTGACGTTCACCAGGGTTCATAATTAAACTATCTTAAGCATCATATAAGTTTTCGCTCGGGAGATAACCTCTAGAGCGAAAACTTGTCATCAAAATCTGTTCGTGGCTCGCGGTTAAATTTTTGGTTTTATTTTTAATAATACTACGCGCACTGCAGTTTTGGTAAAGTTAGTTAAAGTTTACGTAATTTAAAAGAAGAGCAGAAATCTGATAAAAAAATATGGTTGAATTTTGTATATTTACTGTACATATACTTTGTCAAAAATTCCTAAACCATAAATCGTGTTACCCAGGTGTTCTACTACTCGCAAACGATCTTCAAGCAAGCGGGGCTGTCGCCGAAGAACTCTCAGTACGCGACGATCGGCTGCGGCTTCATCAACGTGTGCACGGCGGTGCTGATGCTGCGCCTGCTGCCGCGCCGCGGCCGCCGCGCGCTGCTGCTGGGCTCCGTCGCCGCCGCCGCCGCGCTGCTGGCCGCGCTCGCTGCCAGCATGAGCTTCATGGTACGTGGTCTTCAATTCAATCCTTACTAATATTATAAATGCGAAAGTAACTCTGTCTGTATGTCTGTCTGTTACGCTTTCAGGCCAAAACTACTGGACCGATATAAATGAAATTTGGTACAGAAATAGAATAGACCCTGAGGAACAACATAGGCTACTTTTTACCCGGGTGCGCTAAGTAGTTCCCTCGGGATGCGGGTGAAACTGCGGGAAACAGCTAATCTATACTTATAATAAATCTGTAGAGAGGTCAATTCTGTACATGAAATATATTTCCAAAATAACTATCAGGGGGTGATTAGGGATCGATACTGATGCCAAAAATGCAATCAGTAAAATTTTTGTCTATCTGTCTGTCTGTCTGTCTGTCTGTATAAACTCTATAGAAACAAAAACTACTCGACGGATTTTAACGAAACTTGGTACAATTATTTGTCATACTCCTGAGATGGTTATAGTATACTTTTCATCACGCTACAATCAATAGGAGCAGAGCAGTGAAGGGAAATGTTGTAATTTTGTTCAAACGCGCTAATCTCAGGAACCGCTGGTCCGATTTAAATAATTCTTTCAGTGTTAGATAGTCCATTTATCGAGGAAGGCTATAGGCTATATATCATCACGCTAAGACCAATAGGAGCGGAGCACCACTATTCCACGCGGACGAAGTCGCTGGCAGAAGCTAGTTAACAATATTCTGTGATCGAAGTAGGTAGAGCTGTTTTTGCTAAATGCGATATGTTGTCATAATATGGACATGCCTTTTTTTTGGGAAGGGAAATCATCAAATGAGAGTATCAAATTATCAATCAAATTGGGGCGAGTGAGACTGTCAGACTCTTACTGACTAAGACCCAACAATGTTCCTTCCTCAGCCCTTTCTATGCCAGAGGTGCGGTATCTCTTTCGAACATATATTCTGGCAGGCTATGGCCCTGAGAGAGGGCCCCATCATGAATGCTGACGTCTCTTTGAGGCGCGCTTAGAACACGAACGCGCCGTCGACACACGCCTGATCCCATAGATATATATGTTACTAAAGTAACTAGATGTGCAATCACCAAGCAAAATGCGTGCCATAAAGGTTATGACCAGTCATAATTCATGACATCTGTCACTTGGTAGCCAGCTTGAATCTATCAGAGTACAGCAGGACGATTTTAACAATAATATGGGCAAATTTGTAGTAAATGCCATTCCTATCATACAGATGTCATGAACATTACGTTTCGGTTAGTGCGAGAGAGATAGATATAATTTTACATCAAAATTATAACTAGTTTCAAAGCTACGTCTGCATTCTAAAAAATGGTTACGTTTTTGTGACCGCGTAATGTTCGGGATTACTTCTCTATTGATATATCTCGATGCCTGGTCCTTACCGGACGGCGAGCCACCCATAGCTCACCGAATATGGACATGCCTGGATTTTAAAATATACATGCCTATTGCTGTTTACTGCGGTTTCACCCTTGTTTCAAGGGATATCCTTAACGCGCCCGGATAAAAAGTAGCCTTTACCTAACTTCTTATCAAATTTCATCCACTCAAACTCGAAAGAGGTTGAATAAGCTACAAAAAGAGTTTGGATACACCTTACTGAAATAGTGGTGCCCTCTATGAAAAAGGACACACAGTTATTGTTTAAAATTAGCTCGTCGTAGAAGGCACAGAAACTTCTGCCTAAGCCTTCTATAAATATGTTTACTCTAATAAAAAGTATAATTTTGTTTGTTTGTTTGCAGGACGCGGTGTCGTGGATGCCGTACGTGTGCATGGCAGCGGTGCTGTCGTATGTTCTAGTCTACGGGTTCGGACTTGGCCCGATACCTTACTTTATTGCCTCAGGTCAGTTCCATTTACAAACACACAATATTACAAACTTACTCCAGAATTAATAAAAAGTTATACTTAATACAGAATACCGATTTAATTAACCTGTGGCCCTACCATGACGTTTTAAGTAAGATTGTTCCATTCTTATTCTAGTGTGAGAAAGAGACAGAGCTATAAAGGTTGTCTAGCGCCGTCTCTTACCCACATTAGAAAAGAATGGAATAATCTTACTTTAAACGTCATGGTACGGCTGCTGCAGCTTTTAAGAATCGAATCAACCCAAATGATTAAAAAAATAAAAGAAGAATTAGCAATGATTGCAATAGCGCTAGAAGAAGAAGCAGATCACTAAAAAGACTATCAGCCGGAAAAACGTATATTTATTTAACGGCTGTCAATGTACCTAGATAAAAATCGAATAGCCCTGTAAGAGCGTCCGTGCGTCCGACACTGACGATCCGGATGCCCCTGACACTGAGATGTGTGAACAAGTTCATACAAGTTGTATGTAACCGACTTTTTCCCCGGGTACCCGGAAATGTGTGGCTAGCGCCTTAAACGATGAGAAACGTTAAGATAGTTGTAGGTGATACGAAGTTCACTGGGTCATCTAATAATAAATACATTGTTCTCCACAGAGATATTCGAGGTGGGGCCCCGGCCGGCCGGCATGGCGTGGGGCTCGCTGGCCAACTGGGGCGGCAACTTCCTCGTGGGCATGTCCTTCCCCAGCATGCGGGAGGCCATCGGCCCCTACTCCTTCCTAGTCTTCTCCGCCGTTACTGCTGCGCTCTTTGTCTTCCAGAAGTAAGTATTATACTTAGAAAAAAAAAGAAAGATTAAAAGATAAAGTTATAAATTGGGCAGAGCTATTCTGCCATCGTAAAAAGAAAGACCTACCATTTTATCTATACTAATATAATAAAGCTGAAGATTTTGTTTGTTTGAACGCGCTAATCTCAGGAACTACTGGTACGATTTGAAAAATTCTTTCAGTGTAAGATAGCCCATTTATTGAGGAAGGCTATAGGCTATATATCATCACGCTCAAACCAATAGGAGCGGAGCACCACTATTCCTCGCGGACGAAGTCGCGGGCAGAAGCTAGTTTTTGATATTGAGTTAAGTACATATTTGGAATCAGGAAGTTTCTGATTATGAATGAATGTAAGCCAATATAAAAAATATAGTTACGCCCTTTCTTCTTATGACGGCAGTATTGCAGGACGACAGGAATCGAACTCGACACTCCAATCACAATATCGAAATTGCCATAATTTGCATTTTAAATTGTACTTTAATAACATTAGATACGGTTTAGATAACCATGGAGTTTCTTGCTCGTTCTTCCCCATAGGAATCTACGCTTTGGAACGGGAAAATAGCTACAATTTTTCTTTCTTTTTTTTTTGACTGACTCGTAATTATTTGACAATTCAAAAGTGCCTGTAAATGGTCTAATTGAAATAAATGTTTTGAATAGTCGCCTTTGCTTTTGCTTTGGACCAACGGGGCCGTTGGTCTAGGGGTCAAAAGTCAAGTTACCGTAAAAAAAAAAACGAAAATCTAACTCCAACATATTTTTCCCAGGATGTACTTCCCAGAAACCCGTGGTAAGACCCCAGCGCAGGTGACGCAGTTGTGCAGTCGAGGTCTGAGGTCGAAGCCACTCCTGTCGCCTGCCCTATCCAGCGTATGACGTCACACGACGCCACTAGTTGATTAAATGCGTGATACGTAAGTGGACTGTGACTGTGAATGTTAGAAATGAGAATAAATAAATTTAAGTTGAAGATTTGTTAAATAGGACTATCAAGGTGTGTCATGTTTGATGATGTTCAAAATTCTTATCAGTCGTGGGGGTTAATTTTCTCAACGCCTCTGTCGCACGAAATGGTGCAGCGGTTGATGATTGCTAATCATATGAAAATAATTGCCGGAAATCATATGAGAATAGTGCCCGTTAAGTAATTTAGATTTTTCACTGTTGCTTATAAATAATATCTTTGGATAATTTCCCACAGCGCCATCTAGCCCCAAAGTAAGCAATGCAAGCAAGCATGCTTGTGTTATGGGTGCTAGCTTAACGGATATACTACTTATATATTTTTATAAATACATACATAATTATTATACATAGTAACACCCAGACCCGTTACAGAAATTACAATTCATCATTTCAATTTCTGCCCGGCCGGGAATCGAACCCGGGACCTCTTGCGTGGCATTCACTAAACATGTTGACCACTAAACCACTCAGGTCGTCTTATACATTGCTAATAAAATAAAAGACATAGTCAAATACTCTATTTGACAAGTACATTTTCCGTCTCACTTACAAAATCCGATTAATTTTTAATCTGCTGCTTGCAAAAATCCTTCTCATAAATGATGTTTAGCGTTAATCCGAACTTAAGTTAGTAGCTTAATCCTGGATTACGACGTTAAGTAAGAATTAGGTGAGAAATGGTTAATGGTTTGATTACAGGTTTTTTATAAGTAAGACGGATTATGTCTAGTCTAGTATAGTCCGTTAAATTACAGTTGTACAACAAATTCAACTATACATTTTTTATTCTCACTTCGACAAACGCTTAAAGTAAGATGAGCTCAAATTTATAATGTATGAGAATGTTTATATTCATATCTATATCAATAGAATAATACGCTATGATATTTTCAAATTTAATGCTGTTTAAAATGTAATATGGCGGTTTATATCACATCTTTAACATAAGGCCATTTTTAATGGCCTATCTACCCGTAGTTTTTCTTACTAGAGAGAATTCTGACACAAAGTCTACACAACTAATGTCAAAAACTTAAAAAAAAATAGTCTTTTGTAAGCAAATTCAAGGATAGATAGATTATTGAAAAAAGGCGATAGTGAAATATACAAAAACATATCTATTTATATTTTTATATACTAGTCGAAAATAAGTATCGAATTCATTTTACGTAATATTTTGTTGGAATCTCTTTAATCATATGAATTGTCCACGGTTATATCTGCGAGCTAGTTTTTGTATTCCGAACATTATTCTCACTACATTAAAGTTCTTAATACAATACCATCACTAAGATACGCTATAAAAGAACTTTAAACTGATCATAATAAAGTTGAAAATACAAAAACTGGCTCAAAGGTTTAAACGTAGATTGTAAAAGAACTCGTTTTAAATTTTTGTTTTTTTTTGTTTGACTTCAAAATATACCCGTGACGATATTATACGCGTATAGCTCAATTCAAGACGAAATATCAATTATCTAATTGTCTGATAAATTATTTTATTTTTCAAAGTTTAGTTGGAATAAGGATAGTCAACTAAATATGTTATTGACAAAGTGTGCTCGGTGCATTCGTATAATTATGCCATTTTGTATTGTTATATAATAAGTGCACCTTAATGTTTGCGATAATATTAAAAGACTTTTAGGTATCTTCCAGCGTTTTTGTATTTTGGTCGATAATGCTACATTTACATTACGTTTACTTAGAAATTTTAATTGGCAATACAAAAGACAAAGCCAGTTTTACGACCTCCGTATAAGTACCGGTTAATCTTATCTGCCAGATAATTGAATACGTGTGATGTTCTAATAAGAATGTCTGGTAGATAATTCCTATCTAGAAGTGCTGAAACAGGCGTTTTTAAGTTTTCCTCTACTTTTTACGAATGTGAGTTTTACTGACGATGAAATAAGGACTATTTTGCATTTGGCTGTGTTATAAACCAGTATTTTCAAAATGTTGGTTTGTTTGCAATGTTTCGTCAAAAATAAAATCTCGTTTAAATTTGTGGCCTGCACTTTTTGGTCGTCAAACATCAACACTTCACTCTTGCTACTGTAAATGAAGCATTATCCCACTAGGAACAAATTAGCTATAAGTTTCAAAGAATATAGTTGTAATAGTATCTTGCGTCTCATCTTACAGGTCTCAGAGATCCATACTGTATGTTGCTTGCATGTTTTTGTTATAACCGAAGTGAGGGTACCGGAATATGTACCTAAAAACTGCAAAAAGAAATATCACAAAGAGCCGAAATACTCGTGCCTATCTCAGAAACACTTTTGGTCCTTTGATACGGTTTTCGCTAATAGACTGATTCATGAGGATGTTTTGCTAAATTACTCTCAAAAATTGCTATAAGGATTTTGATGCAGTTTTTTGAGGACAGTTAGTTATTATAACTTATGTTTTTTTCTTGTTTACTGACAAGGTGAAGAGATGATTTCTTTATAGTCCTTAATAATAACAGAGTAGGGGCGATAATACTCTAACTCTGGGGTAGTTGAGTAAAAGCACGGTGTTTTTAGGAGCTTTTCTAACATGCACAAGTTCTTCAGCTATACAGTCATATTACCGGTACTCTAACTTCGGCACGGTGTCCGTCTACAAGACGTTTTAAAGTACAAAATAAGTAGTATCAGTATCATACCAATTTTCTAAGATAACATTGTTATTATCCATCAATCTCTAAAGTTATATTCTAAAGTAAACTATCAGATTTGTTAAGTTTACGTTTCGTCTGCTTACATTAAGGCCGGTATTAAAGAATACAGCATTAGCGAGGTAGACTTGATAGTGGCAGTTTTATTTAACCTTTATATACTAGAGCGGGTCCTACCAAAGTCCTTAACCCTTTGCCCGCCACGTCAAAATTGCAAAGCGTGCTCTCGGCGCCAAGCTACAATTTTATCCTTTAGTTCTGCCATGTATACATGACTGTGGCTGTCATAAGGTTAATAGTATTACGACACTATAATTTCCAATAATATAACCACATGCATTTATAAAAAATATACAAAAACCAATCTAATAAATCAAAATGTAGATTTTAACAATAGACATGTATTTTTATACAGAATACTAAAGAAACAATACTCGTCTCAAAAGACCACGTCTGTATTTAAAGGTTGAATAAAATATTTTTTACAATTATCTTCAGTACGCACAAAATGTATTTAAAACACATTAAATACGTCCATCACTTCGTGTCTTTAAAGTTTTTTACAGTTTATACTAGAACTACAAACATCACTTTTAGCGCATAATTTATAATTAAATAGAAGAATAAGAATTATTTTGTTGTGTAATTAATTATTTTTTAAATAATTATAAGTTTGAAGGAATGTAAGCTCCAATTGTATGCGTAGAACATGATTATTTTATTGTGTATTTTTACAATAAACATTGAAGTACCATTTATTTAGCTATTTTATTAACTCCCGACAAAAAATAGGAATGTCATAAGTTTAACATGTGTATCTGTTTGTCTGTCTGTAGTCTGTGTGTAATCAGATTGGTTCTAACCAACGAATAGTGGAACAATCGTACGGCCCCCGAAATATTGTACGGCGAAAACGACAACGTCGGTTTTATTTACCACGAAGCGGGAATTTTCGTGTCTAATCGACCGTTTTAGGACTAAAAAATCCAAATAAAGTAAACAGCTGTTTTGAGTTGATCGGACTGTTATCTTGTCGGTTAAATTGGGCCTAAGATATGTAATAAAAACAATGATTAAGAAAACACAATGATTTTATTGGAACAATAACAAGAATAAAAGGCACTATATCACTAGACAATATCCATTTAAAAATTGTCCTAAACAATTCGAAAAATAAAATAAAAATAAAAAATTAAAGTAACTTCAATATTGCTAGTCTAAAACAATGTGTTATGATTTTTTTATCACAGATGATAGTTCTAAAGTTGATAAATCTCATAATTTATGAAAGCGGAGCAATTAAAAGCCAACACAATAATAATTCTAGAAAAAACAACAGTTCGTCAAAATGGATTAATAAAAAAAACAAGTCATGGTAAAAAAAAGAACGGAAAGCCTCGTAAGCTGCCCGTAATTTAAGCGGGAATTTTAAGACATTCGCTGATTTAAAAAATATGAAAGTTTTTTATCTTTTATTCTGTTGCTAATTTTATACAGAAAGTTTTTTTAGATGAATTCTCATTTTTAGGTTCTCGTACCTACTTAATCTTTTTTCCTTTTTTGGACTCATTCGCAACCGAGAATGTCTAGATATTAATGCGGCATTATCTTTGCTCTTTCGTTTAATTCCCTGTTTACATTCTTACAAAATCCTTGGTAATAGCATTAAGGATATGTACCTACAATATTAACGCCTTTTGTGTTTCATACAACAGTTAATTAGATTGTTGTGTGCATTTTGTAAAGGCTATGATTAATTGTAAACATTCACCACATCTAGTTTCCTTCATTATTCTTGATTTTCTAAGAATATAAACATAAATATTAAC
This sequence comes from Pyrrhia umbra, assembly GCA_963891755.1. Taxonomy (NCBI): domain Eukaryota; kingdom Metazoa; phylum Arthropoda; class Insecta; order Lepidoptera; family Noctuidae; genus Pyrrhia; species Pyrrhia umbra. The sequence goes on along the minus strand of OY982923.1, from coordinate 2,587,231 downwards.
TTAATCATTAAGATATATAGACACAGCAAAAATACCGAGACAATTTCATATCATTTTTTTATCCAAAATAGCAATGCATGTAGGTGCAATTCTAGAGGGAATTATCCTGATCATGAAACAACGAAAAAAGCTAAAACGAAGAACACACATTGGTCAGAACATGCTAACAAAAATTTGCTAAATGACTTTTTCTAATATTTGTCGGCAATAATCACTCCCCAATAGCTACTTTCGTTAACAATTATACAGAAAATAATAGTCCTAAAAGCGGCCCATATAATATCGAAAAAAGCTAAACATGATTTGAGCAAAATTAATGATAATATTAGCACATGAGACACGTTGCCTTTTGAGGCGATTTAAAGACCCAAAGACCAATTTATTAATTAGTCATTAACCCACACACCATTATATCTGAAAACATAGCATCCAAGCATCAAAAAGAGACAGCATATTAAAATAAAAATCAACAAAAAATATTCAAAAAATTACACTTAATCACTATTTAACAAAAAACTACCAAATCAATGTCAATATTTGTTGGTGAGACCTTTTCTGTACTGTCCAAAAATCTAATTCCGCTTAAACCCAGCTGTTCAAGTCTTCGGGGGTCAACTGCGGAGGAAGTCGTCAATTTCCTTGAGTTTGTCCCAACATACGAGTAGCAACACTGTGTGAGGTCCCAGCCTTAGGTAGTTCGCTCCTACACCTTTGTACAAAGACAGAGGTCCTTCGAACCGAATCATTTTGATGCCGCAATCTATCATGCCTTTGTATAGCTTTCCTTTGTTTTGAGCGTCTACAGCTGTAAATATATAGTACACAATCAGGACATGGTCACTAGGGAAGGGAGCTGCCACGTACAAAAAAAGATAGAAAAAAAAACTTGTTTTTGTGCTAATTAAAGAAGTCGAGTCTGTCGAAACACATAAAGGTTTAAAAAAGAGATAATGGCCGCGATTCTCTTGACACCATCTAAATAAATTTAGTCTATAATTCTCTCTTTCCATCAACAAATATAAGAAAGGGATAGCAAACTTTTAACACCTGTCAAATTAGTAAAAAATAGTTTTCCATACAAAATTAAACATCACGACGTAACATCTCGACTAAATTAACAAACCTGTACGAACAAAATGTCATCTGTCATTTAATTTGACAGCACTGAATTACTTGCTATCCTCTTCTTGTATTTCGCATTAGAAAAAGAGCATGATATTTTAAAATTAGTTTAGTCGTGTGTAAGTCAGAATCGGCACCAATGTTTATTTGCCGTGGAAAATACTGGAGATGCTGGCAGACTTCTGACAATAAGGTAAACATTTAGCATGATGCTATGGTATGGGAGGCTACAAAGCTGATCAACTGTACCAAACGTCGTTATTTTCGCATATTTACGCGTTAACTGCTCGCTGAAGAGTAGGTAAGTATTTAGCGGTATTTACGCGTTAACTGCTCGGTGATGTGTTGAGAAATAATTTGTGCATTATTACGTTGAAATAAGCTCTACATTTGCACGACTCTTCGGCATTTACTCAGTTCCTTAATACTTCATCTACTTACGTTGATTACACAATCTAGTCGCGATGACATCGAAGGGGTTCAAACACAGCGTCATGACGATCCCTCCGAGGTTGGCTCCGAAGAAGGAGAGCATCAGCGGGTACTGAGTGAACCAGTTGTGCGCGCGCAGCCAGTCCTTGGCGTACGTGAAGCTTAGGATTTGGGAGGCGCTGCCTGCCATGCCTCGCGGGATCTGAGGACCCACGCCTCTGAACAGACCTTGAAAGAATATAATGACGAGAAGAAGAATAATTAGCGAAGCAAGTGATATCAGACTGCCGAAGGCGAATATTTCTATTTATTTTAGTTTTTAGTAACAGTTATAAACAACAAAAAAAAACATAGGTATCGTTTCCGTCTAATTATAAGGTTTTTTGATAGTCTAGTATTTTTTTATGTGATGCTAGAAAAAGTAAAAGATATTACAGTTTTATGTTGAACTAGATCCTGCCCACGGAGTCGCCTGAGTTGCGACAGATTTGTGCTTTTAAACATTCTTCCTACATACAGATAGACAAACATTGCTAGTTTAAAAGATAGCTAAAGGTAGATCATTATTGATTTTACCTTTAACACCTTCCCTTTTAAATATATCGCTTAGCGCGCTCATAGTGCCACTGCACTGATGCTGGTGACCCACGGCGATAGCCCTGGCAGCTTGGGACTGCAGCCTGGTCTTCACCAGGTAGAACGGAGTACCAGCTATGGAGCCCAGGGCTCCGCCAACGCCGGCAACACCGGCCCCCCTGAGCAATGACGTGGCCCCCGTTGAGTCTTTTAGTATGCCTCTCCTTTCAGCTATTCGGAAGGAACCAAGCCTGAAAATATACTTATATAGATCATCGTTAAGCCGTTGGCCCTGGCTCTCATTTGTAAGTACATCTTTGACTATCGTTACGGGTAGTCAGGAGCCAGAAAGTCTGACAACCAGTTCAAAAATTCAAAATTCAAATGTCATTTATTCAAATAAGGCTGAAAATCATAACTTTTTGAACGTCAAGTTTACAAAAGACAGCCCCCAAAACGCCCGCCCTTCACCACTTCCTATGTATTTTTGCTGGGAAGAAGAAGTGGCGCAACAAACTCCCCAGCCAAGTTTTAGCAGGAGGTAACTGGGTTGTGGAGGTCAGATAGGCAGTCGCCCGAAGTAAAACACTGGTACTGACGGGCACATTTGGGAAAAGACTAGGTTAATGACATTGCATCCTCACAAAGGATATATATATATATTTTATATTTTTAAATGTTTTTTTATATTTTTTTATAATGAATATTTAAAAATGAAAAAAATATGTATGAAATTTAAATAAAGGAAATAATAATTGTAATGACAATAAAGTATATTATAATTTTACCTAAATATATTTAAGAAGAATTGAAAACCAAGCATGGCCGTCAATCCATTCTGTAAGGCCACGATTCCCTCATTTTTCCCCACTACATATAAGCCGTGGGGTACGTTCTTGTAGAAGATAGCATGCTCCCCCCTCCCCTTCAGTTCCCCTTGAAGTTGAAGTCTGACTTTCACGACTTCAATGGGGTTTGTGAATATTGAAGCGAACATCGCAGACACGCCTCCCATTAGTAAGTCGGTTATGTCACGCCCGAACACGTGCATAGGCGATGCGTTATGATTTTGCAGATTCGCCATTTTTTCTTAATCTGTGGGAGATGAAATATAATCTTTACATAGAATATAAATCCGAAACAAAGTCTGTCTGCTTGTCTGTTATGATTTCACGGTAGGAAAGATTGAGATGAAATTCGGTTAGAGATAGTTTGACCCATTTTTTTTATTTTTCGGATGGGAAATCATCGAATGATGCCTTCCACCGTGGTTGGGGCGGGAGGAATGTCAGACTCTTACTGACCAAAACCCATCCATGTTCCTACCTCTGCCCTTTGTATTCCGGGGGCGCCGTATCTCTTTCGAACATCCCGCAGCCCCGGCAGGCTATTGTTTGAACCCTGGGTAAAGTTAGAGGATATTTCCTATCCTGGTGCATGTAATAGTTCCCTTAGGTCGCGGGTGAAACCGCGTGAAAATACGGATAAAGTTTCTTTCGCATTTATAATATTAGTTAAGAAGAAAAAGGACAGAGTTAATGCTCCATAATCTTCTTAATGGATTGATGTTCGTTGTCGCTAAAACTTGAAAACGGCCGGGCCGATTTTGCTGATTTTGGTTTTGAAATGTTTGTCGTAGTCCAGGGAAGGTTTAAACAGTGAGAAAAAGTTAAGATAGATGTAGGTGATACGCAGTTCACCGGGTCAACTAGTTAAAAATAAAACTAAAAAAACACGAAATACTAACATATTTATAAGAAAGAAGTTTCGCCAAGATTAACAAAAATAATCATCACTTTTGATTCTGAATTCTTATGTTCATTTGTTACGTTCTATATACAATTTACATATGCATTAATCTTCTTGGGGGTATAGTATCCACTCCATACTTTTAGAATTTAACTGAAATAATAATTGTAAAATATGTAGCTCTACTATTTTCAATATGGTGTACTTATAAACTTGTATTAACATACAGAAATATTCTATGAAGGTAAATGGCTTGTTGCCATTTTGAGAAGAATTTTGAATTAAATTTAAAAAAACGTGTGTGATTAAAAAAGTAGTGAAATGAAACAACATAAACTATTTAAAACTTTATTGCTACTAACATAAAGCTGAACTTACAATAGCACTGTACTATAGCATTTTTATGGCAATACATTGCATACTTTGTCTATATATTTATTTATTTATGTATATAGCTAAGAAAAATGTTTAAAAGGCACTGAGATTTTGTTTTACATCAGAGATTTATGGCTTGTAAGCATTAGATTATTTTTCGAAGAGAAAAACGTATCTTATCTTTTCAAGTGATCTGTGGTAATCTTTGGTTCTGCGTACTAACTTTCATAAGACCTATTAAATGATTTCTTTAACAATAAAAAACAAAGTCGAATTAAAAATAACAATTTATCTAATAACTATTAATAAAAAATGTATCTATAACATTTTTCTAATAAGGTTACATTCTTCTTTGGCTCATTTCAGAAAGGGGTTACCATATAAAATAATATCACTAATTATTTTATTTGAGGACAACACAATAACAAAATATTGTATTTTAATAAAAATTAAAATAGTATTTGTACTGTAATTGTTCAATTAAATGCTATTATTTCAAAATACTAATTGAGAAAATTAAAATGCTTAGAATAAGGTATTCGTTTACAATAATACTGAGTCACACTGGGTATGGTAGGAAAGGGGGTACTAAAATTAATGTAAAAATTAATTTACTTATTGCACTGTTTACTTAAAATTACTAATATTGGCTGTCAATGCAGTTAAAATAGATGCTTTTATCTTTTTGTAATACATTCACTATCTGCGATGTAGATACAAAAGTTAAATAACCACATTGTACTATATTTGTTACACCAGACTGCAATAAAAAGGACAAAACAGAATACTATGAAAACAACTTGGGTTTAAAAAAGTTTCACTAGCCTAAAAGTTGTATGAAAAGATATTAAGTACGTACCTATGATACTATAGCTAGACACTAATACATATAATAAAATAAATGTGTCAAACAACAGACATAATTTCACTAGAGGCCGACACGTAATTGGCGTTGATTAGGCACATGGAAGACATTAAAATACTAATAAATATTAAGAATTATCAACTGTTTCTGATAGTATATCTTTTACTTTACAATATTACGATATCGGTCTAAAACATTAAATAATATCAAGAAATAATTTATAGTGCGTGCACTAATACGATAACAACAAAAAAATGGGATAACAATATCATTCATAAAACACATATTCCAAATAAATTACCTAATTAAAACTTAACAAACGTAAAAAAAACGATACAAATGTAAATACAATCTTAAATTAGACTGACAAATCTCACTTTTCTATTCTACGACTCGAGGCATACACTTTACCTCGAGGCATTGTACTAAAAACAAAACAAAAAACTACGTATGCAATTCAAAACTTTTTTGTAGATCTTTGAGCATATCCCAAAACACTAAAAGTAAAACAGTATGAGGCGCTTGCCGTAAGTAGGAAGGCCCCATGCCTTTACCAAAAGCGAGGACCCCCTCTGCCTTGACGATTTTTCTCGCACAGTCAGCTATACCAGTGTACATTACCCCTCGACCGTTCGCGTCAACCGCTGTAACAAATATTTGGTTTAAACGATAACCTAGTATTTTAAATGAGATGATATTTTCAAGTGTCGTAGGAAATCATTGAGACCAACGCAAAATACTATTTTTGGTGATATCTTTTTGTCACAATAACAAACACTCGAGTCATTGTTTATGTTTTAAGCCAATTAATATACGACAATATGGTATACATACACATAAGTATTTTTACTACTAGCAGTTTAATATTTTGCATTTGTAAAATAGTGGTTTCTTTTTTACAATACCCACTAACTCTTGGCGAGGTTTTAACTACATGGCAAATATTGTCAGATCAAAGGAAAATCAAACAAATTGAAATACAAATATCTTCGAGTCGAAATAGCTATACTTGACTACACTCGATATTTAATTCTTTTAAGTACAAAAAATCAGAGTCATATTTAACGTAGACGGGTGAATCTTCAATATTTTGCTGTTTGGTTTCCTAATCGTCATTACCCTCATCACCGACTGTCGTTTAAATTGTATAATTTACAAGCTTAAAATTATTATGTTAAATAATGAAATAGATATAGCCTCTTAATGCATGTAAATATTGAATTTTATACGGCTGGTAATTATGAAATTCGTGTGAGGAAGCGAACAGCGTCGAAAACCAACCGCATAGTTTTGAAGATTCACCCTGACACGTCAAGTTGTGTCGTAAATAAAAAAAAAGGAGAGAAAAAGTAGAGAGTCTCAGGGCGTTTTACCTTGATTATAAAGCCGGGTCATGATCACATCCATAGGGTTCAGGAACACAGTCTTCACCAGAGCTCCGATGTTGCTGGCCACGAACGCCGACAAGTATTTAGACTGCTGGAACACGTCGTTGTTATCCATCCATTCTTTACATCTGGAAACACAAACATACACAACATTTTATAAAGGTTGCCATATACCTATTCTTTCCTAATGACAACCCTTCCTCGTATAAATAAGTAGAGATATATCAGAATTACACACCCTCATTTATCCAGTTATGTTTAAGTCGAAAATTGTGCAAAACTACTGTTAAAAATCGGAAACAGATCCAGACTTCCTGATCCTCCTTGATCTGTTAGATCAAGGCCTTTTCTTATAAAGAGAGGCATGATCATTGATCACCACACTTGCTCAAGGCAGATTGGATTACAGACATAGAAATTTCAATGTGCAGTGAGGCACCAGGTGCACGTTGCGGCCTATCGGCTGTAGTTTCGTTAACACAGGTTAGAGCGCACTTAATCAGGAAATATTTTATGATCATATTTACGTTATTTTTTTTCCACTGGAATGTATGATATTCTGGTTGATTAGAGATTGATAATAGAGGTCAGTGCCACCATATTAAAATAAAAATAAATGGCATAACCCCAAACAACCGTGTGCACATGTCGCGAAGGGGGCGCGTGCAAAAGTAGCGATTGTTGTCGTATAGAACAGTCAAAAAAATGTCGCTCTAAAATACTTCAGTCTTTTTAACAGCAACGTCGACTTAAAAAAACTTATTTAGCAAGGCTATCTCTGACGCAAGGAGGCGTTGCCTACACAACAGGGGGCTTGGCGATAAGTCGACTGATGTCATTGATAGTCGCGAGACAATTAGCAACAGTTTCATCAGCTGACTCTTGCAGCATGCTGTTTTATTCTTATCACTGTTTAGTTAAATACCTACGCTTCTTCTGACTTTATAGGCTAGTCTATTATCAGAGATGCTGAGATTGTGTTCTTTATTTATTACTTTGGACTTTTAGCAATTCATCTTTTCTTCTTCATCTTTTAGCAATCAGCTCCCATCAAGCGGATCTAAATATTGATATTTTACATTTAATGACTGCAATCTTATTTTTAGAAAATGTATAATTTTAGTGCTTTGTGCACAAAATATTTAGGTCCTTTGGTACAATATAAATATTTAATAATTACTTACACAGCAAATGAAGCGATTTGCGACGCAGACCCAATTGAATTCCTCATCATCATTCCGTGGGCACCCCTCCATAATCCTGACAATCCATTCTTGGTATAAATCTTCTGCATGGCATACACCATGCCTGGATGTGCATGCTGGGTCCCCACTGCAATTTTCTGGGAGGAGTACGACATCAGCTGAGTCTTTACTAATTGTAGGGGACTTCCGCAGAGTCCTCCACACATCCCTGATATGCAGCCGAAAAAGAGGCTGTTCATAAATAGTGTTTTGTTCTCTTTGTCTCTAAGGAGGCCATAGTTGTCTGCATGTTGGTAGATGCCTAATCTAAAATCGAATTATATAATCAGTACACATCCAAAAAAAGATGATTTCTCAAAGAGATGTTATAACTACAACTTGTGAAATAACTAACTTTTTGTGCTAATTATTTTAATTAAATCCTAATTTTATTGTTATTACTTATTTTGATCAGATTTCAAAAAGTCAGATTTAAGTATTTTCAGTACAAATACAACTTTTTTATCAAAATATCGAGATGTTAATGCAAAACAAAATAAAAGCACACTATTTGCAAAAAAAAACATAATTTAAACAATATAATAAAATATCAAAATAGGACATGCAGAAAATAAAAAGCAAGAAAAATATCAGCCAAAAATAAACATATACATAAACTAAACAAAACCAAAAACAGCTTACCTTACCCCGTTTACAACAAGTTGGAACCACAACGCAGGTACAAGTCCCTTCTGCAATGCGGCAACTCCATCGTGTTTCACTATGTTGAACATCGCATGAGGCACGTTTTTATAGTGCACCGCATGTTTTCCCCTAGCCCTGAGCTCCCCTTGCAACTGCATGCGGGTCTTGACAACGTCGAAAGGGTTGCTGAAAAACCCAGCCCCCACCCCTGCCAGACCTCCCACCACGAAGTCCATTGTACTACGGAAGGTACAATTTTTTCAGCACACAATTTGGGTGTTGATGTCACTTATTATTATAAATTCGATAGTTACTCTGTCTGTCTGTTACAGTTTAATGGAATAAAGGCTGAACCAGTTTAGCATTAAATTGGGGTGGAAATCACAATTTAATAGAATAAATATAGATAAATCACAATAAGCAAGAAAAAGTATCCTTCAAAGAAGAAATTGCTATTTGATGTTTTATCATTTTACTCTGCTGAATTACAAAACTGAATGAATTAAGTAGACATAAATTAATATAACAGTCTTTATGCTCAGGAAGTCATAGAAAGCTAAAGCAAATAAATTTTTATTTCATATTTACATTGAACTAAAACGTTTTTTAACTTATATTTAAACTTTAAAAGAGTCAGACATGCAATCATTGTTCACACACAAATTGAGTTTATTTTAGTGTTAAAACAAGTGTTTATCAAAAGAAAATCAAACATTACTGTATGTTAGTCATAGATAGTTTATCTAATAATGTCACTCAAGGCTAAGGTTATAAGAAATAGGCATGCAACATACCTACAAAAGTAATTTTACTAATAGCAGGTTGCAATTTCAGATAATAGTTTTCAGATTTTATTTCAATTTTATTCAGGTTTTTTTTTCTAAAAATCTCTAAAACATTTTTTTTTATTTTAAAAGTATTTTTCACTTTCTATAATAAATCTATGTCTTTAAACTTTTGAGCATTATGAGTTTAGAGTTAATATAAAAAAATACACACCTTTTTCAGCAAAATCAGCCAAACACAAATATTATGACATAGTACAAACACACTGTTTTAATGATTTAGAAAAATAATAATGTTTATATTATATAAAGAACTCGGATCAGTAAATCATCTTCAGAGAATCAAAGGGCTTTGAATCTTTGATAAAAAAAAACGAAATGAAATTTCGCGCCTTTTATGTTGATTGTATAACAATTTTAATTTGAAAAAATAAACATAAAAGGCGCGATTTTTTTTTTAAATTTCAAATTATTCATGAATAAATTAATATATAATAAAAAAAATAACGTGAAAGAAATCAGTCGATCGTAGCGTAGCAAAGTTTCGAGTTAGTCGTCACGTGTGTATTGGACCGCTAAATTAACACACTGTGATGTAATACACAGTTAATTAACTCTAAATTATCGCACATGCGTCACACAAAACACTACGAACTTATCAACATTTATTTTATATAAAATAAATAATTGTAACATCACTTACTTTAGTATCCAGTGTCGGTGCAATTATCTTGAAGTCATCTAATGTATTCTATTAATGGTATATGGGTCAACATCATGGGCCGCCGTGAAGTCGATTACGCGACGGAAACTTATAGAAAATGTTTTATTTCTATTTCTATGATTTCGTAATACAGGGAATTTTCTTATGTCAAATTAACAAACACTGCGGTGCTGTGAAATCTGTCAAATTCAAGGTTGACAGATAGCGATCAGCTGATAAAAATTGCGTTTGCTTGTCTATGGATTACCGTTATAAATCCTAGCGGGATCTTCGGGATTTCTTGCCTTATTTTTGTTAGGGACTCTTTAGGGTTACTGATTTGCTAATGAAGATGCCTCTTCTGATAACGGTCTTGCAGCAACAAAATATAATGTGAATTACAGCATAGGTCTAGATTGAGCATCCTGAACACACATAATTATCTTGTTATATTCTCTTAAAAATCCTATTAAAAGAGGTCATCAGGCTGAATCCAAGTTATCGATGAAATGTCATAGAAAACAAATATCACTTTTGACAGTATTATTAATTGGTAAATTAATTAAAATTTATTGTGTTTGGTGAATATAAATAAATAATTTACACATTATGTGATTTAAAACGCATGCAAATTTAAAAAATAAAGCACCAAAAAACTTTAAAATATGGCTGTAAAGAATGGAATGTTCCTATTTGAGGTGGTAGTGGAAAACGTCAAGAGTATGGTAGAAAGTAGAGTCTTGGTTATAAAAAGTGATTTCGCAAATATATTTTCACTGGAACTGAAAGATCCAAAACAAATGCATATAGTGATGCCAGAACCATTACCACTACCACCCGAGCCGCCGGGAAAGAAAGGCAAAAAGAAGAAAGCAAAGCCGAAAAAACCAAAAAAAGGCAAAAAGGGTAAAAAGGGAAAAGTTGAGGAGCCGCCACCAGAACCTGCAATACAATCTGGACAGTCAGTATTATTCTCAAGCAGTGCTGAGATATTGATACAAAACATGAGGAAGTGCCCTCTAGAGCTGTCCTTATGGAGCAAGGAGGAGAATTTAATCTTCATTGGTACAACTTGCATACCTTGGGATCCGGTATTTATATTATATTTAGAAAAGATCGTCAATTGCCAGGACCCTCCTCCCGTGGTCGTTAAAGATGAGTACAATATATTCGAAGAAGGCAGGGCTAAACTAATGGCAAAAATATCTATTCAAGTAAAACTATCACACCTGAACGATAAGGTTACAACAGCATTTCGAACACTTTCAGAAGATCCGACTATCAGGAAATGCCTTTACACTGGAATTAATTCCAAAACTACATCTTACATGTGCACGTTGAAGACAACTGATGAAATTTTCGAGGAAAATTGTAATAAGATAGAGAATCAGTTTATTGTGGACAAGCCAAAACCAAAACCCACAAAAATTGCTTATGCTAATTATAAAAATGCTCCTGGCGCCAATCTCGCCTTCTTCGATGAACACGATTATTGTTGTCTGAGTCATGCAGATAAACCTCCTGAATCGATATACAAATCTCCCGAGACTTGTCCCGATATCGATTTTATTATTGATTATGTTAGAAAGATCATTGTATCCTGTAATGATAATATGAGAATGCTAACCCCTCGACCTACAATAAGTCCGAGAGTGAAAGCCACGGATATTGACAGGCTTTGTTACTGCCGGGAGACAATGTGGCCTAAGGGTGCATTCGCTGAACGCTTCAAGAAGGAAGCAAAAATCGGCCCTTGCCCACTTTGTATGGATGCTGGCAAAAAGGCTGCAGAATCTAGTGGCGCTACTTTCGACATTGCTAACATCCGAGGTCCATGTGGTAAACCAGAATGTAAAATTGCTAGAGATATAAGGGCTTACATTGAAAACCTCGTTGATGAAGATAATGTAGAATTTAGTCTCGATGATCTTATTGGGCCCTGTGGAAGCAAGGACTGTACATTGACTGCAAGAATTCAAGACTTCTTGCGACATGAAGGTGTATTTACTCATGGAGCGACACTGGAAGGCATGTCCACTCAATGTGCTTGCATTGAGAAGATGAAAGAGTCACTAAACAGGAGAACGTCATGTGCGTCTATCTGTAGTAAGGATTGTGAGAAAGCCTCTAGCGACACGAACATATGTGAAGGGAAAGGATGCCCTTATAAAAAACCCGATCAAAAGGTCTATGATGTATATTATTTCACAGTACAATATGATTTCGAAAATAAACCTAATAAAACACCTAGTGGCAGTGATTCTGATAGAAAATCTGATGGCAATGAATCTGACACCAAGTCAAATAAATCCTCTAAGTACAAATTTTGTGATCCTCAATGTCCTAGTGCAAAAGCCTCGGACACGAAAACATCTTGCTCTAAAACCGTTTGCTCTACCGATTTAAGTAAATTGCACGATGAGGATCACGACTCTTCAAAGTGTGCATCTCCAGTATGTCCAAGCAGACGTGACTTTGATCCGAGTCCTGCAGACAGTAACGTAGAAATGCGATTCGATGAACTTCACAACCCCTGTTGTGTAAAGTCGTGCGACATAGTAGAAAGAGTTAAAGATTTTATTGCTGATGGAGTTACAAAAAAAACAATTTGCCCCAAACCACCAGACGAAGAAGACCCTTGTTTTTGTGATTGTGTATGTACATTTAAATTTTCCAACAAAACGACATACTGTGCCGTTTGCGGTGGCTATGAGTGTCTCGGAGACGATATGCGAGACCAGCCTGAGTTTATTAAGCCTCATCCTTGCCCCGTATACCATAAACTGTACGATAGAAAGTATATTAATGTTCAAAGTCCCTGGCCAGAAGAAGAACAAAAGAAAGAGACGAGTTCAAAGAGTTCAAAGGCTGGTTCAAAATCTGGAGATAAGTCTGGTGACAGAAGATCAGTGTCTGCGAAGACTGGGAAAGGATTACTTGATAAAAAAGGTGTGCCAGAAAAGAAAGCGCCCGAGAAGAAAGATAGCGGCGAAGAAAAGGTTAAGAAATCGAAGAAAACTGAAAACGCAGAAGGAAGTGAACGAAAGATAAAGAAATCGAAGCATAAAAAAAATGAAAAAAATAAAGTTGGAAAGTTCACCGCCGTAACAGACGCTGCAACACGTACGTTCCGTTTATGTGTTTTTAAATAACAAGTTTATTGTGTACTAATATTTTTAACTTATCCTTCAGCGACAGCAGTGCCTTTAAAAAAGGAGGATTTGAAATATCTATACCATTATCCTCCTGTTCCTGCTTATATGGGCTGGAATTGGACCGCTGAGGATGTCCCAGGAATGAAAGTAAGATGAAACATTTAAATTCTTCGAAGGTGGAGTTTTGAGTTCATTTTAGACAGATAGTCTGTATTGATACACTTGTCAATACATTTAAGTATTTGGGTTAGGTGACGGAGCTGTGCGACTTTTGAACGTATTTCTTGAGAAGGAAAGTTGTGAAGTGAAAGTACCAAAGTACTACCATCTTTGCTTTGTTATAGAAGTAAGTAGGTATGAGATGATATTTTTCCTATCGTGTGGGTTTATAGGTTTTACCAACCCAACATGACCTAGAGTCAGAGTTTTCTCAGATCCGCCTAACGGCCTCTGACATGGAATCGTAATGGCGACTGCTATCAATTAGCAGCCGGGCTCGGGGCTGTTACACCACCAAGTTCCAGATTCTGGGCTGCTTAGTGAAATTTTTATATAGGCGGAAGACCAGGGAATCCAACATAAGACCCCGTTCACAGCAGTTGCGTTATACGACCACTAGACCAACGAGGCAGTCGAAAATGATGAGATCTTATGATACCATAGGAGCTGGTGTATAAAAAGTAATAATGGTTTTTGTGGATGGTAACTTGTTTTTAATCAAAACTGGTCCATGAATTCATATAAGCAGATTATGTTAGTTTTTATAAGCGTGGCCATCGAGAGGTAAATACAGGGTAACAGCTTTCGTAGATATCTTGAAAATCTTGAATAGGATATGATACTCTTCATTTACTGACGAAAAAGCAAAAACAATGGTTTCCGTGCTTTTGGCAAGTAAACTTAATCGATCGAATTTTAAAGTTTTGCAAGAAACACAAAGTGGTTCATTATGGTAAGTCTGTGAATATTTTTGAATAACTACCCAAATAATTGTTATCTATAAGCACCTGTTGGTGCAAACATTAATCTGTATCTTCGCCGGACACAGCTAACCTTACTTAATGCAGTATTAAATACACTAGATTTAAAAAGCAATCAATATAATTGATTTTAATATATTTTACTGTCTTATTTTACTGTTGTTTATTCAAATGACAAACAGGAGATTATCAGGGTTTGAGTGATATCTTGAAAACGTATTTATATTTTCAGAGTCGACCGAATTGGCGACCTGGAGCAGCTAATGCAGTTTTAGTGAGGAGGTACAGAGCAACCAGAGAAGGCCTGGATAGTATGAACAAGAAAAAGCGAGCTATGATGCAGCGCAAGAAGAAAATCGAAATGAAGCCTACATTGATAGTAACAAAGCAAGATGGAGAATATACAGTCCAAATGGAAGTTTTCAAGAAATTCTCTAAAGAGCGACTCTTATTCCAATATCCATATGATGAGAAACCGCCCCTAATATATACAATAGGGAAGACAGCAGAAGAGAAACGTAAAATTCAGAGGCAGCGCGATAGGAGAGAACGCAGAGAGACCAGAAGGAAGAGTAGGCTGCTGCAGTCTACATTCAGAGACAGGTGTCAAGAGATTTGTTTGAAAGCCTATAATCAAGCTATAGGGCTGCTTCCTTTACCACATCCTAACGCTCCAGATTGTCCTTGCACCGCGTCTAATGGCGCCTTCACTCCGCCTATTGTAGATTCATGCTCTTGTTCTGATGTCGGTACTATTTCGACAAGTGATACTGATAATGATGAGTGGGTTATAGAATTTACACCACCTGCGGCAAGATGGGATGCTAAGGCAAAACATCCACCTGTGTATGTCACAAATGAGAGTCAGTACAATTATTTAGATTATAAAGTGAAAATATTAGATAAGACCGGTAACCCAGTTCCAAGGTTCTTTAAAGGTCCCGATGGAAAACAAGAATGCAGTGATTTAGGCGGATTCTGGAGTCCAAAAAAAGTTTGGTTGGAAATCAATAAAGATGGGTACATAGGACCAGATGAACGGTGGGTACCGATGAACTTTACAGGACCTGACGGATTGTTCTATTCAGCAGAAGAAGGCACTTTTACAGACAATGCTGGAGAGGTATGGAAAATAGGTGTAGACGGTTATATAGACAAAGATGGTAAGTGGGCATGGTATTCTAAGAAAAAAGTAGTCAAAAGTACAAAATCAAAGTCTACTGCCACAGCTTCGACTATTGATGCGAAAAAAGGTGGAAAATCTCCTGCAAATGCATCGACTAAAGGGAAGGGTGATACAAAAAGTAAAGCAGATGCAGCAGCCGCCGCGGCTTCGGCAGCTGCAAAAACAAAACCAGTGCCCGAGAGGAAGAGATCAATAGTACCACCTACGTCAACATCGCCAGTAATAGTATCCAAAAGTACCAAAAACATGGAAAAATCTAAGAAAACACACAATCCTGAAAAATCTAAAAACCCCCTAGTTATGAGTGTTTCCATAAATTATGACAGAAATAAACTTCCTCGTATGCCACAAACGGAACGGAAAGCACATATGGACTCGAGAAAACTGGCGAAGTACCGTGAAATTATAGACGAACTTAGAGCTTACGACGACATAGGAGAGTTAAAGCCTCCCCTGAAGACCAACAGAGCTTCAAATACTCCAAGGAAGAAACTATCTCCCTTCACAATGCAGGGTTTTATGAACTATGAAAAGAAGATGCAGTCTTTAGCTGCAGACAGATCTCTTGGGTTCATGACATCAACCAATTCTTCACCAGCTTCGCCGATGGGAAAATCAAATGTAGATAATACTCGGGCATAATTTAAAGCAGCTTTCATTATGGTGGATCAAAAAAGTTTAAATTTTATGGAACTTATAAAGATTAATTGTTTGTAATGTTTGTTTGTCTGTTGGCGTTTAGCTCAGAGAACACTGAAGCAAAAATAAATATTCTTTGACTATTGATAGGGCATACTTTCCTATGACGTAGGTATTAGCAAAACCCACCTATTCTATAATTTCAATCAAATCACCGAATTTATTTCTTCTATTGATGCAAAAAAGTGCATAAAGCGAAAAAATCTTATCTTCAACACATTTCCTACAAAAAAGGTCTTAAATGTAAGTAGGTACATTATAAAAGGTAGGAACCTTTCTAGTGTTAATTTGTAAATCATGGCTGTCTCGATTGACTACTTCAAAATTTTATAAACAAAAAGAATTTCAAAATAAATGTCACAATGTTTTTGGCAAACTGTTAAATTGAAAGTATTTTAAAATTAAAATTATTTAGTTAGTTCAGTTCTGGGAATATAGGATTTGGAAACGCGAAACGTCTTTATATATCAGTTAAGTTGTAACTTAAGTGTAAATAATGTAAAAATGGCTCTTACGGATTCAATGTTCTTGTTCGAGATAGTAGTGGAAGAATTGACTAGCTTCATCAACTGCAGGGAGTTTTGCATCAGAAGTCAGTTTGCTGATGTATTTAGTATTCATCTGAAAGACCCCAATGAATTAGGGACGTACTTGCGGACTAGGAAATTTAAAGTTAAACGGAAAACCAGAATACGGAACCTTAAAGCCTCGGACAGGTCGACGGCGGCTAAGGTGCAGACGGGACAGTCTATTTTATTTGCGAATAATGTGGACAACCTGATCGCAAATATGAAGCAGTATCCCATGGAATTATCGTTATGGAGTAAGCTTGTACCTGACTATAAAATAGGATCAACTCACATTCCCTGGAGCGCACCGTTCTATGAATATTTGAATAAGCTTCACAGAAAACAGGAACCACAGCCGGTCTGTGTTAAAGGCGATTACAATGTCTTCGATGAATTTACTTCGAAACGTATGGCCGTGATAAAACTGAATGTGAAACTGAGTTACTTAAAAGATAAAATGACGACACAGTTTAGGTCCATATCTCAAGATAATCCTCAAACTTTTATGTATACTGGTTTTAATAATAAACCCAGTAGTGTGCTTAGTACAATAAAGAATAGACCGATTAATGTAACTGAAGACACTGGTGTTATAAAAACTTTTTATAGTGGAGAAAAGCAAAGGGTTAGTCCATTTATTCGTAACAAGAATAGAAACATTAAAAAAAAGAAGGAAGTTAAGTGTATTGAAGACTCTAGCAGTAAGGAACACGTCTCAGAATCGGAGGGAATAGAAGAAGAAAATAAAATTGAATGTAAAAGATTAAATAGCGGTATTATCACTTTAGTAAGAAGCTATACGAAGCTGGACAATAAACATTTAGATGTAATAAAAACTAAGTCATGTTCGTCCATTGATAAAAAAATGTTTGATTACATTTTTGGAGGAAGTCCTGCAGGGCCATTTGGTAACCAGGTCTACTGTGTATCATACTTTACTGTTGAAAATGATTTCGGTGATTCTCCTAAGATGGAAGAGACCGAGAAGTCCGCTTCCGAAAAATCGAAATCAGCCTCCGAAAAATCAAAATCAGCTTCCGAAAAATCGAAATCACCCTCTGAAAAATCAAAATCCGATGAAGTGCAAGAAGAAAGGTATAAGTTTAAAATATGTGATAGTGACTGTCCGAAGAAACAAGCAGGTAATATTTCTGGCAACCGAAGCGTTTGTTCCTTGGATTTACCACAAGATGCTGCTGATCTAATTACTGTTAAGAAATGTGATCGCGTAGATTGCGACTATAGAAAAATGAGGGAACTACCTAGTCCACCAGATGATCGCATTTTGATAGACTTAAGTAGCCGGAGAAGAGATTGTTGCGATGTCACCGAAAAAGTGGAAGAAGTGATTGGGGGAATGACCGCAAAGATGAAGTTTGGCAGCGAACCCTGTTATTGTGAATGCGAGTGTAAATTTGGCTTCATTACGAAAACAACATTTTGTAATATATGTGGTGGGTACGAAATTTTTGGAGATGAATATGCGAAAACACCTGGATATGAATTGCCATTTCCTTGTCCAATCTTTCACAAATTAGCTGACAAAAATAAATTAAAGCTAAGTACGTCTGGTAGCGATACTAAAAGAGAGAAAAAAGAGGTTAGCGAGCCTAAGAGAGAGAAAAAAGAAGTTAGCGAACCGAAAAGAGAAAAAAAAGAAGTTGCTGAGCCAAAGAAAGAGAAAAAAGAAGTCATTGAGCCAAAAAGAGAAAAAAAAGAAGTAAGTGAGTCAAAGAAAGAAAAAAAAGAACATGTTGAGTCCAAAAAGGAGAAAAAAGAAGGCCCGAAGCAAAAAACTGTTACAGTCGAGAAGGTCGTTGAATCCGAAAAAGAAACAACAAAAAAGGGAAAATGTAAAAAAAAGGACGACAGATTTAAGTTTAACTACGGTTATACAGGTATACGTACGTATTTTTAATATTTTTTTTACTGCTTGATATTTTTCTGATTTTTTATTAATCCTATTTTAATTTTCCTTATATAAATAGCACCTCATATTGGACATAGTCGGTGCGCAATGCCTTGTGAAGGCACTTTGACTGTAGTGCCCAAGGGTATGGGTTGGCTTTGGAATGTTGAAAACATACCTGGTGTAAAGGTGCGTACTCACTTTTTCACTTGTACATAAGGAGTAGTGAAGAATATTCATTTTTTTTATTTTATTTTCATAGTTCCGTCCGCAATGGAAACCCGGTGCGGCGAATAAGCATGTAGTAAGGTTACTTAAAATTGCTAAGAATCCTGGTGAAGTCATGGCTAAAAAGAGGAAAAAAGATTCAGGAAAGGTGAAGAGACCACTAAAGCGGCCTTTACTTACTGTGCAGAAGAAGGATGGTGAATACACTGTGACTATGGAAACGATGAAAGCATATGCAAAACCAAGAACGTTTAATCAATACCCGTATGAAGATAAACCTCTGGTGACTTACACGATAGGAAGGACAGCGGAAGAAAACCTAGAAAGGAAGAAAAAGAAAGAACGTGCGCAGAGGCGACTGGAGAGACTTCAACGCGATTTCGTTCAAAGCGCATTCAAAGATATGTGCCACGAGATTTGTCTTAAGACTTATCAACAGGCCCTTGGTATATTGCCTGATGCGGAAAGCCCAGACTGCCCCTGTCACCCAGCTATCCCAGAACATGATAAAGAAGGCTCTCTCTCCTGCTCTTGTTCTGAAGACAAGAACCTGACTGGATCAGATACTGATTCCGATGAATGGATTGTTGAATTTACTCCTCCAACTGCCACTTTCGACCCAACGTACAAAACTAAAAAAATTATAACAGCTGATAACTCCACTCAATACACATACTTAGATTATAGGGTGAAACTTTTAGATAGGTACGGAAATCCAGTGCCAAGGTATTTTAAAGGTCCTGATGGTAAACAGCTATGCAGTGATTTAGGTGGATTTTGGGGTCCTAATCATAAGTGGCTAGAGATAAATACGGATGGTTATATAGGACCCGACGAGAAATGGGCTCCAAACACCTTTTTGGGACCTGATGGAGAGCACGTCGATGCTGAGACTGGCAAATTCCAAGCGACGGACGGTAAGTGGTTAGTAGTTGGTGTAGACGGATATGTAGATCAAGGCAAGTGGAAGTTCTACCCTAAGACAAAGCCTCCAGAACCGAAAAAGAAAGCTACCGGGAAAAAGGCCGGTGACAAAAAAGATGATAAGCAGGGTTTGAAGCAATCCGAGGCCACTTGGAGTTGTTTGGGTAGTGTATCGCCTAAACAGTTGTCCAAAATGGGGATTGTCGGTCACGGGCACGATAAGAAACTTTTATTATCAACATTACGAGACATGCTGGCACATGGAGAAGACGTGAAAATTCCAGAGCCTAAAGCTGTCCCGCGGTCTGGTAAGCAGAAAGGGAAACATGGCACTCCTCATACGCGCAGTTTCGTTGAGAGGAGGAAATGTAAACACGCTACACCGTCAGATAAAGGCATAGTGGCGGTAGATGGGCGCGGAAATAAGATTTATTTCAGACTGAAAGATTTTAACAATAGAAGACCTAAAGATAGGATGACGACCCTTACTGATCAGGGCATCAGTTTGAGCTCATTCCACGTGCCATGTTTCCATTCGTTTATTAGTAGTGAAATGATGAAGAAAGAGCAGTACGATCGGCTGGTAGCCCTCGCCAAAGCTGCCGGCAGGGGTGAGGGTGAAGGAGGAGGAGGGGGAGGAGCCCACAAATGCACTACAGCATCTACGCAAGCCGACTATGTTTATGTCGTATAGTTTTGGGTTCATGTGAAACGTTTTGGTGTAGGAATTCGTTGTAGGTTTATACAATCGAACTTTTAAGTGGAATTTTCTTTGGTTACGTGCTAAGTCAAATTTTGTAACGTTATGGTAACTTGTAAGATAAATAAATAATTTATTTACTATTACTATTGGTTTTATCTTATTTGTATATCTTTACGGCTTTGTCGACAGTTGTTTTTGTCTGAATTTACACCTAGAACTTGGCGCTTCTCCTGTTTTTTTAACAACGATCAAACAAAACATAAACTTGCTATATTATTATAATATCAAATATATCTAGTGAAGTCCTCTGATAGTTAAATTAATTAAAAAAAATATTTTAATTCATTATTCATACTTATTGATATTGAGTAGAAATATCATAATTATCCTGCCCATCAAGATAACCGCAGGAGTTAAAAAAAGCAAGTAAGCATATTTTTTTATTTTATTGTTTTTGTTTTATAATGTCGACTGATATAAATTTGCATTATTAAACAGTGCCTTTAAATTCAGCAGGTGCCCAAAGGTTGGAAGCCAGGTGCGATATCAAAACGTCTTCTAAGGAAATTGAACAAAGCTAAGCATCAAACTGAACCCGTTCAAAAAGTAAAACCAGTGAAAAAGACTAAGAAACGGGTAGAGGATAAACCAACCCTCATCGTTAGTAAGAGAAACGGGGAGTACCGTGTTGAAATGCAGCCCTCACCCGAGGACAGTGACGTTAACATGGACCAGTGCACTCCACTCGTCTACAGGATAAGTAAGGAGGACAATGACGAGAGGATACAAAAACGGTTGAAGAAGCAGCGGCGTCTCACCAAAGAAGCCGTTGATAAAGTCTGGGTGGATCCATACCACCCTGAAGTTTGCGAAAAGACGTGCCTTAGAGCGTACAAACAGGCCATTGGAATATACGATCCTAATAATCCAGAATGTCCGTGCAGCGACGAAGAAGAACAAGATGCATGCAGTTGTTGTGATGGAGAAGAAGATGATGATGACTCCTCAGATAGTAGCTCGTTGGATCTCGAATGGGAAATACACTTCTCTCCACCAATAGCGTTTCAAGCGTGACTGTTTTAAGTCCTATTTTCCTTGTTTTGAATTGTGTTATTATTTTATGTGAAATAAAACTCAAGTTTAAACGACAACTTTTGTGTCTATTTTACTTTTCGCTAAGAGGTTGTTGAGCACATCCCATATAACAAGGGAGAGGGTAGTGTGAGGTGCTATCCTCAAGTACAGTGGTCCTAATCCTTTGTAGAGTCCGTGTATGCCTTCGGTTCTGTATATTTTTGTGAGGCAGTCGAGAACTCCATTGTATAAGGCGGCACCGCTTGCTGCAGAACCTGGAAAATAAAAAAAAGTCACTTTTTGACGGACAAGACCCCAGTAAAAGCTTAAGAGAAAAAAGGAAAGTAGATTCACCCATAAGTTTTTAGTAGTTTTAAAACTTTCAGACTGTAGAAATTCGTCGAAGATTGTCCATCTATTTATTACATCTTACAAGTTATAACTGATATTTATCACCATCAAAATGGACTTTGAGATAATCAAATGCAATAAAATGCTCACATAGCTTGAAGATGATTCTTCGCTACATTAGATAGTTAAGTGGTGAGCATAATATGCTTGTTTTCAAAGTTTTTTTTGGAAATGAAACAAAAAATAAGGTCCCTGGGAAAATTCGGGAAAATTATAAAGGTCTGTGGAGTGTGTTAAATAAATATTTTTTTTGCCTGTCTATTTGATGATATATTTAAAATATTTAGTATAGTATTGATTCTAATATCTCATTCGTCCAGCCAAAAAGGCGATGACAAAACATTGGTCTAAGGTAATAGGTCTAAAGGAACATTTAAAGCAGAGAAGTACACTTAGACCATAAGCGTCACCAGACATGCACCAAGGAGTACCAGGCCCCACTAAGCTGCGACAACATTACCCTGATTATAAAGCCGAGTATTCGCTACATCCAGCGGCGTTTCGATACAGACAACGATCACACCGCACACGATGCTCGCCACGAAAGACAAAGTCACCGGCGAGTCCACAAAGTAACCCCGAGCTAGCAGACTTTCCTTGAATCTGAAAAGAAACTTGAGGATTTATTGTACCAACCCTGGTTGTATAAGCGGACGGTGGTGACGTCGAAGGGGCATATGGCTAGGGCTACCACCACGCCGCTTACAGCGCTGGCCCCGAAGGCAAGTCCAAAGGGAGAGTTTGCGAAAAAGCCGTGGGACTGCAACGCTTCTTTGGCTCTGGAGTGGAAATATTAGTTGAATGGCTTTGGCATATTCTCCAGCTTGGTGCAATGTTTATATTTTTATGTGCATCGGGGCTCATGAGAATATAATCTGCAAAGCTCGATATTACCACAACTATATGGTTATACTTCTTAAGCAAAAAAAGAGTTATAATGTGGACTTGTTATTGTAGTCCTAGATATCTTTTCATCGCAGACAGTCTCTCTCATTATTTTTTGATTTGTCTAAATGCTTTATTACGAGCGATAAAGACTGATATAATCGCCTGCCTTGAGCAAGTAAATAATTAATCAATACTAGTGCTTTTTTGGGCTTTTCTTCATTTAAATATGAGCCGCTGTTGTTCAACTTTTATCGCCAAATTTTGAGAGGCTAGTTCAAGTCCTCTAGTTTAGGATGCACCTCTACCTAGAGGTGTATTGCTATCTTACTTGGAAAATGTGGTGAGTTGTGCTGCGCTGCCTATTGCCAGCCTCGTGCAGGTCGCAGAGACCCCCGCGAAGAAGCCTCTCATACCTTCAGTCTTGTAGATCGTGACCACACCGTCACACATTCCTGGAAGTAAAAAAATACTAATTTAGATGAGTGGAAATGTGGTAACTTAAATTCTGAAACCGATCTTTAAAAACTTTTTAAGCTCTTGTAATTTCATTAGTCTATTTGAGGCATTATTAAGTACCTACTTTAATATCTAATTACGAATACTTTTGTGAGACTAGCTTTTTCACCCGCGTCCTGAAGGGACTACGGGGTAGGGGTATGGAAGATAAAAATCTAGTGGTAGTGGTGACCACGAAAAGATGCATTGTTTCTGCGGGCTTTCCAAAAGGTAAACTGATGGCATAATTCAGGTCCCTAGACAAAATCATGGATTGTGGCGATGGTTGATGGCTTATGAAGATCAAGGCTACCTTTATATCTATGCTGTCTTCCAACAGCTATGCTAGGGTGAGCGGCTGCCTGTATTCTGGTCTTCACAACAGACGCAGGGTTGCCGGTAACACCGCTCATAATACCGCTCACGCTTGACCAGAATATGGCCTTCTCTATGCTTATGTCGCCATTTTTGTTTTTTGTCCAACCGTTTACTTCTGCAACGTGGTACATGCCAAGCCTGAAATGTTGAATTGTTATTTTTAAATTAGTTAGGACCTACATATTTTTAACACAGGTTTTTGAGTATTCTAGGTACCTACATAGCAAGTGAAGTTAGTTAAAAACAGGCGAGTTAGCAAAAACTTCGATCCGGCCGATGCCGATCAATGAGTGGTATTTGGTGTTTTCAGTAAAGCCCTTTCATTTAATAAAAAAATACGCTCCTTATAATAAATGGTCACCGTCTAGCGTAAGTTGAAATCTTGTATTTACTCAAAATTGCGGCCGTACTCAAACCTTTTCCTTCCGTACCCAAACACTTTCTTTCCGTACCCAAACCTTTTTGTACTATAGTGAACGTCACATCTATAAAAATACTTTGTAGTTAATGCAGTTACTCATAAAATAATTCAGAGCCGACTGTCCGGGGTATGCCAGATGAACACTACTCATACCCTTCAAAATGTGTTTATTCTTTTCCCGTAGTTTCGGGACTCAGTCCTGTGAGATGAGCTCATACTACTAAAAGTTTTCATAGTAGAATAAAAAATATATTTACCTAACAGAATTCATGGTGAATCCAAGGACCATAGCTGGGGCCAGTCCCTTCTGCAACGCCAGCGCGCCATCAGCCCTCGCGATCACGTACAACGCGTGAAATATTCCTCTATACCGCGTCGTTGTCTCGGTGCGCGCGCGCAGCTCCCCTTGTAGTTGCAGGCGAGTTTTCACCACATCCATTGGGTTTGTGAAGATAGTTGCGCCGGCGCCGGCGAGCCCTCCAATTATGAAGTCCATTTTTTATATCTGCAATTTAAATGGAGGATTATTCTGCTCGTCACATGCTGATCTTCTGAGTGCAGTGTGTGTGAGTTCAAAAGGAATAGCATTGTACGTCTTATCGTACCTACATACCTACTTTGCGGACGCAGCAACCTACTTAAGTGAATTTATGCGTCACTAATAAACTAGCTAAGTATATAAAACAATTGAAGAAGTAAACACTGGTAAAAAAAAGAGCTAGATACTTAACTTGTAACTTTTATATTTAACTAATATTATAAAGAGGTAAAGTTATTGAGTTTGTGAGGTTGTAGGGGGTTAACTCTGAATCTACTGAACCGATTTAGATAAAATATGAGGTTTGAGATGCAGAGGAGACCATGGAGAAGGTTTCCACACGGACGAAGTCTTTCTTCTTTTCTTAAGAAGTTATAAGCAAATAGTAACTTTAATCGTTTACGCAGCGCACGCAGCGGAAACACTCAAAAGCAAAAAAAACCCTCGATTTTGAAACATTCTTCATTAGTAAGAATGTTTCAAAATCGAGGGTTTTTTTGAGCCTCCGCTCTTATTGATCTTAGCGAACATGATGATATAGCCTATAGCCTTTCTCGATAAATGGGCTATCTAACACTGAAAGAATTATTCAAATCGGACCAGTAGTTTCTGAGATCAGGAGCTACAGCCTCGGTGGTAGACCACCACGTATTTTTGCAATCACTATTCAAGTTTGAGAGCGTGACACAGCTACTAACGTCGTATAGCTCCGTCTCTATTTCATAACGAAAATAATCTTGTTTTGGCACGTCATGGTAAGGCCCCAGCGCGTTCTAGCAAATAAACAAACAGACTCTTCAGCTTTATATATTAAGTATAGATAAGTACCGGAGAATCGTCCAAATCGGAATGATGTCGTTTTAAATCGTAGACCTAACAATACAATCATTACTAAGAAACTGATCAATCAACGTATAAAATATGGCACATAGCCAGCATGTCTTTATTTGATAGATGTTATTAGTTTATTACTCAGATAAAGATGACAGACAGACAAAACAATTTTTAGGACTGATTGACACACGTGGGTTTCTGTTTCTATCTACCCTTTTAGGAAAAAGCGTGAAGTATTAATATCACCTTTAATTGGGTCATGCAAACACTCAAGCAGATGACACTCTCCTAAACCTAATCTGAACTTTCTATTATAAATGCGAAGTTTTTTAAGCTAGGTTTATACTACGACATACCGTAAAACGACTGAATAGATAAAAATTAAATTTGGCAGGAGAGAATTTTGATCCGGTTGCGTGCCTTCCTTCCACTTGACACCACCAAAACGACACCACCAGTGTTGTCGTATGGAATCTCTAGTCCATGTCAAGTGTGAAGTGGAAGGAAGGGTTGCGTGAATTAAGGAGGTACTTTCACCCGCGTCCTGACCCACCCTAACAGGATTTCGCATTAAATAATACATGCAAAATCGAGTTTGTTAGTTTGTTTGTTACGCTTTCACATTAAAACGGCTGAACCGATATGCATGAAATTTGGTTCGGAGATAGATGGAACCTTGGAGGCGGTTATAAACTACTTTTTATCCGGATGCGTTTAGCAGTTTCCCCGGGACGCGGGAAAACAGTAATTAATAAATTGCATCAATTTCTATGTTTGTAGAACAAGGGCGGCAAAGAATCCAGCTCAATGTTCTACTGCATTGCGTATTTATTCTGTGTTAGTTTTTATTCACAATCACCTTCACATGATTATAATGAAACGTTAATTAAAGTGTGTAGGGTCGTTGCGCCGGTTAGCGACCACTTAGCTGACTTGCGCACTTTGAAGGAATTAAAAACTACTTAATATGTACGCAAAATCGTTACTGTCCATGTAAATGATTCAGAAATATAGTCAAGATGCATATAAATAAATAAAAATAATACACTTCCATATATAAATTTGGAAAAAATGACGAAAATGTGCAAAAATAGCCAAAACGTCAGTTACCGACCACTTTGGTCAGTATGCGACCACTCGATGCCAGTTACCGACCACTATTTTAAAGGTGTTTTTTTTATTATAAGGCTATTATTATTGATGCAAAAATAAATTAAACATATTTATAAACAAATAATCATCAACACCAATAATGATTTTTCATTGTTTTTTGAATATAATATTGATTATCTCGAGCTTGGATTGAAAGCCACTTTAATTCGCTTTTCACTCTTCGCATGTAATACTGGGTCATTCTGGTCTTTTGGTCTCGATAACGTCACGTTTTCTTCCTCTTAGTAGACCCTCTATACTATTCTATAGTAATTCGAGGAATCTGACGTACCTGATATCATCAGCCTATGGGTTTCCCAAGTATCTTGGGGTTGGTTACCAGTCCTAACAGATGAAGTTGAACACACATGGAATGACTGCCTATCTAACCTCCACTTTCTAATTACCACGTATCCCGATACCTTTCTGTAAGAGAGAGGATGTCACACCTGGGTTCTGACTTCCCGCAACATCATCTGCCTAGCCTTTTCCCAAATCGTTAAATTAATCGTCGTAACGATTATCAAAGTTGTCAAAGTCAAAATTACAGGGACCAACAGTTTAACATGTTTCTGAAACACGAAGGAGTCTCCGTATTATTTAGATGGTCACCCATCCACAAACCAACCGCGGCAAGCAGAGCTTTACTTTGACTTTTAAAGGTATGTTTTGAAGGATCTTAACTCAAATGTTATTTATTACATACTATACCATGGTGAACGCTAACTGATGTCAAATTCCATAGATTATTGCTCACAAACCGCGCGCGGCCACATATTTGCACTGATTTTGATAGGCATTTGTCAAAAATTTACAAAGAAAACATGTGGTCGTTTACTGAAAAAACATATCTTCATGCCTAAGTTATACTATATCCAAAAATATGTAATCATAATTTGAAACCTTGGGATCATAATTAACAAAATGAAATAAGACTGAAGCAATCAGTATACGACCACCCGGCCGCTTACTAACGCATCAGTTACAATTACGTTTCAGTAAGCGACCACTGGATTTTAGTGAAAAATAAGATAAAAATCAGCAAAATTATTATTGAATAATCGAAATCACTAAATAATTGAACTAACCACGCTTTCATATTGGTTAAACATACAATACAAAGTACCAAAACATATCATTGAACGCGGTCCGTCGCGCTGTTTTATTTGCAAATTCACTGTATTTTCGCACATCACCGATTATCACGAAAATTGAAAGGCTTTTTTCTAAGTAAGGTAAAAGCATTTAATTTAAAATGTATTAAATACTAAATGCTTAACTATTCCAAAGTTATTTGGTATATTTTTTTATGGTTATGTCTCATAGAAATGTTATTATCCTTAATTAAAGAAACCTTGTCGGTCAAGTGGTCGGTAACCGAAGGTGGTCGCGTAACCGACGCAATGACCCTACACAAGTCTCTGTGATTTGTCAACGTTTATCACGAACATATATTGTACAAGAACAAATACCCAACCAATGATATCGTTAATTAAACAGCTAATAAATTACTAAGTTCCTATAATAAGTTTCATACGTAATTAGAAAAATAGTGTCATAAAATCCCATTCAACTCACCTTCTACTAAAATAATAAGCACTATTAATATCACAATTAATAAATTAATTACTTAAATTTAATTAAAAGGTACACCACGTTGGATTCACATCGTCCACACACATTCAATATTCACTATCACTACTAGGAGACAACTTATTATCTTGCGCGTGACATTGAAAAAAAACTGGTACTACAATACTCACACGCGAAATTAATAAACAATTGATTTACAGTATTATCATTAAGGTAATAAAGTTTAAAATCGTAATAACATCGTTTGACAGTTGATGTACCACGTGTATTGGTATCTAGTATTTGTCTATGACGTATTGATGACGTAATCTATAGAATTTTGGCGCGCGCGAACGCGGAAATACGAGTGATGTAAGTCGACGTCGCGACGGCCGAACGAGTACTGGCGAATGACGCGAGATTATGCGAGTATCACAGTTGAATGAACGATTTGATTCCCAGAAATGGCGTTGGGAAGTTCCTCGTGGTTTTAGGAAATTCCCTTGTGACGTGGTCCTGTTATTGATATGTAGGTAATGGCGTGAAAAATTCTCTCCGACTCGAAGGACCAAAATTTTCCTTCGAACCTTAGAAAAAAATAGGGTTTCTGTTTTCTTTTCCTTCTTTCAAATCCTAATGAAAGTATGGCTTTATTTTTTTTTTAACATTTAAAGCACGGTTTTAAGAGAGGCAGGCGATAGCTAAGTGTACTTTATATGTATCTATGTACTTCCTCTTTCACAGTTCATGTAAGGACCATTCATTGTGCCCTATATTTATTCGAGAAATGTAGGTCACTGTACTTGTAGGTCAGTAAGATTCGCGACAAATAAGGTTTGGAGGTCACAGCCTCTTAACTTCAACCGCTAGAGGTCGTCGCGTTCATAAGGAGAGGAAAATTAATATTTTTCCTTAAACATTTGAAATGACTTTGAAGTCAGTGAATAGCGTAAATCCTCCTACTATTATAAACGCGAATCTTACTAATTTTATAAACGCGAAAGTTTGTAAGAATGTATGAATGTATGTTTGTTCCTCTTTCACGCAAAAACTACTGATCGGATTTGGATGAAATTTCGTACACACATAGTTTATAACCTGGATTAACACATACTTTTTATGTTCCTTCGGGACACGGGTGAAAAAGCTAGTGATAAATAAATTCATAATAATGGAAGCAGTAGTTACTGTTTATTAGGTATCAATTTATCATAGTACTAAGCGATCATCTGAGTTCTGATTGCTCATTTTGATAATAATAATCTAAATGCCTTTATTGTGGGTGTAGCAATCGCGTTAGTATGTTTAATTATTACCACACATGCGTGTTATCTGTTTATTATTTCAAGTATTTCTGTGAAACTTGCGCTTCAATATAATAGGTTTAACATTCAGTCTGCTTTTCCAAAGAAATAAGCAGAGGCCAGCAGAGGTATATACATAATATGTATAGATCGAATCGTGGTGGCCTAGTTTTTAAGGCACCTGCATCTCGTGTGCGAGTGTGCGGGTTCAAAACCTGTAAAAAATCAATGTCACTTTTCTAAAGTCATAATTTATCTTCTAAAACTTAGATGTCACTGACTAACAGTGAAGGAAAATATCGTGTGAAAACCTGAAATCGCCAACCCGCCATGAGCAAGAGCGGCGAATTCTCTGTATGAGAAGAGGCCTATGTCAATGCATAGGCCGGTAGTGATTATGAGGTATATTATTATATAGATAAGGTTTATGTATTTGTTTAAGGCGCTATCCACACATTTCCGGGTCAGTACTTTCCGTGTTCCCAGTTGTCCGTTTCAGAGTTCCCGTCAGGGACGTGCAATCCGTCACCCGTATTCAAACACGATGTCTTTATTTAACAATGAAGAATTAGCAATGATTGCAATAGCGCTAGAAGAAGAAGCAGATCACTAAGAAGCTATCAGCTGGCAAACGTATATTTATTAAACGGCTGTCAATGTACCTAGATAAAAATCGGATAGCCCTGTCAGAGCGTCCGTGCGTCCGACGCTGACGATCCGGATGCCCCTGACGCTGAGATAATATGTGAACGAGTTCATACAAGTTGTACGTAACCGATTTTTTCCCCGTCCCTGACGGAACACGTCAAGGACGGGTACCCGGAAAAGTGTGGATAGCGCCTAATGGCCCAAAAAATCATTACTGACATTGTGGCGTCAGAAAAAATAAGTCATGTTGAATAAAACATGTCACACACAAAAATGTCACAACACTTTGTTATAATTGACGTTTTGACCTTCAAATGGAGGAAATTCGATGGAAAATGCCATATCATTGCAATAAACCTGTGTGCATTAAAATTAATCTTTATATATGTGTTTTAAATTGTATGTTTGTTAAAAACATACCACTATACAAAGGTTTAAACGTTAGTCATTCTAACTTATATTATATTTAAATGCGAAAGTGTGTTTGTTTGCTACGCTTTCACGGTAAAACGGCTAAACCGATTTGAATGAAATTTGGTACGAGGATAGACGAGACCCTGGAGATGGTTATTCCGTTATAAGAAGAAAAGTCTTAACTATATTTTTTTTGATATTGAGTTAAACTCGTAGTCAGAATCTTTTCCAAATTATATATAGGTAGGATGTAATTCCAAATATGTACTTACGAATCAATAGTAATCGAAGTAAAATGTAAAGTCCTTGAACTGATAAGGTCAATTAACCCAAGGTTTGTGACCTTTAGGGGAAGCCGATGTCATACGGAAGCCACTCTCACTCAGTACTCATTAGGTATATACTTACATTATGTATAGACCGCCCCATTGAGAACAGCTGTTATAGTTGATCGGACGGTTATCTTGTCGGTGAACTTGGGCCTTATTATAAAAGTAGTCAACAGCGTAACACCATTGTTCCAGGTGATGGATATCACTTAGACAGGCCTAACGAGGTATCAGCTTACTAAGAGGCATCCATTGTGGTCTTGTTGACTTCATTAGCTCTGACGTCATCGACGTCACTCATTGAAGGTCCATTAAGGCATTAGTTTCACTTAACCATAGAGTATAATGTTTCTACTATGGTTATATATTCACAGGTGTGCGTGTGTGTCCTGCGTGTGTCACAACGCTTAAGTCTGGATTCCTTTGATCCTTTGATTCCTTTTTTAATCCCTATCGACTGTCTGTCTGCGAGATAGCCGACCACTTTCCACGATCAATAATATTCAAGATACCTATGCCAGTGGTTCCCAAAGTTGATTGGACGTAAACCCATCTACAAACACCTTCTAAATTTGGGAGTCACCTTTTGACTCATCTTCTAAAGGCTAGGCAGATGGCTCTTGACTCATTATCATAATCTGCCTAGCGTTTTCCCAACTACAAATGTTGGGGTCAGCTTCCAGTCCAACAGAATGCAGCTGAGTATCACTGTTTTACATGAAGCGACTGCCTATCTGACCTTCACAACCCAGTTACCGGGTAACATAATACCCTTTGGCAAGACTGGTTGTCACACTTTCTGGCTTCTGACCCGTGACGACTGTCACAGATCTACAAATGACAGCCGGTACCAACAGCTTAACGTGCTTTTCGAGTCCCCTCTTGACTGACATGCAGAAAAAAGCAGTCCTAAATTTTTTCCCTAAATATGTGGAAATCGCAGACAGTACTCACGACATCTTAGTTTTAGTAATTACTGTTTCCCACATTTTGACCCGCGAACACTCCAAGACCAGGATCAGGATTAGAATTACTCCTCCACAAAAGAAGTTTCTTCATAGTATTTCGTCCATGAAATTCATTTATGGTTTGGGAAATGCTGACTTATGCAAATTGCGTAGCCGTATTCAAGATTGCCCCAAAACGGTGCTACGTATTGAGTTTTTATGCAAATTCCCTGATATCTTCTTATTTGATCGCCTAGCGTTAAGGAATTACTCAGCATCGTCTCCGGTCTACACGCGAAGGTCAGTTTACTCATCCATGATGAAAGTCAAGGTTAATGTCAAATTTATACGTTTTAAGGTCAAACGTTGTTGACTAATACTTTTCCTTACATTACTAAAGTGCTCGTTATGTGTTTTTGTCGCTACACGATCTAATCAGCTGAGTGGTGTTTCATTAATTTTTTTATTGTACCTTTTTCCTTTTTAGGATGGGAAATCACCAAATGACCCCGCCCGCTGTGGGCAGAGTGGAAGGGAGTATCCGTCTTCAATTGCCTTTTGTGTTCCAGGGCCGCGATAACTCTTAGCCGCACAATCCCGCACAGCTCTCATTTTGTGTACCTCTCTTATTTACTTACGTAGATAAATACATCACGCCTGTATTCCTCAAAACTGAAGGGCTCGTAGCTAAGGAACAGCAGGATTGATAGATTAGCAAGTATAAGCTGCGCTAGCTGCAGTCAAGCCGTGGATGGGTGGCAGTTTTCTGAACATACCGAGACCACTCCATGCCTCGGAGAGGACATAAAGCTGTGTGTCTTGCGCCTGATATTTCCCCGGTCATGACAGATTGCCGACCCATCGAACTATGAAAGTCAGGGAATATAATGATGTACCTACATGTATACTGTAATATGAGAACATGGCTATTCTTCATTGAGATTGGCAGTTAGGACCGAAATCGGTCTGGAGAGATAATTTAGCGTTCCATTGCTGGGTAAAGGCCTCCTTCATATATAACGCTACTAACAATATGGAAAACGAAACCTGGCAAGTACCAATGTGACTTTTCTGAAGTCATATATACTTTCCAAGTATATCTTAGACGTCACTGACTAACTAACGGTGAAGGAAAACATCGTGCGGAAACCTGGACTTAAAAGTCTGAAATCGCTAATCCGCCTTGAGCAAGCGTGGTGATCAATGCTCATGCCTTCTCTGTATGAGAAGAGGCCTGTGCCCAGCAGTGGGACAATATATAGGTTGATAATGATGAAGAATCTACTGGCAATAATATGAATACACAACGCTTGTCAATGACAACCCTGATGTAATAGCTATTAGAAAGCTCAATAGATAGTATACGATCATTATTTTTCACAATTTGGGTCAAGTTCTCATGTATCATGTCGAGGTTACGTTGCGTCCCCAATCAAAAATGTATATAGTATCCCATAGAGGTAGGGCTGGGGTATCATTAATATCGACAATGTAATCTGGCTATTTTAGGAGGAAGCGAATGAATATGACAATGTTTCATTGTATAATTAAAATGTCCGTTTGGATTGAGGAGCCATTTTTTATTTTTCCACGAAACTTTGCCCAGATTTAGTAGGTCCTGAGAAAATTTTGTAGGCCAAATCCTGGAATTTGTAGTAAAATATAAAAAAAGTTATATCAATTTAAAGGTGGCTCCTCAATCTAAACATTTGAACTGAGGAGCCACCTCGTAACTCCGAAAGTATTGAAGGTACATTTATGATTTTTTTTGTATCATTTAGTAGTAATTTAGTAGAGTGCCTACAAAAAAAATGGATTTTGTAGTGCTAATATAAAAAAAGATACAATACTTTTATTGTGGCTCCTCAATCCATACATAAGACCTATAATTTTACACGAAACTAATCGACGGATTTATACAAAAATTTAGTATCATTTAGTAGTAGTTGAGTTTGAATTTGTATTAAAATAACAAAACAGTAGGACTGACAGTTTTAAAGAATTTAAGAATTTTAACTGGCTCCTCAATCCAAACGCTTCGCATATAAATAATTGACTGTAGCTACCTGAGGTCACATCGGAATCGGATAAAAACTACGCCAATATTTAGTAGAAATTTCTACT
This sequence comes from Pyrrhia umbra, assembly GCA_963891755.1. Lineage (NCBI taxonomy): Eukaryota > Metazoa > Arthropoda > Insecta > Lepidoptera > Noctuidae > Pyrrhia > Pyrrhia umbra. The sequence continues at coordinate 2,553,465 of OY982923.1, read as the reverse complement.
AAATATTGGCGTACAAATCAACACTGTACATATTCGGTATCCGAAAATCCAAGCTTTTTTCACTTTTCCTTATGAACTCGCTATTAAGGGTGACCATGCTATGTGTAAACGAAAGTAGGACAACTTGTTTTAGAAAATTGATTCAATTTATTCTATGCAAACAAATAGGTACTTGATTAAAAATAACTGTATGGCTAATTTTTAATGGGTTGTTTTATAATGAAAAGGTACAAAGGTATAAAAAAAAGGTACAATAGGTAAAGGTAGAAAATTGTTAACATTAAAATATCTCGCAGCAATGCCGTCAAAGACAGACATAGCATGAAGTGCTTGCTGCTAGTCAAATTAACAACAAACAATCACAGAAACTACCTATATGGACCTTTTGCGCCGAGAATTAAGTCCATTCTTATTAGTTACTATCATATTATTTTGCTTCATAACAAATCTTGTGGCTGTGTGTGTAATTAAGACTGTGTACACAATAATAAAAATTATATCATTTTAACGCTACAAACGTTACACTTTTACTGTTCATCTTTTTCAGATTTGAATTATAAAACAAAATAATGCAATATTTAATCGCTATTTGTCGTCAGTAGTCTTGGAACAGTGCTCATTTTAGGGAACAAACATCATAAAACGGAAAGTGAATGAGTCGTTATTAATTTACTAACATAATATATCTATGTTCATTTATTTAACAAATTCATTAATAGTGTACTTATTTAAAATTTGAATTTGGTGTTCGAAATCTGCCGCGTCTGTTTTGCCGCCAAAAAAAATAAACAGCATTAGTTGTTTTTTTTTATTTAAATGTGATCTGTTTGAAATTTTGATCGACTCGATTCATCAAATAACAAATCGTTTTTTTTATCATTATCAATCAATATAAATATTTAAAAATCAATGCCACTTTTCGTTGTAATTTTATAACTTAAGAACGGGCTCACTTATCCAAATCAAATGTTTAGGCTTTGTTCGGACTATTTAGTAGATGGTTTATGTGAAATTTACACAAAATCGGTCGAGCGGTTAATCTTTAATTTGAATTCAAATAGCCCACGCGGGCGAAGCCGCTGGCGGAAAGCTAGTATTTTATAGTTAGTTCCTTGATGAATTTAAATATTTGTTTATTACAATAGATTGAAATGCTATATCTTTTAAAATTGTAGATTCTAAATATTGGTGATTATCAAAGGCCAAGATAAACAATGTTTTTACCTAATTCAAAGAGATGGTGACGTTTCTTCAATCTGTTTTAAGGTCGACGGCGACGTTTTATCAATCTGTTTTTAAAATCGAAATTAAATTAATCAAATTATTTCGTTTTGTGAGTTACGTGACTTCATAAAGTATTTTTTTTGTCTCAAGTACCGAATTATTTTGTCTTTTATTTTTATTAATATTTTTTATTAAAAAATCTTGCTAAAATGAATCAGAGCTTTCATATAATTTTATACAGTTTCAACTTATTCAGGTATTCGATTATCGATAAGGCATTAGGCTGAATGCATGATTCTTATAAAAAGAAAAAAAATGGTCAGCACTAAGCAGTTTCATTATTTTCTTTTTTTTTTGTATAGCATCATTTGAATTGTATAACTTTCTCAGAGATAACCTGTATTGTAAAAATACTATTGTAAACATTTCCTTTTGTGTCTATGGAGTTTCTTGCCGGTTCTTCTCCATAAGACCCACTCCTTGGAACCGTGCAACTAGCTTGACGTTTCATAAGTGCCTGCAAAGACCTATTTGAAATAAAAACATTCGAGTTTTGAGTTTTTTTAGTTTAGTGACGGCGGCACTAATCAGGTGTAACCTTATTGTTGTTAATTTGACTAGCAGCAAGCACTTCATGCTCTGTCTGTCTTTGACGGCATTGCTACCGGTAGTGTCGGGGATCGAGTCGCTTGCTTCCCTCAAAAAGAGATGCATGGGATTATTTTATTTTCTCACAATGGTACTGAAAAGAAATCTGTAACACACGGCACTAAAGCCCATTATATTAATTATTAGGCACCCCTTAATGAGTTTCCGGTGATTTCAATGTTCCGGCGCTAAAGGGGCCCACTGCCAACTTATGGTGTTACTTGGTTATTACCGATTTGTATAAAATTATTTAATTAAAGAATATTTTATAATGAGTATTTACTAATTGTATTATTAATGAGCAAGAAGGATGATGATGATGATATATGCGAGATATTTTAATGTTTACAATTTTCTTAATAAATATTGTACCTTTTTTTTATACCTTTGTACCTTTTTATTATAAAACAACCCATTTAAAATTTGCCATTCAGTTATTTTTAATCAAGTACCTATTTGTTTGCATAGAATAAATTGAATCAATTTTGTAAAACAAGTTGTCCTACTTTCGTTTACACATAGCATGGTCACCCTTAATAGCGAGTTCATAAGGAAAAGTGAAAAAAGCTTGGATTTTCGGATACCGAGTATGTACAGTGTTGATTTGTACGCCAATATTTAGTAGAAATTTCTACTAAATATTGGCGTAGTTTTTATCCGATTCCGATGTGACCTCAGGTAGCTACAGTCAATTATTTATATGCGAAGCGTTTGGATTGAGGAGCCAGTTAAAATTCTTAAATTCTTTAAAACTGTCAGTCCTACTGTTTTGTTATTTTAATACAAATTCAAACTCAACTACTACTAAATGATACTAAATTTTTGTATAAATCCGTCGATTAGTTTCGTGTAAAATTATAGGTCTTATGTATAGATTGAGGAGCCACAATAAAAGTATTGTATCTTTTTTTATATTAGCACTACAAAATCCATTTTTTTTGTAGGCACTCTACTAAATTACTACTAAATGATACAAAAAAATCATAAATGTACCTTCAATACTTTCGGAGTTACGAGGTGGCTCCTCAGTTCAAATGTTTAGATTGAGGAGCCACCTTTAAATTGATATAACTTTTTTTATATTTTACTACAAATTCCAGGATTTGGCCTACAAAATTTTCTCAGGACCTACTAAATCTGGGCAAAGTTTCGTGGAAAAATAAAAAATGGCTCCTCAATCCAAACGGACATGTTATTCTTACTCCTTACTAATATTATAAATGCGAAAGTAACTCTGTCTGTCTGTCTGTCTGTTACGCTTTCACGCCAAAACTACTGGACCGATATAAATGAAATTTGGTACAGAGATAGAATAGACCCTGAGGAACAACATAGGCTACTTTTTACCCGGGTGCGCTAAGTAGTTCCCTCGGGATGCTGGTGAAACCGCGGGAAACAGCTAGTATAAAATATGTAGAACCAATGAAATAAGAATCATTGGCATCATTACATACCCTAGTACCTTTCAAGTATAGATAGGTACGCTTGCTTTTATTACCTATTATCCTAAATCCATTACTGTTATAATTTTTTTTTTAGTAAAAAATCTTATTAACTTATCCTTTTTCAGGCCTTTTAATAATGTCTCCGTTTTTGTTTTAAAATTCATAATTTTAACAACACACTGCTGATTACGACTCCAATACATTATCGTACCTACCTTTTATTTTTAGTCGCCTTAATTTTTTAACTGTCCCTATCAATTTCAAATCAATATAACCATCAATCAATTACACTAAAAGCAGAGACCAGCGTGTCCGTTGACAAACAATTTTTTTTCCCCATTCGTCCATTTGAAGGTCGAACTATGGATCGATGGTAGGAATATGGCCATTAGTCTTGCTGTCCCGCCCAGCGTGACGATGTGACACGAGGCAGAGTGGTTACTATAATTAGTATGTTACTATAATTTTGTCGACGTGGACACTTGACTGTTTGTCGCGGGTTCAATACCCACGCAGATAAGATATTTTTTAAAACATCACATTTAAAAGAAATAAAAACGAATACCTATATGTACGCTGCGGGACGTTCGAAAGAGATACCGCGCCCCCGGAATACAAAGGGCTGAGGAAGGAACATGGATGAGTTTTAGTCAGTAGAGTCTGACACTCCCACCCGCCCCACCCACGGCGGGAGGGGTCATTTGATGATTACCCATCCGAAAAAAAAAAAAACAAATACCTATATGTATTGTTTGTCTTCTATGATTTCATGTGAGGAAATTTTGGTACCTAAGTTGTTCTGATCACGCCCGCGAAATTTTTATGTCCAAAGAAACTTGGCATTGGAACGGATACAGAGTACAGTTTACAGAGAGCAGTACCGAGTTTTTATAAACCTACTATGTAAATAAATAGCTCAATTTCTTTTATGCAATTGGTTTGCAATGTATCTTTGTAAATACACTGCTTAGTTAGTCTGTGTATGGCGCTTTGGATTCCCAGGTCGGGCCGACATCGCTGTGTGGGTTTTTAAAAATTACACAACAGCCCGGAGTTGGGTAATTGGCGGCGTTACTCTTACATGCCTCATGATAAGCCGTCGTCTTCAGCTGCTACCTTGATTGCAAGCGTTGTTACTTTTTCATTTCAGAGACTGTCAGGCGGATTTATAAGAGAAACTCTGATACTAGGGTTTGTTAGGTTAGTAAACCTGCAGTGGCTCACACGATAGAAGAACAAAAACCGGCTAAGTGCGTGTCGGTACAAAATTTCAGTTTTCTAAGACCAAGAACCTCTGAGCTATGCCGCGGACAGACAGACGGACATGGCGAAACTATAAGAATAGAATAGAATAGTTTCGAATAGTTTATTTTTATCACTTATTTTTAATTTTTTCTCTTAATCTAATACATGGTTCTATTAATGAAGAATTCAAAATCTGTTGAGAGAAGTCGATGACGACCGTACTAGTATAAACTGTGCTACAGTCGCCAGCGCCTTCCACCTCAAGGTTGTCACACAAAAAAATCATTGTATTTGCACTTCAAGACTAAAGAGAAAAAAAATGAATATAAAATCTAAAACATTTTTGTTTTAAATTAACTACTACATAGGTAATATAATATTTAAAAAGATATAGTTAAGGCTGGGTAGTAGGCCAGTTTTAACAAATTGAGGGGGTGAAGCAGGGGAAGTAGCTCCGCCCACTGCGGGGCGCCCCTCTCGCAGTCGTCGTATCGCGGGGCCTTTACTGTAGACACTGCTAGGAATAAGTAACTCAAGATTTTCAATTTTAAAACATGTAAGAATCATGTATAATAAATAACCATAAACATCGTGTTCATGCATAGTAATTTTATTTATAGAGGTAAGTATTAGGTAGTACCTAATTTTTAAACCTAACCAATTCAAAGGATTGTTATATAAAACAAATCGATTAATTTCGATAATACTGTTACTACCACATTTACATGTAAAAAGTTATTATTTATAAATTATTTCTGACAGGAAATGATCAAGACTAGCTTGTTTTTACTTCTCGATCCCATTCAGGCTTAAATATTAGCCTTTATTAATTTATATCTAGAGAAACTAGCTGACACCCACGTCTTCTAATTTAAGAGATTTCTATTATTTTTTTTGAAAATTAACGAAGCTTAAGTAATTCCTTACGCTAACAGCTATCTTCCAGTGAAATTCCCATCGAAATCAGTTAAGCCGATTCATTTCACTTTGCATTGAAGATCTGTAAGTAACATACAACTCGACCAATCAACTTTTTCCAAAAAACTGGCCAGTGCATGACATTTGGATAAGTTTTTAGTCAGAAACAAAGCTTTCATGTATATACACCATCTAAAATTCAAAAAAGTCATATCTGTCTTTGCTTGAGAACATGAGTTCACTTTACGTAAAAGAATTTGTTCCTCAGTGAATAAGGGAAGTTATTAAGAGAGGTCAACTTTCATGCGAAATACGACTGAGTTATGGAAAACTATTTACGAAATTGCTCTTAGATATTCATGTGCGAGTTTTTTTAATCAAATCTGAATCTATGATTATTTGAGGCGGCAAATTACATGCATCATTATTTGATCGACAAGACGACGAACCAAAACCAACATGCGGAAGGTATTTTTGAAAAGTGGGTACCAAAGCCAGGCTGGTGTCACCAGGTGTCACTCAGCAGTTTAGGCACATTTGGCCCGTGCGCGGCGCGGCGGCGCATCTCTCGGGCAGGCGTACCTACCTATCGTAGTAAGGTCGTGCGCTGCTCGGCTCGCACGCTAGCGGCAAGCCGCTTCGCGAGTAATTAAGATAGGTACCTATCAATTTTCCGTATAAAAACTTTTTGGCTTTTCTGCCTAAAATCAAAAAAGCCCAGTATAATTCAAACGATAATTTTAGCGATAACACCAGATGGAAGCTGTTAAGTGGATAATATAAAAGTGAACACATTTGTATTGTAAATTCGGTGTATTACATTGTATAATAAATATGACATAATATATAAAGTTAAACTGTAATAGACAGCTGTGTTGCTGGGAAGTTTGTTCATCACTGCTTCTTCTTTGCGGCCATAACACTAGGAAGCAGTGAAGGGTGGGCGTTTTGGGGTGCTGTCATAATGTTTTTGACGTGAAAAAGTGCTAATTGAATTAGCCTAATTTCAATAAACATTTTTTTTAAGTTTGAGTTTTGAAAAAGGCTTTTTCGAAATTCATCCGCTAGAGGGGAAAATAAGGGATAAAACTTTTGTATGGAGCTCAGTCATTTTTTATTTAAAAGAAATGTGGTAATTAGCCTCTAAGTATAAAGTAAAAACAATATTTAATTATTTTTTAGTTTCACTCCTTAGCGTAAAAGTGTGGTGTATGCAAGCAAACATGCCGCCAGAATTGGAAAAAACTAAACAGCCAAAATTATGCTTTCCACGCGAGCGAAGCCGCGGGCGGAAGGCTAGTAATATATATTTATACCAAGCTACCAGGTTGTCGTGTATGATAGCGAAACACAATGAAATACAAAAGTAAATTATGAAAATAAATGTATTTTATAAATGAAAGCACACATATACCTGAAGTATGCGGCCATTGTATTTATTTTCTTATTTTTAAGTCTTGGTTACGGCCTCGTTTTACTCTAAAACAGGGGTTTCAAAGCACAATATCGACAACAGCTATCATCATCATGTTTACCATTCACCTGCTATTTACACCTCTTCACAACAGTTAGTTACATTATAGACATTAAAATAGATTCACTTTTACATATGAAATTTTAATTACGTAGGTTTAATTTTTATAAATCAATTTTATATTTATTTTCTGAATGCGAAAGACCAACTGTCATCGGATGACAGAGTGACATAGACCACCCGTCTCTACGGCGGAGCGCCGTCTGGTCGATGAAACAGATTTATGCAAATAGTTCATTCAGAAAAGAGATGCAATACGAAGAATTTTTGAAATGAAATCGACGGCAATTTTCACACGGTTTTTTTCAATTTGCTCGATAAATACACCATATATTTATATAATATTGCAGTTGTACCTTGTTCACGGAATTCCCTTTCTTTTGGTTATAAAAAATGTGATGGTAATCATTGAAAATTTTGAGAACTACGCGACGAAAAATTTTAACGAGAGGTTACTTTAGGATTTTTTTTTTCAATGTTCTAGACCATTTCTTTAAGATTTTTTTGGGGTTGTACCTGCATCATATTCTTAACTATACGTGTTATTTTTTTCTGGCTTGTAACTTGTACCAACGTCTCAATCTAGGCGACGAAAAATTGCCTATTTTATAGCTTTTTTCGCAAAGGAGCGCCTTAAAAAAATAATAATAAAAATAAGGGTTTCCTGTCGACTACGGAACACTAAAACTCGACTTATTTTTTTTAAATATGGCCTGATACTAATACTAATGTAGGCAACAATTTTAGAAAAGATTAATTTAATACGATTGTTTGCTATATTATTGTAATGCAAAGGCATTTGCTGAAAGACATGTTGCCCTATTTTGGGCGATTGGCTAGTAATTTATTAACAAGTTATTGGCAAATCTTTTGTGTATGACTTACAAAAGTTTTGAACAGTCCAAACAGACTTTTGTTAATTCAATACGGAATAGTGTGGACTTGTAATTGTATTGCCGATTTTTTTCGTACATTTAGTAGTAGATATTTGCTACTGTCTGATAACTTTTATACTTATGTTCATATTTATTTTGGGAACATACTAAAATAAATTGAAAGTTAATAACGATCTAGACGTAGGTATGCATTTAGTAGTTTACTTGTTTATTTTATTAATTTAATTGATTAAAATAAACGTTGGCGTTATCTTCATTATTCTTTACGTGGAATAAAAATATATCCACGGATTCTCACAATTATATCGTCTATTATAGATGCATAGTAGACCAGTGCTTTTAACTTTTGAAAACAAAAAAAATAATAGTAGGATGAAACCCATTGGAAAAGGAGGAGAATACAATAAAAATGATAGGAAAAATAAATTACGGGCGATCTGAGGTCGGGAAGTGGGGGGGAGGGGGGGTTAAAGTTAAAAAAACGGTTTATCTCAATTTCCGGCAAAACTACAAGTCCTATGAAAAAAAGTTAAATGGCAAAGTTGTAGGTAATAAAAAGATCTACAACTTTTGGATTGACACTTTTTTCACATAACCTCAAAATGTATGTGAAAAATTCAAAAATCCAAGCTTTTGGTTTTTTATTTTTATATTTTACAATAATTAATTTTTTATCACGAAATTTGGTGAAAACTTACCTTTTTATGTCCCAAACACACTGTAATTTATTTGATTTATAATAATTATTTTTTCACCCTTATTTTGACTTAATATCGAAAAAACACCCTAATTTTCAATCGAAAATTCTCGTGTCAAAATATCACTTTTTTTTTAAAAGTCGGTAGTCTTTTTGTTCTTTGAAATCTCTACTTTCAGATGGTATAAAAAAATATTTACATTGCTATGGTAAATGTTCTCAGAACATATAAAGAAACGCTACGAAATAACAGTTAGCAAGGCCAAGATCCTTCTAGCAACTCCCCACTTCTCTATGAAATACCTTTTGATCAGCTAAAAGGTATTTCATAGAGAGGTCCGAGGTTCCGTAGGTCACTCAGATACATAAGTTATCTTAAAATAGCAATAAATAGGCATCTACGCAAAAAATTTAAGCCGGTTTAGGCCTTACTACCTGTTATTTTGTAGCGTTTCTTTATATTTTCTGAGAACATTTACCATAGCAATGTAAATATTTTTTTATACCATCTGAAAGTAGAGATTTCAAAGAACAAAAAGACTACCGACTTTTAAAAAAAAAGTGATATTTTGACACGAGAATTTTCGATTGAAAATTAGGGTTTTTTTTCGATATTAAGTCAAAATAAGGGTGAAAAAATAATCATTTTAAATCAAATAAATTACAGTGTGTTTGGGACATAAAAAGGTAAGTTTTCACCAAATTTCGTGATAAAAAATTAATTATTGTAAAAGATAAAAATAAAAAACCAAAAACTTGGTTTTTTGAATTTTTCACATACATTTTGAGGTTATGTGAAAAAGTGTCAATCCAAAAGTTGTAGATCTTTTTATTACCTACAACTTTGCCATTTAACTTTTTTTCATAGGACTTGTAGTTTTGTCGGAAATTTAGATAAACCGTTTTTTTAACTTTAACCCCCCCTCCCCCCCACTTCCCGACCTCAGATCACCCGTAATTTATTTTTCCTAACATTTTTATTGTATTCTCCTCCTTTTCCAATGGGTTTCATCCTACTATTATTTAATTCACTTTTTACCGTTTTTAGAGGCTAAAAGCACTGGCCTATAGGAGAAGTTGACAACTTGGCAGCCCGTTTACATATTGGTCATATTTTATTATGACCTCAGCAAAGAGAATTTATTCAAATTGGCATATCTAAACTTTACTGGCCACTTTGAAGTCCCCATAACTTGTCTAATTTGACAATTGATTTTGGAAAAACACTGTATGAATTCGTAACAAATAATTGACGTAATTACAAACATTCTACGTGAAGATTTGGAAATTTCAGCTCACGCTCCGTCACGGACGTTGTTGCAGCGTTGTCGTTCACGTGGTCAAGCATAGGGCGGCGCGCGTCAGCGTTCGATTGACGGGGAGGGGAGACGTCTCCCAAGGTGAGGCCCGGCTATCGGCGGGCAGGCTCGCAGGCCTCCGCACGCCCCATGCTGCCCGGTCCACTAGCGCCGCTCGACCCGCACAAAACGCGCGCGCTCACCACTATATACGCGCCGCGGAAACTAATCGCGCGGAAAAACAAAACGGCACAAATGAGAATGCTGGACAACGACATTCAGATCAAACCCTCCCTCTCACCCTTCCATCCTCTCCCGGCCATAGGACAGAAGTTAGAGAAGTCCAAAACAAAAGTGATCGTGTTTGACCTGAACAAGAGCGACTCGGGAGCGTTGGATCGTTCCGTCAAAATTCGGGATGTGCTCAAGCCACTGACGCCGTTGCGGATTCATGGGTTCGCGAGGAAGAGCTCCCTGGATCAGCTGGACGCAAAGAGGCCGCAACAGTTGCTCAGAGAAAACACTTACGACGTAATAGAACCGATATACGTGACTGCAGCGAATGCTAAAGTGAGTAAGGATGACATGTCCATTACTAAAAAGACACAACTGCAATCGGCGCCAAATTCAGAGAGTACAGTCAAATTGGTAGAACAGCCCAAAGCTTCGCCGAAAACGAGGTTTAAGAAGGCAGCCTTGCAGGTAGCAAAGTTGTCTACAATGCCGGAGACAGGGAAGCTGCTGTGTTTAAGAGAGAGACAGACGTATAGGGTCTGTACAGTAGAAGAGGACAAAAGTTTGTGCAAACTTCAGGAGTTGCCGCAAAGTCCCGCGCAGAAATTAGACAAGCTGTCGGAGATATTCCAGAGTCTAGAAATGAAAGGCCGGCACAGAGACAGGATGAAAAAGGAGAACAGTTGGTTCTAACACTTACTTACCTAAGCTTGCAATCATTTACTTGGATATGTGAACATCCGTTGACAATTAAAACTTTATAAGTGTTAAGCAAGAGTATGTTTAGTTTTGTTAACGTTGAATGTATACGGAGATATATATTGCTCAAAGTGTTGTGGTCGTCTTGATATTTTATTAAAGTGTGTCGAAGTTTCTAATGAAGATTTATTTTTCCTTGAAGAGTAATTTTTATAATCTCTCCGTCATCAATAATTGATGTGTGGGAAAGGTCATATGTATACAGTACGCTGTGGATTCAATGTCGTGACCTTGAGTGTGCTTGTCAACAAGTGGGCTCGCGTGATTTCGCCACTAACTCTTAATGAACACTCCACACAATCGCCAACGTTGGCCACTGTTGCACATCCATTGAAGAGTTTTGTCACGAGTTCGATTCAGATTTTGTAAAGAGACCGCGATGGATGTTGTATGCCAAACAACGTGGGTGTTCAAAGTACGAGCGACGCGATTTTATCGGCAATTTAGGTGCGGAATATTTTTTTCCAGAAAATGGTTCATTTTTGTTATAACTCGTCCAATAGAAATTATCAACATATACCTAACTAACTAACATAATGTTTAGAAAGATACATTTTAATTCAAATCTAAAATTGAAAATAACACATTGTTTCTCGTTCCGCCTGAAAAGACGCTCCAGCATCTCGTAGCAAAACCCGTCGCGTAGCAGCTCTATTCGTAGCGTATCATAGCGTAGCACAGCAGCTCGATGCGTCGTAGTGTAGCATCTACGAGGATGCGTAGACGCGTAGCATTTCTTGCGTAGCATAGCATAGATTGCGGCCGATTCGTAGAAAGTACGTGGAATCCGCAACTGGGTTTTTTGGCCTTTTGATACGACCATTTGTAATTGTTATTGGATAAATCGATTTGTTTCGTAATATTTCTCTTAAATTCATTTTTATTTACAATACTACAATATCGTACCTAAACGTGGGAAAAATATCTACGCAATCGAGCGTCCTCGCGCTGACCTTGAATGAGCGATCCTTACATAGCAATGCTGTTAATTGGCTTCTACATCGAATCATACGGGTGATACGTGAGCTTGCAACATTTCACCTTGTTACACTTGGTTGGCAGTTGATAAGCTGATAACGTCTTATTGCCAAACGAAGTGAAATTGCCAAATTTGCAAGGCCGCTGTATTTCAAACTTTTCCAACACATGTAGTTTGAAATACTGAAACTAATTTAAGAATCTTGTCTTTAAATAATTGTAAGCGCCAAAAGATGAGGATCATAGTTAAACCAGGATATATTGGTTTTATTTGCATAATATTAAGTAGGTACCTACTAAGTTTATTTATCACTAGATGACCAGGTGAACTTCGTATCACCTACATATATCTTAACTTTTCTCACCGTTTAAACCTTCCCTGGACTACGACAAACATTTCAAAACCAAAATCAGCTACATCGGCCCAGCCGTTCTCGAGTTTTAGCGAGACTAACGAACATCAATTTTTTATATATAAGACTACAAAAATAATGTGCTAGCTCGGTTAGTAGAGAATACTATTTATTAACACTTAGAAATAATATTTTTTTTCTACAGGTGAAAAAACAATAACTTATAACGCGCCATTTCTACCTGGCAAATAAGCTTAAGCTTATATTTGAATCACCTCTGGATATTTAATTATCCAGAAGTGTTTGAACAGGCCATAAAAAATAATAATTTCAATTTGAAAGTTTGAAGACCGCCCATTGTGTCACCCTTGTAACTAATTTTCCAATACTATCATCAGCCTATATATTGTCCCACTGCTGGGCACAGGCCTCTTCTCATACAGAGAAGGCATGAGCATTGATCACTACGCTTGCTCAAGGCGGATTGGCGATTTCAGACTTTTTAAGTCCAGGTTTCCTCACGATGTTTTCCTTCACCGTTAGTCAGTGACGTCTAAGATATACTTAGAAAGTACCTACATATGATTTTAGAAAAGTCACATTGGTACTTGCCAGGTTTCGAACCTACACAATCGTAGACGAGAGGCAAGTGCCTTAACCACTAGGCCACCACGTCTATTATTATATTAGGCTAATTTTCCAAGTCATATGTTTTTTTTTTGGTGTCCATAATAAAGAATATTCTATTCTATTCTAAATGCCGTGCAACGGTAAATATTGACAAGGCTATGAAAATATTCGAGATCAGTAATAAATAAACTCCCTACGTCCTTCATAGGTTATTATTGCGGACGTGGTTCGGAAGTAAACTTTTATTTTTGAAATGTGAAGGTTTCAATTTGATCGATACATTTTAAAGTGTAGACTAAGGTTATTGAAGATTATTATTTATTATTAAAAAATAAAGGGCTTTGATTCTGTTGAAGCAGTGCAGCACAAACGATCCGAACGAGCTCTGGCCTCCTAATTGTCACAAAAAAATGTCTTGCTTGCTTAAAAGCTAAAGATATTATAAAAAAAAAACATTAAAAAAACGTTTTCCAATCTTGTTCTTATAGTCATCATATTTACAATTAATTTGTTTAAAATATGACAATGTCACATAATTTGCAATATGAACTATTTATCCAAACCCGATTATCAAAAAGAATTGATCGAGAAATTCAATAATTTTTCTTTGAAGCCACGATTATCCTAACTACTAATATTCTCTCTTTACAGCTCTGTTTGTCTGTAACGTTTTCATGTTAAAACCGGTGGACCCATTGAGTTACCATTTGGTATGGAGATAGGATAGACATACCTAGGGAAGGACATCGGTTCCTGAGCTGCGGTATGTTCAAAAGACTAACCGCGCCCCCAGAATAAAAAGGACTGAGGAAGGAACATGGATTGGTTTTAGTCAGCAAGCATCTGACACTCCCTCTCGCCCCAGCCATGGCGGGTGAGTGGAGTTGTAGCAACAACTATCTCGCTATATGAGAACGACGACAGCAAATTTCTACATCGCGCAAGCGAGTTAGGACATATAGAACTTCCTGACATCAACCATCGGGCAGCAGCACGCCAGGCAATATCACCCGCCTGGCCGGAGGATCCTCCCTTTTCAATGAAGGTTCACACAGTGTTCCTCCATAGAGACATTTGAAGATGTCACATCCATAGGATAGGTAGGCAGGTACTTTTTTAGCTGGTTCCGTGGATGAAACCACGGGAGAGAGCTAGTTGTGATTATTTATTTTATTCAACAGTAGCTCAATATAGATAAGTACGTTAATTAGCGCTTTAAAATAGGTCTCATTAACGATACATTTTAACACGTTCCCTAGAATTTCGAACACACACGGCTAATAACTAGCGTGATAGCGATGCAGTAGATAAATGCATTCTTCATGTCAGCGCTGTTCACGCGATCTGTCGAACACATTTACATAACCTAGATTTAACGTTTGTCGACTATTAAACGGAGTTTTTGTCGGCTATTCGAATGGTTTTTATTTGAATGGTGCTTTTGTAAAACAAAATCAATGGTCATTGTTGCAGTGGCCGTGTTATTGTGACGAAAATATTGCTACAATCGTTTTCAGTAGCTATAGTGAATTTTTAAATTACAATGAAGGGCAACCTACCCAAAATTATGCTCATTGAATACAAATAAAACGGAAAATTTTAGAGAACCTAAATGCTAATGTGATTTTCAGTTTTAAATATTAAAAAGTAAGTACTAGGCTGTTTCCCGCAGTTTCACCCGCAAAATGAGGGATTTACTTTACACCCATTCAAAAACTGTTCAATGATCTTCCCCAGGTTTCTAACTATCTCCATACCAAATTTCATCCAAATTACTCCAGCCGTTTTTCCACGAAAGCGTAACAGACTGACAGAAACAGTTAATTTCGAATTTAAAATTTGCATAAGGATAGGATTGTAACAGGCCATCATCTGCATTATCTGCATAGCCTTTTACCAACTGTTTTGGGGTCAGCTTCCAGACTAAACCGGATGCAGTTGAGTATATCAGTATTTATATTTTTATTAGATTGTTACAGGCACATGTCTGTAAATTAAAGATGCCTGGATTTGAATTTGATTGGATTAGAATGAGTGTATGAGGTTTTTGTTTTCTGCAAAAAATCTCAATATGCAACCCTCATATTTCCTCAAAATTACTCTGAAATCAAAGCCAGCAAGTCCATAATAAATTGACGCGCAGATCGCGAGCCAAATGCCGCGCGTGGGAGTGTTGCTTTATGACCAAGAAATCGCTTGAAATGTTAAGGTCCCGAGTGGCATACTAGTTGCATGACTCATATTCAGAAAAGAAACAGAATGAATAATACTACGAATAATAGGTACAATCCTACAGCTACTTACCAGCACCCTAATTACGTAAAAAATGAATAGCCGATTGACATACCCATCAAAAGGAATTTTACATACCTACTTATAGTCCGACATGGCTATTTATGAACGTGGCTGAAAGGTGAACTAACGCTAGCCACCAAAAAAATATTCATCCCCACTTTACGTGAATGGGAGTTACCCTAAAAAAATATATTTTTCAAATTTTTTATTTTACCACTTTCTCGGCGTGATCAATATACATATTTAAACCAAATTTCAGCTTCCTAGTAACAAGAACCTCGGCGCTATGCCGCGGACAGACAGACATGGCATGGCGAAACTATAAGGGTTCCTTGTCGGACTACGGAACCCTAAAAACGAAACAAAAAAAGAGCATGCATGACGCTTATGTAGATATATGGTAGGTACCTACTATTGCTAGTGAGTACCGATCGATAATAAAACAATATTGTATGGTGGCTAAAAATATAAATTGACGACAATGTTAGTTAGTAGACCAGTGCCAATAACTTTTGAAAACAAAAAAAATAATAGTAGGATGAAACCCATTGGAAAAGGAGGAGAATACAATAAAAATGATAGGAAAAATAAATTACGGGCGATCTGAGGTCGGGAAGTGGGGGGGAGGGGGGGTTAAAGTTAAAAAAACGGTTTATCTCAATTTCCGGCAAAACTACAAGTCCTATGAAAAAAAGTTAAATGGCAAAGTTGTAGGTAATAAGAAGATCTACAACTTTCGGATTGACACTTTTTTCATATAACCTTAAAATTTATGTGAAAAATTCAAAAAACCATGTTTTTGGTTTTTTATTTTTATCTTTTACAATATTTTTTTTTTTTCACGAAATTTGGTGAAAACTTACCTTTTTATGTCCCAAACACACTGTAATTTATTTGATTTAAAATAATTATTTTTTCACCCTTATTTTGACTTAATATCGAAAAAACACCCTAATTTTCAATCGAAAATTCTCGCGTCAAAATATCACTTTTTTTAAAAAAGTCGGTAGTCTTTTTGTTCTTTGAAATCTCTACTTTCAGATGGTATAAAAAAATATTTACATTGCTATGGTAAATGTTCTCAGAAAATATAAAGAAACGCTACGAAATAACAGTTAGCAAGGCCTAGACCGGCTTTTCGATTGAAAATTAGGGTGTTTTTCGATATTAAGTCAAAATAAGGGTGAAAAAATAATTATTTTAAATCAAATAAATTACAGTGTGTTTGGGACATAAAAAGGTAAGTTTTTACCAAATTTCGTAAAAAAAAATTAATTATTGTAAAAGATAAAAATAAAAAACCAAAAACATGGTTTTTTGAATTTTTCACATAAATTTTGAGGTTATGTGAAAAAATTGTCAATCCAAAAGTTGTAGATCTTTTTATTACCTACAACTTTGCCATTTGACTTTTTTTCATAGGACTTGTAGTTTTGCCGGAAATTTAGATAAACCGTTTTTTTAACTTTAACCCCCCCTCCCCCCCACTTCCCGACCTCAGATCGCCCGTAATTTATTTTTCCTATCATTTTTATTGTATTCTCCTCCCTTTCCAATGGGTTTCATCCTACTATTATTTAATTCACTTTTTACCGTTTTTAGAGGCTAAAAGCACTGGCCTATAGCTAGTATACGTGGGTGGAAAATGGGTTATGACGGCTCGGTTCACTTGTGGTAAACTGACAACCAAGTTTTTTTGACTAGACAACAATTTAAAGCAGTTTTAGGGTAGCTCACATACAAGTAAAGTGGGGATATCCTCCCACCCCCTCTAACTTTTACGGCTAAGCCTAAACGTAAGAAACCCTACTGCGCGTGGCCCGACACGCACTTGGCCGGTGTTATCCTACTAATTGTATATTAAATGTGAAAGTTTGTGAGGATGTGGGTGAGAATGGATACTATGTATGTTTCCTCATCCAAATCAGTTTAGTAGTTTGTGAGAAAATGGTGGACATACATACATACAGGTCAAAAACAGAACATCCTTTTTCAAGTCGGTTAATTAATCTATAGTAAATGAGTAAGTTAAAAACGACACATTTCACTTAATATTTTATTTGAGTTCATAAAAAATATCACTTACGAGTTATTTAGGTATACATGTTGGTAATAAAAATCCTATCTTATACCTACTAGCTTAATCATAATAAAAATTAAATATGTTACAATTTTCGGTAGGTACAGACGATTGGAGAACTAGATGAGTCGTCAGCTACTACTTTTTCGGACATCTTACAATGCACAAATCAAACAAATATGGATCCTGCCATTAATTTATTTAGGGTGATAAAATTGTGGTAAAATCGACTAAATTGAACAACTATTAATTACTCTTATTTATCTTACTAATAATAATTATTTAAAATGCGAATGAGTTTTTTCGTTTGTTACGCCTTCACGGCAAAACCCTTACATAGACATTCTTTCAAAGCGAAGTTTTGTAAATTGAACTTTCGTAAAGATCCAAGTGCCCGTCTTCTATTTCGTGACATAGGTCGCGTTTAGTAGACTCCACGCATAATCAAAAAGCTAGCCTACATTTCTGTCAAAGAATCAGCCAGCCTTTTGGGCCCGATTCCCATTGACAGCGATGCGGATGAATATTTTGATGCGTAATTTCTTTAGTATAATTTATTATTCGTATGTTTTGATATTGTAAAATATATGTAAAATGAATTTTATAATTACATGTTGGAAGTTTCCTGACAGTCGGGAAAAATAAACGTGGAAACTCCGATAAAAAATAATTGCATAACTATCAGTCTTATCAAATATCTCACACTCCAGACAACATATTTCCACTGTTCTGCAGCTTCGCTATTTCGTCTTTGAACTTAGAAATGGTTTCTTTAGCCAGGTGTAACTTTTCCTTTAAGTCCGATATCTCACTCCGGACTTTAGATTGAGCTGTTATTATCTTTTGTAGCGTTTTATCTTTTTTTTCTTCAACTGTAACAAGAAAGAATAGTTAATTTAGTAGGTTGCTAGCATAGGTTTCAGAAGGAGGTATTATGGAGATATGGTGTTAATATTGCAATGATTTATCCATCTTTTAGCTAGATAAGCCATGCTAGTCGATCGGTTGGTAAGGTTAAGCTGCATTTGATGGGTTCAGTCAATGGATAGATAACCAAGTGATCATACAATATTGAGATTCCTTTATGTCTCAGAGATTTCTTTTAACTAAAAACTCTTTTCTTACAAAGTAGGGCTAGGCAAAGCTGGCTAAAGATAGTAAGTATTACCTATTTCAGGAATGCTTCCAGAAAAGGGAGGTATGGTCTGTACCGATTGGTTTTACAAAAAATGTAAACAAAGTCGTAACCTATTTTGTTGTAATTCTGCCACAGATTTTTTTTTTTGTGTATGGCATCTCGCAGGTCAACCTAGAAGGTTGTCGACTGCTTAACCGGGCTCTGCCACAGAAACTAACAAAATGGCGTAAGGATGGTCCATTTATGTCAATTTCATGCTCTCAACATCATCATTCATCATTTAATGCCATTTAAATTATCTATATGGGAAAATAGAACGAAATAGGTTATGATATTGTTTACATTTTTTGCAATCTCAAATGGTACAGACTCAGGCTTGTTTTGACAAAACTCAAATAGGTCTTTGCAGGCACTTATGAAACGTCAAGCTAGTTGCACGGTTCCAAGGAGTGGGTCTTATGGAGAAGAACCGGCAAGAAACTCCATAGACACTCTTTTCAGGAGGTGAGGAGGACAGGAGGCATTAGCATTGAATTTAAGTTTCTTTTATCTCATTACACTTACAATCGGTATCATGGTTCCAAGGCCCATTGGTGATTGGTTTTACACTGTTCAGTAGATGCTGCATCAGCTGTGTGGGCTCTTGGAAGACTATCTCCTCATATGACTCACTGACGAGGGCTCGGCCTACTGTGGGGGGAGCACCGTCTGTCACCGGTGATTGGAACAGCTTTAGAATGTGGTATAGGGTAACCTGGAATTAGATAAGCTGTTAGTTCTTCAAACCATGAGTTTCATTTTTGGTTAGTGTTAAAACTATCTTTTTTGAAATCACAAGGGTTAAGTGTTTAACTAATATCATATTTAAATAGTAAAAAAACATGCTGCGCTGGCTGTATTTTGACTGGTTTTATAATAATTCAGAGGTCTAGGTATTGTAGTTAACTTTTTTATTAGAACTGTTAGTAGTTGTAGTCCTATCATCCTATCAATATATATAAAAATGAATGCCACTTTTCGTTGTAATTTTATAACTCAAGGACGGGCTCACCTATCCAAACCAAATGTTTAGGCTTTGTTCAAGTTTGCATAAAATCGGTCAAGCGGTTCATCTTTAATTTGAATTCATATAGCCCACGCGGGCGAAGACGCTAGCGGAAAGCTAGTGACAGACGCTAGCGGAAAGCTAGACACAAATATCCTGATATGGAAAACAACAGTTTTCTTCTTCACACACTTAAATTACATTCAACTAGCTGATTCCTGCAGTTTCATCTGTGTCTCAAATGAACTCTTAGGTTAGGTTAGGTTAACTCTTAACACAACCGGATAAAAAGTAGCCTCTAGCCATGTCCAGGGTTCCATCTCCATACAAAACTTATAGCCTATAACCATGTCCAGGGCCCCATCTATCTCCATACAAAATTTTATCCGAATCAATTTAGCCGTTTTAACATTAAAGTGGAACAAACACACACTCATTTCCACTTTTATTATATAAGTTAGGATACTTACAGGCCTCTCATTGGGATCATGAAAGTACAATTTGATGACAATCTCAAACTCTCCCCATCCCGTTTCTGTTAGTTCATATGGCTGCTTCGTCACTATCCTATTTGGGTTGGCGTAACTCTCATGCAGTTTAAAGTGAACCTTCTTAATGTAAGCCGACATGTCTTCATTGGCATAGGGCTTCACGTATACCGTCCATTGGTGAGTGTGCCCATCTTCTTCGCGTTTCTTGCCAAAATACCGGGCTACGTTACCATATATTATGGGTTTTACTATCACTAAGCCCTGAAAATTGTACGAAGAAATGTTTGTAGTTTGCTATATTTAAATTGGTCGAATTTTAAAACGTTAGCGAGGATTATAGTAGCCCTTTATAAGTTAAAATTAGTATTTATTTCACAATGTAAAGTTCTGAATGGCTTTACGAGTATGATAAAGTAATCTAAGCAAATAATCTTCTCAATATTGATACGAATTTTTATCAAAAAGTTTTGACAGATTACCAAGGGAGTTTACGTGTTATATTACTATAATATAGTAACTTACCTTGACTCTGCCCCCCGAGTCGGGGCCAAAGT
Organism: Pyrrhia umbra; assembly: GCA_963891755.1. NCBI lineage: Eukaryota > Metazoa > Arthropoda > Insecta > Lepidoptera > Noctuidae > Pyrrhia > Pyrrhia umbra. The sequence goes on along the minus strand of OY982923.1, from coordinate 2,533,003 downwards.
CTGTTTGCAAGCTCATATCCAAATCTATTTTGGCCGACAGCTTGGAAACTTTACTTTTATCTGTTTTGTATACAAATATAACCTCACTTTCGTGAGAATTTCGTACAACTGTCACTTTGACACAAGACACAACTGAATCTTTTTTTTAGTGCGAGGCCTGGGTCTTGGCCTTTTAAGCTTTTGAAATGCAACTGAATCTTGTGTATAAATATATAATGACTACAATCTTTATATGGTTTATTTCGTACACTACGCTATCAATGCAGCCACTATATAGCTTTTTCTAACATTGGTTCCGTTCAACACATATGGTTTCTGAGATAATCCCTCAGACATGACTCCGTCATCCTTACTAATATTATAAATGCGAAAGTAACTCTGTCTGTCTGTCTGTCTGTCTGTTACGCTTTCACGCCAAAACTACTCGACCGATATAAATGAAATTTGGTACAGAGATAGAATAGACCCCGAGGAACAACATAGGCTACTTTTTACCCGGGTACGCTAAGTAGTTCCCTCGGGATGCGGGTGAAACCGCGGGAAACAGCTAGTAAGTACATATATCATCAGCATCTGATCAAAAAATAAGGTAGATAAGCATCATACTTAGTTCATGCTAACTCTAGTCACTTTACACGATATGGTTTGTAGGTTTTATAAATTAGGAATAGTCAACTTAGGAACCTGGGCTCTAAGTTCATGGTTGGAGGGTTTTTTTTTTAAATAAAACAGCGATTTATTTTTCATACTTACATCTTATTAGAAGGCAAGTGAACAATGGTCCAACAAGCTCTTTTCTTATTCGCAATATAATAATTGAATAATTAATATTAAACTAACTACATAATTGCATAGGCTCTAAGATATAATGAGCACAGTTAAAACAGTCACAACATTGAGAATTGAATGTGTTTGTCGTCACTCGTTCGCTTCGGTCGGGCGGGGTCCGCTGTTTAGGCCGTTTGCAAATTATACACACAAATATTAAAACCTTATAAACTATTACATGCATTTATTAACATCGATGGGTTGACACTCAAAGGTCTGATCAGATCATAATCCGTAAAACATAATGGAATCGTTAGCGTCGTGTGGCATTTAAAATTTGTGATCAGTGCGTGTGTTCTCTAAATCTGCGAGCAGTGGGTCAGACTCCTCCTCGAACTTTGACGATCTTGAACCATGTCGCGAAGCTGACACTCTCTGGGAAAACGTGAGCAGGTTGGGCACGAGTGAGCTGCATGGCGTGGCTGGTGCGGATCGCGACGACGCCCTAGTACCGGGTGAGATTCTGGATGTCCTTACGGGGTAAGCTACCGATAATGGCATGTATAAGCTCGTTTTTCTTTGCCTTGGCGTTTTTTTTACACTTTCAAGGCGTCTGTGACGTCTCTCGTCACTTGGTCTCCTCAGTGTCGACTCCCTGGAGGTCTGTGTCGGGCTGGTCGGCTGTGGCGGCGATTCTGGAGGGTCGGGTTTTCCAGTGTAGTACTGGCGCAGACTGCCGTAGGCCTCGTGCATGTACATATTGTTGTCATCATCTTCGTCGAGCGACTGGTGGATCGGAGGGGAGGAACCGAGCCTCGGCTTGCATCCCCCATCGCAGTACATCTCGCAATCAATAAGCTCCAATTCTAGGTCGAAGTTTGAGTCCTGAAATAAGATGAAAGCTTATTATATAGGATTGCTCACCTGCTGTTTTACCTTTGCACCTAGAATGAATAAAATTTTCAGAGAGGTACCCCATAGGCCGTACGCAATAAAATTCACAACAGACATAATAATCCAAAAAAAAATTGTGAGTATTCAGGATTGATAATTGTAGCGGTTGATAGACATAACCACTTACCAAGGGTTGGACAGGCGAAGTAATAAGGTTGTCCCGGAAGGCTGCGGGCGGCTCCCGGGGTCTGGAGGGCGTGGGTTCCGTGCGGGAGCGCTGGGGGGCGGGAGTGGCAGTGGCGCGCTGCTCCGTCAGCGAGGACAGGGAGCGTAGCAGCGGTCCGCAGCCCACGCCGCACTCCTCGTAGTTGCTCGCGCACGAGTACGGCGGTGGAATGATTGAATTTGCCTGGGGACAGAAAAGAATCAAGGTCAAAACTAATTTCATCAAATTAGGCTATATTTCAGCACTTTATCAACGTCAGAATTACAAGATAAATGCCCCGAAATGCTCTTCATGAGTACCTATCTGTGTTTAGTTGTTTACCTACCAACTGACGCTTAAAACGTTAAACTTAGCCGAACAAGATTATGTTCTTTACGAACACAATGAGGTAAAATAAAAAAAATAGTATATTTTTCATCAGAATGGGTTGATCTTCTCTTATGGGGGGAACATTAACCGCTCAGCTTGTTTAGTATACGATTGAACAAGTCAAGAAGGTTGGAATGTAAGTACAAAGTGACGCCTGCCCTTAACCTTTCCTACAAGCGCTGAAGATGCTATACAGCGGCAGGCCGAAGCCCCACTGTGACAAAGTAAACGGTATGAATGCATACTTGTAACCGGTTTGTTCTAGTTTGTTCCTGTTACCTAGACACCCTAGTGTTGCCAGATGTCATGCTTTTGGCAGGATTTCCTGCTATTCAGCGTCCCTCGAAAACCCAAAGCACATCTACTAAAACGCATCCCACATTTTCATCGAATTAAAAAAAGTGGCAAACAATATCTGTCTCGAAGTAGGCGAACAGCGTAAACTTACCTGCATATTAGTGAATGAGGGAACATAGGTTCAAGTTTTAGTGGTAAGTAGTATTATAAAAAGCTCTATGAGCTCTATAAACTGAGTCCCGAAATTTATTTTTAGCCTGCTATTTGGAATAATGGATCTGGCAATAGATAGTACTCATAACCACTAATAACATTTTATAAGATAAAATAATCACCTCATTCGCCGCGTTGCATATGAAACTGGAGTTGAGAGATTCTGCAGTACTCGTCGCTGATAGAGAGCCTGAAAACAAAAGGTTTTATCAATATCTTAAACACAGAACACTTATGACTTTTCTAAACTGAGAAGAAAACTAAATCCATGTACAGACTGTAGTCACGTTAAGTTTGGCCAGTCTCAATACTCCTTGGTGTTTTTTAAAAGTGTTTTGACCGTGTCCAACATTTTTTAACATCGTAACCGATTGGAGACACGTCTTTAGAACGACTGTGTATGTATGCAAGGCTGCAGTTGCAAAGTAATTTAATTAGGCTGAAAACTAGTTGCGTTCTTGCTTTACCCTCAATGTAATCTCTCAAGCCGATTAGATGCGTAGATCGGTTGGTTTGTCTATTAAAATTGGGGTTTTAGATTATTTGCTGCGTAGTCAATTTAGAACGACGGTTGATTTTTTTTATTGATGATCCAATATTAAAATGCTACTTAAGAATGATGTTACAATACACGTAAAAGTAAAGTGATAGCATGAGATTTACCCAACTTAAATATCAAAGTCTGATAGTGCTAGGGTAGGTAGGTATCTACCTACTACTTGAGAAAATGAGACTTCCAACAATAAAAATAACTACTCTATTTTCTCGGGAGCATTTATCATGTTTGTAAGTATAAAGGTAGATAATGTGCCTATCTACTTATAATAATGAACCCTAAGTCTGGAGTAATAAATATTCATTTAGGGTATCTATAAAATGAATGAAAAAGTTTGTATACCTGGCGCGCGTATCACGTAGTTTCTGAAGTAATGAACCATCAGGTAGTTCCCGGCTTTACCATCGCCTTCGCCGCAAGTGATCACCAGCGGGTACAGATCTGGTTTAGACGCAACCTACGACAACAGTACGAAAACTGCTTTTATAAAACAATATTCAAGAGCAAACGTAATCAAAGACAGTATTCACAATGTTAGGAGAACTACAGAGGAAGAAGAAGCAATTAAGTCCTTATCATTGTCATTATAAAAGAATTTTTAAAAGCACAAACACATGCAATCAGCAGAAATAAAAGATATTCTCCAAACACAAGAAGTAGTCAGAAATGATAAGTTGTGTAAACTGGCGAAAATAAATAAACCTCCAAATCGTAGTTGACAATAAGAATATCACTTCAGAATATGGTGGTGGCGCTTGATGGAAGGATCCACATCGGCTGTAGCGCGGCGGAGGGTACACCGACCCGGCTGAGTCGTGCTCGGAGGTCGGCCGGCGCACGCAGCAAGCCATGGAACACATGTACACCCCATGGGTGGACGACCTCTTGAAGAACAGGCACCAGATGCAGCAAATCAAAATACCGCCGAGAGTGCCCAGGAGAAAGAGTACAGGCCTGCGGAATAATAGAGAAAAAATAGCTCTTTACTTTACAATTAATATTCTAGAATAATAAACAAATATGGATCTGATTCGAAACTTGAATTAACCAATCAAATGTGCTTTCGATAGGATAAATTCTTGAGTGCCTACAGCAGATCTAGCACGGGAGGTGAGCAAACGCTTTCTTCACTTCTTGTCTTCTTGTTGAAAACATATTCCACGGCCAAAGGGTGTCGGGCGGATCAAACTACATACTAAGGGCTTCAGTTTTAGAATACAGTAGACCGCTTTATCCTCGCGCCATGTCAAAATGCAAGGAAATGTACAACCGCTGCGTTGGTGGTACGTTCATTTGGTCAGTAAGTATGCCTTTTTATTACTTGAGATGAAGGTTTTTGTTTCTAGACATTAGAACAAATAATTTAATGAAGGATACTACCCGTGTTAAGCTGTAGGTACCTACCAAAATTAGTTGCTAAATTAGCTAGTAGGTATTAAAGCTAAAATTTATGTGTTATGTTGGAATAGATGAACAATTATATTTCCTTTTTTTTACACCATTTATTTATGTAACTCAAGAACGGCTGGACCGATTTTTATGATCTTTGATTTGTCTACGTCGTACGTTTTTTATATACAAAGTTCGCCGGGACAGCTAGTAAACTATACTTTATACAAGGATAATCAGGCAATTGTCGAGATGCAACTAAACCTCACCACTGCGCATACCAAGCATAGGTATAGCTATGTTCCTTGAGGGGCGGCTCGTCCACGTCCCGGCGCGAGCCCAGGGTTGTGTTGATGCGGCGGGTGGGCAGCGGCGCGGAGTCACAGCAGCCGAGGTCGCAGCACATCCAGTGGGCTGGACACAGGTGGCCGTCCTTGCATTGCACTTCAGTCACACACTAGAATCAAAGCGATAGATGCATCTGTTTGAGCAGGTCTTGTAAATTACATTACGACAGAAATCCTAATTTTCTATCCTAACGTGAGTTTGTATGTGACGCTTTTATTATATAACGGCTGAACCGATTTGGCTGAAATTTAGTATGGAGATAGATGGGGCGGGTTATAGCAGTTTTATCCGCATTCGTTCGCGTTCTTTCCCGCAGGGGGATTTTGCAAAGCAAGGAGCTTCATGAATACTTTTATCGGGCTCTTCATAAATCATACCAAAAGTAGATTTGAAAGCTTACGGCCTGGCTAAGCTACAATTACCTCTTCGGGGAAAAATGCTAGCCGAAGGTTTCGTTAATATAAAGAACTGAACTGATGAATTCACATCAACTTAACAACTACATAAAGAAGTCGTTTAAATCACGTCTTCCAAAAAGAAGCGTTTAAAAGCACCCACAATATCTCCCCACAGACGTCAAAGATGAGCAAACGAGCACAATCTTTTAGGTCACATGCCTCTCAAAAAGAACTCAACCGCTTGTAGCATCGTTTTAAGAAAATGCAAAGCTTTCAATACGAGAAGCCAGCTTGTATTCTGTAGTATTTATAGGCCACATTCACATGATGGAAGAGCCCACTCATCTGGCTTTTCAAGAGGAAAGGCATCATATTAATCTAAAGAGGGTTCGAGATCGTTCTCGTTTTCCAACTCATTTACGTTGAAATATCGACTTCAAATTGAAATAAAAATGAGGCAAGAAGTTTTGGAAGACGGATCAGATACGAATTTTGTGTTATCGTTTGATTTCAATCTATGTATTATAAAAAAATAATTGATGCTCGTTAGTCTCACCAAAACTCGAGAACGGCTGAGCCGATTTAGCTGGTAGTGATTGATTGACTGACTAATCAAATCCAGTGTACCTAGAATTTGATTCAAGGATGTAATTAGGGACTTTTTAGAGACCCCTCTCCCACTGACGGGGGTAAATACTTACTTTTAAAATGCGCTAGTTTTATGTTTCGTGTGAAAGTTAGTATTAAAAATGGATCGTCAGCAGTTTTGAAAATGGGACAGACGTGACGTAATGTTCTGGGGCTGTTTTCAGCTTCATTTGATTTATCAGTAGACTAGATTTGTGTGTTTTTTATCTTTAAGAACGTTTTATCTATAATATAAAAATTAATCGCTAAATGTGTTCCTAAGCGCAAATCTCGAGAGAAGCTGAACAGATTTGGATGAAATTTAGTACGGAAATAGAATAGACCCTGAAGAAGATTTTAGGCTACTTTTTATCCGGGTGCGTTAAGTAGTTTCCCCGGAACGCGGGTGCAACCGCGGGCAACTGGTAGTTTATAATACAAATGCGTAAAACATGTGTGTTACATTACAACAATTTTAAGGGCTAGATTGCTGGATAGGAATTATCCAGGTACCAAACTAATTCGTAATTAAAATGTCATTCTAATAGAATTATCTGGCATATAAATTTAACCGATACTTATGTATATGGAGGTGGTGAAAGTGGCCATAAGTTTAAAACGTAGATACGTTAAGACAAAAACCTCAATAAGAAGATAAATGGGTTTCCATAGTTCCCCGTGACCTAGTCCATTATCATCCCATCGCAATAGTCGAAAGTATACTGTCTTTCCATGTTTTACAATAGTCCTACACAAATCGGGGATTGTCCCTGGATGCATTTCTATCTTTACACATAAAATGCTTTGTCCTGAATGACTGACGGATCAACGCATAGCCTAAACCGCTGATCGTAGAGACCTGAAACTTGGAGGGTATGTTTTTTGTATAACGTAGGCATCCGATAAGAAAGGATTTTCCGAAATTCTACCCCTAAGGGGATGAAAAAGGGATGCAAAGTATGAAACTCTGTCATTAGGGTTGCGTACCAATATGGTTTCACTTCGTCGGTCTATCTGTCCATCTGTCACAGCTGATTATTATAGGAATTACTCATGCTATCGATTTGAAATTTGGAACAGTTATAAAAGAACGATTGTTCATACGTATTGCAAATGAAAAAAGTTGAAAAATATTTTTTTTTGTTTTTTTTTTGAAATCGTTTAGCCCACGCGATTCAAGCTAACCTCAAATTTGATCTTAATTAATAATTTTATTTTCAAATTATTGAAATGTTAATTATTTAAACACTATCAAACTTTGTTTGAGTAAGGTAAGTAAAACAACATTTATGTGTGAGTCGCATTTCATCAGGGGTCCAATATGGTTGCTATGGCAACGCGCATTGTTATTCAGAAACTGTTTAACCACAGATAGCAACTGTTCCTTCGCTAAAATAAGGCTGTTTTACATTATCTGAATGATTGATATAGTATAATCATTACGTGCTATAAGATTTCCATTTGAAATTACACAATATTTTTTCTCATCAAAAACAATTTCATCTTGTACAACGCCCTAGCATGAGTACCTAACAGAGTAGACTACTGTAAAGGGCATAGTTCACAGCCGCCATAAATCAATACAGCGTTGCATCCTTATTAATAACGTCCGGTAGCAATGATAAAAATAAAAAAAAAAAAAAAAAAAAAATAGCGATAACAGCTGAAACTAGGCGCGATGTAGATTTTACGTGGGCTGTTTTCGCGGGAAAACCGGGCGCTAGCTTGCACCGCGCATGTTTTTCTCTGATCGATCGCGCTGTCAAAGGCATCAAGCTACAAGTGCCTATAAAAAACCTTGTTAGTAAGATCTGTGATAATATTAGTACATTTAATTATTGAGAAATGATTGTTAAGAACTGTTTTTGTTTAAATGAAAATTGTTTATACACAAATTCTTTCTTTTAGGCATAGTCTGCAGACTGTACTAGCTTGAAACCCTCGCAATTCTCAGGCCAATTTTAATCTGAAATCCCTATCAATTTTTAAAAATCTATTACTGTAGAAAAGAAAATGAATGCATAAGATAAAATAGAAGAATAATACTTACAGGAGCAGGTTTTGTTATTAAAATCCCGAGCAGGGACAAAGCGAAAAAGGCTAAAATCATTATGGTGATGAGCAGTAATATCTGGCACGTCATGGAGTTGATAAATCACATCATTATTTACTGTCTATGAACGAAAGTGCAGTGTGCAATAACACCTGCGTCACTGGCGGTTATAAAACTATGCTTGGGCGGCCATCCCGCCATCTGTCCTCCCCGCGGGCGCGCGTCCCACCGACTGCTTCTTAGTCTGTCGCTATACCGACGCCAGGACACGATAAATAAGGGTGGGAGAAGGCCAGGTCCACTAAAGAGTATCATTGTGAATTTTACTGAATTCATCCTCTGTTACTAACTTATTTTAATTTGTGGTGGTGTGTTTAAGAGAGGCTTTATTCTAGAAGTTAGAGGCTTTTAGTTGATTTTTTTAGTTTTGTTTTGTAGTTTTTAAGATCTTATTACAAGTCTTGTGAAAAACTTGTATAATTTAACTTAAACCAGTAATATGTTTTCATTTTTTAATTGTTCCTATGTTTTAGTCTTATTTTACCAACAATCAGCTGTTTTCGTGGTTTCACCTGTGTCAATCTATTTCCTCACAAATTTTCATTTAAATCGTTTCAGCTGTTTTGCCGTAAAGCTTTAAGAATGAGAGACAAACTCATATCGTTTATATTGTTTAAGACAAAACGCTATGTATTTTTTTTTCTATGACTTAACCTTCTGCATAATTTTATTTATAGTACAAATCACCCCCTACCTCCCCCTCTGTAAATATAGATGGTACCGCGAACAACCGACGATCTTGCTTCGGATGGCGCTGGCCACTCGGTTTGTTTCACATGGCCTCACATTTGTGGCTGGAAAGGAAAACTTTCTTTTTGAAGTAACAACGAGCTTGTATTTCCTATTGTTTGAAGATGTTGTGGTATGTTGTGTTGGCAAGAAATGTGCTCTAAGAATCGACTTGTTCTGTGCTGATACATTGTATCAGACAGTTAATGAAAATTGTAATGTTACTGTTTATAAGATCTCTGTATCATTCCGTGAGACGTAGGTAATAAAATCAAACTATACTAATTTTCTTCTTCTATATATATAAAAATGAATCCCTATTTCCCTTGGTCACGGCATCACGTGTGAACGGCTGGACAGATTTGGATGAAATTTAGTACGGAAATAGAGGGGATCCTGGAGAAGGATCTAGGCTACTTTTCATCCGGGTGCGTGGAGTAGTTCTCTCTAGAGTATTATAAAAAGTTTGTGAAATTGTAGGGATAATCTCTGGATCTATTTAACCGATTTAGATAAAAATTTGTAGGGAGATAGAGGGGACCCTGGAGAAGGTAATAGACTTTAGATGACCTGGGTACGTGAAGTAGTTCCGTCGGAACGCGGGTAAAACCACGGGTAACAGTTAGTTAGCAGTAGCTAGTAGTTAGCAATTCGTAGACGTCTACGAAAATCCGTAGCTGACAGTGCTACGAAATATCGTAGCAGCAGGTATTTTAATTAGCACGCGTATGCAACCGACGCCCAGCGAATGTCAGTTTGTTTGTTTCTATGTTAATACGGCTGAATCGATTTACATGGAATTTGATATGGAGATGGTGAAATTTTCAATGGATATAGATGGGATCCTGGAAACCGTTATTAGGCTACTTTTTGTCAAGGTACTTTTTAACTTGAGGAAGGTTATAGAATTTTACCTAGGTGCGTGAAGTAGATCTTTGAGGCACGCATATAAAGCGAGACTCTAAAAAAAGGAAGGTCACAATCCGACTAGTTCTTGAGAAATATGCACTCAAACATACATACACTTATGAAATTTTACATATGTCTTGGGTGTCTCACAATGACTAACATACACTTTAGTCTGTAGCAATTGATTTAACAAAAAATGTAAACAAAGTCGTAACCTATTTTGTTACAATTCTGCCACAGAAATTAACAAAACGGCGTAAGGATAGCGCATGTATGTCAATTTCATGCTCTAAACATAATCATTCATCATTTAATGCCATTTTTATTTATGTATGTGGGAAAATTAAAACAAAAATAGGTTATGATTTTGTTTCCATTTTTGTTAAATCGATTAGACTATAATTTATCTACACTAATATTATAAGAAAACTTTGTTTGTATGTTTGTTGGTTTGTAATGAATAGGCTCAAAAACTACTGGACCGATTTAAAAATTCTTTCACCGTTAGAAAGCTACGTCTTTACGAAGTGTCATAGGCTATATTTATTTCCAGAAATAATTAGGGATCCCTACTACAACTTGAATAATATAAGCCAAGGTGTAAAAAAAACGTCCACGCGGGCGAAGCCGCGGGCGGAAAGCTAGTAATTAATAAAATAATTTCTTTTTTGGAGTAGGTACTTAAAAATAATCATAAAAGTCAAAGGTGCCGATTCTGACTTACACACGACTAAACTAATTTTAAAATATCATGCTCTTTTTCTATTGCGAAATACAAGAAGAGGATAGCAAGTAATTCAGTGCTGTCAAATTAAATGACAGATGACATTTTGTTCGTACAGGTTTGTTAATTTAGTCGAGATGTTACGTCGTGATATTTAATTTTGTATGGAAAACTATTTTTTCTAATTTGACAGGTGTTAAAAGTTTGCTATCCCTTTCTTATATTTGTTGATGGAAAGAGAGAATTATAGACTAAATTTAATTTAGATGGTGTCAAGAGAATCGCGGCCAAAGTCCATTAAAGCAATCATAAAACGAGTTGTCCTTGTGTTTGTACATTTATGTAGGTACTTACCTAGTATCCTAGTTGTCTACTCACTTGGCCTTGACATCTGCCAGACCCAGATTAAATTTGGCGCAATGAAAGTTAAGTGTATGTCACGGCTAATGTAGAATTCAGGAGTTTTACATTGCGTCTAGTTTTAGTACAAAATTAGTAAAGTGCTGGGTTGTTCGAGTGTTTAAATATAACATTATATGTAGCTTAAATATTACGTCAAGTTTACAAAATTTTACGATTTTAATGTTGCATCAACTTCACATAATTTATACATTTAAGAATTTTAAAATGTTTTTTTTTTGACAAGTCAGAGTCAATTTATTTAAGTTAACATATATTATAAATCTTGAGACAAGAAATGTTAAATAATAAAAAATACATTAAGTTTTATCATCCATTTTAATCAATATTGAATGACAGTTCTTCTGTTTTTAAGAAACCATTAACGATATTTGTTAAAAACCTTACGCAAAAATAGCGTCATATTTTTTTGCAACGTTGATTAACATTTTAAGAAATTTCGAATTATCTAACAAGAAAAACATGTTAATTTATTCAGTCAGTTAGTATTTATTCTAACTAATATGCTAATATAAAAAATGCGAAAGTGAGTTTGTTTACTTGTTATGCTTTCACGATAAAACGACTGAACCTATTTTGGTACTGAGATAGAGGGGTCTAAAGTCCTTCGCGACGCGGACAGCTAGTACTGAATAAAATTATTTATGGCTGCATATATTTTATAGGCTTCATTCAACCTGCATCCTGAGGGAACTCCTTTAAACAGCCGGTCAAAAAAACATCCTATGTCGTCACTAAGGTTTCGAACTATCTGCATCCTAAATTTCATCTCAATCGATTCAGCCGTATTACCGCGAAAGGGTGACAGACAGACAGACTTATTTATAATATTAGTATAGAGATTTATTAGTATTTTCATATATTGACAACTTTAATATATTACATTTAACATACATACATACAAAATGTACAATGTTATTGGGGCGCCGTTCTGGCTACGGCGTAGCAATGTCGTAGCTCGTAGCCCGAGCGTAGTAAAGGACTGAATTACTTATTCAAAGAGTCGTTTGCAGGAAAAAATATGTTCGAACGATTCCCTTGAGATGTAATAAGGTTCGGGTCTTGGGGTGAAATTACTGTTTTTCTATACAAATCGATAGATAATGTGTTTATTATTTTGTATGAGAAATATTCACTTTATATTTAAGGATGAATGGATTAATTATTTCGTCGTATTTAAAAAAAAATACAACCGACTTCCAAAAACACTCAAAAGAAAGATATATTTTATTTAAACGCCTATGGACCAATAATTACATAGAAGTCGGTGTCACGTAAATTATTATTGCCACCGACTTCAAATTGAGAGAGACATCTAGAATTCTCCTTAATTTTCGGTTTTAAGTGTTTTTTGAAAAGTTGTATTGTTTTTTCTAAAAATGTGTCTTCATTTTTTGCTTTTTAAGGTTATGCATGTAAATGTGCTTTTCGGTGTTATAAAGTTTTATAAATGGTTGTATTTTTATACTGTTTGACCCCAAAACTACTGAACGAATTTGAATGAAATTCTGCAGAAGCTAGTCGAGTGCGATCCTGGCTACGTGTAGCGTAGTGAAACTCCTTCAACGAGCTACGGCGTAGTCATAAAGCTACAGCAAGTGATTTCTTCAATGGGTTATAATTTAAGTCAGACACAACAGCTGTTTATGGGTTAACTTCTCTGGAACTTTTGGTAACATTAAAAAAAACGTTTATTTGAGAATCTCATTATCTGTAGGTACATCTGTGATATAGGTATCTTATACAAAAATATACCGTGCGTCAGTTTAGTAAAAACATAAAATAGCTAGACCAATTTGGATGTTTTTTTTATTTGTATTTTAGTTACTTAGACTCAATAGGTGGTGCTGTGGTCAGTAGGACAACGTTTGACAGGTACGCTAGGTTATATTTATTTTCCAAAAAATAATTACTTAAAAGCAGGTTTACAAAGGGCTGGGGGATGTCCGGGGCTGTGAGATGTTCGAAAGAGTTATCGCGCCCCCGGACATAAAGAGCTGAGGAAAGAACATGGATGGGTTTTAGTCAGTAAGAGACTGACACTCCCTTCTGCCCCACCTACGGCGGGAGGGGTCATTTCATGATTTCCCATCCGAAAAAAAATAAGGTTTACAAAATGAAACTCTATTTTTCATTCGGTTCATTTTAATGAGTTCTAAAACTTCTACAATGAATACTGATTACTTATATGAGTAGGTATGTAGACACTTAATTTAATTAAATGCTGTTTGACACTGCGATGATTGTAGTTCGGCTGATATGGGACATCGATGTCACAGCTCGACAGTGTGCTTACTGTCATAATTGCCGTTCGACTGCCCCGTACCTAGCCTCTAATAACTATATTAAATAACACATATATTAATATCATAATAATTTGAGAATAATTGAAAATTATATAAAAATAAAAATCAAAAAATATCACAGAAGTCTTGTATAAGAGCTGACCCGAAAATACATTATATTTATATCAAAAACATTTTTATATAAATAGGAGATAATTAACTAAAACAATATAACACTTAATTGGAGTAAAAACACTTATGATGAACACCTTACCGACTATGAAACATGATAATGATTCAATTCTACTACAAACGACAATCAAAATTGATGATTAAAAATTTGATTAACATATTTGGCATTCACCCCTGTACTTCACCTTTGCAACCTCATACATTCCATACAAAAACACATTCCATACAATACTGCTTCATGAAAAATTCCTAAATCATACAAATTCCTTGCTACTCCACCCCTAATACCACCCTGATCACTCCGATTCATCCTCTATTCTTCAATAATTTAGTTGTCACCGCAGCGGTGCTTCCACAGATCCTTGATCATGTGAATGCGGCTCTGGATGGTGGAGATGTGATCCTCCAGCTCCCGGGACACGTCCTGGAGACGATCCAGCTGGTTCTCCAGGATCTGTGTCTGAGGCTCGCCTTGATCTGCAGATTAAACACGCATCTTTCATTTGAAATTCTGCATGACATCCCCTTTTTTTTGGTGCAGCAATCAAACATACATATAAGGGCCTCACATATCTTGATAAAATCCCTAAGGCCGTAAAAATAAAAGATGAGCAGAATAATTATTCTGTGCCTCCCTAAATACCCTTGACGTGTTATGTGACTATAATTTTTCATTCTATTCTCAGTAGGATCCTAAATACAGTTCTACTCACCCACATTTTCATCAAAGATGATTTTGAACTTCTTAGCCATCGCATTTGAATCTGAAATTATAATCAGACACTTTAAATAATTAAAATAAATCTCGAAAATGTTATGGAGACTTCTCTGCTAAATTGTAATACCTAGTTTTTACTTGCATTAAAGTTACCCCACAAGTTAAGGCACTCGTTGACAGAGTTTTCCATTATCTGGCTTTGTGACTACCAATTTTTTTGCACAAAATGGTTCTATGCATCGCCGCCCTTAATTGGAGAGGTCTTAGATGCTGCATTATCATCGTTTTGGACCAGACTTTTATTTAATCGTTTATAAATGACCTTTAAAACCCTGTTGCAGTTTTCTGGGGTGATAGAATAATAGAAAATCCGAATCAATCTTACCAGACACCTCATCATCCCTCATGATAATGGTCCTTTTCTTTGGCCCGCTTGGGCAGGTGTTCTCGTCAGTTTTAGCTGGGAACACGTTCAACAGCTGGACCACGAATCTCACCCCACCATCAGAGCCTGAGCTCCCTTCGCCGTTATCAGGCTTGGGATCTGCGCCGAATTTTCCCATGTAGGTCACGTCCTGTAAAGAGATACAGTAAGAACTTATTTTGCTGTGTAGTATCCGACCGTATCATGTAAAGGATAAGGTCGCATATTCAATAGGAAGTATTTGAACGGTACCCTTGAGGATATGCTGTACCTTTGTTTACATAAATTGACATCAAAACATCATCAAGAAGTCAAATTTTCGCTTGGGTTTATATTATGTATGTAAGACAAAGGTTGTCTGGTAGAAGATCGCCAATGTACCCTTATTTTAATTTTAATTGTATCTGTCTTAATTTCTTTTGATGTACAAATAAGCATTTTCTATTCTATTATATTCTAAGACGTGTCCCGTGATTCCGTTTTGAATGAACCCTTTTGGAATGAACTGTTTTTGACTTACAACAAACTCCCTGGCTTCCTCCCTCTTCATGAAGTCATGGAGTCTCTCCTCCAATCCGTTCAGTTCCTCGGCCTCCTCGCGGGTGATCGACTGGCTCGGCTTGCGCACTGCCACTTTACCTTTGGGCAGCCTCATCTTCTTCTTTGTATTTTCACTCCAGTAACGCAACACCTGGAGAAGATATTGTTTGAATGTTAGATATTTGGTGGAGATCGCACCATTGCAGATGTACAGAAGTTGGTATAGGGCTGATTTTATCAGAGGAAAGGAATTTTGCTATAATTACGTAATCTACCACAATATATTATGTAGCTGAACACCGGGCGATATGAAACACCTAAGGACAACCCTAGATCGAGCGGTGGGCTAGTTCTGTATAGGCTGATGATGATGATATTATGTACTAGATCTGTCTTAGAAAATATCTGACAAATTCAAGTTTAACATAAGTGTGAGTAAGTATGCATGCTCTTATTCATGCATGCTCGCTGTCAGTAAGTCCAATATTTTATAGAACTGTAAGAACTTACATATTTCCAATTTTGCACAGTAATCTGCGCTCCGCCAGGGCAATCGTTCAATCTGTCCGCAAGATTGATCCATTTCTCTATGTTTAGGAAAGTGATCATGTCGGAGTTGCCGGCATTGTACAGAGACGCGTCGCTCTCGATCGCTTCCAGCAGTATGCGAAGCTGGTTCACCGTGACCTTCGGCTTAGCACTGGTAGCTCGGGCCATCTGAAATGATATAAAATTCGAGATTAAAGTAAATTTTGCAAAGTTTTATCTTCAAGGCCCTTCAAAAGCTCCTGTCGGGGCTGTGGGATGTTCGGAAGAGTACCTGCGCCCCCGGAATATAAAGGGCTGAGGAAGGGCATTTGATGATTTCGCATCTGAAAAAAAAGCGTTCAGTTTACCGCCTTCCACATGTCTCGGTAGAACGTAAAACGACTTAGGTACCTATGTAACAAATGACGTCATGAAAATCAGAACGCGCAAATATTCCGTGCGGGGCGATTTACGCCTGACGCATGACAATGCGTTCTGCGCATTTGTTTGCGGTATGGGAAATTGAGCAAGGAATTTAGAAAATATTGCTGCGTAGTTTTTTTTTTAATTTTGGTTTACCTCAAGATATACCCAGTCACTTATTTGGCAAGTTGTTTGGCAAGTTGTTGCAACTTAAGAGACACTAAAAAAAATCGACATTACTATTATCAAAATAGCTTAAGATAACCGAGTGTGACGCTGCCATATCCGATAGGTATCCTCTATCCAAATACATCTACTTACTGTAGGTATACGTAACAACTTTAAAAAATAATCAAAATGGCGACTGGGTAGCTACGCTCGTCTCCATACAAAAATATGTCCGAACATTTTTACCAATATATCTAATATATAATACAGTAAGGCAAGCCGGCCTGCCTCATTATCTTTATCCAGCATCGCTTAGCCGAGAAAATCCCCCGCCTCATCATAAAAGATGAGCTTTTCAACGAAGCTTTGGGGCCAAGTAATATTGAGAATAATGATAGTCCCGTGCGTAGCATTAAAAAATATATTGCACTCAATCAACGCTGTGAGCTTATGAAATCGTAAACACTGATCAACGAAACATTAATCAGCAAAACATAAAACCAAATATGGTCGCCCGGCAAGCAAATGGCGCGGGCGGTACAGGAAAACTCTTATCCAATTAAATATAAAGAGTTGTGAATTACACATATACGTAGTTATTGCGATTATAGCGCAGAGCACACGAACATTTACAACAACACAAAATACACGACACAAAAAAATAAATATGTAGGTAATACATTCAGAAGACAATAAAGATATTAAATAAAAATAGGTCATACACGAAAATTAGGAAAATACCTAAGTAGCAAAAGGACAAGTAAAACCACATTGCTTTAGTAAAACACAACATAAAAAGTGTTTATTTGAATAAAATTAAAATAAAGAAACATTGAATGTATAATTAATAGGTAATACCTTTCCGGAGATGCAACGCGTTGCAAAAGGTAACAGCAGCGAAAATAATTATTGATTTATCGATTCGAAGCAAGTGAGAGACAATGATGCAGTATGTTTTTATTGCCTATGTTCGGATATCAAAATATTGGCCCACCCTTTTTTCTGATTACCCCATTTTGCTAGGAAGCGAGAAGATTTTATTTTATCATAGCATTGTCATTTTTGACATGCCATCTGAAAAGGTTGACATGTAAAAATGTCAAACTGTAAAAATATAGTCCGACATGGCTGGTTATAAATGTGGCTGACATGTGAACTAACGCTAGCCACCATTTTGAAATATCAGTTTTGTCTGGTGATACCGGCCAAGGGAAAATTCATACCCAACTATAACTAAAATTACAGCTGTATTCGATAAGACTGGATTTTGTACCGAAAAAGGAAAGGGCAAAATGATCTGCGATGCCTTTGGTATTGAAGATATCCATCGGCCGCATTGAAAACATAACAAATGGGTTTGTGAGCCACCTACTAACATACCAAATGAGTGTAAAATATTTAAATAACATATTTTATTGTTTCTAATTTTAAATTATTATTGATGATGAATTTTAAATAGACATTTATGAAGTCAGGTTTTACTTAAAAAAAAATGGAAATTTCCATTAATTGGTATCACACATTGAAATGTAAGATGATAGACAATGTTAGTTCCATTTTTCACCACATTTATATAAATCCACGTTGGAATATACTGGTCTTTTTTAAAATACGAATAGAACGGTATTTAATTTCTGTAAAGCAAACCTTATTATCATACTTACAGAGAAAAATTAAAACTTTCAAGGTAAATCTTAGAAACGATAGTATTATTAAAAAAAAAAAAACTAAGTGTTTCTAAGTAGTTAGTCGAATAAACTTTAGTATTGATTACTTTATTCTTACATCACTACTGTTCCAGCTGCTGAGTTGTCAACTTGTCATTGTCAAATTCATGTGTGGCGATCTGTCAAATAAAAGAAAACGAGATTTTTGTACCGATATTGCGCTAAGTAACATGATTTTTAAATTAAAAATAGATTGAGCTAGGCTTTTTATCATGCGGTGGAACTTATTGGTTTTATTTACGCTAGTTTTGGGTACGAAGGCGTGGGATGACGGTGACTTAGAAGTGTTTGACGTGGTTGAAGAAGTTAATCAGAACTTTTACGAATTGTTAGGTGTTGCACAGGTAAGAGCTAAGTTTCTCTATACTGAGTGTCTACACAGCTTCACATTCTATCGTCTGAATCTAACGAATACTATATTACAACTATATGAAGCGTCAGCCGAGCTAAACAGCTTGTTACTTCGTCACTATGCTCCATTTGGGAGAATATGTCGTTATCATTCATTAACGTTTAGATAATATGATTAAATGATAATTTGTCTCTTAATCTAAGTATTAATTAAAAGTGTCAAGTGATTTCTAAACAATTTTCTTTGTAATTTTTTTTTTTATAATAGTAACTAGGCACTTTCTTTCATTCAATTAACAATTTCTTCTTCCATTTAATTTTCAAAATGTTTTAGACTTATAGAAACCGTTTTGCCTCCAAATACTAGAATACTTCATAACATAAATGTAACATTCCACTTTTTTAAGAGTTTGGCAATAAGTATTACAACACACACTACAGTGTGTATTACCTTCACCTTAGGCGGCAAGACTTGCTATCAACACAATTTTCTAGACTCCTTGCTCCTTAATACTGCTGTCATAAGAAAAAAGGCTGCAACTACATATTTTTTTGATATTGAGTTAAGTACAAATTTGGATTTGGTATTTAACTCAATATTGAAAAAATATATTATTTTAACTATGGCAGAATACTACATCCTGCTACAAGGTTTCGTTATTTTCAGGATGCATCACCATCAGAAATCAAGTCTGCATTTAAGAAGCTCACATTAAAACTGCACCCAGATAAGAATGATGCTCCCGATGCAGATGTTCAGTTCAGAAACCTGGTGTCAGTGCACAATATACTTAAAGACCCGGGGAAGAGAGAGAAGTATGTATACCTCAATTCTTTTTATTTGAGCTGTAGTTTTAAGTGCCACATCCAAACAACCAGGTAAACCTTTCTATGCAAATACCTAAATATTTTGAGTTTGAGTTTTATTTGTATATTGGTTAATAAATGACTTGAAAAATCAAAAGTCATTTATTAACCTTTTGTATGCCAGAAGTGTGGCTCTGCATGAGACACAATTGATTTTTATTGACTTGAAAATACCCAGCAAACAATAGGTTAATGAATTTAAAAAAAAAACTGTTTCTACTTAAAAGAAACAGTGGAAGGCATAATATATTATTACTTACTAAAATAAAAACATACATGAGGAAAAAACTATTTTAGTTTATAACAATTCATTCATTAGAATTATAAGATAACAAAATGTTTTCCTCATGCCATGATTTGCTACACAATGATTTATAAAACATAATATTTTAGATCCATCTGCTCAACTTAACAATTTTTAACATCTTTATTTCACCTGCTATAGAGCCTTTTCCCTTTAAACCCATGCTTTTTCTAGGGTTCCGTAGTCCGACAAGGAACCCTTAAAGTTTCGCCATGTCCGTCTGTCTGTCTGTCCGCGGCATAGCTCAGAGGCTCTTCTTACTACAACGCTGAAATTTGGTACGGATATTTCTATTAATTACGCCGAGAAAGTGGTAAAATAAAATTTTGAAAAATTTTTACGTGTTTGGGAGCTATCCCAAACACGTAAAGTGGGGATGAATATTTTTTTTCTCGCGTACCCCATCGTGTGGGGTATCATTAGATAGGTCTTTCAAAAATTTTGCAGGTGTGTAAAGACCCATTTTCGATTTAGGAATCCGTTTGCGAAATATTTTGCTTTAAAATGCGAATTTTTGTTCGATACGAGCATCCCCCCCCTGTAACTTTTGAATGGCTATTCCTAGAAATGTGAAAAAATTCACAGACGTAGCACATGTAATGAACTTACAAGGAAAACTATCACGGCTAAGTAGGCTTAACCGGTAACAGAGTTATATATATAGTCAACTAACTGAGACCTGATACGGAACCCTACTGCGCGTGGCCCGACACGCACTTGGCCGGTTTTTGGTAATTTGAAAGATTATCCTCACCTCATTAACCTAACTTGCTTATTTCAATTATAAATAGACCATTGCAGGATCTTATAAAACATAAAGTGTTAGTTGTACAGTTCCAAGAAGCAGGTCTTATGGTGATGAACTGGCAAGAAACTCCATAGACACTCTTTTCAAAACTAAATGTATTCAACATTTTCTTAGAGCTTATAACTGAGCAAAATGTGGGTCATATACCCATATACCTACTGATGTTCCCAGCTCACAGGTCTCTTGACAACCACAAAGAACCTTTATTCACCCATCTATACATATAAAATGCTTTGTCCTGAATGACTGACTGACGGATCAACGCACAGCCTAAAGCACTGATCATAGAGACCTGAAACTTGGAGGGAGGATGTTTTCTTTGTATGACGGAATGTAAGAATTTTTCGAAATTCTATCCCTAAGGGGTGAAAGGGGGTCAAAGTTGTATGAAACTCTGTCATTTTTAATTTGAATTTGTATAGCCCACGCGGGCGAAGCTGCTGCCAGAAAGCTAGTCTTTCATATAAACTTTATTCTTCAGATATAATGAGGTGCTCAAAAATGGTCTTCCAAATTGGCGATCAGCCATTTACTACTACCGTCACGTGAGGAAGATGGGCCTGGCTGAGGGGTCCATCATCCTATTCATTATCATCACATTTGGGCAGTATGCTGTCGGATGGGCAGCGTATGCTGAAAAGAGATTTACTGCAGTAAGTTTTATATGTTATTCTTGTTTGTAAATCTGTACTAAAATATTTGTAAATATCCAATGGAAAATGTGTGGATTGTTTTGAAGGTCGTCAATGGAAGATCTTTTTATAAAAAAAAAAATTAGACATTTTCAGAGTGTCATGACTATAGTCTGTTCCAATTTTACGAAAAATGTAAATAAAATCTTAACCTATACTTACTGTTCTAATTTTCCCACATAGATAAATAAAACGGCATTAAAAAATTGACATAAATGCGCCATCCTTACGCCATATTGTTAATTTCTGTGGCAGAATTAGAACAAAATGGGTTATAATTTTGTTTACATTGTTCGTAAAATCAATTTTAACAGACTTTACTACTATTTGTACGAATAACATTCATTTTTCAGGAACAAATATTAAACAGTAGAGGCAAGAAGCACTCCAAAAAGTCAGGTTTTGACCAAGGTTTATCAGAAATCTTGGACCAGCTTCCCAAGCCTAGCGTCAAGGACACATTGCCGTTCCAAATACCGAGATGTGCCTGGTGGTTGGTGACTGCCGTACCCAGAGGCATCATAGAGCTTAGGAGACGGTTAAAAGAACAGGAGGAGGAAGCTAAGAGGCAGAAAAAGAGGTATGTGGAACTTTTTATTATGTAGCTTTTACTTGCAACTTAGTAATGTGAGTAAAATAAAAAAATGAGTAAAGTAAAATAAAATATGAGTATAAAAAATATCTACACTATTATTATAAAGAGGTAGAGATTATAGGGGGAAACACTAGATCTGATAAACCGATTTAGATAAAATTTTGTATGAAGATAGAGGGGACCCTAAGGAAAGGCTACTAGACCAGTGCCGATAATTTTTGAAACCAAAAAAAATTATAGTAGGATGAAACCCATTGGGAAAGGAGGAGAATATAATAAAAATTAAAGGATAAATAAATTACGGGCAATCTGTGGTCGGGAAGTGGGAGGGAGGGGGTTATGAGTAAAAAAACTGTTTTATCTTATCCTACAATAACTTTCTTTTACTTTTTACCGTTTTTAAAGGCTTCAGCACTTGTCTATACTTTATATCCGGGTGCGTGAAATAGTGCGGGAAAAAGTATTTTATAAGTGCAAATAATTACATAAAAATTGGTTTTGGAATTTTTGTGTTTAACAAAAATTCCAAAACCAATTTTTATATACAAGTCAGAACTCTGTGATTAGTTGCCTATAGGATAAACATTTATCATTACAATTTAAACCTTTTTTCTAGAAGTTAAATTGCATTGTTTTACATCCTTATCAATTTCAAATTCTGGTATTTACTGTGTGGTATCAAAAAAGGATCTGAATAACTCTGAAAATACGATTATATTGAAATACAATGATACAATGACAATACAATAATGACGTAACATAATGAAAACAACACAAAGTACTGAAATAGCTATGTTGGGTGACGACATTATTCAGTTTCTAGTTTCCTCACCTCAATTGTTGCCATGGTAACGCGTCACAGAGTTGCACATAATCGATAGCAAAAGTCTAAAGGTGGGTTCACATTAACTATCAGACGCTGAATTTGAGCTGTCGTTATCATTTGAGCTGTTCAATTTATGTCTACCTATTATTTTTACAAAAGCTTTTGATGAAATATTTCTGACTCTTTGACGAAAAGCTACTGAGCAGTTTTTGTTGAAACTTTGGACATAGTAAATTGTCTCGATAGAATTTTTTTTTATTATTTTATACATATAGCATACTTTTTATTACGAAAATATGCGCGTTACATTCGGGAAGTGAGGAAACGCTTGTTGCTAAATATTTCAAAATATATTGCACTAGCCGTCCGCGACTTATCTGCGTGGACTTAGAATTATAATTGAGTACTCTTTGCTAGATACCCGGATATAAATCTTATGTGTTAGTTAATCGAGGTATAAACTATGTGTGTACAAAATTTCATTTAAATCCCTTTGGTAGTTTTTGTGTGAAAAAGTAACAATTATCCCTTACAACCTTTCGCATTTACAACTTGAGTTAAGATTTTACTGCTAGATATTATATTTTATTTTGGCTAGTTAAATTATTTAATCACAAATTCACGTTCAAACTAATATTTAGTATAGTATTTATGTTTGTTCGGCGGCTGTTGTAAACCTTTCCTAAGTTTAAGCCAACTTGCATAATTATTATGTAAGAGATTGCCGATTTAGTAACACAACAGCCAACGATTTTCAATTTGCTGATTAGTCAAGGGTGAAAAGTAACAATTGTAGGTATTGCTGCCTCTGTGTATCGGAGCGTAACATGATGGTGTTTGACAGGCGCGGTCGCAGCCAAATATTGAGGGAAGAGGGGGGTTCATCAACAACCAAATTTACGTTTAGTTGTATGATAGATGTATTAAAACACAGATCACGCAATGCGGTATTTTGTCTTTGAATCCTAACTAATACGCGAATGTGTTTTTTTATTATTTTTTTAACGCTTTAACGTACCATCTAAACGGCTTCACCGATTTAGAATCAATTCAAATTCAAACGTCATTTAATCAAATTAGGCTGAAAATCAGCACTTTTTGAACGTCAAATTTACAAAAGACAGCCCCCAAAACACCCGCCCTTCACCACTTCCTATGTGTTTTTGCTGGGAAGAAGAAGTGGCGCAACAAACTCCCCAGCAAAAATTTGGTAGGAAGGATATCGTATAGAGCGTGACGTAGAGCTCTCTCGGGAAACATCTAGTAAAATATTAAGAATGAAAGAGAGAATGGATGTTTGTTACTCTTTCACGCAAAAACTATTTAATGAATTTGGATGAAATTTGGTACGCACATAGCTTACAACCTGGATTAACATATAGGAGAATTAGATTAGAATTTTTATTCGGGTTCGTGCAGTAGTTCCCTGAGGACGCGGGTGTAGCCCAAACAGCTATTTGATTAATAATAATATTGTTGGCTTGGCGTAGAGGACACCTGCCTGTCTTTGTTCTGGCCTTCAAAAGGTTAATGATAGCGTATAAATTGAAAATAACTCATAATAGTGATAGCAACTGGTTATTATCTTCAGGGAAGAAGAAGACAGGGCGCGGGCGGACCGCGAGGCGGCGGCGGCGGCGGAGGCGAAGGCGGCCGGCGTGCGCAAGCGGCGCGGGTTCGTGCCGCCCGCGCGGGACGCCGCCTGCCTGCTCGACCCCGCCGACGAGCCCGACTGCGGGCCTGTCGTTATGCCTGTTAAACAGGTACGAATCTAATCATCATCATCATCATCATATCAGCCTATCGCCGTCCACTGCTGAACGTAGGTCTCCCCCAAAGAGCGCCAACTATCCCGGTCTTGAGCAGCTTGCATCCATCCGCTGCCTGCCACCTTCCTTAAATCGTCGGTCCATCGCACCGCAGGGCGTCCTAGACTACGTTTGCCTAAACGTGGTCTCCACTCTAATACTTGTCTGCTCCATCGACCGTCGGTCCGTCTGCAGACATGGCCGGCCCATTTCAACTTCAGCGTGCTGATTCTGTGAGCTATATCGGTAACTTTTGTTCTCTGGTCTAATCTAAATCTAATAAATAAATCTAATCTTCGTTACGGATTCTATCTATTAGAGTCTAATACCTACATTTTATTATTCTATGATTAATTTGAAAAAATCTCGTAACTACAATTTCAGTTTTTAGTTCAAAAATAATGTTTTTTTTGTATGTGTTTGTTGATGTTTAGGAACTAATTTTATGTTATTCTATAAACTAACTTACTTAGAGGAGTTTTTTTTTCTAATAATTTTTTTGTCGTAATTAATTTTATTTCTATAATTATCAACTAAAGTGAACATAAGAATTCTTCTGAGTGATTGTAAGATAAATTACAAAAGTACCAAATAAGGCCTTTATTTCAAAGAGTTTTTTCTAACATTACGTCAGTTCGCCGAGTTCTGGCAACTTCTTCTCTATCCCAACAACCTAGCGTCAGAATTTCCTCGAATCCACCTCTGTTAGTGTTAGTTTGTTATATTTAGTTGTACATTCTTAATTGTTTATTGCATGCTACACAGTAAAATATGGCTGTACCTGAAACTAATTTTTGACAAAATTTATTATATGTATACCCATATCTGCAAAAAAAATCTATCTTTTATCTTATCCTTTTTCCGTGTCCCAGCCCGCAGCCCCTGTGATAACTGGAGGTCTGTGGACGGACGACGACCTGGCGGAGCTGGTGCGGCTGGTGAAGAAGTACCCGGGCGGCGCGGCGGAGCGCTGGGAGCGGATCGCCGAGGCCATGTGCCGCAGCGTGCCCGAGGTCACGCACATGGCCGCCAAGCTGAAGGAGAACTGCTACAAGATACCCGGCCAGGAGCCCGAGCAGCCGGCCGTTGTGGAGCCGCCTAAGAAGGTCTGTGTGGCTGTGTATGTGGGTGGTTTGTGTTGAGGTCTACGGTGCTAGAAATTGCACGTAAATGGCCATTGCAGATATGTTTGAAAATCTGGATAACGATACTTAGGGTCTTTTTTCTGTTACTAACTCACAACCAGCATTTTTAACAGACTTTAAAAAAAGGAGGTTCTGTATTCAACCTGTATGTAGGATTGTATGTCTGCAATTTTCTCAAAAACTACTGACCCGATTTTTAATATGAAATACGTCATTGCGCAGCATAGTAAACGTTTTGTACGTATCCTACTTACGCATAAAATCTTACAATTTCTATCGGCTCTCTAATAATATAATTATGTCAGCCATATCATATGTATAGTTTTGTTTGTTGCTGTATTTTAAAGAGAAAAGTACATATTTCGAGCTTATTTCTTGATAAGGGATTTTTATCTTGACCACTTGTGTATTACACATGTAAATTTTAATTACTTTAGAATCGGGCTACTAACACCTCATCTATGTGGAAACAATATTACGATGAATGAAAAAAAAACGTCCCAATATATTTGCAGGTAAAAACTCGCAAGGCCGAGGAGACGAGTAGCGGCAACTGGTCGCAAACTCAACAGAAGGCGCTGGAGA
This sequence comes from Pyrrhia umbra, assembly GCA_963891755.1. Taxonomy (NCBI): domain Eukaryota; kingdom Metazoa; phylum Arthropoda; class Insecta; order Lepidoptera; family Noctuidae; genus Pyrrhia; species Pyrrhia umbra. The sequence continues at coordinate 2,507,037 of OY982923.1, read as the reverse complement.
ACGCGCTCGCTAAGTATCCGAAGGGCGGCGCTGGGGACCGCTGGCAGAAGATCGCCAATACCGTGCCCGGGAAGACCAAAGTACGTACTATTTAGATCAATTATATACCCTCATATGCTTTCCGAGGCACGGAGGAGTCTCGCTATGACCTAGATGGTCACCCATCCACGGACCGACCGCGCCAAGCGCAGCTTAACCTTTGATCGGTTGAACCGTGCGGCTGTTACTTAGCCACGAGCTCCTCCCCCAATAGTGAGATCAATTCAATAAAAAAATCTTATCTTAATACAAACCTCTGCGCTTTAGCCAATGAAAAATATTGTTTATGTAAAAATCTTATACCTGCATGAATAGTTCTGTTTGAAATTCAGAATCAGCACTTCCAGCAAAAACTGATATGACTAATGATTTTTTAAATAAAATCATATTTATTTTTGGAAGTTCTAATTGTAAAATCCATGGTAAATAATTATTTTTTAATGTTATTTGACTTCCTCACATAATTACATAGTAAAATATTCTTTATCATGTATCTGCGTCTGTCATGTTGGGCTTTAAATAAAAGTACATGATTTTTTTAATTATACTATTTTCTAATTACAGGAGGAATGTATGCAAAGGTGTAAATATCTATCAGACATGGTCAGAAAACAGAAACAGAAAGAGGAAGAAGAAGCGCAGCAGAACGCAGAAGGTGACGTCATCACAGATGAGCAGGACGAGGAGTGATAGAACTAGGCACTAATTGAATATTGACACATGATTTGCAACCTTATGTCGTACGGGATAAGGTTCAATTTACACGTTATACACATGATATGGAATCAATGTGATATGTTATGTCATGGTATCCGGTTTTATTGTTTTGGTACCGCTGAATAAACTACTGAAACTATTTATTTTTTTAATTTAAATTATGCCAAAACCGGCCGGCGTTGTGTCGTTGGTACCAACCGTCATTTTTAGATCTTTAACAGTCGTTACAAGTAGTTGTAAGACAGAAAGACACAACCAGTACAAGGGATACACTTAATACTCAAAACATTACAGCAAAACATATTTGTAGGATAGAGAGGTGTTATATAGGTGGTGTATAGTGTTACCCGATAACTGGGTTGTGGAGGTCAGATAGGCAGTCGATGTATGTTAAACGCAGGTACTCAGCTGCAACCGGTTGACTGGAAGCGGAACCTAAAATAATTAAGAAATGCTAGGCAGATGAGGATGATGAATTCTTCGCGATACAGTAACAAAAAAAAATTAATAACCATTGCCACATGTTCCTATCTCAAAATATTGGAAAATAGTTTCATACAATTTTCTTTCGGAAACAAAAATTATTAGATATTTAAGTCAAAACAAAAATATATTTTTTGCCATTTGCTTTATTTATTTACAAAAACATATCATTGAATGGAATATATTAAGCATCACAGAAATAACCTTAGAATATTACAAGATTGTGATTGCGTATGCATTTTGAACTTTAGTGTGTTGTCTTAAGGGGTATTATAGTTTATCGTATTGGTCGGGGGGAGGAGCCAAATCGTTGGTATATTTCGGGTATTATGTCCTCATCGGCGTAGCTTTGTTTTCTTGGAGGTGTTTTAACTCCTGCGTAACCTGTAAACGAGATAAAAGTATTATATTTTAATAAAGTATTAACGACGCGCTATGATGTTGAGAGTTTGTTGAAAGTCATGGCCCACATGTTGTGAAAGTGCGTATTAAATTAGGAAGATGTGTCTCGAGCCTTTGTCAGATCTTTAGCAAAGACTATAATCTATATCTATTAAAATCCTATGTAGATAGTTACAAATAGGAAAAAAATATCTAAAACGGCCTTAAAGCATTGAATTTACGTAATACATTTTATATAATGATTTTAGAATAAGTGCATTTATATTGAAACTTGATTTCTACATAAGCACAAAATAAAATCATCGCAAAGAAACCAAGAAAATATTGAATACTAGCGTCTGCCCGCGACGGTTCAAAATCGGGATAAAAATATAGTAATAATATCATATGTGTTAGTTTTAAACGGAACTAACACGTTTTGGAGATTAGCGCGCACAAACACAACTCTACAGATTTTTATATGTATACTAGCTGTTGCCCGTGGTTTTACCGGCGTCCCAGGGAACTACCGCACCCGTATAAAAAGTAGCTTAAACCCTTCTCCAGGATCCCGTCTACCTCCGTACCAAATTTGATACAAATCGGTCCCGTATATATATAGATAGAAGATAGATGAAGATGATGATGTTATGCGGTGTTACCTGGCTTGCCGGGCCAGAGCGGGCGCTGTGCGGAGCCGCAGGCGGCGCAGGCGCAGGCGAGCGGCGAGGCCACGCGGTGCGCGCGCGCGGACCCGTCCTCGCAGCTCAGCGACACGTCCAGCCCGCCGAACTTAGTGGCCTGGCAGCACTCGCACCGGGAGTCGTGCACGCCGGTTTCTAACAAATAATCATATATATTTACATTTTAGAATTAAATCGATGCCTAATGGCAAAAAAATAAGCGTATTTTTGCGGATATATATATATGGTTGGAATGGGAAATACTCTAGCTGGATTTCGACTTTTTTCAAAAACTACGACGACAGGGTCTATTTTGCTAGATATGAATAATTTTCTTTCTAAGAAAAATATTATAATGTATCACCATTTCAGGTCCCGAGGGAATTACTAAACGCATCTAGGTAAAAGTAACCTATAACCGTCTCCTGGGTCCCTTCTATCCCCAAACTTATGCAAATCGGTTCAGCCGTTTTATCGCGAAAGCATAACAAACAAACTCAATTTCGTACTTATTATAGTTAGGATGATATTAAACAATAAGATTTTATATACTCCATGGAGTTTCTTGCCGGTTCTTCTCCATAGGACCCACTTTTTGGAACCATGCACTTAGTTGTGACGGTAAGCAAAAAATAAAATCCTTTGACTTCGAGCGGTCCACTATCAAATAATGCAATTTCCGAATCACTATTAATTATATCTTTATTAATATTTTAGTTCTAATATATTTTTAAGCACTGTAATTGTATCGTTATTGTAATAGGAAACCTTTTTTCTGTTAGATTAGTGTTAATTTTTTTGTAAACATTATTATTGAATAAAAAAAATATTTATTATTTATTTACTTACGGTTATTATAGAGAGTGCCCGAGTCGCAGGTGCCGCGGCACTCCTTGAACCCTACGAGCGGCTGCTTGTTGACGCACAGGCCGTGAGGACCCAGGTGGATGCGCAGCAGCCCGACTGTCTCCGACGAGGGTATGCTGGTCGGCACGCATTTACCTGGAAAACACGTTCAATTAGGTAGTTGAACATAATTATTATATTAAATTAATGACTTTCTTTTATTCTTGTATAGTTTTGTGTACTATTAAAATCAGAACTAGAGTTGGCGTGGATTGAAATTATGATTTTAAATTCTATACTTATTAAGTAGTGTGTTCTCTGTAAATAGTAAGTCTACACTACAATACAAAATGAAATATTCATTTGTTAGATTTTTATTTCAAAATATATTTATATCTGCAGTTTTTAAATTAAAGATAAAATTTATAACTATTATATTTACTTTGAAAACGAAAATAAATATTAACACTTTTTTCGTATACCTAAAAAAATCGATATTCAAATAAACGCATAGATAATCTTCGTAAATTATTTAATACCACAAAACCCACACACTTAATCAAATTACAGAATTAAACCTGGAACAGTAAAACATTGCTCCAGGCGAGGCTCGAACTCGCAACCCCGGCATTGCTCACGTCCACTGTCTTATAAGTACCGTGCGCTAACCAATTGCGCCACTGGAGCTGTGAATTAATTCTTAAATTACAGCTGTGGCTTCTGACTTATTGCTTGTTAAATATCGTATTGAAATAAACTTTTGTGATTCGTGGTGGCCTAGTGGTTAAGGCACCTGCCTCTCGATTACGAGTGTGCAGGTTGCAAACATGGCAAGTACCAATGTGACTTTTCTAAAGTCATATTTACTTTCTAAATATATCTTAGATACCACTGACTAACAGTGAAGGAACACATCGTGAGGAAACCTGGACTTAAAAAGTCTGAAATTGCCAATCCGCCTTGAGCAAGCGTGGTGATCAACGCTCATGCCTTCTCTGTATGAGAAGAGGCCTGTTCCCAGCAGTGGGACAATATATAGGCTGACGATGATTGTTATGATGGTATATAGGGTGGGTTTGACATTCTTACATTCATAACACACTTTGTTATTACACAATTGACATTCTTACATTTACATTGGTACATTGTTTATGAGAACGGTTTTTAATGCTATAGGGGACATTTTCTATCGTGTTACCAGGTAACTGGGTTATGGAGGTCAGATAGGCAGTCGCTTCATGTTAAATACTGGTACTCAGCTGCCTCCGGTTAGAGTGAAAGCCGATCTCAAGATAGTTGTGAAAAGACTAAGCAGATGATTGGGTATTTTAAATTTTAACTGTCATTGTTTCATGTTTTGTAGGAGTAACATCTTGATCGAGTATCTTCGTGTGGTACCTACCACTGGGAGTTAACGTATACCTACAGTTTTTTATACCTAGATAGTATTATCCCACTTCTGGGCAAAGATCTCCTTCATCTTTTCAACTCCTCCCTCTGTGATGCTTTGCCTGGTTAGTCTAGACATAATTCGACAAATGTGACCCAACCAATGCCACTTAAGTCTGGTAATTATTGTTCACATCAGCGATACCAGTACCTACTTACTGTTATTTTATTAAAACAGTTAAATAATTGTATCTAGACATAACCAATTCAGGAAAAACCAAATTAATTAGGTTTTGTTTTTAGGGATGGGAAATCAACAAATTAATGAACCCTTTCTGTGGGCGAAGTGGGGAGAAATGGCAGAATAAAACCCATCCATGCTCCTCCCTTTGCCCTTGCGTTCCAGGGCTAGCGTAAATCAGGGTAAATCATTCGAACAATCTCACAGATGCATCAAATTTAATCTACCATTTAATTTACCGCGAAAAGACGCGCATTGCCATTCAACGTGGCAATGCTGCCAGTCTTCTTGGCACGTTTCTGGATGACAGCGATGAGGAGGAGTACTTTGACGCCTTATCTCATTGATGCACATGTCTGTATAGTTTTGTTTTATTTTTATTTTTTTATATGTAGGTTTATTTAAATGTCGTAAATATGTTTTAAAATTAAGTAATTGGAGTTACCATTACAAAGATTCCTAAGTCATAGGTACGAAATTTGTACCACTCCTTAGCCTACTAGTCCAAAGCAGCTGTCCACTTACTCAAAGCCTCTGGCGGTTCCTGGCAGATCTGGCAGCAGGTCTCGTTGACGAGGTGCTCGGGCGCGCACGCCGACACGTCGGGGCACACGTGCGGGGATGACGTCACGAACACGTCCTCGCCCGACTTGTCGCAAGTGTACGTCGTGCAGTTATCCGCCGATTGCCATGTCGTACCTGTCAGTGTCATGTTTAGTCGTGATTATTTCTAGCCACGTGGTTAGACTAAATTCGTAGCCAAGTTACAGTTTTGACAAGCGCTATTGCTAAGCTTACCGTAGTCTAAAACTAAAGTATAAGTTTGTTTTAAAGACATTGAAGAACGAGCGATCGAGTTCTGTCAACTCGACTATCAACTTGCTGTTTTCTAAAATAGCTTACGCCCAGGCTATAGGCGCTTATTACATTAGAGTAAATCAGGGTCCCTAAACTTTAATGAGGGTAATAGTAATATGAGAAAGGCATCTTAGTGTAGTAGAGTAAATAAGGGAGACTCTTAATTCAGGGTCCTGATTCAATGAACTGTAATACGCCTGTTAACGATTTTAGTAAAAAGGTTCGATACGAAACCTGTAACTTGGCTAGGCCTAGGTGTGATCACTCACTGGGACCTTTTTTGGGAAATCACCCGACTCTTAATCAGACTCTTACTGACTAAAACCCATCCATATTCCTTCCTCAGCCCTTTGTATTCCGGGGGCGAGGTAACTGTTCCAAACATCCCGCAGCCCCGGCAGGCTGTGGCCCCGGTACTGTACCGGTACAGTACTCAGTTTATTGTAAATAAAGTTTGTAATTATTTTTATAGTTGAGTTTATTAAATCTGTAATAATTTTTTGCACGCCTTATGGGCAGAATGTATAAGAATACTTTAAATATGTAACATCAGGGGCCTTACCATGACGTGCCAAACAAGATTATTTTGGTTTTGAAAAAGAGACGGAGCTATACGACGTTAGTAGCTGTGTCACACTCTCAAACTTGAATAGTGATTGCAAAAACACGTGGTGGTACAGCCCCTGATTGGTAATACCTATATTCTAAGCAAATAAATTCTTCTATTCTATTCTGTCGCTGACATGTCCAACTCACCGGGAGCTACGACTCTGTCGTCGATGACGCAGTGCGTCTGCACGCAGTGGCCGCAGCAGACGCCAGCGGGCGGCGCCGCGTACTGCCAGCCGCGCCCGCACGAGCGCGGGCATGCCTCCTCGCTCTCCTTGTGCGTGAGCCGCCCGCTGTAGTCGCGCGCGCACGTCGTGCTCTTGCACGGCTCGTCAGGAGACGACCACGTCTGACCTTCCTGTATCGTAACACCGGAAATATTATGATAAAAAAAATGATATTTACTATCGCGGACAAAAAAGCCTAGGCAAATGATGACGTACTATCGCGGACACTCCCATCTGACCGCTAAGTGTTACAAGCGCAGGCAACTACCAACTTGGACGAGGAGCGAAAGCAGTGACGTCACTATGATCATTAATTCTTTATCTAATATTGTATTGTTCTTATTTCTCATAATTAAATAGTTTGTATACATTTTATAAACTCCTTGTGGCTCACAAGGAGTTTCAATATTTAGTCATACTACTTATATTTCTTTTTCATTTTGGCAGCATTGATGTTGTGCTTTATAAAAAAGTATGATTGTCAAGTCACTTGTTTTTCCCGCCGTTGTATAAAAATCTATATTAAACTACATCTATTGTCGCTCCGTGTTTAATTCGTTAAACCTACGCCCATCATCAGCAGGAACCATAATTATTACCACCACTACCAAGATCTTTCATTTCGTCTAATATAAGTTAATTTTTGCTTGCACTCAAAAATAGTATTCGATTCAAATTAAATTATTTATTTCAGTTAGGTCTAATAACGAGCATGTTTGAAAGGCGAAAACAAAAATTTGTTGCCTATTCCGAAAAGTAGTTTCATATGGAAAGACCGGGCAAAAAACTTCATGTTTACTCTTTTTAAATAAATTGAAAAAATAATCATGAAGAATCAAAATTGAAAAAATAGGTAAGGTAGGAAACGCTCTCTAACCCCACCCGATTGACCTTGAATAGACGAATAAATCCATTAAAATTTACAAATATGACAAGCTACTGCACTCTACTGTACCTGATAGATGGTGTTGCCAACTCGGCAGGCGACGGGCTCCTCGTTGGGGCAGCACTGGCCGGCTACCTTCTCTTGGTTCAGCACGAACTGCTTCTTCGTGGCTTCCGATACTTCTGGGCACGTTTCGTTTGACCCTTGTACTTGTAACTGGACAAATGAAATTAGGTTTTAAGTAACTGGGATTTTAATGAATATTGGATTCATTGAACCTTAGTCCAGAACCTACTTGCGGCATATAATATTTTTTTTTCTCTTTTCAACCTACATATTATAAAGAGTTGAATCACAAATATGAATCCATCCACAAAGTCATCGTAATTTACTAGCGAACAAAATTTTTATTTATTGTTCTTTAATTTTTACCGTCAGTTAGTTACTTTCCTACAAAATACACCGTGTTTACCCCTACACACAAACTAATAAACATACTATAAAATTCGCATAGATTAAGTACACTGAGATACATAAGCATAGGGATATCCGATGTGTTTACCAGCGTATTCCAACACTCAAATTGTGTCGTCAAAAAACCCATTGAAATTGACTCACAGTGCCGTTCAAATTAACACAGGTGTAGTTAGCGCAGAAGTCGGAAGATGTCCACTTCTCCCCGATGGGTCTCTCCTTGCCGTCCACGACGCAGGCCACCGGCTCGCACTTGCCGCAGCACTCCTTGCTTGCGGGAGTCGCTGGGAAGTACTTCCAGCCCTGGGAGAAAAGTGTTTGTAAAATTAAGGGGCATTCTTAGAGCATATTTAAACTCTTTAAAGTTAAATAATAAATATACTAACACCCAGTCATACCAAAAAGTATGATGTCACAGATTCGTAAAAAGCATTCGCTTTCGCACTAACTGTTTTTGTAATACTTATTCTATTCTTCCTTCAGATAAAGAAGAACTTATTTAAAAAAAAACAATATATCAAGTTTATAAAAGTTGCAAAACTACAACTGGCTTGAATTTTGTAGCAACCGGCTGTAAAAGTCATTAAAAAAAACTTCCTAGAAAATCTTGGAGTTTATGAAGAATAGAGCTAGATTGCACTATTGGTCACTAAAAGCTCCCTAAAAAGCTAACTTATGTATATTCAAATCATCATTCTGTTTTATGAATTTGACAGGGACTTTAGCGATCTTAATTGCACAAGAAAAGTATGCTTTACTCTACGACAAAAATGTCAGAATACATTTTATTCTGTTCATACGTCAATAGTTTTACATTAAAATGTCCCACACATGTTTAGACACAGACTCTCGCCCGTTACACTGAGTGTACGGTGTATAGTGTCATAGTGTAAACATATACTACATTTACTACAAGATTAGACATTTAAACGCACCCGATTTACCGTTTGTTCAAACGATTTTGAGCTCTATTGCTAAGGTGACATGACAAAAACCGAATGCAGAATATACACTTCTCATCAAAAAAATCGAAACACTTTCGTTTTTATTGTTTTTGTCCTAATTTTTTACAAAAGAGAATTAATTCCATGAAAAAAAAACATTATTGTGTAGCTGGCAGTTTGGTCATTACAGTAAGAAGAAAAAAATCAAAATTCGAAATTAGAATTTCATTTGTTTATCCTATAAATGAAATTAATCACTGTTTTGAGACAAATGTGTATTTAGGGTTGGAGTACGTTTCTCGTTTAAAAACTAAAAATTAGCGCTTGTCTTTAAACTTTTTGTTTCTTATTTCATTTACTGTGACTTTGGGACGTCTGAAAAAACTTTTTTTTCTAAAACATATGGATACTTCGCCCGCAGAAGCCGCCCAAGTGGTGGCATTGCTGGATTCTGGACTTAGTCAGCGTGTTGTGGCTGCAAGATTGCATCTAAGCTTATCATCTGTTCATAGAGTCTACAAACGCTATCGGGAGACTGGTTCGTTCACGCGCCGTTCAGGATCTGGCAGGAATCGGGTCACTTCTGAGCGAGATGATCGATTTATTGTAACAACTTCTTTACGAAATCGACGCCTTAACGCTTTTCAACTGCAGCAGCAGCTTCGCGTTGTACGAAGAGTAGCTGTAAGTGACTCTACAATAAGAAGAAGGTTGAAGGAACGCGGATTGGCACCGCATAAGCCAGCGAATGGGCCGAAATTAACTGCAGACCATCGAAGAGCGCGCCTTAACTTTGCACGCGAGCACCTAACTTGGTCATACCTTCAGTGGAGCAAAGTACTGTTTTCTGATGAGTGTAAAATTATGCTGTATGGTAACGACGGAAGGAACAAGGTCTACAGAAGAGATGGAGAACGCTTTGCACAATGCTGCATTGAAGAAAAGGTCAGCTATGGTGGCGGTTCGTGGACGGTTTGGGGAGGAATCAGCGCCGACGGTAAGACAGAACTTGCCTTTGTGTCTGGGCCACGGCTGCCTGCACTAAACTCTCATCGGTACATCGAACAGTGTCTTGAACCTCATGTGATGCCCTATGCACATTTTATTGGCAACGACTTCATATTCATGCACGACAATGCTAGAGCTCACACCGCGGGCGTCGTACGAGATTATCTTACCGAAGTCGGTATCTCCATTATGGTATGGCCAGCAAGAAGCCCGGACATGAATCCCATTGAACATCTATGGGATGAATTAAAGAGACGAATTCGAGCAAGAGATCCAGCCCCAGAAACACTTAGCCAGCTGCAAAATGCAATCCAAGAGGAATGGGATAATATACCACAACATGTGATCGTGACTCTCATCCGATCGATGAAGAACCGTATGGAAGCAGTAATAAGAGCTCGCGGAGGGAATACAAGTTATTAAATAAACGTTTCTTAATTTTTTTTTTCATTTACGCGTGTTGTTTTACCCATTTCCTTCATATTCCATACAGGGTAAAAATTACTCATTATACAAAATACGAAATCTATGAAGACTTAATTTGAATTTAGAACAATAACATTAGGATTTAAAAACCTCATACTACTCACTATTAAATGACATTTTACATTTATTCCTAAATATACACATTTTTCTGATAATCCTTATCAAATCATAAACTGCGAGGTGTTTCGATTTTTTTGATGAGAAGTGTATTTGCTATTGTAAACATTATTTTGCTTTCAACACCATCCTTATCAGTACGGAATAGAACTTAAAATCGGTTGAATAACCTGCAAAAAGAGTTTGGAAGTTTATCTAATCTTATTGTAAATGAAAAAAAAAAAATGAAATGCTTTAAGAATATTTTTGATCATGTTTACTCACCGGCTGGCAGTCAGTGTGACATTGCTGTACGGTGGTGATCTTCTCAAGCTTGCCGTCCGTGTCCGTCTGCTTGCAGTAGTAGCTCTCGCACGGGTTCACCGGGGACGTCCAGTTCTCGCCGATCTACATGATGAAAACCATATTTATCATCGTCATATCCCAGCGGCCATTGTATCAAAGAGGTAGTTTGTTTTTCGGAGCATATATAGGTATAAACTATGTAGCCTTAGTCACATGCATCATTAAAACTAGATATTTTTCCAGCTAAATTTCCGTCTGTCTATTTTGAAACTAAATCCAATTTCATTAAATTATATTAGACTAGCTTCCCGCCAGCGGCTTTGCCCGCGTGAGTTAAAAAATGACCGAGTTTCATACAAAATTTGCCCCCCTTTTTCACCCCCTTGGGGGTAGAATTTATTAAAATCCTTTCCTAACATCTACCTGCATGCAAATTTCAGCCCGATCACTCCAGTGGTTTGGGCTGTGCGTTGATAGATCACTATGTCAGTCAGTCAGTCACCTTTGAGTTTTATATATATTTAGATTGGTATAACATATTACAATACTGTTCCGTTGCAATGCTAGTTTTTTGGAGACCAGCCAGGAAACTTCGCAGGAGTATACCGAAAAACCCACCAAAGTTTCATAATCAAATCAATGGTTAAGGATCGTATAGGGGCTTGCCGGGGCTGCGGAATGTTCGAAAGAGTTACCGCGCCCCCGGAACACAAAAGGCTTAAGAATGAATGGGTTGAAGTCAGTATGAGTCTAACACTCCCTCCTGCCCAACCCATGACGGGAGTAGTCATTTGATGATTTCCCATCCAAAAAACCGGCCAAGTGCGTGTCGGGCCACGCGCAGTAGGGTTCCGTAGTAGGTCTCAGTTACTCGACTATAACTCTGTAACCAGTTAAGCCTACTTAGCCGTGATAGTTTTCCTTATAAGTTCATTACATGTGCTACGTCTGTGATTTTTTTCACATTTCTAGGTACAGCCATTCAAAAGTTAGAGGGGGGGGTAACTCGTATCGAACAAAAAATTTCACTTAAAATCTAGATATTTCGCAAATGGCTCGCTTAACCGAAAAATGATCTTCACACACCCATAATATTTTTAAAAGACCTATCTAACGATACCCCACACGAAGGGGTACGCGAGAAAAAAAATATTCATCCCTACTTTACATGTTTGGGAGCTACCCTAAAAAAAAATATTTTTTAAAATTTTATTTTACCATTTTCTCGGCGTTATCAATATACATATTCATACCAAATTTCAGCTTTCTAATAACAAAAACCACGGAGCTATGCCGCGGACAGACAGACGGACAGAGCGAAACTATAAGGGTTCCTTGTCGGACTACGGAACCCTAAAAATAGGGGTTAGGCATATATTTTTATGTATATAGATGTAAAAAAAACTATGTGGGGGCTCAATGAATGCTCACCTTATAGATATCGTCTCCGTCCCTGCAGGCGACATGCACGGGCTGCGGGCAGCACTGGAAGGGCACGGGGCGCGGCTCCAGCACGAAGTGCTCCGTGCTGGCCACGCTGCCGCACGCCGCACTCGTGCAGCGTGCTGACGTACCCAGTGCAGAGCCCTCGCAGCGGCACGAGCGGCACGGCCCGTCCAGCCATACTGCGTCGATCTGGGGGACGAGGTGAGGATGAGAATATTATGTAATATCTTCACTTTGGAACGGGTAAATAACTTCAACTATCCCTTTTTGACTAACTAACAGACTCATCATCCTTTGACAATGTAAATGGTATAATTTAGGTAAATAAATCATTGATATAAAAAACCCAAGATGCACAGTCTCGAATAAAAGTAACGCTCGAAAATGTCCTAAAACACTCATGAATAATACCTACACATATATTTTTGCAAATTCAACCTTACGCAAATTGGTTAAAAGTTGTTTTTAAGTGACGCGAGACTATTTAAAATGAGCGCACAATTTAGAATGTTGCGCTAATTTTATGCGGATGGTTTTGAGACGTTGAGCGTGCGTCTTGAATTTTTTATATATCAATGAAATAAATGATTAGAATTTGATCTTTTTGCCAAAATTACACCCAAATCCATTCTGTAGTTTTTACGTGAAAGAGAAACAAACAAACCCTTCTCGCTAACTTTCGCATTTATATTATTAGTCGGAAGTAAATGTCAAATAATAATAAAGTTCAACCATGAATAGCTCTTACATCTTTCAAGATGGTCTGTGGTGTGGTCCTCGCCTTCTCACCGCCCTTAGATGCCGCTTCCCACTCCAGTTTTACGACACACTTGTCCTTGGGCAGTTCTGAAAGAAATTCAAAGACATACAGCATCAGCATCATAAGTCAGCAATTTTTTATTCAGTCTGTAGTAGTCAGCAGCCAGTCTTTTATTTCACAAACAATACTCAAGCTATCCGCTCAAATACCATCTGTGATTGGTTCATTTTGCGTGGCTGTCTTTGGTACATGGTAAATCCTTTACTTATCATAGTATTGTTATTAAATAAAAAGATGTGAATTTTTCAAAATTCACATAGCGATTTCTGCCCCACACGGGAATCGAATTCGAGATCCCGTTGTCGACGAGGCAGTCTTAATAGAATTTGATTATCGAACTATTAGCTTCTGCCCGCGACTTCGTCTGCGTGGAATAGTGGTGCTCCGCTCCTATTGGTTTTAGCGTGATGATATATAGCCTATAGACTTCCTCAATAAATGGGCTATCTAACACTGAAAGAATTTTTCAAATCGTACCAGTACTTCCTGAGATTAGCGCGTTCAAACAAACAAACTCTTCAGCTTTATTATATTAGTATAGATTTCTTACTCACCACACTTATATTCCGCGCAGCACTTGCCAGTAACATTGTATGTCTTGAGGTCGTGGAACTGGGGGCAGGCGGGGGGCTGCGGGCAGGTGAGCGGGCGGCACAGGAACTGCACGCGCGGGCAGCACCCACTGTCGTCCACCACGCGCTCCATGCCCGGCTCGAACACCTCCACGTCGTGCTCCGTGGACAGGGTTATGCACTGATCGGCTGGCATGCATTCTGGAATGTTCCATTGGCGTTTGTAGCTGTCATGTTTTGGGAAAGCTATCGGAATTATATTAAGGAACGAAATCTAAAGGTCGTTTTAAGGCACTTGAGATTGTGAAATAAGATTGGTGAAAGCTAACTTGTTCGAGGAATTGGTTGCGTAGTCTTCACAGACAAAACAAAGGCACGTACTTTATCTCCACAATTGCAATTAAACCTTAAAGCACGAGATAAAACAATGATATATCTATATGCTTTACGTGAAGCAAAAACTTTCGATCCTTTTTTAAGAATACTGCGCGCAGTCTTCCGGTGAGAGTTTTGGTATAGCTAAAGTTTATATGGAGAAGATGTGCAGAAAAAAAAAGAAATGGTAAGATTTCGACCATTGGACAAACACTGGTAATAATAATAATTAATATTCCTGCCACACAATAACTTCAAAGTTCATTACGCTAGAATATTATTCGGAGTCTAAGATCCCAGGAATACAAACAAGTTTTTTACACCTTGGTTGAAATTTCTTACGGCAAATTTTTCGCTTCCCATATTTCCCAACAGCCAGATTTATTTGAGTTATACTCAGTAAACTTACCACAAGCGAACTCCGTGCATCCATCGGGCGTGGTCTTCTGTTTCAAGACCTGGCCGAAACCGCAGTCCATCTTCTTGGCTTCAGTGCAGTTCTTTTTAGGTTTCGGTACTAGGAGACAAAATATTAAAATTGTGAGGTTTTATTGCAACACAAATATGCATTATTATTTTCTTTATGTAGATTTATACGAATATATGATTTGCTCAATTTTGAAAGCAACGGATTAACATTAAATCGTTCAGTAGTGGCTCCAAGAAGCCCTCCTAAGGAGTTCAAGCCCCCCAAAATCATTTGACTCCACCCCTGACAAATCTCAAATGAAACTTGATATAAGGGCACCCTTTACACAAAGGGAGTCAAGCCCCTTCCAAAACAAAAGATGGACGGAGAAAGTGAGAGGAGGACGTGTTTGGATAATCTATAGGACTGGACAGAATTCTGCTATCGCGAGCTAAAAACGCGACAAGAGACCGAGAACCAGTTCATCCACTTTATTAGAAGATGGCACCCTATGGTGATAATGACCAATCGAACAGTGCCCAGTTTCTGGTGAGCATATCCAGAATATCTTCGAAGTGTAATTGACTAACGGTGAATTAAAATATCGTGGACTTAAAAAGTCTGAAATCAGAAATCCGCCTTGAGCAAGCTAGGTGATCAATCCTTCTCTGTATGAGAAGAGGCCTTTGTCCAGCTGGGAGATAATAAATAGACAGCTGATGATAACCAAAGTGCTACAGTGTGTACCAATTGATTTTACTAAATATGTAAACAAAATCATAAGCTATTTGTTCTAATTCTTCCACAAAGATAAATAAAATGGCATTGATTTTGACATAATTGCGCCATCTTGCCTTACGCCATTTTGTTTAATTTCTGTGGCAGAACTAGAACAAAATAGGTTATGATTTAGTTTACAGTTTTAGTAAATTCAATTGGAACACACTATACTTAGTTGTACACTTACCGCACATATGTTCGGCACAGCATTGTCCAGGCTTGGCGGGCTTGGTGATCAAGTCCTCGGTCTGCGAGCAGACGGGCGCGACACACGTCTGCTTGGTGCACGACACGTGCGCCGTGTTCTCGCCCGACAGCTTGCTGCATGTGCATTTTGTGCATGCGTCCTCCTTTATGTGCAGATACAATTTATGAAATATTTATTGGCATAACAATAAAAGGATTAAAAAGTGCGTGTCGGGCCACGCGCAGTGTGTTTCGTTATACGTAAAGCCTACTTAGCCGTAATAGGTTTCCTTTTTTCGTAATAGTTTGAAGTTCATTACACATGGGTATATGTTACGTCTGTGACTTTTTTTGCATATCTAGAATGTTTAGAGTTATATTCAGAGGTTAGAGAGGGGGGGGCTCGAATCTAGCAAAAAATAACACTTTAAAGCTTGATATTACGCAAATGGCTCCCTGAATCGGAAAATTATTTTCAGACACCTGCAATAATATTGAAAAAGAAATACAGATTTACTGACTCGGCAAGTCCCAGGGTCAGAGCTGTTTGTTAATATAATATGAAGTATAGTTTTACCATTCTAAGCAAAAAGAAAGGACTTTATGCAAGTAAGACAATGGCCGCGATTCTCTTGACACCATCTAAATTAAATTTAGTCTATAATTCTCTCTTTCCATCAACAAATATAAGAAAGGGATAGCAAACTTTTAACACCTGTCAAATTAGAAAAAAATAGTTTTCCATACAAATTTAAACATCACGACGTAACATCTCGACTAAATTAACAAACCTGTACGAACAAAATGTCATATGTCATTTAATTTGACAGCTCTGAATTACTTGCTATCCTCTTCTTGTATTTCGCAATAGAAAAAGAGCATGATATTTTAAAGTTAGTTTAGTCGTGTGTAAGTCAGAATAGGCACCATTACCTATTTTATATTGTTACCCTGTTAGTAATAAATAAGAAGCTTTTAAGACAATAATGTCTTAAAAGCTTCTTTAAGCTATAGAACTGTTTCGTCCCTTTCTGTCAAAATTCATTTTAACTTGACAGATAAGGACAAAAAATTTATTTAATAGCTAAAAGGGGCGAGGGTTAGTGTTTTTTTCTTGATCATAGTTGTGCTCACCTGCCACTCGTCGCCAGCGAAATGTTCCTTGTTGGCGTCGCAAGGGAAGCATTTTGTTGGTTCTATGCAAGTGTTGTTCACTCGCACCTAGAATAAACAACTCGATATAATAACCTAACAAATTATTATGTATCTACAGAAAACTGTAAGCAGTCGGTTTATTTGATAATTATTATGAGAATAAAGCCTTTACTCTTGGTTGTATGAATGACTCGCTTTTGTCGGCGCGTGCACAGTGCTCGTCTATTCTCTATCTTTAGTGAGATTCAGTTTAACTAAGTTTTATAAAATCGGCCGACAATAAAATAAAAACAACATGGAAAATAATTAATAATGAAACAAACCGGAAAAAAACAATCAACAACGACTATAGACTTGAAACGCCACAAGGTACTTTGAGTTCCAATGTGGAAGTAGCTCAGGAGTTTGTTAATTTCTTCACCAATATTCCATTAAAAACTACGGAAACTCTTGATTCCTCGCCAGGACTTTCTATGGCTCTGCTCAACAATAACGTCTCTAGTTGTCCGGTTGAATTTAGATTTGAACATATTAATCATATATCGGTTATCAAAGCTTTCAAATAAATTAAGGTTAAATTGACAGAAGACCTTTGGGGTATGTCGATTAAAGTTTGTCAGTCTATTATACAGACCGTAGCGCCCTATTTGGCCTTAATTTTCAATTCGTGTGTGGATCAAGGAGTCTTTCCTGATCTTATGAAGTATAGTAAAGTTATACCTCTATTCAAATCCGGGAATACTAAAAACTGTAATAATTATAGGCCTGTTTCTGTACTACCGGCATTCAGCAAAGTGTTTGAAAAGATTATGCTTAATCAAATGCTTCATCATTTTAACACCAATAACATTTTACACGAGGAGCAGTACGGTTTCACCAAAGGACGTTGTACTACTGACGCCGGTGTCACTCTTTTAAAACATATTTTTGATGCTTGGGAGGAGGCAAAAGATGCAATTGGAATCTTCTGTGACCTCTCAAAGGCATTTGACTGCGTAAATCATGAAACTTTATTGATGAAGCTTCAGTTTTACGGACTAAATAAATTGGCACTTAGCTTAGTGAAATCTTACTTGAATGATCGACGCCAGCATGTTCAAATAAACGGTATAAATTCAGTAGGCTTAGAGATAAAAATGGGGGTACCGCAAGGATCAATATTGGGTCCGTTTTTATTTTTAGTGTATATAAATGATCTACCCCATTTATTGAAAAATCAGCCAAAAATGGTTTTATTTGCTGATGACACATCACTAATATTTAAAGTAGACAGACGTGCTGAAAATCTCAATGAGGTAAATAATGCTATTCTTCAGGTTCATAACTGGTTCACTGCGAATAATTTAGTGCTGAACGGTAATAAAACTAAATGTATTAAATTCTCTCTACCAAATGTCAAAGGTAGTGACTGTGACGTGGTACTAAATAATGAAAAGCTTGAATTTATTGATAACACTGTATTTCTAGGGATTACGCTTGACTCAAAGCTTCAATGGAATCCTCACATAACTTCCCTGTCAGGACGGCTTAGTTCGGCTGCTTACGGTGTCAGAAAGGTCCGTCAATTAACAGATGTAGATACCGCGAGACTAGTCTACTTTAGTTATTTTCATAGCATTATGTCTTACGGCATTCTACTGTGGGGACGAGCTGCAGAAATTGAATCAATTTTTATTCTGCAAAAGCGAGCCATCAGAGCTATCTATAATCTCCGTAGTCGCGAATCTCTTAGGGAATTATTTAAACAAATTAATATCATGACAGTACCGTGCCAATATATTTATGAGAACATAATGTATGTTAGGAAAAATCGTCATCTCTTTAGTAAAAGATGTGAAAGACATCATTATAGCACTCGAGATGGTAACAAATTAATTCAACCACGATTCAGATTGTCGAAAGTCCATACGTCTTTTATGGGGTACTGTATTAAATGTTATAATAAAATACCTCCAAATGTTCTTCAGTTAGAGGATACAAAATTCAAATTATGTGTTAAACGCACACTATGTAGTCAAGCATATTACAGGTTGGAAGATTATATTGCCGACAAGGATGCTTGGCTTAATGCTGGTCCTGCTCCACTGCCACTTGGTTCTAACTAATGATATCAGTAATTGTGAATGTATTATTTGTCATCTTTTTATTATAATTTATACTTTGACATATTTAGAATGATATTTTATTTATTTTTATTTTACAGATTTTTTCTTCAAGTATGTTTAATTTGCACAATAATTTGCTTTGTAAAACATTCGTTTCATATTGGATTGTCTTAAATTGGATTAATTTCTCTCTCACTCATGTACATGTGAGTACTATGTAACTATTTACATAATTGTAAGCGTTCTTAGTCTGGTAGTTGAGAGTATGTCATGCTCGCTAAAAAGTCTCGCTGATGGTGGCGCGTGTATTGGATCGCTTGATTCCCTTCAAAATGGTTGAGTTCAGCGGTGCTGATGCACGCGTCATGTTCGTGAACGGGCGCTGTCAGTCGGGACTGGTCATCTCGAAATTGCCATAATTTGCATTTTAAGTTGTACTTTAATAACATTAGATACGATTCAGATAACCTGTACATTGTTCTCACATCTTTTTTATACCAAATGTAAAACAAATATTGTAAACTAACATGTTGAAAAAGAGTAACCATGGAGTTTCTTGCTCGTTCTTCTCCATAGGAATCTACGCTTTGGAACGAGCAAATAGCTTCAATTTTTCCTTTTTTTTGACTAACGGACTGACTCTTAATTATCTGACAATTCAAAAGTGCCTGTAAATGGTCTAATTGAAATAAATGTTTTGAATTTTGAATTTTTTTGAATTTTGAATTTTGTCTCAAGCAATATTAAATTATTATTAATTTCTTAAAAAAAAAGAATATCTTAGATACCACTGACTAACGGTGAAGGAAAAACATAGTGAGGAAATCTGGACTTAAAAAGTCTGAAATCGCCAATCCTCCTTGAGCAAGCGTGGTGATCAATGCTCATGCCTTCTCTGTATGAGAAGAGGCTCGTGCCCAGCAGTGGGGCAATATATAGGCTGATGATGAAGGTTTCTTTACCACCCATAAATGTATATATTAAAATATTTCGAGTATAAATAGATAGACCATATA